>OX388153.1:5528780-6875180 GCA_947579745.1 Apocheima hispidaria | reverse complement strand
AACGAAATATAATTTTTAAACAATACTCACAGGAGATGGAAGCCACGTAAAATCTGTTTTTGCTCTGTCATGCTAAAAAGAGGTATGAGTTTTTGTTTTATGCCGTTTTCAAGATTTTCACAAAAACTGTTTTCATGTAAATGTATTGTTGTGTTTACTTTTTATGGCATTCTTTTGCTTAATATAAATACAGAGACAAATTTTGTTTTTCTTTTTATGATTTCGAAGTTGAAATGCTTCGAAGGCAAAATTAACCTTCATAGAGAGATACCGGTATCTATGTGTTCGTCTTGCCCTTTATCTCTCTATCTATTTTCTCCGGAACTAGAAAAGACATCTAACTAAAATTTGGGACATATCTAAATTAAATTTGGCCGCACATTGTGTTGTTATTTTTGGATATATTTTGCTGAATCGCTAAGCTTTAAAATGTTTGCCTCTCATTCAAACATTTTAATGTTTCGCGATGTGCGGTGTGGCGAATAATAGCTTTTCTTTATTTAGTTTTTGTAATAATACTAGTAGTTCGAGCCGAACTGAGACCTCGCGACCCCTATATCTTCACAGCCTCTGAACTGATTCAGCTCATATTCGAACTTAAAAATTGTATTGAAATGAACTACTTGCCTACAAAATTTCATGAAGATCGGATCAACGGTTCGCAAGTTATCATCGGACAAATATACACACAAACATACATACAAATGCCGATTTGTCCCAGTAAACTCTGAGACCTTTTCTTCGCTTGGTCAATTATTGATATTGTGAAAACGAAATTGTGAAAATCGCGGGTCGAACTTGGACATGACTGGCACAGGACCGGGATGAGTGGCGTACAAGAAGAGAGGCCTATGCTCAGCAGTGGGCGATTACTAGCTGAAAATGATGATGATGATGAATAATATTATTTAAAAAAGTGAAATTAATAAATTCAGGCAAATAGTAATGCCTTAGGACATTTTTTACTTTACGCACTTGGCCTAGAAGTGAAAACTTTCCCAAACATTACCTTTTAGAGCATAATTAAGCGATGACTGGATGTTCTAGCACTAATTCTGTAACCCTTCCTTTCCTGAGATACATGTAAATGAGAATTCATCATTAACCTAGATTGAAATTTTTTGTAATGGCGAAAGACGTAGAACTTCCTATGTGTAATGTGTATAATATGGTATATTTGTTTGGATTACCAAACAGTCAAGTACTAAATACTGCTATCTGCTTCTTTAAAATATTATTCTGCCCTAATACTGAAACAAATACCGGTCTTTACATTGTAGCCCAAGACTATGAAGTAACAAGTAAATATTTTATCTATACACCTCTTTTCACGACGTTAGCTAGTGAGCATAGTCTTCTTTTGTTCGAGTTGATGTTTCATTATTATCATTATGTCATGGTTTGGCCACGATTTGGCTACACTCACAGAAGAGGATTTTTTTTTACCTCTCTCTCTTCTGTGGCTACACCGATGGTACTCTCCGTAGTTTATTTTGGGTCCTCCAGAATAATATAATATAATATATGGCATATTTAATTCGTCTAAATTAAATATGACATCGTCTGCGGGCTCAAATCACAGGAAGCAGTCGAGCACTTCTAATAAACTTACCCCCGAATAGTGACACGTTCGTTAACTTTGACAACAGATTAATTCTAGTACTGCCTTTGTCTGGCACTAAGCAAATGACAAAGGCAGCAATAGACTTAATCTGTTGTCAAAGTAGAAAATTCTAATTAGATTGATTGAAAAATTTCATGAAGATCGTATCAACGGTTCGCAAGTTATTATCGGACACATACAAACATACATACAAATGCCGATTTGTCCCAGTAAACTCTGAGGCCTTCGCTTCGCTCGGTCAACAATTGGGGAACTTCTATTGGCAAAGTAATCAAAAAAAATATAATTGGTGGACGTTTTTCACACACAGCGTCATCTAGCCCCAAACTATGCAAGCATGCTAAAAGCAGCTAAGCAAGCTATGGAAGCCAGATAACTGATAGAAAAAATAAATACCTTTTTTTTTTAAAAATACATACACAGAATACATACACAAATACCCAGACAAAGAACAAACATCCATGTTCATCACACAAATTTTTGTCCTGGGTGGGAATCGAACCCACAACCTACAGCTCAGAGGGCAGAAATCCTCCCACTGAGCCGCAAGGCTAGTCAGGTGGGAGGTGGACTGTGCAGTTCTTGCTGCACGGCAAGTCTAGGGTCTTTGGAGTCATCTTTGAGCTTATTGTGGATTGTGGTTGTGGAGGCAACATTTATTCCAGCTTTTTGTGGAGCAATGCCTGCAAATGGCTGGTTTGTTAATACGTAAGCCTTCAATCTCTATCGCTATAGTGTCATCTTGCTCACGTGAAAGATGTGAGTAAATATATTTGACGACGAGGACGACGATTGCATAAGCGAGCGACAGACTGATGGTTCAGCTATTGAGATTGGGAAATACCGGGCCAGGGAGCGAGTACAAGTAAGACAATGGTATCGTGAGCACAGGTTTATTTGGAATGACAGGTCGTCGGCCGCCCGCCGCGACCTACCCTCTATTTTAAATATCATCTTAATTATAATGTAGGTACCGCCATACACTACAGAGATAATAAATAAATAAATAAATAAATATCTGGGACATTTTTGCACACACGGTCATCTGACCCCAAACTAAGCAAAGCTTGTAATATGGCTGCCAGAGACTGATATACGTACATAGATATTTTTAAATACATACTTATATAGATATTCACACCCAGACGTAGAACAAACACAAATATTCATCACATGAATGTTTGTCCTAGATGGGAATCGAACCCACGCCCCCAAACACAGAAGGTAGGTTCACTACCAACTGAGCCACCGGGGCAGATAATAATGATTATAGCTAGATCGAGGTATATTATATTCGTCTCCATTTGCTAATTCAATTTCTCGGGTCTGGCTATTTTCAATTACTGGATACAGTTTTTAATTGAGAAAGGCATCCGGTTTCTGAGTAAATCAATTAGTGCAAGCCAAAGGGTGCAGACAGCCGCAAATTGGTTCACTTTACCGCGCCTCTGTGTGCTTATACCTAAGTATAGTTTGAAGGTACGTAATAAGTTATGTTTGTACAGTTTTATATACTATTTACTGTATTTATCTCAAATCTCAAACCTTATGTATAATCGAAGACCGGCTCAGAGCAGCTCATACAGCAAATAGACTGGTGGAAAAGGAAGGAAGCTAAAAAAGAAACGAAGTTGGAGTGAGTATGAATAACCAAAACTCCTCTTGAAGACAAGCTGATGATAATGTGAAAGTCATTTTTAGAAAAATCATCATCATCATCATCATCAGCCGGAAGACGTGCACTGCTGAACAAAGGCCTCCCCCTCAGACCGCCACACCGACCGATAACTTGCCACTTGCATCCACCGGTTGCCCGCAAATTTCACAATTTTGTCGGTCCACCTTGTGGGAGGCCTGCCTGCGCTGCGTCTTCTAGTTCCTGGTTGCCACTCAAGAACATTTCTTCCCATCGGTTATCGGTTCTTCGAGAGATGTGGCCTGCCCATTCCCACTTCAGCTTGCAAACTCTGAGAGCTATGTCGGTTACTTTGGTTCTTAGTCGAATATACTTGTTCCGAATTTTGTCGCGCAAAGCAACTCCAAGCATTGCTCTCTCCATTACCCGCTGTGCGATTTTGAGTTTCTCCAAAAGGCCAGAAGTTAAGGACCACGTTTCAGTTCCATATATCAACATTGCCAACACACATTAGTTGAAGACGCTTGTCTTTAGGCACTGCGGGATTTTGGACGAAAAAATATCACGCAATTTCCCGAACGCTGCCCAACCGAGTAGAATTCTTCGGGTGATCTCTTTGTCGAAGTTGGACTTACCTAACTGGACCGTCTGTCCAAGGTAGTTATAATGTTCAACGACTTGGACTTGTATCATTCCCAACAACTACAGGTACGGGTGCAACATGGCCATTTGACATTTAGGATAATAATAACATAAAATACTTATAGAATCAGATCAATAAACAATAACCATTGGCTATTAATAAATGAGTATGAGTAAGCTTGTTATTATTAAGGCTTCGGCTAGTTATTACCATATTCTAAGTATCATTCATGATTAATTTTATTAAATTAATCAACGAATGCATTGTGCGATAAATTGCTCAATAATGACTTTCGTTGGCACAGCTTGCTCAAATTTATAATTTTCTCACACAATATAATATATTTAACCTAATTACCGGCATTTAAGTAGGGTTGGAAATTATTGGGAGCGGTAATTTTCGGCTCGGATCACACGCGGTGTATACCTAATTGATTTCACGAATAAGATTGATTTTGGCATGAAATGGCGCATTTATTACTTATGCTAGACGCACAGAAAAAAAACTAGAAGTAAAAAAATAAATTTTTCGGGTACACGGATAGATAGATAGATTTATTGTATTGAAAACACACAAAAATGAGAAAAACAAATACAGTACGTCGATTCTGTTGTACCATTTTCTAAATTAAACTAAATTTGACAGCTCTAAGATTATTGCCATCGTTTTAACAAATACTTACTGAAATCAAAAGAGATGCAGATAATTGTCAGATTGGTTTAGTTTGGTGATGGGTACAACAAAATCGACGCCATTAAGTTATAATGTGGACTAGGCTACTTGACGCCATAATGGCCAAGAGCAGCGTGAAAAAATAACCATATCCTTTAAACTAAAAATAACAACTAGATTTTTACTTGTTTGTTTTTTTTTTTATTTGTTACAAACGGGCCTTGGTATCAATTAAATTAATCTGTATTTCGTTTATGCTATTCAATTTACGTTATATACGTTTAGTTCAGTTCGGTTTGCAACGATAAATATTTTTTTCATTAACGTCTAAGTAGCCTCTTTCAAGTCTATTGAAGTGTTCCAATAATTGAGTTTATTTTACTCTCGCTTTTATCTCATTCGCATTAGACATCTCTTTTGCTTGATCTCGCACGTTGCGTTTTTTTACAGTCCTGTGCAGTTATAATTTTGTGTTTGTTTTTACAGAAACTTTCGTGTCATTGAAATAAACTCGGGAATAAAAAATGTTAGATCGATTTTCGCCAAGGCGTAGTCAGATGGGAAAGGTGCGTTACTTTGTCTTTCAAAAGTGTTTGACGTGCCTAACATCTATACAATAGAAGTTAGAAAGCCCTGTTTTACGTAAGCTTAGTGGTTATTAAAGTTTTCTAATTAGAAGGAAGTCGAACATTTAAGAAGTGCTTTACGTCCAGCTAATAAATAAGCAAATTTTGATCGTCCAACTAAGTTTCAGAGTCCTCAATTTGCCAATATTGTGGCCGAATCACGTTTAAAAGCTGACGAAGGTAGGAGCGGGCTAAGTTTTGGAACTTGGTATATTGCTGTCATTGTCTGTGGTCTGAGGGACCCAACCCTTTCGAAACGAAACACGTATTTGTGGTCATCGAAATGGTCGAGTAGATATAAATATACAGCTAGCAGGTAAATATTTAGGTTGCTTTATTTACAGTTAGGTAAAGTTGAACAAACAAAACTATTTTAAAATGCTGTTAAACTCTACATTGATGTGAATTTTGCTGGACCAATTTCAAAATTAAACTTTTTTATAGCACTAACAAAATTTTGTATAGTTCAGAAGCTTAGTTCTTATTGTAGAGTAACAACATTTTAAGAGCTGGTTTAGCCAGATTCAGCGATAGGTGAATCAGCGATCAGCGACCAGATTCAGCGATTGTGTGAACGAGATATCGTTCACACAATTTAAAAAAAAAGTGTAAAATGCCTCGCAGTAATTGATTGAAAAAGTACAACTGAGAAAGCGAGAATCAGGACGCCCTTAAATAGTTATGATTGCTCAACTGTACGTAATCCTAAAAATGTAACCTATTTTTTCAATCTTTTATAACATACTGTTGCTGAAAATAAAATAGCTGCAGAATTATTTAGTACTCTAAGATTGCTTTAGTTTGGTGATTGATACCTGTAACAGTGAACATACCTGAGAATTTTATAAAAAACTGTCATACACGAAGTAAGACATTTTAAATATAAATACGGTGGCTTATTTTTAATTAACAGCATAGTTGCTCGTATTTATATTCTTGAAGAGATGCACTTTAATATAATACTCCTCGTGTGTGAAGTAAGTGCATCCTGGAAACCTAATTAGCAACCTAATTTATGCAAAGTGGTTATAAAACTAAGAAACCTACCCTCGAGCTTCTTACAAAATGTATTTACCGAAGAAACTGTGGCGTTCTCTGAACGAACCCTTACTTATAGAGTTTTGCAGTCTGTGGGTCGCACCATAGATGAATGTATACTAGCGTAGGTCGCACCTCAGATGGCATTATTTCTGGACCGACTCAGCAAGTTGTCAAAAGATTTAAAATTATATTACTGTATTTCCTCGTTTGTAAACGGTAGAGCATTTCATTGTGATTATCGTAGAAACTGAGCTTTCCAATAACCCTGTACGTGTACTTTGCAATGAGGAAAATACATACAGTATAATACGGTTGACTTTTCTTCAACGGCTGTGACCTCATCAAAACTGCAGCGAACAAGAGGCAAGTCGCTCGTTGGTACGCAAGGTCCAAAAAACTTAGGAAATTTACATTTTATGGTGTCTTTGACGCACTATGTTCTGTCTATCGCTCGTAAAATCAACATTTTTAATTATTTAGATATACTTATGGTGAATGTATGTGAATGTATGGTGAATGTATGTATGTTTTTTTGTCCTTGTATTTTGTTAGTGTTCAGCTCCTAATTTTTACCTGGTCCCCTGCGTTTATTCTCATTTGCAATTTTTTTATTAAATTGTTCTGAGGAAACTTACGAAAGTTACTAAATTTTATACAAGAATTAACTATGAAATCTGAAAGATGTATCGAAAGCAGATTGTATAATCAATTATCAATAAAAAGAAAAACTGAAACAGCAGCACTAAAATCCGATTTAGATTTAAAAAAAATACAAAATTATGGCCAAAATTCAGCTGGAATTTTACTTTAAATATATAATCACGTAAGACTAATAAAACAGTGGTTTTAATTTCCTCTCATAGAAGAACTAGTAACATTACACCCGAACACTATTCACTCTCATACGCGTACAATATAAAGGTAACCCATTCAAGGCACACAATAACATTATCGCAGTGCCCTATCTTTTGTTCGGCAGTTCTGTTACAAAAGAGTCCGGAACACAATGAAAGAATTACTGTCGAATCAACTGTAATTACGGTCCTGATAATAGTTAAGGACTGGACGAGGGCCTTGATAACCTTTGCAAGGCTTGTTTGTACCTAGCAAAAGGTAGTATCGAGTCCTAGATAGATTTCGTTTAACAAACAACAAAAACAAAATTTTGAGTATGAGCAAAATCAAATCTCACAAATCAAAAAACGTGGACGATTAAAAAAATCTAGAAAAATGGCAAATCCGTATACCAAATTTCGTTAGAATTCGTTGAAAAATACGACCTGGGCCTGTACCGTGAGGTGCTTATTGCGATGAATGTTAGGTTCAGCCGATAACGCTGCGCGACTGTACACCTTATCACGCGGGGATACGGTTCGTGGTCGCGCAGCATCTTCGGCTGAACCGAACAATCATCGCAATAAGCACATCACGGTACAGGCCCAGTAAGCGAGTACCAACATACGGACATTATCAAAATCGACCGTTGTAAGGCGGCGCTGCAAATTTGCCCCTTTTTGGGAGAAATACCCATCCAATCAAAAATCGCTGTCGACAAAAATATTCTATAAAATTGTAGAACCTAACCAAGTTTCGTCAAGATTGGTTGAAAAATAAGACATGAACCTACGCGAGTACTAACATGGAAGGAAATTTTGATAGTTAAAACTGAGACCTTTCGTTTGCTTCGCTCACTCGCTCCGTAAAACACATAGGTACCTATAATCTCAGGGATTAAGTTCAAAGTGGGCGAGGAGTGAGAGAGCGCGGGGCGGGCTCCCCCGAACCTGTCACTTCTCCCCATGCTTTGAAGTAGTGCGGGGTGCCCGCCTTGTCTTGCCTAGTCGTGACAGCCAGCAAGGTAACCTCTATTTGATTGATGTAATGTAATTTGCCGACTGTACTTGCTAGCTTTAAAAGTTGCATTGTTGATCTCCATTGGTTTATTATTTTCGAATCAAATCGAATTTTTATTATCAATTTATTATCTTTAAATGTCAGTAAGTTTCTAAAAGATAAGTAACTAAAGCTACATCGAGAGAGATAGAAGTTGTGTTAAAAACTTAACAGTTGTTTGTTTGTTTGATGCGGGGTCCGAAGTTGGAGGGTCCAGGCCCTCCGAGGACAACGAAGATTTTACATCTGTAGGATCCGAGCATTGTCAGGGGATTCATTAATATATTTGGTGTGGGAACTGTCGTAGGTAAGGATAATCCTAATTAATCAACCGCTATATGCGTGTCTCTTCCGACTTTTTTGGCAGTGTTTTTAAATATTTTTTGTGTTAAATTCGCTCGCTTTCGAATGATCTAATTTTAAAAGATAAACGGGATTTAATGTCATGAACAAAATAAAGTTATGTGACTCAAACTTTTTAGATATTGCGTTATATCTCCAGTTTCTGTGAACCGATTTTAATGAAACAAAGTCTGGTATAAAATCTACCATTTCCCATCTCTTAAATCTACAATGTTTCAATATTATCAAAAAACCAGCTTAAGCTGAGCCTTGTGCACTAAGGATCAGGTATGTTCCGTGGTCAAATTGTAATAGACATCCTCATATTTTGCTAAATTGCGTCATAACTGCAATATTTCTGCACCGATTTTGATGAAACAATCCACAGAAATATTTTAAGAAACTGCATGTAAATCTATGCCTTAATTTCTGAGTTTATCCCGGACAGACAGCCAGACAGACAAAAATTTAGAAAACTATATTTTTGGGTTCTGTTGCTCCCAAATACTCCTAAAAATATAAATAAATAAAATACAGTAATCCACCGTTACAGTTTTATTATAAGTATAGATTCTTTCTAATATGTCAGAGTGACGAGCGCAGAACATTGCCACGCATTTTTAAACAGCTAACAGTTCAAAATTCTAAGTGTTATGCATTTAGATGAATGCATTGAACTATATGGACAAGTATGACGTTTACCATCAGGCAGGCCATCAGGGGTCTCGTCACACTGTTTCATAAAAAAAATCCGTTTAAACTTTTTTTACAACTGGTAGATATCAATAAAAATGTGTAAAAAAACCATTAAAAGAAGAACTTTTTATAACTATATATTTGCGTTTGATTTAGAAAAATATATATTTAGAAGATACCCACAATATACCTTTCGGGAAACAGTAGTGTTCTACATCATCTCTGGGGGTAAAAAAAGTAAGATCAAAGCATTTTGTGGAGAACTTCTACCTTGTAAAGTTGTCGCTTTACCTATAACATTTATTTTATTACACATCAAACAGAATACAGTCATCCGATTACAAAATTATAACGGTTAAGCTATATCTGCTCTTGCTGTGCCAATCAAATTCTCCATTCTGTATAGAACAACATTGGCACAGATCAGAGCAATAATTGATAGGCCATGATTCGTTCCGCGTCGGCTTCAGGTTTTTATTGAATTCGGGCGTTGTACTGGCATCAGCTCAAACACTACGTTAGCAAAATTAAATTATGGCAGCGCCAATTACAGCCATTTTTGAACCGCGCTATGGCCGATTGCCAATTTATGCGCTCATGAACGCTCGTTTCATTATTATACATGATTTCGAGCCGTGTGTTAGATGCTGTTGTTGTCAGGGATTTATATGGCCGCTGCGAACGATGAGCTGGTTTACTTAATTGGATCATTACTTGTCAGCTTTCTGTATTCATTAATTCAGACTTTTCAATTTAATATAACAAGTGTTATTATTAACATAACAAATAATATTATTAAAAGAAAAACAAAATACCCGACTGCAATATGTATATGTTAGTTTGAACGAAATGAAGAATCCAACGACACATCAATCGTCAAAATCGGTCAAGCCATTTAGGCTACAGGAGGACTATTAAGAACACACGATCATACATACACCCTAAAAAATTATCCTCCTTCCTCGGCAGTCGGGAAAAAAAAAACTCGTCTGCAAAATGTAGCCTATGACACTTTTGATATATATTTTGTTTTAATAAAACGGAAATACGTTAAATTGAGACGGTTATTCCGACTATAGTTTTGATCACAATCGGTGATCTTTATCAGGGAAAAACCACGTCAGTTTTCATAGTAAAATTTAATGACACCTCACCGCCAACCAGACTCTACAGGACCTTTTAGACAAAAACTTCGTCAGTCCCTTGGATAATAATTGTTGTATTCAAATAAGTTAAGTAAGGATAAAATAAATAATTCCACCAATACGATTTAATTTCGCATAGTAATTTAGATGAAATAAGTTTTTCTAACTACCTGACCATAAGATAAGACAAGATAAGATAACGTTTATTGCTCAGAACTGCGTACATGGGTGTTAAAAACATATTAATTTAAACACATATTTATCCTATCGGAAATACAATATCGAGGTATTATAATAAGTGTGGCCTAAAAGGCTACAATATGATACATTTACTTTTCGAGGATTCAATTACTGGCTAGGGCTCCTTTGACACGCATGTTGCAAAGATTAAATCGAGTTGCCGAAAATAGTGACCTGTTCGTTTGCTCAATTAAAGATTTTAGTTTATTAATGTTATTTGAATTATGTTATAGGGAAATTTAATTATGTAATGAATTTAATTATTTAATTTAATTTAATTATGTAATGACTTTATACGTAATTGACCTACATAAGATTTATATTTTTTAATGTTGTTGACTTACACTATTGAATTAGGAATTTCCTGTAATGATAGTTGTAATTTGCATGAATAAATAAATAAATAAATAAATTTATAACTTACTATAGTTTATTTACAAGCAGAGCGCAGAACACAACAGCTTTTTTAAATACTATTTTTTAAAAGCCAGTTTAATTCTCCCGTGCTCATTTTTTTTTAACTTTGATTTAAATGAGACTACTATCATTATAATATGTTCTGTGCTGCTATTCCGGAGAATGTCTCAACCCTCGCTCTTTGTGGAGGCATGCATGCATTGTGCTTAGAAAGAACACCTGATTGCATTTATGTCCATATAGTGAGTGTAGAACGCCTAAGTATTATTCTTCATATTTAACAATAGCTGCGCCCCGCGGTTTCACCTGCTATTTTGCAGAAACCGTATAGGTATTTGTCCTGGATAAAAAAGGCGACTATGTGCTAATCCAGGGTAAAATTTCATTCAAATCCGTTTAGCCGTTAAGTGAAACGGAAACAAACACACTTACATACTTACCTAATTACATACTTACACACAAACTTTCACTATTATAATATTAGTGTGATAATATTTTTTGCAACATTTTTTTTATGCAACTGAGTGATGAGGCGAGCAAGACGCTTGCCTGGTGGCAAGCCCAAAATTACAGCTATAACTTCACCAGGGACCATCTCATTAGAAACCGCGTAATGTTTCAGTTTTTTAGAGGCCTAATTTTATTGTTTTGGTTTTCGTTTGGGTTGAAAAAATTAGCCCTGTATAATTAATTACTTATTTACTAGCAGCACCCTGGGGTTTTACTCGCTATACAGTAAAAAGTATAATTTTCCGGGATAAAATAGTAGCCTATGTGTTAATCCACGGTATAAAATAATATCCTCCATACCAAATTTCATTTAAATCCGTTCAGCCGTTACAGCCTTGGACTGGAAGAAACACACTTACACATTTAATTCGCAAGGAAGTACCACACCTTTGCCAGTTATTCAACCGACATGCAGTAGTGTGCAAACATTACTGTGTTCCAGATTGAAGGGCAATGTTTCCAGCGTAATTACTGGCCACATAGAGATTTAAAATCTAATATCTCAGACTGACGAGCGCAATGTATTGCCGCACATGGTCTACATGGCACTGAGCTGTTATGGGTAAGCGTGAAGCTTTACTTCAGGTGAGCGACTTGCTCCTCTTTTCACCAAGTTCCATTAAAAAAAAGTGTTGTAAATCAATTGCCGTACATTAGTGTGACAAAAACTCGAAAATGGATGGACGTATTTTCTTACGTCTGATTGATTTGTAAAAATATAAATTACTCGGAGTAAGCCACAGGACGCAGCTAGTGCTAAAGAATATCAAATACAATTCCTGGTAAAATTTACTTACTAGGCTTTTAGATCTAGAATTTATAAGTCTAAACCTACCTACCTATCTAGTCGTCTACGAGCACCTGACACCAAGTATCTCCCTCGTTAATCAAATCGAGTGTTAAATGATCCCACCGAACGAATTTGGCAAAGGATATTTCCTCATTCCACGAACTTACTGATGATTTCCCCTCACAATATTTTTTCTTTAAGAATCAATGGAGTTGCTAACACGGACAATTTGTCAGAAGTCTATTTTGTCTGCTCGGATTTGGGTTGTTTATCTTTTGAATTGGTCCAGAGTGGGTGAAACCTTACAAACTCATTTATATTTTAGCAATAGGTAATAAAATATGCAAAGTCTCGGGGCTCGGGCGATTCTTTATTCGCAATGTTGTATTACTTTCGGAGTTTGTTTAAACAGACATCAATCAAAATGGTATAAGAAAAAGAATATGGAATATTTTGAACAATGAGACAGACGATCATTTTTTTTACCTGGCAATTTAACTAAACAAAATACGTACAAACTAAAACTACCTAAACGACAGCCTAGTACGTGAAACGAACAGATAGATTATGCTGGCGATACTACCACGCTGAATGGCAATGCTTACGCGTTGCGCAAAATATACACGAGCAGTTTGGTCACGTGTCGCATCAACCAGGCGCTCTGATAGATTTTCGAAAATGAGATGAGCTCATGCCCTCAAGTACTTAATGTCTCATGCCCCCATGTCCGCAAACGGCTTATTTTCTTGTAGTTATATTAAAATAACTCCATTCGCTTGGCCATAACAACTCATTACCGAAACAAAAATACAAATACAAAATACAAAATTCTTTATTTTGGAACAAAAACTTAGTGAATAATGCAAATAGAACGATGCTACCCGCAGTAGTTAAATAACTGTGTCGCGGGTAGCAACGCCCACCTCCGAAACACCCATTAAACGGGAGCTCCATAATTAACCCCCGAATACTGAAACGTTTGTTAACTTTAACGACAGATTAAGTCTATTGCTGTCTTTGTCATTTGCTTAGTGCCAGACAAAGGCAGTATTAGAATTAATCTGTTGTCAAAGTTAACAAACGTTTCAGTGTTCGGGGGTTAGAGAGTAAGTAGTTACTTACTTTAATTTTTACAATTAGAAGATATCAAAGTTTTAAGTTATTCTAAAAAGACTCAGGGTGCATAAGTGCGCGCGCGCATGTGTTTGTGTGTATTGAGAGTGTAGGAGTCTGTGTTATTGTGTGTGTGCGTGTGTGTGTCAGTGTGTATGGGTGAGTGTAAGTGAGCGAGTGTAGATTTTCGTTTAGTGAATTATTTCAAAACTGTGATTAAATCCTCAGTGTCTTGGTATGAGAAGATACAATAAAATATAACAACAGTATAGAATCAACCAATAGTTTTACATTTACGCGATCTTACAAGGCAGGTCTACTAATATCTATCGGATATACATAGCCTTTATTAACTTAATCCTTTATATCCTTGCCTGAATAAGCCAAACGCTCATCGACCACAGTTTGCTTTACCACCGACGCTTTCGAGAAACATGCCAAAGCCCCAGGATACCAAACTCTATGCATAGTTGCTGCGAAGTGAATACTCTCCGCGACCTTATGCTACCACAGGATGAAAATTTCTACGTTATCCGATATAGACGCAATTTATACGATAAAGCACTTGTCTCACCGCCAACGAGGAAACGACGAACTATCAACTTTTTTCTCGCTCAAGACATGCAACAGACATATAACAGATGTAGATCCGAATGTCCGATGTAGATAGATGAATAAAAGAAACACATATTATATTTAATAGTTGATCGCTGACTGTTCACACTGCCAGCGAGAACTCCGTCTCCGCTAGTTTGCCACAGCGACAAGAGCTATTAAAGATAGTAGGCACTGAGCGATGCTCGCTTGTCGGTCAGAACACTTGCCGAGGGGCTCCTAGCAGGCATTCACTACTACAGTGCGAGTAATCGCCCGTCGCACTCGTACACTCGCTACAGCCTAGCGACAAAGCTATCGGATACACTCGCTTTTCGCTGCTTGCCAACTCGTTTCTAGTTTTAGCTCTGCTCGCTTCTCGTTCATCGTCGGTAGTGGGACACGTCTCCTAAAGTATTTTAAATCTCATTCTACCGCGCCGGCCTTCACTGAAAACGCTCGACAGACTTCGCTGTAAAATACAGCTACCGTCGCCTGGTATGCAGCGATGTATAGTGACCGTGGTGTCTCTGGTGGTGCTGAACCAACTATTTGCGAGTAAGAGCAATAATATGGTAGTGCTATAAAGCTATAAGCGAATATACCCTACAAGGGCAGTCCATGCACTCATGGTTTTAGACTGTAAAAGTTCGGGATTCGGAATGGTACTGAACTGTTATCGAGTAAGCTTGACGCTTACCATTAAGCGAGCGACTTGTTTGTCTAGTCACTCCTAGCAAAAAGGAAAAAACGAAGAATAGACCAATAAATTATAATAGGCTCTGTACAGTGACAACCTCCCTAAATCCACTAGGATTTACTGACTCGATCCACCGGTGGATTGAATACCACTCTGGAGTTCAAGTCCGCCACAGGCTGAGAGCGATAGTGTACAAAAAAGGTTTTTGTGCGTTTTGTTTGTTGCGCGCCATCCTTCGCGAAGTCACCTAAGCTTAGAGGCGTTTGGGTGACAGTCGCGAAGCACATCGGGCAATACAGCATAGTCTGAAGAGGCCATTATGAGACAAAATAGCAGGCAAAGCAACACAAAGAACTTTTATATCGATTTATCGTATCGGTATCGAATAATGTGAAAATATCGACTACGTCACGATATTTAGGCTATGCGACCGATTCTAAGCCACGGTTAAAGAGCGCATGTTATTGACGCTAACGGTTTGATGCCTGAAATTCATGACTAAAAGATATCTATGTTACGTGGCCAACTAAAACTGCTATTATTGAGTTTTGGTTGAAATTTCGGGCGAAGAATATTTATGGAAATTAAATATTTTTTGATGCTAAGCCAATAAAAATCGTTTTATATACGACTACTTACCATAAAAAACTAAAAATGATTGTCTCGGGATTATTCAAAAATCAACATCTAAAGCCATCAACCATCTATGGGATGTTTCATTTATTTATGCGACCAAAACTGAGCAGACCAGCAAGTATATCTATAATATTCCCACTAAAATCGGGTGTTGAACCTGGAACCGATAAGCGTGTGATCAAGACTTATGGTACAGCAAGAGAAAGGTCCTGTAATTGAACAAGAACTATGAACGCAGGCTATGGACCATGATGATGATTAAAATGATATTAGTCTAAATATTGATAAATCCATAATAATTGTAAGTTTTTGAAAGTTTAATACTAGTAGTTACCTATCAAAGTTAATCGAATTACTATAAAATGTTTATGGTCGAAGTTCCAGCTGGAATCCCGTGATCCACGAAAGCAAGCAACGAGATTAAAAGCACACAGTAGAATCTAGATTGGGTGGAATTACTAAACGTAATAGCCATCTCGGTGAACAACCTTTGTTAAAATGATAATAATTGTGAATAATTAAGATATTTTGTTGTTTAGTTTATCGACGCGATTCCTCACATTTACTGGGCTTTGTTTAAAAAAATCACATGTGCAAAGCTGCAAAAAGCACTAATCAAGAAATTTGAAATATTATAGAATTTTTATGTATATTTTTTTAACACATTAATGTCATCTACTAAGATTTACTACATATACTTTCCTTCTTATTTGAAACCTTTGAAACCGCCTATTACAATGTTATTATCATTTTAAGTCCTGATCAAAATAATACAATTTTTGATTTTGGTTAGTGAGAAAAAAAATAAAGTCATGGAAATACAGTTACACGCACGTTTGCAAAGGATTTTTGATTTTTTGGTGCAATTATTGCTCGTCTAATGGTAACACTTTATCTAACAGTTTAGTAACTCGGAATATTTAAACTTCAACAATTCATAATCATGCGCGGAAATGCAAGACGCTCGTCGTCCTGACATAATTATCATAACATGTTGAATCTCTTTATGTCAGTAATTTTTCTGGTGACGTTGCCCTTCAATCCGAAATAGGAGTACAGTAAAATGTGTATGTATCTGCTTAGCAACTATTTTTATTAATTAAAAATATTCATTGACAGAATTAAAGTATATTTATCCGTGGTTCAAACGTTTATTGAATTTACCCTTGATTCGCTCAATATATTTTGGCGTTAGCACAAATACGATGTTTTTTGAATTAAACGATGAAAAGGCAGTTCCCCACAGGTTTTAAACGTTGAATGGCAAAGAGCCAACTTCCGTTTTCGATGATTATGAGTAAAATTACCGTACTCTACATATACCATAATATGGACATTTTAATTGAAATACTAATAAGGAAACTCATTAAATTACACAAATAATTATTTTTTACATAATACTCGTGTCTGTTTCGTAATATTGTAACAAGAACTTTTGTTACAAACAAAAGCTCTTCTTAACTCTTCATATAACACTCCTGTTTTTGCAGTCGTGTAAAAAGGAGAAAGCGCTTTAGTTTATTCAATAGTTCTTTTTACAAGACATAACAACCCTGGTTTTAGGAGTCGTGTAATAAGAGCTTTTGTAATTTAATTTTGTATGTGAAAGTATGTGTAGGTTTCTTGATTTTGTCATCTTCTATTTTGGCCTAAAATACATAGTACATAAAGTACATAAAGTACATAAAGTACATAGTTATTTATTATTATATTATATGTATTAGTATTATTATTTTGGGAACAATTCCCACTGGTAGCGGTCTTTTAGATTAGTTGATTTTATTTAAATTATGTTTCTTTTATTTTGTGTATTATGTTATTTAATTACTTACTTTTTATTAAAAAATTCTTTAAGTATTTTACCGTTACTAAATTATATTATTAAAAAAAAAAAAGAAAAAAAAAGTGTATTATTTAGTCAGTGTCTAGTCTTGTTTAAGCTCAAGTGATGTCATCAAAACAAGTTTCAGTTACAGTCCAGTCCGATTCATGCTTCAGGAATGTGCGGAATGCTTTACTGGAAGCTTCTAAGGTCTAACAAAAGACGATGACAATTTATTGATGCCTTTTTTTATCAGATCCTTGAGGAACGACTTATGCAAAATTGTCTTTTTGCTATCCTAAAAAAACGTACCCGTAAGAGCCCGTATCTACTTGAATACTTGGCAGTTAAGTAGTTGAGCCATAACACCATCTAGCTCTTCAAATCGGCAAATTTAAAGTTAATATTGTCCTAATGTTGTCAAATCTCTATTAGGTTCAACGAAAAATAAAAGAGAGTTGTTTTTCAAAGGAAATTGGTGACGAGAAGAGCATGTCGCTCACCTGATGTTAAGGGAGACGAGCAAGTCTCTCACCTAATGTTAAGCGCCACGCTTGCCCGTGATAATTCAGTGCCACCCAGATTTTTTAACATCAATAATTCAAACCCATGCGCGGCAATGTCCTGCGCTCGTCACCCTGAGATATCCCCTGATAGACCCTGATAGATATACCCTGATAGATGTTAAATCTCTTTATAACCAGTAATTACGTTGGAAAAATTGCCCTTCAATTTGGAACACATTAATGTTTGCACACTACTGCTTGGTGGTTGTATAACTGGCCAAAGTACTACACTTCCCCAGATGGCCTCTGCAAAGGAGCCCTACGAATACAGTTTCTTATTCATACCTCGATACTTTATTGGTCCTGATACGAATACGGCTATATTCCTCTGAATTATAACATTAGTTAGGATAAATCTGGAACACAGTACTGTTTGCACACCAGTAGTGTGCAAACATTACTTGGCGATTGAATAATTGAAAAAAATATATGAACATCTGGTTGGTTTTTCTCGATTTTTGGTTAAGTCCCATAGTAAAAGTTGTTCACCATCATGAGTACTATGAGCCTCTTTGGCTTAGCATACCTTTCCCTACCCTTTGTATTGTAAAAGAAAAAAATGTTAAACAGATACCTAAGTCAAGAAAAGTATGACGGCTTATAAATCACGCGAGTTAAACTGCTCGTAAGTCGTTATTTAATAACAACAGCAAACTATTTGCTTTAACATCAGCGTAATGTTTGGATTTAATCATAGCCCCAAATTAAACTCGCGCCATACGCCTTGCCACGTTATGTATCCCGCAGATAATATATTATGAATGTGTCGTAAAATTATACACTCACGATTACTCATGTCGATCAATAAATAAATAAGTTTTACTATGAGAACTGACATGGTTTTGATACATTTTGTTTTAATTTGAACTCTTTGAAATGTTATGGGCAAGCGTGACTCATACCGCCAGCCGATCGATTTGCTCGTCTTGTTACTAATTTTAATAAATATATTAAATAATATATATACATAAAATATGAAAACGTGTGCCCAAACAACGTCATGTACAGTCGTCTCATCAGGTTAGTAGGCAACGAAACTTTGTTGAAGTCTCGAATGCAATGCTGACAGTATCAAAATAAGGTTTAATTTTTATCGGTGTTTTATCGGAAACATTTGGGAGAGAGTGCCCTCGCACAACTTGATGCCGCCCGCCCCCAAAATATGCGTTATATCAACTGATCCCGCGGGTTCGGTTCGAGCGGGATGAGTTGACGTAAGAACAATAATTTCCTAATAACAGACGGGATAAGGACAAACGCACGTGTTCGCGATATAGTCGATACCTTGACGGATGGCACCAATATATCCACAAGCATGCACGAAACATGTATTGTGCCGCAATTTTCGAATCGCCGACTATAGTTATTTATCTCCATGGTATAATTATTATAAGCTATATGGTATATGTATGTATTTTTATGTTTTCATATTATTATTATTTTTATGTATCTATAATAATTCATAATAGTAGTCGTAGTTTATAAGTCATAATTCTGTCCATACAAAGGTTGTCTGGAAGAAATCGCTTTAGGCGATAAGGCCGCCCATTATTCGCCCAAGAACCAAAGTCACCGATATAGCTCTCAGTATTTGCAAGCTGAAGTGGCAATGGGCAGGCCACATCACTCGAAGAACCGAAAACCGATGGGGAAGACAGGTGGCGACCACGTACCGGAAGACGAAGCGTAGGCAGGCCTCCCACTAGGTGGACCGACGACATCGTGAAAATTGTGGGCAACTAGTACATTGTCGGTCGGTGTGGCGGTCTAAGGGGGAGGCCTATGTTCAGCAGTGGACGTCTTCTGGCTGTGTATGTATGTAATATGCCTTAGCCTAATATAGCTCAGCCTACAACTAACTTGAAGGAATTGTTACACTAGTTTTAAGTGGTTTCTTGTATTATGCATGTAATTTCTGGTGTGAACAATAAAGAGTTATCTATCTATCTATCTAACTTGAAATTAAACCAAGTATAGCTTTTTCAATAACAGTAACCATCGAAGCAGTGCTGCTAATATCACCAGTGGTCACAGCTTAACAGAAAGCTACCATAATAGCATGTTACGTTAATTGAAACTGAGTAAACCCGCAACGGCAATTTATGACAGCTAATAAATGGTCCCATGTAGCGCTCTGCCAAGTTGTTTACTTTGCTGTACGCGGATATTAATAAAAATTGTATTCCTTTTCGAGCCAAACGTAACTTTTGCATGAATCGTTTTATTGTCTGTCATATGAGACAATAAAACGGAGAGATGCATCCGAGATCGTATGCGTCGGAGAGCAAAAATGCTCAGGGTCAACTATTACATTATTATCACAAGGTTGCCTCGAAGAGATCGCTTCCTGCGATAAATCCGCCAGTTGTTACACTAGTTTTAAGTTTTTTTCCTATCCTAGCTGTTTAATCTGGTGTGAACGATAAAGAGTTTATCTATCTATCTATATAATTATCTACATTAAATTTATGCTTATGCCTATATCATAAAAACGGTAAACTTTATAATCTTATATGATTTATATTGATTTCAATGTAATAAATTTAATATAAATCCTATTCTAACTAATATTATAAATGCGAATGTAACTCTATCTGGGTGTTTGTCGCGTTTTCTCGGAACGGATCAAGCTGAATTTTTGCTTAGATATAGCTTAAGAATAGAAGACGGACATAAGGCTACATTTTTTGTAGGTCCACGCGAACGAAGTCGCATGTAGCAACTAGTGTGTAATATTTTCCTTTAATTCAGCTGATTCATTGCGTCGCACGTCGGCGTATTTTACAGGCTTTTTGTCAGTGGCGTCTAACTAAACATTTCGTGTTATGGCAATCGTGCCTGACGCCATATAGAAACTGATACACGCATAACGTGTCTTCGGACATGAATGTGAACATTTAGTTTTTTTGTTTCTGTATTAGTTAACTTTAGTTTACGTTCAAAATCGGATCTTAACGGCATTATGGTACTAGTGTCATGCCACACGCCATGCAGGAAATAAATATTTTACACGGCCAGGGACCCTATTCGGAGAAATGACATTTTATCTCGGTCACTCTCACTCCCATTAAATTCTAAATTAGAGAGACAGTGACCGAGATAAAATGTCATTTCTCCGAATAGGGTCCCTGAATCAACGATAAAGGGCGCAGAACTCGGACTCAGTCGTCGGAGTAATGTGAATCATCTGTAAGCACTAATTAAATTACATCATTTGTATAGTATAATATTCAAAACAATTTATTTTACAGCACCCTTTTAATTAGCTTTGTCCAGTGAGCAAATACTTTTAGCCATCCAATTAGATTCCTTCGCCACTTCGCACTAAACCAGTTCCGAGTCGAAACATAATGAAACGAAATATCTCGATGCAGTAAAAAAACACAGCAGAGTAGAATGTAGAAAAACCACGAGAGGACGTGAACACAAACAAAATTGAAGAAAAACTTAACAGTAAGCAAAGACGGGCATGTCCGGTTCGAGCTAAGCTAATACAAAAGCGGCAAAAAGTTAAACCTTTGGTATTCATTGACTGTCGGCTCAGACTAAGCGAAGTCGGTGTTAGTAATCTGTTACTCAAAGAGGATTATTTTCTTTTGCTGGTGTTCTTAAGCGTAGGTACTTCACGATTTAAAAAAACAACATTTTATTATAGTAGATTGTATTTACGGCGTCTCAATTAGTTTACTGAGCTGTGATCTTCGGTTCTCAGCTCAAGTATTTGCGTACCTATCAAATAATTGTACCTCATCCAACCGGATGAGATGTTTTAAGACACACCCGTGTCTTAAAACTGCGCGCTGAAAGAACGAGCAGTACCTAGCGTCCTCTTAGGTAAACGGTGAGCATTCTGCGATCCCAAAGCCGCCTGCCAGGCGGGGGGCTAAGGACCTATTTTACAATTACAACAAAATCAAGCTATATACGTATCACTTAGCTCTTACCCGCGACTTCGCGTGGACCTAAAAAATTTCCAATATCCGTCTTGGTGATATACAGTAACTCCTTATCATATTTTATCAAGATCCGATCAGCCGTTAAGCCGTGATAACGCGACAAACATCCAGACAAAGAGACAATGTTACTTTCTGTAGTTCTCCATGGTGTTGATCCATTTTTTGTCCGTTTTGTATGGACTGACAGTTGTAATGTTCTTAAGGAAGTTATGAATCGCACAAGCGAAGCTTATTCCTCGAGACGAACGTATTCATTTTTATACCTCTAAGCTTTATTTGTCCTGATACGAGTGTGGCTATATTCCTCTGAATTATAATATTAGTTAGGATTACTGTAATATTATACCAGTCAGACACCACTCCTTGCCCCAATATGCAAAATAAAACGTGACGCCAGCTAAATTGAAACAAAAGTAGTGAAAAACCTACAAACCCGGCGTAACGAGCAATCGATGGGAAAGCAAAACCTCGCTTCGGCTGGCAAAAGAAACTAATGGGAAATTAATAGTGCAGGGTCCTGCTCCAACAGTTCGCTCCGTTGGCATATTTGTAACTTCTTTGGGATCCGGAGTTTAGGGATCTCAAGGAAAAACTAATTTGCAAGTCTATTGCAATTGCAGTTTGCGTAAGAGTTTCCACGGGGATACTTAAATCTACTTCGTCCGCTACTAAAATCCAGGAAATACTTATGTACATACAAACTAAGTATAGTTACGAAAGAAAATACTTACGTAGTATTAGGCGATAAACTTATTTATTTTTCTATAAAAAGAAATCACTTTGCTAATACCTTGGCTACTATTTTTGTTATTATAATATTATATGTAGAACTTTTCTAATCACCCTTCTCTTTAAAGGATGGTCATAATAGGATGCAATAAACAACGGAATTTAAAAAGATATCATCTGGAAGTTTGCGAAAATACTCGGATTATACTCCCATACTTTCTCATAAAAACTTTTATTATGGAAGTAATTAATTTGAAAGAATGCTAATTTTTCTTTTAATCGCTTCCTTAGCGCCGCAACTTTTATCTACTTTGTTTGAATTACTTTCGGCCATCCAGTTCTCGGCAAGTTTTTGGATGTTTTTTCCTCGGTATTTCACAAGCCGTTATTAATAATGATATCAAAATTCGAAGGCCGCCGTTCAGAACAAATCAATACGAGAATTAATATGCATAGTACTGAAGTTACAAATCTACCGAATTTTACAAGCTTTCTTTATTTATTAACTTGCGATGTTTGAACGTATATAATTATGTTAAGGTCAAATCTTGCAACTTAATTTTAGACCAGTAATTCCCATTGTTCAATTGAGTTGAAATTTTTCATGCACAATATTATGACAACGAGCTGATCTGATGATGGATACGGAAGGTGGAAAACGTAACTCCTCAGTAACAGTAGGTTGAAGGAGTTTGGGCTCATTTGATCATCTTACACCAATAACGGAGTTTATAAAAGCTTATCTGGTTTTTTTTTTCTTTTACTAAAAACGAATCTTACATATTTTTTTTATATAATTTTCATTTCTCTTTTTTCTTAGTTTTCTCTGTTCATGATATGGATATTGATAATTTTATTAATAACTTCAAATAACATGTGAGGTTCTAATATTATACATTAAAATAAATTAAAATGTCCCTTATAAAAAATTCAAAGATAATTATCATTAAAAATTAAAATAATTAAACTTGGCCAGTTATATTCTATTTTTGGTTTTTAATTAAATTTTTGTTCCTGGACGTTATAAGGTGCTATGTTAGTTGAATATAGCTTAAGTATCTTTTGAATATAGCTACATAATGACTTTGCGTCACGCATGGGTTTGGGTAAGGCGAAAACCTGGGCACCAAAAAACCGCGTGCACTTTTTGACTGTGGTGCTTGCACGCCTTGGTGTTACTAAATTTGTTATATCTCTCGGCGTGTGCTCTTGCGAACATCGTTGTACCTAAGATAATATGATTCAAGTTATTTTGTATATATAATACAAACGTGGTATATATTTCCCTATACACATGTTTCCCTACTCTGGGGAATATTCGGCCTACACACTGCTGATTCAAAAAGGTCGCATTAATTTTATGCAGAGCTTTAATCGCGCGTTCTTATAAGTTGGTGCGATTATATAACCTAAGCTAATTCAAAATTCAGAGTAGACCACTAAATAGTCCCCATATAACCCTCCTAATATTGTCCCACCTGTTTAGTTTAGTTAGTTTGTTTAATATTTTACGTAGATATCTAAGTTTGTATAGACACCTAAACAGAAAAGAATGAGTACGGTAGAGCATTTTTCTTCACATGCAAAATAATTTTAAAGGAATCTATAGAACAGTCTCGTTCTGTTATTGCGCTCACTTTGTAGTCTGTCTACTTACTGGCAGAGCATAACAAGCTCTACGAGTAAGTAGACACTCTGAAATATTATTTCAGAGTAAACTACCAAAACAACTTGTATTTTGACGTCTAGAGCTGAAATACTTACCTATCTTACCTCCCATATCATAATATAACATTATTACATTCCATTATTAAAGATAAACTTACCTACCATTAGGCTTAGCCTATTATATCCCGGGATGATGAGCGCAGTGCATTGATGAATAGAGTTTTGAACTGTTGAAATTCAAAATTCTGAGTTGCATTAAGCTGGGCAAGCATGATGCTAACCATCAGGCGAGCGATATGCTCATCTTGTCACTAAGTTAAAAAAGAAACACAAAAAGCCTATCAGTTTTCTTTTTGCTTTCGATTTGTTTGTATCCTAGGTGCAGATCAAATAACATTATTCTATTAAACTAGGTACCACAGATTCTTAACTCCCTCAAAATTATTTTAGGCAGCAAAAGTTTCGTCAGACAAATATTAAGTAAAGTATACACACAATTTTGTAGACCCACACAAATCGTATCCTATTCATAAATCAATTACCAAGACCAATGAAAAGAAAAAATAATTTCTTCTTTCAACAAGATTGGAAGTTGATAAAGGCCGGGGTTGCAACAAATCATAGTGTTAAATGTAGGTAGTTACCGGCACGTAGCCACGTAACAAGTTCCAATGTTTACCAAAAACAGCACACATTTTCCCTATCCATCACAAACATGAGTCGAATCTGAAACAGAATCGTAAATGTAGAAACACGATCGTCGAATTCGTGACTACCCAATGCAGATCAAATATGAGCAGAATTGGATCGGGGCACTCAGTGGACTTCGGGAAAGGTAGCTTCGTAACATTTCATTGGTTACATCGGAAAAAGAGCAAAGAATGCTCTCTCGCCATGAAATTACGAACTATTTACGCTGGGAAACAAAAGACGCTGTCACCATGGGTTTAGCAGATCATCGTTTTATACCGTGCTTACTTTAATTTAAATGACGTGACAACACCCTTACAGTCCAGAACCAATTCGATGTTACAGTTAATTTTATTTCATTATATTAATATTTATTAACTATTTATACTTTCACAAAGCCTATAAGCGGCTTCTGTGAATTCTGCCAGATTGCACTAAAAAATATCTACCTTTTCGGACATCATGTTCAACAAAGGTACAGCGCGAGTCGTGGAGGCAAAAGGAGGTTCGTCCTATAAGTAGGTAAATTGAATGTGGGAAAACCTCGTCGCCTGGTCACCACCTCGTCCAGTGCACACAGCCGCAGCTTACTATTTAGAAATACCTGTTATATCTATTTGCTTATGGAATTATATATTGAGCCGTAAAACCAGCACCTTACAAGTAATTCTATATATTCTATTCTATATTCTTACAAGTAATTTCATAATTCTGTCCATCCCAAGGTTGTCTGGAAGAAATCGCTTTAGGCGATAAGGCCGCCCATTATACTACCGGTTTTCTATTATTGTTTATATTTAAGTTTAATTGTCTTTTGGTGTATAATAAAGTTATATTGTATTGTATTGTAATTCCCAAAAAAATATGCGATTGGCCCAGAAGTAGTGTGAAACAAAGATTGTGATTGTAAAGTTTGATTGTGGTCAAAGCTTTGTGTAGGTAATTCTGATAAGGTAATTCATCAACGTAAAAACGTCCGTCTACGAAACCGGAATTTTGTAACCGGTTTCGATGGAATAATTATAGGCATCGCTTGTTATAACTTTAACAAGAATATCCCAGTTATTATAATACGCGTAGATATTTCACTGAGTTTAACTTTATGTGCTTAGAATATTCCAGAGGTACCTAAGGTTAAATTGTCAGACCAAAGAGCGAAGTCATGAATGCTTCCTAAACTTTAAATGCGCTGCTTTCAGTTAGGTTCATACAAAGCTAGCTTTGGTGAGTGAATATGACTATGCAAGTACAGTCGTTTTACTCAATTTTGACTTTTCAGGCTACCTAGGTAGGTATGCCTACCTAGGTATTGTGTCAATAAAATAAACTTCTTATTTTGGGCCTGGTCCCAAATTAAAGGAACCATTGGAGGACTGGTAGCAGCGTCCTCTTAGAAAGCGGTGAGCGTTCTGCGATTCCCAAGCCGCCTTCTAAGCGTGGAAATTATGGCTCCCTCTTAACAGGGAGGCCTTTGTTCAATAGTGGAACTATTGGACGTCTTCTGGCTGATAATGATAACCCTAATGGTTGCGCCATAATTATTCGATGGTCTGATGGCTTAGTAAGTTAGTTATACCAAAGAAACTTTATTTTTGTCTATGGCTATACACATACAGTGATGCAATGGCTCTACTACATGAAAAGGGGACACGAAAAATAATGGTTATCCAAACTATTAGATGGAGTATTGGTCTAAAAGGAATCTAAAATGATTAAAAAAGGTTTCTAAAATTAGTTTTTCAATTTTTTTCCCCGACTACGAAAAAGGAGGGTTTGACAATCTATGTCCGCTAATGTCTAATCCCCTTATCAGATTTTTAAATATTCGAGTTCAAAATAGCTCACTTTTGATTATATTATATACGTATTGAGACAGTATACACACTTAACAGTTTTTTTTTTTCAAGTCAATAGTAAACATAATATAGTAAAGAATACAATACAGTAGTAATACATTTAAGGCAAAAAGTCTGTAAGTTTCTTTTTATAGAACACGAATTTTTAGATAAAACCGTAAACCCTTTATATTTTATTTTATCTCCTTTTTTGACGAGCTTTGCGGATCGCGGCCACAGGGTCAAATATTAGTCAAACATCGAATTCCGTTCAGCCGTTTCGGGCCTACACGCATGAAAGCACGGTATGCGACTCCCAATAAGCGGCATAGTTCGCTCCATTGGACCATCAACCCAGGACCACATAGATATTCTACCAATAGCAATGTATTTACCACCACCACTAAACTACAAATGAATAAAAAACTCTTAATTCATTCTTAAAGTACGCTTTAGTTAAACCGCACTGTACGGTCACTTTAGTTTAAAGTGGCTTTAATATTTGTTGTTATTCATGAACGAACTATTTGCATGTTATTTTATCATTGTTTGTCCTACTTTTGCTATAATCCAAAATGATTTAATACATACTGTCCGGCGGAGGGTATTGTACGCCATAACACAGGTTCATTCCTACCTTGGGTAACAATGCTAAACAACCTGGTTTATTATATAAGGAACTAAGCGTTGATTACTGCACTGATATTTAATTATTTTTTTGTTACCACTAATAAATTTCCATTTAATTTTTTCATTTCATTTCATTAAGCTAATAATAATTGGCCAAATATAGGTAGGAAAGTGTTCTGGCTGGATGTTTAGGGAAACTACATAATGACTTGGTGCTGATGACATTTATTTTATTTTATTTATTTATTGAGACATAAAACGGTCAAACCAATTACATTAAAATCTCACAATTATAATTAAACAAAACAAAAAATTATAATAGAAATACATTATTTACAAACTAACCAGTCAAACGAAAATGAAAAACATATTAAAAGTATAAAACAAAAATTAAATTATTACAAATGTCCGAAATAACATAAAAAGAGGAAATAATAATAATATAAGTATTAAACAAAATGTCCAAATCGTAATCAGGATTAGTCCTATTGCACCGATCCCACTTGTCAATTAAGATTTCAGAGTATGAAAAGAAAGATGCAATAAGACTCTTCCAATTGTCAAATACAATACCAAGTACTGAACTTGACATAGTATGTTGGCGGCAAAGAGTGCATTTTTGACATGATAATTGCATCATTAGAAATGACCTGATGGTGGGGTCGGAGTATAAGCACTTACCTGCTATCTGATGCCAGATTGGAGACCAGTCGTGTTTGGACTTGCGTTTTGTTAAAAATTATTTATTTTATACAAAACTACAAAGCTTACATCTTTATAATTATACGTAGTAGTTGACAGTAGTAGTAGACCCCGTGAGCATAAACTTTTATGCACAATCGCAATACTACGATTTCATAGAATATTTTAATCGTCGGCGATTTTTGATTGATGGGGTATTTCCGTCAAAAAGAGGGGACGTTGCTGCGTTGCCCGTTACCGGCCGATTTTGATCATATTTGGCATAAACTTTTGGTACCCAATTTATAATAAGAATTTCGAATATGAGCAAAATCGGTCATGAGGTTGTACAGATATCGTGAGGTCTCAGTTCGGAACATCGCAAGCGCGAACGAGATAGCAGAATCAGGCAAGCCGGCTCCTAAGCATCTCTAGTCGGGAATCAAATCTGGAACCTTCTGAACACAAGACTTACAATCATTTACTCGTACATAGGTCGTGAACTCATATCTACGAGCAAATATACTTGTACACAGATACTCGACCTGTGTACAAGTGTGTATTATATCGTCCCAATCTTCTAGAGAACGTTCTATCGGTTCCCGGCAAGCGGCTGTATTCAATACACCTCCAAATTGCTCCATTAAAACTTCGCAACTGCTTCCAGGCTGAATTGTTAACGGTCCAAAAGGTACTAAGCATTGGACAATGAGGATTGTCGACCGTCTTTAATAAAAATTTCACGAAAAGTAAGTTCGTACTTTGTCAGCAAACATGCTATTTTGCTACCCTTCTCCTCCCTTTATTGCGTAGGCTAGAAGGACCTTTCAATTTTATTCTTTCACATTTTGTGAATATGAATTGAGTAGGTTAAATTTAAGCTTCAATTTAAGGTTTCTTCGATATTACCTACTCTACCCATTGATTTATATTTTATTACTAGCTGATACCCGCAAATTCTCGGCCTTCGGCCTCGCTAAAATCTTCATAAAAATCTTAAACAATTACGAACCCAACAAAAAAGAAATCATCAAGATCGGTCCAGCCTTTCTCAAGTTATAGCGTGACCAGGAAAAATAGGGGTTAATTTTTATACATATATAGACAGTAAGTACAGTACGCGCATTAGACGTGAGTGACTCTTATCTGAAAAAAAAAACGCATTAAAATAATAAGCATAGTAACAATAGCGTTGTTATTAATTTTTTTGTAGTGGTGCCGATTTTGTTGAGCCGTTAGTGTCTGACAAAAAACAATTATGATTTAAAACTGGACAAACAAAGACTGCATCTCTCTTGATTTTAATATGTAAGAAAAGGATGGCGACCATATAAAAAGCTATTAATAATATTTATAATATAAAACTGACTCCAAAATCACTTTTTTATACACCGAAATACCCTAGTTTTTTTCTTTCGTGAAAACCCCAACGAAAAGACAAATGAAATATCTGACAGAGTAAAGAGTGGCCGAATCTCCCAGACTTTGATAGTTTTGCGCCTTGGAAATGTGTATAGGTTCTGAAATATACGAGTGACAAAATTACCCATAACTCAGCGTTTCAAGGCAGGGTAATCATGCATTACCTCGAAGAAATCACTTTTTTATACACCGAAATACTATAGTTTTTTTCTTTCGTGAAAACCCCAACGAAAAAACAAATGAAATATCTGACAGAGTAAAGAGTGGCCGAATCTCCCAGACTTTGATAGTTTTGCGCCTTGGAAATGTGTATAAGTTCTGAAATATACGAGTGACAAAATTACCCATAACTCAGCGTTTCAAGGCAGGGTAATCATGCATTACCTCGAAGAAAAGGTAGACTTTAACTATCATTACAATTTGGCACACTTTCAAAGTTGCCTATGTCGGCTAATACTCGCCTCTATTATTTTATGCACTCCTTTCATTCTTTCCATGTCTGTGATGCACTTGAACAAAATTCATGGGAATGTATGAAGCAAATACCAGTGAAAGCGTCAACTCACTCGAAACAGAGGATAATATGCATTTTAAATATCGCTCTCGAGAGCCCAATATACCGTTACACAAAAATAAAACTACGAGTAAGTACACATTGCGTAGGTAATACATGAGAATAATGAATGTGTACAGCAGAACTTTCGTTCAGCATTAGGTATCTATATCCTGTTTACTCCTCGAAAGCGATTCTTTAAACGCTTTGAGCTTTTAGCTGTTCAAAAACGAACAAGATTTATGTTTAAGAACTAAAACCCTAACCACGTCCTTACGTCTTACGCATTTTTGCTTGCAAAAATATTTCTGTAACAATATATATTTTCGAAATGCCCTTTCACACACAGAAGAGGGTTTTTTTTTATTTTCTTCTCTCTTCTGTGCTTTCACATGATACACAAGAAGGAAATATTAAAAAAAAAAAAAAGTTCTTGAATTTGTCCTCTAGAGGGCCCCATATTCAATTGAATGTCACATTTATAACCTTTATCTAGCGGACGATGAAGACGCTTCCAACGCACAGATGTTCATCTGTGTTCCAACGATACCTCATTTCTAAAATTATAATAAGTGAGTAGTTTAGAAGATATGAGGGAATCTTGGAGGGAATAGATGAACATACATAGATACCATAGATAAAATACAGGATATGCTTTGTACATACATACCGGTAAAAATCATAACCGTCCTTTTTGCTTCGCGTAGTCTGGTAAATAGGTAGGCAGAGTAAGAAAAGTTGGCCCTCGCATAAAAGGCCCGACGCAGCACTAATGTTTATATAAATCGCACTAACCTGGACTGCCTCGGCATACGTTAGGTGTTTTGAATGCGAGGCCAAATTGACTCCATTAAAAGTTTTGAAAGCGCTCGTAGCTTAGATAATTCACCGTGAGAGTTATGCCGTCTATAAAAGCATACGTGAGTGCTTACTGAAAACTAATGAATTTATGTTGTGTTTATCTTTTCGGCTCAAACTTAACTCTGTTATGTCAGGATTAAACTAATTGCTTAAGTTGTAGCTCAATGTAGGAGACGTAACTGGGGGTGATAATACCTGCACTGAGATCCTGTTAAGGGTGTTTTGTGCATAGGAGAGATGGGATATAAAAGTGGGGCAGTTTTGAAATAGCGCAATAACGAAGCGATTTTAAAGGATTTTGATAGAGTTTTTCTTTTCTTAAAACATGTGAATAATACTAACCTTATGATTAATAATAACAACCTTGATAACGTAAATAAATTTTTTAGTGTTTTTTTTTGTGTCCTACAGTGTCCTGATCGATTCGACAGATCACAATTTTAAAAGCGCGTAGATGTACAAAATATTTTGTACTAAGTACTGTAATTGTGGGTATATTTTACACTAGTTGTTACCCGCGACTGCGTTCGCATGGACATAAAAGTATCATATGTCCATCTTTGTGTTATACAGTATCTAACTCCTTATCAAATTTTATTTTACTGCCGCTATGAATTTGTACTTGCATTTTAATGTAAATTTTTATAATATAATAAGCTGTTTATGACGTCGCTAAGAGTATATTTACTTATACCTAATGTCCGAAATAAATGAATTGAATTGACTTATCAAGATCCGTTCAGCCTTTTACCCGTGATAACGCGACAAACATCCGGACAGAGAGACAAAGTTAACTTCTATAGTTCGGTAGATGGCAGTTCTAATGTAGTTCTGAATCGCGCAAACAAAGATTTTTGCTCGAGACGAATATATTTATTTTTATACCTCGAAGGTTTGATTAAGCCTGTTACGACTGCGGCTATATTCCTCTGAATTATATTATTGGTGTGGATTTTCTCGGATAGGGTATTTCGTTGCTAATCTAATAAACTTAACGGGATACCGTTTGAGCTTGACGCGCGTGTTATTCGGAGTTGGTAAAGTCGTACAATCATAGAGCAACTTCGAACACTGCAAAAGATTGGCTCGGCTTCGAACACTGCATAAGATTGTCTCGGCTTCGAGCACTGCATAAGATTAGCTCGGCTTTGAACACTGCATAAGGTTGGCTTGGCTTCTACACTGCATAAGATTGGCTCGGCTTCGAACTGCACAAGATTGCTCGGCTTTCTTGAATCTGCAGTGCGACCGCCACCGGTCCGAACGAGGTAAATGCGTTGCCTTCGCATAATTAATTGAGTATTTTCTTAACAATACATTTTCATCAGTGTTTTTTTTTTAACTGCTCCCCTTCCCTAACGGCTAGATGTGCTCAGGGCCTCTTATTGAACGGCTAAGAGTTAACTAACCAAATGACTACCGGAGTGAAAATCTGATGGAACCAATCTAGGTACCTAGTCAAAGTTTATGCTCAATCGCTAAAATGGTGGGTACTCCAGCTGCTCGTTCCAAGTTATCTTTTATAGAGCTTCAGTTATCTCTGTGTCACAAGTATCGTGAAATCGTCTACGTAAAACTACCGCTTTGGAAAATGGGGTTTACCTGCCTGGGTAGTTTTTAGGGTTTTCCGTTAGGCTAATAGGAAAAATCCAGATAAAAGCTTGTGAAACGATGCGTCTACCTCATCGCTTATGATAAGTGGGTCATAATCATCATTATCATATTCAGCCTGACGTCCACTGCTGAAAAATGAGAATACAACAAGAAGTAGGTAAAATAGATCAGGCCTTTTGTTATGATTTTAAAACGAGGTAAGGTAAGTTGCTCGGCAGATGGTAAGCGTCACGGTTGCCCATTACAGTTCAGTGTCAACCATGCAGAACTTTATGCCCAGTAAATTCGCTGGAAACATTGCCCTTCAAACCGGAACACAACAATGTTTGCACACTACTCCTTGGTGGTGTGACTTAATTTTTAACCACGTACCTACCAACTTATAGTTCAGCCTATTTATTGTTGGCTTCTCTGTTGTTTAGAAGTTTTAAATATAAAAGAACGTAATCAGCAAAAAACGTAGCGATCACAGGCACGATCGCAATTAGCCAGTTCTAATTGAGCGTCGCCGTCAGTCGTTCTCAACTCGATGCCGAGTGAAGCTAGAAAAGCTTCGGTTTATCCCGTTTCTGATCAAAACACCTATACCAGTATACCTGTTTTTTTTAAAACTGGTACTGTATAAAGAAACCCAAAGCCATAGGAGTTAGAAGAAACTGTATTTTTTTGCAAAAACCACAGAATTCTCCTTATAAATGCAAAAACCATTTTGGCATAATATTTTTTTTGGTCAAGCGCGAGCTCCCTAATTTTATAAGTTATTTTGATCTCTTTTTTTTAATGCAGCTTGTAAGCAGTTTGACTCAGTTTCAATTATTATAAATGTAATCATTTCATTGTAGTATCTAAGTATCTATCAGAAGAGAATAATCGGATCAGTAGAAGTACTTAGATGGTTATAGTTAAGTAGTTATAGTTTATTAACTGGCATTAATTAATAGTTTATTAAATTTGACTTACTTCAACAATACCGCTCAGTTTTTTTTCTTTCTATACAATGAAACAATGAAACAAAAAAAAATAACTAAGTACGCCAAAATTTCCAAACAAAATGAGATAAAGTACCTACCTACTTAGGTAAATGGTTTACACAGTTTTCCCGTATCTCATAAGGATTCGGATATGAACATACTATCCCAGTTAAAAAAAATCATTCTGTATAGTGTAGGGGTTATAAGGTAGATAATAATAAAGCAACATCGATGAATTACCTAGCAGGTAATAATAATAATAATTCTATGGCACGCTTAGCTCAATGGGCCCGCTCCCCTGATTCTCGATAAGTCGTTCGTCCTGTTCCATTTTAATAATAAAATATCAATTTCCTAATAAATTAATTAATAAAAAAAAACGTATTTTTTTCTTTATATTAGGCCATTGCCAATGTTTTATAGCAATTTTTACCTGTACCTACTTACTTAGGTATTCGGTTTTGGCGAAGAGAGATTATTAGGTATATTATCTATAGGTACATCACCGAGGGGAGAAAGTGACCGATTACCATAACGAGGGTGTAGTTCAGTGTAGTTTGAAACCCAAGGCACAGGCGAGGGTTTTTAATAAACGAATTGGGAATCGCATGTTCTTCCGAGTGATATCTAAGTACATAAAGATAATAATACTCATACTCTTAGTCTTATAATTAGATAAGTATCTAAGTACTGGGTATTTATACTGCTTTATAGGTACATACTCATTTTATTTAGTTACTAAGGTACATAGTGCTTTTTCACTTACTTAAAAGGAAAATAAAATACAAAACAAATTGAAAATTCAATTAGTTCAGTTGGTTTAAATCAAAAGCAAAGAAACAGCACGCGCGCTGTTTTAATTTCATATTTTCTTCTTTTAAAGCAGGTGGCCAGTACCTATCATTTTACGGACTTGGCAATAAAAAATTAGCATTTTCATTTTCATTTCACAGAATGTAAACAGACCTACAGAATAACTATTTTACTTCAATTGCAATAATACTAACCATAAAACTGGCTAAATACACTAAGTGCGGAGTCAAAATTAAAGAGAAAAACAAAAGCTGGGTTGTCAACATAGTTCTCAATGTCATTTTAACAGTTCAGACTTCAGGGTAGCCAGAATAAGGAGTTTTTTTCCGCGCTATTGGGGATAAATTAAGATTTTGGCGAACTGGTGAAAATTTGATTGAGACGCGCGGGCACTTTAGAGAGCTAACACACGCTTGATTATCGAAGCGGGTGCACGCGCCAAACTAATAAAAGTATATAAATAAATAGTTATAAAAAATAAGTAGACCTTTTATTATTCGACTCATTTCTGTCATCGATAAGATCTTTGAGAAAAAAAAATCCTATTAATTAACGTTTTCCGGGTCAGTTATGTAACACCAGAGAGATTTCCTGGTTGTCATAAAACACAATAATAGCTGAGTCTACAGTTATCCGATTCGGGAGTTACATTCTTGCGTGTTGGCGCCTTTCCAGTTGCCGTGGCGGAGGCACTTACATATATATATAAATCCATAGTTATAAAAAGTAGGTACTAAGTTCCCGGGTTATGTTATGTTTAATAATCGACTCAGTTATAGGCAGATTGTTATTTTTAAAATAAATTTTAAATTTCGATTACAAAAACGAGGCGGATAACAATAAAATTATGTTTAGGTTATTTTTCATATCTATCCGGAAAACCCTCCGGTAACAAATTTGAATAACAAGAGGTTAACGGTTACCTATTTAACGTTACCTTGGTCAGCCATATCACACCAGAAGGATTTCCTGGTTGTCATAAAATATAATAATAGCATAAGTACCTAATCTACAGTTCCGACTCAGGCATTACATTCTATCGCTTCGGATGTACACGTCCAGCAACCGTCCCATTATTAACATTATTTTTTGATCATTGCCGGCTACAGCAGCGGTGGCACAGCCTATTTTTAGTAAAGTTTAATATGTTATAATTTTTCTGGTATAGTGTGTAGTGGACAGGCCGGGTAAGGTAATTTAGAAGTTAAGAGCTGGCAGCCCTGTAACACAGTGCTCTCGCTCTGCTGTTTTGGTTTGTTATTATTTATTATAAATAACCGCCAAGTTGTCTGAAATTGTAGTAATAAAAAATTTGTAAACACTAACTAAACATGAGCTACGGACGCGTTCATCGATTCCTGATTAGAACTGTTGGGAGTCGAGGAGTTATTACAATGGCGGAAACATTACGTGTGTTGGCCGAATACACCGGTAAGCAAAGCTTTTTTTTCATCTGAGTTTCACGATCTATCTCTTCAAAAATATTTAATAATTTTACCAGCTGCTCCCGCGACTTTTCCCTCGTGGATAGTCTAGCCTATCTATTTATCTCTTCGAACTTTTAACTGTATCCATGCAAAAAAATCATGTTGATCTGTTGCTGCATGAGTGAGGAACACACAAACCAACAATTCCCACAGTCTCATTTCTAATATCATAGCAGGGATAGGGATGAATAAATATTAGCTTATATCAGCTGTAGTGTAGGGTTTGCTACCTCCATACCTAAATATTACATTTCATTCAAATCTCAGCTGTAATGCTGGCACTTATTCATGATCGTATGAGTGATTCGAAAAAAAAACAAATGTTTGATTTGTTTGTTTATTCGCCTTATTTTAAAGAACAAATCGAATAAGCAAATACACAAACACACAGACCCCCCCACTTGTCAGTTTTTGGTCACACATCAAAGGATTTAAATATGCCAAATATGTTTGTTTACCATCCACACAATGGTCCCTCGCTAGGTCGGCAAGTATTTGACATACTTAATATGCTGTATGAAAAAAATATACCGATATGAAGTGGTAACATAACAAAGGTAAGAACATGCACACTCTTTCGCATCGTTAAAGTGCTGAATGTCTTACAGACAATGACTGCGAGTCTGTGCAAGACTTGGTAAAAGAAATCAACAGTGTGATCAGACCGTTTCAACAGAAGATAAAGATAACTCATGATGAGATTACCGATGAAGAAGTTCTTGTGTTTCTCTCAATGGCTGACGATGATGTATCAAAAGCTCAAAATTACTTCTCGGCAACAGAATTGGAGTATTTCAGAGTACTGCTAGAACAGATTGTCACAACAGATTCAAGACAGATTACAAGAATACATGCACTCAACCTAGTGGGTAGTATGAAGTCCTCATTTACTAAAACTGAAGCAGAAGTAAGTATCTAGCATGATTTTCTATATTTATTTGGTAAAAGAAATGAGCTTATTACCTGACTGCCCAAGAAGGAGGGTAATGTTTTTGGGGTGTATGTAAGTTATATGTTTGTTATTTTGACAAGTGAGATGTTGTTGGATTCCTCTATACGTCCGGAGTGACATAAGTTACATTTTGCAGTCAGGTAATATGTTTTCTTTTCATAATATTACTTGTTTGTTATACAAAATCTCGCTCCAGCACTGTTTTCTCCGACATTGGAAAGTTTTTGTTGGAACAACAATCTCATTATGTGGTATCTAATATTATCTGTGCACAATTGTCACCATTCATTGGACGTCACTATATAATGTTTTTTCTCTTGTATGTAGTACACAATAGCCCAATGCTTGCAAGTCAGAAGAAAAATATCTAAGTGCTAATCACATTATCAATGAAATTCCAGAAACTTCTAAAGAAATGGTGTAAGATGCGGTACCTGGACAAGGATGAGAACAACTATGTGCTCGGCCTGCGGACCATACACGAGTTCGAAGGGTACTTCCGACAGAATATGCCTGATGCCGTTGAAGAGTGCTGCTTGTGCAAGACAATCGTTTTTCGTGTAAGTTTTTTGTTTATCGTAATTGATCCTTAGGATTCCTACGTACAAGAACCTTAAACCTTAAAGTAAATACTTGGCAAAAACATTTTCTTAGACCATACCAATTTAAGTATACAAGAGTGTACATATTCATACTAATACAATACTAGGACCCACCCTTTCAGCCTAGACGGAACTAGTTTGCGATATCATGCTTAGGAAGAACTAGTTAAGCCTACTAAAAACTAGTAGATTTGGACGGTAACCAACGACATTTTACAAAATGGCCCCGCAAATCTATTGTCTGTCAGATTTCATTTGTTACCATTTAATCAGTGTGAAGCAACCCAATGTAGATTGGGTTGCTTCACACTGATTAAATGGTTTATGATGTTTATTAAATGTCTCCACAAGTTTGAAAGAATATGCCAACCTGCTCATTTAAGGACTGCCGTAATTATGATGATAAGGCAAATAAAATTATTACATGTATGTAAATGTGCAGAAATATTGCATATATTGAAAAAAAATTGTTGAGAATGAGCACTAAAAAGATTTAAAACCCATTTCAGGTTCAGGTATTATATAATCTATGGGATAAAACTTTGTGTGGAAGTTCGTAATTTTTATTTTGTATTTTTGTATTGTTTGTGATCAGTTCTGAGAGTCTCAGTTCTGAGCCCGCATACGAATTCACGGGCATCAGCTAGTATATTTATATATACAATGTGTCTCAGAAAGGTGCAACACTTTCCACTCGCGCCAACTTACTCCCACCATGCGAGCGAGCAGGATAGCAAATGACGACCATCGCCACCAAACATTGCAAGTTAAATCAACATCAGTTTTTTTTTGAATATCGACCCCTAAAGGGGTAAAATGACGTGTTTAATTTACTGTAGCTGCGAGCGAAGCCGCGCGGGCAAGCTAGTATTCCATAACAAAGCGATATTTTGCTACCAAATTTACGAATTCGACAAACATACCACGAAGTTAATAATTTTCTACACCATTAGCAAGTAATTAAGATTTTGGTAAGTAGTTTATGCAACGTTTTTTATTGACGTGACCATAATGTAACGAAGCGTAGGCAGGCCTCCCACTAGGTGGACCGACGACATTGTGACAGTCGCGGGCAACCGGTGGATGCAAGTGGCACATTGTCGGTCGGTGTGGCGGTCTAAGCGGGAGGCCTATGTTCAGCAGTGGACGTTTTCTGGCTGATAATGTAATGTAATGACCATAATGACACATCACATAATCGTATCTCGTCTATAACATCACATACCCTCGATAGATTTTGCTCACGTTCGAACTTAAAACATAAACCACCTTCAAACATTAAAACATTAAACCCGCCTTCAAACATAAAAATCGGATCAACGGTACGCAAGTCGTAGCTGTTGCCAACGATTTCTTGCGCATGGAAAAAATCCCGTCCCGCCTTTCACACTTGTTAAATATCTGTTCCGCTTTCATTCCACTCCTAATTTTCATCCCACTTACTCACCGCTCCCATCTCTGCATCATCCTGTTCCCATCTCGCCCCCAATCGGCACCCATTCAATTTCATCCGATAACCCCAATTGCTGTCCAATATTTTTCGCGGTTTCTTTGTTGGTCCTGTAGTAAAAGTTGTACTCGTCAGTAAGTGTGTGTGTAGTTTTTCCAACCCAGAATCTTGTAATTTACAGGGATACAACTGCCCAGGCTGCTCACTGGCGGTTCACACAAGGTGCCTCCATCGCTACGTAAAGAATGTACCGAAATGGCCTTGCTGTAAAGCTGATTACGGCCCGGAACAACTAGAGAACCTAAACTGTGATAGGTAGGTGTTAAAATTATACAAGAAACAGCAATGCTCTAAGGACGTAATATAAGCTCGATGCCAATGTTCTTTTCAAATGTTTGACAACATTTAACACCAACATAATCGAATTGATGTGCTCGAGTGGACTCATGAAAATCACTACCCGTTATAGTTTACCCGGTCAACATACAATCATTACATACAGCAAAATTGTATGAGACCAACATTACGAAAAGACTGAAGCTTATAGCAATTTACCCTGTATCCGATGTCAAAGATCACCAATACCTTCGATAAGCAAATAAAGATTACATTGGTAGAAATCAAGGTATTGAGCAAAGTCTCTGTTCATTTCAGTGGACTAAACAGAAAACATGCAATAAAACATAGGACCAAATTATTCAAGGCGATTGTAAGTCGACTGAAAAGTCTGCTCTATCGTTTGCGGATATATTTGAGCGTTCGGGGTCATAATTATTTTGTTTTAATAAAACGGGAATACTCACGTTAAATTGAGGTCACCGAATGTGATCGAAACTATAGTCGGAATAACCGACTCAATTTAACGTGAGTAGTAATGTCATAATTATTGCTTATAGTTTGGCACGTTTCATTGTAATGTTACTTTGTCAGACACCGCGTCAGTCATAACTTGAGGACGTGTCCGATATTTTTTTATAGCTTTACTCACGTCGTCGTTATCATAAGGAGCCCATCTGTGGACTTCACCGAACAGTGTACAAAGGCTTTCAAAGGCACATCACTCCCATCTCCATAATCACCTACCGAACGTCCTGCGTTAGTCTTGACACGGCCCTGCAGTTAAATAGTTGAGCATTGAGCCCTTAAAACGTGCTTGACATCGCGGGGTCTGTTACATCTAACTTAACGAGTGCGAAAGTGACAATACAATTCTGTAACACTCAGAGCAACATCAGCTCGCTGTGCGCTGAATACGATAGATAGAAGACTGCACGAGCGCAGAGGCAGGAAACCGATTTTTATTATATAAATAAATTTACTTTATATTATAAGTAAATAAATTTAATTGAAGTTAAACAAAACATTTGAAGTTAAACAACAATTGCGTTATCACGGCTAAACGGCTGAACGGATCGAGATGAGTTTTTGCATAGATATAGCTTATGGGTCGGAGACGGACATAGGCTACTTTTTTTTCTAGGTCCACGCGAACGAAGTCGCGGGTAACAGAGAGCATCTAGTGTTATAAAGAAAATTTTGGAAGAAGATTATCCCTTAGCAATTTTTTATAATCAAAAATATTCATTGTGCGAGCGAGAGAGCGCGTTTTGCGTTAAAGCGGCCTTAATCGCCTTCGGGTGATTAAAGTGACACTAAGGCGATTCTTTCGCGAATTAATCAATTACATGTATTCAGTCCAATACCGGACCCAACATCATTTCCGGAGAAGTAATTCGAATATGCGTATGTGAATCCGCCAACCCGCACTGGGCCAGGGTGGCGTATATGTCCAAATAACCCTTTGAGAGTAGGCCTATATCCCAGCAGTAGACTGTTAGAAGAATTCTGTATTTATTTATATTCAATACAAAATGTCGCCAGTTCCAGGTTGGGTCAAACCCAGCGGCTCGAGGCCACTCAGCGGCTCACACAACACGCCACGGAAGTCACCGAGTCAGAGGTCAAGCAGGACGTCGACCTAACCCAAGAGATCATACCAGAAATATCCCAGAGGATCTCCAGGAAGAGGAAACAGCAGTGTTAAAAATGTGCGGTACTGAGTTTTGTTGTTCCAAGTAGAAAGAGACTTGATTATTCTGGATTGTATTTTGTCGTCTTATTATCTTATCGAAAATTTATCAGTGACTGTAGAAGACAAAGAATAGTGCAAAATTTCGTTTAATCCAAGGATAAATGTGGAAGTCTAAAGTTAATTATTATTATTGACCGGAGACCACAGAACAAAATTCTTATTGTAAAGCTAAGCGTCAAGTCGTTTGCAACGGACGGATCAAATCGCGCGCAATGTATACTTACATTATATAATATTTCGCTTATATATTTTGGCTCCACACATTGTGTATATCATCACCATCATCAGCCAGGAGACATTGTCACAGAAGACATGCAAACATTGTGCCCTTGGCCATTGTGTATATAGCCAGTGTCAATGTAAGTTTTGTAATATTTCAAAGTTAAAACAAGTTTCAGTCATAGTCTAAGTCTAGCAAAGTAAGTCACAGTCAGGTTCAAGTCATGGCCCAGTAAAATGTCAGAGACTTCACTAGATGCTTCGATGGAGTTCTAGAAACAACACGAAAAGTTATGTTTTACGACATTATACTATTCACCAACACTCGTCCACGTTTGTCCTCCTACTTACTATTGTGATACATTTCCTCGGAATAATTGTAATTAAGAGCCTGCTCGCCTGATTCCGCTGTCTCGTTCGCACTTTTGGCCCATTTTTTTTACATAAAATTACAGAATATCTTAAGAATACCATTTCCAATATATTTTTATAGCAGTATTCATGTTATTATTTCTTATTTTGGCAAATGAGAAGGAAAAAATCTCTAAAAAGTGTTTTTTTCTTTCTTCTTCGCCATATTAAGAAATAATTAATAATATGAATTTGATAGAATAAATGATTTGAAGCAGATTTTTTTTCGCGATTTCAGGTTTGGTCCGATAGTAAAAGTTTTCATAATGATGAGTACATTACCTTTCAATATTGTTGCACCTTTCAGTTACACCTTGAATATAAAGGCAGTAGCTTCACATTGTTCACCTCTTTTTTTTCTCTAAATTACACTCGTGCGAAGTCGGGGCGGGTCGCTAGTTTAGTATAAATATCTTAGTGAAATGTATTTTTCAAGCATTATCTCTCTAATTTTCATTAGTGACTCAATGGCTTTTTTTATTCAAAAATAAAATAGATAATATTGTTTTTACTCATTTTTTTTTTCATTTTATTACTCACTCAAATAATGACAACAAAAATATACACTATCGATAAAGACTATTATCGATAGCAATAATGCGCAGCACTGCGCTGCGCCCGTATAACCCGTGAGAGGAAGAGAGAGCGAAATACTCGCTTCACCGCTCCCACGTCTTATGATCCGGTCTGCAGCGAGTAAAACACTATTTAATTGTATTATTATTAATTTACTAAACTATAGTAATTGTATAAATTCGACGCGATCCGATCCGTCCGGTGCCTGCGGTGTGACAAGTGAACGCCTAGCTTTACACTCATAAATTACACTCTAACTTAAATTGCTAACTACAGCTGCAATAATTTTTTAAGATGCAACGTTTCGCACAGAGCGCGAAATTCAAATTCTCTTGCGTTTTTTGTCAATCACAGCTTAATTACTCATCGTAGGTTCATGAAAACTAATTTTGCGATAATAAATAGATTGTTTCAAGAGATGAGTCCAACCAAAAATTCAAGTTGAAAGCTAGTATAAGTACATTTCTCATTAAACCAAAATCCAAGATTAAAATCAGCTTATTAAGATTTGTAGCTAAACCAATGTTATCTAGGTGACCATTTAACCCGTAATTTCTTTAAACAACTTATTTATTGGCGCAAAATTGGGTTCAATAAATCCACGATGAGTAATTAAGCTGTAATTGATAAAAAACGCAAGAAATTTTGAATTTCGCGCGTTGAGCGAAACGTTGCACCTTAACAGTTGATTGATTCAGGCGTAACTTTGCGGAAGCTAAACTGTTAAAACTGTTTTATTCTAAACAGTTAAATTAAGAGAAAATTTTCCATAAATATTCTCACAGTAAGGCTGGCTACTCAATATATACGAACTTGCCAATTTAGTTAAAAAATAGCATGAATATGACATTCCCTGGGCTGCGATCATCGGCTTGCCCGCACGCTAATGTATGCCCTAAGTACGTTACATTAAGGTAGCATACATACATAGGCGAAAAGTCGCGTTGAATCAGTAAGATGATCGACGCTACCTTATGTTTAAGCTTTAGAGTTGATATTCGCGTGCAGTTAGCGCGTCAGCGAACTAAAGCAATTGTTGATTTAGTACACAATTTAGTAGAACCTTACATTATTATTATTATAATAATTTATACGCTGTAGATAAGACTTTGTTTAGTTTTTATTTTCATTGAAGAATAAGTTAATTTTGCGATTTAGTTTGTTTTTCTTAGTTTTAACTACAGTTGATTTCGTAGTATTTGGTTAGTGTAATGTTTACTGTAGATATGCCAATAATTTAGTTATATTTTGTTGTTTATCTAAATAGCTCCTACGGAACTGTGCTAAGTTACAATTTATTAGATTTTTATGTTTGAAAGAATGTTGATTAACTATTCAGACAACTATTCAAATTAAAAAAAGTTTCAATTGTCACTCACTATGTTATATTTAATTAAAATAATATCAATACATCTTTAAAACAATGGAAAACGGCCGAACCAAAAGTTGTTTAAAACCGTAGTTATTATTTTTGGAATCCGCACATTAAGACTACAAGTGTTTAAAGCAAAATTCGGCATCGTTAGGACGACGTTAATAAGGGTTTAATTAAGTTTTCGATATTTCTAACAAACGCACATTAAAATATCTGTGATAATTAACCGAAAACAATAGAATAACATATACAGTCAATATTATAATATTAAACATGTAATAAAACTTATTAAATAGCTAAATATACGTTTTCTACTTTTCTCTGGACTAACTTGGCCGACTTTGGGTAGAAGTCTAGAAGGTACTTCCACTGGTCGAGTTTGAGATAGACGATGTCGACCACAGTTCGCGCTCGGAAGGAGAAATGATGCGATACTCCTACGAACAAACCCTGTAAACAATATACGTGGCGTATTCAAATGTTATTACTAAAAGAAAAAGAAAATATCCAACTGCAAAATGTAGCATAATTATGTCACTCCGGAGGCAAGATGAATCCAACGACATCTCACTCGTCATAATCGGTCAAGCCGTTTAGGCTGTGGCAGTAAGGTAGGAACAGACAAACACTTATTATACTTACATACAATCCAAAAATATTACCCCCCCTCCTTCTGGGGCAGTCGGGTAAAAAGTGATAATATATTCCGGAGAAAATATACCCGTAGGGCGCTGTATGTTTTTAAATATAAAAAAAAACAGAAAAACTTATTCTCTTGAATATGACACTCGAATTTTTATAGTATTTCGTCATTTACCTGCGCGATTCCAAAACTATCTTCCGGTCCCAGAACGTCGTAAATAGATTCCGTTAGATTTGGATGGACAGTTAGTACTTCGACCTGAAATATTGTATATTATTAGAATGCAGACCTTGAGAATAACTTGGGACCACAGAACACACTACATTACGACCGCATTACGAGATTCGTTGTTCCTACAAAAAGTCACCAAAGTTTGAGGAAGGCGCGGGTCGCGGGGAGTGTGACCAAGACTTCTCATTGGCTATCTCAACGTTACGCCTACTCGCGCCTAACAATCAATCAATCAGGGTAATTTCTTAAAAGTGTATTTAGACTGATGTGTGGTGCGCTTCAAGCGTCCTTAATGCGTAATCTAGGGTGCGATCTGTGCTTGGGAACCACTTCCCAGGCAATTAACAGAAAGTAGAACTTGATGATAAGAAAGCGTTAGGGTGGTTTTTACCCGACTGCCCAAGAAAGAGGGTAATGTTTTTGTGGCGTATGTAAATATATAAGTATGTCGGTGTGCTCCTTATAGCACCTCCTGTAGCCTAAAATGCTTGACCGATTTTGAAGAGTGAGGTGTCGTTGAATTCCTCTTTACGTCCGGAGTGACATAGGCTACATTTTGAAGTCGTTTTTTTTTTAAAAAATAAGCACGGGACGTAGAACACGACAATATCAAAGTTATGAACATTGTACGGTACGTGGTTTGCGAACAGCCATTTGAAATTCTGATATAATGTGACATGACACGCTTCGCTCGTTTAACGTCTCCGACCAGTGTCGGAGACGTTATTGCATCGGTTTTTGTTTGATGCAGTTTGTTATAAACGTGTTTTGAGCATGCTGTACCTTAGCTTTTATACTCACCTGTCCCCTGTGTATGAAATAAATACACTGATCGGAGTCCCCACACTGCACGATATAGTTCCCCGGGAAGAACACGCAGTGTTTCATCCACATCGCGAGCATCCTTCTGAAGTCGTCGTCCGCTTTGCTGAATATGATGGACTCACGGATGTGGGAGCCGTACACCGCTTGCATTACTTGGCAGCGGAGACGGAACGGTAGCTCGTGGACTAGGTCCGGCATCTGGAAATTAAGTAACGAGCATCATTTTGGTACAAGAATTAAGCTTTTTTTTTTAACTAGCTTTACCCGCGACTTCGTTCTCGTGTATCTACAAAAAAAAGCCTATGTCCGTCTCCGACCCTCAAGCTATATCAGCAAAAATTTTACCATTTAGCCGCGATAACGCGGCAAACGCCCAGAGAGAGAGACAGAGTTACTTTCGCATTTATAATATTAGTGAGGAAGCTAGAATTAAAAAAAAAAATAGTTCCGATAGACACCTACGACGTCTTTGTAAAAAGGATGCCTTTTGACTGAAAGCTAGTTTGCATCAAAATGACAGGCATGATACTTCTACCTCAGAAAATTAAGCCAAGCGACTAATAGGCTGTTCTAGAAGTTGCCATGCTTACCAGTTTTTTTTTATATACCTGTCTTCCTTGCTGCCTGTTCCACAGCTCTCGCACGTAGTCCCACATTTTATACATCTGATGATCGCTCAGATCCATATCCCGAAGGCCGTCTCGAAGCTCGTTTATCCCGTAATCGTACGTTATAAGAGACGATGAGTGTGCGGTTATCATTGCGGACATTTCTGATATTAGAAGGCCTGTTAAAAAATAATAATATTCAGCTAATTCCACAAATACATGTTACAGTTTAGAAAATTAATGAAAACATCTGATCTGCATTGTCCTTTAAACATCCCAATGCTGGTTTATCGGGCTACCCTCAAAGGGGGATTAGGCCATATCCACCACGCTGGCCCAGTACGGGTTGGTGAATTTACATACGCCATCGAATCTCTTCTCAGAAAATATGCATGTTTTCTCACGATGTTTTCAGTCACCGAAAAGCCAGTGTAGCCAAGCCGGTATATCCGAACGTAAGTTTAAAAAAACTCCAATGAGTTGTGAGAATGTACGGGCTCGCCCGGATTCGAACCCATGGCCCCACGAATATGAGGCGAGCGTGCTTCTTCGACTTCCTGAGATATTAGATGTTAAATCTCTATGTCCTCTATTTAATTGATAGCTTAATCTGTGTTCTACATTACCAACACTTGCAAAAAGCGCAACTGAGATCGAAAACGTATGAAAAATATTCAGAAACGAAAGTTACCTGTACAAAACTTTATAATAATAATCACAATTATGGTTTCCACAACTTCGAAACTATTCTGTGAGGATACGTCTCCAGTTCCAGTGATAGTTAGCAGATTTATCATATACCATAGTGCAGCTATGTAAAGCGTGAAGTACCGTCTCTGCAAATGGAAGAATAAGCTGGAAACTACCTAATGGAAAACCGAAGAATTTCAATAATATGAAAGAAAACAAGACATTTAAGTTGAAATACTAAATACCGACATCGTCACGGCGCATTTTTGTACTATTGCTCTGAGCAAACTGAGCTACGGTTTTTCCTGTCGGTTTCGAAGTTTGAATTGTGTAATTGCTAATGCGTTTGTGGAGCCATCTCGGCCTTTGGATCTTGTCTTGAGGTTCCGATAACACTACTTATATATTTTAGAAGTACTTGCCTCAGAATACTGGACGCGTAAGTTCAAATCGGGCTTGGTCATCCAATTCGAGGAAGAGCAATGAACCGGCGTTAGGCAGGACAACTTGAAGAAAAGACATGCATTCACATGCGACAATATCGAAGCCCATATTCCAATGGTCCTAAAAATAAAAGACGGTTTGACATTATGTCCAAATATCGCTTTTTAAAACACTCCTTTTGTTCTGTAGATTGGTTTCTCGATCAAAACATGACGCCATTTTCGAATTTGGTCAGGCCCAATCTCGCAAGGTAAATCTGTTAGGTTTTCTGTCTGATTTTCAGATGGGGTTTTGTAAAAGCCACGTAAATCATCATCATCATCGCCAGCTTATTCAGCCCACTGCAGAGCATAAGCCTCCTCCCATCTTTCTTCAATTTTCCCTGTTTTATGCCAATCTCGGCCAGACAAACCCTTAGACAGTCAAAGGGCTTAACACGTGTAGTCAAAGAAAGAAGATAACTAAGAAATTCCCCGTATAAGATTACTAATGAAACTAGTCTAGTCTAGTAGCTTTAAAGACTAGCTTATCGGACGTTTGTGGAAAGTAGTTAGCGTGTTTCTATATCACCTAGGCTGTACCTTTTTAACCGACTTCCGAGTAGTTGCTTATTTTCTAAACAACGTTTTTTTTTTGTTAAAATTATTTAACTCTAAATACACGTACATTTGGTCATCCTCTCGCCTGATGGTTAGCGACGGTGTAGCGAAGGATGGAGCACGTTGTTCTAGAAGAAATCTTTTCCTTCTCGCCCTAACAAGAGCATACTTATACTAAGAGGTAGGTACTCATAGTCTAACAATAAGTCAGTATGAATGTTTGAAAAGTAAAATCTTGTGCCGATGTCAACTTACATTAGTTTAAGAAACAGATTGGACGATCCAATATTCGTCTGTCTGTGAGTTCTATATGTGAACAGGTAAGTTATCCTAGCCAACTGCGGCGTCCTCATGTAACAAAATACAGCGTATTTCATACGGGGCCGCAGTGGCAAAGCAAGTGCCATATAACAAATCGTAAAGTTCGCTAAGAAATCGCGTCTTCGTAACATAACATTTGAGAAGAACCTGAAAGCAAAATGTCGCGTAATTATCATTGTATGTTAAGTAATTTCCGAATCTTTCTTTTTACTTGGCAAGTGCCTTAGATAGCAAAGTAAAGAAAATACAGATACGGTGAGCTTAATACACCAAACGAACGGTAAGGCTTACTGTCCACGTAGCGTCGCTTCGTAGGCACGCTTTCGTCATTTGCCGCTTTTTGTACGCTTGCTTGCAGCTTGCGTATAAACAAACGAAGCTTTGTACACAGAGCATTAACTATTGATTGCTATGGCCACTATGGAAATGCAACGTTGCCTCTCCGTGGAAAAAAGGTTCGTTTATTTATATTATGACCACGTGGTCAGCAAGGCTAAGTTGCCCAGAAACGTCTCTGGGTAATTTTCTAATGTACCGCAGTCTAATTAGTAGGAAAGTTAAGAATAATAAATAACTTAGAAAGAGCATGTCAGGCCATGCTTTGTAGGGCTCTGTAGGTGCGTAGGACATTTGAAGTATTTATCAGTTTCCGCTACTCTTTTAATATTAAATAATGTTTTTTTAATTTTTATAAATTGTGACCTTTCTGTTCAATGACACTCCACAGTTTGGGGAATAGCAAACGGGAGCTACACTTAAGCATTATATAAAAAAATAAGTATTTTTACTTTTTTGAACTGGAGGAAACTTAAACTATTGTTGCTAAATTTCATGCATAAACGTCTATAAATTTGTAAATTATAAGGCTGTTAAGGATTTAGACAGACAGACATAACGAACTTATAAAGGTTCCTTGTAGTACTGCGGTGCCCTAAAAATGGATTAAAATAAAATGGTATCAAGATCAATTCCCGATAACCAGTGGGGAAAAATGGTTCTTGAGTGGCCACCACGAACCGGAAGACGCAGATTAGATAGGCCTCCTAATAGGTGGACCGACAACATTGTGAAAGTCGCGGGCAACCGGTGGATGCAAGTGGCACGTTGTTGGTCGTTGTGGCGCTCTAAAGGGGAGGCCTACGTACAGCAGCGGACGTCTTCTGGCTGATGATGATGATGAAGCTCAATTATGTACCAGTTTGACCTGACGGGATACGCGATACACGATTAGTTATAAAGATCTAGCTTAACTTCTATCAAAAAAACTGTCGTATTATCTGCGTTATTTGATGGCAAAACGTAGGAAAAATTAAGCAACACAAAGTTGGGCGTAAATGTTATAAACTATTATAAACTGAATAGGTACTAACATTTTCCGCACTTTCCTCGGATTCAGGACATAATCTCCGTATCTGTTCATGTACCCGCAATGGAAATCCAGAAATAGCTTGTATAGAAATATGGCGTCTGACACAAGGCACATGGTGTTGAAATACGGAACAGATTGAAATGCCATTTGATATACCAATATCATGAAGTCTATGTACGAAATAACGAGTATCAGGTATTCTGAAATTAAACATTCATATTTTTACAAATAATAAGTAATCGGTTAAAGTTTTGGCCGTCATCATCAACTATAATCTAACCAATACTGGATATTGGTGCGTATAATTATGTTAGGCACCATGATGAACTCAGCTGAAGATGACCCGCGCTGGGGAGCGTAACGTACACGCTCATTTCACACGTATAGGCTCACTGCAATACGACGCAGTTAGTAAATATTTCAATAGATTGCACTAATTTACAAGTACCAAAGTAATGGAAATGGGTTTTAATTCAGTGCCAGTCTCATCTACTGCTTTTCTATCGGCCTCGCGATTTCTTATACTATTGTGTCTATCCGGCTATCGTTTTCCATATTTTGGATCACTAACCCCCGAATACTGAAACGTTTCTTAACTTTGACGACATATTAAGTCTATTGCTGCCTTTGTCATTTGCTTAGTGCCAGACAAAGGCAGCATTAGAATTAATGTGTTGTCGAAGTTGACAAGCGTTTCAGTATTCGGGGGTTAGCCATTCGGCGGCTGGTTTGGTCGACAGAATCCGTCCCGTCTAACCAAATGTCGTCATTATCATTATTCCTTTTATCTACATCTTCAACCTACGTTCGTCGTCGCATTTATTTGTATGTTAAACTTAATTACCCATGACTGTTACGAATCTGCTATCCGGTATGATACTGCGTCGGAACCACCTGAAATTCAAAAATACATTACCTCAAATCTATGTATATAAAAAAACAAGGGGAAAGAATTAACTGAGGGGAACTGGAGTTTTGAAATTACTGTAGCTTATGCGAGCGAAGCCGTGAGTGCTAGTATTTTATAAAAGTAGTAAATTACCAATACAATAATAGCAAAATAAAGTTTTTTGGGGCTCCCCAATAACTAACAAACTAAAAACAATAACTAACTAAAATGGTAACAATGCTTATGCTGAGACACTTGTGTCTGTCTGTCTGACATAGCCGATTTTCTCAAGAACCAAAAAACCTATCGAATTCTTCGAAATTCTAATTTCTACTTATTATAAATTCATTATTCGAAATCGGAATTCAAATCAATAGTATAAGTTTTTAATTCTCGAAGAGCGAAACTCTTAAATGGAATACCTGTGCGGTTGAAACAATAACAATGATGCCGGGATGTAGTCTAAATTTCCGGCAGACGTTATAGATCTTGATCCGTGGGACTCCGCAATGCTTTTCTCTGGGCTCTACAAAAATATTTTTGAAATTGCATCAAAAATAACCGAAAAGTAGAAACCATTGAGCTACTATGCACTGGAAGTGAACAATCCCAATAAAACTATAGGTATTCAAATCATGGCAAATAAACTACCATACACAAACTAATAGCTGTATCTTTAACAGCGGGATAATCCTCTAACTATGAATCGTTCGTGATTTTGATTGCGAGAGCATGCTTTCCCGCTCGTACTAACTTAGTCGCACTATGCGCGGTCCCGCTCGCGTACTATCACTATCGCTTTCAGAGTTACGGGATAAGCCCGCAGGTTTAAGTATGTACCTATATATATTATGTTGTATCTGTTACGGCTAAAACCCGTAGTATGGTTACACAATCTGTGTACCTACACCTAAGCTTAGCCAGCCGTATCGTATTTTTCACAGCTATTACTCGATGTAGCCGGCTGATTTTTGACTAAAACTAGGTCTAGCGTTCATAATACTGGCTTAAACTAAAAATAGCCAAAACATATAATTGTTAACGATTATTTTAAAAAGTGTTTTAGGTTGACTAAATTACTTGTTTAATTAATTAAAGTAAAGGGTAAAGTAAAGTAGTGGTCATGTGACGTCATAGGTAACAAAAAACACAGATACCTCCATGTATACTGAGACGCCAGTATCATCTTCATCGTCTTCTCCCGGATCGTAAGAAATCGGCGCTGTGCCCACGTCACCACTCTCCCTATCTAATGACATTGTTGGAATCACGTAATCCTTAGCCGTCGAATCTACAGAGTGGAGGACTTTCCGCAAAACCGACGGATAGCTCTGAAATAATGGTATTAGTCAAGAAATTAGTGAAAAATGCCCTCGTTAGAGCGCCATACTAAACGCCAATCTGCCATTTGCAACCAACGGCTGCCCGCGACCTTCACAGAGCAATTTAAAATTTATTTCAATTAGTAATTAATTGAAATAAACCAGAAATTGCGCTGTAGACTAATATTGCTCACATTTCAATTAAAATATTATAATTTTATGACCTAGGTATTTACCTACAAAACTACATGAAGATCGAGACATACTTGTTTCCCCCGTATGCACTAAATTTGACGGTTCCTAAGTTCATACTTAACTCTAGGACTAACTAACTAACTAGGACGTACCTAACAGTGGAAAATGCATTGCACCAAACCACAGCACATATAATAATACTACACCAAACTTAGGAAGTTGCCTAAATGCGTAAGACATGTCCTAACTTTAATGCCTCTCCCAGACTCGCGTCTATCGCCTAGAATTAGCGTGAAATGAAGCGATATCCGCCAATCGGAGACGCGCATATCGCCTTGTTTCAAGAATCTTCGGTGTTCGACCTGCATGTGTGGGACAGGCATAAGACACCGATTTTGCATGTCATAATGCTAAGCCAGCGCTTAACAAGTGTCAGTGTCAGACTGTCTAATAAAGGTACCATAGAAATTTATCATTCTTTCGTTCGTTTCATTCAAACGTCAGATGTCACTTAGAGTAAGTTGGTTGGTGCAGAGGAAGTTGATGCCTAAGTGCGACTTTGTTTAGGTGATGCTTAGCTAACTTTTATCTTTGTTGACTTTAGTGCAGACGGGCAACTCTGAGACTTGCGCTTCGCTCAGTCAAATATCTGTAGCCATTAAGTTATTTGTTCCAAATACAGAATATTGTTTTTTTTTTCATCTATGCTTGTCATCATCAGCCTGAAATTAATAAAAAAAGAGCATAGTAGGGCCTTCCTATGCGTCTCGCAATTTCCACAATCCTCTTGCTTAGTCGCATTTGTAATGGAATCTATATGTATTTATTTAGTTTTACCTTCAAGAGAGTATAGAAATGTCGTCCCTGTATGCAGAGTACGTCTATATTCCTCGACGCCAAGACATTTGACATAGTCAGATATTTACTAGCCCCTCGAATATTTCCAAATATGCCTCCAGGTCCCATGCACGCTTCTACTTCGTTGATTTCTGATATAATATCAACCTAAATAAGAAAAAATGCAATAGGAAATAATGAGCTGATTTTTGTATCAGCAGATCGATTTACTTCTACATACATTTTCAGTAGCAAACGCAATGGATTTCAACGACATACATTATAATTTGTTGATAGCTCGTACATGTACTCTTCTCACGAAAATGTTACACGCAAAATAGCCATAACTAGCCAATTAACTCGCATATGCTTTGCCAATCCTAATATAACAGGTTAACAGATCGTACATATTCACCCATTACGAATCATAGGTGCGACAAACTTTCCAATCGATTAGCCTATGATTGGCTAGTCCCAGGCGCCGATTATATGAAAGCATTTTTAGCCAACCAATCGGCAGTTTGATTAATTAACTCGCCCTACTGTTTTTCACCTACTCGAGTTGTCTGCATGCGCGTTCATGTTGTTTAATTGTTGTTAATCCAATTAACTTATTCCTTTTAAGAATAATTGAGGTATTTAAAAGAGGCGAGAGCGCGAAGTTATGATTTGATCGTGCCATCCCGCTCTTCCCTTGTTCGCGCTTTATATGAAGCTCTATCTTATTATTAGGAACATAAGGTGGTTACCCCAGTTCTGCTAAGCTGTGACGTAACAGAAAACCTGAAGTAAACAGGTGGCGCAACAGTTGCATTATGTCGTCCTAACAATTTGTTTTTTAATCCTCATGTAAATTTGTTTGGATACCTTTCCTCGAAAAATTATGTACATCATGCTGATAACTTCATTACTTCTTATGACCATGTAACCCTTTTGAAAGTATTGCTCTCTGAGTTTCTTAGCAAAAGCTCTGAAGAATGAATATTCAACGTTTTCGAATAACGGTATCTCTCGCAATGTTTGTTCGTACATGTATAATACTGCGTCTTCATTTAGATTTGCATGCAATTTACCAAGGATAGATTGGTGCTGGAATAGACGTTTAGTTAAACATTAGGTACATGCGTCCGCGGTTTTCCCCTTTTTTGTAGAGATACTGTACATTATTCTGAGATAAAAGTAGCAAGTACATAACATTTAGCCCAAATCTGTTCAGTGGTCATGGAGTTGGGTGGTAACAAAAACATATATTTGTAGATAATTCATAAGAAAACTTCATAAAATGTGAAATTACCTGATAAACCAAATAAAACATATTGGTTTTTCGAACCGGTATTTAGGCACTTACAAAGTATTTTGAAAAATTGTTAAAGTTTTTCGTAAGCCACGAACGGTAAATGCTTACGTTATAATTGGTTTGTAAGCTTACCGACCAACCGCCCGTTCGTTTCCATTGATACTTCCAATATTCCATGACAGTCTTTTTCAACGCAAAAGGCACTTTTTCCCTGTTCAAGAATAGATCCAAATGCTTCACATTTTCTTGAAACTTTGTAACCACTTGATCGGCCATGGCTTTAAGGGATGCTATTCTTGCATAGACATATCTAAAACATATTACGAAATTAGTTTTAAAAAAATTGCTGTCGGATCTCGGTATCTTGAGCTTGACGTGGCTCAAATCTGTTTTTATTTATTTAAGTATAGTTTAGTACATAACGACTGAATTACTTATGTAGTTGTTCTAGAGAATGACACAAGAAAACAAAGCCGTGTACACTTGTAAAGTACAAATTAACTTACATACTTGTACTGTAAATGTGGTCAAATTAGGGACCAATAATTTTCAGAGGGTGCATGGCTTTCAGTTTTGCTTCGAATCAAAAGTTCAATGGAGGCTCCCACTTAAACTTAAGTGTAAGTTGGTTGTACGGTACGATTATGAGATACGAGACCACAGAAGACAAAAAAAAATATGACTAGTTAGTCTTTTCTGTGTACGGGATAATGAAGTCTTTACATAGAGACGATTTTTGAAAAACTAGTTCTGACAAAACTCGATAGATGGCACTTATTTGCTAACTACATACGTACATTTTCTTTATTTCTCTAGGATCTAGAGAACAAAAATTTAAATTTGGAAATAAACACAGACAAAAACAAGCCTCAGACACAGCGCAAGAGAAAATAAAAGTTTGATGAGGATACAAGATTAAAGAAATATAAAATTACCCAAAAAACAATACTCCTTGCACGTTTGAGCAGATAGACAAAATCATATGCGTCGTGTTCTGAGCGGTTATATCACCAAACCCCGCTCCACTGAAACTCGTGGCGGCCCAGTAGTGTGCAAGCAAATAAACTCTTCCGGGTGATAAATAGTCGCCCTTTAAGATTGTCGCGACATCTATCCATGAACCTGGATACATAATGTTTTTATTAAACTCGAACTGAAGTCAATGTGTCACGTAACGAAGCCTTAAGGCCTTAAGGCCAAGAGTTCCACATCCAAGGTCTCCAAGTTCTAATATGTGGGTGGTGTGGTAACTAGCGTGCCGAATAGTTTAAAATATTGTAGGCTAAGTAGTGTAGGTAGATTGCTCATTTGTAAATAAGTAACGTGTTTTGATTATAAAAGCTCTTGAACGAGTAATATTTTAAACATGGTGTCTGCTTTATTATATTTATCTGATTAAAATCACCTTTCTTGTGCTATCTCATCAGCAACCATTTTCCATACAATGCTAAGTATAGGTCTCCTTTTCAGTGCGCCATATTTTAAAACTCCTTTTTTTTGTATAAGCGCAGCTAACACTTATCGATGTCAAAGTTTATGCGCATATACAATGCCTGCCCTGCTCGCACTAAATGAAAATCGCCTTTAGTCTGACGCTTTGCTAAGTCTTAGATGATTTACTGTCATGATTTGTTTAACACACGAATACAGATTAATATAAGTATACGTGACAATCTGACAGAAAATGTCCCTAATCGGGAGCTAATTTTGGTCGCACCTCAACACCCTCTTGAGGGGTCAAGAGCAAGCAACTCTTGTACGGAAATGAAGGCATAAAGCTAATCTTACCACGTTGGCAGACCATGTTACCATCAGGATGGAAGGTAGAGTCCATGTATGGTCCCTTTAAAGACAATTGAGATATTCTCTGTAAAAAGTCGGCTGCATCAGTTGCCACTACATATCTGCACGTCAGAATAATGAGTATGGACGTGTAAAGGTTCAAAAAGAAGAGCGTCAGTAGAAGGAAATGGAGGACGCTCATAAGATACGCCTGAAATAGAAGAGTAAGAAAAGTGAATACATTTTCGAATCGAGGAAATACCGCAGTTTAAACCCAACTGTTCGTGATAAACTCATTACTTTCATAAGTTGACACCAGGAATGTCTCTATCTCAAACGCGAGACTTACTCGATTTTACAGAATCCCATTTTTCAGCTATGAAGGTGTGAATACAAATTATTTTGGTTTCAATGTCAGCCGACAATCAGTACACTTTCAGACATTATGCCATTTCTACGACCCGTCACTCGGCCATATCTGGTAATATTCGCAAACCAACCACAACCCATATCGTCACTATCGCGTCGCTGGCCATTTAATTAAATTAATTCCCATGAAAAACTAAAAAGGCATAGTTTACTGAACGTTAACCAACCGAAGCGAAGTTCTTCGCGAAAATTGACGTTTGAATTTATTGTTTGCTTCACGATTACTTGCGTACTGTTCATTAGATCTTTTTGAAATTATGTAGGTGATTCGTTTATGTAAATTCAATTTTTAATTTTGAAATTGGTTGAGGGGTTGTTAAGATATATAGGTCGTACAAACTAGTTGTAATACTGTTGCAGAAATTAATCAAAATTACCCGTTTCAAAGCGCTCAAAGATTCCGCCCAGAAAACAGTATAAAGCTTGTAAATCTGCAAAACGTTTATCATCCTGATGGAGCAGTGGAGCATGTGATCATTTATTAGGTGATCTTCATCCGTGTGATTTTCATTATGTTTGGGGAAAATAAACTTCCAAAGAGCATACCATGGAAAACACGTCGCAAAGTCTAAGATAAATGTACCCTAGAAACAGAATCTTAATGTTTGTATATCAAATATGGCGTAAGAAGCAGATAGAAAGTTTGCGCATATGACTGACTAGTCTATTTTACTCTTTCACTCGCTTTAAGTAACGCAGATTATTGGTTTTGTCATCATTCACGCAAAATTTCTTTAACTTGCTGGCTAAAATGTTGCCTGCGTTGAGACTGCGGATGTTTCTCTCTCACTTCAATCACCAAAAATGTTTATGCAGTCTCTCAATCGCAGAGATTTACACGCTCAATTTCAAAGCACGTCTTCTGTGCAGGGCTTATATACAAAAATATGATAGCGCGCAAAAAATAATTTTAAAATGACTTGCCTTTATATAATTACGAGCGGTCAAATAAGGGTGATATATCAACTGATTTTTAGATCCATAGAAGGCAACATGGAGCATCACATACATGTCGAGGTAACAAAATACTTCTAATACCATCACTGTTACATTAAAAGCTTTACATAGTGGAGCCATTGATACTATGACCTGAAACATTATTGGTGTTTACGCTTCTACAGACGGGCCGCGTTTCAGCAGCAGCATAGGGCGACCCACGCGTAAAACAAAGGACTATATGAACTAAAACAGCACAATAAAAAGGATGTAACAAGAGCGTTTTGTAAAACAAGGATCTGTAAGAACTAAAACAGTATATACAACAAATAAAGATGTGACTCGCGCGTTATGTAAAACAAGGAACTGTAAGAACTAAAACAGTACAACAAAAAAGGATGTGACTCGCGCGTTATGTAAAACAAGGAACTGAATGAACCATATCGGTACCTACAACAAAAGGGATGTGACCCGCGCGTTTTGTAAAACAAGGAACTGAATGAACCATATCGGTACAACAAAAGGGAAGTGACCCGCGCGTTTTGTAAAACAAGGAACTGAATGAACCATATCGGTACAATAAAAGGGATGTGACTCGCGCGTTATGTAAAACAAAGAACTGAATGAACCATATCGGTACTACAAAAGGAATGTGACCCGCGCGTTTTGTAAAACAAGGAACTTGTGAACTAAAACAACAAAAAAAAAAGCGCACGAACTGGTACGCGGCGAAGCTGCTCAAATATTGTACACACAATAACCAGCAGTTACATGTAACTTTGCCTGTTCTGGGTTTTCTGTAGCCCAGAACGACGGGCTTTATACGAATAAGAATATATATATTGCCAAAAACAAAACGTAATATATTATACAGCATATAGAAATTATTCTATGGTAATTAATAGTAATGTTACGTACGGGAGTAATCATGCAAAGTATGTATGCTGCTATAACTCGAAGTAGGGCCCAGACTATTAGAAACAATCCATCAGGTTTTATCGCAACCGGCAGTAAAAGGTAAGGTGAGATGTTGTTCAGGATTTTAAACTGTTTGAAAGACTTGACATAATTCTCTTTCTTTTTCTTGTACTCGGCAGAAACCTGAATGAAAGAATCTGTAATCGCAGTATAATAGTTTTTTTATCTGCATACATTGACCTATTATTTATTACGTGCTAGAGGAGATACTGCATTAATTGCGATGTCCTATTTCATTTCAGCCACTGTGCCACTCTTTACTTCGTCACTTGCTAGAAATAAAACGTATTGTCATAATATTATGAACGGATCGACATGCATTTTTGCATAGGAGACGGATATATGCTACACTTTTATTGGTCCGCGCGAACTAAGTCGCGGGTAACAGCTAGTAAGAATTCTAGCGAGGCTAGTGAGTGTGTGAGAAGTGTGTGTAGGTATAGTGAGCCCAGTGAGTGGCTACAATGAAATGAGATGAAATGTACGTGATACATACTCGTAATAGCTCAATATCTGGGCGTCGACATTACAACTTTAAAAAATGTCTATTCTTTATTCAAGCTTTTGATCGCCCACTCTAAAGCAGAGATCTCTTTTCCTGTGACACCCACACAACATTACGTATTGCGTCAAACAAAACCTCACCAAAATATTAAACATCCATTACACCGACAGAAAAAAATATATATACGTACCTACTACAAAGATGTAATACAATAATATTTTTTGAAATAAACTCACTGTTAATAAACTCCTGCAAAATGCCGGTTATCTTGACCCTTTTCTTCTCAATAATCTTGTTGTAATGCCTCAGGTATCCGTCAGTATTCTGAGATTTGGCCAGATTTTCAATGAACTCTAATTCTTCAGGTTTCATGAGACCTTCATGCTCTTTCATGTCCGGAAAAAGACTCAGTGCTGACGTGTACGCCGAATGGCTAACGCTTATAAGCTATAAAAATGTTTTTGTTTAGTATAATAGAGTCACACGGCTGGCAATACAGACAACTGGGCTCGGAGTTTCTTTGCGCGATAAAATCCTAAACCTAATCCTAGCTTTCAGGGTTTATTAGCTGAAGTGGGAACGGGCACATCGCTCGAAGAACCGATAACTGATGGGGAAGAAAGGTTCTTGAGTGGCGACCACGATCCGGAAGACGCAACGTAGGTAGGCTTCCCACTAAGTGTCCGATGACATTGTGAAGGTCGCGAGCAACCCGTGAATGCCAATGGCAGATTGTCTTTCGGTGTGCCGCTTTGGGGCAGGCTTTTGTTCAGCAGTGGACGTCTTTTGGCTGATGATGATATTTAATTTTAAACATAACTACCGATCCGCACCGGCTTTCCCCGGGTGTAATTTAGAAAAAAATATACTTATATAACCTTTCTGTAAAAAAATATGATGGTGAAAACTGCATCAAAGTCTATGAGCTAACACAGCCAGACAGACGCAGAAAGCGACTTTATTTTATACTATGTAGAAAAGCAGCGCTTCGGGCTAAATACTTTTTTCGATGCTAAAGATGCATCAAATAATATCTACGCAAAGCATACGGCAGAAGTATAAATTCAGTCTCACACTAGGACCAAAATTAAAAAAAAAAAAAAAAACTTGAATCGTGGCCAAGGTTTCATTCCAGCCAGCCTTAGGTATAACCTAAATTTTTTATCAGATTTTGATATGGAACAATAGTAGGCGCAAAGATATATAATACTGTGCAAGTGCGATGGCGGCTTATTATGCAAGGCGATGCTAACCATCGTTCGTTCGTGATCCCTCTCGCTCGCTTGGTGTAAGTTGGAGCGAGAGAGATGGCACGAGACCTTCTGAGGCTTGCTCCTATAGCCTAGCCCGCATCAGCTCTACTGGGTACCGTATAAAGAAAGGAAATTACATAAAATAATAAAATTAATTGATACGTTTTATGCGCGCGTTTTTGTGTGTCACATAAATATTTATTATTGCATATTTAAGCCTACTCATACCTTGCAATGCGTCAAAGTGATGACGGTGCTTACTGCCGGAACTCCATACAAGAGCACTAGCAACCCCAGATGGTTCCCCGGACCGATGACTCGTTCAGTTTTCGATTCTCTCATTTCGTGTGAGGTCAGTAAGCAATAACCGCTCTCGATGATGTAAAGCTCTCTCGTGACTGTTCCTCCATAGTAGACTATTTCACCAGGTGGTAGGATCATCTCCCTTGCAGCTGACAGAAGTAAAGCATTAGTTAAAATTGTTTCACAATTTTGTCTATATGTCTTTGTTATATTTTGTATTTATTGATTAAATCGTTAGACGTTTGCAGAAGTCCATCTTCAAACTGACTGTGAATGAGTCTCATTGTCAACCATGAGCTCGCAGAGTCAACACGTCCTGAAGATGTCTTGTGTAGAGGAGAAACACGTGTCGACATAGTACTTCAGGGATACGGAATGATTCTTATTGTACTAGAAAGGGAAAAACACTAGAGATTTGTTGATGATACAGTTTTTCTTTGTTAGCTACTGACAAATAGGTTGAGTATAGGAATATAAAATAAATATATATATTTTGTTTGATAAATATTTATGGACGTTTTTCACCTAGCGCCATCTAGCCCCAAACTAAACAAGCTTGTTCTATGGGAACCAAATTACTGATAGAATACATTTTAAATGCTTTTTTTTTTTGTAAATTCATACATACATAGAATACATAGAAACAGAAACAAACATCCAATGCAAGGCGAGTGCAAGGCAAGACGAGGTTGCGCGCGTGTCACGCTTAGCATTCCTTGATAAAGGTCACCGAATGTGACCGAAACTAGTCGGAATAACCGACTCAATTTAACGTGAGTACTCCCGTTTTATAATAACAAAATATGTCAAAACCACGTCAGTTTTCATAGTATAACAAACATCCATGTTCATCTCACAAATTTTTGTCCTGGGCGGGAATTGAACCCGCAATCGCCGATCAGAAGGCGAAAATCGATCCACTGAGCCACAAGGCTAGTCGCATAATATGATACTCAACCCAACTACATGCAGATGGAGGGTTATGCTTTTCGAATATGTTCCAATGTAAGTGGTACCTCCTCTAGCCAAACGGCTTCACAGATTTTGACGTAAGAGGTATCGCTAAACATGCGGCTTCATGTTCGGAGTGTCCGACTACGTTGTGCATTCGAGGTATTAAAAAAAAAAAATGTAGGTACGTGCTTGAAAAACTGCGAAATCTAATAAGGTCGATGGGAAACCCGCGGGATGCAGCTTGTACTTAATATCACAGTGCTTATACACTTAAACTTACTTTCAGTTAATGTGTGAATATAGCCTTTGTTCTTGACTTGAAAGAATCTGATTGAAGTTAGAGCTTTGAATCTAGCTTGATGTAGAACTTTTTTCCGTAACTCTGAAGGCACTATTGTTTTTTCCAGCCAGTTTTCGTCAGTAACTTCTACACCCTGAAATATTTGCGTATCAAAAAACTGCCCTTAATTGCTATGTAGGTAATGTTCTAACATATAATGTTTTAATCGAGAATACCAAAACTTATAGGCCGGCTTAAACTGAAATATGCTTTGTCTCATTTTCTCGTGTGAAATTCCTCTTCAGCGAGATGTTGTCGAAACACGTTATTGCATTGATAATTAGATACTTATCAAACGTTTGTGATTAAGGGTTAACACTAACCGAATTATACTGCCACTGCAGCTCATAAAATGCCATGATTCTGTGTTTAATAGCTGGGTGCATATTGTTGTCTTTCATGAATTTGTCTATTGTCATGATTACTTCCAGAAATGCTGTTTTTGTTCTGTGCAGAATTATCGGTTATGTATACAATCCAGAAAAATTGCATTAGGTAAGTAGCCGGTGGTAGTATAAACTTGAACTGCCCGCGGTTTAAATGTACGATTTTCCAGTTTTCATAGTATAGTTAAGTAATGTTTTTTTTTTGTAAATCTTAATTTTTGTTGAAGTTGTACAGATTAGACGTTTAATTGTGAAAAGGGGTATTACAAACAGACAGAGTAAGTTGAGGATTTATTAGTGTAGATGTGGGTGTGCTTGTGTTCTATTCACCTCACAGATTACACCCTAGATTCTGCATTCAGGACGCTCGAAGCTCACCACGCATCTGTCTTAATACACTTATAAGAAATTACTCTGATTGGTTCATTGTTAGGCGCGAGTATGCGTAACCTTGAGATAGCCAATGAGAAAGCTTGGTTGCACTCCTCGCGACCCGCGCCTTCCTCAAACTTTGGTGACTTTTTGTAGCAACAACGAATCTCGTAATGCGTTATCTAGTGTGATCTGTGATTCACCTCAACCAATGTGTCACAACGGCGGAAAATTCCGACACGCAGTAGCCACTAAAAAGCACCCCGAATATGCTTAAAAATGCGACATATCCCATGTCAAATTTATCGCCAGGAGTAAAGTCACCATAGCCTACTGAGAGTAAAATCGTTGTGGCAAAATAAATAGACGTTATAATTGGATATTCGGTCCTGAAAATGAATGAAGAAATACACATTTCAAGGATTAAATTATTAAAACATTTACGAAACGTAAGGAGGTTGTACTAATTTTATTATTGTTGAATTCCCGAAAATCGTGGCAAATATCCTGTGATCTCTAATTGAAATATAGTAATTTTATTACTTTTTCAAAGCGGTGCCGCGTGCATCATCTTCCCAAAGCATCGCCTTGCTGAACCAAGAATTTTCGGAACATCTGTTAACGAAACATGATTCCATGTACAAAACAACGCCACACCAGTATGATAGCAGGCTTATGTACACGCAATATTTGACTGTCTGAAATAAATGTACCAAATCATAAGTCGACTATTCATAATAATAATGATTCGAATAATAAAAGTAGAAATGGCCAATACCTTCACAAGTAGTGCATTTAACAAAAGCTTCCGTTCCAATTTCTCGAAAAAGCTTGATACTCTCCAAACCAGGCACAGTTTCACACCTTTACATAGATGAAACAAATGATCCCGATACTCGTCATGATATTTGACCTCACTATGAATTGTAATAATATACTCAAACGGTATTATCGATAAAAAGTCTAAGTAAAATCCAAGTGTGTTCAGATTGTAACTCAAAATACCCCTAAAGTCAGTAATATACTTCCTTTTCGTCTTCACTGCGGTCACGGAGGTCATGAAAACGTTAAAAAATAACGTAATTTTAATAATAAGTTGTGCGTAAAGCATAATTCCATTGTCGAATGTTCTCTTGAAACCGATATAGTATGGATATGTTATGCACACATAAAGTACAATAAATAGCATATATTGCTCCCAATACTTGACCAGATAACAGTCAGATTCAAGGATCCAGGGAAAATTTGAGTTTACGCATGTAAATGTGGTGGTTTTCTTTTTTATGTGCTCAGAGATGATGTACAGATCCAAGCAGTTCTCGTCCAAGATATCGTCTTTAGTTAAATTGTCTGTTTCAGTTTTACCTGCGGTAAGTAAAACACTCTAAAAAAGCAATCTATTCATTATATCAAATACAAAATCATAATTAGTGAGCTTCGATGCTTCTCAATCAGTTTCACTTCTGTTTTTTTTTTCAAATCAATTTCAATTCAATTCATGGTTACCTTGAATATACCTAAGTTTGTCTTTTAGGCATTTGATGCTACTCTTTTTTCGGTCTTTAGAAGCGTATACATTCAGTGAGAACTCGATTTGATTGCCTTGTACTTGCTTTCGCCTTCTAGCCCTGTTGATCCTTTCCTGAATTTCTTTACGTATTTTGTCCACCAAATCTGGGTAAGTAACCATGAGTCGTATGAACTTGGTTTTTTCTAGGATTTGGCATTCTACGTAAGTTGCTGCTTTGATGGTGCATCTCGCTGAAACAGTAGTTTGAACGGTTACGATTTTACCTGGCCGAAGAATATTAGACATAAATAATAAATATATGGCTCTAAAGTTGTAAAACTACTAAAAACTATACTATTTATATACTATTTTAACAAAATAAAATTAAAACATACCCGGCACATTGTAAATTAAAGATATTTCTCCCAAACATGTTCCTTTCGCAAAAGATATCATTGGGCTTTGGTCATCTTCATCCGACAAAAGTTCTATTACTCCACTTGTGATGCAAAGCTTCAAAAATAACATATTATTATTTTAGTTACTCATAATTACATATCTTATTAAACATGTTACTACAAAGAACTAAAATTACCATAGAAGTCATGTTATCATTTTCATTATAAATAACATCTCCCTGAAGATAAAATTGATGAGTCATATCCAATGATAATCTTCTTAAAAAAGCTTCGGGAAGCTTTCTGAATATCAACGAAGTGTAAAGAGGAAGAGCATTTAAATCATAACAAATTTCCATTTGCAGAGGGTACGGCAAAAGATGTAACAATTCCGGTTTGAATACTCCCGACTTTTGATACCAGAGGTCTTCATAATACCTGATCAAAACAAATTCGTAAAGTTATTTTGGAAACAAGATGCAAAAACTGAAATAAGCACAAAGTTTTGTACCTGATGATGCGTTTGGAGATGTCGTTATCCATATTTATCAGCTTGAGGTGATTCTGTATCTTGTTTAATCGTCGCACGTATTTGGAGCGTCTCGTTGTTATTGTTATAAACTGTGAAGTCAACGATCCCACAAACACGACAGTCGTTAGCAGAAATCCGACCAATATAGCCAGCGTAGCCAATATTCTCTCAACTGTGTTGACTGGATATAAGTCTCCCAAAGCATTGGTGGTTAAATACATGACAGACCAATAACTACACACATAGTACCAGTCCATTGTAGTTTCAGTTGGCAGGTAAACTGCTGATAGTGACCACGAAGAACGAATTAAATGTATATCGAAGCCTCTGTACGATAATAAGTACCAGACACAAGTCCAAGTGTGGGCAGACAATATGAAGAGAATGAGATATTGGGATAAAAATGAAGTCCATTGATTGCAGCCAGCTTGTGATGACCTATTGTAAAAGTATTCTATGATTCTGTAGACCCGAATCGTTGATACAAGTGGTGATATTGCATGGCAGTTTAATAATATTTCATCCTCAACCAAATAGATTAAAGCAAATGGTAAAGCCAGAATAATATCTAAAACTACTTTGTACGTATCTGGCTCTACGAGATTTAGGGTCTTTCTCCATTTTTTAGATATTTTCAATCCAATTATAATAGCAACGTCAAAGGTGAAAGCAAAGCTGATGCAGAGAACGATAAGTATTAGCCAGAGCGGTCTCTTTTTTGTTTCACAAAATGTGTAGAGACAAGAGTCTATAATATAAGCTATGAATAAAATTGTAAGAATGAATATCTTCCAAGCGGAATTAGAATAGAATAGCAGAATAGTTCGAAGGGGAGTGTTGGTGAATTCCTGTCGTGATTCTTGTAGAATAGCGTAAGTTTTTTTTCGGTTTTCTTCATCCACTTCGTAGTATATGTTCGAGGAGTTTCCTTGAGAAAACCGTGTTTTTGTCGGAAGGCCCAGAAGGGTCTCTTTTCTTTCTGCTTCACGTCTGAATTTGTAGAAGTTCATTCCCGAGTCGGACTGATTAAGCTCAGATCCTGTGTAAATGAAAGATATTAGGTTATATAACAACGTAGAAAACGGTAGGTATATTAAACTACCAGGTATTAGATTTCCACTTCTGGAAGCTACTAGGAAAAACAATAGGTACATTCAATATAAATTCCGAGACCCATTCTTCTAGAACTACTTTAACTATATCCTATGTATAAATGTTTCATCACGTTTCACGTTACGTCTGAGTTCTATTTATCTGTGGTGTTAGAGCACAAATCAACTTACCCATTTTCAGCTACAAGACGAATAATGTGTACTCTCCGTGGTGTAACTATATGAGATACATTTCCAATAAGAATTGTCATTGAATGTTTACTAGTCTAGATGGCTTTTATGAAAATCCATCTAGTAGGCATAAATAAAGTGACGTCAAAACTAATTTTGCAACAGCCTTAAAACATCCCCTGCTGTGATATCGGCTTACCCTCGAAGGGTGATTAGGCCACATGCACCACGACAGCCCAGTGCCGATTAGCGGATTCACATACGCCATCGAGTTTCTTCTCCGGAAATATGCAGGTTTCCTCACGATATTTTCCTTCGCCGAAAAACCAGTAATAGATTATAGATTTATATACGTACCTAAGTTCCAAAGAACTCATAGGTATGGGCCCCGCCCGGGTTCGAACCCACGAACCCGCGAATGTGAGGCGAGCGTGCTCCCATGACAAAACTAACTAGATTCGAGAAAAGCACTGGGGCTGCCGTTTCCGCCACCCCAATGACGCTGTCTCCATCCAGGATCTGGCCCTTTGCGTGCTTTGTCCGCGGTTTGTTTTTTCGAAAGTACACTATCACAAAAATACTCCTTTGCCACATATTATATTTATTAGTCAGCCTAGCTGGAACTTTGCTCGGGAATCCTGTACTTCTAATTAAGGTGCAACGTTTCGGTCAGCGCGGGAAATTCAAATATTCTTGCGTTTTTCGTCAATTACAGCTTAATTATTCATCGTGGGCTTATGAAACTGAATTTTGTGACAATAAATAGGTCGTATCAAGATATTACGGTTAAAATAATAACCACAATAATATTACTTTAGCTACAAATCTCAATAAACTGATTTTTATCTTGGTTTTTGGTTTAGTGAGAAGTGTACTTATACTAGCTTTCACCTTGATTTTTTGGTTGATGTCATTTCTTGATATAACCTATTTATTAGCGCAAAATTCATTTTCATGAACCCACGATGAGTAATTAAGTTGTAATTGACAAAACACGCAAGAAAATTTGAATTTGCCGTGCTGAGTGAAAAATAAAATAGTTTGCCACATTTACAGTAAAAAAGTTGTGTTGTTCATTAGATTAGAACTCCAAAACTTGGTTATGGACATTTGATCACAAACCGCATAATTGAATGTCATGATATCGCCTACCGAGTAGCTGTGACTACTATGAGGCACCGCAAAATGGTCAACGATGGTGACGTAATGTTTTTCTCCGACAATCTGTAGGCAGAAAGCCGGACATGTTGATCCAACGCTAGCTCTGCGCACGGCACTCCAACCTACATACATGAACATAAAATTTGTTGCGGACTTGACGTTATTTTAATTTCAAATTGTGTATAGGTTAACGAGACAATAATGTAGGTAAATTGTAGATTGTATGGCCCCACAATATCCGCCTGTTTATGTCTATTTTCTTCATTCTGGTCGAGCCGGCGAACTCGTAAAAAAATGATAAATAGACAGCTTTTTTCACGTTTTCCTAATCCATCAGCTGAAGCAGAACGAAGAAGCATTCCTCGAATTTAACGATTATTTGTAACTGTAACTGTTATCCAAAGTTTAATAAGGAGAATTCTGTGCTGTTATCATTACCTAGCCATAAGGTAAACTTCTCTAATTTAGGTCACAAATTAAATAATAGTATGTATAAGATTATCCTTGCGTGCCTTCAAGAACTTTCAGAAACACATTGGACACGCTGATACAATGTCAATAGCAATAGTAACAAGTCGCAAACTTAGAGTTTTGTACCTTGAAATCAAGTTCATTGCATAGCTAGGTAAGGGTTATTTCATATTGCTTAACTATAGGTACATACCAAAGATAATAAAAAAACCGGAAGATAGGTCGAGCAGAATACATCTACATTAAACAAAAAAACGTCATCAACAAAATACTTTGGAAAAAATGCACTATCGAGATTTCCTTAGAGCCATCCGTGACATACTTATCATTGAGGAGTTCTGGTGGCCATGTGTGATCTTCTTCATCAGTTCCACTTCACCAATGCTACTTTCTGCATGCAAATGCTTGACTTGTTGATGAGAATACCAAAATTACTATATGTATGCATATAATAGTTGAGTAGTTCCCTTATTACCTCATGGATCCCATAATCAGAACTGGATTTTGATAAAAATGGGACCAACCTGGAAGTTATATCCTGTCAAATACAAAAATATTTTTAAATCGGTTTATAAATGACGTTCTGAGGAAAAAACGTTAAAAAAAACAGTCGACTTGAGAACCTCCTCCATTTTATTTTTATTGAAGTCTGTTAACAATACAACTTACTGAACCGCCACCGCCACGACGCCATCGGGCGCGGGACGAGGTAATAAATTGATAAATGATTAGGCTGCCCAAAATACATCCTTGCAGTCTACGCCTATAGGTAAGTTGAGAGTATGCAGTTTGGGTATAGTATTTTCGCAAGAGGGGAGTAGGCGCCTACGAGCTGTCAACTCGTTATATCTCTGATTTCTACAATGTTTCAATCAAGTATCAATCCAGCCCCATTAAGAATTCAAATGTTTTTATCATGTTCATAGATTGAGGTAAACGATAGTGGCATTAATCGCTTACCATCTTTGTATAGCTGAGTCGCAAGCACCTAGATAATACCATAGAGAAATTATATAAAGAAAAGTGCCAATGGCCACAGAAAGTTGTGTAACCCGATTGTAGTACTGATAAGGAAGAAAGATGTCGCTAGTGCTTTAAATTGCGACTTGATCGTCACAATTTCCGCTTGACTTGAAATAGAAATCCAAGCAAACTCATTCGTATAAAGGCATGGATAAAAAACCATTCCTATTATGAATATTTTTGCATTAGTAATGTCAGTTTTATTTTATTTTTTATTTGAAAAATACGGTACTCGTAAGTTCTTAAGAGATGGCGTTGAAAACATTATTTTTGGATATTTATTTTTACGTCGTATACTACAATTCAATTTAATTTAAACCCTAAATTCCGGACATTTACCAATAGGTACTATTGTTTTATATTACACAAACATATTTTCATCGGCTGTTATAGTGCTTTGAAAATTAGCTTATCTAATACGAAAGAGCTAGTTGTAAGCTGTTTTTAGGGTACACTTTTTTGTATGAGATTGTCATTCTTCTCGTATATAATTTTTCTATGATAATACCTACTACAGGCTACCTTAGTTGGCACGGCCGCATAATCACACCGCTTTTATGGTAGTCAAGTCTGCGTATCAGCGAAAATTGTTGTTATAAAACGATTTAAAATACTCTTAGCATTTCGCTGTACGTTCAATTTACTTTAAAAGCCTCCTAAGGCTTTTCAATAGCTGATTACGCGGGGATTTCCGAGTATTTAAGGAAAATTCTTATTCCCAGCGAAATTGCAGACATCTTCGGCACGATGCAAACGATTGCAATGCGCTAATTATAATTAATTGCAGATGGGTATGCAAATAAATAATCTGATCAAGTGATGTTTATGTAAATAAGATGATGATAAAACATTAATACTATGTTGTGGGATAACACTAGAACACATGTGACATATGATGGCGTACTTGTTTGCGAATTCGTATGATAATAGCTTTCCAGTCATTTGAACTTAATGACAACAACGGTAGCCAATTCGAACGAACACTCCAGGGCCCGTACCATGAGGTGCTTATTGCGATGATTTTTAGGTTCAGCCGATGACAATGCGCGACCGCGAACCGTATCGCCGCGTGATAAGGTGTATGGTCGCGCAACGTTCTCGGCTGAGCCTAATAATCATCGCAATAAGCACCTCACGGTACGGGCCCTGATCTGTTTCCTACCTAGACCTCAGACCGAGCGAAAGCAATAGCTAATAGATTTCCTTTGCTAGTACCACTAGTACCTACCATTGCACTTTCGAGTATACGAACAGGGGACCGAAAGGTATCGTATGGAGCTGCTTTACATAGATAGACTCGACTTTTGTTACGAATATAAATAAACGACAGTTTTTTTTTTTAAATCATCGTTCACAATTCGATTGTTTTTTTTTTTGTTTGTTGCCTCAGGAACTCCGTCAATTATACTTAAACCGACCTCCTTTTTTTTTTTTTTTTTAATGTAGGTATAATACTTTCAGATTGGTCCCATTAGTATCAAAATCCAGTTCTGATAATGGGATCCATGAGGAATTGAGGGAACTCCTCCAATATTATATAGGGATACATAAGCGATTTTGTTATTTTCATCAACATTTGAAAAACGAAGCATTTGCTTTCAGAAAGTATCATTTGGTGAAGTGAAACTGATGAAGACCACAGATGGTCAATGATAAGTATTCCACGGTTGGACACAAGATTATCTCGACTATGATAGTTAAGTTTAGTGCACTTATTTACAGTATTTTTTTTATGTCGGTTATTTTTTGTTAATTAAATAATTTTAATTAGTGAGATCTAAGTATGATCTAATTATGACTAATGAGCTCTTAAATTTATCGTCATCATAAGGTCTGTAAGGTCAGGCTGCCTAGCCTGACCTTATATACGGCCCTGCCTATGCCTATCAGCAATAATACTGGAAACTGGAGCGTGGTACTGCCCTATTAATTATCTAGGTATTTGATTCGATAGATACAGGATCCCTCGGATAGGGGTCAATTATCCATTTATCCTTTTAACAAAATTGATAAAACGTAACCAACTTGGGTGATTTTAATTGATCGAATGTGTTCACTTTGTTAAAAACGTATTTCGTCGGTACTATAGAGCTAAATTTTTAATAGGACTTAATTGCCATGAAGTAGATAACGATGCGATTTTGATAATGTAACTCGTGCAAAAAGAGAAGGTAATATGCAGATAACCAAAAATATATAACCCGCATGTAATGTATCTACAGCGATATATATTTAAAAAAATAAAAATAAAAAAAACTTTAAATTCTGATTAGTGACATATTCATACGCTTACTAAAATTATAATGCGTTAGCGTCGGTATACTTGGATTGTTTTCCCTTTTTTTAATAAATACTTTAAAAAGACATACTCTTTCACACCACTAGGTATTCCTGTGTCGGAGTTGGGTGTGTCATTGACAACTAACACCCAGGACAGATTTTTAAATTCATCATTCAAATCTGCTAGGTCGGGAATCGAAGCCGGCACTATACTTGTTGATTTTTTCTTTCTAGCTTATACGTAGATTGATAAAGAAATTGCTTGAGATTACGTTCCTGTCTTGTTTATATTATGTTAGTTGTAGTTCTGCGAACAGTTGATTAAGCTCGCGAGCACATAATTTTTTGTATGATCTCAATTTGTATGCCTGGTCTCAGTTAGAGATGAATAGTCCCGAACTAAGTCCTCACTATCCTCAATATCTTGACAAGCGCCAATTTTTCTCATATTCAAAACTGTTTGGAATTGAGTACCAAACGTTTGGGGCAAAATATTCTCAAAATCAGACGGTAAATGGCACCGCTACAAACTTTCTCCCATTTTTTGGGAATCAAAAATCGCCGACGACAAAAAACTACGAGACTGTAGAACTTCTACACCAAGGTTCGTCAAGATTTTTTGAAAAATACGACCAGTACCTACGCTAATACTCAACACCCACATGGACAGATGAAAGAAAATTTTGCGAGTAAAGTTTTTCCAGAGACTTCACTCACTTCGTTCGCACGGTCAATTATGTCGCAGAACATAATTATAATAATACTACATTATGTTACCCCTTGCCACAGATAAATAGTCATCTGTCCCCCCTGCAGATTCTACGCTATGAATCGCTGACAAAATTTAAACCTACGCGTTTTGAAGAGGTTTTTATTGATTTTAAAAGCGTTTTACTAAATAATTGCATCAAATTTTAAATTAATAAAATCTTTTATTGAGCAATCCTGAACCTACTTGGTGTCATATCTCATTTCGAAACCTCTGGCTATAAAAACATGGACAACAATCTGAAGTTCGCCCACTACTGCCTTTTAAGTAAAGGAGGGGAAAAAATATCTAAACGTGATAAAATATCACCTACGGTTAACGTTGGCGTACATGGTAATACGGGCGATTAATTATAATTCTTTTGATTTCGTAAAGCTCGTTAGGAGCATAAAGATGGCGTCGCTTCGTATGCTCGATTTGGTACGTTTCGTCAGTAAGACGTTCGTTGACTTCTTCGAGGTCTATGTGCGGATCGCACAGTACATACTACTCTGTCAAGAAAGTACCGGGAAAAGGTCAATAATACAGTAAGTATTAGTTATTCTGCCAAATTTCTTTTATCACCTTCAAAGTATGCTCCTTCAGAAATGATACACTTACGCCGTCGAATAATCCAACCATCGAAACATTTTTTTAACGCTTTTTCCGGAACTGATTTTAGTTCTCGCCGCGAATTCTCTTTTATGTCTTCTACCGAATAAAAACTGGTGCCACGAAGTGGTAATTCGAGTTTAGGAAAGGAAAGAAGTCGGCTGGAGCCATGTCTGGTGAATAAGGTTGCTCGATGGTATTTGTTGAGTTTTTGGCAAGAAATTCGTTCACAATGATGGCCTTGTGCGAAGGCATTGTCGTGGTGCAACACATAAGTTTTTTCTCCATTATGAAATTTGCAACCCACACTAGAGATGATCCAACAAAAAACAGCACTGTATTTAATCTAAATGACAGATGCAACTCATACCTGGCGCCAAAATGGAAAACAGCAAAAAAAAAAAATATAGAAAAAAAATTGTAACCAAATAAGTGATCAATTTCCGATAATTTTTTGACAGAATGTATACCATTCCGGAATATATTTACATCACAGGTGAAGCAAATATTTCAAACTGAATTAATATTTTCATTCACGTTTAGACCGGGTTTATTATTACTACAAGCTAGTTACTACTTCAACATTTTAAAACCGCCAACACAGCTAGAAGAGGTGATGACCTTCAAAAGGCTGAACAGATTTTTTTTAATCGTATCTAAGAAAACTTTTGATCTAATCACCTTTCAAAAAGTTTCAACACCTTCAAAAACTAATTCAAAATAGATAGATATTTGGCAGATAGGTACACACGTTGAACAAAATATCCCTTTGTTAGCGTTGGAGGTTAAAAACAAAAACCCTTATAATAATGATGACACTCCAGGTATAATAAAAGCCACAGACAGTTAGATTGATACCCAATTTAAACTTATAACACCCCTCTGCTTGCATCGGACGTTAAAAACAATAATCCACTGCAATATAAGTAAATATGACGCTCCAGAAACAAAGACGAATCCAACGACACCTCCCAATTCAAAATCGCGGGGTAGGAGGGCACATAGGAGCTCCGGTGCGTTCCCTTGGAGATCCCGAAGCCTTCGGTCAAGCACCAAGGCAGGGCACCAGGAGGGTTTTAGTGGCTATAATACCACAAAACCCGGCTGCAACCCAAAGCAGTCGGGAACCTTGTGAAGATTACACCCTCGCAAAAAAGGGAGGTCACATAAGAACAAACAAACATATTGTAACAAAAAATAAAACACGAAAACCTCAAAAAAAATCCTATGGCTATAAGTATAAATTATATAGGATAAAATTTGTAAGTTCTTGTATATGTTCCTCTCACAGGTTTTTCCTTGAGGCCTTGTGAATAGCCTTATATGCGACTAAATGATTCGTACTCATAGGCCGACGCAACATCACAGAAATGTTCGACTCTGCACAATCTGATGCAGGTATAGGATTCTAATCTACCCATGATCATCCTTAGCACAATCATGCCTGACCTCTTCTATAGTATCTACTTACTTTTAATTGGGTTAATCCTCTCTAAAGTGCAGCATACTAATTAGATGTAGAAACGTTTGGCCCCTTGTCAAGCCGTAGGTGTCAACCATATGTCGAGCGTGCATGGCATAATAACCGGATATCTACAGCATTGTAATGAGTGTGCTACAATCGTATTTTCTGAAATAAACTGACTCCCAACAATAGAAAAATATCAGTTCCATCGTTTGACCGACACTTCAGATAAGCTGTTTGCTCTGTACTGTACGTGAGACAAATGGACGCCAGGACGGATGTGTCCGGGTCTCCGGGATCTACGTTTTCTTCATCACCACTTACATTGGTGTTTCTGTTAGTGTAATTAGAATTGATTGCTTGTTCCATTATTATGCTGTGAGTCCGTGTCCCATTAGCCATTTACAATGGTATTCCAAAGATAAGCAATTGTTTTGTTTTTTAATTCTCACTCTGTGATTTTTAATGTTATTATAAATATTGAAAATATTATTATGTGAAATAGATAGCTCTGGCCGGGAGCGGTACACTGTTGACCATTCACATTATCATAGTGATTTTATTTTCATACTTTACACCTAGTTCCTATTTTTATGGGGTTTCCATCAAAATATTGTGGATTTCCGCAAAAACTACTTTCTACACTAAGAACTCGGCCAAAGATGATCATTATTTATTTCTAACATAGGATTGAGACTGTGGAATGACACCACCATGAGCATGTCACGACACCCACTTTACTTATGTGTTTTACTTATGTGTAAGTAGAAAAGTTATAAAGTCATTAATAATTAGGTTATAAAATCCGCCATATTGGATTTAGTGTGACGTAAAATACTCTGCTTTTGAGACTCAGTCTATAGTCCTATTCTGCTAAATGTGACAAGTGGTTTTTTGAATATAATTATGATTTTACTATGAAAACTGACGTGGTTTTGATACATTTTGTTTTAATAAAACGAGAATACTCACGTTAAATTGAGTTGGTTATTCCGACTATAGTTTCGATCACGTTCGGTGACCTTTATCAAGGAATGCTAAGCGAGACACGCGCGCGACCTCGTCTTGCCTTGCACTCAAATAATTATGATGGGAAAAATAGGTACATATAATACTTTAAAATAGGCTCACTTACATGTACGATAAATTACTATTTGGATTAGGCTCATTGAGCACTTTCTTTTGATACCAAACAGAATTATTATATACTATAATGTGTGAAGTTAGGCTATTACATCCATCATATTCGATTTACTTAATAATCACGTCATATAAAAAATACAAAGCTAAAAAAAGCCCAATGAAAGCCCTATGCAAGCTAAGACTAAAAAGTAATCGAAGAAATTAGAGAGAACATATTAATCATACTACCTACAAAGATACAAATATACACGTTATATTCATGCGTAATCTGTCAAAAGCCTATTCCTCCCATTAGCGTGCAAAACATGACATTAATATTGTCATGTCTTATATTTTTACCCGACTACGGACACTATATTTGCCATGTATTTGTCAGCTAATGCCTTTACTCAATGGAACATAGTTGCAGGAAAATCAGCTAGATGGTAGCACAATCGACCAAGTGCCGATAGAGAGGGACAGGCGACTCTTGTGTACGTGTTAGAGCGAGACAACTGGATGTTATTATTACGCCTCCGTTGTGGACAGAAGTCGCACGCGCTCACAAAAAATCTTTCGACAAGAGCGCAAGCGCAGCGCTATATTCGCCCACAACTTCACTTCGGTCAGTTTCGTCATTTAGTGGTGATCAGAACGTTGATGTGTGTGGAAGTGAATATTAACTTTTCTAACACAATCTCACAAAAAATAACAATAATCTGTAACTAAAGTACAATATCGTATTTGAGCGTGTTAGAAGAAACATTTTTCGTGTCATTAGTTGTATAAATAGTATTCAAAATGTGTGATAATAACAATCCTTCGACGCAAAGTATAGCGGACTACTTAGCTCAGTTGCTCAAAGACAGGAAGCAACTGGCTGCGTTCCCGAATGTTTTCATGCATATGGAGCGACTTCTGGATGAAGGTAGGTCAAAAACGTGATGGGCTATTAATAATACATCGGCAGACGAGAGGACTATTTCCTATCATCACCGATTCTTGTCACTGCGATAATAAACCGAATGCGTCGACAAATGCTATACTACAACGCACAAGATTTAAGTTTATTTTTGTCTTTGCCCCGCCGAGTTATGGTCCAGTGGTGTTTGTAATGCGATCCCTCATTTCAAAAAGCGAAGCAAAGCAGAACGTCTGCGTCTCAGCACCGATTTGCGGTCAGCGGTCGTTAGATTGTCGCCGAGAGAAAAGAGATCGGTGAAATGAGTGTAAACGAGTTTGGTGACTTCATTTCTCTGATGGCGACGCAGCTGTTGTGTGTAAATCATATTGGTTATGATTTTGAGGTTATGATTTGTTGTGGGAGTGAGATGGACGATCGCGATTCGCAAGGATCGGCTAGGGTTGGTTGGAGGTAACCTGTTCGCAGGGCCGTAGTGATGCATTCCGCGCTGGCTGGAATGTCGCCCGAGTGTAGGTACCGTACGGACACCGTCCTACGTCCTCCGTCATATGAGATTTGTACGCAGCGCGGCGCGGGCGCTCCGTGCCAAGCTCGACTTAGCCTCGTTTATTGCCGTTCGCAACCAGTTCACGCCATTATGAAGCCCTTATCGGCGCTACCGAATGCCAGCCCACTAGACCAGCTTTGCACGAACTAATTGCTAAATTTATTAAGAAATGACCGCATAAAATCACCCTAATGGAAAGTAAAGAACTTGTTGTTAAAGCAAAATGGAAACTACCTGCTTACCTTTGAAGTGGTTGGTACCAAGTACCTACCATTATTTTTGTCAATAGGTACCTCTTCTACACCTCATCCCAGATATATTAGACGCTGTATTATTTTCCCCATATTAATCATTAAATTTCTGGGCACTAAAAGTTGCGTTGCTGTGTTTTCCGGTTCGTGGTCGCCACTCAAGAGCCTTTCTTCCCCATCGGTTATCGGTTCTTCGAGCGTCATACATTAGTCTGCTCATAATTAACTATATAAATGCAAAATTATTTGTGCTTGCTTCTGTCGCACATTTTTAACATTATCCTCTATTCCCAATATTTAAGTTATTTTTTTTTAACCAACCAATAATCTGATAAAAAAAAATATCTTAGAAATCTTCTCGTTACAATGGAATACAACTTTATTATACACCTAAAAAGTAATTTAAAACTTAAAAATATTACAATATACGTTATATTTCTCGTGTATATAATAATGGAAACAACGACTTATCGATTTCAATAACAAACTAGTTCAAGACAACATTGACACCATATAGGTAAGTGAATGCAAGTACTGGGCCTGCCCATAGACAGTATTATTTATGCAGAAACCGGCTGATCGCAGCTTGATGCCTATAGTACTGGGTAGCTTTTAGAGAACAATGTTCTTTCTCAACCCCATGGCCTTACGTAATAAATTTAATGCCTGATTATTTATGATAAAATACGTTATAAGCTCAACAAACACTTGCATGATGATCAAAAAATATAAGCAAGAAATATTCAAAATTGTTATACTGTCTTCTGCCTACACATACTCAGATACTAGAACAAGCAGAATTTATTGAAAAGACACATGTTATTGTGTTACTTTAAAAACTCGTTAGACACTCTAGTCACGTCTTGTAGCGAAGCGAGGTCTATTCGAACAATTCTTATACATGTCATAATGTCGCAGCCATAATGATTTACTGTTAAGTTTTAACTGTAAGTTCCTGAGGTACCTTACCAATGAGATCCGAGAATTTGGCCAGGGTCTACATTCTACTTCAGTAAGGTACCCAAGTTTAACTAGGCAACATTATCCGATTTAGGGCTTCTACAAACCTGACTCGTGTCAGCAGCTGTATGTGGCGTGAACAGGGCGTCTCAGCAGCAGAGCAAGGCGTGAGCGACGCGGGTCATCAGCAGCTCTTGAACGCGGCCCGAGCAAGAACTGCCACGCGGCTGCGTTACGAAGCTGCAGCGTGGCTCTACGCTAATAGTTATTTACGATGTAGGGTTCATACAATTCCTTGACTTACAAAACGCGCGGATCCACTTTCTACTGTCACGTTGCTGCTGTCACGGGCTCGGTTTGTCGTACTCTTTGTTATTGAATTTTAGCTCATCTATATGTTATAATTGATTAGTGTTTCTAACGATTCCTTACTAATTAGTTAGCTACCTACCATTGATTACCGACATTTGCTCCACTCTATTAAATACTGTGGAAGATATTTTTTCAAGTGGCTATTTAGTCCTGATTGCTCGTCTGCCCTTAGCTGGCACATGAGGCACATCGCTCTATATTTCCATTTATTTCTACTCATTTCTAAAAATAGATTCCTAGATGAAGAGACCTATCCTCTTAACTAGTTTAAATCAGACGTGTCCACAATTTATGCCAGATTGGAACATAAGCAGATGTCTGTATGCTCGCGTTGGTCTCATACTGTCCAATGTTTACTCGCATTTAAATGAGCACTTACGAAATAATGTTAGTAGCTCACGAATCTAACTAGATTTGTCTCGGTATACTTAAGATGGTTCAAGTGGATTGAAATATCGGAGCGTTTCCAATATGCTTGAAGTACTACCGACGAACAGCGAACAATATGTTGAAATTTCAATTACACGCTAACGTTCTCTAGAGGAAACTTTAAAGATATCAAAATGACGTCATTACGTTCTCAATTTGACGTTGTTCTTATTGCAGTTAAATTGCGTGGACGTCTTAACGTGTGTCCCTTATATTTAGCTTGCATCACTCCGAAAACTTGTTGATTTAACATTTGCCTTAAAAAGCCAGAGCTCTCGAGTCGAGAGCCTACTCTTTTCTTTAATTTCGTTTTGACAAGACGAGCTGACTCACTCGAGACAAACTGGAAAATGTTGATGGAATTATACGGATTTTGACGTAGTTTCATGTAGACAGCTACTAAAAGTTACGACCTCAGCAGCAAATAGAAGTTTTATGGTTTATTTGACATGTCGTCAGTCCAGTATTGATAAATTTTACTAAAATATCGACGACGAGCTGACAGCCGACAGGCGTTGCGTGTCGAGTTACGCTGAACCGAGAAATTACATAGTTATTTTTGTCGCTTGAATATGAACCCTAATAATAAAATTGACTTGAAATTGACAAACCATTTCACATTTAGATTTTAGATATTTTGAACCTAGACATTTCGCCGTTAGCTATTTAAATTTATAACATTTCAATACGTAACCAATTAGAATCCAGACTAAACAAGATGACCTTTTCAAAGATGTCCGCTGTTGGATGAATCCTTCCGACTTGAAAGTAAAGGGACCTGAAGGCTACACAGTATACGTATTCACTTAATTTTGTATATCAAACAACAATGCAACTAACAATTAAATGTGACCATGTTTACATATCAAACATAGGTTGTTTGCATACCAAGATCAGAGCGAGAGTCGAGATATAACAATGCACTAATCAATGTAAATAAATATACAATTTCATCAATCAAAACATACAACGCATAGATAAAACATCGCTTTAACATGTATTACAAGATAACGACACATCAATGAAACATGATTTTGGTTTTTTACCATATTAACTAGATATGAACAACACAGTGAGCAATAAACGCCATCCAGATTTCTGAGATAAGGTTTATCAAGTGTGTTACAAGTACTCGAGTTGCAGATTGTTTACTGATATGATAAAAGATAAACGAGTTTAATAGCCTTTAAATATATTATTATCACTAATAGAATAAGTGATATGAATTGCAGTTGTACGACAAAGAAAAACGCATCAATTTCCTCGGGTTGCAAAATAAATTAAGAATCACACATAATAGCATCGCGAGCACATTTTTTTTGCATAATCTCAATTTTTGCTCCCGACCATAATATCTTGACAACCTCTTGACCGATTTTGCTATTCGAAATATTATTATTAATAACAATATTAATGAGAAACTTTTATAAAAATACATTTAATAAATAAAAATTCGCGTAGACGTTTAATTTAAAATATGTCTGAGTTATATAATAATTAAGTGATATGAAGTTCATTATAATTAATAAATGCAATAATTGCTTATTGGAACGTAGGCGCCGTCCAACTTTGATGCTAGTTTCCGCAACCCTGTATCAAAAGTGAGTCTTAGTAATGGCATTATAAGGTTGCTTAGTTTCGATTAGTTGCGCCCACGACGGTGACCAAATGAGGGTAGCCGTGGGTAGCATGGAGGTGTTGGAGCCAAGGTTGTTCCAGTCGCTGTACAAGTTGTAACTTGCCGTGGGTTGCTTAATTACGACGATACAAAACAGTCATCAATACCTACATGTAGCTTGACAAATCTGCCCTAATTTGGCATAAACCTTTCCTTGCTGCCTTTAGGTGAATCAAATCTTTGTTTTCAGACGCGGTGTGGAGAAACACTTGCGTTCTTCCTTTGTCTCATCGTTTAGCTCAGAAAATATACCTACAGCAAATATTGACACGCGACTCATTATCTCGTCGACCTCGATAAGGGTACGCCACACCACGTCTCTAGAAAACTGGATCATGCGAGACTACCATTCTTCGGTCGTTCCCACGACATTGCCATTATCTTCGTTCAATGTTCCGTCTCGAATGATGTGTTGCATCTGCTAATGAGATACACTTTTTCTAGGCTCGTGAAAATATATGTAACTTTGTCACTTAACATAAATGCGCGTGTCATTAGGAAACTAACATTGCCGTGGTTTTTGATTGCATTTTGCTGGAAAACAATGCTTCTATTTTGTAACTTCCAACATCTAATCAAAACTTGATGACAATAGTGCAATGTCAATGAAAGCTCGATGGCTGTGTACTTGAAACCACTAGAGCGCGTAGAGAGAATGCGTTCGGGAAGGGCGTGTGGGTTGCGCGTGAGCACTGTAATTTGGAATGAAAATCGATCGCTTCAGAATGCCGCGTGAACCAGCTCTGTGGGCGGGAGGTTTAAACGCACACAACTAAATATTCCTTCCAATAACACTTTTACATTCTGTTCCGAAACCTTGGACCTTTTGGGAGGCTCCTACGCACTATATGATTTATAGATTTTTAGACCAAGATTCTATCTGTGAAAGATACCTTACGAGGGCGTTAGTTTATATCATTGATCTTAATGTCACTTAATGATATTAAATATTGCGTTGAGCAATATCTAAGTCTCAATATCTGGCTTACCTTTAGAGCACGACAACCCGGTATCTAACTAAACATGATTTAACTATGGGCTCTCTAGCAAATACCATTTTGCATATGTGAATATTCAGCGGGTCTGTAGACTAGGAACATGACTGATTGTTATACAGTATTTAAACAAAAAGGTCGTAGTCTAAGCGTGGGAGCTAACAGCCCACGGATGTGACTTACTGGACCTGCTTAGTTTAACTGTGGCCCTCTACGCCCACGATGCAATTATATGCTTGACAATGAAGTTAAGCTCACCACCATATAGTATAAAATTCAACTGAATAAATCGCCACTGAAACTGCCGATTGATCAGCTTGCTGCTGCTGCATTCTGCGATCAACGTTTGAAGTCAATAAACGCTAAATCTTATCTTTTTTCCTGCCAGATCATAGGTTAAAATAAAATCTATGACAATGATAAATATGGTTCGACAAAATTTCACTCAGACTGGACCTTCAGACAATCCGGCGGATGTCTCCTTATCTCAACCAAAGATGGAAAGCCATGGGTGTGTTGTGAGAACCAATTGAACCTAAAATGCCCGGGGCATTAATTTTAGAGAATGTTTGAAACGAAGTGTTTTTCTAATAAGTATTGTTTACCTGAAACGAGTTTTGGTAATGCAAATTCTAAATGGTGATAACCGTTAAATCGGTCTCATTTTATACGAGTTTCTGACATGCCTTACTTTCAATTATAGAGTTCTTGAATTCCTGGCCGATGAAAAAGTTTACCGGCTCGTATGTAGATATGTTTGTAGATAGAAATACAAAATGCTTTATACATTAGCGGTCACATTGAGTGTTGTTAGTGGGAAACGTAAATACAGCTTGTATATGCACGTAGATGGAAAACTGTTGACCCACATAGCACAATGGGCGGATAAATCTCCTTATTAGACAAAAGGGTTACATTTTATTGATTTGTATGTAGGCGAGGCTCATTCAATTTATTGATATGTGACCGCCGTTGTTCCGTCTGATAGATTTAGGAATACGATGGACTTGATTTAAAGCTGCTAAGGCGGTGGAATATAAAGTATTAAAGATCTTGCACAATTTGCACATGCTGTTTATGGTTTGTGATGACACATTCGCGTATTTTTATTGGAAGCTTTTAGCTAAGCCGCTTAACTTGAATATATAAAAATAATTTAGTTTTGATTAAAATGCAATAAATTTTTTAAATTTATCTTTTTATGTAATAATAAATTCCTCCATGTTATGTGTTCAATGAATAATATTATAATTATATTTTTTTATAGTCAGCGAACATATCTACCTACATGATTTATTAAATTTAATTAGTATTATTGCTTGCTTATGGTTGTATCGTAAAAACAATTAAGTAATCAATTTCTGTATTCTTACTCGTATTTTATTTCTCTGGATGCTAAAGATTGTCAACACATATACTATTTTATTACATGCTATTAATCAATTGTCTACCAAAGTAATCTTGCGATATCGAAAATATAATTGCTTGGTACTAGCGACTATTTAACTACTAGCGACGATTATTCTGTTTATTTTATTGTAAACTAGTTTGCCTGCGCGGCTTCGCTCGCCTAGGCTACGTAGTAAATGAAACACCCTATTCCATCTCTTTAGGGGTTGATTTTTGAAAAAACCTAAGACATGAATTATTTATACTCTATACACAAACCGAGTTTCATGTTTTTTTTTTTTTCATATAAAATTTGGGTTTCATGTCCTTTTAAGGGGAAATTTCGCAAAATTCGTTCTTATTGTTCACATAGTTCACATAGTTCACATATTTGGAGAATATTGGGTCCAAATTTGACGTTTTTATTATAAGCGGTTTAGTCTGTGATCCCTAGAAAAGTGCTCGTTCTTTTATTATGTAATATAGATTGGCTAAGCATAGAAGAGAATTTTGCTGTAGGTTTGATAGTTATAGTACATTTAAATTTAAAAAAAATATAGGTGAAGTGTTAAATTTACACGCCATGTACACAACAAACATGCGTATAAATATAATAACATGCACATCATTTATAGGTTTTACAAATATGTATTTATCAATTGTACTACACCAACACCAATAGTAGTGCCCTACACTGACATACAAAAGATATACTCTTATTCTTTTCATTACCATCACTGCGGGACCTCTTTCCTGGTTAGCGTTAATCTTTTCCATGTGTTTCCTTAAAATTTCATTATTTCACGCATTTCTTATACTTTCATCATCATCACCATAAGACGTCCACTGCTGAATTTAGGCCTCCCCCTTAGAGCGCCACACCGACCGACAACTTGTCACTTGCATCCACCAGTTGCCCGCGACTTTCACAATGTCGTGGGTCAACGTAGTGGAAGGCCTGCCTACGCTTCGTCTTCCGGTTCGTGGTCGCTACTTAAGAACCTTTCCTCCCCATCGGTTATCGTTTCTTCGTGTGATTTGGCCTGTCCATTGCCACTTCAGCTTGCAAATTCTGAAAGTTATATCGGTGGCTTTGGTTCTTCGGAGAATATCCTCGTTTCAGATTTTATCGCACAAAGAAACCGCTAGCATTGCTCTCTGCATTGCCCACTGTACGACTCTGAGTTTCTCCAAAAGGCCAGTGGTCAAGGACCACGTTTCAGTTCCATATGTCATCACTGACAACATGCATTGGTTGAAGACCCTTGTCCTCAGGCACTGCGGGATTTCGGACGAAGAGGATATCACGCAATTTCCCGAACGCTGCCCATCCGAGTTGGATTCTTCGGGCGACCTCTTTGTCGAAGTTAACTTACCTAACTGGACAGTCTGTCCAAGGCGAATGAAAACTGACGTGGTTTTGATACATTTTGTTTTAATAAAACGGGAATACTCACGTTTAGTTGAGTCGGTTATTACGACTATAGTTTCGATCACATTTGGTGACCTTTATCAAGGAATGTTAAGCGAGACACGTGCGCGACCTCGTCTTGCCTTTCACTCCGGCACAATTTAACGTGAGTATTCCCGTTTTATTAAAACAAAATGTAGTTATAATGGTCGACAACTTCGAGAGGATCGTTCCCAACGACTACGACAATGTCCATGTTTTACCCGTACCGGTACAACATAAACATTTGAGATGATTTTCATCTTGTCCATGTTCATTTTACGACCCACCTGTTGAGAAACGCTACTGATGTCGCTGAGCATATGATTGAGGTCCTCCAGTCAAAGAGCTTGAAAACGTCATCCAATGCGTTCGTGAACAGCTACGGAGAAATTACGTCTCCCTGTACACTCCTTTCTGCAATTGGATTGGTTCCATGCTACTTTTACTCATATTTTAATAAAATCTGTTCTGATTTGTTCTAGGAAATCACCTAATCTACTAGTATAATATCAACATTCTCTTTATTTTTTATCTAATCATGATTTGCGTTATTTTCTAAACTACACCTTTAACAGAGCTTTAAAATTGTCGTCATCCTTTCCTAGGGTACTTACTTCCCGCTCGGTAGCACCCTTTCGTCCACACTGATGCCGATCGTAAAAAAAAAGGTTCCATTCATTCACAGTGTTGACGTTCTTCAAAACGTTCTTATTCAAATGAAGTCGCTAATAATTTTAGTCCTGTCAGATTGTGTTAAGTAAAATGTAGATACTAACATCGATAGTAGTAACATCGTTAGTATCTTATTGCTGAACAAAGTTCTACAGGAATGCTTTTTCGTGAACTTGTGTATTCATTATGTAACAATGAAAATATGTCTATATTATTTGTATTGTTTCCCCATCCAGTAACCACGATAACGTCGCGTCGGCCGGCCTTCACGCTTTGTGTTAATGATGACTGCGGCCGCGCTGCGCTATCCTACACGTTATTAATGTTTATAATTAATACTCATGCACCCAGTAAAATCAAATAAAAACAAAACAAGCTAGACATTTTTCCCCATTGCTCAAGAAAGAGGGTAATTTTTGGGTTGTATGTAAATATGTATGTTTGCCTAAACGGCTGGACCAATTTTAAGTTGTGAGGTGTCGTTAGATTCTTCTTTAAGTCCTGTGTGACATACGCTACATTATGCAGTCGGGTATTTTGTATTTTTTCCCTATAATTTGTTTCCTTGATAAACTAAATACCGCCGATGTACCTATGTGTCCTTTTAACTGGTAATTTTGAAATATTTGCTATTTACCGAAACTTAAGTCTTAATTTTGTCATTAACACCTGTAGACTATTTACAAAACCCCATGAAACTTAGGTAGATACCTACATATGTATTCTGTACAGTTAATAATGGCTTGTACCACAGTAACAACAGTATATAATTTAAAGCCACAATTAGAATTTAGTTATTAGGTAGGTACTTATTACGTTTACTAATACGCGTATAGCCACTCGATCCAGCTAGTCCCTGTTGCAAAGTGAAAATCAAAACACTCCGTGTGATTCGAAGCCGCTACGTAATTTGACCAAACTGGGCTGGTCTAGTTCTTCAACTTTCTATCGCACGTAGGAGCCTCGTGCGGCGACATCTTGGGTCCAGCGACAATTTTATAGGCATAGACTGCTCACTGACTTAGTCGTTGTAATAAAAAACCCGAGCGTATGCTTAACTAACATGCTAACGTTAATGAGATTTGTTAGATCCAAAGAATGGTTATGACATCATTTTGAATATGGCCACGAATTTTTTCACACAGACTCCCGAGATTCGCTTTCTTTAATCGATAGGCAAGGCGTTACTCTAACAAGCAGCACAAACATGTCGAAAGTGCCTCTGTTGCGCCACATGTGTGGGATGTGCAGGCGCCGGCCTGCCGCTGCCGTGGCGGCTATAGTGTGTGTAGACGGCTTAAGGGTCTCATTCATTTCGCGTTAAGCAATTTGGTCAACGCGCAACGTTTACCGGTTCATTCATGCGATTGGGCAACTGTTGATATTCGATTTTGACCAAATACATTTAAGGTTACTGCGGAACAAACATTTGATTACATCCAACGTGTCATTTGAAAGCTCTATTTTAAGTAGATATATGACATCATTATTGTTTGGTACTTGCTGCAGGAACGAGGCCAAAGGAACCTTGATTGCTAAAGCTATGAATGTTTAAAAATGTGTATTAATAAAACAGGAAATGTTACATTTAGTGCGCCGATCAAAAATGTCCTGTTCTAGATCGTGGAAAAGGTCGTGATACTATGACTCACATTTAAGAAGCCGTCTGCTTATGTCTTTACTGTTGATAGATTGTAATCATCTCTTTCTAGCGTGGTAAACGCTTATAGTTCTGTCACCATCTAGCTCGTCGAAAACTGCGTGCTGTGCGCCTACGCGACGTCATCTGTTAATTGAATTAATTCTGTTTTACAATTTGTATACTCCAGATAGACTGTAAGTGTGTTTTCCTGGTAGTTGATCGATATTTACCGTATCTGTTATTTGTAGCGACAAATGATTGTTTATTATGCCAAATTCATAATCATCCTAAAAAGTTCTAAAGAAATTATTTATTATAATATGGTGTTAACAGAAACCCTAGTTATTATTTTATTACTTCAATAAGCAATAAAATATTTATATTTACGCAGCTTGTTTGTAATTGCACTACATATAATTTTCTATCTATATCATCTTAACGGATGTCTTACCCAGAAACGCCAGATTTGTCTGCTCTCTCTCTGGTCCCCACAGAGTCAAGTTTTTGTTTTCCTAGAAAACAGTTGTTTTAAATTCTACAAAACATTCTTCTTGCAAGTGATTCTGATGCAATATTATGTAAAGTAAACAAAATTATATACAATATCTTTATTTATGCGGTAGATATATTTGAACATAAGAAGTTCGTGCATACAAATGAATATATTTTTTGAGTTTTGTCTTGCTTCTCGCTTACTTTCGAAGTATCAACTAAAAAGTACTATTACTCAGTTGCAAAATCATTAAAATCTGCACGTTCTTGATGTTTTGGTCAGTGGGCATATCCCGTAACTCTGAAAGCGATAGCGAGAGTTGCGCGAGCGGGACCGCGCATAGTGCGACTAAGTTGGTACGAGCGAGATGGCATGCTCTCGCAATCAGAATCACGAACGTTTCAAAGTTAGAGGATAAGCCCGCAGGTTGATATTTAGTACTTACCTATTTTAAGCGGCACCTAGTGTTATGTTAACAATGTAGTCTCAAGAAGAGAAAATTATTTTGCGAGTCGAAGACAGGTCAATTACTTTGTCATGCCATTTCAATAATTTATAATAACTTTAAATTTAACAGCTTTTAACCGCGGCTTCGCACGCGTATTTGAAAGGAAATAACTCGTTAAGAGCAAGTCGGGCCTTGCTTGCTAGGGTAAATACTTTAATGACGATTCAATAAAGTCGCGCCATTCTTATGAAGAGCTCGAAGCGCGCGTTGTTCGAAGTTCGTAAGATACCAACTTCGAATAAAGCGCGCAGCTTCAGCTCTGCACAAGAATGATGAGTACTTCTTGAATCGGTAGTGTACGCCGCCCTTAAGATAATGGACCTAAGGAAAATGGAACAGTGGATGCTACGAAGTAAATAGGAATATTACAGAAGTCAACTGGTAATTTTAAATAGAGGGAACTGCATTTAGTCAAATGTCTGGATGTTGGCCAATTTCAAATAATTGGGTCACTTTATATCGTACATTTCTCAAATATTTTCCCGGTCGTTAGTGATTACTTTTCGGGTTATTAGCTAAACCGAAAATAAAATTCTGTAAGTAGTAGGTACTACCTACTTCATTAAATTAAATACACCGTATGTGTGAGTCACGTGTTAAATTTATAGATAAGAGTATAGTTTTATTCCGTGTGAATAAAAGCGACACATAATATATTAATAGTTGATCGCCGACTGTTCACACTGCCGGCGAAACTCTTTCTCCGCTCTATTTTGTCGCATACTCGCTTAGCGATGCTCGCTTGGCGGTCAAAACACTCGCCAAGAGACTCCCAGCGGTCGGTGTGGCGCTCTAAGGGAGAGGCCTATGATCAGCAGTGGACGTCTATTTGCTGATGATGATGATTAATTATAGGGCTTATGTAATAGACTATCCTGTCTGCTTTAGCCTTTAAACATCCCACTGCTGAGATATGAGCTTACTCTCGAAGCGGATTGGCGGATTCACATACGCTATCGAATTTCTTGTCGGGAAATATGTAGGTTTCCTCACGATGTTTTCCTTCACCGAAAAGCCAGTGGTATAATTATATCCGTACATAGGTTTCAAAAAACTCATTGGTACGGGCCTGCCCTGGGTCAAAACCACGACCCTACGAATGTGAGGCGTGCGTGCTTCCATTGAGCTACCACGGCTTTTATCAGATTGACCACCGAATACAGAAACGTTTGTTAACTTTGACAACAGATTAATTCTAATACTGCCTTTGTCTGACACTAAGCAAATGACAAAGACAGCAATAGACTTAATCTGTCGTCAAAGTTAACAAACGTTTCAGTATTCGGGGGTTATATCTATAACAATTCTATTAACAACAAGTCTCATAAACAAGAAGCCCTTTTGCAAACCACATACATAGGACTACTGGTGAATGCTAATTATTATTCACGTAATCTAGTTTAGTTAATGGAACATTTCGCGTTCATAATCTCGAAGTAACAGTAGAATGGATATAAAATTAGTTCCATGCCCGCATGTACCGATATCGATCTCACCTCCATATAGTTTCATATCTAACTGTAAGTCTTTATTGCGATTTATAGATGTACAATCCCCTATAGTAATTTCCTTCCTAATATTAAAACACCAGCATTTCTGTTACTAGATCACTCAAATTGCTTTTTCTTTGACGAAGTAGGTAGGTACGTCTAGCTAGTTGGTAGAGACACACTTAGATATACAGCGAGATTTTGTAACTGTAACAGTATGAAGAAATCCGAAACCATTGTACATAGGAGATACAAGGAAACTGTCATAGGAACCATTTGTTTTTTTTTGTAAAAATCCATTTTGGCATACATTTTCTGTTTTGGTCAAGCGTGTGTTCCCCATATAAAAGAGTCATTTTTTTAAAATGCGGTTTGGGCCAATTTCACGTAAGGATCATTACATTGTATCAGAAGTTAAAAATCGGATCAGTACCTAGTTATAGTTTAACTGGCATTAGTTATTCGTTTATTAAATTTGACTAACTACTGCTGCTCTGTTTTTTCTTCTACAATCTTATTTCTACAATGAAACGATCTATACATGAAGCTGAGTCAATCCGCATTAAAAGAAATCATCAAAACAATTTTTTTTATGGAGAACTCACGCTTGACAAAAAAAAAATAACTACGCCAAAATCTTTTTCATACAAGATGAGCAAATGGTTCCTAAGACAGTTTTCCCTTATCTCATAAGGATTTGGATATGCCCATACTGTCCTGGTTAAAAAAACCATTCTGTATTTACCAGTAGGAATATTTTTTCGTGTCATTAGATTCTCATTTAATGTGAATTAAAAATATCATTAATTTCTCGGCTACGAATAGACGGTGACGTAAGGTTTATTTGAACATGTTACATGTTATGAATAAAGATTATTATTAGAGCAAAAATATCAAAAGTACGCCGGATCCCTCTAACGACTTGCGCAGACGCCTTCCATATCTCTGTAAGATAGAGGAATTATTTTAAGCATAGGTACATCTTCACCATTTAGATAATAGAGTTGAGTTTTGCTTGTAATTGAAATAGGAGTTAGTACCATCTCATTTAATATTTTTTTTAATGACAGCATTTGATATTTATAAAACACATGGAAACGGATGCGTAGTGAATGTCATATTAAGAACGTTTAGATGTTAAATAAGTTTTTGTGGAAAAAAATATTTTTCCAGACAAGCTTTCATAAAATCTGTTATTGGTACTGTAAGCTGATCACAATGAGTCCAAACTCCATCAATCTTCTGTTAGTTACTGAGGAGTTCCGTTTTCCACCTTCCGTATCCATCATCGGATCAGCTTGCTGGCATGATATTGTATTGTCATCGGAACTTGACAGGCATGCAAAATTTCAACTCAATTGAACAAGAGGAACTGGTCTAAAATTGAGTTGCAAGATTTGACCTTAACATACATAAATACATACATACAAACATTGTATGTTAAATAAAAGCTTGTACTCACAAACCTTCACAATATTATTAATAAACTTGTACTTTATATTTATTTCAGGTAAGACAATGAATTTCTAAGGACGACAAGCAACCGAGTCTTATTTACGGGCAAGTACCTAAACAGCACATAATAACAAGAATATTACAAACTTGTTTATTATTCAGTTTAACGTGTAACTGTGTCGCTGGGATAAATCTGAGAAAATTATTTATATCGCAATTATGTAATCACAAACATAATGTACAGTACAGTAAAGGTCGCTAGATGCAACTGTTTCTTGATGATAATTACGTACTGCTGAATTTAATTTAATTTTCTAATTACTTCATTATTTGATGCTACGTTATAATCATCATCATCAGCGCTTTAGCATCGAACACTGGATGTAAAAGATTCCCTTTTTAGGGTTCCGTAGTACTATAAGGAACCCTTATAAGTTCGTCATGTCCGTCTGTATGTCCGTCCGTCTGTCTGGCTGAATCCTTTACAGCCTTATAACTTTTAAAGTTATAAACTTACATGCATGAAATTTTGCACAACGATAGTCTAAATATAGACCTAGTTTCAAAAAATAAAAAAAACTTTTTTTTGTAAAATAAGGGTAGCTCTCATACATGTAAAGGGGGAGTAAAAAAATTTTTTCGCCTGTACCCCACATGTTGGGGTATCATTGAATAGATCTTTTAAAATCATGTTAAGGTTTCCTATACCATATTTTTATCAAACGTACTGCTTGCGAAATATGGGCCGACAAAGTTGCTTGCAATGTCCCCCCCCCCCCGCCATTTCTAAACAATGCATCTCAGAAACTTGTAATCTTCCATGTTGATAGATCTTAGTAAAAAAAATATTTTGGGCAACATGTAATAACAACTTTTTGAATTATGCTGTAATAACGGATAACAACTTCAAACATCCTACGTACCTACGGAACCCTACTAAGCATGGCCCGACATGCTCTTAACAAGTTATTATTTCTGCTATTCAATTTATCTCTTGTCGTTCTTCATCCAATGCCAATCTTCTCATATATGTAACTTAAACTCAAATTTGCTCAACTAAATAAGCTATATCCTTTTCTTATGTACCAGACATGATGGGGTATAATACTTGTGTCATGTCTTTGTTGCTTTTGCAAGTCTTTGTGATCAATGTATCTATTTCTCACAGCTTAAAATATTAAAGAAAATTTTGGGGAGAAAGTGACCGATTACCAACGAAGGTGTAGTTTGAGGGCCGATGCGCAGCCGAGGGCCTTAATACACATGAGTTGGGAATCGCACTTTCTTCTTACACTGCTTTATACTACACTTATGAGGAAAACAAAAGTCAAAACAAATTGAAAACGATAAATAAATCAAAAGCAAGGAAACCGTGCGCGCGTTTTCTTTTAAAGCAACTGGCCAGTATCGTTTTGTGGACTTGATCATACAAACTTTTTGTATTTTGACATTATTATAGATAGCATATTATATAGATACAACAGATATTATTCAAAATATAAAATAAAACCTTTTTTACAGTTTTTCTGCCCGCTCAGCGCGTTAGAATTTTCATATTATTTTTTTCTGCTCGCATATGTGCACGACAGTATATAATGACGTACTTTCTCCCTTATTTTTAAAGAAGTGATGAGGTGCAATCAATAATTTAAAAACGCGCGAGTGAAATAACTGTGAACGTGACTGAGGCTGTTAATTAAACCGTACACGTTATTTTGAAGAAAAGCTGGGCATCGGCTCATACGAACTATTTCAAGTTTGGTGCGCCTGCAGTGGGAATAAAGTCTGCACTAGTACGCTCATTAAACCCCACAACAATGCAAGGCTGGGTAGTCAGAGCGATAAAAATTACAAGACGCTCAGGATGGGAGTGGCTAATGCTTCCGTCCTCGACTGATTGCCTCGCGATAAATCTGGTTCGGGTTTCTGGACGTTATCATGCTTTCTACAAAAACGTATACGATTCACTTGTTTCATTCGTAATAATTGTCTTAATTTTTGTCGCTGTCGAAAGCTTTAAATATGTCAATAGTCATTATTATGTGGTCTTATTAAATATTTTCGATAACCTCAATGTATTCGAGTGCCGAACGTGAAATAAATATTTAAAGTCGGCGTAGAAGCCGCGCATACAATAAAAATATGTCAAAAAGCAAGCTGGCATAAGTTTTACCTTTTATTCTTACAGTTTAGCTACTGTCATCTGCTCTCGTTTTTAGCAGATTCTTTCTTAGACAATGACTAACGAATAGCGGATGGTGTTTGACATGAATGAACCGCGCCGATGCCGTCGCTGGCCAACTTTTGGGCGGCAGACGTGAACCAATGACGCGAGGTTCCGCCTAGCTTCCGCCGCGCCCGTCCTCTTGTCACTCGTCCGTAAACAATCACCAGATTTGATGTTCATCGCCCCCAATATACTATAGTACAACCTTTAGAGGAAACATTACGTACATAACATTCATTTTAAACGTAATGATCCTGATAATCGCGTCCATAAAGAATAATGAGTCAGAAATATGGAAATATGGTTTGGTTAAATAAGAATACGACGCATATAAAATTAGACTGGCCGTCTTGTAATTTAAATAGAAAATGAAATTTAATTTTGAAATTGAGAGCTTTCCTTCAAGTCCACGTTCACAAAGGCTTTGGGACGAGCCCCTTTGTAATAAGGTGAAACATAGTTTGCTACAAGATTGTGTAGATTTATCGGACCGGGCTCGTCTCCTAGCTACTGGTGAACGTGAATCGGGATACTGGCTACAGGCGATTCCTTCTCCCAATATAGGGACATTACTTGACAATACTAGTTTTTCAGTCGCTATAGGTCTGCGCCTGGGCATCTCCAGAACTGAACTTCACAATTGTCGTTGCGGGGCTGAAGTTGATCGCCTGGGTCACCATGGCCTATCTTGCCGCCACAGTGCTGGACGTCTCTCGCGCCACGCTGCTCTGAACGACGTCATCCGTCGGGCCCTTGCCACCGTCAGCGTGCCGGCTTGTTTAGAGCCGAACGGTATCTCACGCGACGATGGTAAGAGACCTGACGGCATGACGTTAGTTCCTTGGAGTCGTGGGAGACCACTAGTATGGGACGCAACTTGTGCAGATACTCTGGCACCCTCCCACCTCCAAAGCACTTCGAGGGCGGCTGGTGCAGCGGCGGAAATGGCGGAAAACCTCAAACGGAGGAAATATGAATCGCTCAGCGAGGGATACATATTCCTTCCGTTTGGGGTTGAGACCATGGGACCTTGGGGTCCGGCCGCCCGTTGTTTAGTTAAGGAGCTGTCCAGGCGCCTAGTCGAAATTACAGGTGACCAAAGAGCTGGCGCTTACCTCGGTCAAAGGGTGAGCTTGGCAATTCAACGGGGTAATGTCGCCAGCTTTTTGGGCACCTTACCCGCAGACAGCGACCTAAATGCCGTTTTTTATTTGTAGATATTTTAGATTTAATTTATTTAAGTACTTATTTAGTTTAGTATAGTTTATAGTTTTAGTTTGTACATTTAAGTTTAGATTATTTTAGTAAAAATGAAATATACAATTTTGCCGATCTATAATTTCAAAATCGAAAGTTTATACGAGAATCATGCTAATTTTTGCAAAGAATTGCACAAACGAAAGTGCAACGCGATATCACGTTTGTGTTAGTAGCTTACATAAACGTTCTAAGAACCTAGGCGACCAGTCAGCGTTTGCAGACTTCTGAAACAAGTATTCAGAATGCAGGCTGTTTGTATTAGTCTCGCTTTTGCTACAGGTTTTGTTTTCAGCAGATGCAGTATAATTATTTCGACCTTAAACAGTTTTCTCTTGTACAGATCGCGTTTCAAGTTACGCAACGAATGCGTCGGCGCAGATTTCGTCACCGCGGAAAGCGCGCTGGCCCATTAAATTGTTTTATTATGAACTCGACGCCATCTTGTGTATTTTTGGCTGGGGTTTAGGTGTTTATCTGGTTGGGATTCTGTCCAAAGCGTAATTAGTCGCTGTAACTACATATATTTTTGCTGTCCGTACAGATTTTTCGAGAACTGTCAGGTTTTACGTGTAATATACAGGCGGCAACAAAGTTGCATTTCTTGACTACAAACTGAATCAGTTAATGGTGGGCGGAGTACATTTTCAAAGAAACTATTTTCGAAAAATAAGAACCGGTAATGTAAACAATGATGCCAGACTACATTTTCTTCCTGTAATAAGTTGAATGACCGAACACGTTTGTCATCCCACATCTTGTATTCACGCTACTCCTTTGCGTGCTCCGCATCACCTGTTTCATTTTTCACTATCGAAGTTATTTTAGATTTCTGGTCTAAAATTATGAATGAGTCGCAACAGTTGACACTGGACTCGTGTTTGGTATGCGTCATAGACGATTCAAATCAATCCTCTCATTGGTATAAGCATATTATAATAAATATCTACTTTGACATTGCATCTTTTTCAATAACGCTATTGAAGGATGTGCTTTATTCATTTTTTTATATACTTGTATTTCTGTGGTCAAAATGATCATCGGTGTATTACATAGACGATTCTGAATGTGCGTACTTGCCATTTTTTTTGTCACGTGAGTCATACAATATCCACATCGCGGGATTCATACAAATGATGTAATCTACATTTTGGAGTATTCAATACAAAGGTCGTAAAGAGTCCGAAACCCGTAATAGGTAATGCACGAACTGTCGTTGCTTCAACATTACTACCTACTTGCTTATACTTATCAGCCAGTATCATGCACACATTTTTTTATCTTTGTCTGAACTAAATACTTCTCTCATATTCGTTATATTCAGGAGTATCCCCTTATGATAGAAATCTGATATCTTCTTCCTAACTGAAGTTATTTCGAGCATAAACTCAGATGTTTACGATACAGAAATATCATTCATTAGATTCTGAAAAGCGTTTGTTGACAGCGTAAACTGGTGTTCTATTTTAAAGACAACTGGTAATAGTCGTATGTCATAAGGTTTTTACATTATCAGTATTGAAACCGATTTATATTATTTTAGTTAAAACTATACAACATCTGTTTGCTCAAATTCGTTTGTCTTGGAGGTTTCTCCTGAATACGCTGCGAAAAACATTTTAAACAGATTTAGTATTTCGAAACTTGTTTTAAGAATCATAGTTATATAAGCAAATGTTATTTTCACTATCGCAGCTATCAAAATTCCAAATCGCTAGATCGACGTCAAACATATTGAATTTAAAACTTCCGTTATAGACGTCCGTTTATAAAAAGCAAGAGTCTGTATCGAAATACAGAAAGTACGGAATGATATATCGTTCAAAATGTATTTTAAAAATTTATTAGAGATAAGAGTTTGTCCGTTTGTGTGTTTGTACCCAAATGCCCAAGAAAAAGAACAATGATTTTTTGAGTATCGTAACTAATATTTAAATGCGAATGTAACTCTGTCCATGTCTATCTGTCTCTATGTCTATGTCTCTGTCTGTATATCTTTCTGTCTGGGTGTTTTTCGCGGTATCACGGCTAAACGGTTGAACGGATGGACCTGAAGTTTTGCATAGATATAGCTTAAGGCTCGGATTCGGACATAGGCAACTTTTTTTAATTGGTCTACGCGAACGAAATCGCGGGTAATAGCTAGTATGTACATACATATAAGTTTATTATGGTAAGTGTGCTTCCACGTGACTTCCTGTAGCATAACTGATTGACGAATTTTGAAGTGCGAGAATTCATTAAACTCTTCTTTGTGTATAGCGAATCCGGTATTTTGTTTTTCTTGATCACATAGAACTTTTTTTTTCTCATACCTAAATGATACTAAAAGTTGGTTGAACACATCGAATAAGTTGAACTGCTTAATCATCTGTTGAGATGAATATGTGCCGCAGATTATCAATTTCAATTTGTTGATAGGTACAGAAAGTTAAATGCACGTGTGCAGCTGGTTTCCTCAAACTACAAACACTCTGCGAAGCTATCGTGGTAGTTTCCTTCGAAAGTGAATTTCAGTTGCGAATAGAGAATCGTGTTTCTGTTTTGTAGATCCCATCGGCTGCCATCGGCGGCGTGGGAGACGGGGAACGTCGACCCCGCGTGCAACTATAAATATACAACACGCTCCTTATCCACGCATCGGAGCATCCCTGATATCCCGCTTCTTGGGAGAGATTCGAATTTCGGTAGAGAGCACTTCACCCGCAGTAACTTGTTCTCAGACTTTTAATTTCTACTAAAAGCCGTGTGTATTGCATAATGCATATGCTCAGATATTTTCAATTTTGTCACTCCGATTCTGTGCGTTTTGCCTACACAGTCTAGTCCACAGAAGAGAGAAGTAAAAAAAAAATTCCTCTTCTGTGGTCTAGTCTCCACGTAAACTGGGTTATTTTCTACGTATAGTGGCTTCTTCTTTTCCAGTATATTCCGTGTATGTGTTGCATCAAATTAACATTCCATTCAGCATCAGTTCCATAAAATGGGCGCCTTACGTGTCGTCTACTTAGTTATATGTAATACAAGCATATACGACTAGCTGCTAGCTGCTGCTGCTGCTAGCTGCTGGCTACTAGCTGTATGTATTGCTATGCTCGCATAGACTCCAGTAATTTTAAAACCACCATTTCACCTCTTCAAGGGTTGATTTTCGAAAAATCCTGAGTCACGCCTTCCTTTATTTTTTGTGCTCAGTACACAAACTGAGTTTTATTGGTTTAGCACGGAAAAAGATTATATTATTTCCATATAAATTCCGGAGGTCGTTTTAACCGTTTAGTGGTGGAATTCCGCAAAACCTTGTTCTTATTGTTCACCTAGAATATCTGAGGGTTCAAATTTCATGTCTTTATCATGAGCGATTTGTTCTGTGCGTTGATTCCTAAAAATGGGCTTGTTCTTTTACATATATATATATCGATGTAGTTAGCTCCTTAAGATGCCATGCTATTAGTTTATTGAGGCTGGCAGTTATAGTGTAACAGCCTATCTATCTATAGATCGCATTTAACACTCACCGAGTTTCTAAAATATTTGAGATTCTTTTTTCAAATTTAAATTTCTAAGATTTGAGCTGTATTTTATTAAATACAGCTCAAATCCTTATTTAAATACTGCTGAGTACATAAATCCCCCAAAATGAAATGAGCAATGGCTATGAGTAAAATCAAGCTACTGACTTCGATTAGATCATCATAAAATTAAAATGAGCGTAATTCTATAAGATCAATCATAAAACGTTACTAAGTAGTTGTTGATTTGCAACACAAGTTAAAATTACGTGTTAAACTAGGTAATTTGTGATTTTACTCGGAATTTGTAAATACAGGTCCAATGCAGAAGTTTTTTAATCGGTTTTATTGCAATGGATTGGTTATGTGGTAGATTTATTGATTACTTTCCATTTTCTGTATCGAAAAACTCTTAAAGAGTTGGAAATTAACTTACCTACTGATTTAAAATGCTTAAATATACAGTTGAGTCACACAGTAGACACACTTGTATCATCAGTCCGATTCGTGATGGTAAAAGTAGTACCCATAAAAGGCTTGAAAAAACACTAAAATGAAGAAGTTAAACACGTTATTTTTGTGTCACTTATGGTTTATCAGTAATTTCTTTTACTTCAGCGCAAACCTCGCCCGTATGACACTCCACATGAACAAGTTTCATTTACAGGCCATCTGATACGAATTGTTTCGTCAAAGGTCAATGCCATCTCTAGATGGGTGATAGCAATTGAATCAGTTCCACTTGCAACGAATTAATGTTCATTAACTAAGAATGATACGACACGAATGACCGTTTCTTCACTATTAATGAAACCACTATCAGCCGCCTCGCGTCGAAGTCAGTCATTAGAACATCCTTCTGAGTGACGAGTGACATCATCATCATTATGATTCCTTGCCAATTTTAACCGACGACCTAGTGGACCTTCCAAGAAATCACGAAAAATTAAGAAGTAGAATGAGGAGAAATCACGATCGATCTCGTCTCTGGCACTGGGGTCGCGAAACGGAACACAGTCGTCCCTGATAACTTTCCCGTCACTAGGTCAGTTTTGCGCGGCTCGTTTAACGGTACAATCAGGTTGTTGCCGTCGGTCGACACGTAATGTGATTGCAGTTTTGAAGCGTTCATCGTCAACGCTCTATCGATGGAAATATGGACTCTATTACTGTAGAATAAGAATTCGTTGCGTTTTACGATTTAGAGAGCCTTGAACTTGTGCAAAACGATTGCACGAATTTAAGCATCTTGAATAAATGTAATGTGAAACAATGTTCAGCCTTTACCGTGGAATTGTCGAAGGCTTGCTCATTCCATTAATTTTTAATTGAAGTGAAAATGACACTTGGCTGCGCATCACGTTAACTCGATAGTCACGTTCGATGTCACGACGGAGCGGTTGCATTTTCTAAACTGACTTACATAGTTGTCGTTAGCTCAAATTGTAAGAATGGTAAGTTTACTCATAGTAACTGTAGCTATTATTTTATTATTTGGTCTAGTTATGTTAAGTCTTTTCTAAGGCGCCACATATTGACAAAATCGTGCATCGAATCTGGATTCGTTTAGACAAATGGCATAGCAAGAGAAAATCCTAAACAACTCTGCAGATGCGGTACTCTGATGCTATCTGAATTAATAATGCAGACGCATTATCCTAAACTGATATTATAATTTAGAGGAATATAGCCGCAGTTGTATCAAGACAAATAAAGCTTCAAGGTATGAAAGTGAATACGTTCGTCTCGAGGAAAAAACTTCGCTTGCGCGATTCAGAATTCCCTACATTACAACCGCGACAAACTTACTGTAGATTTACGGTGCTCCATTTCTTAAAAAAAAAATAATATGTAACTGTGTAATGAATAATAAATAAAAAAAAAAAAAAAGCTGTCAGTCCATACAAAACGTTAAAAAATAATAAACAAAAATGGATCAACGAACATCTACCGAACTACATATAGGAAGTTACTTTGTCTCTCTGTCTGGATGCTTGTCGCTTTATCACGCCTAAACGACTGATCGGATCCAGGGACCCTATTCCTGTGCGCTCGAGATTATCTCGGTCACTGTCTCTCTGATTTAGAATTTAATGGGAGTGAGAGTGACCGAGATAAAATGTCATTTCTCCGAATAGGGTCCCTAATAGAATTTGATAAAGATGAGTTACTGTATATCACAGAGAGGGACATAGGTTTTTTTTTATGTGCACGCCAACGACGTCGCGGTTAAAAACTAGTACCATACTTACTACCATATCAAGTTTAATAATGGTATACAGCTCAAGTTTTGTGTTTAGGGACTTGTCCGACCGCCGACGACGAACGAGCTGCGAGTAGAGCTAGAAAAGAGTTAGTGAGCAGCGAGAAGCGAGTGTATAGTTCCGATATTTTTGTCGCTGGGCTATACCAAGTGTACGAGTGCGACGGGCGATTACTCACACTGTAATAGAATGACCGCTGATAGTCTCCCGGCGAGTGTTCTGACCGCCAAGCGAGCATCGCTAAGCGAGTATTGTATTTAATAGTTTTGTCGCTGCGACAAGCTAGTGCGGAGAAAGTTTCTCCGGCAATGTGAAAACTCGGCGATCAACTATTAATATATTATGTGTCGCTTTTATTCACACGGAATCTGTAAATCTATTATACGCTTCTCGAGCGAGAAATAGTCGATTGTTCGTCGCTTCCGCGCCGGCGGTGAGACAAGTTCCTTAGTCTCATAAGTACCTCTATCATCATTGGGTATTAATATCTTGTTGAACCTTGTCAGTTATGAGATGACATCAGTATTTGGACGCTAAAAATATTAGTAATTATGTAAACAAACGTATGCTAACGTTTTAAAACAGGGACAGTACTGACCAGTTTATTTTGTATAATACTTAGTATAAAAATTTACAAATAACATTCTGTACTTTTATGGCATCAATAAAATAGGGTCAATCATAAGAATCAAATCTCTCTAACAAACGTGGTAAATTAAATCTAAATTTCTAAATTCAGTGGGACAATATATATTATATAAAGTATAAAGCCGGCTCGACTCCCGTGGCAAGCGATTTTTCGAAAATCTTTGAATGCAGATTTGTTTCTTCTTAAAAATAAAGGAATGTTTCTTTTGGGTAAACTTTGCTACCTCCAGTATTTAGAGTACTTTCCCTCAGGGGTGCGGTTAAAAAATTTCAAACTGTATAACACGTGTTTGTATAAGTTTTTGATAAAAACCGGAAACCCACGTTCTATTAAGATAAACATAGTATGTAGTACATGTAAAGAGGAAAATTCCGAAACAAAAGTCATCAAGTTTATGAAAATATCGCTTTCGAACGTTCATTCATAAATTATAACAATCGCGTACAAATTACATACATTCATCTAGCTTCTAGCCAGCCTATTTAACCTTTTAAGCATTATAGATTTACAACTCTGATAAGAATCTGAGATAAGAGTATTCAATTTGAAACCTACTCTACCTGCGGCTACCGTTTAATTATAAGTGTAGGTGATATTTTATTAGTCCAGTATTATAGGTAAGTGTAATCTATATGTCTACAAAGTGTTACTGAAAGGTGCAATAACATTGAAATGTATGGAATTCATTATGGACAACTTTTACTATGGGACCAACCCTAAAATCGCGAAAAAACAGCTGTCCCGAAAAATATCGATGACACTCGACAAAATGTACGGAAGGGTCAGCCGTTTTTTTTCCACGATTTCAGTGTTGGTCCCGTTTGATAATGATGCGTAGATCCATACCTTTCAATATTGTTGCTCCTTTCTGAGACACGTTGTATTTATAAAAGAACAAGCCCTTTTCTAGGAATCGACGCAGAGACCAGCGGGCTTATCCCGTAACTCTGAAAGCTATAGTGTGCGAGCGGGATGGCATACTCTCGCAATCAGAATCACGAACTTTTCAAAGTTAGAGGATAATCCCGCAGACCGCTTATGATCGAGAGGTGAAATTTGAACCCAATACTCCTTAAATGGTCTAGTTTGGTGATCAATAAGAACGGATTTCGCAAAAGTACACCTCTAAAGGGGTAAAATGGACCCCCAGAGTTTGTATGGAAATAAAATCCTTTTTCATGCTGAGCCAGTGAAACTCGGTTTGTGTAATAAAGAAAGGTATGTTTGAGGGTTTTTCGAAAATCTACCTTTAGAGAGATGAAATGGGGTCTTGAATATACTGTACTTATACGAGCAAAGCCGTGCTGGGAAGCTCGTATCATAATAGCCCAACACATTGTATTTTATACATGCCAATGCATAGGTTTCGCTATCGTAATTTTGCGAGTGTTCCCATTGTCGCTTGTGATGCGAAAACTCTGTCGGGCGTATACGAATGCCTATCTCGATGCAGCTTGTAAATAAAAGTGAATCAAAGGAATTTGGAAGTGGAATAAAGTTTTGCACTAAAACGATATTCGGTTGGTTTGGAAGCTAATGTGGGAATCGCGGATGGTCGAAAACAGAGTTTTATCGCGACATGCCGACAAAACACAGAAGAGAGAAGTAAAGGTAAAATAAATTCCTCTTCTGTGCGACAAAACCATTTGCGCGATTGTGTAGCAGCGTAACGTTTTCTGTCATTTCGTTATGAATTGAAATTGAATATCACCTATACGTGTTACATTCCCTTTGTATTATTACGAATACATTCAAATATTATTAAATTATTATTATATTGTATGCGATATTTAGCAACGTATCAGATACAGGTATATCTAAGCCTTCGTTTAGATATCAAAAATGATACGGTTCAAAATCTTAAACACCTTACAATAGGGATAAAAATTGACTGTGACAAAAAGCTTTCAATGCCGGTAACCTTACCTACCTGTTGCTGCAAACAAGTTCACTTTTGTAGTTTAGGGGTATGTCATTATTCGAATCGTGATTCTTTTGTCCGTATCGTCATAGGGAGCGGCCAAGCGCCATACAAGGTGAGGTAACGTCTTTACAAAAACTCGTGTTTACTTTTTTTCATAATCCTGTTAAATCTTTTGGAATTTCATTACTCATCCTATCTTAAAATTCGCTTAACGTTCAACATTATCGAACTCAATAATAGTTAAGGGCCATGTGATGTCATGGTTACACACTTAGTAGTTTTACGACTATTCCATGGTCAACCATAAATACATCGATAAATTTTTCTTTACGTACCTATCTGTACTTATGTTAGCAATAAACTATTTTATTTCAAAAACCCGCTAAAAATAAATGAGTTATCCATAAATGAAGGCAGAAAATTTACTAAAACCAAGTAAAAAGCGGTCGTTCTTTTCGTTCCCACAAATTTTGCAAAAATTCAACAAATATCCCAGGCTATTACACAAATTTCCTTTGTGTTTTTCACTAACTGTGTTTTGGCTAATAAGACTGGTCAAAAGCCGTTCTAGCCGAAATTCAAGTCAAAACTGCTTTACCGACCTCACCGACGCCAGCAGAAGTACTTTTTAAATCGTAACCAACTGCCTAAGAAAGAGGGTAATGTTTATGGGTTGTATGTAAGTATAAGAATATGTAATGTAAGTATGTTTGCGTGTGCCTATAGGACCTCCTGTAGTATAAACGGCTAAATCAATATTGACGAATGAGGTGTCGTTGGATTCTTCTTTAAGTCTAAGCCTAGCCTAGCCTAGTCTAGCCTAAGTCACACCGCACGGTGTGACATTTGCTACGTCTACGGCTACGTTTTGTAGTCGTTTTGTTTTGTCTTTTAATTATATTACACCATATATGATGATGATGTGATGTTATCATGAGGAAACCTGCATATTTCCGGAGAAGAAATTCGATGGCGTATGTGAATCCACTAACCCGCACTGGGCCAGCGCAGTGGTTATGGCCTAGTTACCATTTAAGCATAGGCTGATATATCAGCAGTGTTAAAGGCTGATGCAGATGCGAGATAAACGTATGAATGTTTATTTTTTTCTCTCAAAAAAATTACAAGTGAAGAGTTGTGACTGAAACATATAGGTTTATATGAATTCAATGAGTCAACCCCACAGCTTCTGAGTTATAGTCTTATCTAAAAATCTACGCCGCGTTATGTTGTGCGGTATATTTAGTAGTTGCAACAATCGGTCAATTTCCTCACACAGGAACTATAGTGTATGTTGTCATAGCGTTTATCCGTGTAGTTGCTAAACAATCCACATATTGCGCAATTGTGTCTGCTGCCAAGACAAAGGGATGACCGTTAGTTGCTTTTTCCCCTTTTTGTCTGTCTCACACGATGCGTGCTCTTTGCCAATGTTTCACACATTTCCTGTCGTTCTACATTCACCGCCAAGCACTAAAGCATTGTGAATGACTGCTAAGTGACTAGATAATAGAGCTTGCCTGTGACATTAAAGCTTAAAGAAACATACATGGGCTAACACCATAACTTAAACCTAGCCTTTTATTTATTCTAGAGTGAGTTCATGAGGCTGAATTAGTGGCACTGTGAGATGTAGGTCCGGGAATCTCAATATTGCGTGATTTTTAAGTTTTGTTCGTAATCGTGAATAAATATGTAACAATTAAGTAACTACTACGGTTCCTGTTTCTATTGTTGTTTGACCGCAAGTCCTAGGTCGAGTATAAACAATATTTTTTTACGAATCCATGTTAACCGACATTTTACTTAAATTGTAGGCTGTTAGAATCTAATTCAGAACGGAGTATTTTACAGAGAGCATTGTTGTATAGACTGCACCGACATTGAATCCAATTGCTCTGGCAATAAAATCTATTTTAGGGATTCGATTGTTTATAGCATCTCTTAAGTGTGTCGGTAGTCAGAGTGGTTGCAGACGTCTCGAGTTTCAGATGTGTGGTAGGTGTTAGTTGAAATGATCAACCGTTCCTTGTGCAAACAGCAATTTGCTTCATAAATATTCATTCACCATTGTTTTGTACTAATTTAATAGTCAGAAAACAGACGTAGCTTTGACGTGAAAACTTTATCAGATTTCTAAATTATTCTTGAATGCATAGAAGGAGGTTAGTTTTTGGGGTTTTTCTATGAGACCTATAAGTGTTTAAACTTTTTGACCGATTTTGGATAGAGAAAAGTCGTTATATTTGCCTTTACATCCGGACTGTGAAATTCGTTAAGTATTTAATGTATAAGTTAATAAGTTTATCTTTGAAAATTTTCTCCGCATATTCAACTCTATAGCGTTTTTATACATAGGTCAGTTTGTCACCATACTCGTGTAATTAATGAAATTCTATTCGAAATATCTTCATGACTAGTTCTAGGTTGTAAAGATAACTGTGACGGGGGTCACAGTTATGTTTAAATTAATATTTCGTCTACTACTAAACAGTAAATCATCAGCTACCACATTATTGAATTCTTGTAGCCATATAATTTTTTTGTCATCGGATAACTATCGGATAACAACCGACACTATAATAGAATTTGCTTTAAGCTTATGATACTTTACAGCTCTAGGTACATCTTGGTTCTATCTAGCGTGTCCTGCAACCGATTAGATAGAAAATTCGTGTAACACAAATATCTTATCATCGTTATGTTATGTCTTACTATTACGGAGACGTTTAACACACAATTTCGAGACAGGTTTATCTATAGTGACAAATACGGTTTTATCGTCAATAAAACTTTATGTATTATTGAAATATATAAATATCAAATAATGTGTAATTTTTCGCAACGAAACTGCCTAAGTAGATAAAGTTGAAGTTAAATATTTACCGTTGCAATGTTGCATAAAATATGAAAAGAATTGTCATCAAGATATGTATATATTTAGATATAGTCGTAATTATCGTTATTTGTCACAGAGTAACATACAATAAGCCATATCTTATATGAATTATGGTCTTGTGCAGGGTTATTCATAATGTATATTATATATTTATACAAGTATATTCAATCTAATTAAATATTGTGTTAATGCCACATATAGTTGGGTTGTTTCATCTTCATCCTATGACGTCTAATTGTATCAAAATATTAGTCATAATACATTTTAAAATAATAAAGTGTGAACTTAATTGTTTTAATTAAATTCCTAACTGAAATGAGTTCCTTACTCACCCTAATGCTAATTCGACGAGTCTAGGGTTACCACTTAACATGAGTGTACAGAAAATAGTTCCAAATGGCAGAATTATCACACTACTTCCGTTGTTAACTTTCTATCTTTACTGCTTTCAAACTATTTGCTGCACTGACTTCACCGACTTTGCTTAACTGTGTCAATAGCCCGTAATACAACGTTTACTTGAACATAAAGCTTGACGTTCACTTACCCATTTACGTTTGCATTACACTGTTTGTTACGTCCGTTTTTGCTTCCTTCTTCACTTCAGTGGTTTGTATTTATTTTGTGAAACGGCAAATATAAGAACATTCTAAATAACTGATTCATGAGAAAGTTTAGAAAAATATAAAACGTTTATAGTAATTGAAATACCTAGGATTAATAAAAATAAATAAATAGGACGTGCAGCACAAAAGTTATTCATCAGTATGCTTTATACTTACTGATTCCATGCCTTGAAATAATGTTCAATATTGAACGTCATAATTGAAATCTATTATTTTAATAATGCGTTAGCAACCACCTTCGTTCAGATAGAACTTTTCATATCACTTTAAAAGGGCAGGGGACGGGTTCTCTAAGTGCCTCCTACACATTGCGCTGTTCAAATGTCCATATTCGTCATTATGGGCGTTCTGACTGCCTCAGTCGGCGAATCGGCTACCTTTGTTAAAAGCGAGCTGATGATTGCGGTTTCCACCTAGAACGTAGGCGGCCGATTCACCTTCGATGCCAAGATTATCTCGTCTCATGTAGGTGGTTGGTGCCCACTTAATATAATACTCAAGAACACTTAGAAAATGGTCGTTATGTTACGCTTCGGTTTCGTAATGAACGTGTAGGAAGCTTAATGCAATGATGACACATAATATTTTTAATCTACAAATCACATATTTATTTAAGACTTTTGTGCAAGGTGAAACAAATACTTGACATCGATAATTTTTCTGATTTGCATTGACATATTTATGCATTATGATGCAATTTGCAAAAATAAAGTTTTTATTTTACTTTGCATTATTTCGATCAAAAACGATTGACAAATGGTAGTTTGATTAGAGTACATTGGTGATTATCTATGGACCGATTTCACGTACACGAATGAAAGCAACACGTTTTGAAAAACCTCTTCAAGAAAATAATAGTTGCCAAGAGCAACCTCGTCAAATCTTGGTCTGAGCCAAGATTTTTGTCAATGCGTGAAAAAGGTTAATTTTTGGGTAATTTTAGCATAACCATGCTTTAATCCGTGTCTCGATCCACGTCTCGGTGCAGGTTTCGGTTCAGGTCTCTATCCATCTCATTGAAGGTTATATCTGTGCTCTCTCATTAAATATTATGTAATGAGAGTATCAGTAACCGAGAGACTCATGACTACACCAGAATAGGGCTCAGGCCCAGATATCTTAATTTTAGAGGCCTAATATTGTTAAATTATTGTATCTGCATTGTATATCTAGACGACTTACCGATGGCAACAGACTGCATCTATTGACAAACACTTTACGAACTTTTAAGGTCTGTTATATATGACTTCGATGGAACATCGGGCAAAATTTACTTTCCACGGCTTATGTACTAGGCTGATACTGCTCAATGGTATATAAAAAACAAAAGACGCCACTTGCCCGTACGAAACTCATGGGCTACATTAAATAATGATTATAATAATTTTAACAAAGAAACTTTCTTCATCAGAACTATTTATTTAAATTTGCTTCGTCATAGTCGCTTAACTATCATAATCGAGATTTTCTTGGCGCCCCCCATAAAATACGTATCGTTGAGGAGTTCCAATGGCCATCTGAGGACTTGTTCATGAAAGTCCCAAAATCGCTACATTTATGCCTATAATATTTGAGGAGTTCCCTCAATTCGTCATGGATCCCATTATCAGATCTGGATATTGATAAAAATGGGACCAATCTGGAAGTAATTCGTTTCAAATAAAAAAAAAAAATTGGATTCGGTTAAAAAAAAAAACAGTTTTTCAATTAAGTTGAAATAATATCAGCATGTGGAATTCTAATTATAGTATGTACCAATCATTAACGTATATTTTTTGCTCAAAAAGACTTTCCTGAATTACATCACACTAATATTATAAATGCGAAAGTTTGTGTGTAAGTGTAAGGTAAGTATGTAAGTTTGTAAGTGTATTTGTTTCCGTTCAATTCGGTAACGCCTGAACGGATTTGAATGAAATTAGGTATGGAGGTAGCTTACACCCTGGATTAACACATAGGGTACTTTTGCACTGAATGTGAAACCTCTGGGCGCAGCTAGTGTAACATAATAATATCCAATTTAGTAATACAAAGTGTTATGGTACAATACGCACCCTGTGAACCAACTGAAGTGGATTGATGGTTGGTGGTTGTGTGCAGTGTGCACCAAAGCTATTTTAATTACGGTTCATTTATTTTAAGTATCTATGTGTACTTGAGCATTTTATGTGCACCTTCTTAAAAGCCATCGCCGGTATTGAACGATCATAGCTATTTATAAAGATGACATAATTGTGACGGCAGAGAGTTCTTCAATAATAGTTATTTCTTGCCTATAATTATAGTAAACTACAAGAAATCAAGTATTGTATCAAACGAATCATCCTCATCATCCCTTATATAAAAGATATAAAAGACCTATACAGTCAAGTATTTGTTATTAAGTTTTAGATAGTTTTAGTTTAGTTTTAAAAACTGATACAGTATTATAATCATTCCTTGTCCTTTGACTATTTATTACCTGAGTCGGGTGGATGCCACTATTCGCATTGTGTATTATGAAATATTCATGGAAACGCTAGGATATCCCACAATTTGCGATTGGGATTTGAACATGTGCACAGTCCAAACTGGCCATTATTACAGAGTAGACAAAGGTACTCTATCGATAAAATCAGTATCAACTTTGAAATACGAGTATTTATATATTATAAACTAGCTGCGCCCGGCGGTTTCATCCGCTATTCTACAGAAACCGAATATTGTTCCGGGATAAAAAGCCTAAGATGTGATAATCCAGGGTATAAGCAACCTCCATACCAAATTTCACAATAGGATGGTATTCATACTGGTATTTAGGTACAATAGGATAAGGGGGAGGCCTATTTGCAGCATGAGACGTCTTCTGGCTGATGATGATGATGATGACTTTAGGATATTATAGATGGTACATATAATAAAGTCAAAAATAATTTTAAATAAAAAAAAAAGACTTCTTCAGAACCATATATTTAAATTTGCTTTGTCATAGTCGCTTCTGTCATAATCGAGATTATCTTGGCGCTACCCATTAAATACGTATCATCGAGGAGTTGTAGTGGCCATCTGTGGTCTTCTTCATCAGTTCCACTTCACTTCACTTTCTGAATGCGAACACTTGACATGTTGAAGAAAATACCAAAATCGCTATATGAATGCCTATAATATTTAAGGAATTCCCTCAATTCCTCATGGATATGAATAATGATGGAGTTCGGAGGTATCAAATATAAAAAAATCACTTGAGAACCTCCTCCTTTTTTTGGAATTTGGTCCAAAATAAACGAATATAAAGATCAGTTAAATGTTGTTATTAAATGACAATGACAAATGTTGTTGTTCTCATATTTTGACTATCTATTTTAATGATTTCCGGCATTGGAAATAGTAAGATAAAATGCCAGTTCCAGTCCCTTATTTTTAACAGACTTCCAAAAAATATGGAGGAAGTTATCAAGTAGACTCATTTTTTTACCAATCTGTATACGGGTGTAAGGATTTATCTTGATTAGTCTATTAAACTCTAGCAAAAGTCACATATTATGCTAATAAATCGAAAATTTCGGATAAAAAATTTGTTTTTACAAAGACGAGCTTGTCACATTCAAGGTAGACTGGTTCACTCATCATGACGAATTTCACAAAAACCTATTTTATTGATTGATGTTTAATATACGATACTTTGAACGTTGCTGTATGCTGGACAATAGACGCCTTGATCAATTTGCTGGTGCTAGGGCTTCGTGGGTGGTCCGTGCGCCTTTGCCCTACAATCAATAAAAAAACCTACCTCTGGTACTCCTGTCAACTGTATTGACGTCTTGACAGCTTGTAGTGAACAGATAGAATGAGTTTGTAATTTTATTCGTAGCTTGTAATAGATACATGGTGACTTGGCGCCATTATTCAACAAAATTACCAGTTCTTCTGGTGTTTTAGACTTAATTCAATTGCCCTAGATCTTGCCTGTCTGCCAAGATATAACTGTAAATTGATTTAGTTCAGACTTACTCATAATATCGACATTTTAGCTTTATACTTGTACGATTGTGAAGCTTTGATACTTTATTATTTTTCATAATATTTAGATAGATGTTTAGATTGCCTATACAAAATAATAATTTTAAATCCTAACTAATATTATAATTTAGAAGTGGAATATAGCTGCAGTCATATCAGGACCAATAAAGTTAAAGGAGGTATAAAAAATAATATTTTCGTCTCAAGGGAAAAATTCGGTTGCGCGATTCAGAACTCCCTACATTACAACTGTCAGTCCATACAAAACGTCAAAAAATGCACAAAAATAACGAAATATAGGAAGTAACTTTGCCTCTATGTCTGGATGTTTGTCGCGTTACCACGGCTAAGCGGCTTAACGGATCTTGATAAAATTCGATAAGAATTGATTATATATTACTGTATATATCACAAATATTGACGCAGGATATTTTTTATGTTCACGTGAACGAAGTCGCGGGTACCAGCTAGTAAGAAACGCGTAAATTCACGAAATACAAGTTGCAATGACAGTGTTTCTCACGAAGACGACCGCCCGTTGCATTAACTAATGCATCTCCTCGGAAAGCATCACATAATTCACATACGACATTAACAAGTCATCGCGAGACAAAATATTATATAATTAAATTACCTCGGGAGCCTCACGAATTAAACCATATACAATGCAGTAATAAAGCTGCAAGTCTACAATACTGCTGACAAAGCCTCTAGCTCTATCTAATTTTGTTGTCTTCAAAGACTATGTAAGCGTCAAGATATTGGCATAACAGTTTAATAAGTCAAGGAATCACCGCGAGACGTTAACGTTCCTTTTGCGACGAATTTTTGATTGACAGATGTCTGGTTTGAATTACCTAAGTCATACAAAGCATATATTTTCTCCGAGCGATCCGAGTTAAGTACCAATCTGCATATAGTCACTAATTTCTCTTAACTACTTTAAACAACAATACACATTTTAAAATATACCTTCAACCGCACTTTGGTATTTTACTACGAAAAGCTTATAACGACTATGATGTTCGCGTAAAATTGTCGTCGCTGGTAAGTAAAATTTTCTTTACGCATTTTAGTCGATATCGCAAGTTTACATCGACCCTGTCGACAGATGCGTCGTCACAAACAAAGTGATTAACAGAAGCCATTTTTTCACTTCAGATTTTTATTGCACCATTTTATGTTCACGAGAGCGTGTGTTCGAAATGCGTGCCAAAAGCTTCTCTCGCATTTGCTTCGACAGTTGGTCGAAGGGACAGCTATTTCCAACTATCATCCGTGCTTTTGCAAGTGTGTCACGGAGTTAGAAAACAACTGTGTATTTCAACATTATCTTATTTAACGTTTCCTAATTATTCAACGGACATCGATCAGCATTATTTTATTTATCTATCTTTTTATTATTTTCAGAATCGATTAAAATCTCCTATCACTTAAAACCCGATACACGGATGCTACTGCGGGTAGTACATTGTAAATCTTTCTGTGATATCTGTCGTAAAGAATTTCTGTGCATCCAATTAAATAAATTAATCAAGATTAGAGAAGATCGTTGCGATATTACATTCAATGATCTTTCATCATCATCATCATCGTCAGCCAGAAGACGTCGACTGATGAACATAGGCCTTGCCCTTTGTGCACCACACCGACCGACAACGTGCCGCTTGTATCTACCCATTGCCCGCGACTTTCAAAATGTCGTCGGTCCATCTAGTGGGAGGTCTGCCCACGTCTGCGTCTTCCGGTTCGTGGTCGCTACTTAAGAAACTTTCTTCCCCACCGGTTATCAGTTCCTCGAGTGATATGCCTTGCAAGCCCATTGCCACTTCAGCGTGCAAATTCTGAAAGCCATATCGGTGACTTTGGTTCTTCGACCAATATCCTCGTTCCGGATTTTATAGCGAAAAGAAACTCCGAGTGTAGCTCTCTCCTTTGCCCACTGTGCGACACTGAGTTTCTCCAAAAGGCCAGTGGTCAAGGATCACGTTTCAGTTCCTTATGTTATATCACTGGCAAAACACGTTGGTTGAAGATCCTTGTCTTCAGGCACTGCGGGATTTTGGACGAGAAGGTGATACGCAATTTCCAGAACGCTGCCCATCCGAATTGGATTCTTAGGGCGACCTCCTTGTTGAAGTTGGACTTACCTAACTGGACAGTCTGTCCAAGGTAATTATAATGGTCAACTACTTCGAGTCCATCAATCCCAACGACTACTGGTACGGGTACAACATGGGAATTTGACATGGCAATGATTTTTATTGGGACAGAATTAAACAATTTATCTGCAGTTGTTACTTTTGCCAAGCTACATAAATCTTAATCGCAATCGCAAATACCGCGAAATTACAATAGTGCATTTAACTTTCGCATTTATTTTCTTGACACCTCTTATACCCAACTTATTTGCAACTGATGCCTTTTATTCATCCCACGCAAATGATTTTCTTGTAATGCTTTTGTTTCTGTGACGACATTGCACTTATTTGTTGTTTATATTTTGTTTCAGGTACGAATTTTTTTCAAAAAAAAATCAAATAAAGCAGTAGTGGTAAGAAATCAAAAATAACCCTATCCATGAGTAGGTAATATCAGTATATTATTCAAGTATCCTATCTAGTATGTACAATTAACTACATAATAATTATGTTACAAAAACATTGAAGTAGAGATATTCTATTTCAAAGTATTTTTTTCAGATTTCAACAAAAAAATCGGAATACTTACCTCCGTAATAAATTTGATTATCGAGTATTATGAACTTTTTGTTGAAATTTGTCATTTATAGTGCAAAGGAAGAAACTGTCAATTTTATATACTGTTCTTTACGTTGTTATTTTAGCTCGTATCATACTAACATCTAACAATGTGTTAGTAGGTACTGTTTACAAAAGCTACTTCTATATTCGAATGTCTATTAATTTTTACAAGAATGTCATGCGTATTGTCACGGTCACCTTCAAAGAGTATTTTTATTTTGTCAAGTATTACTAGATTTAAAACGTGCACTATTTATAATTTCTGTTGCATCTTGTTTCTTAGGATTCTCGCTTGCAATGATATATTTTGATGATGGTTGTTGAGACGCATCAACGAAATACGAAAATAAAAGCTGACTAAATATTCTAACATTGTGCACTTCTAAATTGTAATGAAAACAGCCATCTATCATTTATTTGTAAGGAACTGGCACAAAATGCATTATATTTTTATTGGGAATAACAGCATACTACAACCTTAGCACTGTAGTCATAGCAGTGCACTATGATTGCACCTGTTGGTAATAAAGATTGAATTCACATTAATCATGATCCGTATAATTGTCTACTAAAATCCTTGATTATTCGTAGAAGTAATCAATGTGGCAATAAAAATTATGCTTTGTGACCACAGTTATTCACCATATAGGAATATGTTTTCAAAGATCCATCATGTAGGTGTACACTAAACAATAAACATTGAGTGAAACAAGTCATACAATACATTCATCAAAGAGCTGATCTGAACATTCATCAAAGAGCTGATCTGACGGCTGGTTTGACGGTAGGCGTTGCTTCTACTATTTATTATGAACCGCTCGGTTGACAGGCTCGTGTCCCTGTGAGCCAATTGTTGGTGCTTCTGATTCGTTAGTCGCTAATGTCAAACATTTATCTCAAATATAAGATATTACATCAATCATCCATGCTTCTAGTGGAGCGTCAAATACTAGTTCCTATTTAAATAAATAAATGTTTGTCCCTTTGTCCAAAATTGTTCATGCATTCCCATAAGTGACTTTTCATATCACAGGCACCATAAAACTAGCATCTAGAGTAGGCTTATGATAGCGATCATATTCATTCTTATGCCATTGGTTTTAGTATTTTAGTATTGGAAGTGTACGTTTATCAACGCTGTGATTCCTTAGTTCGTTGAATACATAACTGTTTATGAGTAACGCCCCATGGGTCCATTGAATACAGAGATCCCGACACTTTCGTAGGTGTCAACACGGCAAGGCGTGTATGGTGATTTTTTCCTAATTATGTTTATTATTATTATTTTTCAAGTTAGATTTTTGAAATTATTGTCACTGTTGTCCATCTGTCCCGTCACTATTCAATTGGTGGATTTATGTGAACTAGTAAATAGAACCCGTTATATGGATTTGAGGACCTGGGAGTGCCATGTAATTCAAGTTCCCGTGGCACCCTTAGGGGTGTCCTCCAGGGGTGCCTTGGGTCCGGAATCATAAAATCATACCTAGTTGTTTATCAATTCATAAACTACAGTGCCTATTTTATATCTTCCTGCCGGCACAAATTTTGCTTGACATACCTACTCGTAAAAAAACTATACCGGAGGTAATAAACTTTCTATTGATTAGTATTCAAATATAAGAAGAACATTTTATTGTGTCAAATGAGAGGACACTTGAAAATATCCAGTAAATTTACTGTTAATATTAATGTTTGTTGACGGTCCCGTCACGTCGTCACGCTTGCCTCCAGCATATGACATTAAAGTGAAACTTTACCAACACAGCAGTTTCCCAACACTAACTGCTATATTTACGAATCAGGTCTGAACCGCGAAAAATAAATATTAGACGATAAATCAGCGAACGGTTTTGGTTTACTCCTCGAATTTTATGACTATAATAAAGAAACCGTCAACTGCGTATTGGTCAAAAAATAAAGAGTTCTCGGATTTGATGGTACGTGGCCTGCATTCTGGAAACTTCACGGAACAGCTATTGGTTCTGCTTTAAAATTTGACATATTTACTCGTTACGCGACTTGTATCGTTATTTACTCGTCTACGCATAAATTTTGTGGAATGAGATCGTTAAACAAAGGTAACAAGTATGACATATAGGTACTGAATTTAGCTGAGCGTGGCAAAGGCACAAATCTATTTTCTGTGTCGAAGTCAATGTAATGAGGTATGTAATGGACCTACAGTATGGAACGCCACTATTATTCCAAACTAGTTCTCGTGTACAACGTAAACGTACACACTTAAAATGCCGTTAAGTTTTGTGAAACTGGCCATGAAAGTTACTTCTTAAATACCAGTTATCGACATTTTAAGAAATTCCATTTTTAACCACATGCGCATATATTTTGATTGTGCGATTAATTGGTTTTTGATTGTTACAAAAATGACTCCATCACAGAATTCTCCTTAGTAAATAAGGCCAACTCAATATACAACAAAATATACCTAGATTATAACGCTGTCCCTCCATATAAATACAAAAATATATTATAAATGCGAAAGTGTCTTTTGAGTTTGCTTCTAGTTCGCCAAAGCGTCTCATGAGGACGAGGTACAAACGAGCTTACTGTACGGAAGCCAAACTAATATTACAAAATTTTACAATACTATTGCACCCCGGAAAATTGATGTTCTGGTGAAAACTTCATTACGTTTCCTTTAAACCAAGCGGGCGAAGCCACGGGTATAAGCTAGTCATTTTAATAACACAAAAATCACAGGTCAGAAAATTAAACGAAAATGAACGATTATCTAATGCTGATTCATAAGATCTGAAAAATTACTATTCGTACTCACGGGATATTGATTGGCACACGAACAAGCCAGCGTTAGAAACGTTTGCTCTGCCACTGACTTAGTGGTGCAAAAAGTATATATTTCCTGTAAACCCACATGAACGTATATATAACGCCAATCAAAATTTATCTTTTCATTCACACTCGACGTCGACAAATAACTGCCATTCATAATATTCAAGGATTTTTTTCTTATTTTGTTGGTTATTTTTTATGAGAACACATGTTTCAATGCAAGTTCCACTATAAAATTACCATAACATGTTCTCACTATGCTTATTAATTACATCATTATCATTTCTTTAACAACTACGAAATTAAATTAGAATAAACAAATTATAAACACCAACAATAAGTAGTATAAATAAAGACATTATGAATGCATAATTATAAAGTGAGAAATATTTTTGTACTCAAATATTATTTTAGAACATTTGCTCACTTATAAATTTTACCATTTCCATCCTTTTGTTTCTTGTAGTATATCATCAAATATCTTATCAATATTTTACTACTATGACGATAGCTGGTGGCTCTAATCTTGCATAGATTGTTTAGAATAAACACATCTTTTTTACAAACACCGTATACACATAAACGAAAAAACGAACGAAAAAAGTTTCGCTGCCATTTCCAACTGGTTTTAATTTTTTATGATTTTTATAATCACAAATATCTGATCCTATTTTATTGTAGATGAATATGCATATTTGAATATACTACTAGTTTTTACGCAAGCTAAAAAAAGTTGTATATATTGTTTTTTTTTAATGAGTCTTCGGAGCTCATGTCGTCACAACTAATATATACGCAAAATGTGATTATTATCGTTCTTCTCACGCATTAAGTTGTGAGTAACAGCCTCCTACCAAACTTCATTAGAAATCAAGTTTTAAAAGAACCATTAGTCTGCTAATATACTAATTTAGTAAAGTCTTTGATTTGGGATACCTACAAACTCGAACGTTAACTCTTTGATTTGGGATACCTACAAACTCAAACGTTAACTCTTTGATTTGGGATACCTACAAACTCGAACGTTAACTCTTTGATTTGGGATACCTACAAACTCAAACGTTAACTCTTTGATTTGGGATACCTACAAACTCAAACGTTAACTCTTTGATTTGGGATACCTACAAACTCGAACGTTAACTCTTTGATTTGGGATACCTACAAACTCAAACGTTAACTCTTTGATTTGGGATACCTACAAACTCAAACGTTAACTCTTTGATTTGGGATACCTACAAACTCGAACGTTAACTCTTTGATTTGGGATACCTACAAACTCGAACGTTAACTCTTTGATTTGGGATACCTACAAACTCGAACGTTAACTCTTTGATTTGGGATACCTACAAACTCGAACGTTAACTCTTTGATTTGGGATACCTACAAACTCGAACGTTAACTCTTTGATTTGGGATACCTACAAACTCGAACGTTAACTCTTTGATTTGGGATACCTACAAACTCGAACGTTAACTCTTTGATTTGGGATACCTACAAACTCGAACGTTAACTCTTTGATTTGGGATACCTACAAACTCGAACGTTAACTCTTTGATTTGGGATACCTACAAACTCAAACGTTAACTCTTTGATTTGGGATACCTACAAACTCGAACGTTAACTCTTTGATTTGGGATACCTACAAACTCAAACGTTAACTCTTTGATTTGGGATACCTACAAACTCGAACGTTAACTCTTTGATTTGGGATACCTACAAACTCGAACGTTAACTCTTTGATTTGGGATACCTACAAACTCAAACGTTAACTCTTTGATTTGGGATACCTACAAACTCGAACGTTAACTCTTTGATTTGGGATACCTACAAACTCAAACGTTAACTCTTTGATTTGGGATACCTACAAACTCAAACGTTAACTCTTTGATTTGGGATACCTACAAACTCGAACGTTAACTCTTTGATTTGGGATACCTACAAACTCGAACGTTAACTCTTTGATTTGGGATACCTACAAACTCAAACGTTAACTCTTTGATTTGGGATACCTACAAACTCAAACGTTAACTCTTTGATTTGGGATACCTACAAACTCGAACGTTAACTCTTTGATTTGGGATACCTACAAACTCGAACGTTAACTCTTTGATTTGGGATACCTACAAACTCGAACGTTAACTCTTTGATTTGGGATACCTACAAACTCGAACGTTAACTCTTTGATTTGGGATACCTACAAACTCGAACGTTAACTCTTTGATTTGGGATACCTACAAACTCGAACGTTAACTCTTTGATTTGGGATACCTACAAACTCGAACGTTAACTCTTTGATTTGGGATACCTACAAACTCGAACGTTAACTCTTTGATTTGGGATACCTACAAACTCGAACGTTAACTCTTTGATTTGGGATACCTACAAACTCGAACGTTAACTCTTTGATTTGGGATACCTACAAACTCGAACGTTAACTCTTTGATTTGGGATACCTACAAACTCGAACGTTAACTCTTTGATTTGGGATACCTACAAACTCGAACGTTAACTCTTTGATTTGGGATACCTACAAACTCGAACGTTAACTCTTTGATTTGGGATACCTACAAACTCGAACGTTAACTCTTTGATTTGGGATACCTACAAACTCGAACGTTAACTCTTTGATTTGGGATACCTACAAACTCGAACGTTAACTCTTTGATTTGGGATACCTACAAACTCGAACGTTAACTCTTTGATTTGGGATACCTACAAACTCGAACGTTAACTCTTTGATTTGGGATACCTACAAACTCAAACGTTAACTCTTTGATTTGGGATACCTACAAACTCGAACGTTAACTCTTTGATTTGGGATACCTACAAACTCGAACGTTAACTCTTTGATTTGGGATACCTACAAACTCGAACGTTAACTCTTTGATTTGGGATACCTACAAACTCAAACGTTAACTCTTTGATTTGGGATACCTACAAACTCGAACGTTAACTCTTTGATTTGGGATACCTACAAACTCGAACGTTAACTCTTTGATTTGGGATACCTACAAACTCGAACGTTAACTCTTTGATTTGGGATACCTACAAACTCGAACGTTAACTCTTTGATTTGGGATACCTACAAACTCGAACGTTAACTCTTTGATTTGGGATACCTACAAACTCGAACGTTAACTCTTTGATTTGGGATACCTACAAACTCGAACGTTAACTCTTTGATTTGGGATACCTACAAACTCGAACGTTAACTCTTTGATTTGGGATACCTACAAACTCGAACGTTAACTCTTTGATTTGGGATACCTACAAACTCGAACGTTAACTCTTTGATTTGGGATACCTACAAACTCGAACGTTAACTCTTTGATTTGGGATACCTACAAACTCGAACGTTAACTCTTTGATTTGGGATACCTACAAACTCGAACGTTAACTCTTTGATTTGGGATACCTACAAACTCGAACGTTAACTCTTTGATTTGGGATACCTACAAACTCGAACGTTAACTCTTTGATTTGGGATACCGACAAACTCGAACGTTGTTGGGCTTGCATTATTCAGAAGCATCAAAATGAGACTGCTTGCGACACTCGACATAAGTGGTAGGAAGTTCAATATTTTCCGCCGATTACACAAAACTTATTTAAAATCAATCGTGGACTAGGTAGATTTGAATAATTTAGATATAAATATGTTTTTATAATTTAATACCAATTATCACTCTTCTGGGATTGGTCTTTTTTAAGTTTGTGCTAAGTATCTTGAACAATATGCATTGTGTCAAAACAATATACCAGCAGTAGTTAAGAGCTACCTTTATCTCCGTACTATCTTGTTCCCATTCATCATTCTGTGGTGCTTTGCTTTCTATTTATACACCAGCTTAAGTATCAGTGCTCAGTTTAATTTCGATATCTTCTTCGTTACCTAAGTGATCAGTGGCTCCGAACGGACGTGTCGTAACAAGATTAGTGCTCCTAAATTAAAGCTGAACAATCTTGATTTCTTAACTATTTGTCAAGTAATGCCTGATTACAAATTGTCTCTTGTCTACGAACACAATGCAACAATGGTTCTCCTAGAGCACACCGGAAATGTGAGCTCTTTGTTCCCCCGCGTCGCATTAACTTCGTTTCGGTGACATTCATCTCATATGCAGGCCTAATTTGTTAACACTAATAAGACAAACAACGTAACCATAATGAGAGATTGAACACTAACTAAATATTAGTTGCTTGACTTCATTAAATAATGCTGACACACACATAGCCCATTTTGTTACTCCTAATAAAAAACATATAATTATGTAGTATTCTCTTAAGAATTTGGTATACTTGCTTATTATATATTGCTGTTTGTAAGCTTTACTACAATGTTTCTAGTAACAACATTACACAGAGTTCTGTATCTGAGCTTATATTTTGTGTATCATAATAAACTTAGGAACGCAGACAACAAAGATATTGTATTCGATGCTTTTGTACATGCGTATCGGTAAACTTATCATCATCCAAACACTGTACGTTATAATAATTTTATCGACTGATTCTTTGGAAAACTGACATAATAGATTACTGCGGGTTACTTTCAGCAATACCACCTTCTTGATAATGATTGACTAGGTTATTATGTCCTATTAATTTAGTCTAAGGTTGGAAATCTAAAAACTCATTAGTATCTTTCATTACCCTAATCGACCCATTGATTTCAGGCAATCACAGCGTCATCACAGTTCATAAACCTATACGACGTACTTGGTCTTCATATAATTAATCTCACGTTGTAAATTTAAATACACGGTTTGCGTGATCGAGTCTTCTCTGCTAGGCAAGGTAACCGATCGCAAACTAACCGTGGCGGTGGATTTACGCATCGCCGCATACCGTGTGAAAATTCCCGTTGAATTTGCATTGTTCTCGTTTTACCCTCATTTAACACAGGGCACAAATCGACTTATAGTCCAAAAATCAGTAAGTTTCAGATAATACGAAAAAAGGAATAGTTATAAAAAAGAAAAAGAAAATATGCCTATGTCATTCCGGACGTATAGAAGAATCCAACGACACCTTACTCTTCGAAATCGGTCAAGCCGTTTAAGCTGCAGGAGGTAATATAGGAACACACTAACATACTTGCATACCTCATACACCTCAAAAATATTACCTTCCTCATCTTGGGCAGTCGGATAATAACATTCATGTAATGCAAATTCGTGAGATCTCGCGATCACTAGAGATTTAAAAAAAACCTATACGGTATGTTCGTTTAGACGACGGACATATTCGAGAACATCATTATGTTCATAGTTATAAATAACATTTACAATCGGACATACCCTGATATCGTGACAAAAAAAAATAAATAACTAGCTATAACATTGAAAAATGTCATTCACCCTCGAAAGTTTGGTCCTGTTGTAAAACTTGTTCAGAATTATGATATGTTCTAGGATGTCATTGCAATCATAATTATGAACAAGTTTTACAATGGGACCACTCATAAATTCGCGAAACAAACAAATCCGTCAAACGTCAACAAATGTTCGGTATATGTATAATATATTGTTCAAAGATTTTCTGCGAATGTGACCTGTAGATTTGAAATATATAATTATGGTTGTGCTCTAATTGTCACCGTCAAGTTTAATTAATGCATCACCTTGCAATTACACCGTCTAGACTAGAGCTAACAATTTACGCTACAGCGTTGCGTTTATCGTTTGTCGTTTCAAAATATTGGCTATCATTGCTAGTGTTGAAAGAAGTAAATGCTTACTGGCACTTAAAATAATAGTGATTTGACAGTGTCTAATCGATTTAGTAATTGTTTTTATTCTTGAGAATTTGTCTCGCTCTATTATAACTACATTTAATGACCGAATAGCATCGGTCTAATCCTAACTAATATTATATTTCAGTCGTATCAGGACCTATAAAGCTTCGAGGTATACAAATGAATACGTTTGTATCGAGGAAAAACTTCGCTTGTGAGATTCAGATCTCTCTACATTACAATTATTACTTTCGTTCCATACATAACGTCAAAAAATGCACAAAAATGGATCACCATAACCGAACTATAGAAAGTAACTGTCTCTGTCTGGATGTTTGTCACGTTATCACGGCTAAACGGCTGAACTGATCTTGATATAATTTGATAAGGAGTTACTGTATATCACAAATACGGACATAGGATAATTTTTTATGTCCACGCAACTAGTTTTACATAAAATATTGCAGTCTACGCATCGCGGACTAAATCGAGGTGGAACTCCCGTTGTCAAAAGCTGTCTACTTTTGTTTTGACTCAAATTTTCAATTTAAAACCTTAAATAAAATCATTAGTTTTCATGTCACTGCTTATACGATTTCTAACACTGGCGTAGGTGGTCTTTAAGTTAAAAATGACTATTGACATTTATCACATGGTGACACACACGTTGCTAGTTCTCCTATTATAGAGAACCCTCTTCCTACGCGAGACACTATTAAAACATTGAGTGAAGCAATTAATGCAAATTTTATTTCCATGTCCTAACGTCGATATTCCTTTGCTGTGTTGAGAGCAGGAGGGTGTTCTGCAAGGCTTGTATTACTTGTGTAGAATGATAGCGATTGCGGTTGAAGTAATCTGAGTAAATGGTAAAATTAAACCCAGTTAACTAATATAACCATGTATTATGTGTCTTTTCAACCTGTTTGTATGGTCTCGGTCCCTGCAACTATGTTTTAAAAATGTTTGTAGTTTTATTTTTACTAAGTTTTTAAAATAGTTTCTTAGTTTTTAAATAAGCTGAATAAATTGTAGTAGCAAATATTTTTTTTAAACCAATAATCTTTTACCAACTATTTCTTATTGACACATGAAGTGCGGTTGGAAATATCGAAAACTGAACCAAAATGTTCTTCGAATGGGACATTCTAGAGCAGGTCCACATAGACATCATAAATCAAAAATTGTATGAGGAATGACGGATGGACGGCCCACCAAGATCACGTCAAAACACAGCCTCTATTATGTGCCTTTGTTCTGTTAAAGTCTAATTTGCGAGCACATACCTGTGGCATTGTTAAAACGTCCGCTACAAGTGTTTCGACACCCGTCAACGTCCGCTTTGACAAGTTTCAAAAAGCTTTTATTGAGAGTCCGAAGGCAACTTTGTCATGAGCAGTTTTCCGTTAGTCATTGTCATTTTAGTTCTTTCATCGCCAAGAGATGGCGCTCGCGTGGCTTTTGCTATTAACTTTTTATTTAACTTTATCATGGCAATGGAGAAGTTCGTTCAGCCAACGAAAAAATTAATACCAACTTAAGCTTTTATTTAGTTAAATCTAAAGAAAACGGTCCATTTTCTTTTTTTATAAATAGCTGTAATTTATATTATAGAATATCAAGAAGATAGAAAATACTACTAGTGAATACTATAAGACATGAATTTGTTACAAAACTGACGCACAACTTCCCATAAACAAGAACGCTGAATGTCATACCACACCACTACTTTAACCATGGACGTACTACCCACTTTAACTAAAACTGTCGCCAACGCCTTTTAGCGAGAGAAATCCAATCCAATGAATCCAATGACCAAATTATAAGATAGAAGATTTTTAATCTACTTTGAACTTTATGCGAATCGACTATTATCATTGGACCTTTAAAATTACCTAATTGCTACCCTAAAAGCTTGTTAAGAGAAATCGACGTGATAAAAACAAAAATTTCATTCTCAAGCTTCTTTATTCCGATAAAAGAACGGTGCCATCAATATGCAAGAAAAGGTGGCAATTAAATACATGTGATAATCCACCGGCTATCACACGGTCCCCGTGCTGGTTTAATGGGTTCTTTACTCGGCCGACAATCCGTACATGGCGAGAAAGCCTCTCAGCATTGTCGCCAGACCCTCTGTGGACTCGCTATGGTCATGCGGATACGTGCGCGCGCACACATGCGGTGTTTGATAGCGTTCAAGATTAACAAATCGGCTCGCAGCTGTGTACTGTTATTTCTTAATAAGATGTCGGAGACCTCTGATATGTGAACTTGTATTGACATTATTACCATGCTGACCTCATAAATATATGAATCTTCAATAAATAATAATAATGTATAATAAATCGTCAATAAATATCCATTTGCTCTTAATTATTATAAAAATGGGCCTCGCTTACATTTTTGTGGTGTTTTATTTTGGAATCTTAAGGATACAAACAATTAGTCCTCATAGCGTGAATTCTTAACCAACAACCAATTATTTAAACCACATTCATTTCTGAAAATTGATTTCCACGAATAGCATTAAATAAACAAACCGATTAGTGGAAATTCCAACACAGAACTGAATTCTTGACACATATTTATGCATACTGCAGGAACAGATGGTCAGATTGCGCACTCCGGAAATTAGCAAATGACTCATCTCTTTCACTGAATAAGGAACTTTACGCTGCTTGCACAATGATACCTCTTACTTGTATGGAAAGGAAATCGAATGTATAGATTTTGGAAGGAGACAACAAGTGGCCCATCTCGTAACAGTATTTTTTAGTTCGTTTATGAAAAACGTCGTTGTAATTTTTTTAAATAAAATAATAAGTGTTACATACGTACAAACATACATTCATACAAACGAGGAATAGCTTTGACCCATGTGAAACTCTAAAACTTTATAGTCACAGATAAGTTTTGACTTTCACTAGTAACGAAGAAAGTTTTATACAAATAATGTCGCTGCGTCCCATTGTTGTCTGTCGCCTATTTTATTCTTCAAAATTATTACCAACTTTAGTTTTGTATCATTAACGCATGCATGCCCTGCTCTAAATACCGATAAACTAAATATTTGTTACTTTTCCAAAAAACACAATTACTACCGACCTAAAAATAAAATCGAATTTTCCACGAGACGTTAACTTTTTATGTATCTTTACCAGTAAACGTTTGGGACGGCCTAAAATTATCCGATATGACATGTTTCGTCTTTGAAATTTATTGGAGCAGATGCTTACACGCCTTTCCTACATGTTGTCTCGTCGAAAAATAGTTGTGGTTATATTGTATCCTGTGAATTTTTTAACATTAGCGTAGGCTTCATCATTATCATCCACAACCTTATTTATCCTAGGTCATGCGCTAATCGGACTTAGGTTCAACCCGAGATTTTAACAATATTGTCGACCCATCTTGCTGCCGGATAACCACCGCTCCACTTGCCTTCGTTCCAGTCTCTGTACTAATCTGATTTTGTTCATTTGTAAGATTCATGGACTCTTACAAACTCGCACAGTAAACTTATGATGATTTCTTATCAGATTTAATAATGGTATTCAAATCTGATATTTTGGGAAATAACTCAATGGCTTTGGGTTTGCTTATAAGTTGGGTTTCTATGATAAGTTAATCTAAATCAGAATATATGTACCTCATAGTAAAATGATTGTTCATATGATGCTAGCAATATATTTTTCTTGTTTCAGAAATAGCAAAAGTACGAGCGAGCTTATTCCAAATAAATGGAGTAAAAAAAGAACCACTCGTCTTACCAGAAGCAGAAGGGATGGTCACCACACTCACAGAAAAAGTTTACGTGCCAGTAAAAGAACATCCAGATGTAAGTCGTTTTGAATTTCTGTAGAAAAAAATAGACAAGACAATCAGTAGCCAATTACATCAAGTAAGACTTAAAAACATTAGATTTCATTCATTGATTACATTTAAAATTATAGGAATTAAAATCTACATTTATTTTCTATTTGAAGCTTTACAATTGAGTGTTTTCTTCAATATTCACAATGATACCTATTACATCACTACAGAAATGATGAAAAGACTCTTATCTACTTTAAGTAAATACGTATACATTGACTCTTGAGTGAGTATAGTACATATTTTACATACATAAATTAAATATATACCTATAAAAAAATATTCAGTCAGTCGTAATCCTTTGCTTAAATTTAATCTACGTTTTGACAATGTTGAAATCGTTAATTATATCTTTGTCAGAAATATGAATGAATAATTTTGTGTGACCATTGCGATATTTTGAATGCTCATGTATAATACAAATGTCAACAGTTAAACTGTCTTTAAAACGATCTTTGTAATGACGACGTAAACAACTCAACTCGACCTCTCCGCAGACTCGTGTGTATATGCAAAAAAGAGTACTTGAGTAATTAAAACATAAATTGACGAGTATTGCTCTGTCAACTTGTAAACAGTAAATATGAATAATTTTTATGAATGGACGTAATGCAAAGTATCAAGGTATCGCGTTGGTTAATTTAGGTATGCTTTATTCATAAAGCATATGTAAATTTAATTGAAAATGGCGATGGATAACCAAGGCTTGTGACAAATCGTCTTTACCTACATATAGATGAACGATTATTTTGGCACCTTGCTAGGCTCATAAGATATTTGAAGTAAATATATAGACTTAACGTTCTCGTAAATCTAGGTTTATCTCGAAAGCAAACGTAGAAGTTGTTAGTCATACAAATAGAAAGACAAGGTTGGCAGGCTACTGCATTTGGTGACTTATGTCAGGGCTATCACGTCTTTGGCTTGTTCGTTCAAAGCTCGTTTGGCCCTCATGCAAATGCGACAGATTTAAGCTCATTTGCAAATGCCTTTGCATTTGCAGAAGTCCTTTTTGGGCGAGTTCAACGAACCGAATGATTAATTATTAAATAACATCGAACCTATATCCATTGCCAAGTATTTTCATTACAGCTGCTGAAAATATTGTTTGGAATTACTTACAACGTTGTGCACGGTCTAAATATAGTTGGCAGCATACTCCCATAAATTTATTAGGTTACTTTATTTCGATAATAATAGGCCCGATCTGTACAAAGCAATCTGCGTTTTTGATGTGTACACTATTTGGATTTAAAGTCACTGAGCCATAAAGAGATAGTGTTAGATTGCAACATTATGTTTCTCAATAAGATAACTGAAAAATAATCATTATTTGTCAGCTTTGATATAGTTATCACTTCTGGTTTGGCTTTTACGTCCACTGAACCCGCTCTAACCGAACCCGCGGGATTAGTTGTCATAACGCATATTTTGAAATGGTCTACTGGACCCGTTGGAATATTTTATAATTTGTATATTCTTCTTTTTTTTCTTCTTTAGTCGTGCACTCTTGGCAGAGTGGTCTTGGTTGTGTGGATGGTACACGGAGGTTCCTAGCCGTCTTCGTCCCTACCCAGGCTGCCGCTCGTCTTGCAATGCTTCTTAATTTTTTTCCGGTTGGTGGCACTGCTACGGTGGACTGCGTGGCTTTTCTTAAAATGTCGGTCCAGCGAGTTGGTGATCGACCAGGACTACGCTTGCCTTTCACTTGGCCCTGTTGCACTTGTTTCACTTCTCCATCGAGTTCTCGTTTCTGGAGATATGCCCAAAGAACTTCAAAATTCCTAACTGATAGATTCGATAGATTTATTGATTCGGAACGCCGTCCACGGTACTTTCAACAGCCGCCTCCAACACCACATCTCCAGTGCATCGATTTTACGGCAATCCTGCAGCTTCAGGGACCACGCTTTGGACATATGAGATACAAATAGAAAAACATCGCATTTTGATCTCATAATCCTAATCATAAGTAATATTATAAATGCGAATGTGACTCTGTAACTCTGTCTCTATGTCTCGGTGTTTGTCGCGTTATCACGGCTAAACGGCTGCGCGAACCAAGCTTTTTGCTTATATATAGCTGAATACTAGCTAAAATACCGATGTAGGAAACGGACATAGGCTACTTTTTTGTAGGTCCCAGCGAACGAAGTCGCCAAAAAGACCAAAAAAACTTTACCAAAAAACCAAAAAGTTTACAAAAAAGAGTGAGATTTTTTATGGCTCTATTATGACCTTTTTACAACTGTCTAATTACTAATTAACATCACACACAATAGTAACAGTATATTGTGGTGATCAATTGCTGGCGCCTTCTACGCAACCAGTAGTATCTCCCTTTTTTGGTAGCATCTACTGAGTATCTGAGTAGTATTATAATTATATGTGCATTTGTCATAATAAATTCTAAATACAAAAATGTATCATACTGATTCTCTTGTAGTTTCCTTGTTGTCCAATTTCTTCTTTACATAGGGTTTATTTACTTTACTCTTTACAAGGTCTTAAGATTCATTGACTAATTTGTTTTTGCACTTTCTAATGAATGATAAGTTATTATGTTGTATCTTTGCTTATTTATCACGCACATTGGGTATATAAATATGAACGTTCACATCTTGGTTGACAAATATTGATATATTGAATTTAAATACTAGTAATTTTCGCTCGTAACAGTTTATCCGCGTAATTGCGAAGAATTTAACAATATGACCATAAATCCTGTGATTGAACATTGAATGATATTGATTGGCGATCAAAAGGGCCGAGCTGAGACATCGGTTACGTTCGGTGGAATAATGATGGACCTCTTAACGATGTCGAGTGTAGATAGATATCGTCCGATTGAGTTCCTGGAATCATTAATATCGAGTCTTGCATCTTGGCTTGTGGGATCATCTTCTGTTTATTCTGAATCAGGGTTTATTTAGCAAGTCTAAAACAGCAAGCTTACATGTTTTTACAATTGAAACTCGTGGTATTGGGCGTTTTATTCGCTCGCAAAAACCAGGCCGTAAAGTAAACGTTAACTATTCCAGAAATAGAGCTAACAGTATGCGATTCGTATGTCGAAACAATAGTTTTCGAACACTGTGCGCTGTGTGACTAACATCTTGAAATGTTTTTTTTACTTTTTGGACTTTAACGTTCTTCTTTATTGCTAAAACAAATGGTAAGGCACAAATACTTTGATATACTATTGTTTTACGATTAACATACAGTTTTTAAAACGAATTAACGATTTTATTATTCTTTAATATCAGCTATGTTTGGAACGTACATCATTTATATTTTTGCCTTTTATTAAAGCAGCTGTTATATATTTACGTTGTAATGTATAATACATTTTTTTAAACAAGATATGAAATACATATTCATGTGTGAGTCATTACCTCGATATACATGCTCTATTCATAAGAGTACACTTATGGATAGAGCTTTTGTACCTACAAGATATTCATCTTGATTAGAATAAATTTTCACACAATGGATACCCCAGGCAAGATTAAGTTTATAGTGCTTACAAGTAACCTGAATATCCAGTTACAAAAGTCAAAAACCTTGAAAGTACCCTTAGTCTAAAAAAAAATATTTATCACATATAATTATCATACGAAACAAACTGTTCCGCATAGTCCTTGTTCATTATAATGCCGAGCACATACACCGATTCCCATATGTGTTGGAAGTACCGAGCACGTTCAATCATAGTCCACAAGACGGATAATTTAGCTGGAACCTGATTTCAATGGAGTAGTCCCACGAGTTCTTTGCTTAGATTGCTGTGTACATACCATAAACCATATAAAATCTTACGTGATTGTACATAAATAAAACGTAGGTATAGAAAATGCAGCAACGAGGACATAAAAATATACTAGTAAGTTAAACAAATTTTGAAGCCAGCTCTCTCTAAACCTTTTTCTCAACAAACATGATTGAGAGCTTTTCAAATAAATAAAAGCAAATGTCAAAACAGTGTTTCTCTTAGTGCAAAAATAAATTTAATCGAGCGAGAGTGCCGAAACGAATAATATCGAATATCAAATTCGAAGAACTAATGTCACGATTGCGCTAGAATCTCGACACTGATATGTACAAGTACAAGTCAGAGAATCAGAATCAGCGTCTGTCCTTTTAAGGGTTGAATCATTATTAAATCCTGCCATATCTGTCGGAACCGTTACCTTAGCTTTTTTATCATCATGTTATAGTATATTCAAGACGATTATGTTACAGCGATATAGTTGTAGCGTATCTTTATAGACGACCAATTGATTAGGCCTAGTTTGTGCTTTATACATAAAAATGTAATTGGCCGGGGATAGTGCCAAGAAATGGGCCGTTTCGAAAGTCGTCGACCCCAAGTTTTCATGTAATTCGGGTCGGATTCGGTTGTAAAATTCAATATCTCCATAAAAACAGTTCTAAACCTTTAACTTCCCATATAAAAACTCGTGCATGTACATCAACTAACTGCATAATAACATGTAATACTTCAACCAATAGGATGTTATTTGAAAATGTTTGTGTGAATGTTTGTCTTGACCATTTCCGAATGGGTTGTTGATTACATTAGTTATTTTATGCCAGATGTAGTTTCCATTAAAATTACACCATGCGTTATGTTATGACGCACCTGTGTAACACTCGCGCGTATTAAACACAAAGTTAATGGAAACCACATTAAGGTTCAAGTCTTGTTGTTATAGCTTTCCGTACATTCATCAAGTGTTGTAAAACCAACAAATATTATATAATATGTCCACGCATATGAAGTCGCGGATAACAACTAGTCTAGTACGATTACCATACCGACAGCAGCCATAACAATACTTTCCAACTACATTCATATGACTTGTATATTATAGACAGAATGTTACCATCGTAGAGTTGAATTGTTTTAGTGCAAACGTATCTAGCACAAGCGTGTGCTTTATCATTAGCAAGTGCAAACATACATCGGAGAAGTTTGCAAACGTTTCTAAAAGATTAAACAATTCCAGTGAGTTCCGCTACTACTAAAGCATGTTTTATTTGTTCTATATACCGTCACTGGAATTTGCGATCTATTCATAGATAATGCAAAATATTCCAAATGTTCATTTGTTTTGACTGAGTTATTATGGTTCGTGGCTTATTGCAATTAAAATTGTCTTCCCGATTTTTTAACCCCAAAATGTTTCCATTCGATTTATGATTTGGCGTAACATCCAAGTAATAAAGATTGGTAGACGTACATTTGAATGTACAGTTTAAAGAACATTTTGAAGGCCTTGAAGTTTATAATAAAAATAGTAACCATCAGCTGAATGCTAAAATGCGACAATAATACTTTTTCGTATTTTTTTCTTAAATGTAGGTACATAATACGTAAGAGTATAAGCCAGTATACTGCAAAATTAGTTTGGTGTTGGTTTGTGACTTCGCGTAGGCGCATGTATTCCTATGTTTTGTAGTTACTTTGTTTAATTTAATGGACTTTATTATAGCACATTCTGGAGATTATTAACCTATAACCTGTGCATTAAACTCTTGCGTAGGTGTGGCATTAAAATGAGGAATCAATCAAAATTAGCTTGATTTTATAGGTTACTTCACTGTACAAAATCAGCAGTGTCAGTTTCGTGAAATTTATATAAAACTACTATGCTATACTTGTTTTCATTTACCTTCTTTGACGTGTACTATAAATCAACTCAGTTTGGTCCTACATTTTTATTTTCTATTATCGTACAAATTGTTTGGTCAGGTCTACTTACAAATAGATACAAATAAGTTACATACGTAGATCTATAATTATTTAATACAATAGTAAATCTCACCTCTCGAATTGAAAACGTATGATTTCATAATTCTAAGTCTAAATATAAACCGTATCAATTCAAGAGCATTCTAGACCAATCACAGGGCAAATGCATTAGATCCCGTAATGAGGTTGATTGTATCCGTCATAATTCTACCGGGTCACAGATCATGCGGCTTGTTGACTACTTCACAACTCGTAGTTTTTACTACAGAAGTAATTCTATATCTGTATGAACAGACAAATCTATCATGGCTGGCTTTGTCTGTGTATGTGTCTTCATATTCCATGTTGGCAGCATGATAATAAATTCGATGGATTAGATTACCATTACTCATCTCTTCTATATCGACTTGTTAAACTTTTTTCACCAAATTCCTGAGGTTCTTATATGATATCTGATTCTAATGTGGCTCGCGAGGCTGCGACCCGTGACTCAGGTCGGCGGAGCAAGACCAATCCGATCGGCCTCATTACCGCTCTTGTGCTCTGTTCTTTGTATCAATGCATCTAGAAAACTAGTTTGCACTAACAGAAATAATGTTCCTATTGTAAGCAAAAGAATTTGCAGGTAGGTCATCAAAAAAAATCCGCATGTAAAAGACAGTACAATGGTTAAGGAGAAATTAAAATTTTGAAAATATTTTTTGTACGTGTAGTTAAATTTCTTGCATGTTGAATTCCTAGGACAAAAATACAGATATATTAGAATTATAACTTATAACTAAATTATAACAGTCGACAACCTTAATTCTTCCAAGGCGGTGAATATGTTAAATAACGAGCAATAATAATATCGTTAGTACTAAGGTTGTTTCTATCACTATATATTTATCATCATGAGTTTATGGCATGACGTTAACTTGTAAAGACGCTCCCTTGCTGGGAGCATTCGCCTGTAATGTAATAATCCAAGATTCGATATTGATTATTACGTTACAATACTGCCTTACGGACTGATGGGCATTCGCATGTAATATAACAATCTAGATTCGATTTGAGGATTTGCCTGTAACCGAATCAGTTGTTTTTACTGATGTTACATGTCGTATCACATTCACTACTGTAATGTTACAAATGTTATCATAGCAGTTTGCGCGATGTAGTGCTCAGTTCTCCTCTCTCACTGATTTAATGCTCGAATATGAACTGTTACATTACAGGCTAAAAGTCAACGTCCACTTTTCAACTCCGCAGCAGATCAGCACCGCCTCACAATATTGTCATTACATAGGCTGTGTACATAAATATCACTTCATAAATTTTAATAAAATTACCAAATTTTAGAATTTACCTAGTGCATACATAGCTGAAATCCAGAGTTAATTCGTTTCTTAGTCTTATTCTTACTCAATCGCAGCACAATCTGTGTGCAATGCATACTTTTATACTGTACAATGTGTATCAAGTTATCGAGTTTCTGTTTCCTTAGAATCAAGTGAGTACCTAGCTCAACTAATGCCGCAGTCGCCTCAAGCACTTCAGCAACAATAGGTATTTCGTGACCAATAGTTGTACGACAATTATGCTCAAATTATACCATCAATCAATACCGCTACGGGATTGGTAATACCCACCCACTGTGCAACATTACCTCATAATGACGTACCGCTTAACCGTTTTATGTGTTTTGTACTTGACCTATGTATCAGTGTGTTTTCGTACCGCAATTTTAAATTGATCTAAGCTTTTAGAGCTTTTGTTGACCATCTTACTCTTTGCATTTTGTGGTAAACGCATCGTCATCAACTCGTTCTCGCCTGCTGTTTGTAGGGCATAAGTCTCCTTCATCTTTCCAGGCTTCTTAGTTTTGAATCAGTCTTGGCTATAAATAATATATGGCTTTTTATAAAATGGTGCTAAAGTACTTATACATTAGAAATCTTCATAATATAAACAAATATTAACCTCATAATAAACCATCCGATAAACAAACGCAGTTTCTCAGTGCATCATACCTAACAGCTATATTTAAAACGGTAACTAAACAATCGCCATGCACAAAATGCAGTGAACCGCACAAAATCACAAGTAATGATAATAAAGTCCACACGATGATTGTACTTTACAGCTTTTATTAGGGCATGGTCCAACTTATGGGAAGGGCATCAACAGAAAGGCTTAAGGCATGAACGTAATAAAGTCAGTTGCGTCATTGTATTAATTCGCAAAACTTGTTTTATTTCGAGTGTTAATGTGTGAAAACAGTGAATTTTTATCTATTTAGTGCTCATAATCTTGCATGAGTGTTGGTGAATAGTATGATGTCCTGAAACGTGACTTGTCGTGTTGTTGCCAGAACTCCGTAGAAGCTTCCAGTAAAGTTTCCACAATTTTACTGAAGCATGACTGGGACTGGACACTAATGGAAATTATTACCTTACATTATGAATGAGACTTGTTTTTGCCGTGTATTTTGAAATCTATGCTCAACTTGAAAATATCAAAATTTGACACAGGCTAAATACACTACGTGTGGAGCCAAAATATAAGATAAAAGAAAAGTTGTTAAATGAATATACTTCTTTGAATCATTATAGTTATTGTTGTATTGACTATGTATCTAAGCGTCTGCAAGACTTCAATGAATTTATATCTCTAGGCAATTGTAATTGTAATAAATTAAAATAATAACAATCAAGACAAAGACTTGTTTAATTCATTATAGTCGAGCATGAATAGGTTATGCGTGTGGTTATTACAATAGTTATTGCTAATGCGTAATACAGTTATTTAGTATTCATAATGCAATAAGAAGTCTCTGCTAAAACTTACGTTTCCGGTAGGTAGAAAAATCTAGCAAAATATTACACATTTTCTTAACTCACGGATTTTTCATCAGTACTATCGCATATCAAATGTGTTTTGTACAAATAAGGTTGAATTCTTGGATATGCATTAAAATAAGTGCATTAAAATATTATTTTGCTATAACTTTTTGCTTTACTCATATTCGCGTTTTCTCTCCATAGTTAAATTTAAAAATTATATATATAAAACATTATATAACAAATATCAAACTACTTATCGAAGTCGGTTAGTAAACTACTATATTTATAGAGATTTAGTGATTTAGAGCAATTTTGCAAGCGGGAAATATCATATTTTAGCACTTGCAACTAATGTAACTTTAAGCCTCAGGAGCGCTAGCGCAAAATTTGACGCAAATGGGCATATTATTACTTTTGGGATCTTTGGACATGGTCCAAATAGAACAGGATTAAGAACACCTGGGGCCCAAGTCTCGACTTTTCGCTACAGCACTTTGTGACCGAATTCGGTCGCTATGACCCGAAAATTCGACAACGAACTCGAATTGTTAATGAAAAACCACAAACATAGCGTTGAATTTTGAACGCAAAATTCAACGCTTTGTTTGCGTTCTTAAGTACGTCGACCGTTCACCAACGAACTCAGAATGCGACTCGGTTCCCACTTGTGCAAAATATACGTGTACGCGCACCATTTAGTACCATTTGAAAAGTTACATTGGCCTAGTACTTACGAAGTAGATAATAATATAATGTATCAGTTTATGACCCTAACCCTATCCCTATAAACTTTAGTGATTATTTGAAAGAGGTCTGCGGTATACATACGCTATCATTAGGTTACATTGCCACTGTCAATTACGCACCGAAGCTGCACATTTCTATCCAATATAAACACAATTGTGATTGTATTAAAGGCTAATTTCACATTAATTTAACGAACATATCCGGGTTTATATTACACTGAATCTATTGTGCTTTGTGAGCTGGTGTTGTTATTTTATTTTTGCGCATTATTCCTTCTAATTATGTCAGTGATTCCTATATGTATACCATAAAAAAAATTATAATAAGGTTTATCTATTTTTAAATAATTTATAGTCATTAAAAAAAATCGCGTAAATGTCCGTTAGAAAATATTTACTCATAAAAATGTGCAGTAAAAACACTTCAAAGACGATGACTGAGTGATTATTTTAATCACAAAATGAAATATGAAATCACCGAATTGTTTTAAAAGCGAGTCACTCATAAAAAAGATTCGCATGAAAAGGTAAATCTCAACGAGAACTTTAATAACACAGATAAAAGGAATTATATTTATCTGTGTTTAATAATAGCACCATCGACCGACATATCACCGTCATACAAAGATTTATCGAATTTCAAATGGATGCTAACGCGAATTGATTTATTAATAACATTTAGCCATAGAAAACTATTATTCTGCATTTATTTCTGTGTGTAAACTGGTCAATAATGTTTATTATTTTTTCTATTATTAGCTATTGGCTTAGGTAAAGCTTGGTGGGCGCGTTTTATTTTATAAAATCTAAAGGTACGTGTAGATTGCATTTTTATTGGTTGATGTTTACTGATATACGCTACGAGATACGCTTCAAAGGCTGCAAAGGCTGTTCAATTTCAATGTTAACGCGCCGCTTGTATAAGATCCCATAACTATAATCTGCACTTTGTAATGTCCACAAAGATGAATCCGTAATTTTTAATCAAGGTCTTAACATCATTAAAAACTTGTTTGTCTTCACCGATCTACGATAGTAGTACTCCTAGTAACATCTACAAGTATGATTTGATGAAGCATTCTATTGATTGCATCTCTGCTCGTGGTAAAATAAGCCGATACGGATGACCCCCTAACGCGCTAAGATTGTAGCTATAATAAGTATGTTGGTTAGCAACGAATTGGTCCAGAGTAACGCCTTCATTAAATTATTGCCTCACTAATGTAACAATATCAGGCACGGCTACGTTCTTGACGATTCTTTTATCAATAAAATAGCCGGATCTTTTTCAATTGCTCTGCCTACCGCTAACCGATCGGAAAAAGGCGATCTCCCACGATAACAATTGCTCTTATAAGTACGACTACAATGTTGCTAACCATTTGGCGCACTCACTGGTGTTGTATTACCCGCGCGGTGAAAATAGTATAAAGTTATTTTACTTCTATGCCCTTGTTTTTATGTTCGGAAAACAAATTAGTCTTCTGAAGACATAATAATTATTATATAATTATGTACTATATGAGTAAATGTTTTTTCATAAGTGCAAATTACATTTTTGGTACCTTTTTTACTCTAAGTACTTCTAATCTGACAGGTGTCTAGGTGTCGAATCTAGGTGTTTTGGTCTTTCTTTATTACATAATTCGAAATCGAAATTTGAATCAATATCCAGATATATCAGAGAACATAGAGTCTGTTTGGTTTCATCAAACATTTTTAGGATTTTAAATTCATAAACATATATGTTTAATAAAACCAAACATAATATACACGTGCCTAAGCCTTATTGCCCTAAAATATAGTAGAAACAAGTGATACATATACGTGACCCTGAAAAGTTGCGTTACCATTGGTATTTTTATTATTTCCATGAACCATTTAATTACTTTATCTACTAAAAAATATTACATAGCGAGAATAAATGCAATAAAGTAAATAATGGGCACAGTGCCAGGCATCACGACGCTATTTCGACGGCACGACGTCCGGCCGCTACCGATCACCTTTGTTTTGCGAGGAACTTTTATAGGAACTAGTTTACGACAAACATCTGTCATTTAAATTCAGCTCTGTGTGAAAAGGACATGTGAAAATGTTACACATTTTCTGGACTCATGGATGCAATGTGTTGTTGATATGCATCCAGCGCCTCTAGACCGTTCTAGTTCTCGACAAAAACAAGCTTGTTCATCGTAAATAATATCAGCGAAAATTTACGAAGCTTTTACATTTAGTTCACGAAACAAAAGCAGAATGAGATATTATGACTGTTTTGAAATCTCAGTAGATTAGTTCTCGTGGCGGCAAAACTTATGAGATTTGTTATAAGGGAAGCTTTTAATAATAGTTGACAGGCAAAGGAAGTCTTCTTTAGTCGAGCACTTTGCGGCCAACCGCTAAGTAGCGAGACAGCCCTCAGAATTATGAACATTTTGAGATTACAGCTACGTTTTTATGGGGTTTGGAACCACAACCACATAAACAGGACTGTAGGGCGTTGTAGTAGTTGATGACTCTAGGAACACATCACCTATTTTTATTTTCTTTGATGATGAAAGAAAATTTTGCGCAACGTTTTTTGAACCCACGTTCATTAGTTCGTTTTGTATCGTTAGCATTAAAATTTCGACATCTCGCAACCTCAATAAACGTTTCCAATATTATTCAAAACTCGGTTGAGAACATAACCTTTTTTAGGTTTGACTTGTATATCAATCGGCCTAATTTTGTAGTCCAAACATTATTCAAACGGCTAATGACATAGGTAATCGTTAATCCGTCAATATGGCTTCCCGTCCTGAATACGGTCTGTAGGATTACTATTAATTCAATAGATAAAGATATGAATCTCGTAGACTGTCTGTTGTCAGAGTGATTTACAATTTGTCGTCGATCACCGTCGCAGGCGCTGGTCCGAGACGAATAACGAATGCTGGACCATTCGGCTGGCTCGTTCCGACTATTTCCGCGTATCATGTTTCTTGCCGAAACACATTGTCACATTTGAGATTTGATCTATTTATTACTCAATTGATATATTACATTTGCATTTGAAGCTATGTGAGATAAGGCGATTGTGAAATCGCGAATTAATGCGTTGATGTTTCAATCTTAGGATGGTCCTTATGGGATCTTGGAAGGAAATGTTTCGAAATTTTAAGATATGTGAGTAAAGATTTATAACTAGGAGATAACCTCGTTAATCTTTTAAGCCTCTAAGTTAAACCAATCTACATATTTTAAAACCGAAATTCTTGCGACGACGTCACAAATCTTTTCAGTCACAACTAATAACATCTCCGCGCAATTTGCACGCTGTCACGCGAAACAATCTACCATGAGACATGTGACGAATTTCCAACCTGAAATTATTTCCCGTGTTTAATATTTTACCATTATTCGATATTCACGCTAAATATCCCTTCGAAAATTTTTGTAGCGTCTTGGCTGCTCGCCAACTGGTCCATTTCGCGTCTTGCGTTCAAAATGATACTGGTTCACAGTTCACGTACTCTCGCGCTGACCGATGCTTTGAAGCTTACGAATTGAGGTTAAACGCATGTGCTCTGTACGCATACATACAGACATTGTAGACAGGAAATATGGTTTATGTGTAGTAATGCGAGTAATTAATCCGACGGCTAATGGCATTAGATGTAGTCGCTCTTTCAAACTGGGTCTTAGCACGTGGTGTTTTATAATCTTTAACTTCGAAGACTTTATCTATAGAATTATATATGGTCTTTGACATCGCTTTTCTTGAACCACAAATCATTACACAATAGTTACGGCTCTCTCTAGTAACACATTTGGCCAGGCAATCGATAACACAGTGTTCAAATACATGTTGAATAATGCAAGGTTGTTCCATGATGGTGTCTTTACATTTTCAAATGTCAACAAAAACTCGGAAACTAAGCGGTTTGTGATCATTCAAATCTCTAGAATTGGTAAAGTCGACGTTCCGTGATGATTCATTGTCTTAATTGTATTCTATCTTCACTCTAACGTGGTCTTTTCTTCTCTTTCAGTTCAACTTTGTGGGCAGGATTCTAGGCCCCAGAGGTATGACAGCAAAACAGTTAGAACAAGAGACTGGATGCAAAATTATGGTCAGAGGCAAAGGATCCATGAGGGATAAGAAAAAGGTAAATAATTACATTCATATACTAAACAAGACATGAAAAATTTGCTTACGAGTTATAACGACCGGAATTTTTCAAGCAGTTGGCCCTTGGCCTATGGTCGTTAAGTACAAGTTTATTCAAAGTCGTTACGACCAGAAAACCCACTTTGTAATTTTGAGTATACTAATTGTTCTATAGTTTTGGTTGACTACTTTTTAACATCATCAGTTATTAATCTAACTTTTTCCAAGCAGCTTCATCTGGATTCAGGTTACTAACAAATACTAATTAAATTTTTGTTGTTGTACTAATTTTCGTTTTGCTTTTTCTACAGGTCCTACGTCAATGTTTGTGGTCTCAGCTTGTAACCTTTTAATTTGCGTAATGAGAAATTTAGGAAGATTTATGTTTGCGACTTTAGATGGCAGCACTGGGTGCTTTTAGTTTTTCTTGTCTACTTTGAAGTGGCTCCAAAAGAGCACATTTTCTTCAACACCTTAAAAGCTAACAGCAGATTAACAGCATGTAAAACGTGTACATTGAAAAGATATCGATATTTCTAGCTTCTTAAAATACTTATGCTTGTACTTATCATTGTTTGATAACACTTCGGTCGCGTTTTCTGCAGCTATTTCGAAGTAATTACACAAATTCAATAATCATGCTTGAACTAAAACTTGTCATTTTCGTTTCAGTTCATTAGGCAGCACTAGCATTGAGTAACCTAAAAACTCTCTCATTAGGGCTGGCCACTCAGCTTACACACTTTTAGTGCAAATTGAGCTTATACGCCTAGCTAGAAGCGTACAGGTTTAGTGTTGATAAACAATCCCAATCCCGACCGGTTTGGCCTAGTCGTATAGTGGAAGAAAGTCCCGGTTTCGATTCCCGGCCAGGCAGATGATTAAATGATAAATTTAATTACCTACCATGGGTCTGATAATAGTTTTCCTTGACTTTGTCTGTGTTCCATCGCATCCACGACACAGGAACAGCCAATGGCACTTATAATGCATTATTTTTGTGTTAAAATATACTAACAATATCCTCAATAATTTGCAGGAGGACGCAAACAGGGGTAAGCCCAACTGGGAACACTTGGCAGACGACCTGCACGTCCTCCTCACAGTCGAGGACACAGAGAACCGGGCGAAGATAAAGCTAGCGCGTGCGGTCGATGAGGTCAAACGCCTGCTTGTACCTGTAAGTATTGCACTTTTTGTAACACTCTTATTTTTATCTTATACTCTAAGTTTTGATCTCTCTCTCTATTATTGAGAAAACAATATCGAAAGCATTTCTATGACCAGGGGCCCTTATTACGTAAGCCTGGTGGCGATCTTAGTAGTTCGCTATCCTGCTCGCTTCTATGGTGGGAGCAGGATAGGAGGCAATGTTCATCGCCACTAGACTCAAACAATCAGGCCCCTGCCTAAATAAGTATTGTTGTGCTCAGGCTATGGTGGTTTGTTATAACTTTTATTGGGTTGATGATCCCACTTCTGAAAATGTTACAATACATTGGCTGTTTCACATATTTTTTTTGCTTTCTAGCTATCTTATGCACACATTTAAAAACAAACTAGCTTGTTTGATCATTTTAACTTTTTGGCCAGAATTGTATTAGACTGGCAACTCCGTGTAGATATGGTGTGCTCCAAGCACCTGTAAAGTTCTCTTTCGTCACGTATCCTAGTTTCAGTTGTAATAAGATATAGGTTGATAAACGAAAACCCGACTTACATCCTTACGGCACGACGCATTTGAGCTTGCAAAATATTATTTTTAACAATGTGTTTTAAAAAAATAATTAGATAACAATGTATATATTTTTGAAATTTAAGTCCTTGTATTTTATACCCAACATTAATAAAAAAGAATTTGACTTTATATCCTCTGGAGGGCGCCATTTTTCAGTTAAATGTAACGTCCCATGGCCTTATACCTAGCGGACGATCAAAAAGCTTCCAACGTTTCCTCATCTGTCAAATTATAATAAGTAGTATGTAAAATATGTTATGAGTTATGTTATGTTATGCGGCCACGCTAACCGACGTTCTATACCTATACATTTTCTAAGGCCTAGGCGCTATATTCACTACCACTTATAAGTTAAATACATACTTACTAAGCATCTTAAAAGGTCTAATGAAGTCCTGTTACCGTCATACTTTTCTGACGTCATCGCCAATCAATAGCAAGCCTCGTTCTCATTAATGGCAATTAACAAATTATGCCTTACTAACATTTGACCCGTTAACGTGACCTACATTATTGATTTGCCTACAGGGCCCGTAACGTGAGGTTATTGTGATGATTGTTAGGTTCAGCCGCCAACACTGCGCGACCCTGGACGGCCATACGGTTAGCGGTCGCAGAGCATCGGCGGCTGTATCTAACAATCATCCCAAAAAGCACGTCATGGTAAAGGCCCTAGACCTTTATTAGGATGTCAGATATTCCCCACTTTGAGTCCCGCTTTCCGCTTGTATTTCCGCTTCGACCAGCCCTCGTATTTTGAAGCCATTCGGAGAGGATTTGATTTGAAATCTTCACCCTGTCTCTGTCATCCCGACTGTATATGACGCAGATAGAGTGTAGATCAGGATAGCGGTCAAACACAAGAAAAAAAAACAAAAAACTGTTGTAATTTGTTACAACGCGTTCTATGACAGTTATAAAGAGTCATAAAGTTGTGTCTGCACTCACCTCCTATGATATAGTTTATTGATAGGTGCGAAATGCTTTTCTGCCCCGGTGGCTCAGTTGGTAGTGAACCTACCTTCTGTGTTTGGGGGCGTGGGTTCGATTCCCACTTAGGACAAACATTCATGTGATGAACATTTGTGTTTGTTCTGTCTGGGTGTTAATATCTATATAAGTATGTATTTAAATAATATATATGTACTTATATCAGTCTCTGGCAGCCATTTTACAAGCTTTGCTTAGTTTGGGGTCAGATGACCGTGTGTGCAAAAATGTCCCAGATATATTTATACTTCAGCCATAGCTTACCAGGATGTTCTTCTTATTCCAGCAAGCTGACGGTGAAGATGAGCTCAAGAAGCGGCAGCTGATGGAACTTGCCATTATCAATGGGACGTACAGAGACTCAAGCGCGAAAGCAATCGTGCCTGTCAACGGTCAGTGCCTCATAAGTACGGTCGCATTCATGTTTTGTCACTAACCTACCAATAAGTAACTAATGCAAGGTCGGTTCAAACCACATCTTTGTTTTGGTAGAATTGGGTAAAATAGCCGTGCTGCTTGGGTAAAATTTACTATTATTATGTTTGCTAGTAATTATGAATTTTGTTATTTATGTTTTTGTGTGTAAAAAAATACTGTTCTTGTGGAGGTAAAAAAAAAATCTTGAATATTCTATACAGGGTTATTGATAACTAGCCAACAACCTCGCATAGGCAGCTTTCCTACCTCATACCTAACAACTTTTGTTCTATGGCTTTTAAAGATTTGTAATTTTTTTCTTCCAAAATACAACAAACAAGTTTAAGTTAGGGCTCCAAATGTCAATAATATTAAGCGGTTTCAAATACGAAAATGTTTGCACCGAAAAAATACAAGGATTAAATTATTCCATACAATAGAACAGAAGTTGTTAGATATGTAGGGAAGCTGCCTACGAGAGGTTGTTGGCCAGTTACCAATAACCCTGTATATTGAGTCGTTTACTTATTACTTATTTTTTAGGTTCGGGCGAATGCCATGTTTGGGTGGTTCATTTTCAGCGATGGCCTAGAATGTTATGAGATTTTAATTGGCCTTTAGCAAAAAAAAAAAAATATTTCTCATGATATGATTTGCTTTATTTGTCGTAAAAAATGACTTTAATTTTTTTTGTTGTTTTTTTTTTTTTTTTATTAATTTTTGGTATTAAGGGTAGTTATTAGAATTTGCGACGGTCATTAAAAATTAGTGACTTTGTTCTATTTTCATCCTAGGGTAATTTTAACTGAATTAAAGGAGGTACTTAAACTTTTCCCCTTACTAATGAGCACGGTGTAAAAGTGAAAAACTCAGTGTTTTAGTAAAAAAAAAAGTCAGTTTAGTTATTCCATTAATATATCGAATACATCGTTTATAGTAAAGGGATTGTTTAAAGCTTTGTCCAAATTACACTAGGCCACGTCCGAGCCTGCACAAAATCTCTGACTTTCAAATGTTAGTCATATATCTTGTCACGTTCATCTGAGTTCACAACGTACCACGGCATTCGAAACTTGTCTTTTCAAAATTTGCTTTATGTTACACGATGTCATGGCTAAAATTCCAATGTCAAATACCTTTCGGGCCCGGAACGGGCTCGGTGTAATGTGTAACAAGTTTCAGTGTAACGCATATTGTATATAACTGTTTGTACATTTTCCACGGTGGGAGGTTTCGTTGTAAATATTGAGGAGATTTTCTTTGATTTCCTGACTATGCATGATTCGCGAGCGTGGGAGACAGACTGCTCAACGTTCTCTTTATCAGTCCTGCGGTGTTTTTATAGCGGTTTCTATTGCGACCGTTTGTTTGACATGAGTCATGGATTGAGATGACTAACTTAATTGATTTGTGGCATGTTACAGTAATAACGGTTAATATGGGTGATTTTACTTGGATTATTTCATGTTTGCGTTTGGTATTATAAGGCTGATGGGTAAAATCGCCTCGGGTCGTAAAGGCAGGTTATGAATGTTTTAGTCATAACATCGGGTAGAGCAATAATCTTTCGAGAAAAAAAAAAAAAACTATAACGTTATCTTGTTCTTTCTAATTAAAAACAACTTTATCATTGAAATATTTGTATGACTACGCCACATAACTTTATGACAATCTTAATTTAAAATTTATAACTTTTATCGAAACAAAAGATGACCTATAGCCTAAGTGGCTAAGGATCATTAATATTAATTAACGTGGAGGTGATATAACGTTTTTATTATATCCTTCTCAATTTAAAGAGTACATGGTTAATCATGGAATGAAGTACTTATTGTTAATAGACAAAAATATTTTCCGCTTAGAGGTAAATCATGAAAATTAATGGAATATGATTTAACTATTTCATTTCCATGAAAGTCGTAACCGTGTATTCATGGCTCCATGAATTAGTTTCCATAATAATACGAGGTGACTCATAATTTATATATTTTATTCCCGCTAAATTATGACAAACAAATGGGCCCGCAGTTAGGTGTGTCATGTAGAAACAACTGTTTTACCTTGTAAATAACATTATTGTATATTCATGGCAATTTTTGCTCATTAATCGGTAATAGTAGTTAGAACTGGACCCAGAAAAGTCCAGATTTAGTTGGTAAATTATTGTTAATATTTTTTTTATCTTTCTATATGGGGCTAGGCGAGGGCTGGTGCGAGATGGCGCAGGAAAGTGACCATTGGAAAGACTTGAGGGAGAGCTTTGCCCAGCAATGGGGCAATATAGGTTAGGAAAAACCTCACTTTTTAATTCATATTTTATAGAAATTAAATTACAATTGCTATAGTCAGTTGTTAGCTATTGCGTTCGTCGTACGATGACGCATAAGAAATTGCGCTTATCTGCTTGCTGGCTCTATGCAGATTACTTGATTATGAGTTGCCTAGTATACTGCCGTGCTAAGGGAAAGTACCGTACGTCGACATAGGTTTTATCAAGTAAGCTTATTTTTATTTCCAAATTATCACACTTTACATGCAAAAGTAAGCCGGTCTGTCCCTCTTTCTGTTTCTTATCTTATCACGTATGAACGAGTGAAGTGATCTTGATGAAATTAGCCCAGGAGGTAGTGTGCATTATCAGAATGGAGGAGTACAGCACACTTTCCTGGAAAATACGAAAATCGCGCAGCTAGCATGTATGTGGAAATTATTTGATGGTTCGATTTCATGACATTAATTTACTTTTCTAAATGATTGTGCTCCAAATCTATGGAAACCTTAAATGCTAATACGGTACTTTTCCCAAAGGCAGAGCTCACTGCCACAGCCAGATAACCTCAAAAAATCGTCAATTGATATTATAAAGGTGCCTCCACAGCGGACGAGGAGTGGCGGCGCGTGGCGGCGGCCGCGGCTGAGACGCAGCGGCTTCTGGCGCCGGGCGGCGGCGTCGGCGGGGTAGCATTGCGCACACAAGCGCCTCTAGGCGCGCCTCTGATCTTATCCCCGCGCATGTCTGCGGCTCAGGGCGCCCAAGCCGGTTTGCTAAACGGGTCGGGCGGTACAGCCGGGCTTTTGTCTCCCGGCGAGCCGTCCCACCAGCTGATCTACGCGTCTCCGTACGACTATGCCAACTACGCAGCCCTGACCGCCAACCCGCTGCTGACCACGGAGTACGCCACCGCTGACCATACGGGTGGGTTGTTCGCCCGTTGATACACTAACTGTAACGATGTTTGATAACTTTATACCACAGATACCTCCTATAGATACACAGTATCTTTGTCCCGCCAAAAACTTATTAGTGGAGGAAAGGTATTGCTTGTCTCGAGCGGTTGCGCCGTACCTGGCAATGACCTAATGATTTTTAAAAGTGTGTTTTGGCCGATGTGTGGTGTGCTTTTTAAAAAACAAAAACCTGAATGTGGATTCTATAGGGGATATCTGTGCTCTATACACGTACGCACATGTTACGTCGACAATGACCAGGCGAAAATAAAACAGGCAATATTTCAGGGAGCACATGTTACGTACGAAACGACGACTTTGAACGACTTTGTTTGAAAGTATCTTTATTCAATTCATCCGGTGATGAGGTGCTTAAAGTCTACGACGAACGAATCTTATCCAAGCAATCTGGTTCAGTGCAACAAGTCTAAAGAGGTTTTGACGTGGCTATAATGGATTTTACAAAAACATTTTTTTCTGGGCGTGATTTAGGGACGGCTAGTACTTGGGCTAATACTCCAAAATGACTTTGGCATGGACGAATTAGGGGTTTTTTTTTTAGTAAACTAGTATTGATTTGATATATCTTTCGAATCAAAATGAATTGCAATTAGTTTTTTTTTGTCCAACAGAAGTATTCTATATTAGTTGGCAATGATCAAAAATAGACAAGGAATGCTTGACCTTTGACGGTAAAAATATAACAATAGTGACATTATTCGACGTAATTACGATTTAACTCAAGTTGTGGTGAGTTATCAAACATCGTTTAAGACTAACCCTACACGAAGGTACCGGGCTTACCTACGATCGTCCAGTAGCAACGAAATGTATTCGTCATTAATTGGCGACGAAGAATGTTCTAGATCAAACGATTAGTATTAATATCGAATAGATTTGTGTTAATTGGAATGTAGGTAAGATAGTATAACTGCATGTTTCGACTATTCAAAGTTTTACGCGGACTGTTTTTTCGTAATTGTTGCATGCGTTTCAGTTGCCTAACCTGTCTTAACTTGCTCATATATTCATCACTTACTACGACATTAAATAGACGGATGATAGTATATTTAGTTTTATCTCCGAGAATATGTTTAGGTCGCTAGTCACCGCTATATCACTAAACAACTAGTCGAATCAAACAATCGTTTTAACAAACGGAGAATCGGGCTCGTGACGACACTAACAGACTAACGCCCAGAACGATGTAACACATGGTGTCGAGTTTATTTGAACTGTGTGTGATGAATATTTTGATGGGGTTTGCAGCATCGAGATATCTGCTAGCTGGCTTTTGACATCAACCAACCTTAAGATACGCGAGGCTTCATCACGACCCGTATCGCCCTGCGCATCACTATTACCGTCCTTGATCTATATTTTCGCATCTCCGTTATGAGGATGACCTCTCTCAGTCATAATAAAACGCCATGATCAAACCTAGCATAAGATTACTCTTAAGTGCGATGTAGTTAGCGACTCGAATCACTTGTGTACCTATTTTGTTTGACGCATTGTAGCGATTATATTGTTTCTTTTTTCTTCTTCACGACTGTTTTGTACAGATCGACACAAAGTATATTTTGTTTTTGCGCGGCTAGGAGATACTATAATTATTCTATGCAGATTTATTTATTCGAATTAATATATCAAACTATTTATTTGATTTGCCTCGTTCTTAGGGTTGATGGCAGTTGACGTAATAATCATTGTTTATTAAATAAGAAATTATTAGTTTTTATTATAACTGCCAATGAAACCTTCTTTTTTAAGTTACCGATCTTTTTATACAAAGACATAGATTTTTTATTCTATTTTACAAATGTTTATTTATTCTCATTGTTATATCATACAAATGATTATATTGAAAGTATATAACCCATAATTTTGAAGTCCTTGTGATATAACCCTTGCTTGTAACACAACTAATAAAATTAACAAATTTTTAATTCGTTGATCCCATTTTTCGGAAGAATCCAGTTCTTCGTTGATCTAAAAATTTCACCGTAATGCATGTGATAATCTTCACTTGATTTAGATTTCCAGTTATCTTGTGAATAATAACAAATTATTATTAACAGATTAAATTTGAATTGTAATGTATTGCATTGGAAATTCAGCAAATTACAAGCAAAAGGGACCAAATACAATTTGAGTATTCGAACATTTTGATACTGACATTATAACTTTTTTAACATCACTGACATATAACGCGATATATAATTTATAGAACGAACAAACTACGAAACATTCTAAGCGGTTTAAATGTCCATTTTAACAATAGCATTTGACGCAATCAGAGTTGTGAATAATGTTATTGGAAACTGTATCGTAACTTATTATAATTTATTAGCCATATTATTATATTTATAAACATACCATAGGATAAGTATTATTATTATCTTTTAAAGATTTATAGTTAGGTTAGAAATGAGTGAGCTTTATACAATCGTAATATAATGTTCTATTATTTAAAGTTTATAATACTGCAGCTATTTTAGAGTTGATTTTATAAAAATGAAATTATAATGCCAGCCATTACCTGTACCTTGTTTGGGTGTCCCGTACCCGAGATTTTAATATTTTATTTTGTTATTTTTTCCAAAGCAATATAAATAGGAAATAGATAAACTATAGGCATAAGCATAATAATAGAGGTTAGTGTCCACTGCCAAATAGAAATGTTCAAATAATATTAGAGATAAAATATATTTACGAGCTTTTGGCAGTGACTACTAGATATTTGCGATTCTCTAATTTACGATTTATAATTTCTTGAGATTAAATTTTGTTTTCAGCATTTAAATGAGGTTGCTCAGACCTTTTTGTCCCAGTCGTTATAATCAGCCAGTGATTTTGTTAATCTTAACCCTTAAGGTCTGGGTACACCTGTCGGTTGCATGTATTGTTGTGCCGAGACACAGAAGTTTAATATGCGTATGCCGCTAGGTGTGGTGAGGAGGGCGGGTCGGCTCGCGCAAGTGAGGGACCATCCTTACCAGCGTCAGGCCTTACCGGCGCCTTAAATTCCGGCAAAAACGTTCTCACGCCGCCATTTTGTTTTCAAGGTGAGAAGCGCGCGTACGCACATACTTACAATCAACACGATTGCTTCAAGATTGAAATTTAAATTTATTGGCATATTTAATCTGTTGCGAATCTCATATAATTTTCTGGTGTACTATTGTAACTGTTTATTAATCTTTATGCAATCGTTACAATTGTAAGTATGCGAGGTCGCCTCAGCTTTGCTGTTTCTGTGTCACTGTTTATATTTATGTACTTATTTAGTTTTTCGATAAGTTTTTAGTATGAGGTTTGGATGTATTTTAGCCAGCTTCATACCGGATCTGAAGTGACACTGCATAATTTTTAAACTGTGATTTTTATAATTTTCTTTTATATTTTAGATCTGCTACATGTTGTGATGTAATTTGATAGCTATTTCTTGCAAGTGTTGTTCCATTGGATTCACTTTGACGAAATTAGCTTCTATTTTTATGTTTTACAAACAATCACAACATGTAATTCTCGAATGTTCATTTTCGGGTAGGTATCGTTTTGTCGCTGTGGGAAGAAGGATTTATGTTCCAATTTGAAAAGTCTCTTAGTTTTGCTGAGTGAAAGTTACAAATTAATTAATTCTGTTATATATTTAGCAGTTAGCGTTCATTATTGCCAAATAGTGACCCTGGAGGTGCTAGTGACGGGTTGTGAAATCCTTCTTTCCCGATTCTCGCCCAGTATTAGTCAAAGGAACGAGCATTTCAGAATTTGTGCCATCGATCCAGTATTAAACATAAATGCCCCTCCTTTGACTTGATATTTTTTTCATATTCATCACAACTTTTCTTAGTCAGTGTAAGATTTTTATATGAAAATTTTAAGCTAGTTGTTTTTTGCCTTAGGTATTATTATATTTACTTTCTTATTTGAAAGTCTTAGGATAATTTGCACTTGTGCCCTTGTGGATTTATGGCATTCGAATGCCTAATACGTATTTTTCACGCTTTATATTGAAATCAATATTTATGTCAAATTGCTATTCGTAATTTTACGATATGATGAATATGAGACGTTTTGTAGAGATTTGTTTCCGTTATTGATGTAAATAAATAAATGCATTTTCGAAGGTATACATGCAATAAATTGTCTGAAATTTTAATGAAGAGTTTTCTTTTATTATAAACGTAGTTCGCGGTAAAGTAAATGTTATTTTGTATGAAGTCAATAAAATAAAGTTGATGACGTGTTCAGGCTCACAAGACTAACATTGCAACTCCACAAGGCCAAGTTCCTGTTTGTTGACATAATTTTAATTATAAGTGCACAATCATAACTGCTATCGTCACTTGCAGATTATTTGTAACTATGTATTTATATTATATGAGTCACTAACATGCAAATATGTAACGACATTACGTTATCACAGAATTAACAACTTTTTTTTTATGAGAATGCTACCATATACGATTTATTTTGACATCTAGCAGATGTGTTGAGTAACTTACATACTTGCATCGGGGTGCTATGGTTATACATAAGTGATAAAAATATTATGCTTGTTTGTGTGAGCGATACTTGACGCATCAATACCAACGAGTATGTCTCAAGCATCGTTCATTTGGGAACTATTGGGCATTTAATCCTATATTGTAGAATTATCATTATCATACTAAATTGACTTAACATTTTTTTCAACCATTAACCGCCGTAAACTAATGAAAGTACCCGTATAATTTAATTAACCGGGCCAAAAGCAGAACATAATGTCGCGGCGCGAATGCCTGATAGCCTCCCCTTTATGATCAGATCTCTGTTTATTATGATAATTCCGAACACAAGTCACATCAGTACGAGATGACGGTTTATCGTTGGTTGTATAGCTGCATGCGAAGGCGGTCCCCAAATCCATTTTTTTATTCAAATTCCCTGATTATCTAACATTGTAAAGCACCCTCAAAAAATGCAGCGTTCGGAGAAAATATCGTGAATTAATGTAATAATATGCCTTCAAGTTGGTGTCGTTTTTATCGCGCTAAACGAAGACGCTATAGTTCCGCAAAAAAATGACATTAAAATATTTTCGCCGAGCGTGCTAGAATTTGCGAAAGCTTCGCGGCAGCGAACGCAAGCGTTAAACCGTACTCGCTTTTGGGGCTCTCGTGTAGTCGGACCATGACATTTTGATCGATACTAACATTCTGTTTTTCTCTCTTCTCGTTAACCCGGCTAGGTGAGTGCTAACGGCGCAGAGGAACTAACAGGAGCTGTCACCGCAGGCACCGGCCGCCCTACCGATAACATTCTCACCGGACACATCGACCACCATGTAGCTATAGCTGTTGGGTCTCTCACTTTAACATTATATTATTATGTGGTCAGAAGATAGGAAACGCAGCACTATGAAAAAGACTTAGAAAACTTCAAAAAGAACAATGTTTCATCCGTAATCACTACTAGGGACCTCCAACTAGGTTTTTTCCATGGATTGCTTTAGAGATTGTCGTGGAAAAAAAAGTTGCACCCAATCGAGAAGCCAAGAGCTCACTGAACCGTGATTTAAAAAAAATGGGGCTAGATTAACAAAAATGTTGATCGTATTTTTTTGTTCTTTTTTGCTAAACGCTTCGTTTCCTATAGTCTAACCCATTATACTATGTATTATAATAGTCTAACTATTAACATTTTATATTGCCTGTTATGTTTATAACAATATGATGAACTTTATTAACATTTTTATAATGGCACACGCCATCGACTATATTTACGATTGTATTTGTCTTCTGTTGTCGCTTGATCGTAATTGTTGTTAGCACGAGTTTTGTTAGGCACCTGATCCTAGACACGGCGTTAAATGTGACACATTCACTTTTTTGACTCTATCGCTTTTTAATGTTATTTTATAAGTGTCGTACAGGGTGTTTGGTTAGACGACCGACATATTTTGGGAGGGTTAAATGCTTTCCATAATATAATTCTGAAGCCATGTGTGCAAAAATATTTGACCTAGCCGAGCCGCTGATATATGTACTGGCAGTTTTGCGACCCAGCCACCGGATAAAACAGTTAGCTGTGAGGGGTCAGTGACGTAGCTCTCGTTGCTTTGACAATTTTTGGTCCACGATGCACTGTCACGAATAGTTTTGTTTTACTATATGATATACTGAACTTTGATGAGAATTATTCTTTTGAGTTTTCAGTTTGTTTTTATTATTATTTTTCCGCACTAGGAAATAGTTATATCTTAATTATTATAACCTTAAACGAGTGCATCGTCTATCCTCACATCCTGTATACTTTTCGAGTTACTGTCACGTTTAGCGCTGCCTAACTTTATCGATTACAGTATAGACTTCCTTAAGCATGAAGCTTCAGAAAGACCGCAGCAGAGCACTTTTCTAACATTTTAATGAATTTTTCGAGTTAACACAAATTGCTGAATTTGATGTTTTATACTCTTCTGCTGCTGTGTTAATTTAGCTTTATAGATATATTTGGAAGTCGAGCATCTTTGGATGTAAAAGATATAGATAAAGATGGGTCTCCACAGCGCCGAGTGGCGCATTAAAGTGAACACCAAGATGGCGGTAGTCACAATATACAGTGGCCAAGTAAGTACGTACCAGAAAGACGGTAAAAAATCTATATTGCTTCGCATAAAATAAAACGTATTGGACTGATATCGGAGTAATAAATAAACTATAGGTTGTCTTTCATATACTTATTGACCCTACATAAAAACTTTGGCAATAATTTTATATTTCTCTAAAACCAAAGACTAATATTTTATAGATTTTTTGAGAGCTGTTATTCTACAAGTAATGTAAATTGTCCATGGATTAATAAATCGAAATCGGTCAATGAGTGTATGAATATATATTTCATAAAAAAATATATTTTTAGCGACGTATTTTACATTTAGTGCTTAATATTTATAGATAATATTATTGAATATTTTGTGCATCCCAAGTGCCTTATAATTGTACAATGTTCTAGCCTTCGTGGTTCTATTGTTAATTGCTTTTTGATAATTAAGTTAGAAGAGATTAAATTATTGTTAACTTTGCTAAATGTTAATCTTTATCGTCGTGGATTTCGATATATTGTAGGTAATTGTGTCCAAATGGTTTTTCTTAGATACATTGTAGTAGTTTTTCGTTAGTTATTTTGCGAGCATTATAATTATTGTTAAGCGTTTGTTAAAATCTCTGTGAGAATCTCGGGGATCGATTCTCAGTAATAAATCAGTAAGAATCAGAGATCTGGATTTTTTTCCAATAAAATTTTAAAATGTAGGTATTAATCTCAGATATACAATAAACAACAGATATTATGGATTATCTAACTAGGGCAGTTATCTTATTGAGTTGTTTAATAAACTTATTAAGGAAAGAGCAATAATATTTGAATAACATTATATTTTAGTGCAATAGAAATGTTATTTTCTAAATAATTTTATCATGAAATCTCGACTTAATATCCTGTTGGGAATATATTAAAGTTTAAGGAAAGTATATAATATTAAAGTATGGTAGAGATCTGATATTGAGATTAATATACGATAAAACAAAGTTTTTAAAGAAATCTAATAAAAGAAGCTACTTAGCGTAATTGGTAAGAGTTTTTATCGGCACAATGTCACATATACGCTAGCAAACAACGCCGCTCAAGTAAATTTTGCCATTTTTGTTAATTTTACACCTGTGAGATTGCCAAATTTGATATTTGTTGAACTGCCAAATTTAAGTCAAATTTCGACTCTAGCGGTGTTGTTTGCTAGCCGACGAAATTCATGTTTCTTTTTTTACACGGTTAGTTGCTTTTAATCTGAATCAAAAGGTATCGAATCTAGACATCACGTAAAATTAAAACCACAGTTTCGTAAGCTTCAGGTTTTCTCTTGCGTTTTAGCACTCCGTCCATGATTATTTGATTTCACAAAATAAGTACTTAATTTTTTTCTTTCCCGTTTCACGTTATCATAGTTAGTCTAAAATGTCTACTTACATTAACACGTTGGGTAATATGTATCGTTCAGTACGACGTACCTAACTATAATAAATCAAAATAAAGAGACACCTAAATTTTCATATAACTACCTAAGCATCTAGTTATGTTATTCACATACAAATCTAAGCATTTATAGTTAAAACGCCATAAACAAAGCAACATAATAGAGTCTACCGCTTTAAAAAATATATTGTGATTAAATAGAAGAAATAACGTACAAATATTTTATTATTGTCTGCTTAGAAATAGTAATATTCTTATAGTTTTTCATATAAAATACACAATGTTTCTTGAAACATGCTTAGTGCCATGAGCAGACACTGACAGAATGTCATTTGTTTTTATTATTAATTTGTACTTATTAATCTTTATAACGGCAGATAATGTTTACGTGTGCCTTAAAATTAACTTGTACATATTTATTAAAATATCATAAATATTCTATAAAAAGTATTATAGCAGAGAAACAAATTCTTACATAATTGTTTTCCAAAAACAAATCATTGGAGAAGATCAGTTTTTTTTATTAATTATAGTTATGTGAGATTGTGCATATTATGTCTGTTTTGATGTGTGTTTAAGATGATTTGGTATAGTAAATATTTTGAAAATGTATAACTGTGTTTTTATGAAAAGCTAGAAACCACAGAATTTTCCTCATAAATATAATCACTATAAGGTAAGAAGTACTTAGGTAACTAACGTACTTAGATACAGGGGGTCCATTTTTGAATAGCTTGTATGATGATTTCGCCCGAGGCAGGCATCGCCTAGCCGCTGTTGTACTGAAACAGTTTGTACAGACTATTACGGAGTTTTACAATGCTAGGACTCTCGCAGAGTCCGCCTCGGGAAAGACCATCGGGGACCTCCATGTTTTTTTTTTGGTTTCGTTTTTCGTATTGTACACAAAAATATAATGCGAAACGAAAGATTTTTTACTGATAGAAGGAAATTCGAATGGTTCAAACCACTCGTTGCGTTAGCGAGTGATATGATTATTTCAATAATGCGACTTCTGTTTGGGACTTCGAAAGTCAGTCATCGTATGATATTTCGCACGAACATATCATGCTAAATATCATAAGAGCGATTCAAAAATGGAGCCCCATATTCAACCAGCCGGTTTGCCAGTTATTCAACCGTCAAGCAGTAGTGAGCAAACATTACTGTTGACCGGATTTTTGGGCAATGTTTCCAGTTAAATTACATTGCTTATAGAGATTTCACATCTAAATATAGGTCACCCGACCAGCGCAGTATGTTTCCGCGCATGGTTTTAGACTGTAGAATCAAAATTCTTGGTGACATTAGTGCCACCAAGAATTTTAACACTAACTACTAAAATAAATGCTTAGATGATCGGCGTAGTTTTTCTGGGAAACTGTTTTTCTTATAAAAATATCATACCGTATACCTTATCGAGACACGGGTAATGTTTACTTCTAACTTCGGGATTCAGAAACGTTTGTTAACTTTGACAACAGATTAATTCTAATGCTGCCTTTGTCTGGCACTAAGCAAATGACAAAGACAGCAATAGACTTAATCTGTTCTCAAAGTTTCAGACGATTCAGAATCCCGAGGTAAGTGGCCTAAAGATTTAGGTAACTATATGTTATCATTATCAATAATAACTTCCTCAATCTTCAAATCTCCATTATCATCTCTATTTAACATTTTCTTCTTTATTTCGAATATGACATTATGGAGTGCAGATATTTTCCTATCTTTCCTACGGTTTTGTTCTCGAAATCTCTTTACTTTCATTTTTTCCAGCTTCAAGGCAGCCAATAGGCGAGTGCGCTGCTTTTCAAGTCTTTTCACAATCGGCAGCTTTATAGGACGGTCATGGTTTTGGGAATCTGGTGACGATGGAGCGCTATCTGAAGTCTGTAATTTTTAAAACAGAAATTAGTGCAACCAACCTTAACTTTTTGTATCGATTTTCGTAGGTATATAGGATAGATACGTGGTAGATAGGTAACCTACATATACTTAAGATACTTGTACCTATACTTACGAGTCGTATTGAATATCTATTACGTGTTAAACAAGTGTTTGCATTATACCTACAAGTACCCCTAGCACAAACGTTTAAAAAAACTTAAGTAGGTTTTAATACGTCACGTTAGTAAATATAATTATATGTATGAATGTTACTATGTATTATATCTAAGAGTAGCCTATACCTAGGTACGTATAGTCTGCCCGAATGAATTCATGAGTGCAGTCGGTGCCCCTCAAAAGCCTTCAAGATCTAGGCATTCAACTCGCGTGCGGACTGTACAATAATAATGTATAATAAAACATTTTCATTCATAGGTTTTCTATCGAATATTATTATCTATATCACTTTTTTTTACAAGTTATTTACAAACCTATTGGGCTAGAGGTAGGTACTTACCTAGATAAGAAAGGTAAAGTTCCTAATTCAACTTACGTCATGTACAGCCTTATTTTTTGAGTGATTATTTGAAGCTTCATCCGATGATTCCTGAAAATTTGAAAATATATACTAAGTAACATAAGTACATACTTACCACTTAAATTTAACTTGTAACTCCCTACCTCACTACCTTAACTGCAGGCAGACCCGCAGTTGCTTATACCGGTAGATTATAGAATAAGTTTTGGGTCACGAAACAAAAAAAAACTTAGTTAAATAAGGCCAAGCTTACATAAGTATTGAGAACTTCGGCCACAACTTTGGCAGTTATTCAAACGTCAAGCAGTAGTGTGCAAACATTTCTGTGGTACGGATTTAAGGGCAATGTTTCCAGCAGAATTACCTACACCTTATACTTATCTCAGACTGACGAGTGCAGGATAATGCCACGCAGTGTTTTGAACTGCTAATAGATCCATTTCTGGGTGGCACTGAATTATAATGGGTAAAAGTGACGCTTACCGTCGAGCGAGCGACTTGATCGTCTCGTAATTTAGGGTAATAAAAAAAAACGAGCTCACCACGTCTTCAGTGGTCCTCCAAACATCAATTGTCGGATAGGCAAACTGGGATAATCTTCTCGATTTCTTAGTGTCATTGAAATCCGTTGAATGAAAATGTGCTGAACAAATTGAGCTGTTTTTTGTCGGAAACCATTTTTTTCTGCCAGTTGCTAGAATCCATTTACTTTTCAAGTCTGGTTCTTTAGGAAATCTAAAACAATAAAAGATGCTGTTACCACAGACCATATAACCAGAAGACTATCAATTACATCAATTCAATTAAGTGGTCTATACAAAAGCCGACATGTCGGCGATTTTGTTGGCGGCTTTACAAATCATTGCAAGTCGGCGACCCAGCATCGGCACTAACCATCTAAGCGGTCCACACACCAAAGCAGCCGACCCACCAACACAGCGCGACTGCTTATATTATGAAAAGTAATTATATCGGAGACATGCAACCGCATTTGTTACCCGCTGACAAGTCGGCGGCGTGTTTGCTACTTGCGTACGCTCGTAAGCTCCGCTGTGATTACTTTTCATAATATAAGCCGTCGCGCTGTGTCGGCGGATTTGGTGTGTATATCGCTTAGGTAAACTAAGTATGATTGACCGGCTGTAAGCGGACAATAATAACAGGCGCGGATTGCATGAATGAATTTTGAAACTGCCCATTAGTCCGATTTACTCGTCCTGCACCCGACTCGATGAGATTCATCTTAGAATGTTTCTGCAGCATACTCGATCTTCTGGTTATCTTTGATATCAAAAAATAGCACTCACAAATGAAAGGAAATATCGCCGTTGACTCTGCTGACTTTCATACTTGTATTTGAACAGTTAGAAACACAACAGCTCGGCATTCTCTCACAAAAGCTCTCGTACAACCACCCCACTGTTACACTGATGCTTCAATAAACAAGGGAATCGAGGAACCTGCTCGATAGAGCTGGTTTTTATCCCGAAGAACGCGACCCATTTATCTGAAAAGTTGAATTGAGGAGCTTGCATCGCATTTTCTGAAAAAAATTGTAGCCTGCCATGGTAAATTTTAGTTCTTTAATTTGGCCACTTCTTTAATATACTATTCACAGGAGGCTTTCACGCCATCTATGGTAAAGTCTGTGGACTAACATTACCAGTGAACTCACTGTATAGTAGATACGGTTAACGCTGGTTTTCTATGTTCATGAGTCGATAGTTACGGCACCCTTTGAAAGATGGCAAACGCAGCACAAGAATATTTAAAAAAAACCGTGGCATACAAGCCTTCTTGCAATGCTGCTTTCAATGGCCGGGGAATAATTTGCGCGTTGCCAACTTTACCCCTTTTCCTTATTACCTTGCATTGTAGTTACAACTTTACCCTTTTTCCTTATTACCTTGCATTGTAGTTAAGGTACAATGTGCATGGCACGAAGAAAATACCTATTCTTTGAATTAAGTGGTAATTTTTGGAAGCATCTGTAATATTCAGCTATTGTGCTACGCCGTAGGCCGTAGGGCTCTACGAGGTAGCTATTGTTTTGCAATAATATTAATTAATTGTTATATGGAATGAAAATTGGAACTTTGTTGACAAAATTTAACCAGCAGGGCTAGCATGCGCACCGCGACTAAATCTTTTTGTTATGCAAGAGCAGGCCACGGCTACGATTATGTATATGCTTGTCTCATTTTTTACAACATGAAGAGTAGAGAAGATTTTGTCGCGGTGCGCATGCTAGCCCTGCGGGTCCCTTATTAGGGATGTCCTTGATAGTGGTATAGATAGCGATAGAGCAGAAGCGCGTATTGAGCGAGTAAGCTAGTACGAAAGGGATGGCATACGATCACAATCACGAAGGTTCGTAATAAGGGTAGCTACCTACGTTTTGCAACTATAATTTTCGCACTACCTGAAAATTGAATTTTAAATTCATTGCAACATATTCTGCGCCTTGAATGTAGGAAATCGGGGGCCATTCTAATATATTGTAAGTGACAGTTTAAGTCTAAGTAGGTACTACTCAGTAGTTATCAGTCTAGGTTAAGATACTATTTTACACGAACTTATCCTACTCGTACCATTATTTTTTGTACTACAAGACAAAGTAAAAAGACGCGCCACTACTACCAAAGAAATTACTACCATCCTAACACTGTTGATTTCCCTTGGATAGGTATAAAGATTCGAGAACATTAGTCCGAGCCGCAGCGGGTCGGGTCGCATCGCAAAAATCCGCTTAGATCGCTTTCATACATTTTATATGATCTATCGCAGTGGATCGCATAAATGCGCGGCTGATTTCGACGAGTGCGATGCGGCCTGCTAACAGTTTGCGTATATAGCCAAGTGGAGTTAAGCGTACGAGCATACGTGTTTTTTTTTTCTCAGTCTTTAAATAATAGGCAAAAAAAGAAGCTCTTCCTGCGGCAGCGTACTGTACTCAAAATCTGTCAATGCGCTGCAACCCAGCTCGTCACTAATGTTCTAAGCGAGCATTTTGCAATGCGATGCTGTCCGCTCCGCCCAGCTGCGGCCCAGCCTAGTGTGCTCGAACCTTAAAACGTTTTGAATCTACGTTTCTAATCCGTAGAGACAATACATGGAACAAACTGTCAACATCCTGGATTCCTGCGAATGAGTCTAGGACTTCTCAAGGCCAGAGTGAACAGGTATCTTCTTAGTCTAGGTGCTTCTTCTTCGATCACATCGTGGCTATCCAGCGACACGAAATGATCAAACGCTAACCTAATGGCGATAATTCCACCTAATTATACCTATATAGGTACGCAATAAATGAATTATGAATTTAAAAAACTATGTAATTTTACCATCAAACAAACCACAATACTAGTTTATATTTTGCTTCGTAGGCCATCGTTTCTACTTTACAAAACGTATAAAAAAAATGTAGAACCTGTTCAATGTGTCCAGTTCGGCCCACACGTGGCACGGGCATCGTTTTGCCCCATCGAGACCGCGCTGTTATTATAACTGATAACTCCACTGATTACATTGATTTATATGCATGGGTTCTACAAATGGGACGTAATTGGGGATCAGATTACATACTAACTGAAACCTATTCAGTGCTACTGGTAGAGCAACTCTAATGTAAAATAAATACCTTTGGAAATATAGAATATAATAATAATTGTAATATTGTATGCCGTGAAGGTGGTATTTTCCCACTTTTATCAATTTGCATAATTTTAGTACCTATCTGCTTCGATGAAAGACCCAGCCTTATAAAACTTTTATCAAATCGATATTATTTCTAGTTTACTATTAAAAACTTATATTAAACTCTGGACGTCGCACTCAAACGATCATCCTGGGTAGGTAGCTATTGTACCAAACTTTTATAAAATATAAAACCGGCTTCACATTAATTTTATAAATGCGAAACCCTGTGTGTAATTTTGTGAGTAAGTGTGTTTGTTCCCAGTCGACTCCGTAACGGCTGAACGGATTTTGATGAAATTTGGCAGAGAGGTAGCTACATACAGACTACTCCTTATTTTGGAATAATATACAATTCTTATAGTATAGCGGGTGAAACAGCAAGGCACAACTAGTAATCTATAAAAGAACAAGCCTTTTTCTAAGAATCAACGCACAGACTAAGCCGCTATGATAGAGACGTGAAACTTAGACCCAATATTTTCCAAATGGTCTAGGTGAATAATAAGAACGGATTTTGCGAAATGTTTCCTTTAAATGGACCGAAGTTTGTATGGAAATAAAATAATATATTTTTTTCATGCTAAGCCAATGAACTCTGCTTGTGTACTAAGTAAGCAAAAACATAAAGGAATGCGTGTTTAAGGATTTTTTGAAAATCAACTCTTAAAGAGGTGAAATGGGATGTTTCATTTATCTATGCGAGTGAAGCCGTGCGGGCAAGCCAGTAATTACTAAATCTAATCTGTTTTCTAGCTGTTATTTCCGTCATGATAAGTTTGATGATCATAAGTCATATTGGTGTTGGACCCGGGACTTTCTCCCCAACACACACAACAAATTATGGACGCTTCAGTCAACCGACCACCCTTAGATACTGGAGTAAGTCTTTCTTCACAATTACTGAATCAAATCCGTTTTCTAGCTGTTAACTTCGTAGCGGTAAGTTTGATGGTCATAAATCATATTGGTGTTAGAGAGGATTCCTCCTTTGCAACACTAAAAGAAGGTACTATGGACGTTTCATTCAACTGATCACCTTTGGCAGAACCTAAGCCTTTCTAGTACCCACTGACTTCACAACTACTGAACCAAATCAGCTTCTAGGTGCTACCTAATTTTGTAGCGGTAAGTTTGATGGTCATAAATTATATTGGTGTTAGTAAGGATTCTTCCTTTACAATAAATACTAAATGAAGGTATATCCAACTATGGACGTTTCAGGCAACCGATTACCCGTGCTTAGGTACTGGAATAAGCTTTTATAGTGTCGGCTTAATAATTACCAAACCAAATCAGTTTCATAGCTGTTATTTTCGTCGTGATAAGTTTGATGGTCATAAATCATAGTCAAGATGCGGCAGATAAAAATGTTTATGGAAATAAAATATTTCTGATAGATTTATCGACAATACGATCACCTTTGAAATATGACTACATTGAAAAAGTACTTACCTACGTAGTTCCCTGCTTTCTGTCTTTTTTAAGCGAGCCCATATTTGAACATTTACCGCTAAAATAGGCTAAACTAAAAAAAAAAATTTAGCTCCCTACTAGGATTCCCTGTGTCAGAGGTGCCAATTACACCAAACACCCAGACCCAAAACAGATATTTGAATTCAAGATTCAAGCATCTTTTCGGCCGAGAATTGAACCCTGGACTTGCTTCTTATAAGGCATACGCGCTACCGACTTAGGATTGTCCAATTCAGTCCTATTACCCATGTACGCTATTGTACGCCACAAAAGAGTATTACATCAAAGCTTCATTGATCATGAAGTAGAAGCTGTCGCCGAAGATCTACAGCTAAATAAAGCCTTATTGAGACTTACCATTATCAACTGAACCGGCATGGATGATTATTACTGCAATAATATTTTTCACTATTGTTTAGTTAAAATGTCATGAACGAACGAAAGAAGTATGAGCTATGCAGTATGAAAACAATTTTGGTATTTTACCTTTGGGACTCTACAAAACTGCTAAAAAAAAAATTTTTGCCAACACGCATACTTTTTAATAATCCTGTATCTATGTACTTTGGTAATTTCACACAAAATACCTACTTAAAATGATGTTATAAGAAAAGTAATTTTCTAGGCACAGTTCAACCTAAACATAATACCTTAGAAATAACAAGAGCATTTGTAAACGTTTGAAGACTTGCGTGCAGCCAGGGTCCCAGCAAGGGAGTCGCTCGTAAAGTTGCACTAGATGGGGGGACCGCGCCGTCTCAAGACGCCTTGCATTCTTGCTGGCACAGTATATGGTCAGTCATAAGATTCAACAGAGAGCCAATTGTTTTTTTTTTTTAATATATAATAATCTTCTTTATTTTTAGTTGTGACTATAATCAAACACGTTCTTAATACCTGGATCGCTGGATATAAGTACATAATTTATTAACAACCGAGCGAAGCGAAGTCTTCGAGTCTACAGCATCTCGCGAACTAGTAGTACTATTGCGAAGTACGCAATAGTTCATTTAGAATATGAGCAAAATCAGCCCAGAGGTCGCGAAGTCAGTTCGGAGCGTACTATGTACTAGCAAAATGTCATTATATAGGTTAATACATACATACAAAAAAGACTGTATTTATGGCTTAATAAATTAGCGTGCAGAAAGATACCTATTTCTAAATATATTTTAATATTGTAGGGACATTGTTATGTATTCAGAAAGTCACGTTCGGTAAAAGATAGATTATGAGATTACTGTATTATATTTGTCCAAACACAGCACCTATGAGTACCTATATAAACTTAGATGAAAACGCTTAAAAAATATTATGTTCTGAACAAATTAAAAATAGGAAGTTTCAGAAAGTATCACACTTAAATGGGCACAGGTTTTACATATTATACGTTACGAGATAAGCACACACTTCCTATCAGCTTTTAGATTTCCCCTGCTGAACGAAGCTGGATGGTTGCAATAATCCCCACGCTTAACAGATGGCTTGGAGATCGCAGAATATTCTGGTCGCAGTTTTAGGATATACCAGGGTACCACACAAGTACACACATAATAAATAAAATTATATTAATTATAATAAATAAATAAAATATAACAAATATATGTATATAATTTCTTAATTTCTTTTTCATTATTATTAGGTCATTATTATTACATTAGGTCGCACAAAAATCATTAATAAAGTTTTCGCTGACAATTGGCACCAAATGCCTAATATAACTTACTGTATCCGTAACAGTTTCAGGAGGGGATTTGGGTACGAGCTATCAACCGGATATGTATGGTCTGCGATATACCGAGGACACTTAGGTAATTCAATATTTTTAAGGTACTTGGTTAAACTTAGTTATCTTTACTTGAATTTATGTTACGATAGTCTTGTGTCAAAATACAAAGAAAAATAAAATAACTTAATCGACGAATTGTAACTGAATATAGAAAGATATATTGCATAATATATTGATAAATTGCACCTGTTGTGAAAAATAAAATATGTAAGTGATTGTGTAATTGTGGTGAAAAATTGTCTCAAAGTTAATCGTGTACTGCGTCATCAAGAAATCAACCCGGACTTACGGCCGCCTGGGGTGCCAGGGTCATAAAACTACTTCCCCTCACGTAGCGAGTTGTATAGCAACACTCACTTTCTACGTTTCCAATGCCCACTTATTTTCTCCGCAATTCGATACAAAAGTGTGGTGGACTAAGTTTTTTCTTTAAGAAAATGTTTCTGTTAGCTTTTGTAGATTGGCTATTTTTATGTTAAAAATGTTGTCTGATCGTAATTGACCTTCTACCTCCTACATTTCGAGATATTGTTAAATTCGTCTTAAAATCCGGAGTGTTAAAACTAAAACGGAAAAACCTCTTACAAAGGCAATTTGCGGTGAGGTTTATGTTTTTATTTTAATAATAATAATTTTCAAATTTAATCATTTAGGTAAAAATATGACATGTCACTACAAGCAAGTATTACTTCACTAACGTCATTTATAACTAATGATTTTCTTCTTATGTCTTTCTTCATGAGTAACTAAACTAGATAATTTATACAGACTTATATCTTTCTCTACCGTATATCAAATTGTCAATTTTTATTATATTTTCCTTTACCTTAACTAAAACAAATAATTTTGATAGCATTGTATTGTTCTCTGCTAACTAAAATAGATAATTTAGACAGCCTTATATCTTTCTCTACTGTAACTCAAATTGTCAATTATTATGGCCTTATATTTTCCTCTACCGAAACAAAAATAAGCAATTTTGATAGCCTTGTGTTTGTCTCTACCGTAACTAAAGTAGACAATGTTGCCAGCCTCGTATTGTTCTCTGCCGTAAGTAAAATAGGCAATTGCCAAAATTGCCTCTTTTTCTTACCTTACTTTAATTGCCTTTTATTCTCTACCGTAACTAAAATACACATTTTTAGCAGTAAATTATACCTTAACTAAGGTTATGTATAAGGTTTAACTAACTTCCTTAACACCAACCTAGGTTCCATGATTGGATGAATTGGTTAATTGTGCTCATAGGTATAGCAAGCGCTGTAGATATACGTACTTAGGTACGAATGTACAGCATAAACAACTAGCACCGTAGCAAGCGTAGACAATCCTCTTTTTTCCTCTCTACCCTTGATTAATACGCTATTCCGAGCTTTTGCCTGCTCCTATTTCAATGAAAAATTTCCCTAGAGGGCGTCCGACTCGTAATTTTCAGCACCCTGAAAATTACGCCTAATTGGCAAACATTCATGGGTGCAAAGTGTATTATAATAGTGAAAAATACAATTTATACCCCAAACTCCGCTTTGCCAGTATTAAATTGTTTTATGAAATGGCTAGTCATCAAAAGTTTACCTACTTATCTATACTTATTATATAATATACTTATTCTCTATTTAGTTTTAGTAAAACGATTTTTGAGGTCTTTATAAAATTAAGTCATTTAGGATACAGGTATATAGGTACACAGAAACATGCATACTAACACTGACCCTTGCATACTTACATACATCCCAAAACATTACCCTCCACCTTGAGCAGTTGAGTAAAAAGAAGTTTCGTTTTGCAAAACTGGTTAAGACACCATTTTTTATTTTTTGCCTTTTAACTTCAAACTGGTAACGAAGTAATTGCGATCTTCAAGTGCAATTACATAAGATTTATCGTTTACTTAGGCAAAGTTGCTAAAGTGTTAAGATAACGTAATGTTGATAAAGTGTTAAGATATATGACGCGATAAATTCTGTTATGAAATAAAAGTGAAACTTAGTGAAACACTAAACAAGCGTAAACAGGCGTAAGCTTTTAGTGATTTGGTTTTAGTTGTACGTACCTAGTTGTCTGTAGGTACATCATTAAACAGATCCCGCGGGGCCAGTTTGTTGTCGTAAGAGCCCAATCATCAATATCGTACATCTAAAATCCACACGTGACGAACATTCGTAGCAATATTCTCCAAACGGTTCCCAAACAAGTAGCTGTTGAGGATACTTCAAACTATCCTCCAAAAGAAAGGAAACGTGTGAAAACGCAGCCCAGGACCGCTCGTTACAAATGATTTATGTTCCACCATATAAAAACATGCCAGTAAACTCGTTTCGGTCGCTAGTAGGTGGTCAAAGAAAAACTGCCCCATAACTTTTGCAATATGTTTCTTAGTGGTCTGCTAATTTATCTCTTTTCGGACCTCTGTGTTATTGTGAACACAAAATACCCTCAAAGTAGGACATTTTCGTCGGGTTTCGACAACAGATTAAGTAAATTGCTGTCTTTATCATTTGGTTGGTGCTAGACAAAGGCAGCATTAGAATTAATCTGTTGTTAAAGTTAAGAAATGTTTCAGAAAATCCGAGGCTTATTTTGGTTACTGAAACAACTTCGAAACAATGCATTGAATGTGTTAAACTTCAATTGAATACCTATATGAAAACACACTCGTACTATATTAGGTGTTCGGTTAGACGTAGAACATATGCTAGTATTAACACATTTTGCTACTGGGCCAGCATTGAAGTAGCGAACGAAAGAAAATGTTCCATACATATCCAACGAGAGTGAATGACATTTGCCTACAAAACGTATTTACTTTTTTGAGATTTCCGTCTTGGTCCCATAGTAAAAGTTATTTAGTAAGAAGAGTACAAAATAATATCCTAGTATATATTATGCCTGTCGTCTAACCAAACTCCCTGAATTCGTAGTTCTATCGAGAATCAAAACATTTTGCTTTCATTCTAACCTATGGCTACAGTCATTATTAACGTAATATCGTGTGTATATTTCAAATCGTAATTCATAATAATATTTCTAATGCGAATAGACTCTCTGCCTGTCTCACTATATATCATCTAAGAAAGAAAAATGACGATCTGATATTCATAATATCTGATCTTCATAATATTTCAGGAAAAAAATTGAGTAAACATGATCAGGGTGTGGTTCGAATGCAGGTAACTGAAAAGCGTGGAAATAACCAGAGAGTCATGTTTTAATATGTTGGTAATATACGTTATCCCCGTAAAGATTTTCATCAGGTGCAGATATTGCTGAACTCAACAATAAATATACCAGTTAATAATCCAACAGAACAATGCTTATTCTGAGCACAAATTTTCCCCCTGAGACAGAACTCATCCTAATTTCACATGCAGACAATCGTCGCCACGAAAACTAACATTCCTACAGTCCTGCATGGATCCTAAAGTTATAATTCTCTGTAACGTTCGCTGACTCATTTGCTTTCATTTGTATGTACGAGCCGTTCTCAACTTTCCCTTGCCAAAAGCCTTCGTCAAGTTCTAGGAGTGCTTCGTGATTGTGTTACCAATGGTACCTCGGCGCAGCATCAGTGAATTATTGAGGAAATATTATGCGGGGTCAATTTAATTAGGGTGGCTGAAACATCTCTGCCCGTTTGCGAATTATGTACGGTAGCATCCTCTTTAAATATCTTTACGACCAATTTTAGAAATACGGTCAGATTCGAGTATCATTTTGCTAAATATTGCTAAAATATACCTGATTTCGGTAAAGTCATGGTAGCTCAGCGTGGGGACAGTCTCTCCCCATATCTGTGGGTTCAAATCCGAGATGCCCGTACCAATTAGTTCTTTGGAACTAACTTACGGTTGACCACTGACTTTTCGGTTAAGGAAAATCATCGTGAGGAAACCTTCATATTTATGGAAAAGAAATTCGATGGCGTATGTGAATCCGCTAACGCGCACTGGGCCAGCGTGGTGGTTATGGCTCAATCACTTTTCGAGGATATGCCGATATCCCAGCAGTGGGATGAACTGGGACGGTTAAAGACTAATGCAGAATACCTGTTTTAAATAGCTTTACTAATCAAGATAGCACTTAATGCACTATTTATGTTATTTACTTTTCAGTATTTACTTACCTATACGATGTAAAATACAAATTAAAATATCTGTATCTACAAGAAATCTCTAGTGTATTTGCGATGAATGTCGCGTCTAGTAAAATATGATATGGAATCTTACTTGTTACTATTGACCATAAATAACATTGAATATCAATACAATCTAAACTTAAATAAATTAATTATAGATAAAAAACAGAGCTCAGGTAAGTATCCGCGGGCAGGGTACCCAAAAGGCTGGTGACGTCACCTCGTTGAATAAATTGTTTTTAAATATTAAATATTTTGCGAAAAAATATTTATTACTAGTTTTTTACTCGCGTCTTCGTTCGAGTGAACATAAAAAAAGGATCCTATGTTCGTCTCTGTAATATACAGTAAGTAAGTAAGTCCTTATCTAATTTTATTAAGATCCGTTCAGCTGTTTAGCCGTGATAACGCGACAAACATCCAGACCGAGAGATAAAGAAGTTTTGTAGTTCGCTAGATGGCGTTGATCCATTTTTGTGCATTTTTTAACGTTTTGTATCGACTGACAGTTGTAATGTAGGGAGTTCTGAATCGCGCAAGCGATATTTTCCTCGAGACGAACATTTTAATTTTTATATCTCGAAGGTTTATTGGTCCTGGTACGACTGCGGCTATATTCCTCTGAATTATAATTCAAGTTAGAATAAGTAGCTACAGATTTGAAGATGTACTTCCGCAAATAACACCTGTTTCAATCAGCTACAAATTGTGTATTTATCAACCGCTGAGCTTATATAAATATATAAATATTTGATTGAGCGAGAAAAGCGAAGGTTAACGAGTCTACAGCAGTATATTGGCAGTTGTATGTATATTTGTCCGACAACAACTTGAGAACCGTGGATACGATCCTCATGACATGCACCTGGCAAATTCATCAATAGTACATTTCAATACAATGTTTAATTTCAAATATAACCAAAATCGGTTAAAGGTTTGTATTGATAGTGGAACCGTCAGCTATCAGTAAGGCGCGAACTATATACAGGGTTATAAGGAAGGGGTATGCTAAGCCGAAAGGGGCTCGTAGTACTCATGATTGTGAACAACTTTTACTATGGGACCAACCCTGCAATCGAGTAAAAAATCAGCTGTTCCATACATTTTGTCAAGTGTCATTGACATATTTCTATGAAAGAGCTGGTGTTTTTTTCTCGATTGCTGGGTTGGTCCCATAGTAAAAGTTGTTCATAATGATGAGTACTATCAGTCCTTTTCAGCTTAGTATACCCTTTCCTTATAGCCCTGTTGTTCTCTGAAAATTGTCTGGTAAATCCAGTAATTCGCCAGACTCTTATTTAAAAAAAACTCTTTTTCAGTCATATCTGTAAACTTGTAAAGTATAACTATGCAGACAATAAGCCAAAACTTTGGCGGTTTCAGTTGCACCCAACTTTTCTATAAGCTGAAAGTCCCAGACCCGGCTAACTTTCCTGCTTACAAAGACATCGTGTAGACTATCAAGAAGAATCTGTTTTGTAAACTCTTCACAAATACAAGCTCCGATCGGCTCTTGCTGTAACTATTTTACGAGTTTGTTCCGCAGACTAGAAGCCTGAACTATAAAGTTTCGTGACTCTAGACAAAAGGTATCATTGAGTAAAAATTATACCTTTTCTATTGAAAAAATTGAAATATGATACATATATCAAATTTACATTATCTAGAAATATGGAAGCTGCACCCTTATTGAGTGACTTCTCTGGTTCGCTGTTATGAAAAACAGACTAATTTTCACGAGTCTTAGAGCTTCGTGAAACTCAGTCTAGCTTTCATGTATTTCTGAACCCAGTGTTGTGCAGCCTAAGTTTTCTAGAACCCGCTGGGTTCCTTGCAGGCGAAAATCATTACCTGTAAAGATACACAGTAAGGTGCGGGTAGGTATGTATTTCCGTGATTAAGTTTATAAATGGGACTTAATATGGCCTGCGTCGATGCTGCTTGACCGTGAACCTTATCGTGCCGCGATACACTTAGCAATCGTCGCGCTAAGAATATCACGGCACAGGCGTTATTACCGAGCATGGCTACTATCGTTTTTTTTCTCTTACCTATTTCATAACAAAATAATAAAAACAGTAGCTAGTCAAACAATTAAGTACTTAAGTACTTAAAAAAATAGAGTTGTATGTCGCAGAATACTACAAACAATCGTTTTTAGGGTTCCGTATTTATTAGATCCATCCATTCTTCAAGCGAACGTCATTGATTACACATGAATAATAAATCCCAATAATTGCGTACGATGCACGCCCGCTCGGGCCAGAGGTCGATTCTAATCAAACATCTATCAATTAGGGATGCCGATGAACGAAAATATAATGTCGATAAAAAATATTTCCTTAAAAACTTAATTTTATTGATTACACAACAACTGCGACTGTCTTGTCTAAATACGACCTATTTACTGAAAATAACGAATGAAATTATGAGCAGTTTCCTGTCCACATATTTCAATGTAGCTTCGCAGTGTATAGGAGTTTGCGTTAGAATAAATTAATCACCTACACATAAAATTAAAAGATAATATCTAACCTATCGACATTCCAATATCGATATAATCTGTCCTAGATGTATCCCTATCAGTTAACCGACAAAGCCGCACTGGGCTTACGGGCAAAACAAACGAGCAAATTAGTCTCTGCTTCCCTGACAGATCCTGATTGATGGATGGCCTGAACCCGCATAACAAAATTAGCTTCCCGACAAAATCCGGCGGTGTCAACCTTTTGGGAAGATTACGATAGATACAATTTACTAAAAAATAATTATAATATAATACTCGCTCTTGATTAAATGACATAAAGAAACACAAACACTATACTAATCACTAGTCTAAAACCAATCTAAACTTAAATAAAAGAGCTAAAACTACAACCAAAATTATTATAAATTACTTGATTACCTACTTGCAAATCCAATTACAGAAAGTGGATTACAATGGAATTAAAGTTCCATTCCCATTTTTTTGTTTATGATCAGGACATTTCACCACAGCACATCTGAGGGTAAATCACAGTAATCATACGTATAACCTAGAATGGGAACTTGGCTTTCAAGTAATGCTGCTGGAACATACCGTTGGGAGCGTGGCGACAGATTCTCGTCATGAGGGTGTACCGTGAGGAAAGTCTAGGTAGGCACGAGGAAAACAAAATGGCATAGTCATAAAATCAAGATCCGACATTTACTATTCGCCTCAAAAGGAACCTCTGGTAACACTAGAAATTACATCACTTCCTTCAAAAAACTTAAATCTAAATCGGTAGTGTAATATCCTAATTACCAGTTTTACGCACTCTATACAAACGGGAAGTTCATTGGCACGATAACAACGGCTTAATAACAAAGCCGGGAAAGGTTAAAAATAGCCACCTAAAGAAATAGGTCAACGACTCCCCTTTCTCAATGGCCAGGGCCCTTTGTTGGATCTACAAAAAAACTTACAATCTCATCAAAAGTAACGACATTATCATTACACGGCCAGTTAAATTTAGCACTTTGGGCTTGTTTTTTATGTTTACGTACCTACTTGAAAACTTCGTTCCTAGCCCCCAAATACTGAAACGTTTGTTAACTTTGATCACAGATTAATTCTAATGCTGCTTTTGTCTAGCACTAAGCAAATGATAAAGACAGCAATAGGCTTAATCTGTCGCCAAAGTTAACAAACGTTTCGTATTCGGGGGAAAGTCTCTTTAATTTTATCACCTAAGATGTACCAAAATGAATATAATAATTTTAACTATAGCAAGGAGATATCTGATTGGACGAAGTTGTAATAACAGTGTTTCATTTATGTCAGAATCTCAGAACTTTCTTCACCACGACGTCAATTACACTTAACTGCAACCATAATTCTGATGGATTTTGCAGCCATTCAATCTTTGCAAAACGCCATATTGATTTCACGACCCGATTAGCCGTCTCAGTGAAAATACTTTTCAAAATTTTATTTCCCCAAGAAAATATATGCCGTTGCAGAAGCAATTTTCTTTTGCTGCTTTCAATTTAACCTTGCCGAGTATAATGTTGGTAGCAATAGTATAGCTTAAAAAAATCGAAACTCTTTTGGATATGCCTTTAGTATCGCAAATTTATTTCTACTTAAAAGAGGATGATTTCAAAGAATTTTTAACTCTAAAATGATGGTTTTAAAGTTGTTGATAGTCTGTAGTAGGTGTAAGTCGGGGTTAGTAAAGGGGTATTATTAGAAATTCCAGAACGTAGGAAACGTCGAATGGACTGATATCGAACGTAGACGATAGCCGGACTGCGATTTAAGAAGTCCTCGGTCGAGTTGGACGTGCAAGCGTTCCTATCGCGTCAAGATGAATTTTCTTATGTTAGTATTTACGACTGTTGCTTTCAACTGATTTGTTATTCCAAAGATTTCGAAATTTTCTTTGGTAGGTAATTATTTAAAAAAAAATTGCTCGCCAATTTTTTTACCTTTTTAAATAAGAACGAGTTTAACCTCAGAAAATATTCGTTTGACATTTTTTTTTTCTTTTAGTTGTTGACTCGTAGCACTATAATTATAAGGTTGTTCTGTTTCTGGTTTCCTTTTTTTGATGTAGACGATTTCTCTGTATCTATCTTTTATTATATCTATCTTATTGAAAGTAAAAAGGTGTAGTATAAGCGACTAAGCGAAAACAAAAGCAGATAATTACTAATTACCACTTCGAAGCATAAGGCGTTTCATCCGCGTTTTTGCAAATTAGCAATTTAATATTCATAACATCTTGCCCTGGCAGAGAGTTATCGTAGGCCATAACAAACTAAACTATAGCTAAGTAGAAACTCGCGTAAAACAAAGTGTCAGTTATTACATTAATAACGGTGGGCACAATGTTGGGGTTCGCAGAATGGACAATGGAATAAAAAACAGTGATCTATTTCGCAGCAAAAAAATGCAATTTTTACAAGTAGGTAGTGAATTGCATAACTTAAATGTTGCAGCTTAAGACCTAGCTTTACAAGATATGTTATATGTAGGTACAAACACAATAGCGTTAGAAAAAAATAAAAGTAATAGGAAAATATATTTCTCACTCTTTTTGTCTCGTTTGTTAGATGGAAATCTGCGTGTATCAACCTACAGGTCTATAAGGTCTGCAAGCACAGAATACTATTACTACTTGGCTATAAGACTGAAGAGTTATGTAGGTCCGACAAATTTCACTGACGAAAGAAATATAACGTTTAGGTCACACTCAAACGTTCTTATTTACGCGGGCTCAGTTTGTATCGTACATACAAATATTATATATAATATATATAATAAATCGTGTCGCGATATTGTATTATTTTCCAAAATTTGTGTTATTTTGTGTGTTAATGTGTATAAATGGTGGATTTTTTTCGTGTTGTTTCCAAAACTTCATAGAAACCTCTAGTATCTAGAGACCTACAGCTTAGTCATCAAAAAATATATTTAAAAAAAAATAGCATTTTCATTCCATCCACTTGTAGTCTGGCTCCTTAATAGGAGCACAAAATTGATGATTCATGCGTTTTCTGCGAAAGGATGACCCTATATGTGAACGAGGGACGTTATAGGACTGCCTTAGAGGCGGAGAGCGGCGTGGTGGGAAGCGTTGTATAGGGATTACGACGCGTGCTGTAGTGGTTTTTTTTGTATAGGCGCAGAGCGACATCATGGGAAGCGACGTAGAGGGAACAATTCGTAAAAACTATGTGATTAAAGCTAGATCTTCTTCACTGCGTTGCAGTTCCAGAATGCAAAAAGGGTAGGGTTTTTGTTTATCCCTCGGTTTTGTTGCTTCCGGCTCGCCGCTTTGATGAAATATATAACATAAATATTCAGGCCGGAGGCGTTGTCCGCGGTTTTATTTTGATCCTTAGATCCCACCATGAATGCCACGATACCTGTTTACAAATGTATGAGTGTGAAAAAGCACAGCTTTTTGAGGATTCCCTTTGTCAGCGTTATGCTGTAAAAAATATGATTTTAAGCCGTATGTTTTTATAAATACGATCCATTATTGTATTACTATTTGCGTATACTCTTTAATTTTATTGATTGACCGTTAGATATTTACTCTGTCAGGCGTCATTGTTGGCATTATACTGAAAACGTTACTGGATTTATCTTAGTTCTGCGAACAGTTAACCTCGTAAGCACAAACTTTTTTTGCAGTCCTCAATCACAATCTTTTTTTTTTGTCGTGAGATCTCAGTTCGAGACGAAAATGAGGCTTCACGACCTTATATCTTGACTACCTCATGGCCGATTTTACTCAAATTCTTGTTCAGAATTGAGTACCGAATGTTTCTGCCAAATATTATCAAAATCGGCCGGTAAATGGCGCCGCAGCAAATTTACCCCTTTTTGGGAGAAATGCCTCTCCAATCAAAAATGGCCGACTATACAAAAAAATGCTGTTAAATAATTGTAGAACCAGTATACCAAGTTTCATCAAGATTAGTTGAAACATATGACTTGTACGTGAGTACAGTTGGAAAGTTGCCAGTTGATGCAGAGACTTCGTTCGCTTAGTGCACTCGGTCGGTACGTAAGTTCCAAAGAACTCATTGGTACGGCCTGCCCGGTTTCGAACCCACGACCCCACAAATGTGATGCGAGCGTGGTCCCACTGAGCTACGACGTGACGGCCATATACGGATTTACGGTGAATGAAAACTTCGTGAGGAAACCTGCATATTTTCGGAGAAGAAATTCGATGGCGTATCTGAATCTGCCAGTCCGAACTGGGCCAGCGTGATGGATAATTATGGCCCAATCACCCTTCGAGGGATATCTCAGTAGTAGGATGCTTAAAGGCTGATGCAGAAAATATAATACAATATTTAAAAAACAAAAAAATGTATCACAATTTCAACAGTATCTAACCATAATCGGAAGCTGATAATTGGTAAAATTGAATGAGAGACCAGAAAGGACTAAATATTTCTTAAACAATTTTTCTGGAGACATTTAATTGCAGTCTCCTACGTAAATATGCTAGAAGCTTAACAGAGAGCTAAACTATTATCCCTTTTCATATAATAACTCTACAGAAAAACCAAATTTGTGGCCTTTGACGTATATAATATTATTCTGTAAAGTTGCAAATTTGTCAACGTTGGTATTTGTCGCTATGAAAATCAATACTTTACTGTTGCTTTAAGCAAAACATGGCGTCTTAAAATTTCTAGCGCAAAATTCAACGTAGATAAATTCGCAACTTAAAGCCCAGAAGTTTATAACGACTGGAAAACACCAAATAAGAAAAAGTAAACAGGAAACAGCATTATATATCGGGAGAGAATCATGTTCCGAAGAATGACAAGCGTGAAATTACCATCACCGAAAATGTCCAGAGCAGAAATATTATGCAGTTAATATGTGCGGAAAATACACACGATATCCCGGGATATTAGTTCGTGTAAGAAAAGAGAGCGGGTCATTTTTCTTCTGTCGTTGTTTTTTTCTCGCTAGTAACAAAACACACAGTGGGCAGCTTGCTTGGTCACAGTTGTGCCGCTTGCGTATTTGTTTAGTCTAGGCATTGAGTAACTCAGTACTGCCCTGGACGGCCCATGTTGCTCTAAGAGATAACCCCCGAATACTGAAACACTTGTTAATTTTGACGACAGATTAAGTATATTGGTGTCTTTGTCGTTTGCTTAGTGCACGACAAAGGCAGTATTAGAATTAATCTGTTGTTAAAGTTAACAAACATTTCAGTATTTGGGGGTTAGAGTAACATGAGCCGATAAGAATCTAGGTAATCTGGGCCGTCAGACTTAATATTTTTCTCGAAATTTCTAACTAAATGTGCAATGTGATTTGGACAAGATGAAGCATAGACTTAAAATAAGCTGTATAATGCACAGAAGAGGAAAATTTTCTTCTCTCTTCTGTCGTATAATGGGGTGCAAGTATGTTTGTTACTCCAGTCACAGTATAATATGACAGTCGATCATTAGGCTTACGATGTAACAAATAGGGTCGTATTTAGAGGAACAAAAATATGGCAGTTACACGACTTCTCGCGTGCTATTTTACCACTTTTAGTTATGCTTTAAATAATCGAATGTATTGACAAACTATGAGCATAGCTATGAGGTAGTAAGTACAAACTAGATTTATAAAAAAACTATTTATTAAAAAAAAGTTTCGCGATTATAATCTTAATAGTTTTTTTTTAATTTTAACATTAATTTACAAACAAAGATTGCTACTTTCGACATTTTCCTCTTAGTAATTATGTTTTTGGCAGATAATAAACTAAATAATGTACTGGAGAAAAACTTATAAAAACTTAGGTACAGTTGAGATAATAGTACCAAGTATTATAATAGATTTTTCTAAAATGCGATTTTTGTTAGATACGTGCCAAAAAGACAAAGGTTAATAATAATCATGGGGCAAATATAGAGATTTATAGAATACATTTAGAGCAACATTTTATTTATATTTTTTTTTAAACATAACACTCCACGATTACATTCATTTACCTACTCCAAACATTGAAACACTTTTTAATTCTAATTTTTAATACTAAGCAACATGATATGACCTAAACCTTATACCATTCGAATCATAGCATTCCATGGAGCTAGATAACATTTATTTACTAGCCTACTTCAGTCACTTAAAATTCTTATTCTTATTTTAGGTACTAAGCAACATGATAAGACCTAAACCTTAAAACAGTTGCATGTTGTAATGTTTTGTTTATGGTAACAGTATAACTGTATTAATTATTAACTTTTCTAAACTAAATACAACAAAAAACTTCAAATGTAACGATTTTACAATGCTAATGAAACTTAAACTTCTTAAAACTAATCTATAATGTTAGTGTTTGATATTTCATCACTCCACAAAAATAGAATCCTAAACTCAGAAAATGGGCAAGTTTGTTTTATCTATGTCCAAAAGGAGATGAAGACGTGACTACACAGACTTGTTATTGTTTACCGGACGATCTCAGTTTACATGATCTAACAAATAACAATGGAGACGCGTCGTGAATGTACAATATTAATTTCTTATTAAATTCCTTAGTGGTTATGTTAATAGACATGTACTAATCTAAATCTACACTTTTGCGCTTTCAGCTCCTTTTTTTGCATCTTCGACCTTCGCTGTATCTTGCATCCATCTCGTGAAATCAATAACTGAATGCTTTGTCGTGCATGTAGAAGAAAATTGAACCGGGAAGACCAAAGAGAACTTCCATATCTATATATATAAAAATGAACCCCTATTTTTCATGGTCACGCTATAACTTGAGAAAGGCTGGACAGATTTTGATGATTTATTTTGTTGTGTTCGTAATTGCGAGGATAAGATTTGTGTGAAGAGTTTAGCGACGCCGTATACGAGGCCTATAGGCCGAGTTTCGCGGGCATCAGCTAGTACCAGATAAAAGAGAAAGCATATGTCATATCGCAAAAGGAGGTAAAAACGCTGTTAAGGCCGTCAAGTATGGAAATTGCTCCACCAATAAAAGCTACGCTCTTAAATGATGACAGAATGAAGGATTTGTTAAAACCACGACAATGTCTGTGTTCACAAACAGTATTAATTATATACAAGACAATTATAATAGACCTTAATAAATAATAAAACATTGGTTATTGATTTTTGCTTACTATTTACAATTATACATACTTAAATTGAAACTAGCTCTTAACTACATAAAGTTAAAGTGACACATTAGTAATGAGTCACTTCGATACCAAAATAAAGTAATTACCATTTTTAAGTGACGTCGTTATTAAGGATAGTAGGTCATGTACCAAAGTCCATTGTGACAATGATTCGTCTTAACATACGTACTCGTAGTATGACCATTGAAGATAACTATGATTAAGATTCCCTGCAGAAAACGCGTTAATATCTATATACACCTAACTTTTAACTGAATAGGTAGAACAACATTCATAAAATAACTTGACCGAGTGAGAGAGCACTTTGCTCTCTCACTCGGTCGCACGTTTAATATTTCTACTGAAATGAATTACTTAGTCAGAATAACGAAAAAGTGATCAAGTAATATTATTTTTTAAAAAACAACATACCCGACTGCAAAATGTAGCCTATGTCACTTCGGATGTAACGAGGAATCCAACGACACCTCACTCGTTAAAACCGGTCAAGCCATTTAGGCTACAGGAGGTAATATAGCAACACACAAACATACATACCTAAATACAATATACATACAACCCAAAAACATTACCCTCCTTCTTGGTCAGTCGAGTAAAAAACTACGTTATAAATGTTGTTCCAAGCTTTTATATATCTTGCTTTTTGGATGTATGTTCGGGTCAAATTTTGCAAATGAATTTTAGACCAGACTGTTTGTTTAATTCAGTAGAAATATTGCATTCCTGTTGAATTTTGCATGACAATACAATATTATGAGAGCAAGCTGATCTGGTGATAGAGACGGCAGGTGGTAAACGGGACTCTTCAGTAACTAACAGTATACTGATGGAGTTTGGACTAATTTTGACCAGCTTACAGTACCAATGACGGATTTTATAAAAGCTTGCCTGGAAAAATATATTTTCCCACAAATAATAAGTTAAAATATTATGTTGCAACGCTTTCTTTATTATAATATTTGAGATATTATCTTAAATTATGTTGAACCAAGTTGATCTATGTTTTAATTTCTTTAAATGAACTACATGGTGTGTTTACACAATCGTTTTTGATATATTCAGTAATTTTACATAACTCAAATAGTTAATTATCCTAGTAAGATGCCGTTTATTGCGTAAAAACGACCTTAAGGTAAATTAAAAATCTAAACATTAATAATTTATAGACTGCTGGATTTTTATAAAAAACCTTTGAAGCTCGTGAAGAAAATGTTTGGCAATGAATATGCCACTTTACCACCCCAACAAAATTCACTTCAGACTATTTCACAAGTCACATGCTTTTTGCAATCTTGCACCACTAGATAATTGTGATAGATTTGCTCGAAGCCTTCCTAAATATACACTTCCACTTCGAAATTTAAAGGATGATGCCTCTGACTCTTCATCCTGACTGTGACATGTGAGTAGCCTACTCCACCATCTGTGATGTTAGCACTTGCATGTGAGAAGTCATTGTCTATCGCTGCCACACCCTGAAAATCAAAGGAAGACGTATTATAGGGCATGGTCCAGAAATCCACTCAGATAATCCTTAGAGAAGGGTCTTCCCTGGGTATTTTTTGGACAAAAATTCTAAGACTAGTCCATAAATCCCCTTAGCATCCCATTTGAGAGGCGAAAGGGCACTGAGCTTGCAGAATCGGGGCCCAACACCCAGACTTACTCATCTTCCTTGACCTCTGATTCCTTTGTGTTTTGACCACTTTATTCAAAATCAGACGCATATTGGGCATTTAGTTTAATTTCATTGCTACTGGCCTTAAAGTAATGTAGGTCTCTTCAAGGATGGATAGCTATCTTCCAAGTCTGTGTGTTTCAGTTTTTTTTTTTTTTTTTTTTTTATGTTACTTGGTGACGAGACGAGCAAGTCGCTCACCTGATGTTAAGCGTCACGCTTGCCCATAACAGTTTAGTGCCACCCAGAATTTTGAACTTCAACAGTTCAAAACAATGCGCGGCAATGCATTGCGCTCGTCACCCTGAGATGTTAGATGTTTAATCTCTGTATGCCCAGTAATTACGCTGGTAACATTACCCTTCAATCCGGAACACAGTAATGCTTGCACACTACTGCTTGGCGGTTGAATAACTGGCAAAGGTGTGGTACTTCCCCAGGCGGACTCTGCAAGAGAGCCCTACCACTACCAAGTTTCGACCACATCGTCGCTTTCCAACAACCGAGTTGGTGATCATCGTCATCAGCCAGTACGTCCACTCTAAACAAAGGCCTTCTTCTTAAGGGCCAGTAGGCATAATCCCTACGCTCGGGGATCGCAGTATGCTCTCCGTTTAGTAAGAGGATGCTGCCCATCCTCCGGTGGTCCTGAACATACCCGGGTCCGAGTTGGTGGTCAAATGTGGACATTTAACTACCTACGCGATATTTTTTTAATAAAAAGTAAGCCTCACGCAGCAATGTAGGGAACTGCGCGTAAAGTATGTATGTTTTGTTAAGAGACAAGTTTTAATTTTATAATATTTGGATAGCAGTTAGACACTATTGTATAAACTATTTCTAATATCCTATCCTATTCCTATTCCTAATTTGATCACTTAACTCGACCATATTCTCCACTGATTTAAATTTTACTGGTAAAGACGTCAGTGATAATTTTCTGAGGGTCACGTATCTACATTATTATTATGTACGTATTTCATTTACACAGCTCGCCAGTACGATAATATTGTAAACAAGCAGAATACGTCACTTTCTAATTTCTATAATCTATACTAAAGAACTAGCATTTACTCTAGTCGATAAAACCTATCTAGATTTATAATTCTAGACCATATAAAACAATGCAACTAAGTACTCATAATCTCATAACCCAAGAATACCCGCAAAGATTTACTTCAAACACATTTCAAGATAATACCAAAAGTTCATTAAACCTTCACATTGTTTCCATCATCTTAATTGCAGCAAAAAAGAACAATAACCAACCTTAATTATCCTCTTGTCGGGGTCTGTGTACGTCAAACTTTTGATCCTTTTTTTAAACGGTATGGCAAAGTCCTTCACTCTCTGGTGAAACACCATCTTCCTATGCACCGTGTCACCGATAATCATGTCAAATGTAAAACACACGCGCAACACACAAGAGAACAAAATTAACTGCAACAATAGACGCATTTCCAATTCATTTCGCTGCACTTAGAGAACTGATGTATTGTTCCTTATGTGGTCTGTCGATGACTGGTGAATAGTGAATACGCGATAACCTTTTGGCGAACCAAGATTACAACGAGCATTTTACTGAACTGTCAACAATTAAGAAATATCTGACTGCTGACGTAGTTTGCTTATTTTAAAGCAGCAATTTGGTGTTATTAAGCGTAATTGCTATCGTTGGTAATAGCAAAAATTCTTATTGGATTAGCAAACAGTAGGTCCAAATTTTTGTTTAATCGTTCGTAAATGGAACAATAGGTGATTGACGTTATTATACCTGTATTTTATTTGAGCATTGTTTTCCATGTTTGGGTTACTTGCATGCCGTCGTCGTTGGGGTTTCAAAGTGTTTTGATTTTAGGTACTTTACGTTTGGGTTTTTTATTTGAATAACCTACCGAAAATGTTACATTGGTCAGGTCGTTGCAGGTGGCTAAGTAATGGCTTGGAAATTCTATTTTATTATATACGGGTTATTCCCGGAGTGCAAGGCAGAGTAGACGAGGTCGCGCGCGCGTCTCGAATGGTACTCGAAGTTAATTCTAGGACAGATGCCCCGGTAGGAGTAATAATATTCTGTGACAGGTGCAGACAACCTTTAAACATTGCGGGCGAAACTTTCGAACCTTAATGATGTCGCGGGCCGTAGGGAGATAAGATATCTGTGTGTATTAGAGACACAAAGGTCTGTTTTTAATAACAAATGACGTAGAATTACCTTCGCTAAATATTTAACAGTTTTTATCATGGACAACTATTTTCTTTAATTATGGCTCTGAATGGTCAGTGCATTTAATGCAGACATGCAGTCTAGTCTTTTAGCTTTTGAGTACGACTGCTAAGTGTTCCACGGGCCGTATCAAATGGCACGGCAAGCCACATCCAGGCCGCGGGCCTTTCTTTGTCCATACCCAAGAAGAAGGGTAATGTTTTTGGATTGTACCTATGTAAATAGTATATGTTCCTGTAGTCTAAACGGTTTGACCGATTTTAACGAGTGAGGTGTCGTTGGATTCCACTTTACGCCTTGAGTGACGTAGGCTACATTTAGCAGTCGCTTTTTTGTTTTTCTTGTAATAGTATTACTTGTTTATGGAAAAGTTGTTCATAATAACGATCACAATGACAGCCTAGACCTTGTCCGTCCTCGGACCAAGCACCCAGTAAAAAGTTAATCATGCGATCGCACCTATATAGTCGGATTAACCGACTCAATTTAACGTTAGTATTCCCGTATTAAGAGGGTGTTTCGAGAAAAAGATAGCGCTATACACTTTCGCGCGCACACGAAGGCGCGCTAGTCAAAAAACCATATAGTAAAATCAATCGCAATATTTATTCACTTATATAATAATCGCAAGGGGTTTCGAGCACCAGCGAAATCGATAAATCGAGGCCTTTTCAATACATATTTTTTATCGAGGAAATTTCATCTGACCATGTTTTTTCGCCATGCAAAACTAAAAACTACTACTAAAAAGTAGACCGGTAATCACAGATAATCTGTGCCGGTAATAAAGTGAATCGTGTCGAAATCACGTCAGTTTTCTTGGCGTGGAAGTTATTGATACCTAACATTATTAGCACAAATGCATGTAGCACAAATGTATGTCACTGATGTTGTTGAGCTCCGCGATAGGAATAAAAGTGTTCTGTATTGTTAATGCTGCAATTTATCCCAAAACTTTTTAGGCAATTTAACTTCCGCGCTCAGTCTACATTATCATTAATCATCATGTCACTGCCGAACTTTGACAGGAAATTAAAAAATGGAAACTTCGCTACAATCTCCTCTAGTACTCTCATTTAAACAAGTTCACTAAGTTGTGTAATTGTACGTGTCAGAGTAGCTTGGCAATTGTTGGTAGATATTCTTAATTATTTTTTTAAATAGTAAAAGGAACGATGGTCGATATACAATGATTACACCTCTTGATTGTACAAATAATTACTTTAATTCACAGAATTCTCCTTATAAATATGTCTTTGCTTTAATTCGATTAATTTTTCAAGACATTCCACTATACTTCTGATACGTCCACTTCTTTCCGTGTTGCCACCACTCCGTTTTAAAATAACAACTAATCAACATAAGTATCACTCATGTTTGAGGGATAAGGCGGTTTAAAGTCAATAAACTCCCAAGTACGAATACAGTAGATTTGCTGAATTCAATACCTATAAATAAATAATCACATTGTAGTGGTACTAAAATAGCACTATTCCTAACAATAGCAACTATACAGTTTGCTTTGATGTTAGTTTTAGATGAATCATGATGTAGTGTAGATATGTTATTGGCCAATGTGTTTGTGCTAGGAAACCATATAGGTACACATTATAATTATAGGGTATCGTATAAAAAGTCTGTGATGTAGTGTAATAAACTGACCGTGTCTAATAGCGTCAAAACGACTAAGATGTACGGTCAGCGGACTAGCATGAGAAAATAAGAGGAAAACACATTTCCCTCTCTTTCCCTCTCATTTGTTAGAAGGCAGTCCGCGTGTACCAAATCCACAAATAATAGTGACACACGTAACAACTTAGTTGGCGTCGTGTGCCGTCTAACAAACGTGAGTGAAAGAGAGAGAAATATGTTTTCCCTTAGACGAAGCATCATACTGGACAGACCCATGAGACGTTGCCGCTCCGACGTTCACATTGTCATGTTTCTCTTTTTATTTCACGGGTCGTCGCATAGAGTAAGCGAGAGAGCTATTGTAAGATTGGCAACCTCGCACTCTGTGTCCATTTTGTGACCGACTAGTCGGTCACAACATTGCGATCGGTCTTACTAAAAAAGCAAATTGGATCAAAATATCGCTGTGAATACTTAATATTGTTATACATAGTGGCATTATGGCGTGTTGTGCTGTGTATTGTGCATCGAGAACAACGAAAGGGGGAGTAAAAGATCCAGAATTATCATTTCACACGTAAGTCTTTTGTAGCGTTTTTTACCTAAAATAACCAGAATCAAAGCTAAATATTCGTTTCACTTAAAGAATATACATGTTTGAAGTCATACAACTATCACGCAGTGTTATTTAGTAATGAATTTAAGCATTAATTTAAGATAAATAAATGCATTGTTTTACGTGTTCCTGCTAGTGAAGTACCACTGCACGTTTCAAACTTTGTCGATATTTGGTCGATATTTATCTAATAATATTCTTGTAATATCCTACATATACTACATTAAGTGAAACATGAACCGTTAATTCCTTTCCGCGTTTAATCGGCTTGATACGTATTCTATGGATAATTAATTTTAATCTTTTTGAAGCTTTACCGGCTTGAAATGTATGATAATTTGTACCAATGTTGTGTCATGGTTAAACAATTAATTAAAATAAAACATTTTGTTATAGGTTTCCAAAATGTCCGGAAATCAGAAATCAGTGGATAAAGGCTGTGAGGCGCGAAAACTGGGAGCCACCTAAATACTCTCGACTTTGTTGAAAACGTTTTGAAAAATCTAGTTTAATGACTGGGCTGTCAATTAAAAAACTAGGAAGAATAAAAGAAACTAGGAGACGGTGTAGATACTTATTAACTTTCATAGTTACTATATATACTATATATATTCGTACTATTTACATGGCAATTACGAGTTTCGATGTTCAATAAAGTACATATTTTTGCAAACATTGTGTTCTTAATTTACAAATTCTTAGTTTTGTACACTGTGTACATTTTTATCGATAGATTCTGCACTAGTTTTCACTTCCCTACTCACTAAACGTCACAACAGAAAGTGGACACGCTGCCAAAGCAATCACTCTATCCAGTGTGATACAAGATCCTTGTGTTTTCCTCTTATTTTCTTTGATTGATCTGAAGTCCTTGGGTGTCAGGTGTGCTAGCGCTATTAGGAAAAGATTTCAGCTAATGTGAACTGTAAGTCAATGCAAAATGTATACTTAAATGTAAATATAGACAAATAAGTCCTGTCCCCCTACTTATTTAAAAAACAAAAGAATATTCAAATGTGGAAATTGAGTTCTAGTGTAACAGAATTTTCCAGTACATTGAATGTAATAATTGTAATGGAAATAAATTTATTGGATCAAACTTCGGGACACACGTGCGCGACCTGCGTGAATGTAAACTGAAAACTAAAATGATAGATAAATGATAAATGATCATAATTTTACTATCCTTTTATTTTATAATGTTCTGTACTTTTCAACATAAACCGTTACATAGTAATAAAAAAATTAAAGACAAAATATAATTATTATTTTCTTACATAAGAACATTCAAATATGCTGACATAATAAAACGCAACCAAGCAGAGTAAAGAAGATACTTTGTGAGTTTTGTACATATTACAGATGGTTACACTTTAAGTGACGATGATGGTGTGATGATTTCTGGACATCAATTGGCAATGACTGCAAAATAAATGCAGTGTATCTGGGTAAGCACACGAGCAGTTTCCTCGCCCTCGCAAGTTCCTCGTATTAAACTTTGACAGTTGCACTGCTCTCGTCTCTATCAACTGAATAATAAAAACATGATATATTGTGTTAATGATTAATCAGTGGTCGTGTTGAACGCATAAGTATGTCCAATTTTTTATTCCAAGCGTTATTTCGGAATAATGGCCGGGGAAAGGGTTGGATAATCGTTGTAATTTAGATTAATAGCTCGTTCTTCCGACACGCCCTAACGTGGGCTGGCAATTTGGGCAGCCGTAGACAAAGTATGGTGATCCTCGTAAATCAAAATTATGAGTTAATTTGAAACATCTTTAAATGCTTGCCTAGTTACCTGCATAGAAATTTTATTAAAATTGTATAAATTAATAACCATAAATAAAAACATTAAGCGTATTAGGTATTTAGATCTTAATATGTAGGAAGGTCCAGGGCAGATGGTCATCGGGGATCCCAACAAAATATTTCCCTTTCCCACTAGAAGGCATAGGCACAGAAACACAGAAGGCACATTTCTTTGAAATTATAATTATCTACCCATCATCATTGTTGTGACAGTAAACTGTTAAAGTTATAAAAGCATGTATTAAAAGTATCAATTTATGTATAATATGTTTCTTTGTCTGTAATGTTTGGGGGGAGGGGGTTCTAAGCACTGTGTTACAAAACCCTTTTAAACAAACAATAAAAAGACAAATAAAAAAACAAGAATAAATAAATAGATAATAATAGTAAATAAAAAGTAATCAAATAAGCAGGTACTGATTGTCAATCTCTCTGTCTCTCTGTCTGGACGGTTGTCGCGTTATCACGGCAGCTAGTAAAAAATGTAAATGTTAAATAAATATCTACTTTTTAATAATACTTTTATTCTGTATAACAATTAAATAATACAGTAAACATTAAATGAAAATTTATTTTTTAATTTAAATTTTTATTAATTATAAAAATATCTAGCTCGCTTTGCTCGCTCGGCTCGTGCATTATTAGTCGCAGTTTAAACATAACATTAACTAGTGTTCGGGGCCATTATATTATGATTCAACTAATTTTTAATATTTCACCGGTCACTTAAAATTATATAAGCGGCAGAGTCTCAAGTCACTTAAACGCAGTGAAAGATATTAATATGAAAAAAAAAAAAATGTATTTCGTAAAAATGATACGCACCCGAGCTGACCTCGTTACATTTAGTTCAAATGACTTTTAATTTGGCAAATACAAATCTGCTGTTCTCAAGAAATCAAACAGAACTTTTGTAAAATTTGAAAGGATTTCTGAGGGACATTTTTGATTTTCTAAAGCGAGCAATCGCATTAGGGTGCCCTCTACTGGAGTGGCCGGTAAATATTTTCTCCAATTTCTCTCTCTACGTTTTCTATGTATCTCTCATCTTTGATGGACGACTTCCCGGACCATCCGTTCCAGCTGAAATGGGTTTTGTGACACAAAGGTTCAAAAAAAGTTCGACAATTTAACTGTCGGCATTGAATACGATCCCGTGAAAAATCATTCATCGTTAATTCAAAATTAATCATTCATCGTTCGTTCATTTCTAGTTTTAGGTTAGGTAAACGTCACACGTGTCTGATAAGTTTTTTGGGAAAAGGATTGCTAGATATCAATTTCATAGGAGTTGAAACAATAACGACTAATTTAGGTAACTATACCTAGGTTATTTCTTTTACTTCCGTAAAATTCAAACCTCAAAAATTCTTTAAAAAATCTGATTGGGCGTATAGAATAATTATACACACACACACAGTACATAAATAGTACATCAATCACTAACGAATTCTTATTAATTAACTAGCGGCGCCCCGCGGTTTCACCCGCTATTCTACAGAAACCGAATATTTTTCCGGGAGCCCATGTGTTAATCCAGGGTGAAAGCTACCTCCGTACCAAATTTCATTCAAATTCGTTCAGCCGTTACAGAGTTGAACGGGAAGAAACACACTTACCTACTTACCTACTTATATACTTACACACAAACTTTTGCATTTATAATATTAGTGTGATTACCGCAGAAACTCGGATCGTAATATCTCTTAGCTAAAACTCCTTATCCTACCGTATGACGTTTACCCAATTCAGTTCAAAAACTGTGTTATTCTCAGCTATAATCTTCTCCTACAACTTTGTTTGTGGTTCAGTTTTTAACAAAATCTCTTTCCCATATTGCCAAACAAAAGTTTATAGCAAAACTCACGTCAACAGATAGATAGTGTAGGTACCTACGTGTGGGGAAATCCGAAGTAGGATCGGAAAATCCGCGCCGGTAAATAAAGGGGGTGAATAAACGAAGCTCTGTTGTTGTTCGACGGATACCATTTTTACAACACTATCTGTTGTTTGTATGTTAAATATTAATGATGTCGAGACTGGCCATTTTTATGCAGCTAACTGAATAGGTACTGAATAAACCCGGGTACGTCATAAGACAGCGACCAGAATCATCGGTGCGCCTTCTTAGAAAATGGTGAGAGTTCTACAATTCCCAAGCCACCTGCCAAGTGTGGGGATCACGGCAACTCCCTGTCTTAAGGGGCCTTTGCTTAGTGGAGAATTCTAGCTGATGATGATGATGAAATCAACTTTCAAGATTGGGACTGTAGAAACAAATTCGGCAGCAAATTTTTACCCGACTACTAAAAAGGAAAGATATGTGTATGTAATCAGTTTTAAAGTCCCTTTAACCGCAATCTGATGCTAATAATAGTATTTGACAAGGCGTTAGACTACGGATAAAGGAAATTTAAAACTCATTTGAAGAATGTACATCAAATGGAGAAAGCCCTTTTGAATTGAGAATCACATTTTTTGTTTCATACTTTTACGTGGGCGGGTTTTAGTTTTTGAACTGATATTTTTATTTTTAAGCTATCCCAATAAGTGCCTTACGTTTAGACATTGCTTAAGTACGATATTCTTCAATTCAAACGTGAAAACTGTGAAATTGAGATAGAAGATTCCTGATGGCTGTATTTGCTAAAACCATTTAAATACGGGCGAATTTGAATATAAAAGACGCGGAATCGATCAAACGGCATCATTTCTCAACTCCGCAGTCGCAGCTTGTTCAACTAAAGGAATCTGCAGCACGATCGAGGTATATAATGATATTCACCTCCTCGGAAAATCGCTTCCTTTATCCGTACACGTCGTGCGTTTACCGAAAATTTAGTGCAGAGAGGGCGTTGCCATAGCTACGGGCAAGCAACCGAGCTCATGTGGGTTGCAAACTTTAAATTGTATTGCCATGCGCTGAACGTAAATATCTCTGAGGCTTGTGCAGGCTCATCAATCTTGGAGAGCCTTTATCGAATTTATATTTTCTACATACTTCTTAGACGTAGGTATACTTATTATTATTTTGACGAGGGGATATATAAATATTCACGAGATGCCCGAGTGCTTCGGGGTGCATCAAGGTCATGTGGGAGCAGTGGCTTTCCTCTGGGTCTGACAGCCCCGTGATCTTCAGTGGAACACAGCCCGTTGCATTCTTCAGAAAATTAATTTAGAATATTATCTTTCAACAAAAAGAAACAAACAACAAAAAAAGATCTTATATGTGAATATGGCCAAAAACAGTTCCTGCATAAACATTGAATGAAAAAGCAGACCTTAGTCCGACAAAAATCGTAGTGAAAAATTCGTTAAAATTCAAAGAGGAATATTTTGATCCTTAAGAAATAGAATTAGCATTAAGCGTGGAAAATCCTGCTTAAGTATAACACTTCCCAAGTCTTATAGTTAGATAGGATTTTCCATGCGATACATCGAAATTGCAAAAACCATTTTCCACTACACTGTTCTACTCACTATCACTATTATACTTCTTACTACTACTTTTATTCTCACTATTTTCCACTACTCCTATGATTTCGCACGCAAATATCATGTGAAATTTGTTGGGATTTCATTCGAAAGTCAGTAATTTCGCATGATAATTTCTTGCGAAATATTATACGAGCGTTACGAAAACCGAGCCCCAGATCTAAAACAAAAATAATTAACGTAAACCTTACAAAATTCACATCATTAAAGTTTAATGATGTGTTGTGTAATACATATACATTTTATGTATCAGTAATACAACAAACTAATCAAATGCTTGTGTTGATCAAAAATAAAGCAAAAAACGAATCAAATGCTTTTGTTGATCAAACATTACTATAATTTAAGCAATGCTCAAAAAAAGTTTCAAAATAAATAAATTAATCATAACCATAATTAATAATATTTAATTATTAATAATTATTACCTATTAATTTTTCATCATAATTAATAGGTAGGTACGGCAACCTGGTTTTGGTTTTTGCGTGGCGTTTTGGTGAACTAATCTTCAGCTGACCAGTCAATATTTTTTATCTGTTTCCTCAAGTATATCTCGAGTCGCCGGATCTAAAGTTATAAACAAGACCATTACGATCAGAACTATGGCCCGTAGATTGTGTTAATGTGCTATGTAATGTTTTCCACGAATAAATGGACACTGATAACGGAGGGGGAAGATAAATGTTATTTGTTTCACTGAAGAATCCTAACAAAATCCTTTCTAATAAACGGGCGTATTTTCCCGACTGCCCAAGAACGAGGATAGATTGGAGTGTATGTAAGTATTTATGTATGTACCTATGTAGGTTTGTGTGCTTCTTTATTAAGAGCCGGCTCAGATTCAGCGACGCCAAGAAGTTTGCGGCCGATCTAGTGCGTGGTTTGAGGTTGAGGTCTTTATAAGTAATTCCTGTTTCCTGAAATAAAATGATTCATACATTATTATTTACATTATTGATTTTTTAAAAATGTTGAAAAATGCGAACGAGGTAGCAAGAGCCAGGGGAGCCAAAGCCTAAATAGCTTGACCGATTTTGACGACTGGGGTCTCGTTGTGACCTTCCACTAAGAGTACAGTCGATGATGTATTCCATCCCCAGAAGAGGAAATTTACTTCTCTCTTCTGTGATTCCATCGGTGAAGGGTGATCGGGAATAATAATATGGTATCTACGTAGCTTCGTTGTCCTCTTTATATCCGAAAACTGTGTTCATTTGTCATCTTCCTTCTTGGCTATACTTATAATGAAATATAATAAATAAGTTAAACCGAAAATTATTTATAATTTTCTTTCAAAACACGCCTTTCAATTTTAGCCCACCATTTAAAACCAGTTGGTCATTAAAAATCCTACTTTTAATTACCTTAACCATGCGGAAGCCGATTTCTGGGATAACGTTATTTTATTTTCAGGTTAATTGCATAAAAATAGATATTTTTAATTTTCCGAGTTAGGTTTAAGTACGCCCTCGATTTAACCTGTACTCGACCCCTCTCAATCATCGAATCAATACCATCGATAAATCCGGCTTTATCCGGACCTCGTCGTGCAGGGCAATTAGAGCTGCGCCGGACGGATATCCGGCGTCGATCTCCAAGCGGTAATTATCCACGCGTATACCTGTGTAGTGTGTACAGTAGGACTATGTTGATTCTATAATACACAAAAATATGAAATCGAATTTATTTCATCTTTTGGTTTATATGTTATTTTGGGCCTCAGGACATCGACAACCTGCTATGTACGAGTGGGCTACCTGCTATTTGTATCGTGACAGCAAAAATTGTGACTGATAAAAAAAAATACATATGAAGGCGCGCCGACGCCCATTTTAAATTTGTGAACGTCAAGAGTGGCCTGTCACTGTCAGATCCACTCTAGCGAAGCGTCGCGTCTATGGGAGCGGGGCGGCCATCTTCAGAAACACACTTTTGATCGAGGAGTCGCCAGCGCACCGTGTCTGTGACGAATCGCTATTCATCGTGCCAATTACAGTGACTTTACAACAAATAAGACTTGAATTTGGAACAGAAGACAATTAAACAACTGATAGACCATTTATTTTATGTTACGAAGAATTATAATAATTTAAGAGCACAGAACAGAGTAGTTGTTCGTTTTGTTTCACCGCATCACGTCCACGCCCAAGGATGAATATTTTGATGAACGGCCGCCTGTCCTACTACACACATGCGCCTTCACATATAAAACTTTAGGAGTAGCAAACAAAACATTCGTTTTGTATATATACAAAAAAAAAACAGTTATTATTTTTATAAACTAAACACACAGAATTCTCCTTATAAATAAGGTCCAGAAGGATAGTCTCCATAGAAAAACAATTTTGAAATGGCTTATAATTTTTGACAGTCTTTTTTGTCATGACATTTGAGGCTTTCCATTAGAAAGTGATTACCCTATTTGGTCGGGTAAATAAATTTTGATTGGAGTGATTTAGGTTGTATCACAGTGGTTCTTATAGGCTCTTATACTTTTTTTTTATCATCCACATTATTGTTAAGTTAAATAATGTTAAGTTTTTATTTTCAATTTATTACGATGGAAATGGAATCCTCTAAATTTGCAAATAAACGCATACGCAACTTTCGCTTATTAGCGGATTTATCTTTTTTGAAACTGCCTGACTATTCTGCAACCTCAAGTAACACGCATGTGACGGTGAAAACCTAAGAGAATGTGCATATTACTTGCAGACCCAAAAATCCACAACCACACTAGACAAATTTACATTCTTACATTCTTAGGAAGGTACAAAATTTTATTTCTAAAAAAATTGCAATACAATTGTGTCATATCGTGACACGCTCATTGTAGGCTTCCGTAGGGTTTTAAGTTAAGTTGTTGGATAGGGATTGGTGAAACATTTCTATTTGTTGTTGATAATTATGCGCCGACACGTTTTTTAGGCAAAATTATGAAAATTATGTATTATAAGCAAATTAATATTGGTGGAAACCTTAATAGGTTCCCGCCAATATTCATCTCTACTTTGCCGAACTATTTTTATCAAAAGATCAGCTACATATATCTGAGTCTCTAGGAAACCTAAACAAAGTTGGGAAATTACAAAAAAATCTGGCAATAGTACAGTTCATTTTGTCTTAGGGATGTCAATTCTTGCAGAAAAAAATCGTATACGAACCAATTCGAACCGATCTCGTATTAGATTCTTCAATCGGACAAAAAAAAACGAACTTCGATTAAACCGTTGATTATTTTTGGATCAAGTATATAGTCAAATAATAAATTCCACGTGAATCCCTTATCGTTCAGACTCTTAAAAAAAAAACTAGAGGCGATGGAGCATTCTCAATCTTTACGTGTTTGATCGTACCTTTCTAAGGGGATGCCTTTGTCCAGCAGTGGATGTCTTATTTGGCTGATAATGATGATGCAGCCAATTAATCGTGTTTTAATCCGATGGAAGTGATTGTCAATTGCTAATCGACGAATAAAATTATCAAAGGGCTGCGTCAATGACCGTCGCCGGTCTTCTTTACAGTACAAGAAACAATCCTCAATCATAATTTATCAAAAAAATATTTTTCATTTAATAATCGATTTTTGGACTAACCGAAATTCGATTGACATCCCTAAACGTTGTCATAGCGACTATTCTGTTTACATTATTCAATAATTTTATATCCTATTAAAGTATATTTCAGGACTTAAAGATGGATGTGGCAGTGGTGTTCTTTGATTCCTGTGAATCCTTGTAATTTTGGCATGATATTTTTGTATAGTTTAGCATTTTTTGTCTCATTATTATGAGATTTTATCAGTATGAGATGAGAATGACAACTGTATGGAGCTCTTAATTTGATTTGACAGGTACGTCAATCTGGTGTACTTTATTTCAAGATAGTTTGATTTGCTGATTAGGTGTCTACCCCTTTATGTCTTTGACTAAACATTATAATTTTACAAAATTTTAACATTCCCTGTTTTTAAAGATTTAAAAATGGCAAGGGTGATATTGAAAAATGTTTCTGAAACATTTTGTTATAGCATTTAAGTTTTTTTAAGGCCACTCTGCCGGTCAGAGCTATCTCTTTCACACGCTTAGAAATTTTTTGGCGGTTAATAGTCACTGAGAAATAAGAAAAATAAACAGACTGAAAAAATGTTTTCTTCCCATAGTGGGACTGTTCGATGGGGGCAAAGTAGAACTACCCGCCCAACGGTCCTCTCCTAAGAATTAAATTTTGCACTTTTGTACCTGGGTACCTACGATCACAGGAGTCTAAAGATAAGTAAATTTCGTCATTATCATCATTTTCAGCCCGTAACCCCTCTACTGAGCATAGGCCTCTCTTCTTGTTCTTACGCCACTCAAGGCTCAGGACCGGGAGGTCCTGAGCCAATCTTGTAAAGGTTTGAGAAATATAAATAGAAATATTTATAGGCCTTATAACTGAATTGTCACATTAGGCAAGTTTTACAACATTGTACAATTTATACATTTTAAATATTAGCCAACACAATATTACTCAATTTGACCGGCGATTTTCACGATATCGTCGTCCCAACGAGCTGGAACCCGACCAACGCTTCCTTCACTGGTACGCGGCCAACAATCCGTCAACGTTTAAGTCATCAACGTTTTGCCTGGCAGCGTGTCCTTCTCAACTCTATTTGAGTTATGAGATAGTCGTCCCAAAGTCAGGAACCTAACGACGCCTTGCAACGCCTGATCTCGACATTTCTCACATGGTCTTGTAATTTAATGCCTAGGATGGCTCTCTGTAAGTAAGATCAGAAAAAAGTTATTCCATCAGAAGTATCAGCCTATTGCCGGCCTTAGCCTGGTCAACAACACCAGATGAAAGACTACTCGCTCGGGTACGATTCCGGGTACAACCTGATCTGACTGCACGAATCCGTCGTTAGAGCATGGATCAATTATTGCATATCCACATCCATTGTTTTTGTTTCGATGCACTGAATGTGCACAACAGTATGGTAACGAAGAAATGGAGTAGAATTTTAAATGCTAATACATAAGTACCTACATCTAAAAATAATAATCACATATCCATTTTTTTCTCAAGATGACAATAAACTTTATTGCATTATAGGTGGTATTAAATATTTATACAGCTTGTCGTGACGGTAAAAAAAAACTGTGTCATGAAGGGCATGAAACTATCTTACAAAAACTAAGCGAAAATCTCGGAAAGCTTTAAAAAGCTCGTGAACTTTTTAATTCCATTTTTAAAATGCTACCCGGGGTGACCATATCAAATGGAGATCACAAATATTTGTAGAACTCAATAAATATTTTACTAACAGAGACAAATGGTACTTGAAAGCGTGTAGTTTTTCAGCTCAGTGGTGCCTTCTACAGCCATGCCACAGGTGCGAGTTCTAATCCCAAAAATGAGCTTGAGCTACTTGAGCTTGAGATGTTTGAGCTGATGAACGACAACGTCCTGAGGAAACCATAGCCTGGTGTTCATAGTAGGCTACTTCCTAGTAACGGCTGGCTAGCTAACAAGTTGTAAATCTGTCTTCAAAGCTTACACCGTTTCTGTGCTTGAAGACACAGAAACGATCGATAACGTCGATGTTAAATATAGCTAGCTTGGATTGGTGAACCAATCCAAGCTAGCTATATTTAACATCGACCATTACCGTCACATAAAATCAGGCAAATTGTGGTTAAAGAGCGAAACTGTGAATAGAAAAATAAGCAGTTTTTTTTTTTTTTTTAAATTTATGTCTGAACTTAGCAATGCACTAATACATTGCTTACTGGTAATACTGTCAGTCTTTGGATGTGTGTCTCCAAGTGGCATTTACAACTGAGCGCTACCGTGGGTAAGTTATACATAAAATTGTACGTTGTGGTTGTTTTTTTCGTAACAACAACCCTTAATCTATGTCAGAGGCCTACAGGCGGCCTAAAAATTCTGACACCAGGGCTGGCACTGCCCGAACGAATTTCCATTCAATGAAATGCTTCCGTAATTGGACTAGAGACTACAAAATCCTGGCCACCTTACCTTCAAGTCTTGGCTTGATATCTTGCGTCATACATTTGTCTTGCGAGAAATTACAGCTTTTGTTACCAACTTCAAAGGAGCTGTATTTCTTGTATTCCTTGACACAAAGCATTGTGTTCTATCATGGTAGATTAAAATACGTATTTTGCTACTAGTATTGTTCTTAAAACTATACTAGTATACTAGTATTAATCTTAAAACAAAAACCCGACCTCAAAATGTAGCATATGACGCTTCGGTGTGTTTCGGACATAATAAGAAGAATCAACCGACACCTCACTCATCAGAAACGGTCGAGCCGTTTACATATATTTATAAGCTTACACCCCAGAAACTAGGTAGTAAAACTAGGTGAAACATTGCATCACTATACCAAGTAATGCTAATTAATCGTGCCTACGATTAGGCGGCTCAAAATTTGTGCCTGTGCCGCTTCCTTATTTCAGACATCTCGTTCGCACTTTACTAACATTTTTTAAATTTAAAAATCAAATTAGAAATATAAAAAAAACAATCAGTTACTTTAGAATAACAATGTCAATGTTTGAAAGCAATTTTTATGTTAACATTTTCTATTTTAACGAAGAAAAAGGAATTAAAAAAAAATACGAGTATTTTTCTTTCTTCCTTTACAAAATAAAAAAATATTTATAATATAGACACTGCTATTATGTATTTTATATATATTTATATATATGTATAAAATAAGCACAGTGTTTTTTTGTCCACTTTTTATATTTATACAATTTTTATATTTGATAAAGTGCGAACAAGATATCGAGAATCAGGTAAGCCGGGCCGCCAGCCAGTCATAGGCTATTCAATTGGCTATTTAATTTTTGCAATTATGGATTTTTTTATGTAATATTTTCCTAATACGAGGTCATATTAGGTACAAGCTGTCAGCCGCATAGATGGTCTGTGTTGTATATGCCAAGAGAAATTAACGGCATCCAGCAGAGTATTTAATTTTGTCCCTATTAAGCTTGCAAAGATCAAAACATATACATAAGTCTATGGCCAGCAATGAAGGTTAGTTTACTGCCAAGATATTACCAGGGCGATCTATTAAGTTTATCTCTCAACACCATTATCCACTAACAACGGAGTAATTATGCAAAATTTTACAAGTCTATCCTCGGCGCCTTTTAAGGGATTTGTGAAGTAAAGGCTTCTACAAACCGGTCTCGTAACTGCAGTAGTAGGTATGTAAAGGTTGAAAACGGGCTTGCGCTTTCGTTAATTCCCAGTAATTTCGCGGAGATAGTTCCGTTTTCACTAGTTCCGACAAAGGTCCTTCTGGGAAATTTGTTGTCCACTAGTTTTGTCATTGAACTCATGGAGAATTCCACCGAAAGCATGTGGCGCAGCAGCTATTCATGGCACCTACGAAGCATGTCTGCATGACAGTTCGTGAGCCGCGGCCATTTAGGTATGTAGATTAATACATCATTATGACTACGCAAAGCAAAACAGAGGATTTAGATTTTGAACGTTATGTATGTATGTTCTTCTGTTCCCCTTTAACTTCTAAGCTTGACTTGACTATCGTTGGAAGCACAGAACAGAACATTTTTTATTTTTCTCTTTTCTGTGGTTGGAAGTGCATTCATCGTCCACCAATGAAAGCTATGTGACGTCACATTGAATTGAATATGGCGCCCTCCAGGGGACATACAGTCATGGACTAAAAAAATATGTTTTAATGATGCCACGTTGGGTATCAAATGTAAGGGTCGTAGTTCTTGCGGCTTTGCACCCGAGAAAAACTAAAGCTAACTTAGGAACTTAGTCGGGCTTTAGTTTTTCGACCTATTTCTTGTTTATAGTTCTTTCCAAGATGCACTACTGATGACACTATTATTATCTTAGGTATTATTATTACTATTGATATTTATTTTAAGCCTACAAATGTTTGTAGTGCTGATAATTTTTTTGTTCTTTTGTGACGTTTTGTTTATTTAACGTTATTATACCTAGTGATGACTATTCACAAGAGTATTCTTAATACCTATTTGGAAATAAAGATAAATTAAATGGAATTGAAACATTTCGTTCGCGCTTTGCTCTAAATGCTCGATTCCCGACATGCGTTCTGTTTGTATGAGCCTTTAGTGATATAGGTAACAAGCGGTATAAGCCGTATTAGTATGCAGATTTAACTAAGGCTGTGATATGGCGCACACTAGGTTTACAGCTACATATGCTAGAAATTGGGATCGTTTAATTTGTGTTCAGAGTCGTAGTCGTCGTCGTTGGCACCGACTTCAAAAATACATTACTGATTATAAATTGTAAATAGGTATGTAATTTCGTTTTTCGATTGATTGTCCTTTAATGCTCTTTGTTTTGAAGTATAATTGAAATATTGTTTTAAATTTTTAGTTTAAGTTTGTACATATAGGTATAGTCTTGAAGACGGTTTTTTTTTCAATTTTTTTTTATTAATAATTAATTAATCTAATTAATTTAATTATTTTTTAATGCGGCTTGACTCAATTTCACAGAAGAGAAAAATTGGATTTATAATTGGTTTTATTTTGACGAATATAAAACACTAGCAGCGCCCCGCGTTTTCACCCGCTATTCTACAGATACCGAATACTTAACCGGGATAAAATGGCGCCTATGTGTTAATCCATGTTATAAGCTACCACCGTACCAAATTTTATCCAAATCTGTTTAGCCGTTACAGGGTTGAACGGGAACAAACACACTTGCATAATTACACACTTACGCACAAACTTTCGCATTTATAATATTAGGCTGATTATTTTTCGGTTTTATCATTCCTTCGTCAAAATAAAAAACAATAACATAGAACAGGCTATAAATGGATGAAATAGTTTTTTTTTTTTTAAATTAAAAATAAGGCTTTTTTTCTTCAATATTGCTATTGATTGGTATCTCCAAAAATGAAAAAAAAAATAGAAAAGTATCTGGCTAGGAGTGCGGGTCTAGGGTCATATTCTTACTGTACTTCTTAGAATGTACGTCGTCTAACCTAACACTGTAGAGGTAATTATTATATTTTCATTACATTTGTTATTCATTTTCAATCAATTATCACCTGACAGGTGCTCAGCTATATCTACAGAGCAGATTGAACCAAAGCTTACAAAAGCTTTGTAAACAAACTGCTTCCAACCATATCACGCCTTTCTTATATTTCTGTGGCGTAAGGTAAGGGGCAAATAGTATCAACTCTGTAGAGTGGGATATGACATCTTTACATTGGAGATGACAACATGCTTTTAGCGTCTCAGACAGGTCTCTGTGGGAAGTAAATAAGAGCACTGTTGTGCTGTGGGATATAGGAAAACTTAGAAATTCAATTTTGTAAAAATCTAAAAATATTTAAGAAATTTTTATTGCAGCAAGACACAGAATGTAAAATTGGAAATATACATTATAATGATTAACTACACAGTGTAACTTTGATATTATTATAACAACTTTTGTTCTATGACTTTCACGACCTCTGTAGGCAACTTCCTTACCCAATAACTCATGACTTTCACAAAACTTTCATACATTCTCAAAAAATAATAATTACTTGTACAGATTATCCTTGTATTTTGTTTGTGGAAATGTTACTTTCTAAGTTTCACCCGGGGTCATTCTCGAAATTCTTCGAAATCGCTCCATGTCATTGCTATTTAAAGCCCCAATATTGGTTTTAGAAGAAAATAATTACCAATTATTAAAAACTTATGCAACATGATGTAGGGAAGGTGCCTGCGAGAGGTTTTTCTTTATTTAAAAAGCACACTGTTTTATAATCATCATCAGCAGCAGCCAGAAGACATCCACTGCTGAACATAGGCCTCCCCCTTAGAGCGCCACACCGACTGATAACGTGCCACTTGCATCCACAGGGGGTTGCCCGCAACTTTCACAATTTCGTCGGTCCACCTTGTGGCAACCTGCCTGCGTTGCGTCTTCTAGTTCATGCTCGCCACTCAAGAACCTTTCTTCCCCGTCGGTTATCGGTTCTTCGAACGATGTGGCCTGCCCATTTGTGGCACGCTCTTTAACATTGAACAAATAAATATTTAAAAAAAACACTTCACACTCATAGGACTCCGTGTATTGGGGATGCCTTGGAAAACATACAAAGACAAGGTCAACTAACACTCATAAAAAGAGCAGATAATTTAAATTCACAATTTAAACATTTTCCCGGCCTGGAATCGAATCAGGGACATTTTGGTCCGCTATATACCACTAAACCAGGATTATTATTAGAAACAGATAATAAAAATACTGTTTACGACACTAGACCAATTTCTCGCGACCATTCGATGTTGATAACATCTTTATGCTTCGTTGTAGTGTCTATCAGAAAATAAATAATGAATCCATAAAGGAGGTTGGTGGTGGTTATTTTATTACTTGAACCACGGCTTCGATGCGAGGTTGTTGTTGCTGGTATATTTGGTATAGGTAATACTTATCATAACAAAACAAATATAATGATTTATCATACAAGCAAAATGCCATTTTATCCACTATTCCATGGGGTCCATGAAAGAACAAGACGTATTATTATTTTACCATGAAAACTGACGTGGTTTTGACATATTTTATTTTAATAAAACGGGAATACTCACGTTAAATTGTGTCGGTTATTCCAACTATAATTTCTATCACATCACATCATCTTTACCGCGGAATGCAAGGCAAGACGAGGTCACGTGCACGTCACGGTCATACAATTCCTTGATAAAGATAATAGGATGTGATCGAAACTATAGTCGGAATAACCGACAGAATTTAACGCGAGTATTCCCGTTTTATTGGAATAAAAGTATTATTAAAATAAAACTACATCCGACAGCTAAGTGTAGCCTGTGTGTCACCCCAGACGTACAAGTTGAGTGTGATAAACAAAATTAAGCTTATTAAAATAATGATATACATAAACTTTGTGACTAAACATCTATTTCCAGTTTAAAAAAAAAAAGGATGGAAAAATGACATTCACTGTGCTTTGCTGTGAGAACAGTCACTAGCTGAGTTAGTATACTATTTACATGTATATATACTAAGCACATACTAACTGCGTGAAAACAGTTTACTTTAATTGTTATTCCTATATGGTGTATCCGGACATCGTTGTCGAAGCTGAAGGCACGCAATAGTACTAATTATGAATATCTTTTTCTATGGGACCAACCACGAAATTATGTTAATAAAATCATGTTCCTTAGAAAAATAACATTCACACCCAACAAAATGTATGGAACTGCTCCTTTTTTTCGCTATTACATGGTTGGTTCATTCTTTTTTTGCGGCTCGGACACCGATATCCAGTCACACTGGATAACTGCTTTTTATATTATATCTGGCGACTTAGGCTATGATCACTTACATGACAATATTTATCTTAAGCTAAGAATATATTCCTGTATGTTTCATGTACACCATTTTTTTCATCTTAAACTAAGAATAAATTCCTATATGATCACGTAGGTATTTTTTTTCCATCTTCTAAGAATATATTCCAATATCATAGTCCAGGCCCTCGCCCCGTTCGCTATTCATCTCGATGTTCGCATAGGTAAACCCAACACCTCCGGCGGTGACCATCGCTGAGGCTTTGGTGTGCAGGTTGTCATAGATAATAATTGCCTGGAATAGACATAAAAATACGGTAGTTGGCCTTAAATATAGTTTATTTATAATATAATTATATTTAATAATAATAATAAAAACCGGTGAATATATATTATATATTTTCCGCTTTTTATTCTACTTCGAGCACTTACGATAACTCAGCTTCTAGTTAACTAGAGTTCTAGTTTAAGTTACAGATAAATTAAATCTTGAACGTTTGCTTATAACATTCTTTAGTCTATTCAGTCTATTGTCTAGAACTCGCCCGTTTCTGTTGTTCTTATCCATATTTACCCAAAAAACCAAAACGTCCCATCTCAAGTTTATGGTGAATAGTCAATTCATATATGATCCACATCACTGTTACTCATATGAATTTGTTATGATTCACTCAACCTATGACAGTCCTGGATCCCAATCAATACACATGACCTCCTCTCTTCATTAAATAATTCAGCAAGATAGAGTGGATTACGTAATAACAGAAATGTGCAAACAGTACCTACACCGGTCTCAAAGGTAAAGGAATCTGTAATAACTATAAGTAAGGGCTAATATTGACAACTCAGCTACAAAGCCGAGTATCTATCAGAGATCACGAATAAATGATGATTTTACAAATTTTCGAATCAAAAACTATAAGGAAGGACATTAAAATAGAATGAGATGTAAACTATTACTATTTATTTCTTGAACAAAAATGAATTATGTAACAAATAAATGGCCTTTTTGAAACTTGAAATCAATTTTATGAACAAAGAAGGATATTATTTTGATTTTGCGGCAGACCACTGCCTCAAACTTGGCGAGTTTGGTAAACTTAGTTGTAGCAATTTTACACACTACTCAGTTCTTTGTATTGTCAAGATAAAATTTTATCTTATTGAGACTATGATTTTATAAAAACCTAACACACTTACGTTGATAACTCTTTGATTTGGATCGTTATAAAAGAAACTCTTCGATCGTTTCATGAATGGAATCCTGTTGTACTGCTCTACCGAGTGATGAATTATGTGCTTCCCGTTCACATCGCCTATTATCAAATGATCACACACTGAAACAGCCACGAGAGACAACAATAAAATTACTTGCAATTTTAACGCCATTTTATATTGCTTTTTTGTTTTATAATGTTCTTTATGTAGCACGTCGTTAACGCTTAGTGAATCACGGTGGAATGGCTAGGACTGATTGGATGATGACCCGTGATATCACACGGAAAGGTCGAGAAGGGAACTTCGAAGAATTCTGGGTCAGGATCTGTGGCAATATTGTGTTATACCTACATACTTTTTTTAAACACGCTTTATGAGGTTTGGTTGGAGGACGAAATAGACTGTGATATGTGAAAGAAAATGGGGGAGACCAAGTAGTGGCAGGAAGGTAAAAAAAATAATTTAAAAAACACGATTATATTAGGTAATTTCGTATAGCCTGAGTAAGCCCTATGTTAAATGTATTATGTCGAAAACCTCTTGACACTGCTAAGTAAATAAAATTTTATGAATAGTATTTATGATGTATTAACAATTATTGGTTCGAAGTACATTAATATCAACACCGTTTCCAAATTTTTGAGTAAACAATTTAATATCATAAATCACGCTGAGTAAAAGTTTCCTTATTGGAAGGGTTGGGCGCTCCCAGGCAGACAATAGGAGCCCGTAGTAAACCGTCCACCGAAGGCATTTCTGTTTTATGCGAGGGTTCAAATGGGACCTACACAATATATACATTATTTCAGTATGGAACTTCTCAACAGGAAACCTTGTATTATTTGCGACCATCGGTCACTAACTGTAATTTTTTTAATTTATTACCCGGGTGCCCAAGAAGGATGTTTTTGTGGTGTATGTAAATATATAAGTAGGTATATTTGTGTGTTCCGATAGTACCTTCTGCAGCCTCTTAAGGCTGCAGAAATCAAAATCGGTCAGTCGGTCAGTCGGACCGATTTTGACAACTGAGGTGTCGTTGGATTCGTCTGTGTCCGGAGTGTAACGCAAAAGTAGCCCATTTTGCAATCGGATATTTTGTTTGACTTTTAATAATATTGTACTTTTTGCTTCTATAATTTTTGTTCCCAGCATCAATTGATACATTTATCCCATATTGAAGTTTGGAACAAAAGTAATGCCTAACACGATACGTTTTAAGTAGGAATTAAAGTTGGTTAAGTACTTTGTCCTCAGACTGTGTAATGTAATTTGGTAATATAATAAGGCACTCTATTTGTCCGTAAAAACCTAAATCGGTGCTTCCCAACGGATAAAAAGTCTTGTTGGTGCTTTGAGTTACTGTTTTTGTTGTGAGTGCTACCTACATGTATTAGTTCGAATCCATTTTCTGTCTTCCGGCAATGTTGGAAACAATCTACGCTCGGTTTCGTGAAAACCTTTTGGAATAAGGTGGGATGGATCGATGAGAGGACAATAGATGCTACTTTGTGAAGCATTGTTCTCATGTAGAAGGTAGTCTGCCTGCTAGTCACTTTTGGGAGCTACAAATCAAATGGATGGATATTTTTATTTTAGTTGTTTTTAAGCATACAGTTTTTTTTTAAAGATAATTATTACGGATCTTATTTAATCTTATCTATGGCTCGTAGGAGCGTTTCACGGAAGGCATCGCAGACAATTTACATTTTCTTTATTTTTTTTTACAATTTAAAATTCAAGGTATCTTTTTAAACTGCATCATAAAAATATAATAATACAGTTTTAGAATTAGTTATCACAAATTATCTTAATGTAGAACTCGTTACTCGTTTGTCAGTATGCATATATGGCCGTTTTATATCAGTTCGTAAAATGTGTTGTTATCGCAAAAGGTTTTATTTACATGATTTAAAGTAAATCAAGAGTGCGTGTGCATTAACACACCTAGGAACTGTTTGATAAAAGACCAGACTTGAACTATATTGTAGTTCGAGTTGGGACTAGATACCATTTAGGCTGACAATATCTAGTGTCCTAGAATGTCTCATACTAAAAAGTCTGGTGTCGTCATCTAAATTTAAAAAAACGAGCGAAACGTGCGGGAAAGCTAGAGTTCTCTGTAATTTTCGCACTCGTTATAAAAACGGCCTCGACAGCGGGTTTCAAGGCTAAACGCTTTACGCTTGCAGTGAGATAGGTTTAGTTTAATTAAGTGCAACTAATTGCACGTTTTCAATTCTTTGCAAAGATAACTTTATCCTATAAAACCAACTATGAATCTAATTAATATCTTCAAGGCTCATTTAAGATGTATTCACATAAAAGTTCATTTTTACACAACAATGCACTGAACTGTATTAGTTCCAGATATTCCCAGATGTTGTCTGAAGTTATGGACTAAAGTATAATCGAAAGAAGATTAAGTGTGGAACCATAGGGTTTTTATTTACTGCTGGCAGGATCCTTTATTAGAGGAATATTAAATCAAAAGTGTAGTTATACCATAATAATTAATACATACTAACTCAATGAGCTACACCCATCCGATGTAGTCGCAACTTAAGTCTCTAACATCTGCATCAGCCTTTAAGCATTCCACTGCTGGGATTTCGGCCTGACCTTTGAAGGATGATTAGGCCATACCCACCACGCTGGCCCGCGGGTTGGTGGATTCACATACGCCATCGATTTTTTTTCTCCGGAAATATTCAGGTCTTTCTCACGGTGTTTTCCTTCACTGAAAAGCCAGTAGTATATTAGTACGTAAGTTCTAAAAAACTCATTGGTACGGACCCGCTCGGGTTCGAACCCAACACTAACATAACAACTCTAACCGTTCCTAACACTACTAACCTTTACTAACAATCTCTAACATACCAAGCTGCAAAGTAAACTTTAGTTTGTCGTATTTTCTGATGAACCAAAACGAGAAGCAAAGAATGTGTTGCAAAGCGATTCGCAAAATGCCGAAGGACATTTTTTCGACATTTACAAAAAGTGTTTGTCGCAGATAACGCGGGACAAATGTGCCAAGTGTGTTCAGGGGAGTCTGTTATCGCGTAGGGAATCGGGGCCGTAGCTCTTGCTCCCACTTTAAATATTCCGACTGGGATCGAACTGTTTACTTTAGAAGTTTAATACGTTTTCGTAGTAGATATTTGATCGATTTTAGAATATGTTCACCAAGAGCTTTTGCATGATAGTTGTTGAATTAGCTATGTTCTTATCTTAAACATTGCATTTAAATAGTTACATTATCGACCATCAAGGAAAATATACATAAGCATTATAATAATATATGCTTTTTAATTAACTCATTATGAAACCTCAAAGTTTTACCGTATCTTAGTAAAATTAGAAATTAGAAAAAGAAAACAAACTTAAAAAAGAAGACCGATAATTCTAAAGTGTAAGCCAACGAGTAAAAGACAGAAAAAAAAACTTTTCAATAAGATAACTAAACAATGTATGTTCATCCCTATTATCCAACCTTAAAATAACACCAGCAGAATTACGCTCATTGAACTGGAATACGATACAAAACCCCCCGATCTAGAGTATGGTGCTCGAGGTACACGCGCCAAAGCTGAGATAAGCGCGGCTCCTGTATCTGCAATGCTATTTGTTATATAATGTGTGCTTAGGACCTTGATAACGTCAGTGTAGATAACTGAATGTATCGGTGTGCTAACAATTTGGATTGTTTTTTTTAATACGACTTTTACGTCGTATTAAAAAAAAAACTAAATTATTGTTAATCAAACTATTATTCAATATTGCAGTTGAAATAACCTATTTCCGTAGAAGTATTTAACAAAAGTATCTAAATTAATTACTTAAATGTGTGTTTAACACATTTAAGTAATTAATGTAAATACTTTCATAGCTAACCACATTTACATTGAAGCAAATCAAAACACCCCAACGGAATTAAGCCTTTACGGCGAGGGGGCCACATCTATAGGAGTGACGCATCGCAGCCAAGATAAGGGCCCTGCGGTAGACCTCCTCTAATTTGTTACCCTTTGCGCATGTCGCGATAACTCGTTATATTACAGACTGATAACAAATCACCGAGAGTATATCTTGGTAAATGTTCTTAAATTAAAATGTTATTATTTATGGATTGTATAAATTAAATTTTACGACACAAACAAATGATAAGGTTTAAATCTGTCAAGATAAAGGAGAGAACTTCGTTATGTCACAAGAATTCATTATGCAACCATACAATATTCTCAATTCATTTGCTTATTCATTATCAGGCAATAAGCAATTCCAAATGAATCATAGTGAAAGTACGCATATCAATTTTGCGCACAAAAACAAACTTGTGTTCCCTGAAGCTGACTAAGCGTGTGCTAAGTATAACCGTCATTTATTCCGTGCATTATGGTAGACGTTTATGCTCTGCTCGCTGATCTCCCTCTGGCTTTAGCCCAATAGTGTCAACTTGTAATAGACAGCGCACGTGCCACGATTTAACGGGTGCTCTATCCCTCTCGCTTCAAGAGATTTTTCACGATTAATTTTCTGCTGTAGACGCTGTCACTTCCATTTGTTGGCAGACACCCTTAACAAAAACAGGGATTAGTCCCTAAGCCAGCTTAGGCATCAGTGTCTAATTTTCTGTTTGTTTTTGTTGCCATGCGCTTTAGTCTTCTGTATTATTTGAGAAGTTTACGAGACCACCTACTAAGCGGTTACTTATGTTTGAACAATTATAGCTTGTTTATTTAACCATTGCTTCTAGATTGTGTCCGCTTTAATGTTATTTTACACACTTTTTTTTTTCATACATCCTATGAGACGGCTCATCCTTGCTAACGTATGTACATTAACGTATCCTGCATAGCTCTTATTTTATTCTATTCAAATTATTTATGCATCCTTTTTATCTCCTCCAGGGTCTAATTGATTTGTCGCTTAGAGCCGTCTTATTCTTGCTTCTCAATTATTTGCGGGTCCGGGCATGGTATCGCGAATGTCCACCGCTTTATTTATGGTAGGCCAATTGATTGAATTAGTGGCCCCAGAGGCGCCTGCCCGGTGTAGGAGCAGAATTTATTTCACTTGCCTCGATCGTTTATTCAGTAAGTTTTTTGTGTGTGCTCAAATTTTCAAACAGGTTCTTTGTTGAGGGAAACTGTATACTTTTTGTAGAGTAGACACCTCCAACGTGTTGCTATTACTTGGACTTGTCCTTTTCTATTAAGCAAAACGAATCGTTCTTTACAATTTTATTTTTTTCGACTAATTTTCTTTATAAGCAAAATAAACTAGTATTATTTATTAATATTATATCCAGGAAAAGTATTTGAAAATCATAATTCAGCATTCACAGCTTGTTTATAACAAGGCTGCATTCAACCCCCAGCCAGACGATTTATCTTGTAGACTTCCTACTTCCTTCCGATGCTTCCTCACGCTGAGCACGTACGTCTGGACTTGCGTCAGGTGACGTCGATACAGATCACTGGCACGTGGCCGACCCACCATATCCTGTGATAAAAAGGATGAATGCTGATGCCGCTAGAAGATAGTGTGAAGAAGTATAAAGATACATCAAACGATTGCAACCACAGACTATAGTCTATGTTGACAGCTTATTTTATTCCTCCTACACCTGGTACCCGAAATAGTTTTTACTAGTTAGGAGACAGGGGATTCAATCAATTTTTGTGTTCAATCCATTTGTACCCAAATAATAATGTAACATATAACGCGCAAAAGAGTATAAATTCACAATTGCATGGCATATCACTGGTCGGTTCGAATAGTCGATCCTATATCCTAACTAATATTATACATGAGAAAGTTACTCTGTATCTCTGTGCGTGCGGTTTTTGTCACGTTTTCAGGGCTAAACGGCTGAACGGATCGACCTGAATTTTTGCATAATATATAAAGCGGAGACGGACATAGGCTACTTTTTTTGTAGGTGAATGCGAATGAAGTGGCGGGTAACAGCTAGTAATGTATAAATTTCTTGGACCAATTTTGAGCCGTCAAATCGTAAGCGCGATCAGTTACCCCTTTTACGTAACGCCTGGCGCGCCAAGCTGTGCGCGTATACTATATATAAAAAAGTAAACATTCTTCTGAATGCGCGATCAATTGCCTTTAATACTTTTGATTGCAACCAATACCTATCACCAGTATCTTTTGTATTGGATTGGCTGAAAACTAAAGAACCTTCTTAGGTAAAAAAGGACAATCGTTTAGGTTTCATAAATTTATCAGGTTAATTGTTTAGTAAGCATTCCGAGCGAAACCTTGCAAGTAGCTTAATAGTAGGTAACTATCTTAACTTTCTGTTTTCAATTAATCACAGTCCTTTTGATACATAAAACACGTGCTTTTCTTCTATCGATTTTGGTCAATCTTTTGTCAATATTAATTTAATTAAACCTGCAGTAGATAATGTCAATATTGAATGAAGTGCTTTCCAGTCACCTGAGCACGACCCGGAAATAATCAAGTAAAGACGGTTAATGAATATTTTAGCAGAATGGGCTAATGAAGGACGCCTCCTTTGTTTCGAGCTGATAGCTTGATTACGGAGAGCTTGGGGAAACTTGCTATAACGTGTTGCGCTTAAGAGAATACTTGTTTTAATACACTATGGTTACTAATCCGTTGAACGATAATCTCGCCAATCTACTCTCTACGCCAAACCATGAACTACATTTTGAGATCAAGGCTCAAGGCATATATATTTTATCAACTTAAAATGACTGACTTATAAAAATAAAATAATAATAAAAATGTTTAATTAAAATAATTGTTATACAGCTATCCTACAAACAAATAAAATAAAATAGTAGTGAATCTAAAATTCTTCGTTGGTTTTAATTAGGTCAGAAATTTATTTTTTCCTCAGCTTATATAACCAATATCGCTTGTAAACCAAATATTGCTAAAATTTCCTACAGATTTTTAAAATTTCCAATCTCATAAGCGCTCCCCAATTTAGATCCCATGTGCCGATGTTACTCGCTGTCAATAACGTTGCATAAATTTCGGTGCTGTTTTCTCCCGATAAGATTATCTGTGGGTTCCAATCAGGATATTTCTGCGCCCAGAGTTGGGTAACTAAATACGTGAGTCGCATGTGCGCCCAATTGACACGTGCAAACGAACACGTGGGTGGAATATTCGAAGGAAGTACTGTGGCTGAACAGTACAATATTGTTTATTTAATTTTATAATTATATAGAAATTGTTAATTAGAAACATACCTAGTTCACAAACGTAGTCGATGAGTACCATACAGTCTAGAAGGTAAATATTGCAGCTTGCAGATTACTCACATACTCTTCTACTTGCAGACGGTTACTTGCAGAATTTCAAAATCTACTATTGTAAAGATGATTTATGTACTAGAGCCAATAGAAGAATAGTGGAAACTTTTTCCTTTTGTCTCTTTATTATGTAAATTATCTCATCGAATACAATAAACTTAATTGAACCCTGACCATATACGCAATTTCAAAATCATTATCATCAAAGCTTGGGGCTTGATGAACGGTTCGCAAAAGCCTAAGCAGTTACTGAGTCGGCGCAAAATGTCAATGTAGAGGGGGACAGTAACCCCAAGAACTTCGCACGTGGAGGTTGTGTCGCTCCACGCTCGAAATACATCGCGATGTGCACGTAAACTCACAACAAAAACCCTACAACATTTAAACTAAAGAAACGGCGAAAATGCGCACGAAAAATTGCATTTTTTGAACACGTGCTCAAGAGTGTAAAGCTATGTGGTGTAAAGTGTTTAGTGAAAAGTAGTGTCAGCATGGTTGTGGACATAATTAATACACGCAAATGGAACCAGTTCAAGATTGTGGTGATTTTGCATCTTTTGTTTACCGTGCAATGGTCACAAGGTGAGTCCAGAAATAGAGAGATAAGTAAGATTAACGCGAATCCTGTCCGCTTGTTAAAAGTTTTTGCAGGGGACTTAAATTGGCAGAAACACGTTTGATAAGCGATCTCTGTATATTCGAATGCTTTTACGCCTCGTTCTGCTAATTGGCAACTTTATTTATTACAATTTAATTTAATTAGCGCTACAACATCTTAATTAACAAGTTGCGGTCGTTAATATTTTTTTGGTGTTTTTATAATGGTCAACTCTTGGCCTGTTTTTTTAAATATAGTATCCCTAATTAGGCTGGTGTAATTCTATTATAGCCATATCAATTTATCCTGTTTAAATTACTATATTGCCACTGGTTTGCGAACAGCAAACAACTATTTAATACTCGAACTATTCAACTTTACTACTTCAATAAAAACAAGTAGAAATTAAGTTTATAAGTTAGATACCTATTAAAAACCTAAAATTTATGCGGGCCTGTCTAGAACGTAAAATTAATTCCTGCAAGCGTTCTCATAAATATTTAATTCCTCCGTAGCACAAAGCCGTGCTCCCCGAATCAAAGAGCACCCAGCTGATACCATCGTGGGTCGAAGCGAGCCTGCCACACTCCGCTGCGTGTCCGAAGGCAAACCCAAACCCACCATCCTCTGGTACAAAGACGGCGTGCCACTGCTGCCCAACGACCACCCGCACAGAGTACTGCTTGAAGATGGATTGCTCTTCCTCCGGTGAGTAATTTGTGAAGATTTGTTCTCCGAACAATAGCTCATTTTTCTTCCGTTAAATGCTAGACAGCAGAGATACCAGTAAATTTTTTTTTTTGGATTCGTTTTTAAGAAACAATGAGTAATTTTTCTTTAGCTATTGGTTAGACGGTAGTTTTGCTTCTATTTCAATGATTTCATGTGTTCCTTTTTTGTTTTTTTATTGTTTTGTAAGTGACAATGCGACATTATTGATGCAAATCATGTCGTAAGGTTCTATTTATAACATTTCAAAGAGCTCATTAAAATATTTGGCGGGATACTATTATAGTAATGTATATTTACTTTTAACGTATATATCTGTATAGTTATTCTTAAATACACTTTTTACTTATACAGCCCGTACAGCAGCTTTAGTTACTAGGATTCTACTAGTTTTTCGTCAGGTTTTTAACAATGGAAATAACAGTTGATAATGCATTTAAAACACTATTATCGTAGGGTGATGCGCGGTAAGAAGGAAAATGACGAAGGAATTTACTGGTGCGTGGCTCGCAACACCGTCGGGGAAGCAGTCAGCAAGAATGCTACGCTCACCATCTCTGGTAAATAAATATATAAACACATTTATTTTGGAGAATATTGCTGTAATACTAAAATATTCACGGCATTGTAAAAACCAGAACCCTAACTGCTTTTATTCTAATTCAAAATCTATATAATCGTATCACGATAAGTAAAACGCAGTTTTAAATGAAAATGGCATTCTTCATTGAACACCAGAGCGGGGTTTAGTGTTTGGCGCGTTGCCAAGTACCACCCCGTCTAGTCTACCTTAAATATTTGATCGAAAACTGCAGCAAACTACCTTTCAAAGTTCCTATTTTCATGGAACCAATTTTCCTTTTAGTTCTTCGTGATGAGTTTAAAATTGAACCTCGGGACGTAAAAGTAGCTAGTGGAGAACCGGCTTTATTGGAATGTTCGGCACCGAAAGGTGTTCCCGATCCATCTGTACATTGGACCAAGGATGGGCAAACTTTGGATGCTGAAGTCAATGGACGGTAAACAAAAACTTTTTTAGTCATACAATTGTCTAATATTGGAACCCGTGTTTAGTTTTTAATTTAAAATGTATTTCTAGGATATCAATAATAGACAATGGTAACTTAAAGATCGTAGAAAGTCTTCCATCAGACAGCGGTGTATACAGATGTATAGCTTCGAACCCAGCCGGCGAAAGGCAGTCACGTCCTGCAACGCTTCTCGTCTTACGAAGACCACATTTTCTAGTGAAACCTAATAACATAACTGCACTAATAGGTCAGAACATTGAGTTTCACTGTCAGGTACGAAACACGATATTTTACTCAACACAATATTGGCTTTTAAAAGTAATGATGTGATAGCTACTGTGTTTTAATTTTAGGCTTCACCAGAGTCCGACGTTACAGTTTCTTGGTCCCGAGATCGTGGCACTTTGTCGCCTTACGCTATTGTTCGGAAAGGTTCATTGCGAATAGATCGGGTAGTGGCAGCTGATGCAGGAATATATTCTTGCAGTGCTGAAAGTCAAGCTGGGAACAGCAATGTCAGCGCTATTCTTACTGTTCATTGTAAGTAAGAAATAATTTTTTACCGGTAAATTACTTTGAGCTTTAGATCCCTGTCTTTAAAATTTATTATTTGTCACAGCGCTACCTCATTTCAAAAGAGTGCCTTCAGACCAAACAGCATGGGAAGGAGAAGCTGTATCATTTCCTTGCGAAGCGGAAGGGTCGCCAAAACCTGTGGTTTTTTGGACTATGGAAGGATCACAGGTATAATTTGTCTATTTGATATTCATTATTATGTTTTTTTTTTCCAATACATGTATGTGTCTATCTATGCCATTATTAGAGCAAAATATACTTTTTTTTTTTTTTTCTTCTAAGAGGATTTTGGCGTCGCACGTCTTATGCATTTGCCAGTGTCAAGTATACATATATATTCTCAATTTTTGCTAGATATTATCAAACAAGTCATAGTCACGATCAAAGTCAAGCAAAGCAAGTCACGGTCAAATCCAAGTCATGCCCCAGTAAAGTGGTGAAAACTTTACTAGAGCCTTCTATGGAGTTTTGGAAACAACACGAAAATTCACGATTCACGACATTATACCATTCACCAACACTCGTGCATGTACACGAACACTTAACGGGTAAAAATTCACCGTTTTTACACATTAACACTCGAAATAACACAAGTTTTGGAAAATAATAAAATGACGCGACATGAATTCTTCACGTTCCCGCCAAAAAAAAAACAAAATATACTTTCTAGGAGCTGATATTTCCAAAGATAAGCCATGGAACAAGCTCTTTATACTTGGACCGCGTCACAACTCAGCATGCCGGTAGATTAACTTGTGTGGCTGTGAGCGCAGCGGGAAGCGCTTTACACACTGCTACCTTGCAGGCAAGTTCTATTACTTTATATTAAGTATGATTATTATGATTCAATTGATCTACTTCTAGTGCTACTATAACGGGCATATTTTTATAGGTTTTACGAAGGGAAGCTAATGCTTTCAACGCTGAGTCCGAGTTTTCCTCACCTTACCCAGAAATGGGTAAGCCACAAAATCATCCTCCGATGACACAGTACGAATTAGTACAAGCTCGAAGATATCTGCAACAAGATGTTTTGGTTTTAAGAAGAGTAGAAGGGATATCAGCAAATACTCTGAAGATTGTTTGGGATGTGAGTTAAAAAACAAATTTTGGTTCCAAGATTCTTACTTAGTACGTGTGAACTCGTATTTTACAATATGCATTTTGATTTCAGGTGTTAACAGATTACAACGAATATTTAGAAGGTGTAAAAATATGGTTCAACGGGACCTCTTTAAATCGACATGCCTTAGACGTTCAAAACATTCAGCATTCCAATGATACTAGTTTAGAAGACTTTATAAAATACGAAAACTTTACTATGACCACAGTTCATAACAGTGGATCCTCTAGTCATGTTTTAACTGGCTTGCTGCCATTTGCTCACTATGATGTATTTTTGATGCCATTTTACAAATTACTGCTAGGAAAGCCTTCCAACCTGAAGACTGGTTTTACAGACGAGGATGGTAAGGGCTTCGATTTTCATTATGGTAATGCATTTTATTTGGGACGTGGAGTTGCTAAGCGGTGTGTATATTTTAGTTCCATCAGAGCCGCCGCAGAGCGTTACAGCGGGAGTGATAAATGCGACGTCCGCCTGGATTCGGTGGGATCCACCCCCGGTGCATACATGGAACGGTGAAATTTCGGGTTATTTGGTTAGTGCTTTTTTATTTTACTGAATTTTATGGTACTGGCTTGTCGAGTAATGTTTTTACCGTCTATTTTTTTAGATTGAAGTGCGAGTGGGTGGAACGAGTGGCGGTCGCGTGGTGGGACAAATGTCGCTTGGAGCGCGCACGCGTGCTGCGGCCGCGAGTTCTCTTCGGACTGGTGGTCGGTACAGCGCACGCGCCGCTGCCGTCACGCAACGCGGACATGGACCATTCTCTGCGCCCGCGCATATACACATGCTGCCTTCACATTCGCAAAGACACTATGTACAGTAAGTACTACAATTTGTTGACTTCTTTCTTTTCTGACATCTCTCTAAGATTCTTCAAGATCAATGTGAAAAGGTATTTTGATCTTTGGGCACATTCTCGCTTACCAACAAGCAAGTTTGACAACAAACGAGAATTTGTACACCCCAAAGAAATGGACCTAATGCATTCTATTTCTAAAGAACACACTTACTCATAAAACATTTAAACCGGCTAGGTCTCGGTGAATTTTGGTTATAGTGTCTAATTAAGTATGCAACAGTGTTTCTATATATTCTGCTATTCTAATTCAAACATTTTTGTTACAGAACCGAGCCTGCGACAGACAAAGCAATTATGACTATGTTCCAAGAAACCTGGCTTTTAGCGCTCTGCTTTACTTTGTTAATACTAGTCGTAATTGGAGCTGTTGTTATTGTTTACATCAAGCGCCGACAGTCTAAGCAAAGGAAGAGTCATAACTCTAACGGTAAATTTATTTTTGCAGTTACCTACGAAATTACTAAGACTTCTCGGTTTATGTTCTAAGAACGTCAAATTTCAGGAACAGCGATAGCTAATGCTCAACAATGTTTGATAAGTAAAGAAGCCGTCTGGCTTCGAGAAAGGTCTAATTTTGAAGGATCTACAGAACCTAGAATAGAAATATTAAACTGCCATCAAAGTTTACTTAGAGGTTAGTACCATATAACTATTTCAGAATTGTTTATCAACCTTTGTTCGATTATTGAACAATTCTGAAATATTAATAACGATTCTTTATTCAATAAAGGAACTGTTGATAATGTTATATCTTTTACAGGTGGTAGCACAATTTCAACAATGGCTATGGAGGCCGAGTATACACTTCCACAACAAACTAGCACAATGAATCCTATTCTTGAAGAAAATCCTTTAAGAATCCAACCGGAACCTTACGCTTCAAGTGCCATATACACTGAACTTAATTACCAGGTAAATGTTATTGTAAAGTAAAAATGGACACATGATCCGTGCCAACCTACCAACTAGCTCAACCTACTAGCGGGATGAATGAATGAGATGGGATGAGTGAATCCCTTAAGAACCATACACCCACTAGTGGGATGAGGGGAAATTAGATATAATTATGTTACAAAAAGCCGTTGAAAATTTTATGGAAAGTCAAAATAATTGTATAATAATATATATAATTTTACTTAAATGTTGAATATAAGCAAATGTCAAAACAAAATGAAACAAGCAATACAATTTAACAAATTGATTTCAGGATCATACAGATGCAGAAGACTCGTGTCTAAAATGTGCCGTAAGTCCAGGCTCTTATGACAATAGCATGGTGAGGTCTTATGGAGAAAGCAACCAGTACTCCAATGAAGAATGCTCAACATGCTGCCGAAGCAGCAGCTCTACATTAACAAAAGACTACAGCGAGATGACAAAATGCAACGACGATGAACAGATGTCTATAGAAGATTGCCCATCATGCAAAACCAATCATTCGAGATCGTCAAGCCATCACGATGGAAACAAGGAATGGGCGATGGCAGAAGTAGAATACGACTACCCTCAATGGCAGTGGCTGGGTAGAGAGAACAGTTTTAGACACCAATCTGAAGATATGAGATACGCAATGCAAGCAGATCAAAGCCTGAGATACTCGAATAAGCCTGGCCAGAGTTTACACTATTCTACTCAACCTAACTTAGACTTGAGCTATTCTACTCAACCTAGCCTAGAAATGAGTTATTGTGGCCAACAAGACATGAGTTATTCCGGTCAGCAAGATACGGGTTATTCTGCTCAGCCTAGCCAAGATACGGGGTATTCGTCTCAATCAGGACAGGAGATGAGGTTTTCTACGGCTGGAAGGAGTGAGCAGAATTGTAGGATGAATCTGTGCGATATTTTACCGCCACCGCCTTATGAGAGGTAAGGTTTCGTAATTTACTAACAAATAGTATAAGAATCTTTGTGATGCTTTCGAGGCCACGGTTACCATAATTACCATAAAAAAATTAGGAAATTTGTGCGCGATTTAAGCATTCCATCCAGCTAAGATTGTTCTTATAAAATTCTCATTTATCTTTTATCAATTTGTCCACAGAAATTCACCATATCGCGAAATGCATGCATTTACCAATCACTCAGGGACTTCAGGTTGTTCGAGTCATACTTATAGAAGTTAATTTAATAATTAAATTTCTAAGCAAATATCACTAGTACGTAAAGCAAGCAATATTAACATATACCTAGGTGTAAATAATGTATAAAAGGTTTTTGCATATTCTGAACATTAAGTGGATGCCATCACACCGTCACGTAATAAATAAATACGAGCTGCGCGAACGAAATATTTCATAATCGAGGTGAATGCAAATGGATTTGAATTAGACATGCCTATTTTATTTTAACTTTTTAATTCAAATTTTTATTTAAAAATAGGTTACTTTCATACAAGTAAGTCGCAAAATAATAATTCGCAAGCAGCTTTCTTTCATCATAGTAAAAATAAACGGTTTTAACTTTCTCAGATTTTTACTTTTTTTTAAATGTGTAATTGTCAGTTCATGCTTTGCTCGCGCTGGATTTCATGTCATTTGGGACCGCGTAAAGTGATTGCCATTTAGAGCCGTAATGTTAATATTGTTGTTTTTGCATGGATGAAAACAAAAGGCGAATTATTAAAATTCATAGAACAAAAGTTGTAAAGTAGGATGTAGAAATGAAGCGTTTTGCGTTAATTCAAAAGCGCATTGTTTTAAAGTACTTCGAAAAGTTCGAAGTAATCAACTTTGTCTTGTCTGTTCAGAAAGTTTATTTAATAAATAAACCGTCTATTAAGTCTGTATTCCGTGGCGGTGTAATAGTCGCGGCCTAAAAAGATTGAATGTAGTTTTTGTGAACGTGCTTAGATACTAATTATAATAGACTGCTATATATTATAAATATTATAATATGTATAACCTAACTATCTAAGCGATAGATAGATTTTTCATCTTTCTCTAGTGACTGTGATATAGTATAATTTATCTGTCTTACGTTTTGTACATATTTTGAATGTTTGATATCCTTATACAATTTTAATGCAGTATTTATAGATATATTAGTGGTCAATATAAATGAACCAATAGATTTTTTGACTTATCCATAAATCACAGTTGTAATTTTGAACTGAGACAAGATTCCTAAAAATATACCTACCTAGAGAGTAATTTGTAATTTTTTAACAGGACAGCATTATTAAAACAATTACACCATAATACTGACTGATGTTTCTTTATCCCCCCTTTAAAGTATAGTTTTAGACAACAGTATAATTATAGGATATAGGTACGATGTACCATGATGTTGGAGCATCTGGTAAAGGCACTAAGTAATTGCCTTATAGATTTTAAAGCATTTATTGCAGTGTTCAAGCCATATCACTCAAGCCGAATAAATACGAGAATCAGCGGCGTTTTTTGGTGAGCAAAGCTGTGTCGACATAGGTAATGTTTCCTAGAAAACACATATTACACAAAACACGAACAAAATACAATGAAAGCTATATAACAAAAAAAAATAAAAAAATAGCAGCTTTGCACGGTTCAGCTTTGGTGGATTCCCGTTCTATTGCCGCTTTAGTAATTACTGAATATTTTATATTTAAATGTATTTAGTAGTCGCGCATCCGTCACACAGAACTAGAACGAGTGTATGTGCGTTAGTTGTAGCAAGTTCCATTATAAAGGAAGTATCTCGATTACATTTTTTTTTTCTATTTAATTTAATTAGGTTGTAATTAGATATGAGTATTGGAGATGTCGCAATTCAACACATCCACAGGTGCACTTTAAAAGTATTTAAAGTTCGAACAGCTGTAAGATAGCTCGAGGCTTTACGATGCATTTTATTGAAAGCAAAGAATTAATTGGCCAATACCGAGGGGTGTATCCGAACAATTAAACACAGTTTACTGACCAATAAACCTGCGAATAGCTTGTTAAAAGTTGAGTTACAGTCTCACTTTCCGCGAACGGGTTCGGATATATTTAGATACAGTACAGATATAAATAGCTAGAGGAAAAAGTTACAAAGTAAGTTTCGTTTTTAGGGTTCCGTAGCAAACTACGAACCGTTATAGTTTTGTCTTGTTTGTTGGCTCAGAAACTAAGGTCTCCAGAATTGGTATATGTATATGTATCAATTCAATTCAATTCATTTTTATTTCCGAATAGGTATTAAAAATACTCTTATGGATAGTCATCACTAGATATAACTAGGTTAGATAAACAAAACGTCACAAAAGCACAACAAGAATTATCAGCACTACAAACATTTGTAGGCTTAAAATAAATGTCAATAGTAATAATAATACTTAAAATAAAAATAGTATTAGATAAGTAAGTCTATTCAATTATTAAAATTAACAAATAATAATAATTAATAATAATCATCATATATACCCACTACCATGGAAATAATGATTTTTTAAAAATATTATAGGAGGTTTTTCTACCACACGGAGAGTGAGAATGTGAAAAAAGTTTACCTACCTCTTCGAGTGGGATGTAGTTGAACAGGGAATTCAAAATCTTTCTGAAGGTTTTAAGACTGATTTTCTAAATAACATTCAATAGCATATTTTTGCCAATTTTGTTCATGACATGGGTTGCAATTAAAACGTAAGGCAATTTCATAAAATGAGTTAAAAAATCTCGAAGAACTAGCACACAAATTGAAATTAGTTATCAAATTGTCACGACACTGCAGTTTAATAGTGTAATTCTGCGGTCTTCAAGCCGCCACCAATCGTGGGGATTATGGCAAACCATATGGCAAAGGCTTCGTCCAGCGGTGGACGTCTAAGGAAGAATGTAAATAAAACTGTTATCGTGGACTGACTTCACTTCCATGATCCTGTCAACCGACGAAAAGCGAAAGCCTCATATAATTACATCTGTAATCAGCTCTTACCATAAATAACTGAACACGTATTGTGCGTGAAGCGCAGGCTGCGTCGGAGGGCGTTGCCATGGCGACCAGGCTTCGCTCACCCTCACTGCACCCTTGTTATTAATACCCTCAATAATTAAGCTTGATTGCATTTCACACCAGGTGTCGGATACCTCTTGTCAAATGAAACCGTGTGTATGTTTAATTGCACCTCTTGAAACATGTCTTTTGAAGCTTGATATACCTCTTTGAAAACAATTTGAGTGTTTGCTTCTCTCAATTGAACAGTTTGTCAAATTTCGAAAGGGATATTTGCCGTTCTGTTGAGAGTTTTGCTATATTACTCGTCATTTTAAATATCCTGGCACATAATACGGCACGTTTCTGAAGTATTTTTCACGCACTACGTGCCCCCGCAAGTTTTTATTGACATATTATGTTATAAAGTAACAGAAGATTTAAAATATTTTTTACAAATTCAATTTTTTTTTAAACCATGTCCTTTACCATACCATTAGCATACCTTTACACTTTTTACCTTTTTGTTTTTTTTTTTAATTTAAATTATGTATTAGTAGGTAACTTGGTAATTAATTAATGAATTAGTAATTAATTAATAAAATCCTTTTTTATGAAATTAATATTAATAATTTTAATTTTAGTTTGATTAAAACAACTTTACACACATCATAATATTTTTAAAAAAATGCGCTGTGAGGCTGAAATAAAAATATTTCTGTTTTTCCCTCTAACAAAAAAGATAAAAACATTGAGAGCTTTTCATGAAATAAGTCCCGCATAGGCAGCGCTGTCATAGCGCGACGGAATGTTAGGAAATACCTACTGATTTTGTAATTTTTAAAATGTTGGATATGTTAGCTCTAATTAATTATTTTTTCCAATATACCAATGATAATTGTCCAGAAAAAAAAGTGTCAGATTTAGTTCCGCTGTTTGTCCGTGGGATTTCTTTCATGAAAAGCCCTCTAGCTTACTCGTCAACTACTAACAAAGACAGTTAAGTCCACGGAAAATTGAACTAGAACGAAAGGTCGTAGAGCGAGCACTTTACTTCATTTCTCTATACTCTCATTATTCACAAAACGAATTCAATAAATATGCTGAAAGCCCACTGAAATCAATTTGCTTGTTCACACTGAATAAGTTATGGGTTCACATTTCGTCGCACAACCGTGTACGTGACGGCTCTCCATCACACATCCCACGGGCTCTCTCTGTGAATTTTTATTTTCTTTATTAATCAGCGCTCCCCTATAGAGCAATTTCTGGTAAAAACCACTCTGATACGTCGAGAAGTCAAGAGGGAAGATGACAGGGAAAAATTGTAAGGGAGGCGCGTACGTAGCTTCGTTATGAGAAGGCTGTATCCCGTCGGAGGAATGACAAGGAAAAACAAATGAATGTGGGTATTGTTGGGCTAAATTGTGGCGAAGATGGTTTGAGATTAGACTGGAAGGCGCTATATTGTTCGGCGGATATTAAATGAGATTTTCTGCGACAGGTATTGTTTTATTTGATTTAATGAAGCTTTTGAGCGGCAGATGAATTTAAAATGTAAGAAAATAAATCGCGTTAACCATAGTCATAGTCAAATTGGATCTCGTAATAGATATATACATTCCGAGAAACATAGCTTGGCACCCTGGAATTCATATCATTTAACAGTTTCTACTAAAAAAAAAATCATGCGTTTGCACGATACAGCATGTATCTTGCAGTATAATGTAAGCAGTATAAAGTTGTATATTCCAGTACAGTATAATTATATGTACACTGCTGGACGAATATAAGCCTCCCCAGATTATGGAGGTTGCATTAATCGCTACGCTTGGCAGGCGGCTTGGAGATCGCAGAATTTTCACCATTTACTAAAATAACACTGCTGCTCGTCCGCTAGTGGTACTGGTCGCAGTCGGACATACTCGAGTATATAATGCAATTGTATATTAAACGAAAATAATACTGATTAATATAAGCAAAATTAGTAAAAACTTGTGTAGTTCTCCAAATTGCCACCACCAACTTATACTGGTAGGAGTCTGGGTTCAACCTCCATTAGAACAGTATACACAGTGTTAGACAAGATACCAATCTATGATAAATTATGTTGAAAATTTATCAAACAACTAGCGTCAAATATTTGCCCAGGGATATAACAATTTGTGTCACAGCTGTCCGCCTAAATGTTGTTGCCATTTATCTCGTAAGGCCTTGAGACGGTTTTGTAATTTTATTTGATGGGCTATTAATAATAGACAACTCGAATATCGAACGTTCATGTTCGCAAAAAAAGGCTCGTGTAAGTGAATGTAATGGTTTTGAATTAAAATTTGAATTTGATCTGTCTTTCAATTGATGAGTCATGTAGAGGCGCAAATTGTGGTAATAAATAAATTAATGTAATTACCTTTTAGTTTGACTAGCCTTGTGGCTCAGTGGGTGGATTGCCGCCTTCTGATCTATAGGTTGTGAGTTCTATTCCCACCCAGGACAAACATTTGTGTGATGAACATGGATGTTTGTTCTTTGTCTGGTGTGTTTCTATATATTCTTTGTATGTATTTACAAAAAAAAAAGTATGTATGTATTCTATCGGTTCTTATTTCATACAAATCAAATCATAGTTAAAGTAAACGCGATCGAATAGGTAAACGCAATTAGAAAAAATCGCACTAGTCACTCTACAAAAAGCTATAAGCGTGATGCGCGGCCTAGCTCGTTTTGCCGTGCACTCGTACAAGACAATACGTCAAGTTTATAGCATTCCTTGAAACGATCATCGGATGTTATCGAAACTATAGTCTGAATAACTGACTCAATTTATCAAGTTTTATGATAATGTGTATACAAGTTTTATTAAAATAAGTTATTATGTCAAAATCACGTCGGTTTTTAGAATAAAAATGTACTTACCATTTCGATGTATCCTAGAGATCTGCTGTGTATAAGCATACCTACGCATAGACAATAGATCCCTAATGGGAATGCATCATGCACCTACGACACAAGATTATTCTTAGTATAGGTGCGACATTGCCACAATTCATTGTATATAATATTTTGTGTTTTATAATTTGTTTATCGTCTTCTACTTTGTAATCCTAACTTAAAACCTATTATAAATGCGAAAGTACCCTGTCTCTCTGTCAGGATATTTGTCACTTATCACGGTTAAACGGCTGAACTTATCGACCAGAATTTTTGCATATATATAGCTTATGGATTGGAGACGGTCATAGGCTACTTTTTTGTAGGTCCACGCGGACGAAGTCGCGGGTAACAGCTAGTAATCTAATATAGAAATATATAATGATATGATTAGTAAGAATTCTCTTCTAGAATATAATTATACAAGCAAATATGCTTCACGATTATTAGTATTGTTATTAGAATAGTAATAAAAAAAATAACGATTCACATCACTAGGATTTCCTGCGCCGAGGATGACATGGACCTCACACAAAGACAAGGACAACAAACACCGAGCCAGACCAGATATTTAAATTCATCATTCAAACATCTAGCGGATGAGAATCGAACCTGGAACAGCCTGCTCTTAAGGTGGACGTTCTACCATTGAACCACACAGGCCACCAAAGATAAGTGCCTATTTTTTTAAATATTTTTTTTTGCATCTTTAAAAATGTATGAAAGTGACAAAGACAATAATTTATTCAACGGGCCTTCTGGTCAAACTCATTGAATATAACGAAATCTTATTCAAAGGAGGTTCATCGTACTCAAAACACGATACGAAAACTCCATCGAAAAAGTCACGAATTTCGGAAAATAATTACTAAAACGACCGTAAAATTATGAAACAGAGACGAGGGTGCATGAATTATACATAACAGCAGACTAAAGGTACCTCTGGAACCATAATTCGTACTCGTTCGTTCGGGGTTCCGTACTATATTTATGGGAGCAGATAAGGCCTACAGATGGCGGTGGTACGGTTTTCCTTTCCCTTTCTTCCCTTAATACTTGTTGAGTTACGGTTTCCAATTCCAGTCGTGCACTTCAGGTACGGAGAGTTGCGCAAGGATCTTTGCTAAGTTATCGGAGAAATTGTCGGCGATCTCACGTATTTTTATCCGACTGCCCAAGAAGGACGGTAATGTTTTGTGTTGTATGTTTGTTCGTTCCTATATTATTTCCTGTAGCCTAAACGGCTTGACCGAATTTGACGAATGGGTGTCGTTGGATTCCTCATCACCCCCGGAGTAACATAAGCTACATTTTTACAGTTGGGTATTTTGATTTTCTTTAAATAATGTTATTTGTTAATACTAAAGACTAGGTAGAGAAAAAACTAGCAATCATCCTGATAGCTATTAAGGGAGTCATTTTCTGGGGCAATATATGAAAGGCCTCTTTCATCATCCCCAAGTAAAGTTTTAAGTACAAACTTATTTTACCTGAGACTTTTACTCACCAATTAGGACTAAACGGAAAGTAACATCAAGTTTCAAAATGGCGCAGTATCTGTCACTTACATTGAACAAAAATAACTGAGACCTGATGACTTTATAATTATCTTGACAAACTCTCAACCGATTTTTCTCATATTCAAATTTCTTATTTAGAATCGAGTGTTTATGCCAAATATTATCAATATCAGCCGATAAAAGGTGCCGTTTTGTCAGTTAAAACTGAGACCTTTCGTTCACTTCGCTCACTCGGTCAATAATAATTTTGAATTATAAATCAAATTAATTACCAACCTAAATGTGTGTGCAAAAATGTCCCAGATATTTATTTATTATTTTATTATTAAATGATTTTACTTCATATTTTGTAAAAGCGTATCTCACTCAATAAACTTATCAAAGTAAAACATTCCATTCGAAATTTTAGAGCAAATATAAAAAGCTCACAGCGGGTTATATCGATTGGCATATCCAATTATTAATCACAGCAATTATCAGGAACCCGAAAACATTAGTCACGCTTGGACGGAATCAACACAGAATTATGACATCGGCACCGCGTGACGCTACGGCACACCGGTCACGCAAAAATGACTCTTCAGACTACGATATGATAGCCAAATTGTATATTAACCTACCTCAATTCGCTAATGTAACTGAAATGGATGAGAGCAAATTCTACAAGTATTGAATTATGATATTATAAAGTAGATGCAACTGTATTATCGTGTTAGCAATATTCCACAATTTAACTGTTTCATTCAAAATCGTTAGATTTATGTTTTATTTAAAAGTGTTTTGACTTGTTTTCATGCAATAAATATACTTTCTATCAGCGAACAGATAAGAATAGCTAATATAACGCTTATGGAAAGGATTCTCTGCTCTGCTTCAGCCTTTTGTTTTAAAACATCCCACTGCTGCGATATCAGCCGAGAGATCAGAGAATCAGAGATATCAGATATATGAGTGTGAATGAGGGCTAGTTTCAAAGCTTTTTGTAACATCTGTGTATAATCATTATAACAGTGATCAATAAAAGATTTTCATTCTACCTTTATTCGCGGGAATATTGGGAGTGACTTATGAAACTGTAAAACGATATATTAGAGCACAGTCTGAAGAGGCCCAAAGGTGCCTGTTTTTTGGTGATTTATAGCAGAAAGGTAGCCATGACTAATGCCTGTTTAAATAGGAGCTTTGTCTACGAACTGTCGGGGTAGTATTGAAATTTTTCGGATTTGAATTTGAATTTAAAATTGTTGTTTTGGGACCAATTTTGGAATTAAGTAAGCTCTTATAAATAGCCAGCAAATAGCTTGAAAAATGACAACACCTGCGCAATAGTTGCGTATGTTCGTGAACATGCGCCAATTTTTTCCCCACTACGCTGCTTTTTGCTGGATATGTTAGCCGGCCCTGAAAGAAGTATTCGTGTAAGTAGTTCTATCACAGTTCATTGACATCGGCAGCTTATTCAGCCCACTGCAGAGCCTCCTCCCGCTTCCATGTTCTGTGCTAATCTCGTCCAGGTGTTGCACCATTTTTTATTTTTTTTTAATATTTCCTCGTGTCTATTAATGCGAAATAGCATAATTTCCAATTTCGCCAAACTTATCCAACAGAACTTCCATATGACTAACAGAAATGACAGTGATTAAAACCCGACGTTAAATTTAATCCTGGCTTAACTGATATAACCCGAAAGTTTGAACATTTCAGGAACTAATTTCGAGTTTGAGCCCGTTTTGTATCTCGCGGGATTCGATGGGAGGTCGTTAAGTTATAAATAGACACTGTATGAAAATGACATATTCTATTTATAGATATCTGGCTATATTATTATCAGACGAGATTTTGTAGCTACATAGTGACTTATCTGTAGGAAGTAGAGTGATAAACTTATCCATCTTTAACGTAAGTCGTATGAAGGAACCCAAATTTACAAAATACGAGAGTCCTTTATATATCTGTATTCAGAAAATGCACTGCTGTCTCCTCCGTTTCAATCTACACATTGGTCACTCTGTAACTAGATTGCTCACTGATTTATATGTTACTAGTCCAAAGACTTTTAATATTATATAGTAGTATTATAGACGTCATTGAAATTGCTAGTGCCCTAATCGCTTCAGTTTTGGGTCTGCAAAAGTAGCATGAAAAATATTACGCAAAAACCATAGAGCTTACAGTATTTATTATATTTTTTCTTACAAGACTGGATACAGTTTTCAGTGGCCGAGCGAAGCGGAGGTATCAGACTCTACGAGAAAAACTTGTTGTTTGTGTGTTTGTTCATTTTTCTGATCATAACTAAGTCAAATTTTGTGAGCAAGTAGTTCATTATAATATACTTTTTAATATTGAATATGAGCAAAATTGGGCCACGGGTGTAAAGTTATCTATTAGGGGCGCGAGTCTCAGCTCGGCGCGAACTACTCGTTAAGTTTGCAGTCTATTGTATCTAGATGGACACGTTTATTACGTACGTAGGTACAATTTTATTTTTATCTACAAAAATAATTATAGTAACTAAGGACATTTTTTACCAGACGACGGCGGTAAAGGTGGTCATTAATTTAACCTGACCGCAAAAAGCAAGACAGGTGCAATTACGTTACTAATTTAGCAATTTAGTTAATTTATTCTCGGTTAGTGAGATTTACAAGACGTTCGCACATATAGAGTCACCAAGAGTTTTAACTACGAAATAAAATTAGGTTATTTGGCTGCAATATTTCTTTAAGCTATATCCTTGATGCGTAGCATGCTTGCAACAGGTATCAAGACCGAAAGTCTATTATTTGTATTGAGCAACACAGTGACATAGTTACATGTCACATAAGTCGAAAGACAGTGTGCAACCTTTATACTTGCGTACGTAAATACGAATCGAAATTCAAACAAACACACATTCAAACAGTCTCTAATGACGAAAATTCTTTAAAATGGTTGAGTCAAAACCTATAAAAAAAGTCTATAAAAAAAAACTTTCATGTAAAACGGAAATAAAATGAAGATATCAAATTCGATATGACTCAGTTTAAAAATTGAATGGAAAAAAAAAGTATGTGTGCTCTTGTAGACTAGTTATTTAAAAAAAATTTAATGTAAGGTGAGGTGTAGGCAACTCGCTTCGCAGACGTTCAACTATAAATTATAGCATATACATCGCTTAAAGCTATCTATTCCAGCAACCATGCACATGCAGAAAGGAACATCATGAAAAGACTATGGCAGCAGAAGTCGAAGGGAACTAAGAAAATATTCTTGCAAATTCATCCACGTAGTGGTTAAATAAGGGATGAAGGAATAAATGATATTTGTATGAAAGTTCGTAACTATTAGTTTGAATTGGAAAGGTCGACGACGTGGCATTGGCATGACGACGTGATGCAATTTTTTCCTAAATTTTGTTTTAATAAAAACCATGAAAGTCAAACATAATTATCTATATTTAGTCTCATTCATGATAATTATCTATCTTAAATTAATACTTCGCATTTAGCAGCTATCTTGCTGTACAAATTCGCAGCACTTTAACGGACACATTACAAAGCGTCTGAATTAGCCGCAAAGGGAAGATTTCGCTTTATCTCTGGCCATATTTTTAAGTAAATTACAAATAGGTGTGTATCGCCCCCGCATTTCCATCGGTGCCGTGCGCGCTATCGCAAACAGGGAATCTTACCTAACCGTTGGAGTTGTACACAGTAGGAGACTTCTTTGAAGGGTTCTAAACTAAAGTCGGGCGTTTTTGTTGAAAAATTATAATTAGTGATTTTCTACTGAGGAGCTAATGCCTTTATTAACTAAACAAAATACAAACTTAGCTAAGCATCAATTTAACTAAGTCGGACTAAGGCATGTCAAAGCAAAAGACATGTCTTACCACAAAAGATATTTTTACTTTAAAGTGTCTTACGCATTTAGGTACCCTCCTAAGTTTGGTGCAAAGTATTTTTCATTGTAAGATACGTCCTAGAGTGTTAAGTATGAACTTAGGAGCTGTCAAAGTTTAGTGCAGACGGGCATTAAACTACCTAAATATCTTACTTAGCCTACTTCATGAAACGGACATTTGTATTACCCAGAGACCAAAGAAGGTCTAAAGATAATCCAATTGTTCAAGCCCACTACCAGTTGTCAGCATGCTGGCGGCATTATCATGCTGAATGGCAATGCTTACACGTTGCACCAGATAGAAGCCAGCATTTTGGTCACGAGTCGTATCGACCAGGCGCTCTAGAAAAAAACACAAATTCAAATTAGTACGAGCATTTATATGTATAGCGATCTATACATATAAATGCTGAGCCAACTGAGATTACCATCTTACAGTTGCTGTTATTGGAAATAATATTTCCTTTTTTGTTGCTCTGCATCAAACAACTTGGTTATCAGCAATTGTACAGTGTTGTTTCATCCGCACGTTTGCATATAATATTTCGCTGCACTGCACTAATAAAATGCTCTTTTGTAGGCACAAGTTTTTTATTGTGCTCAGCACTCTCTGACTGAGTGTAACTTGTTCTGCAGTTGTAAATAAAAAGCTCTAAAACAGGTAACCAAAGAGAAATAAGCCTAATATCCTGATGTGAAATAGGGAACAGACTAGTTTTTAACCCTTCATGAGCCCGATGTCTTACTAGCAAAACGTCTTTGTACTAAAACGCCTGATACTCTTAAATGCTTATCATTATCCTGCCCTAATCCTACCTATCCTACATAATATTATAATTCAGAGGAATATAGCCGCAGTCGTATCAGGACTAATCAAGCTTCGAGGTATAACAATGAATACATTCGTCTTCAGGAAAAAACTTCGCTTGCGCGATTCAGATCTCCCCACATTACACCTGTCAGTCCATACTAAATGTCAAAAAATGCACAAAAATGGATCAACGCCAACTAGCGAACTATATAGTAAGTTACTTTTTTTTTCTGTCTGGATGTATCTCGCGTTATCACGGCTAAACGGCAGAACGGATCTGGATAAAATTTGATAACGAGTTACGTATATCACAAAGACAAAGACAGACATATGAAAGTTTTTTATGTCCATGCGAACGAAATCGTGGGAAACAACTAGTTCTGTACAAAGTATACTGCATGCTCTGAAACATAAGTCCTCGTACTGTGTACAATTCACGTCGGAAACGTACTTTTTCGCCCCGTCTCACCGCCGGCCGTCGCCGTCGGCTTCGCATTTCCATACCTTCCTACCTGACGGGCTTTCCATCCGACGATAACGTCGTTTGAAGCTCCTCGTGATAGTTTTTGTTGGAAAATGGAGTGCTAATTCTGTTAAATTACCATAGCGTTTCTGTGATGTATTCTGGCGGTTGCAGACAACAATTAAAGATTCTGGCTTAGCTGATCTTTCAGGTCCATGTATAACTTCTTTACTTTATCATTGGCTTTTGTATGTACATAGTAATTACAATCAAAAATCGTATCGTGAATTTGCAAATTGTCTTCTTACGAAATCCTATAGGTACTCTCCATTTTAGGATGATTGAGAAAAAATTTACCAAACAAGAAAACCAAATCCAAAAAATCCATACTTCAGCAAACAAACGCATGAACAGAAATCGGCAAACCTCTCAGCTAACCCTCAGAAAAATCCCCGTTTTCTTCTGTAAATAAAAAATCAAACTGGACCGCTTTCCCTGTTTGTTTGGATATTTCGTTTGCTCTGAGGCGTACCAACTGTTAGCGTAAAACAGAGTCTTGTATGCGCGCACACAACGGGTGGTCTTTATCATTTCGAATGTAAACAGAGTACTCAAACAACACACAATATAATACAGAATTCTAAATCAACATTGGCTTTTGTGATGCGGTTCTCGTGTTTTGTAATCTTGGGATTCTCTTTGAGGATAAACATGTGGAAGTTTAATTTCATTGCTCTCAATCTGTCAAGACGTTTATGTGATTGCGAAATTCAGTTCGAACCATATTTATTTAGTCTAGTACGTATCGTGTACGTATCGTGTGTATGAAAACTGTGTATTTGACGTTACCAAGTGTTGTGCTAACCCAGGGTCCGAATAAATGAATTGAATTGAATTGAATTGAATATATAGGTAAAAAGCTAAGACTATATCAGCTACACTATATATAAATACATTTTATTTTAAAATAATTACTAGTTATTACCCGCGACTTCGTTCGCGCGGACATAAAAAAAGTATCTTATGTCCGTCTTTGTGATATACAGTAACTCTTTACCAAATTTCATCAGGATCCGTTCAGCCTTTAGCCTTGATAACGCGACAAACATCTAGACAAAGTGACAAATTTACTTCCTATAGTTCGCTAGGCAGCGTTGATCCATGTTTGTGATTTTTTTGACGTTTTCTAGGGAGTTCTGAATTGCACAAGCGAAGTGTTTACCTCGAGACGAACGTATTCATTTTTATTCCTGGAAGCTTTATTGGTCCTTATATAACTACGGCTATATTCCTCTGCATTATAATATTAGTTAGGATTATATTCATACCTTTAGTTGATTGTGCATAACCGCTACGTGAATAAAAGCTTCTTACGACATATTTTATGATTTCATACGAGAAAGTGGACGGGCGGACTAAAAAAAATAACCGAATTAACATGGTTTGGAACACCAATATTTTTATTAAATCACCACAACCAAATATTTGTTGTCGAACCTACATGCCCTTTGGAATGGTCGGTCGACCGTCTCAAACCAGCTCTTGGTCAAAACTTTGAAGTGGCGTCCAAAGCTGAGGCTATCAAACGATTGCAGACATCAAATCAAATAAATCACAAACTTAACGAGTTTCTGACCAAACATTCGTGGCCTAACGTTTTGATTATTTTACAAACACTCGAAGAGTAATGGCGCATGGGAACCGTGTTTACTGTTTTTTTTGAAGTCTGAATATTGGGCAACCGCACAAGTATTTGCTTAGCGGGACAAGGAGATGCCGTGACAATATGGTAATAGTCTTCTAATTTATGCATATAAATAGTATTGGTTTGTCGTAATAGTCGCGTGTCTTCGACGCGAGGTGTAGGCCTCGCTTTACTGTTCGTTTTACTGAGCGATGACATGCAGAATGAATCATGCACAAGACGCAGACAACTTCAATAAATATCGGAGGTATTAATCGTAGCTTCGGCTATTTTGCTTCGATGTGCTCATTACATGTTTCATGTCACACACAATGAAAGGCGCAGGTTGTTTTCACCAGGGGTCTGGCGGGGCCTTAGATTCAAAGACTCCCCGCTGAGCCGTGAAGCGAAAACCCGCGAGCCGATAACTTTAACCGCATCACACTTGATGATGTATTGATGTATTAACTCATTAAAATTCAAGCCCGTTTATGAGTTAAAGGTTAAAGACTTCATAAAAAACGTACTTACTCGCGTCTCCCGCTGAGTTAAAGAATTTAAATGAAGCGTGAAAGTTAACAAAGGATTTATGCTAAGTATTGTCGGAGATATTTGGATGAAGTTTGTTTTATAAAATTTCGCTGTTATATGAATGAAAAAATAGTTTTTATGTCATCTATACTATACTTAGTGTCGATAATTATATTCTACTATATATATATATATCTGTGGCTGAGTCGCGAAATCTCAAAAATTATATTGCTCGTTTGTGACTTACTATTTTGCAGGTAGTTTTTTTATGAGGTTTAAACGTCCGCTGCGAAATGTTAGGGTTATTAGCCATGGAAGTTTTGCAATATGCAATACTTTTGAATTATTTTTTTGAAAAAGTTTTTTGATTCAAAACTTTCATGAAAAAAGAAGATAATAGAGCGTCCTGAACGCACACGTTGATTATAACTGATGCTAGTTTTTGATTTATGGTTTCTAACGAATTTGTTTCTTGAATCTCTAGGCTCAGCTTAACAAAATTTTGATAAAGATAAAATAATAATAAAATAGACCACATATATTATGAACAAATTTAAAATTGAACGTCCACGTTAGACTTGTTATCCTGGAATACCGCCTTATACAGTGAGTGTCAATATTCTACATAATTAATTTCAGATAATATGCGTCAGAGCTACACGACTTTATCCCACCTCCCCATTTTTCTTCAAGACAAGTAGAAATTCTTGCACTGTAGATTTCCCTTGAATAGGTGTCGTACAAAACGTTTTTAATTTACTTTTTTACGTTTCTAATCCGTACAGCCATGGACTGGAACCAAACTACCAACCTCCTTGTTTCCTGAGAAATACAATCCAGGGATTTTGAAAGAGAGAGACAGTAGGTATATTCTAGGTCTGCATGCTTCATCTTCGACCGCATCTTCGACAGGCGAGTTGGTGGCCAAACGCGGAAATAATGGCATTAAAAGTGGAAAAAAAAATGATTTTAAATAAATTTTACCTTGGAAACATTATTACCTACACGTAATGTCATGTATTGTGTACAAAAGTGTGATAAAAAGCGATCGGATAAATAAGTAAAATGTCATCAAAAAATAGATAAAATATTCCAAATGTACCCATTATATGCCAAGTGAAAATTATTCATCCCAATTATAAAGATCTGACAATAAAGCAAGAGTAATGAACGTGTTTTTTTATCGTGTAGGTACATAAAAAATCCTTTGTGTTATGAGTGTCCTACATTCGGCAGGAACGCGTCGAAAACAACATCGTAATATCTCGGCGATGGCGTTTGTAACATGAGAGATGTTTTATTTTATTTGTATGCAATGTTTGTACGCATATTTTTGTTAGGTATAAAAGTCATACATAATAAGTAAGTATATAAAAAAAACACAAAAAAATTATAAAATAAATCAGATTTGTCAGTAGAGAAATCTACTGGGTGTTTATTATTCCAAGACACGTCACTATATAATGAATTATTCAGTACATGGTGGCATTATGAGCAATTACGGAACAACTGTTATCTTTTTCGGGTCTTAGGTTTTACCGAGCCGAAAACCAATCAAATCAAATCAAATCATTTATTGATAACACCCAGTTACACGTCACATTACTTTACATTAATAATTGACAAAACAAGTTTAATAATAATATAAATTAAGTTAATTCCATTAATAATTGTCAATATAATTTGAATAATAATAATAATAATAAAAGAAATTAAATTAAAAATTAAAATTTTAATTTTAAGAATTAATTAAATTAAAAATTAAGAGTCCAAAAAACTCAGTATACTTATTTTTACAACATAAATAACACATAAAAGACATATTTTTTTTCTCTTCTGTGATAAAAATTAACTGGACTAAACTAAATTAATTAAAGAAATTAATTTCTAACGCAAATCCAATTTTGGTCCTAGTCTAATTGGCTACACAATTCTTGAAGTACCTATTATATATCCAACACGCTCCATCAGCCTAATTATTGTATGTATGTAAATAAATAAATAAACTATTAATTGATTACGCTTTTAAATTAATTCGTTATTTCAGAAGTCGAGTAGATCTAACATTTTCAGAAAGAAAATTATCTTTGCCAATTTTATACCAAAGCATAAAACAAATTGAAATATCTTAAAATAAGCCTCTACAAAGTCCCCATTATATTCGACTCAGACAGTTTTATATCAATAATTCATCGGGAAACTAAAAAAAGCACTCAAGTCGGAGTTAATTAAAATGTCCCGGAACGGCGGCCATTACCAGGGATGAAAAAGCGATTTCCCCAAGCGAAGGTTTTAGAGGAATCGACAAAGTCTCAAGTCCATTTCAGGAATAGGGCTGCTACTTTTAATATCGATATTCGCAAAACAGCCCTTATCATTTGCTAATGCTTAGGGCTCTATAAGTCTGTAATCCCTACAAATATTATAAATGCGAAAGTATGTTATGTATAAGTTTGTTGGTTTGTTTGTTTTTCTTTCACGCAGCAACAGAGCAACGGATCGACCTGAATTTTTGCATAGAGTGACTTTTTGGCGGGCTTTTTATTCGGGGAAAGTTTACGGTTTCTGAAGGATTTTTCACGCGGCTGAAACCGCGGGACGCAGCTATTATAATATATACTGAAAAAAATATAGGGCTAAAACTTTTAATATCGATATTTAATTTTCTTTATTATTATATTTGAAAGCCCTAATAATTTGTTAGTAACTTTATAAATCAGCTATTTTCGCGAAATAATTTTGTTTAAATCTGAATCACACTTTACACCAATATTATAAATGTGAAGGTTCGTGTGCTAGTATGTAACTGGCTTGTTCTCAGTCAACTCCGTAGTGGCTAAACGAATTTGGATGAAATTTGGTAAGGAGGTAGCTTATACTCTGGATTAACACATAGGACTTTTTATACCGGAAAAGTATACGATTCTTAAAGGAGGGCTGGTGAAACCGCAGGGCGCTGCTAGTAAACCTTATAAAGAAAGACTAGAAATGGACAAACTAATATACTTTGTGGAATCAGATGTGGAATCGTCGGTGGAATTAGGCTTTTAATTCAAAATTCAGCTTTACATTTTTATTGGAATTGAAAACATGACAATGACGTCAGTTTTCAAATATAGCTTTGGCGTCCTTTGTTGGACGAACCCTGTTGGGAAGCGGTTGCTATAATCCCCACGGTTGGCAAGCGGTTGGAGATCGTGGAATGTTCACCACTTCTTAAGAGGACGCTTTTGCCAGTCTTCTGTTGGTTCGTTCGCAGTTTCAGGATATACCGGGTCCAGTTTTTATATAATTATCATTCGCTAAATTAATTTGAGAAGACCAAATATCTGATATAAGCTAAGCCGGTAAGCTTCACGCTTACCCATAACGGTTCTGTGCCTCCCAGATTTTTAAAAAAGTGTTATAGTCCTCATAATAATTATGACTCTTAAAAATCTCTTAGTAAGATTCATCCAGGTACCATACTTGACTTTACTGAGAACTAAAGAAAAAAATGGGATGGCTAGAAGTCTAGAGGTGGATAGAATGTATACCCATGCTAAAATCAGTAATGCTATGTCTCCAGCTAAAGATCCCTGCTCCTACCCACTCCGATCTTTCCTACAGTAAGTACTTCACTGTGCAAACTGTCCTGCTCTGGAACGAACTGCCTGCAAACATCAGACAGGCTAAGTCTCTTCCTATTTTCAAGAACCTCGTATATAAACATTATCTTTCTTCATGTTAATTGGTACGTAAGTATATATATTTATTGTTATTTATAGTATTATTTTGTGTATTTCTATTGTATGTACGTATATCATATTTATTGTATGTATTTATACTTATTATGTAGAAATATAGAGATATTTACATGAATGTATGTACACCACCGACCGTATTTCTGTTTCAAATTTCTGTCCATACATACCAAGGTTGCCTGGAAGAAATTGCTTTAGGCGATAAGGCCGCCCATTATACTGCCGAATAGTTTAATAAAGTTATATTGTATTGTATACTACCGCATTTTTTTATTGTTTTGTGAATTCGACAACCTATTCTCCAAAACATAGTTTATAGAACTGGTTTCTTGCGTCCAAATTCGTCCTCTGTTAGTTTCAGTAAACTTAGAAGTCGGAGAGACACAAATAAACAAATTTTCTTCCACGGTTCGTCCCTTTTGGGTCTTTTCTGTCAAAGCTTGTGTAATTTTAAGGGTTCACTTTATAAAGCTTCAGAGATTTTGGAGGCGATATTCGTCAAATGTTTCGCTCCCTTTGTTTCTGAAATGTTGTAATTAATTCTGTCCCGAAAATAGAGAGAATAAGTAAATGAGCATCTTTGGATGCAAAACAGAAAGCTTTTGGGGAATCTCTGACGAAGTTGTGTCATTCAATAAAAAGTTTTGCTTAACGACATAAAATGGAACAAAGATCGTATAACTGTGCAAGTGTAGGTATCATCATCGCTTCAGCCAGACAAAGGCCTCCCATGGAGAGTGTTGCCATAATTCCCACGTTTTGTAGGCGGCTTGGGAATCGAAGAATACTCACCATCAAACATTTACCGTAAAGATACTAAAAATAAAGCATAAAAGAAAAGACTGAAGTTTACTGGTTGTGTACTAAAACTTTTAATATACATTTTATTAAAAATAAAGTTTTTTGAATGAAAACTTATTTTGAATGACAATCACACTAATATTACAAATGCGATAGTTTGTGTGTAAGTAGGTAAGTATGTAAGTGTGTTTGATCCCGTTCAACGCTGTAACGGCTGAACGGATTTGAAAGAAATTCTTATTCCCTGGAATAATACATAGGCTTACATAGGTTTCTAACCTGAAAAATGTATCCGTTCCTGTAGAGTAGCGGGTGAAACCGCGGGTCGGAGCTAGTAGTTTATAAAAATTCTATAATTACAATTTCTGAGTGACAGGAGTCTTCATTCTTCCAGAGGTTAGTGACAGCCCAATAGCGGTCAGTTCCAATATCTCTTCTTCGCAGATTCTCAACATTTTTCTTAATTAACACCATAACAAAATTTCCCTCATCAACTGGGAATTAACATCGGAAGTTTTGGCGTTAATGCAAAATAACGAGCGGATCGGCCCTTGGGAGTTGGGGTTTAGGGTCACGGGACTATACGGGTCCTTCCGTAATGGGCCTTGGATCACAGAGTAGAATTACATAGATGGGTAACTCCATTGTCTTGCCGAGTGATATAATAAGTGGCAACGTGATGCGAAGCGAAGTAGTGCAAAAAATCAAAAAAAAACCTGCCAATTCCGAATCAGACTCGTGCACCGGGAGTTCAGTACCAAATTACAAAAAAATGTTTTCCTTCGTTATTTATATTATGTTAATTAAAAGGATAGTCGTGCCATGAGGTTTTGGCGCATTTATTATTTGAAATTGTATAGATGTAGCTCTGTTTATCATGCGTGCGATAGAGAGAGTTATTGAATTTTCCTAATTGATGAAACTAGCGTATCGGAGGTTGTCTGTTACACCTTAACAAAATCTTTTGTTTTTGGTGTCATAATGTATGTTTTGTTTTTCAAAAATGTGGTATTCTAATAACATCTACTTTTCTTCGTCGTATTTGCGATGCAAAAAAAAATTCATTTTAAGTGCCTATAACAACGAAGATATTGCGAAATTAAAAAAAAAAAACAGACATACAAGCATGGTTTGTATTCTTCACAGTTTAGATAACATATAAAACAATCATCAAAATCGGATAACATTTAGGGATCGTAGAGACAAGGCGGTGGTATACTCTACGAAATGTAGTGGCTTATCCAAAAAAATTTGATGTTATACTATACCGTACACCAGACTACGTATGTATATTAGTGCTTTTATTTTTAGTTTTTTTTCATTTTGTTTCTTAGAATGGCATGAAATTTTCTCGATAAAGTAATTATTGAAAAAACCTCGTATTACACACATTTTTGCCAGATCACTGAGACATTATTGTAGATATATTCAAATGATTGTTCCCCTTGCAGTGAGCTGATAATAATTGCTTTTTTGACAGAATTTTCATTGATTTCCTGATTCAGTTGTAAGTAAATCAACAGTATTTTTTTGACTGGCGCGTTTTATTTAGCGCGCATCTCCTCCTTGAACAAAAAAGTGTAGGGTGCATCTTATCTTTTTCTCGAATCAGCTCCATAAGTATAACTACTTGCATATAACTTACTATTAAATTAAAAATATGTCGTTCTTGTTGCTTTGTATTATTAACTAAATCTTGTTTTCTTTCAAGTGAACGACTTAAATAACAGAGTTGATAGTTAGGCATAGACAGAGAAGCTATATAGAAGTTTTTACTTATAAGAAACAAACTACAATATGTAAATGCTAAATAAATGTGCATAAATAGATAGATAGTTGTGGTATTAAAAAACAGCAATACTCACAATAAACTAAGACAAGTCTAAAGATACACTATGATCTGCACTCAATAAATTTAAAAAAAATATGTAAAAAAAAATGGTGGAGTATTGTACATTAAGTGTACATTATGAGCATAAGTGTTGGAATATCGTATAAAGTAGTGAATCATGTCCTTTCGCGTGGTTTCCAAAACTCTATAATAGCTAGTAAAGCTTCCATCACTACTGAAGCATAGCTTGAGCTGGACACAGTGACTAACATTTTTGACTATAACTGTGACTTGTTTTAATTGTGAAATACTAAGCTTTACTTAAACATTTACAAACATAACACTGGTTAAATATACTACTGTGTAAAGAAAAAGAAAAAAACAAGTCTATCGCACGTCATAAAGCCCGATTCCTCGCGTTCTAGATAACCATTTGTGTATTTTCTAGTCTGGGCTTGTATCCATTTTGGAAGAGGTCAGCGATTAGTGCTGTATCTGGGAGGTACAGTACAGATTAGGTACGGTTCAGGGTGGTGTCTATATTTTACATTGATTTGGGTCTAGGTGGCGTAGCTATCGTACTGTGCACGTGTGTGCTAAACTTAAGAGTATGATTCATTTGGTTTTGCAAATAGCTACGTATGAATACATTGTCTCTGTTGTTATGGCAACCTGTTAAGTTTTCTACATTTAACTTATTACTTACGGGATATCTACCATAATTTACGTTATGTTTGAGACTACCCTATGTGAACATGGCGCATGCAACTGCGCTGAAATGTCGGAAGCTCAAAAATAATGCAAGTCTTGGTAAATATCCTGCGAGTACTAATTTAAATGTAGTAAACAACAGAGAAAGTTTAAAACAGTGCCTGTTGTTTTTTCTTTAAATTTGCAAATAATTATTGCATATGAACATTGTACCAGAATATTATATATTAACCTAAAACCATTTCCTATTCTTACCACAATCATTCAATAAATTAATTGGCCCTCCACATATATAATGTCAATATGACATAGGCCATTTATAGCCGTAATAAAGCAACAAAATAGCATTACGAGACATCGTACATCATCGCTTTATCTGTTTGAAGGCATTCATTGTCCCCATCCGGACGCAGATGGTGCAAAATACTGAAACTTGGTAGAACAGAAACATGTTAAGCAGGACAGAAAGTTTACGCAATTTATTAGACAGACAAACAATATTGAGTTTACGGTTATTTATAATCATATAAATTAGCATCACTTTTATTAGGTTGTTTCTTTTCTAGTTTTTTATTTATTAAACTATAGACAATCGTTTATTTTGTAACAAAAAACATATAAAAAAGGAAATTAAAAAGTGAAAAATAAACAAAACGTTCAATATTTTTTTTACCACAAACCAGCTCCAACTCAGCAAGATGCTGGCTGTATCCAACCAGCGCTGGTCTTCCATTGGGACGGGCAGTGACGTCACGCACGAGAACAAGATAGGTGGTGCACGCAAAGGCATTTGTGAAATAAAACAAAACAAAAAAATACAAACAATTACTTAAAAATTAAACAGGTAAGACAAAAGAAAACAGAAAATTAATACTATAAAACATAAATACAATATTAGATAGTGCTTGTGATATTTTTTTTATGTTTTTTTTTTATTGTTCCTTACCTCAAAAAGAAAATAGGACAAAGTGGGTACTTTGGTGTCGGTCTGTATGTCAAGACCGTTTTTCTCAGGAACGCGTGGAGGTATCAAATTGAAATTATTATGAAATACTAAGGTCTGCGGTCCCTCGGAGCTAAAAAAAAATAGCTTTTAAGGCAACGCCAGTGATTTTTTACTAGAGATACGACTTTAGCGTACTTAAAATGACCCTACCCTTTCGGACAGATTTCATTATAGATATCTCTTTTACTCTCTTACTTTTCGCACCTTCTTTCGCACTCTTTGGTGGCTGTAAACAGACTGCGGAGACGAATTCAGAGCACCATTTAAAAAAAAGTAAAAACTTCTCTTCGGTAAAATAACATTGATCGCGCAATCAAAAATTACGGCCATTTATGCCGCATATTTTGACACTCGCAATAAATTAAAACCTATATCATATTCCCGATGACCTAGAATTATGAAATTTGGCAAGAAGCTCACGGAGAGCTAAAGATCTTACAGAACGAGTAAAGGAAAAATCTGAATATAATTAATTTGGGGTACGACAACACTATGAGTATAGTCATCCTACTGCCTTTTGTATTTACTGTGACCGAAAAGTTAAATTAATTATATTTATTATGTCATCGTTGCGACATATTATTGTTATCAGCTGTGTACTAATTGTGGAATATTTAATCGATTAGGTATTCTATTTTCGTTGTGATGTCCAAAGTGCAATTAAATGGGTTATGTGAAATTTGCTGTGCAATTATTTTGTATGGTAATAATGATGCACTCATTACTAAGCTTAGGAGTTACCGATGCATATTTTACATGTTTATTTCCACCCTACCTTAATTAGGATATTAATTATGCGACCTGCGACCAACACCACCGGCGGATGGGCAGCAGCGTCCTCTTAGTATTCAGTGAGCGTTCTGCGATCCTCAAGCCACCAAGCCAAGCATGGTGATTATTGCAACCTATTCCTTTCTTAAGGGGGAGGCCTTTGTTCAGCAGTGAACAATGATGATGATGTTGATGATGATGACATTTTGTTTTATTAAAACAGAAATAATCAGGTTTAATTGAGTCGGTTATTCCGACTATAGTTTCGATCACATTCGGTGACCTTTATCAAGGAATGCTATAAGTGTGACTCGCGCGCGATCTTGTCTTGCCTTGCACATGCACTTGATGATGATGACCTTAATCAATACAAGTAAACCCTAAAACAAATACTATATATCTAAAATGCTGACAAAGCGGGACCTAGAGAACTTGTACCTCTTACACATATATCAACTTTGTAACCCAGGCTTACAGGTTAAATAAATTGAATTTGAATTAAGCGTGAGTGTGTTAAGTGTGTAAATGTTTGTTCAAATTAATTTAGCTAAATCCCTTGTTTAAAATATTGATAGCATTAACCCTGAAGAGCACGGCGGCAAAAGCGGACAGTGCCTATAAGGAAAAACTCAGCTACGCCATTCTTCTTAAATTTATAACCGGTTTCACCGCGAAACAAAACGCGAAGAAAACAATAATGTGTTGTTTTGAAATACGGGCTTTGGGAAAACGCCTTCCCTCGTAATGGCCCGATTTTTCACTGCAAAGGAACCCGATGAAACGTTACGGCATTTTCTATAATAAATTCGAGTCGGGGTCACACTGTTTCCTTTTTTCATTCATTTCCAAATTCAGATTTATGAGCGGCTCGCGCTCGATACAATAAATAAACAATTTCCGTTGGTTTGGATTAGAATCAAAGACTTGGGGGTGCTGTGAAAATATTTATTGGGTAACATCGCTGGATTAGTTTTTATGGCTCTCTAATTAGGGGATGAATCAGTGAAACTTTAAATAGAATCCTTTTACTGGACCAACCAAGGACGTGCGTAATGTTTTCGAGGTTTATGTAAGTACCTATATGTGTATTGATGTGTGTTCTTATTATTGATGATTATTGATGATTACCTTCTATAGCCTACACGGCCATACCATACATATATTATATGCAAAATTATAAAAGTAATAACCAAGTTTAATTTTTAAAATAAAATTACTTCAACTTAATTTAAACTAGTTGACCTGTTGCAACCTGAGCTTTTAACGATATGTTTTGTTTAAGATTTAAAATCCTTTGTGCTACACGAAAAGCTACCTTTCTTCCAAATTCGTCCGACCATTATAGAACAAACATACGCGTCCATCCTCACTCACAAACTTTCCTTTTTATTATAATACAGTAGAAACTCGATTATTATCCCCTCAGTTATATGAGAACTTGACTTTTAGTTGAAGTAAAACGGTCTTTATTTTGTTTTATTTATATTTAATACGAAAAGCTTCCTAATCCTATTCATCGGTGTTGCCGCAAGAGAGAGAGGTAAAAACCATAGACATAATATTCTAACACTCCCTCTCAATTTAAGTTTCCAAAAATGTTTCTACATTACAAGCTTACAATTGCCTTTGGTACAAATTTTAAACTTTTAAATAGCAACATTAGCTTACTTATGATTAAGTCTAGTACAATTTTAAATCTTTAAATGGCAACATTGATTTGACAGTAACTTAGCAATTTGACAACTTGAAGTTTGACGTTCATGTCTGACAACGTTACAAAACAAAATTATAACCTTCAAAATAAACTAGAATGTAAACAACTTTTTAACAAAAGAAAAAACTAATTGCAAAAACTTAAATAAACTATGAAAAACTTACACAATCGGTAAACAGTCTCTGAAATAGCAATATTTAACACTACACAACGCTTTCGTCATAATGTCTGATATATTTTCAGTGGTATTCACATATTTCACTGTCACTATGTTTTTGTTTACAATGTCTTTCACGAAATGGTATTTTATGTCTATGTGCTTTGAATAACGCGTGTTTTCACTATTCATCATCATTTTGATTGCACTTTGATTGTCCACATAGAGCACACACTGATTACACTGTTCTTCAAAATCTAATGTCAGTCCTCGGATGAACAACATATCCGAGATGCAGGTTGCAGCCGAAACATACTCACTCTCGGCTGTCGATAAACTGACTGACTGCTGCTTCTTGGATGACCAAGATATCAAATTTCCTCGGTGGTAGACTAACATGCCACTGACACTTTTTCTGTCAGATTTATTACTTGCCCAGTCGGCATCTGAAAAGGCTGAAATAAGATAAGTTTTAGAGTCTTCTTTTTTCTTGTATGTAAGTGTTTTTTCCATTGTTCCTTTTAGGTAATGAAGAATTCTTTTTGCTGCTGTCCAAGTACTTCTGGTTGGTTTGTCCAAGTATCTGCTTAAGTACGAGGTTGCAAATGTTATGTCTGGCCGAGTCATTGTAGATATATAATTCAGACTTCCTATGAGCTCTCGGTATGGTACATTATTAATTATTTCTTCATTTTCAGGTACGGTAAAGCTGTGTTCCATTGGTGTCTTCATTTCTTTGCAGTTACTCATGTTATATTTCTTCAAAAGATTTTTAATAAATGTTTCTTGTGATAATTTCATTGTATTTTCATTTCTTTGAATTTCCAGTCCTAAATATTTACTTATTTTTCCTAAATTTTTGGCTTCGAATTCTTTTTCAAGTAATTTTGTTGTCTTCTTGATATTTCCCATATTTCCCATCAGTAATATATCATCGACAAATAGTATAAGCCATACTCCATTTCCTTTGTATAAACATATATCATTTTCTGATCTTTTCAGGTTAATTTTTGTACAAAACTCATTGAATCTTTTATTCCAGTATTTTGGTGATTCTTTCAATCCATAGAGTGCTTTCTGAAGTTTCAGAACAGTTTCTTCTGGCTTATTCTTAATTTCCACTCCCTCTGGAACTGTTATGTACACTTCACTCTCAATGTTTCCATTAAGAAATGCTGATGGAATATCTAGTTGTATTATTTCCCAATTATTATGCAGTGCTTCTGATAATCCTAGTCTTATAGTTGTCATTTTTGCAACTGGTGAATAAACAAAGTCATCTGTTTGTTTTTGAAAACCTTTGGCAACTAGTTTTGCCTTTTTAGTTCCGTCTGATTTTGTTCGAAATATCCATTTGGTGTCTATTTTCTTCTTTCCGAGTGGTAGTTTACTTTCAATCCAGGTTTCTTTTTCTGTTAATGATTTAATTTCATTTTCCACTGCAATTTTCCATTGCGGGCTTTGGTTTATCGCTTCTACATATGTAGCTGGGTCATTCTCACTTGACATTAAACAAAATGCTTCATTAATTTCTTGGTTGTTGTATCTTTTTGGTTTCTTTACTTCTCTTCCACTTTTTGTTGTTTTAGGTTCTTCACTTGTATCATAGAATTCATCTTCTTCTTTATCATCTTGTTCCAATTCATATTGATCTTCCTCTAGTATACCATATTTCACTCTAACTGGTTTTCTACTTTCATTTCTGTTCTCTTCATATGTTAAATTATTTTCATCAAAACGTACATCTCGTGATACAGTGATTTGATCAGTATTTGGATTCCACAGAGTATATCCGTTGGTAGAGTATCCCACCATCCTGCATTCAGCTGCACGGCTTGATAGTTTGTCTCCTTTTGGCATTATATGTGCCCAAGCTTTACATCCAAATATCTTTACTTTGTTTAAGTTAAATTCTTTATTTCTTATCTTCGCTGGTATATTGTTTCTTATAGACGAGCATGGTGAACGATTTACCAAGAATGTAGATGTTAGAACAGCTTGTCCCCATAAGGACCTCGGGAGGTTTGACTCATCAAGCATTGTTCTAGCTTTGTCATATATTGTTCTATTCATTCGTTCAGCTTTCCCGTTCTGTTGCGGGCTGTAACTTTGAGTATATTCCAGTTTTATTCCTTTTCCTTGGCAATATTGTTTTAATCGTTTCGCTGTGAACTCGCCACCATTGTCGCATCTGATCCTTTTAACTTTTACATCATCTTGTGTTTCCATTTCATTTATGAAATTTATCAGTTTTTCTGTTGCTTCATATTTATTTTTCAGTAAGTATGTCTGAGTAAAGTGGGAAAAATCATCTATTATAGTTTGGAAATATCTATATCCTTCACTTGTAGGCTGTCTAGCCGGTCCTGATATGTCTGTATGCAATAAATCACCTACTTTGGTTGATCTTGGCCCTTGTATTCTTTTAAAAGGTAATCTTGTTGATTTATTTTTCAAACAAGCTTCACATGGTTGTTTACTATATGGAAGTCCCATAATTGCCAAATTCTTTCGACACATATGGCCCATTCTTTTATGCCACAGATCATTACTTTCCATTACATTACACATTTCTTCATTTTTGAGTTTTAAATTTAGTGTGTAAAGTGAACCGCTTTTATCGCCATAATATATTTTTCTGTTTGGGGCTCTTATTATCAATTTATTGTTTTTGAAAATTACTTGCTTCTGATTTTCTACGAGTTTATTGACCGATATTAGATTATTGCTCAATCCAGGTACTAGTATCACTTCTAGTCTCAATGCTTCATTTTTATAGTATGCATCAAGGTATCCACCCTTAGTCGCTTTCAAAATTTGTCCATTTGCTATTTTAATTTCTAATTTATTGCTTAGGTCTTTCAAATCCACTAGATATTTTTCATATTTCTCTTGAATAAAGTGTTGAGTGGCTCCAGAGTCTACAACAAAGGTGATGATTCCATTTTGCTCTTTTCCGAGTAGCGCTTGATCCGATGCTAAGAACATTGGGTTTTTACTTTGTGCTGGATGTGCTTCTCCTCTTGTTCGTGGACCTCGATAGCCTCGGCCTCTACCTCGACCTCTGCTGTAGCACTCGTTTGACTTGTGACCTTTTTTGTGACATTTATAACATGTAATGCTTGTGAATGACGACTGTGGATCTAGTTCTGTTGTGTTACTAACCTTTTTTACTTCATGATCTAGCAGTTTTGCTTTTACGAATTCCAATTTGATCTCACTATTTATGGTCTCTATTGCTGTTATGATGTGGTTGTACTCTTCTCCAAGACCTGTCATAAGATAGCAAATTTTGTCTGTTTCTTCAATTTTCTCGCCGGTAACCTCTAATTCTCGTATTATATTATCGAACTTTTCGAAATGCTCCTCTAATTTACCTTCTGTGTGTTTCAATTGTATAAGCTTTCTTCGAAGCGATATTTTTGAAATAACACTTTTTCTTTGAAACATATTTTTCAAAATTTCCAACATTTCGTGTGAGCTTGTGCACTCTTTTATTAAGTTTAAGTGTCTGTCGGTCAGGCATTGTACAATTATATTTTTGGCTTTTGCGTCTAGAATCTTGTTTTTATCGTCCAGCACCGACAGAGTTACCACTTGAGATAGACCGCGTTCTTCTAACAAACATTTTATTCGGAAGTGCCAATTATCAAAACTGTCCGTATTTAATTGGGGAAAAATACGATAATGTTCTTCCTTTTGATTTGGCATCGCCATGATACACTTGGGATGGCGTGTGTTTTGTATTTGATAAAATCTTTACAATCCTACTACTATTTATGCTACCTAATACTACTAGGCGTCAATGGCCCATAACCTATGAGAACTTGACTTTTAGTTGAAGTAAAACGGTCTTTATTTTGTTTTATTTATATTTAATACGAAAAGCTTCCTAATCCTATTCATCGGTGTTGCCGCAAGAGAGAGAGGTAAAAACCATAGACATAATATTCTAACAAGTTATACGTATTCGCGATTATCCGGACTACCAACCGCATACCTACAAGTCGAATGTATGCAAGCATGAACGGCGGGCTTTGAAACGTTCGTGATTCTGATTGCGAGAGCATGTCATCCCGCTCGTACCAAGTTAGTCGCACTATGCGCGGTCCCGCTCGCGCACTATCACTATCGCTTCCAGAGTTACGGGATAAGCCCGCGGGTCGGAACTGGCATCCAGCGCCCCGCGGGATCGCTGCCCGCGTTCGTTCGTTCGTGTTTCGTTATTGTTCTAGTTAGATAGCATACATCGAAAAATGATGAAGAAACCGAAAAATGAACTTTTAGCAACTGGACAACCGATATCTGGTCCTTTGCTCTGTGAAAAAGCATTACTACATGCACAAAATCGCTTTGCTTCATACATTGGATTATCCGGATTTTCGATTATTCAACAATTAATCCGCTTAATCGAGTTTCTACTGTATATCATTAAAAAAAATATCGTATCGTTATACGTAGGTATGAATGATTAATGGTATGAAAAAAAATCGGTTTCGATTGCGCTTTCGCCCGATAGGGAGGGGGTGCTGTACCATCTTTTCTAATGCAAAAATAATAGAAAAGGATAAAAGCGCGTGCTGAAAATATCTCCTTAAAATACAGCTCTTTCACCGCACCAGGCTCAGATAAGGTAATTTAATTGTGCTTATAAGATTGGGCGCCTCAAAATTCATTCATGCAATCTGATCTTGTTGACCGGAATATGCTATTCTAAGCTTAGTATTTTCTAAGAATGGAAATAGGTACGAGCTGTCTACCGGATATGTATACAATATGGATCTCTGTAATTGTATAAGCTTAAAACATGTTTATCTCAACCAATGTTTTAGCACGTTAATAGCCCAATGAGTAGGTATTTCAATTGTTGGTCGGGTAAATATAGAATGAAAAATAATTTTATCGCGACCTTTAATGGTTAATTTCCCCCGAGAGCTTAATTTCCCGACGTCCGATGTTCAGGAAACTTAGTTAAGCATTCTTATTTTAAAAAGAAGAAGCAAAATTAAATCTGAACTTCAATAGTGTTCTTTTATATTATAAGCGGATGTAAAGCCAAACTTCTAAGATGACATATTACCTTTTTTGAACGGTTGCTCGCAGTCCCATGATGAGATGAGACGAGCATATCACTCGCCTGATGCCGCATCATCCTTGCCCATAACAGTTCAATGTCACCCTGAATTTTAAACTAAAGCAGTTCAAAATACTGCGTGGCATTTATTTGTCGTGCTGGAAACATTGCCCATAATCCGGAACACAGTAATGTTTGCACACTACTGATTTGCGGTCGCATAACTGGAAAATGTGTGGTACTTCCCCAGGCGGATACTGCAAAAGAGTCCTACCACTACAATTACTTAACTTATAACATAAAATATTTTTAATAAAAGGAAAAAATAAATAAAATGTATGCAAGCGATTTAGGAATAATTAATCAAAACGAGCTTTTACTGTATTTTACACTAATACTGAATAGTCGGGTAAAAAATCAGAAAACAACCAAACCCTATTTAAGTGGGTAGTTAAAATACCAAGCGTATTTTAATTACTAAACTTAACAGTGTCGGCAAAAGTGTAGGTCTGTTTTAAGTGCTATCTAGAGATTCTAGACACTTTGTAGCTAGTCAGAACAGCTTATCTTTGAGCTCTACTGAATTGGTAATGTGGTTTCGAAGTCTCGATTGCTGAACCACTTTAAACTATATTGAGCTTTTTTACTTTTTTTAAGACATTGTTTTTGTCCATTGTCTTATTTTTAACAGACGTTAGCAAAAACGACCATTTTTTATCTAACTTCCCAAAAATGAAGGTTACGTTCCGGGCCTCAAGATACAAGCTTAGCCGATTTTGAGGTCCTCAAGCAATTTCTTTGCATGTTAAATTTAATCTTCACGGTAAATAAATATTTTTTGAATTTTTGTACGTTTTTGGGGTGTATGTGGGTAGAGGTGGTAAGAATATGTATGTTTATGTGTTTCTTTATTACCTCCTGTAGCCTAAATGGTTTCGTTGGATTTTTAATGCCTAAAGTGAAAAAAGGCTACCTTTTACAAGTATTAAAATTAAAAGAAAAAGAAAAACCCGATTCCAGAATGAAGTATATATGCATAATTATAAAGGAATCCAAGGACACCTCAGTCATCAAAATCGGTCAATCCTTGTTGTCGATCTCCATTTTAATTCTAAAGAACCAATAAAAAGCGTTAGTCTGATTCTTGGCCGAGGCCAAACAGATTATAAATTATTTGAAGCTTTTATTATAGCACCAAGACGATTTAGGCTCCTATGTAAGGCGGATCGCCACTACGAGATGCCGCAATTGTTTCAATTTAGTTCGTGCTGTAGTTCACACAAAGAATACGCGTTTCTATGATAAGTGCCGTGATTTTGAAACATTATATATAGTTAAATTTTTAATTATAAAATTAAAATTTTAATATGCAATGCCTAGCAAGACAAGACGAGGAAGCGCACATGTTATAGCGTTCCTTAAAAAAAAACACCGAATGTAAAGTATAGTCGGCAATAACCGACACAATTTAACATGGTTTGGACCTGCGGCTGTAACCTAAAACGGCCAGAACCACAGACAGCGGGAATTGCCGTCCTCTTAGTAAAAAAATGGTGAGCTTTCTGCTTGGTAATTAGTGACTCCCCCCCAAAGTTTTTGCTTAATATTATGAGTTTCATTTTGTGTGATCCATATTATAAAAGAAGAAAAAACTTTACTTTTTTTTTGCTGAAACTAGTATTGTATTAGAAAAGAATACTCTACCTTTTAACTCGGCGCCAGACCAGCACTGCCTCAACTTACAATCGTGTGAATGAATAACGGATAATAATATGCGGCATAGGATACTTTTTAGATTTGTAGTAAAGTCCATGTCAGATGGACAGCGCGGTGACTGCGCGCAGGCAACTATTTTTGCTTACAATTATAAAATGGACCTTATGCCGCATAGTATAACTCACATTCACAGGACTGTAGGGTGAGGCGGTGGTCTGGCGCGAATTTAAAAGGTAGACGGAGACCTTAAACCGACCGCGAGTACTATTTATACCCACCTCAAGTCGGGCCGTCTCCACGCACACCTGCACTCCCATCAAATATCAAAAAAAGATGTTCTCGATAAGGATAATCATTGTTCAATATCAACTTTAGTAATTTTAAATCATTAAAAACAGAGTGAATGCCAACGAGAAAGGACTAAAATCGGTATTTTGTAACTGCTAGCATCGGACTTACTGTCTTTATTAGACAATTACTTAACAAATACACATTTGAAACAGTAATAAAAAGAATAACTAAAAGGTGCAGATAATTGTACTTAATGTAGATAGTTCAATTACTTGAATAGCTTTTAACAGAAATTGTTCAATTAATTTATCAAAAAGACCAATGAAAATAACAATGCAAAGAGCATCACTTCCGTTGCATTCACTGTAACGTGGTAAAATTCCAATAAAAATATACGTTAATGGTTTTCTCGCACGAAAAGGAATTAAAATTCGTTCCACTAGTAAATTAAAACCCACATCTAAAGATAGAAACGTGGGCTGTCCAATCAGGCTTACCAGCCGTAAAAGAAATAAAATTAAAACTAAGCTCAGTACAAATGAGCCGAGTAAAATTATTTTTACGATTCTCTCTCTCAATTAGCCCGGCACCGACAGTAAAGTGTCAGTATTATTTAAATTTACAGCACCAATTAGATGCGCCATCATCGCAGGAGTGACGAAACTACGCCGTGTCGTGAGTAGCTTCCCTTATTAAGAACCCTGTAATTAAAATTTAGTGCGATCTATCTAGTTTGACTGATGGACGAAATTGATACAAATGAGTCCATTAAACTTCCGAAAAAACATTTGGACATATCAATTGGGTCATCATCACGACTCCGTTATATAGGGTTATTTTTAATTAACGGAAAACCACGCAGACATATTCCGAACATTATAATTTAAAACTTTTGTTCCATCTTAACAAAATTTATTGTATTTCACCAAAACAAAAGAAAAGTTTTGCATCAAAAATTCTTTGTGTAAATGTCAGTTACTAAGTATCACTCGTGCCACCGCAGCCGCGTAAAATCTGATTTGAAACCGCATAATCTTATTTATCTTATATAGAGCCCTAATTTGACTGTTATTGTTTTTATTTTGCGAAGAAAAAAAAAGGTGAATTATTAAAAACCATGGAACCAAAGTTAGGTTAACTCAAGCTATTTTTGGGTTGAATTGGTATTTTGAAAAATCATGGAACAAAAGTTGTTAAATTTAAAGGTTTCTTTTCAATTAAAAATAACGCTGTAGATGATACTTAGTAGAGTGTTTTGTAAAGTTTCAAGCTGAAACTGTTCCCGAGTTCTAAGCAACGTCTAATGTCTACGTTTACTTATAGTGTTCAAAACTTCTGCATCAGACCGCGTTGTCTAATAGAATACGTAATACGCAACGTTGTACTGTTCTAGACCCACAACTGCGCTTGGAACTTTGTCTGCCACGCCCTAGATATCCGAAGAAGTAAGACAACAGGCTATAACGTTACAAAACGAGAAAAATAAACAATAATTCAAGCTCGTAACAGATACCGTGGTGGTATAAAAGCTTTGTCTGCAACAAACACCATATCTCATAAAGTTAGTTGGCGAGCAAAATATCCTATTGGCGTCTACAAATCTACAATGTAGCACATTTTGGCAAAGGAGGCGAGAACAATCTGGGTAATAGAATTGAATGTACTAGCTCTTTTATTTTAGGGATTAAGCGGATATCCGGCGCTACTCCGGTATCCAGCCGCTCCGGCTACTATCTCACCCGGTGTTTCACGGAATAGGATTTAAATTTAATATTTTAAGAACAACATTTCCGCTGGCAATAATCGTCCAAGTAAAATAGGTACAAAATGCTTACGTTTATTTAGGTTTGTTTATCGTGTTTTTTTTTTAGTTATATCACCTTATCAATTATGTTGAAAGGTATCTCATTTTACACAAAGCATAGTGGAAAATTGTATGAACAAAACTAACCCATGGCTTTTACTCGGAGGTAACTTTGCAATTTTTTCTGCAAAAAAAGAAATATGTCTCATATCCCATCCCATGGTGCATATCCCTCATATCCCATGGTGCAGACTAATTTTTTTGTCGAATTTTATCAAAAAATTTTCTGCTTTTTGCATGAATTAATCTGAATAGAATACCTATTTCATCTTGACCTCGCTTTCTTTTTATTTATTTGTCATATACTTCGGCTATCCGGAGAAAAACTATCTTCTAAGTACATCTCTACTTTCTTTACCGCATCTTAACTCCAGAGTTCGAAGGCGACGTACAGACGGCAGAGACAAGATTTGAATATGCTCTACACGCTTTTACGGCCTTTGGTTGTAAATAAACTGTTAGTTGAAGCGATAACATGTGTTACAAATAAAAATAAATCCGCTTTCATCTACTCTATTGCGTGATTAATCATGTTTTGGATAGCTTACATGTGTAGTTTTTGAACTACTGAATATGGATATCGTATCCAAAGTTTATTGTAAACTGTTTTTGGGATAGCCTAGTGTAGGTAAAGAAAATAATACTACATTGTATACACAGTGGAACAACTAGAATAACTATTATGGTTTTCAGTTTTTAAAACAAGTTCCTACTAAGAAGCCCCACTTGGCACTAATTTCTACTGACTTTGACTGCCTCGGTGGCTCAGTTGGTAGTACCTTCTGTGTTTGGGGGCGTGGGTTCGATTCCCATCTAGGACAAAAATTCATGTGATGAACATTTGTGTTTGTTCTATGTCTGGGTGTTAATTTCTGTATTTAAAAAATATATATATGTACGTATATCACTCTCTGGCAGCCATATTACAAGCTTTGCTTAGTTTGGGGTCAGATGACCGTGTGTGCAAAAGTGTCCCAGATATTTATTTATTATAATATTTATTTATTTCCTTTTGGAAACGTTGAACCTTATCAGATCTTTTGCATGACTAGTGACCACAGAAGAGGAAAAAATTTTATTTACTTCTCTCTTCTGTGAGTGACATACTGAGTACGATAGAGAAGTAATGACTAAGTCGATATTAGTTCAATTTCAAAAATAACAAATTCGGTAATATTCTTACAATGGTACGGCATCGTTTCTGTTCAGAATAACAGTTATGTACGAGTTAGTAGATAATTGTCGTATCGTATGAATGACCGTTATGGCAAAACTTTTGAAAGCACACGAGTTGACGTCGTCACATGGAGTTGGATTCACGCCAAGTGTGTAAACACGCATTGCGGAAAAAATTTCGTCTTCCATCGCTTTTTGTCACTTAGCTAATCAGGCTAAGTGACAAATAGCGAAAGATATCCGTATTACTTGATCTGATTTTTGACCAAGCAAAGCGAAGGTCACAGAGTTTACTGGGCTTAGGCTTTTGTATGTATGCTTGTATGTTTGAGTGTATATTTGTCTGATGATAACTTGCGAACCGTTGATCCTATCTTCATGAAATTTTGTAGGCAAGTAGTTCATTTCAATACAATTTTTAAGTTCGAATATGAGCTGAATCGGTCTAGGGATTGTGAAGATATAGGGATCGCGAGGTCTAAGTTCGCCGCGAACTACTAGTTGTAATAAGTTCAAATAAACACTTACCACGATGACAGCCACTTGTGTTCATTTACTAGGAGGACGCTACTCCCCGTCCATGCATTTTGGCGTAAATACCCGGGTATGTCCTACCCGGATCAAAATCACCAGAGTCACATATACCCGGGTCCAATATTAGTTTAATCGTTAAGAAATAAAGCGACGAGCCTCCTGATGGTAAGTGGTCACCGCCGCCTATGGACACCTCGCGTTGTCAGTGCGTTGCTTACCATTGAGGAGTCTATTCACCCATCGTTTAAAGCAGTCTACATTATATTATTTCGGTGGAAAAACCGAATGGGGTAAGCCATTTCACGGATTCCTTGAAACATGCCAACTTAAACCCCCGAGATGTTGGCATGTATCAAGGAATCCTGGCCGCATCCACCTGTGATGTAGTGATATCCTTGTATGCCAAGATCTCGGACATACTGATTCAGCGTAAGGACTCCAGTACTTTTTGAGTGATGTAAAATTGTGGTAAAACGGGGCTGGCATAATCGCATGGCGACTAATGCCCTAATAAAAACTAGATTAAAAAAAAAACTACAGGTACGTGGAAGAAACAATCGATTAAATCGAACAGTACGAGACTTCCACGCGTCTAGTATGTGGGTGGCATTTCTAGCGATGGCGGCCGGTTTATGGTATAATGGAGTTTTAAGTAATTAAACACATTTACGGCAAAATGCATTACCCAAAAAGAACGTAAATTTCCACTGAGCGCAATTACGCGACTTTGTTAACTATGATAGGTGAGTTCTCTTGCCGGTTCCTCACGACTACCATAAAATTTAGTTTCGTCGACTTACTTATTCTTGGCTTATTCCGTGTAATTTCCTATGCAAATTTAATTGTGCCCGGGGTCCACGTAAATCTGCTCTCTCTGGCTGCAAAGTTAATTATGCCGGGAGTTGGACGATTAACGAGCTGGCTTGCTCTTATTGTGTCTACATCGACAAAGAGAAACACGCGAAATGGTATTAGTGAAGCGTAAATGAACGTCATAACGAGGTAGGAGGCTGTCGAGTGATTGGCTGGTACGTGACTACGGAGATGCTGGGTGGAATTCGAATTGGTTATAGAGTTTGTTGCTTTATACTGTATCTTTGTTATGGAATGTTTCCTCTATTTTCTTGCACAACATAATTTCAATTAATCGTCCAATTACTAGTCGTTTGAGCCTATCAGATATAGCCTAGCTTTATGGGACTAAGCAAATGTAAACCAAAGCCTTCTAATCAAGTTATACGACAAGAAACCAATGTGGTTTCGTTTGTACGTTTGGTGTCGTTCGTTAGTAAACTGTTTACCCGACAATCCGGAAGAAGAGAAATGTTTTTCGGTGTATGTAAGTATTCCTGGAGTGGTTTACTAAGTTTTAACCTACCGTACCGTACTATTTAAGGCCTTTATATACTAGAGACAAATAAAGAAATTTGAGTTATATATAAATACAAACTATGTTGATATGAGAGACCTCTACCGCACGACTTCAGATAATAAGGTTTCGTTAGAATCCTCTTTATATCTGTAGTATCATAGGCAACATTTTTTTGTAATTCTTGTTTAAAATTCAATTATTGGTTTTATACCTCTCTAACTCTCTCTCTCTCTCTCTCTCTCTCTCTCTCTCTCTCTCTCTCTCTCTCTCTCTCTCTCTCTCTCTCTCTCTTACGTACAGCATTAACTACAAGGATGGTCACAGAAACCAAAAAAACCAAGCGTATCTAGAGGTTTTTTATTTACACTAGCAGCGTTTTTTGAATAAAATATTTACGATAGCAACGTAAATCAAATTAATCAAAGCAAACATTCCGAAACTAGATTATTTTCCTAGCCCACATCTATCACTGATATAATTTTGTAAATTGTAGCTATTTGTAGCACAGCGGTGTATCATAGAGATATGGACCGCTTGAGAAATGGAGATCTTGTTTACTTTAATGTTCTCTATCCATCAGAAACTGAGCGCTAGGTTGAAGACAGGGCCTTAAATGTTATTTAAAATAAAGTAATTGTTTGTATGTTATAAGTACCGGTCATTTTTCTTAGCTTTTAACGTCTTGGAGGAGGTATGTTGTTTGAGTTTAGAAATTTTCTCAAGATTTTAATCAAGATAAGAATAGTTTTTTTTTTTTTTGATTTTAGTTTAGGCATATTTATTTTTACTTGTAGATAGATAGATAGATAGATAGATAACTCTTTATTGTTCACACCAGAAATTACATGCATAATACAAGAAACCACTTAAAACTAGTGTAACAGTGTAACTTGTAAGTTTTTCTGAATAAAAAAGTATATTATGTTTTAGCTGAATAGGTTGTACGGTTCCTACCATAGACAACTTTTTGCTTTAATTATGGCTCTAAACGATTGGTGCTCTAGCTACTTCTCGTCGACTTCTTGTTGTGGACTGCTAAGTTTTCCGTGGGGTGAAACAAATCCCATAGGTGGCCGTTTCTGGTTTGCGTCTCGGGCGTTACCCATATGTGACCTAACCGAATATAAATGTTCAATGCACATTTGTCCAGTCTAACTATATAAAATCGCAAACTCCCAGAGATATTATTTTAGTCTAAAATAAAATAAAAGATAAACAAAAAATACCTATGAATGAATGAATGAATGAATGAATATTCTTTATTAATAATAATAATAATAATAAATATCTGGGACATTATTGCACACACGGTCATCTGACCCCAAACTAAGCAAAGCTTGTAATATGGCTGCCAGAGACTGATATACGTACATAGATATTTTTAAATACATACTTATATAGACATTAACACCCAGACATAGAACAAACACAAATATTCATCACATAAATGTTTGTCCTAGATGGGAATCGAACCCACGCCCCCAAATACAGAAGGTAGGTTCACTACCAACTGAGCCACCGGGGCAGTCAAATATTGTCGTACAGTTGCGTTCTTAACAATTACATAATATAAAAAAGTTAAGAATGCTTCCATTACGAACTCGTCAACTTGCTACAATTTTTAACAATATTATTTATATTATTATATCACTGTATAATTATATTGTCTCCCTCCAAAAATAACAATGTTAGGAGGATTTATCAATTCTAACTAATATGCTAACTGTTCCCAAACCAAATCTATACCAGAGTCAAATTTCAGCAGCGACGGTACCCTAAGTAACTTGCCACAAATCGCACCCACATACTTCCTATGATAGTAAAATTTTTATTTCCGTCTCAAACTTTGCATAAAGATAAATTACACTACCTCCCAAACTAGAGCATAAAGTTGCCACGCTGCAACCGCAACTTTGAAAACACGATAAAAAATCTGTTCATTATTTACACACTTGAAGTTTTCCCTCAAATAGTCCTCTGCGGTGTAAGTTTTATTACCTCATAGTAAGCCAAGAGCGTTTCCTCGATATTTTTCATATTTTACGATGTTTAGAATTTACGCCTCTTGGAGTGAAGGCAGAAAATGTTAGTGTTCCGACGTATTCTTGGTGCATCTGCGTCATTTTTGTATGACTGATTCGTTGAAGATGGACTTACAGAGTAGGAAAATACAAAGATTTTTAAATTTCCCACGTTCGCTGACTTTTATTGATTCGTCTTTTTTTCTCCCAAAACCAAAGTTACAACATTTAAATTAGGGCTCTAAATTTCAATAACATTACATGGATTCAAATGAACTGAGGAACGCAGGGGCCTGGGTGAAACTTAGGATTTGAGATTTACACCAACAACATACAGATATAAAGATTGTATTTTTTCTGTAATATATTAAAAATTTATTAATTGTTAATTTATTATTGTATTGCGGAAAACCACGATACAAAAATAAAGATGTTTGGAAGCCCCTTGGAAGAGATTTTTGGTGAAATAGAAATAACCCAGTATATTAACGACATTTTTAAAACGACAAAATGCACCTTACAGGTAGTGTCTTGGTTGTTTGGGCAAGAGGTCCAAAAATATTTAAAAAAAAACAATTCTTGGAACTCATCTTTTCACAAGTTGGAACAAAGGTTGAGACCCGTTTAGTCTTATCAAGCAATTACGTAATCCCATCATCGCTTTTATTAGGAAGGTCAGATACTTACCTACTAGAGGAATAGTTTTATTTTATTTTATTGGTGTCACTGGTAATTGTTGTCGGGCACCATTTTTTTTACATTACTTTACATTATCAGCCAGAAGACGTCCACTGCTGAATATAGGCTTCCCCCTTAGACCGCCATACCGACCGACAATGTGCCACTTGAATCCACCGTTTGCCCACGACTTTCACAATGTCGTCGGTCCACCTAGTGGGAAGCTACGCTTCGTCTTCCAGTTCGGTTCGGTTTTCGGGAACCATTACTGAGTTGTGTATCTGAATACTAGTCTGCGAAGGACTTGAATGGTGCGAAGGATTGAAAGATGCATTTTGGTGCAGGTGTGTAATTTTAGAAATGGTTTTGAATCCCTTTTGCTTTCAGAATTGCTTGTAAAGTGTTTACTTTTATGTTGGGTGTCGGAATTCCGCAAATTCTAAACTTTGTAGAAAACTTCTATCCCCATTGATTGCGTTTTTTGATGACTATATTGTCATGCTTTAGTTTTATTTCATGGCTTACGAATAAGAATCCACCCATAAAAGATGTTTAAAAACATTTTTTTTTCGTTTGGAAAATCCTTTAGAAAAAAAAACATTACTACTAAACTTCGAAAATCGTAGAAAAAACACTCGGTATTTTTCGGATTGACGTCACCGTTTGGACCATCCTTTTTAAGTTTTTATGAAAATAAATTGATAGATTGATTTGATTGAATTATACAATTAAATAATAACAAAAATTTATCGTGCTGTCTGAAAATTGAACACAGCTTAGATTTTCAATGTCCAGTATGCATGGCACAACAGAACATGGTACAAACATAGGTAAATTATATAAATAAGAGTGCCCATGGCCATTGAAAGATGCCTAACCCGATTTTAGTAACTCATGAGTACGTAAGATGTCGCTAGTACTTCCAACTGCGACAAGATCTGCTTGACTTGAAATATAAACACATGCTCACTCATTCGATATGATACGGAAAAAAAATGGTACTTGTTATGAATATTTTTGAATTAGTCATATCAGTAAAATTATTTTTTGTTTTGTTCTCAGGAGACTAATTTTTACATAGTATATTGCAAATTAATTCGAACTAAACCTTAAATTGCGGTATGTCCTATTATGTTTCTATATTTTTTTGGAATTTATGTTTTTTTTAGCGATTTAAGCACTTACTTATTAAGTCATCTCTAAATAAGTAAGCGCTATCTAGTTTTAAGCTGTTTTTCGGCGGTACACTTTTTTGTACGAGATTGTCTTTCTTCTCGTATACTATTTCTATGGTACATCAAAAAATTCAGAAATTCCATTCAGACAGTATATAATACAGCAGCTAGATCTAGATACCTGTGCAATTTTCATATTTCACGTTTGTTTCGCGAGGGGGCGATACGTGTTTACCGAGACACTGCAATTGTTATTTTTAGTTTCGTAGTGGAATGCAGTAAGCCCGTTTCAAAATTTTAAGGTTTATTTATGTTAACTTAATAATGTAAGCAAATTTTTCTTGTAAAAGATGAAGTCGAAGTCCCGGAAGGCCGATACAGCGATGGCGTGCATCCAAAAATGTTGTTTCATCACCTATACGAGATTGGCACCAAACAGGGAGATTGGCAAAAAAGAGAGGAAGCTTATGCTCTGCAGTGCGCTGAATAAGCTGTCGACGATAATGATAAAGTGTTGAAGCAAGAAGCATTTTTAAGTTATTGCTAATAGATGTACTTATTACGTAAAAATAAATAAATTACAATGTATTGCACAGTTACAGTTAATACAGCTAGTTATTAATAGAACAGTAGGTATTTTAAATATATTTCTTATTGGTAGGCCTCAAGCTTGCCTAACAGTTTAAAACTCTGCGCAGCAATGCACTGCGCTCGTCACCTTGAGATGTTAACTGCGTAGGCAATAATAGCCTATTTAAAAAGTTACCATTCTGTAAAAGTAATCATTGAATCATATTTCAAATGCGCTTTTGTAAGTATCGGTATTATTTTGTCTTTTATAAGCACTGCATATTATGTTGTTTCCGTTTCTGGCGCGTATTGAATCTATATAGATTCAACTATATAGTTATAAGAATCTTCGAGCAGAGAGCGTAAATTTAAAAAAAAAAACTTCCTAGTGCACGTTTCATTACGTTGCGTGTACAAGGCCTGACATTAAAAGTTAATGATGTTCAGCCAAGTACTCGTTTGTTTTTTTTTAATTCCATACGAAATATTAAGAAAAATGCCAGTTTTCCGCCATAAAAAAAACAGTTTCGCCGCTTTTAAAGCTGGATTATCGGAGCACTTAGCACATACGTGGGCTTTGTTATTCTACAATTAACTTCTAAGTTACGGCTGAGTAATGCTTAGTTTTAGCCTGAAATCGTCGTTAACTTTCAGGAAATGGTGTTGAAATTTTTAATGTGTGGTCTAGGCTAATGTGATAAATAGCCGTGCCTAAAGTAGGCATCACACTAATATTGTAAATGCGAAAGTTTGTGTGTAAGTGTGTATGTAAGTATTTTTGTTCCCATTCAACCCCTGTAACAGCTGAAGGGATTTGAATGGAATTCGGTGAGGAAGTAGCTTACATCCTGGATTAGCCCATAGGCTAAGGCTTTTTCCCTGGAAATAGTCTGTTTCTGTAGAATAGCGGGTGCAACCGCGGGGCGCAGCTAGTAGCTAATAAAATAATTAATGTGATTAGATGACATCGGACATTTTCTATACAATACGTTTCGAACCTCTTGGCCGAACCTCAAGGGTGTCATTGTTACCTATACAGAAATCGCGACATTGACATTTTTCTATGAAGCAGTTAATCATTTTTTTCGCGAGTTTATGGTTTTTCTCATAATAAAAGTTGTGCAAAAGAGGAGTACAATGATATCTTTGCTCGTCGGACACGAGTTACGGAACATACCATCGTGTATAATATACCTATCCTACACATGATAGGATATCAAGTATACCGATTAAGTATGCTCGTTACAGTGAACAAATTTTGCAATGGGACCAAAATTTAAATCGCGTATAAAAAACAGCTGTTCAGTTGCAACAATACGCGAGTGACACATCGATGGACGCTACCTAGGCCTTAACCGCAATCAGCATCGTACTGACTATACTTTGCCAAATGCTAGCAATAGTCATCGGCTTACCGAAATCCGACCGAATGTTCCTTCGAGATGGGGGCCTACTCAAGATAGGTATAATAGAAAGTCGAAACACTGAACATTGACACCTTTGAAAGAGGCGTTTTCCAAAAAAAAAACCTGGTAATAAAAGTACCCAATAGATGGCGTTAAATGTACCTTGAGGTTTTTCTGTCACTGTCAAGACAAGAAAGACAAAAAAATGTACGTGTTTTTTTTTCTCGTATTTTTTTGGCTCCACATGTGTATTTAAACAATTTCAAGTAATGTAACAATGTATTTGACTTAATTTGAAATATTACAATAGTTGACACTGGCTAAATACACAACGTGTGGAAATTTAAAAAATTACTATTACAAAATTTACTATTTAAAAAATAAACATAAAATATTTCGACAGAAATGACAATGACAAGTAAAACGATAGGACTATTACGCCATCTAGTAAGTATTTTAGAACTTTTTTTTTTGGAAACGCCTCATTGCAAGATCATGCCTGTTTTTACTATGCAACCGAGGCTTTTTCAATTATTGAAATTCAATTCATTTATTTCATTCCAAAACTTATATTAACATTCCTATTACCTAAGGTTATTTCTTTGTACAAATGGTTTCATAGTACACAGTTTCATGTTATTAAAACCTGTCGGTGTCTCGTTAGCAGCCGTACTAGGAAACCCTGTGTTACAGCTGCTATAAATACGAAATACATATATCTACGAAGTATTTAGTTCTGTATGTTAATTTTGCTTACCTGAATAGCTACTAGTAACCTTTCTTTTTAACCGAATTCCAAAAAGGAGGAGGTTCTCAACTCGACTGAATTTTTATTTTATTTTGTTTATTTGTCTTTAAGGCCGCTTAAATCATTTCTAAGTAAAGTCTCAAGTACGCCGCTTACCGGTTAAAGTAGCAAGTAAATGTAGAACTAGTTTCAGATATCGTAGTAGGTACCTACTCTATAACATAAACTGATTAAAATAAACTTAGTTAACCTCGAACTTTTACTCACCAATTAGCACTAATCGGGAAGTAGCTAACAGACACATTGAGATGATGAAGGAGGTGCTTATTCTTTTGTTACTACCGCATTGTACTAGGACCAAGACTGCTAGACTGACCTCGAGTTTCTGTAACGTTTGTTGACTTTGACAACAGATTAAGTCTACTGCTGTCTTTGTAATTTGTATAGTGCCAGACAAAGGCAGCTTTAGAAAACTTTATCAAACTTAACAAACGTTTCAGAAACTCGAGGTGAGTCTCTACTTTATACCACTACTCATAATCATTTTCTTCGCAATTGGTCAGTCTATAATTTTTTTTTACGATTTTTATTCCTTTAAACTTGCTGCAACGTAAACTTTTTAATGTTTTTTATTTTACATCTAACATCTCAGGGTGACGAGCGCAGTGCATTGCCGCGCATAGTTTTGAACTGTTGAAGTTCAAAATTCTGGGTGGCACTGAACTTTTAGGGGCAAGCGTGAAGCTTAACATCAGGTGAGCGACTTGCTCGTCTCGTCACCGAGTAACATAAAAAAAAGCCTTTATCGTAATTTTAGGTTAACAAACTCTTAGTAGACCTCCAGCAATCGGAAAACACACACGCAAATGAGTTCTCGTACTCCGACCGATTGAGGGCTTCGCCCGCAAACCTGCCCGCTTTGTATGCAAATCGAATGATCCCCAATTTGGGTCTCTTAACGTCATCTTCACATTTAGAGGGCAGTTAAAGCGGCGCTTAAAGGGTTATTGGCTTTATTTCGAATTTGCTGGCTGATTGTTTTGACTGGAGGATAAAGCTGCAAACAAACCGATAGTTTATCGTAGGTAACGCGATTTTTATAGCTCCTGAAGATGTCATAATTTCGACCGCCTGTCTCTCACCCTCATCAACACGACCTATGTAACGCAACATCACTGTTGCTCGATAACGCTCGATAACGTAATTGTGTGATATCAAAATCAAGTCAAAGTCAAAGCTATTTTTTGATAAATATAAATTGACGGGTCAAGTACTAATCAGTTAGATGTTATATAAAAAGTGTTTAATAATATAAAACACATATGTAGCCATTAAAGTGTCATTTAAACTTTTATTAAACTTTTTATTTGAAATGATTTGATGTAATTTAATTTAAGAATATTCGGCCCTTTTTTTGCAAGTTTTCAATTTAATTTCTTATTAGTTTATTTCTTTTTGGTGCTACTTGATGAAAAAATAATAAAAAAATAATCAGTGCTATTAAAATAAAGTCAAGAATAACAGTTTTCGGATCCGTTTTCGCGTGAACGCGTGTGTAACGTAATACGATGGAAGATGTTTTCAGATTTTGTGCCTAATAAGGTAGATGAATAATGTTTATTTAAAAAAAAAAACTACCTTAGTAAAATTAAATTAAATTTATGATACATTTAAGCTTTTAAAGTTTTTCGTAGATCTGGAGAGGGGATGCTGTCTCTTTCCAGCAAAGCGAGTGTAAGTATAGAATTTGTAGGTCGGATATGGACCGTAACATCATAATTCAGCATATAGTGCACTATCTTACACAACTCGTGCTCTGAACCCCAAAATACAGGCATTCTCGCCTAGTTTGGGGATCGCTGGTAAAATCTAAATTGTATAATGTAAGTTTTCTGGTAATAAAATTATTGTTATTATTATTATTATTATTATCTAGCATTATAAATATACTTAAAAAAAAATGTTTATATTTTTTGTTTATGTACAGCAATAAAAAAATCACTCATCATTCCTATTTTATTATTTTTGCTATTTTGCACTAATAAGTATTTAACGACTAGTTTCTACCGCATAGGTCGAATTTTCAGCAACTTTATATGCACTAAAAATTTGTATAAGCTATCGTAAGTAAAAATCTCAAACACCAACCGCACGTAGGTAATAAAATTGATAAGACATTTTACTAAGCGGCGCGGCGGTCACTTTCAAAGATTTGAATATTTCATACAGGATCAGATAAAAGAGTACATGAGGTATTTGTGCACTTGCGCTGGACTATAAATCCGTATGCAATAAAACAGAAACACTCAAGCACGTGACTCTAGCTCTGTCTCTCTCTTATTTGTCTGTCAGCTCTTTAATATATTTAAGGGCGGAAGTACACCTGCGCTGTGAAAGTATAGAAAAAAATCGCCATGACTTGTACTTGATATGTGTAACACAAAATCGGGAATCAATATAGCTCCATAATATATATCCAAGCTAACCCTGAGAAACCCTGAAGTCTTTGGTTATTTTGCCTCTTTAATTATTAGAAATTAAAATCCTTTGCCTAAATCCTTTGCCTTGATGCCATAAGACAGTTCCATTGATAATAATTTGGCAATTATACCTAAGCAACTGCATAAATTATCGCTTTAGAATTTAGCAGAGATCTAGATAATGATTTTCTATAATATTGTAACGAAAAAAAAAAAAAATTACGTGTTTGAAAAGAGGGGTATCATATATAAAGCTACGCAATGTTGTTTTTTCTCTATTATGCATACTTTTATTGACATTTCCACAAAAAGTTAATAAAGCTTATAACATAAAAAAAAACATGAAACTTATTATCTTCTCCCCGAAGTTTATGGACACGAAGATTTGAATTAATTCAGATAAATTTACAAGTCCTGAACTTTTAAAATAAATGATATTTTTGAGAAAAAAAATTAAGTAAGAAAAACGTACGGAATTCTCGACATACGTGAATTTACGTACGTATTACGTACGTAATATTTTACGTGTGTTTCACGAACTTCATTTGTTTTATTTCAATTTCAGATGCTGCACGTCCGCGGGTATCCTTATACTACCAGTATTGCAGCGGAAGTGTGCTACCGGCCTAAAGCTCTACCTGCATCTCTCCACCAATCGTATAGATGTAAATATTTACTGCTCTACATTTATATCCATTTTAGTTGCAGTCGTAAATCGACATTTATGATTTACTCTAGGTTTTATTTGTGGAACTAAAATTTTGCTGTAAACTTAGAGTAGGTAGATGGATTGGAAATCCAAACTTTTTATTCATCATCATCAGCCATAAGACGTCCACTGCTGAACATAGGCCTCCCCCTTAGAGCGCCATAACGATCAACAACGGGCCACTTGCATCCACCGGTTGCCCGCGACATTCACAATATCATCGGTCCACCAAATGGGAGGCCTACCTACGCTGCGTCTTCCGGTTCGTGGTCGCCATTCAAGAACCTTTCTTCCCCACTGGTTACCGGTTAACTTTTTATTCAATTACGTGTATATTGGCAATAACACGTAAATACGCGTACGTGTATTTTGTTCGTTTTATTTTTTTATAAATAATTTTTTAAAGTTTTGTGGGTGAATGAATATGTATTGTTGTTATTGTTGTCCACTGCTGGGCAATGGTAATTTTTTCCAGTTTTAGAGGTCTTTCGCATTATTGAAGATAATATAATCACTTAGTGTGAATTTCCAAAAAGTATAATATTTGGTAAGCTTACAAATTATTTAAAGAAACTTTTGTTTTTATCTTTTATTATTGTCGGAAAAGGTCAAAAAAACGCAAATGAGTACTATTTTTTAGTCATCCTGATTTATTACCAGCCATTCAAGATTACTGGTTGTAAAAACAATTTTCGATCTCTGTCGAATTAAAAGATATCAAGACGAACGGATGGTATCATAAACGGATACAAATTAGAGTTTTTTGTACATTCACACTGTATTTACAAATGTGCCACTGAAATAACTGCGGCACGAGTACTGTAGCAGCATATTATATACCCCTTATATAGACGCGTTAAGTTCATCACACCATTATTTGCAGGGTTTACTCAGGTATTAAAGTGAGTATTTTTAATGAGATCTGTTACAAAAAAAAAATGGCTGCAGAGAAAACAAAAGAAAATATTTAAAAAAAAAGTCTTTTTTTTTTTTTTTTTAAACTGTAGGTCTAGACTGTCGTTGTGCAAAATTTCATGCATGTAAGTTTATAACTTTAAAAGTTATAAGGCTGTAAAGGATTCAGCCAGACAGACGGACGGACAGACAGACGGACATGACGAACTTATAAGGGTTCCTTGTAGTACTACGGAACCCTAAAATAGAAGTGTCGTTGGAATTGTATACAACTGCGACAAACGGGAGAGCATGAATCCTACTTTTGCGCATACAAAGTAAGAAGTATAATTATAGCTACGTGATGATATATAACTAATTGAAAAGATATATTAGACAGTTATACAATAGGGATCTTATTACTTGATCTCATTATTATAAAACAATGAAAGTAGAACAAAAGACGATAAATTACTACGAAGGTTTGCAAAGCAACCTTAAATTACCGAGACCCGGCCCCGACCTTAAATAATTAGGCAATTACTTTTGTTTATTGTATAAGAACATAATTGGTAAATAAATGGTCGCGGGACACGAATAACGCTAATATTATTTGCACAATAATTTAATTTTAACGAGCTATAAAACAAAATTATTTATTGTGGTATCGACAAAATGTCAAGGAGAAAATGAATTTCACTTAAATTTCGGACAGTCACGAAAATAAAGAAGCATCTACAATAACAATTATACAGGCTGTAATGGAAGGAATAATCAAACAAACATACTTACATAGACCCAAAAACATTACCCTCCTTCTTGGACAGTTGGGTAAAAATGTAGACGTTTCATATTAGATATATCAAAAATATTACAATACTAAACTTGTACTTACAAAACACTCTCACACTTGTGCATAAGAAACAAATTATTTGTATGAAAAAATGTTTACTGGTCCAACGCTATCTCTAAACTTTATATTACTCTGTAAATAAAAAATAAAAATATCCAAACGGTGAATAAGGAAAATAGTTGCGTTTGGAATCGCGACTTGAAAATTTATTCCGTTGAGCGAAATCGTGTGGAAAATTTGCAATTTAGAAGTAAAGGGGAATACCAATAAGCTGTCGATTATGCAGATGCAAGCCTTTTGTAGGGACCTGCAGAGTTGTCATTGCATTTCAGCTCAATTTTAAAAACGGTTTTTCAGGGTGTCTTGAAGCGATTTCTCTGGTAAGTTCATACGATTCAGTAGTTTCTATGAAGAGTTAGGTTTTTTAGCATTGAGATTATTTTACTGATTTAGAGACTGCAGAAGAAGATCGTGATTCGATAATTTTATCAATAGAATATAATAAAATTTATTCGACATAATAACTACATACATAAAGTAAAGTAACATATATTTCAATTACATTAGTTAGGCGTTAAAAACACCAAGAGATAACAAATAGAAGGTGAAATAGAGATAATATAAAATTATAACAATAATAATGTCAAAAAGGACCCTGTCACATTATTTTTGGTACTTGTACTGTAGTGCTATACGTTGAAATAACTACTAACCATCTTGCATTGTATCATAAAAAGTATGAGATGTGTGAGAAATTCGTAACGCCCACTCGCTACTGCAGGTCATCTTCGACTGAATGGATCTTTTTTTTTTTTTTTTTTTATCTTGGACATTATTGCACACACGGTCATCTGACCCCAAACAAGCAAAGCTTGTAATATGGCTGCCAGAGACTGATATACGTACATAGATATTTTTAAATACATACTTATATAGATATCAACACCCAGACATAGAACAAACACAAATATTCATAACATAATTTTTTGTCCTAGATGGGAATCGAACCCACGCCCCCAAACACAGAAGGTAGGTTCACTACCAACTGAGCCACCGGGGCAGTCGAAATCTTGTAATGGATGAATGGACTTCAAATCAATGGTGCTTAGTATACTTTTATGCACCATGGAAGTCGGTACAATTACTATATTATTTTATAGAAATTATAAATTTAACAGTGCACGTGTGGTACGTGACAATTGTGAGACTTTGGAGATAATATTAATGGAAAATTGGGTGTTTCCACCCGCGTTCTAACAAACGGGAGAGAAAGGTAAAGAAATATATTTTCCTTTTATTTTTCTGCGTTAGTCTGTGGTCTATGGTTGGCATGTGGGTCTAAAATGTCTAAATATCCGAAACCCAAAGATTCTGAAGTAAATGTATTTTTTATTATATTTATTTTTTCGAATTTATTTAACTTTTATTTACTTTCAGCTTAAGTGTGGAATTTGGAATGTTGACCGTTGGACCTAAAATCTTAATTTCAAGACTTATAAAGATAAAAGGATTATTTAAACTATTTCTAAAGTCGTTCCTTTCTTGCCATAAAAACGATCTCATTCTATTCACGACCTTTGCCATGTGTGTGTAACACTATACTGGGACGCGCTGTCTCTCTGTATGTTTGTTCTGAAATATAATACGATGCATTAGACTGGCTTGTTTTGCCTCCATTATCTTTGATGCTGCCAACTAAGAGATGCATGTGTGCTGTACATACGTATGTCTATAAAAATGGAACATTAATTTTCTATGAGTATGAAGTTACATCAATAAGAATTCTTTCTGCTCTCTTTTTGTCAAATAGATTTTATATGATGCTCTCAATTGCCTCTTTCAATGGTTACTAAGACATAGGTGACACAGCTATCTTCCTCGTACATTTGTAAGCTTCTGTAGAAAGAGCGTGATCAGAATATCTTTTAAATTTGTTTTAATAAATCGAGAATACTAACGTTAAATTGAGTCAGTTATTCCGACTATAGTTCGATCACATTCAAGACACGGGTTGTTGTTGTTGTTGACTTGTCGTCTTTTAATTTGACGGAATAAATCGTAAATTCGAAACACTTTCGACCACAGCCAGCCAACTGTATGGTAAGTGATAAAAGTTGGAGATAGTAAGCTCGCTGTCTGAATAAGGAACTGCACGGCTAACTGAAGAAACCTCAACCCTATTCATTTAAATTATCACAATGGTTTGAATTATAAAATAGTTCATTGCCGTGCCGTGTCTTCCTTATTCCAATAATTGTAAAGCTCAGCCGTCAACGATGCCCGACCGCAAATCGTGGCGCAGCTCGATAAGTTTCACGTTCGCGCAGCGTTGGCGTTGATCATCGCAATAAGAACGTAACGGTAAGGGCCCAGTTTGATAAACATGATCTGAAGCTTGCTTCTTGCTTTTTATTTCGTGATATAATATTACTGAAGGACGTAAATTTCACTTTCAATGCAAAAAAAATACAAAACTCCTACAGAACGAAGTCACGTAGTTTATTATCTGTCACTGACTTTTTCTAAAGCGAGTATTAAAAGCTGATTCACGCGGCACCTTTACAACAATAACCTTCGTATCATATATTAAAGGCCCAGACATTTTTACGTTAAAGAAAATTGGGTTGTAAATCATTAATCACAAGCACAATGCGTGTCAACCGCCGACGTATGGCTTAAGGGGGGCTGAATTTCCCGTATAATAGGGAAATAAATGGACAACTTTTCTCCATGCCACAGCTATTCAAATGAAAATTTCCTTTTCGCTGCAGTGAATTTTGAATAAAACTTATCACTTTTGGTAAAACTACTTACGATCATGCAATTTCATTCCTCGGTGGCAGCACTGCAATAAAAGCTAGTACTTTGGACCAGAAAACGTGAAACATAAAATATTACGGTTAATTAACTTGGCAAAATTTTATGAGTGTATTCATAATGACCATTTAGGGTAACATTTCCATCGATATATTTGTATAATAAAAATGAATAAGCAATATTGGAGGATGCATTGGACTGAGCGAGTTGGCCAATTACGGTCCGTTCCCGGAATTTCCGATATCCCCAATATAAGCCGGGTAATTGATATTTACGCGTCACTAAGCCCTTGAATTGGAGTATGGAGAGGATTTATTTTCAGTGTTTTGTTTGATATTTTGGGAGTTAAGAGGGTGGGTGCAATTGGTGGTGCAAACGTGCAATTAAGGTACCTATTAAAATAGATTAGCAGAATATCTTCTATAATTAACTACATTTTTGACAGAGTCAGCGAAGCGAACGAAAGCCTCTGCTTCAACTGGCAAAATTTGCTTTCAACTGTTCGTATACTATACATATATATACTCGTGTAAAGGTCGTATTTTTCAACCAATCTTGATAAATCTTGTTATAAAACAGGCTCAACATGTTTTTTTGTCGTCGACGATTTTAATTGGAGGGGTATTTTCTCCAAAAGGACGTTTGGCAGCACCATTTACCAGCCGATTTTGAAAATATTTCACAGAAACTTTTGGTACTCCATTCTAAATAAGAATTTCGAATAGTAGAAAAATCGGTTAAGATGTTGTCAAGATCGTCTTCGATCAACCTTTCGTGAGGTCTACTACACACTACTACACAGTCGAAAATCGAAAATTCTATGAAGTTGTAGAATTGAGGTTGTGCAAAAAAGTTTGTGCTCGCGAGGTCTACTATTCGTAGAACTACTAGTAATTAGTAGGTACGATATGCTATTTATCTATAGTAGGAAAGGTAAGGCTTTTGACCACCGGGCAGACCTCCAGCTCGCTGGTCGGACGACATCGATAAATCAGCAGGGAAGCTAGTGAAGAGACTGGGAGGTACAGGACGGGAAAAGATGCCGCTTTGAAGTGGAGACCTATACTCAACAGTGGTTAGAAAGTTGTTGATGATGATGATGACACTATGTACCTACCGTTAAATTATTTGTTGTTCAATTGTTTGTTAATGCATACCAAAAAGTTAGAAAACGTGTGGCCGCTCTATTTCGCGACTGCATAATTGATTCGGGTACTTCCCGCTAGGTAACACCCATTGGTCACATTGTTGACGATCGGGAAAAAGTTCTCTTCGTGCACAGTGTTGACGAAAGCTACTATATTTTTCCGTTCGTTCGCCAACGATGTGAACGAACGGAACTTTTTGTATCGATCGTCAACACTGTTAACGAAAAGGGTGTTAGTTCTGTTGAGTACAAGTTGTATCCAAAGTACCTGTTGATTCCCCAATCTTCACAGGTTATTGAGAAAAAATCTCTCTGAACGCTACTATCTCATGCTCCATCCCTCCCGATGATGACCATCCTGGCTTATTTTATAGCACGGCTGCCTTATGAACATGCGGTCCCGGGTTCAGTTCCCAGCCGGCCAGATGATTAGAGGACGAATTTTAATTATTTGCTCTGAGTTTGGATGTTAGTTGTCCATTTATTGTGTGTTTCTAGTGAAAAGCTACGAGTGTAAAGAGTTATTAAAAACTACAATTAAATTTGGTAGAAGAATAGATATGAAGATAGGTAGCATGTAGATAGATAGGTAGAAAACCTGTAGGTAGATAGTATATGTAGTATCATGTAGTATATAGATAGGTAGATAGGTGGATATTTTGAGAGCAACTAAGCCTGTTAATGCAAAGATGAATGTAACGACATAGCGGCCAGCCTACACACAATAAACAGGAGCTGAACCATAACTCCAATCATAAATTCGTTAGGACAACAATGCAAACCTATCGCACTGGTGCCATTGACTAGTCTTGTGGCTCAGTGGGCGGATTTCCACTTTCTGAGCTGTAGTTTGTAGGTTCGATTCCCACCCAGGACAAACATTTGTGTGGTGAACATCGATCTTTGTTGTTTGGCTGGGTGTTTTTATGTATGTATTAACAAAAAAAATAAAAAATGTATTCTATCAGTTATCTGGGTCCCATAGTACAAGCTTGCGTAATTTGGGGCTAGATGGTGTTGTGTGTGAAAAACGTCTACCAATATCATTATATTATTGCACTGCTTGAGCAACACACAATACAAACCAATGATGTGTGATAAATATAAAGACGAACTAAAACTTACCAAAATTGAGAGTTTTCTTCTTTACTCTGAAGCTGTGACGTTTGAGAAGTTGCATCCGATGATTGCATCGGGTAGAAATCATCGAATGTCATATCAGAACGAAACAATCATTTTGAAGATTTGTTTATATTAGGTTTCATGCACATACTTGCGTAGCTCGTTACTAGGTTTCCCTGTGTCGTAGAAAACACTTAGGATTTGGTTTCCCCGTCTTTGACGTGGACAATAAACACCCAGGGCAGATGCGCTACCAACTAAGCAAGGAGCCAATCAGCGGGTAGATGCTCAATCACTGTGCAAATCGTCCGGTCTAGCTAATTAGCGAACCTGTGACTTGCGTTGGTGTCAAAATAGAGATACTCATAAATGGATACTGATAAGCAATAGCATGTCAACCCACAACAAAAAAAAAAAATTTAATGATCCAGAACGCTTCTTTGTCAGCCAAAGAATCGTTCTGTATCATTAACAAAAAAAAAAGTTTTGGGGACATGTTATTGCTTATCAGCTGACTGCTTAACAGTATCCAAATTGACGTTTACTTTCGATAATTGTACTAATGGTGATGATCACTATAATAGTCGAAATATTGCATGGATGCCAGCGTGGTGATCAATGGGTATATTGACTATCTTGAATCGTTGTTTTCGGAGTGGGAGGACTCTTCTGCAGTGTCCGCCAGGAGAAGTGGAGATACTTCACTTAGAGATACTAATCTTTGCCAGTTCTTCAACCGCCAAGCAGTAGTGTGCAAGCATCGGCGTGTTCCGGATTTGAAGGCAATGTTTTGTTATTGGGCATAAAGATGTTTAGCATCTAAAATCTCAAGGTGACGAGCGCAGTGTATTGTCACGTGGGGTTTTGAATTGCTAAAGTTAAAAATTTTGGGTAGCACTCAACTGTTATGGGCAAGCGTGACGTTTACCATCAGGCAAAAGCCTAAGTTGTATTGAAAAAATCAATCGATAGTCGATCACAAGTTGCATAATTCTAGTGCGGGAGCAGCGTGACCTCGAAGTAATCGCGTCGGTTTGCGTGGGTATTTAGTGTGAGAGCCTCCAAAGCTTACGAATGCAAATAGATTACGATCCTCGTTTGTCAGCCTACGTTAACTATCTCACTACGTAGCCACTGACAAATCTGCGGCTTCGAAGCGTTTTGTTTGCAAGTTTAAGACAAGTTAGGCAGCGGAGGACATTACTCAGCCATGCCAGACCCATTTAACAGTGTCAACCGCGCATTTGTACCTATCGGTTTTGACCTACGAATAAATAAGCGAGTTTAGTGGCGCCGAGAACTGATTGTTGGACATTTTTATACAGTTTTAACTGTGAAATGTGGCAGTGATTTACAATACTTCTGCTCTTGGACGTGGGAATGACGAGAAATTCGGAATACACTTCATAGTATACACAGACACGCATTAACACGATGCCCAGATAAGCGCCAACATTTTTGTTACGCGTCGCATCAACCTGGCGTTCTGATATAATTTTGAAAATGAGATTATACTCGAACTGTTAATGATCCAAGCAAACTTAAATCACTCTTGTCCGTTACATTTAGGTAAAGTGTACCTTATTTCCTGGACCTTAAAATTACCTACCCTCTAACGAAAATATATTCTTTGCAGGTACTATTCACAGATGAGATTAATGACCATCCTACACGATTCGATTCCATTTCGTTCATTCTCAATTCAAGTGATGAACGATCAATCAAATTGAATGAACGAAACTTTCCTCATTTTGGTTCTAATGTCTAAGTGTCTGATGTCTGAGAGAGTGTTGGCTCAAATAAATGTAAGAGGTTTTTTTAAAAGAACCGTGTGGGCAGAAATTGTAGTAAGAGCGTTGACATTGACTATTTAACGTTTACACCACAGAAGAGAAAAAATGTTTATTTACTTCTCTCTTCTGTGGTTTACACAATTTGATTTCATGCAGTAGTAAGTAAAACAATGACATTTAATAGAATTTTTGGTGTATTTTTTTGCTCATTGTTGATAGGATTTATGTATTTATGTTGTTGAGCTATCGTCGTCCTTAACATTTACAAAAGACAAAAAAAATAGTACATTATTGCATTACAATAATTATGAATCTTAAGATCAGATCAGAACCTCTTTGATACAGTTTGCGATCTGGATAATATGTATCTTTGACCATTCCATGTTGCATGAATGTTTCAAGATAGTTTGGTTGTGTTTTTCACACAATCGTCTTTTTTATGTTTGACAGGCTTGGCGTTTGTCCACAATATCCTAACGCTAAGATAAATATACTTAGCCGAGCCCTAGCGTACTGAGACATTCTTAGCGATGTCATGGATGTCACATGATTCTTTAGGTTCACCCGCCGACGCGGCGCGACTGTAAACAATATCGCAACTCGGTCGCGCAGCGTCGGCGACTGATAATCATCGCGCTAAAGATGTCACATCACAATCGAAAACCTCACCAATTCACTACGTTAATTAAACTGATAAAACGTCCATACTACCTATATTTCTTCTTGTAACTACACCTCAAAATTTATTGTACTCACAGTCGATTTGAAGTATTTTGTTTGCAGCGGAAGGAACCGTTGTTGCCTTATTGTCAGCACCACACGTGCTGCCATCCGGCACACCTGCTTGGGAAGTAGATAGTGATAAATGAATCCAATTGTTGGAGCAATCGGTACGTTTACCTTTGAATTTGGGAACAAAAGACGTTCGTAGATTGTATTGATTGTTTGTCATATTTCGTAATCTTTCTTTATGCAATAGTAAAATATTTGACGGGGCAATGACCTGGGGTCTACTTTATACGGTTATAGTAAACTGTTATCTTGTACGAGTTCATTTGTACCAAAGAATCTATATAGGTACCTACCTGCTTACCTACCTGGTATTCGACAGAACTGCTTTAAAGCCGAAGAGGGGCTTTGTACTAATCACTTTTTTATTTTTCTGTGAAACCAACCAATGATTCTTTAAAATCATCAGAGGAAAAAGGTTTCTGACCTTCTAAAAATATGTCGAGTTGCTGATAAAGTTTTTGCGATGTTAATGTTGAATACCGAAGTAAAGTTGCTTATCATAATGAGTATCAATGATCCCCTTTTTGTTTCGCATATTAGTTCTGTCTGTAATATGTCTGGGCCATAATTTTAGGTGTTATGATCATAATGAAGTATATAATTATGTCAACTTCAGGAAAACAAACACTTACCTAGCTTTAAAAATCTGTATAATAGAAATCTAACAACTAGCTTTTTTTTCCAGTTTAAAAACGGGTCCAATTGGCAAAAGAAAAATAATAGAATTAATAAATTTATCAACTCATCCCGCGGGTCACACCCTAAGCCGGTAAGTCTAGAAGCATGAAGTTTGCACAGGAATCCCTTCTATAAGGTGAATTTTTGAATTTTCTATAATCTTTACTTATTGCTCACCTTAGACTAAGTAAAGATTTTAGAAAATTCATCCCTTAAAAGTAAAAAAGAAAAAAAGGATAAAAGTACGTATCGAAAATATTTATATCACATATATACTATATTATATTATTATAATATACTATATTTTTTAAATTTGTAAATGAGATCTTCGTATGAATGCTTTTGCCACTTATTCAACCGCCAAGCAGTAGTGTGCAAACATTACTGTGTTCGGGATTGAAAAGCAATGCTTCCATCGAAATTACAAGGCATATCATGATACATGTTTGCTACTCTCGGCTCTCTTATCGAATAATATTTGACGAGCACAGTGCATTGCCACGCACGGTTTTGAACTGTTGAGCACGACTTGCTCATCTTATCACTACATTTTTAATTATAATAAAAAAATAACAAACAGCAAGTAGGTATTTTATTAATTCCTCTAGTCGACCCTTTTTATTACGAAATTAATCCAACCCTCGGCGTATTATAGGTACTAATGCAGACAATTAATTACTACAGAATACATAAAAGGTTAATATTAGAGGAACAAATAATTACATACATCCATTTCTTTTTAATGAAACTTAAGAGGCATGAGAACTTGAGCGTAAAACAAAATTAAAATTACTGTCGGTTACTACTATTAAGATTAGTACAAAACAAAGGATTTTCAACAGCAAGCATAAAGGGCTCTTACGTCAACTGAACCCGCTCAAACAGGGCCCGCGGGATCAGTTACTGTTGACATAACGCAAAAAATTATGAAATGGTCGTCTGGACCCGTTGACAAATATGAGAGTGTAGCCCCAGACCCATCGCGTTTGAGTCATTGTCATTGTCATTGTGCATTTCAAGGTCAACTAGTCAGATAGCCAGTTGTGCAAATACGAGTATCACCTTTTCTTACACTAAGAGACAGACATAACGAGACTAAGATATCTACGTAAGAAGTTAATACAGTAAGTAAGTTCGCATAGGCAGGTGGTGGGTTTTTCCAGAATCCGTAGTTCAACGTGCAATAAGTTTTACTTATTCATCATCATCATCAGCCAGAAGACCGTCCACTGCTAAACATAGGCCTCCCCTAAGAGCGCCACACCGACCGACAACGTGCCACTTGCATCTATCGGTTGCTTGCGACTTTCAAAATGTCGTCGGTCCATCTTGCATATTCCGGTCGTGGTCGCCACTTAAGAAACTTTCCTTCCCATCAGTTATCGTTTCGCCAGATTATACAGAAAAAAAGGATTACAGATACTCAAACAACCTTACATTCCAAACTTATATAAATAATTATTATCTTCTCAGTTACAATCCGGTAGCACCATTTCACCGCTTCCTTCACCTGCCATAAAAATTAAGACGGTCGCTAATTATTTTTTTATCTTACACGATAATCTTATCTCTGACTTCGGAAGACAGCGGTCCCTTTCATTTACTTTACTTCGTTTCTAAGGCTTTCGGACAGGATCCCCATTAAGCAAAGAGGATCTGCCAGCTTAATTACGAATTCCCTCCAAAATCTCGCCAGACACTGTGTTGCCATCAGAGTAAATTTTCTATTGAAAAAGCTATTTTTGTGACCGCAGTAGGCATTTGCTTTGGCAATTATTATTGCACGACTGAACGAGGTGTGAAGTTTTTAAATTGATTGTGTTTTTTTATACATACAAAATACGTATTTTGTAAGATACTAATCGTTTTCGTTATCTACATTCTTTTGTAATAAGCGAGCAATAATTGAGAATTAAACTTCGCTAGAATTGCAATGAAAAATATCGCAACAGCAGCTATAAGCTTGTTACCTAGTACTAATAGCCGATTTGAAACGCGAAATCTTGATGAATAAATCTATATTCATTGAGAAATGATTTCTATATACGAATAGTACTTCATATTTACTTTGGCATTTACGTTTAAATTTAGCAGGCAACACTAGATCTTCTTTGACATATATATAAATTCTATCTCCACTGCCCCCGAGAAAATGGCAACGATTGCTTTTAAATGAGGACCGACAAAGACTTAGCGAAGTGGGTGCACTGCTTTGAACTGGCACATAAAACTTTGAGGTAAAAATAATCAACACAAATCTTTTCTTAGAATGACGACGGAAAAGTTTTTAATTAGATGTACGTATACTTAAATTTTCTCATATTTTACAAAATACTGGTTTCTTACGAGTAAATTTACATGAGAAATCGAAATACTAGTCATTTAAAATGTAATCTGAGAAACTTGACTATATTCATATTGATTTATAGCCTAATTACTAGTTACTTATCAACAAGGACATGTAAATAGGTGAGCAAAGGTAGGTATACTTTTTTGGAATAGGTAGGTACTAATTACGATAGTACAGGTCTCTGTCAACTCCGTACTTAGTTCAAGGGCGACCGCTAAGGGAAAAAACTAATAGACACTGATATTAATGTACTCTATACTAAGGGGAATAACTTTTCGGACACTAATTTTTCAGAACATTTATTTACCTACCTTTTATAAATGCGTTTAGGCCAACTCTGTTCTACTACTACTGCGGATTTTGGCGCTAAGTACCAGCACAACGACGACAGACTTGCTAAGTAATAATAGTGATGCGCATTTATTTTATTGTTAAAAAAATATTTGTTTATTATATGTATTTTTAGTTTTAAGGTTTCAAGGTTTCTTTATTTCTAGACAACATGGCCCATATAATAAATATGATATGGGTCATGTATTTTAGTTTTAAGGTTTCAAGGTTTCTTTATTTCCAGGCAACATGGGCCATATCATAAAAATATGATATGGGTCATGTTGCCTGAAAATAAAGAATTATTGTTGTTGTGATTAATAAACTATTGTGAATCGTCGGGTACTACGGTATTTCATATCACGGGGTATCTAGCCTGTCAGGGATAAAAAAAACTTTATTAATTTCTTTTTTTTTTCCACACAATCCGCTTTAACGATCCTGATCCGACACTTGCCGTTCACGTGTTTGAGTGGAATGACTTCCTCCGAAGGTTTTTCCGCTCAAGCACCACTCCGGGCTAGCAACACATCGACGACACCTTAGTGCTTACGACCATTACTGTTGCGCATTGAGAAACTTTGTATCGGCCCGAACGGCCCAGAGGCCTGTGTTGCTCTATGATGTTGTAGGTTTTCGTAGGCGGCGCGCGGTTTGATTGGTATTAGACTTTCTGCATGTTTGCTGCTCGTAAAGTCAAAGTCAAAGTTATTAATTGGTTAATATTCATTCACAATAATAATAATATATTATTATTTCAAACCAGGTTTTGAACTCATTTTCAAATTCTTAATTAGTTTTTTTCACAATTTGATCAAATATAATATAGTCTTCTTCTTTTGCTAAATATGGAACATCTTTCGTCTTTGAATGTTGACTTTAAAAGTAATAAAACACATTTTCTTGAACATAACTCTCCACTTATTCGTGTTTGAGATCCTGACACTGATAAAGAGTAGGTATCTCGTAATCCAGCAAACATTTACGATAGCTTGAAACATAAACCAGGATCTTACGTAGTGGTAGTTTTACGATGGTTCTTAACTTAACTCTGATCGGAATTTAAATGTTGTTTAATTTTAATAGCAGCCGAGGATTTTCACACGAGTATTAAATGTTTTTTTTTTGCAATGAATTAAAACTTTTTTTTGCTTATACAAATAGGTAGTTTAAGATTTTGCTAAGTGTAGTAAAAATTATTTTTTGCTTGAGTAGTGAATAAAACAGCCCATTTTCTCTTAGGTTCAGTGTGGTATACTTTTTTTCATTTTTTGTTTCTTTCTTAACTGATTTTATATATTCTGATGACAAGAATAGTGACCAAACTCCAAATTTTCCATATTTATCGTAGTACACGTGTAAAAACCGAAAGGTAAGAGAATATTTACTTAGTATTTCACGCGATTTCAAAGGAAGCTGTTTTATAGTCTCAGAGAAACGATAAAGCATAGAATTCACCAATTGAAGAGCTCAGCTCATTATTTTTTAACAAATAAATGAATGATTTAATAGTACAGAAAGTTATTATGATATTATTAACAGATCAAAGCGCCGATTCGTGTTAGAAACGAGAATTGGCTACGACAATGGATAAATATCCAGGAACCCATGCTTTAGTAGATGTATAAAGCAGAATAAACAAGCTTTATGTAGAACAAGCAATCAAGTCAGTTCAAAGGCACTGCAAATGCGGAATTGTCTAAAAAAATGATTATTGGGTCATAATTGAGGATACCTTCTTTAAGAAGTGCATACTTTAAAATCGCATCGTCTAAGATATACGATGCTTACACCTGAATACTGAAACGGCAATCAATTATTTTAGTTCGCGTCAAGCATCTGATACCCTGTTATATTTGAGAGACGTATATAGAAACGATAATTAAATGATCACTTAAAATTTAACGCGCCTGTGAATACGAGCTCCAATTAGCGAAAAATCGGTATTCATGAACGCTAATTAACGTTTGACAGCTATGAAAGTGACGGTGAAATGGTTTGATTAGCCGTTAATTCTGAGAGTGCTTGTGACCAGTCTCAAGTTGGATTGTGGTAGAAGAAAAAAATGTCTTATTATTATCATCTTCGCTTTAGCTTTAAAATTGCCGTATTTCAATTCTGGTAATTTTGAATTCAGATATCTTGCGTTCTAAACTGAATTCTCAATGTAAGTTAAAGACAAATTAAATGTTATATTCATTTTTTTTTCAAATTATTTATTCATTTGTTTTCCGGCATTTGTGTTTTCTTATAGTTCTTGTTATATTTTGTGTTAGCTGTTATCCGCGACTTCGTTTGCGTGGACCTACAAAAACTCCGGCCCTTAAGCCATATCTATGCAAAAATTGAGCCTGATCCGTTCAGCCCACAGAAGAGGAAAAATGTTTACCTCTCTCTTCTGTGGTTCAGCCGCTTAAGAAAACGCGACAAGCACCCAGACAGAAAGACAGAGAGCCAGATAGACAGAGAGACAGAGCTACTTTCGAATTTATAATATTAGTTAAGATTAATAGAACAACTTTTCTTAGCTGAAAAATGTCTATAACAGAAACACGCAAAAATGATGATTAAAGACTCGAATACTTCTTTTAACATCAAATATTTTTGTATTCTAAGGTGTGTTACATATTTTATTTAATTTTCGTCATAAAGTTTAGTTTAAATGTACATTTCATACATAAATAATGAATCAGTGATTCCTTGTACTTCTTGTATTTCTTGTGGTTCTTGACCCATGCATAAAAAAAACAAGGTCTGGTTACGTCATTGCATGCTATTTTGTTGTGTATCGTAATATTTATATAGCCTGTTGGATTATTTATCATACTATGTTTTAAGGCGAGGACATGATCATGATTTGTAATGAGTATTGTCCCGCTCAATGTTCAATGTTTAAAGTTGAAAATCGCATATCATACTTGATCAGAAAACGGTAAATTGCAGTTTTTCATTGCTTTTTTGCCGATTATCGAAAATATACAAATCAAATAAAAAAACTACCTGGCTCGCCGTATAAATCACTAGCCTGGATATTTAATTTGTAAAAGAAAATTTGTAGTTACCGCTGAAAATTCAGAGCATTTGATTTCAGAAGGGTTTTTCAGGGGGTAATTTTGCGATTTTCTATTTTGTAACTAAGACAGATTTTCGAAATTTTATTCGGTGAAACGTAATTTCAGTTTTAGTTTCTATCTGCAGTATTTTTGCGCCTGATTAAGTAATCTCGTCACTTTGAACAAACCGCTGAAATGCAACTTTTTGTTGTTATGCGATTGGACCTCGCCTTAACGAAATTAAGCTAAAAGCTTACAGGAATACTGTTTAGATGGCCCACAAATTTAATGACTAAGCAGGGAACGGCGGAATTCCGCTATATTGCTTAACTAAATCTGGCAGCACAGGTGCTCCTGGAGTGAAGACTAACATAAACCAAGCTAACTATAGCTCACAGCTAAGCTTTGAATATTGCCCGGTATTACTTTACCTTACAGCTTGAGACGACAGCTCTCAGGAAAACTTGCTTCCGACATAAATATGGAGACAGAAAATTTTGTCGTAAGTGAGAAAATATTACAGCAGCTTAATGCTACGAGGGGGCACCTTACGGAAGGCTGCCTCGTTATGCTGATTTATGATGCACCCAAAAAGGTATTTCAGGACCACCTTATGAATTCCTTTTGGAATTTACGTGCACGTTTTCATTTTCTGCAGTCGAGCCGTAGATTTAGGTTGAATTTCGGTTTTGTATCAACATCTGGGTTTTTTCAGCGGAGTGTGGAATATTTTGCGAGCCCTGAAATGGACGGGAGATGATACATTATGATTATGATTCACGCTAAGTACGTACTCTCCCCCGTTAGTAATTTAACATTATTCTTGCCTTTACAACTTAAGAGTTATAAATGCGAGTTTTTCAAGAATGGTTCTTAAAGTTAAGTATTAAGCCCCAAAAATATTCGCCCTTTTTAGGTTCATAAATATAAAGAACTGGATAATATTTACTTGGAAAAAAAAAGCGGACTGATTCAAAAACGAGTTCATAACTTTTGAATGGTTGGACATATTTTTAGATACTTGATATTGGAAGCGCCCCGAATTGGGCGCTATGTAACATATGTATGGCGCTCTATGGAACGAAAAACAATTAGCACTCGCTATTCCATACAACGCCATACATTTTTTTGTCACAGCGCCCTGTGCGCAGTATCCGCGCACCCAGGGCGCTTGTTATATCAAGCCCTTTACAATCATACGTACCTATGAACCACAGCCAAAAAAAAGCATTTAAGTAGGTTCAATAATTTAAAAACAAAAGATAACAGACCAAACATGGAAAATAAGTATTAAAAAAACCTTAATACCTTTTAATTAAGACCCAAAAATTAAACAATTTCAAAATTCGAATGCAATTAGCCACACATAAAATACTAACTCAACGTTAAGCTTATGATCACAGCCCCTTTCCTTACCTCCGCCTTCAATAACAATAAAATTATCCTTCAAGCTTCAAGTTGGTTTAAATAAGTTCGTACAGACTACTCATTAATTTCGGTGACTTCGCGAATGATTGTTATTGTTCATAAAGCTACCACTGGCAGCGTTCCCTAGACCGCCTGCAGATTGCAAACGCAAACTACGAAGCTAATGGAGGAGGTATATTTAGTTAAAAGTATAGGTACGAGTGTATGTCATACGAGTATATGTATTTAAAGGCACACGGCCAATATCAGGATTATTATCGGGAAGTTCCATACTAATATTCTGTGGGTAGGCGTGGATAAACGGGCGAGAAGAATAAAAACGGCACCTTCAATATTCCGACACTATAATCATCAATTCTTCCTTAATCCATCAAATTATGATTCTTAATACACGTGGGGATAGTTCAATTAGCAATCACGGGAAGACACTCCGCCGAACACGTAATGCACATACGCGATGCAAATGGGTTGAATGCCACCAACGTAATGGCGTCCGCCGTCCATCTATCGCCTCAGCACACTAGCGCCCGGAGTTGCGTCAGAGTAGAGAAACCTCATTTGTCAGTTATGTTTCTTGCCACTCTAAAATAATCGAAGCGCCCGCCGCGCGCCGTCACGGCCAGACTGACATTCGCACGTCCTTGTGCGTCTGCTTGTGTCCTTCCTCCAGTTAATCTGCAAAGACAAAACACAGCTGGTAGACTCAACTTACGACGCTCGCCCATCACTGACACGTTTTCTGTCTGTTACCTGGTAAATATCTTCTCAAAATCCAGTCAGGTCACCACCAACTCACACGTCACCAAATCAAGTCACGTCAACAAACACTGGACCGGAGAACCCAACAGCGTCCCTCTGACCAGTCCTCTAAGCGTCGCCAAATACCAGCATAGTGGCATGATCCGGAACATCGACCCACATAAGCCAGTCCCTTAGATCTACCACTAGCTGCACACATCAACACTGTACACGAATGTCACTCAACACCAGCATAGTGGCCTGATCCGGAACATCGACCCGCATAGGCCAGTCCCTTAGACCTTCCACTAGCTGCACAAATCAGCATCGTACACGGGGACGTCGACCCTCAGGAGCCAGTCCCATCGAAAAAGACACACAGTCAGTCACAGTCATTTAGTAGTCAGCATGGAGGAAACACGAGAATTTACATAGACAGTACACGGGATTTACACATTCAACAGCAGTTAAGATTGTTACTATCATCATGTGCAGACGGAAAGGGGTTCAGAAATTGCGGTCAACGTGCATGAACTAGACACAGACTATACTACTATCATCGTCAGATGATCTCTTCAAAGCTTTGACCGCGAACCGCCATCTCAGCCTCCTAAGTTTGGTTAATTAAAGAAGGAGCTGCCCTCTTAGCCTTCGAAAATTTCTGGACAAAGCTATAAGCTACGAACAGGCAGATTCACTATCAAAAAAAGAAAGGAAACGGGCTCACCAGATCATCTAGTCAAGGTGTTGCGCTCACAGACGTGAACGACTTTGATCGCAGCAGCTTCGATGCCTCCTATTCGGTCTAGACACGCTTATGTAAGATGTCTCGTCTGTCCGCACACATAGCAGTTCTTTTCAGGATTGGTCTTGCTTTGTTAAAACTTCTCGGCGTTGACGTTCGTTTCAATGTATTATGTTGTCTACAGCAGCAGCCTCTTCTCTTAGCTCGCAGCCGTAATTTTCTCTATGTCCTGGTGTACCACATTATTCCTATCAACCTTTTTGGTTTCATTGTCTTCGAGTTTTCATTCCTATCAACCTTTTTGGTTTCATTGTTTTCGTGTTTTCGCTTCAGTCAGATTCCTTTGGGAATTTGGATCTTCTACAACTGCATTAGCATCATCGGGACCAAGGTGGATCATTCGTGATGTGCTGCTCATAGATCGAGGTCAAGGGCTTGCCACTAATCCGGCTAGCAACACTTCCATGTCCATAAAATCAAATAATTTCGGAACGAAAATGGCCCGGGCGCGCTCCAATGCTAAGAGTATTCTTCTCTAATCTTTGCCCTTCCAATCCCACTTCTGATAAAGGCACACGGCCAATATCAGGATTATTATCGGGAAGTTCCATACTAATATTCTGTGGGTAGGCGTGGATAAACGGGCGAGAAGAATAAAAACGGCACCTTCAATATTCCGACACTATAATCATCAATTCTTCCTTAATCCATCAAATTATGATTCTTAATACACGTGGGGATAGTTCAATTAGCAATCACGGGAAGACACTCCGCCGAACACGTAATGCACATACGCGATGCAAATGGGTTGAATGCCACCAACGTAATGGCGTCCGCCGTCCATCTGTCGCCTCAGCACACTAGCGCCCGGAGTTGCGTCAGAGTAGAGAAACCTCATTTGTCAGTTATGTTTCTTGCCACTCTAAAATAATCGAAGCGCCCGCCGCGCGCCGTCATATTCATATTGGTAAGTAAACGAAATAAATAACGCCTCGTACTCATGGCTTTCATTAGAATTCTCTATGACGGGGATGCCATAAACATAGACAAAAAGAACCTAAACCCAGACCCGGCAGATATTTAATTTCTTCATTAAATATTTGCACGGCCTGGAATCAAACCCTGGACCTCCTGCTCATAAGCCTAAGTGTAAGTAAAGTGTAGTAAGCTACCAACTAAGCCAGGATGGTCATCACGATAAAAATAAACTCTTTATAGATTGTTATTTTTGATGCGCATGATTTAGCAGACTCGTGTCATTAAAAACTATAAGTACGTACCTATTCATTTCTCGAGACAAAATCAAAGGATTTAATGTTATCAAATAAAAAAGAAAATACTCTTTTCTGTGAATATAATGATATGCACGAATAATGTCAAACAAGGAAAAAATCTATGGAGGTTTCATACCATTCATTCGCGGTCCTCTAATTTTAAAACACTTTTACTTACTAGTGAACGAATTCGAGTTTTACGCAACATTCTTTTCGAGCGAGAGAAATAAAAAGTAATAATAATAATTAAAGAAATACCTATTTATTATTCTTATACCTTTGAGACATCCACTACTGAAAGTGGTTATCTTCTAACCGTAGATGATAATGATGATGCTGACGTCAACCTTAAATTGTGCTATGTTACTTATTAGAAGTTAAAACCAGCTTGTTCAAGTAAATCAATAAGTTTAATTGTTAATTAGTTATTAAGTTTCAACATTGTGTGAGATAGACATACCGGCTTATGCTGCTTGCTTATAAATAAAAAAATAAGTGAAAGCGTAAAAAAACAATAATACTCACACTGCTAAGTAAGTTTCATAATGCCGTATCCATCCAAAAAAAAACTCACCCACGTTTTATCCATCAATAAGGCAAATGAATGTGAACCACGTTATGGTAATGCCCTCTGTCCTACTGCAGCTATACAAAAATAATAGACTTGTCACCGCTCATATTACGAATTAATTTCCATTGCAAATGCATGTTTATTTCGAACGGTTCGGATTGCGACAAATACGAGTATGTAGTGAGCACAGCTGTGGTAGGGTTGATACCAGATTTTTATAGAGTGTAAGGTAAAATGTGTGTCGACACTTGACACTTTTAGCTTGAATTTGCGTTTAGGGCGTGCAATAATTGAATACCCTAAGAAGCGTGCAACTAAGTAAATGTATATATTCAAGCGCTTTGTTGTCGGTTTCATGCAATCGTCAGCATAGGTAATATTATGTTAGTATGCGTAGCGTTTGACCCGGAAGTAATTAATTAACAGGATATTTTGTTTGGTACAGAATCGTAGAACCATCCTCTCATTAATATACATGAATTAAACAAAACGCCTATCCGGAACAGACTCAAATTTGTCATTTTGCAATATCGACTCTAGCTGCGCTATATTAGAGTCTATTTCAGATGACAATCATTAGCATGGCAGTGAGTCCTCGGCGACGATAATGTATTATGGCTCAAGCATAAATGCTTTTTTATCTTCCGTACCTGATGAATTTAATTTAATATTGATTCTACGTCAGCAAATTATACCAATCACAATTTAATATTTATGTTATGAATTGTTATGTCCGGGTCCTCCATACTATGTCCCGTAACTTGACTGGGCTATGTAGGTTTCGACCAAAGTAAAATGAATGGACGGGCACAACAAGTAAGAGAATTTTGAAGATTTTAAAGTGAGCGCCGGCGCTCACATTGCCTCAGTCGCTTTCATTCTGTGAAAGGTGCGAGACGTACTTTCGAATGTCAAATGGTTCGAGAGCAACTGATAAGCACAGGTGTCCCTTTTTCTCGCGTAGGTATTACATTCGCTATTTCTTTTTTGTGACAAATATATTATAGATACTTTTAATTACGTTCAATACGTAAACGCCAAGTTCGATTGTTTTGACTTGTTATTTTTAAGGAAGTTGTGTGGTTAGGGCCCGTCCGTTCATTTTACTTTGGTAGCTTATGCGCATGGGGTATTATCACAGAAGAAAATTCTTTACTTCTCTTTCTCTTTTCTGTGGCTATTTTTGCATGCGCTATGATAATTCAAGCATACATAGTGAAAACTTGGCGAAAGAATAGCTTATGAATCAATTAGAAGTAAAGAACCATAAAAGTGGGATCACCTTATAATATTAGAGTTCCGACAGTGGTTGAGCTCCAAAAAAAATTTTGTCAGTCGCTGACAATGAGATGACATTATCGTGCATTTCAAAAATACAGAGATACAAATATTTAAATTTAGAAACATTGAGAAACACGGCACCGGCCCGCACGGGTGTTGCTCTAAGCTTAAAACCATGACACAAAATCAAACATTTAAAACGACAGCGTCAAATACATATAATTGAAAATAAATCATAATTTAAAAAACAAAAAATATAAGCCTTTACTCGGCCAGTTGCCAACTTGACAAACCCAATTTTATATAAAAGGCTCCTGGTAACCCTACACCTGCCGTAAAATTCGGTTTTCAAATCTAATGTATCCATTTAATGCTCGATTAATACTAGACGACATAACCACAAATAACATTAAACCAAGTTAATAATATCCACGAGAATGTCGGCCAATACTTTGTTTCAAGTTACGACCATTTAATATTCTGTTGAAATAAAAATAATACTCGGCGACGAGAGAATTAATGTCATTTTAATATTTTATTGGGTTGGACGACATCACTGGGTCTCATTATAAGTACCGCAATGCATAAATCTGTTGCTTTATGTACGTGGATGGCAGATAAATTTCATATTGCACGGAAGGCATTTCGTTATGGAAATAAGAGGGTATTTCGAGAGAAAGATAGTGCTATACACTTTCGCGCGCAGATGAAAAGAGATAGCTTAAGCGCGCGTTAATCAAAAAATCAGATAATTGCTAATTATAATTATCTAAGCCAGGAAATGAATCGGAAATCTGTGCTATGCAAAACTAGAAATATTATTATTAACTCACTATTAGGATACTAATCACTTAAATTTAAACTAGTATTTCCGAGCGCTAGCGAAAAATGTGTGTCAATCGAGGTCTTTTCAATGTTTTTTTTTATCGAAAAAATTTCAAATAACGTTGTTTTCCTTCCATGCTATATATATTACATAACTAATGAAACATTATATCCCAAAATAAGAATTTGAATCTACATAACTAATGAGTTGCACGAAATAAATAAAAAAAAACATATTTTTATGAAAGTAAGGTATGTCCTCTAAGGAGGAGCTTATTCAGCAGTGGCCGTCTTAAGGCTGATGATGTTGATTATTTTTCGTCTTTTTTTTTGGGGAAATGCGCGAATGTGACTGTTGGCGATGCGACTAAGGGTCTTCAATTTTACTTGGACAAATTTAAAATAATAACAAATAAAATTTTATTCTATAGTACATTTCTCGGTTCGCTTTGGTTCGCTTGTACTTACTTACTTCTTCATGAAACTTGCAGAAAGTTACATAGATAAGTTCATTCTTACCAACTCCAACTGTCGTACCTAATCTTGACCAGTTTTACACAAACTTATAATTGCTCTGCTGCTTAAGTTTTAAGTTGAGCAATTAAGAATCTCTACACTTGGATTGCGTTGCACTGTATGAAGTTTATTTTATAGAACCTTTATCTTTACTGTTAATTTCCCGCACACAACAGTAAAACAAAGCTATGACTTGAGTTTTGGCGGGAACGTGAAGAAGTCATGTCGCGTCATTATATTATTTTCCAAAACTTGTGTTATTTGTAAAAATGGTGGATTTTTATTTATTAAGTGTTCGTGACATCGCATGAGTGTTGGTGAATAGTATAATGTTGTGAAACGTGACTTTTCGTGTTGTTTCCAAAACTCCATAGAAACCTTTAGTAAAGTCTCCACCACTTTACTGGGGTATGACTTGGACTTAACCATGACTTACTTTGCTTGACTTAGACTATGACTGAGACTTGTTGCAATCGTGAAATACTTTACTTCACTTCAAATATTACAAAACTTGACACACTACGCAACGTGAAACTACAAACTACGCTAAATACAAAACGTGTGAAGCCAAAATTTACGAGAAAAATAAATAAAACTATGACTTATAAAAACCTTAGACGAAGCATCATGATCCATGATAAAAACGTTCTTTTGGAGTTTTGGCGGGAACGTGAAGAAATCATGCCGCGTCATTTTATTCTTTTCCAAAACTTGTGTTACTTCGAGTGTTAATGTGTAAAAATGGTGAATTTTTACCCGTTAAGTGTTCGTGAACATGCACACGTGTTGGTGAATGGTATAATGTCGTGAAACGTGAATTTTCGTGTTGTTTCCAAAACTCCATAGAAGGCTCTAGTAAAGTTTTCACCACTTTACTGGGGCATGACTTGGACTTGACCGTGACTTGATTTGTTCGCTTTTGACTGTGACTATGACTTGTATGATAATATTTAACAAAACTTGAATATATATAACTATACTTGACACTGGCAAATGCATAAGACGTGCGACGCCAAAATCCTCTTAGGAGGAAAGAGAAAAAAAAAAAAAAAAAACGTTCTTGTATGACACTAGGTAAAAAAAAAAAACACTTCTTACGCTCGTAAAGTTCTGTTTACGCCCGGTGTAAGCGGACTAAAACTGTTTTTTATGCTCTAGTGAACAAAAGTATATTTTTTTTGCCCTAGTGCATAAAAGTAAGCTAAACCTCTTTAACATTTTTCAAAGAGGTTCAGTTTGTAGTATGTTTCATACAGAAAGTTTGCTTAGCTCTAGTTCTTTATTGATACCCATTTATCAGGGTATTATTTAAGACCCAGATATAACATTATGTTTGTTTTTAATTCGGAATACATAATGACGTGATTATTTTGTACTATTATTTAAAAAGTAAAATTGACAGCTCCAAAAATGGTGCCATCCTTTTTTCACATAAATAAATGACAACAAAACGTACAAAATAATCAAAGTCAATGGAATGTCTTGATTACATTTTGAACTACTTCATTGAAAGCTGAAAAAATAAAATAATAACCAAAACAATTGAGTGGCTATAGCTGAAAATAATTAGCATTTCAGCTCCCAAAATGTAACAACAGAAATATATCGAATCGAAACTCCGCACAGTTGAATTTGTTTGCGTACACTATAATTTGATAAAAAGACAAAACACAATCGCGTGCACATGAATTTTTTTGCACACAAAATAATTTGATAGAAAAGACAAAATGCTCTAAATAATCTTACAATTCGGATCCCCCCGATAATAATTTGACTTCATGTCATACTATATTCGGTTGAGCGGAGCCGAATGGATTTCGCAATGGAATTGTTATGTCCCATCGACTATGTATTGTTACGAGTTTCTGTTCAAACAAAAGATTAAATATTTTTTTAGTAGATTTTCCACTATTTTTTCTTCGAACACAATCCCTTTTGTTTTGATACAATTTTTGGGCAAAAGGTACTCACATAATTGTATCATAGGAAATATTTTGCTACCTTTGCTTATTGAGGTGATTCTAAATTTGATTTTTATGGTATAAATTTGGTTTATTTTGATGGTGATTTGGTGATTTGGTTATTGTAGTTAGTCCATGCGCTGGTCCATGCCGGTAGGCTTAAAGAAGTACAAAATATTCTGAAAAATTATAAAAGACTTATTACAATCTTAAACATACATATCAAAACAAATTCTTGGGCCTACTTTGGTCAAAGATTCCAATGATACCGATTTTATAACCACCTATCCCTGGAACGAGTTTTTTTTTTTTTTACTTTTGAATTTATGGTTACTTTATTGATTTTATTTTAACAAGGTAGTTTAGTTATTTACTTTGTTTATATACATTTATACATATACATAATATATATACATCATTTCGTGTAAATAAACCTTCTACATTCAATTTTTTTTTTACGTTTAATGTTTGCTTATAAGAATGATCTATTAATATTAATATCTATACTACCTATTCATTAAAGTTCAGAAGAAAACGTTCATGAATGTTGCCCGAAATAAATGACACGGACGTGTTGAGACTTCAAGAAGATATTAGATTCAAATATTGAATTTTATTTAATGACGATATCCTACTTCATAAAGAATCTTTTGTTGTGTCTAGAGGAGGAGACGAGGGTGTACGGGGGTGAATTCTTAATTAAGTGTTGGCAAAGCCCTCCCTACTTAATGCAATGACTCTACGCCTCGTTTAGCTTTCATAAAATTCTTTTAAACTCAGCGATTTTACTAAAGTGGAGGAATTAATTCTAGCTGAGGAAATTGCGATATCTTAGTTTTCTAGAAAGCATGCACCTGGTGCTTGCACGTCCAGGTACTGTAGAGCTTATCTTATTTCTGATGGGAACGTTGAAGACGTTTGGAACACTACGAATCGTTCAGTAAACTTTCTAGCAGAAGTTACGATGAACTGGTACAGAGCATTAAAGTCTACCTGCAAAATACTTATGTATCGTGTAATGTGGTAATACATTCTACTGATGTCGGTAGGAATTTGGCTAATATCTACGTTTAATTAATTAATTACGGTAATTTTATTACTAGGTAGCACTGGCATCAACAGTTCTGGTGACTATGACAACATTAACGATCGAGTGCTTATAACACTAGAAATACCTAAATTTCATATTTTATATCAAATAATTGTTACTATTTAGTCCTTAGTCTTTAGTCCATGTTACAAAAAAATCTGCGAAATTTCTATTGCAGAAAGATTTTCTTTCTCAGTCTAAGGCGCACCACACACCAATGACACATTTGTGTTACGTTCACATCTTTTGGCCTGAAATGTGTTGTGCTTTCTATTAGCGCACTCTCATTGAAATGTAGCTATGCGATAAATGTGCGATGCATGACATTATTTTGTAGTATCGGGATGTGGTGCAGCTAAATATCACTTCAAAAGACCAAAACTGAAATAAAGTCTAAAAGTAGCGCATCGTCCGGAAAAGCTTGATAAAGCTTAACATTTTCGAGAGGATATTAGTCGAATATTACAGCATAAATAACGGTTATAACATCATAACTCTTCCCATGTATATTTTCATTACCGTTATTGCAGGCTATAACGAAAATTCGTATGAAAAATAAGTAAAAAACTGTAAGCTATCAATCAAAATTATATGGCGATTAACGCTCGATGCTCTACAGCCGGAAATTAATAAGGGGCACACGTGGTGATGTGAACGTATAACTTTGATTAAAATGCATTATTTTAATTGCATTGATGTGTATATCACTGTAAATGATAGTAATTCAGCTATCAATCTCAGGATAGTAGTAAGTTGGTGTTTAATGACTTTAATTTTCAGGTAAATCTAATTGAAAGCCGTTAATCAACACGTAGTACTTGTGGCATACCTGAAATTGCTAGTATTGACTGATCGCTGGAGGACGAATTCAGTCGGATGGGTGTTCGTGTTTACAACTAAGGCTCTCTCGCTCGCACAGTGAACCTTTCTAATTCTTTTGTTTAAGCTGAGTATTACATTCAAAATAGTTTATTTCAATATTTACTTCCCTACAAAATTAACATGCTCTAGTTACATTTTCACTTTTATTGTAGCATATTACAAATTTGAAAAACTGAGCATAGAGAAAATATCTTGTTTATTTAAATAAATTAAAACTGGTTTGCATCAACGTAGTAGATTTGCTTAGAAGTCATCATAAAATAAAAAGAAATGTTGCAAAAACATTTTCAATACTACAAAATAAATATTTGAATGGTGATATTGTGAAACCACATGCTAAACACACACACTGTACACTAAATACTAAACAGGATTAGAGATACTATTTCAATCTCGTATATCTACGTATATCGCTCTCTACGCTCAATATTAAGAATACAGCCTTCTTTTTTCCGATAAAAGGCCTGTATTATCCTCAATAAAGGGCCTATATCCAATTTTCCACCTATTATTATCCTTTGAAGACTTTTTCTCGTAGGGTAAAGCGTACGTTAATAGAGATCGATTATTATGATTCTCTCCCTCAGTAATTCACATAATCCTGTAATTGATTCGTAAAAGCGATGTTGGCCTCTTGCTATTATGGACCACCCCTCCCCAGATTTATAATTTAAGCCGTTGTTGGATTCGTATGATTAATAATGGGAATATTTCAATTCTCTGCTTAGATTATTGTGACATTTTGGTTGCAACATTGTCGGTTAAATGGTAAAATTTGGGAGAGTGAATATTCACCTAAAATTCCATTCCATATTTCATACATTGTAGTTCTATAACAAATTTTGCGTTATCAAAAGAAAAATATCGACATTGTCAAGTCGTTTCCAAATCACAAAACTATCTAAAACGGCAGCCATTGACAACATGTCAATCTAAGTATCAGAACATTTGCTAGGGGCGCTTTAAATCGGCATAAAAAAGAAATGTAGTTTTAATAGCATAGTCTGTTTGTCAATCTGTCTCATAAATTAGCGTGGCAAACACTAACTTCAAGCCTGCAGCCGAAAGATAACACAAAAGATTTTACTATCTCAAATTTATTTTCGCTCTCCCTTATAGGGTTTGTGACAATTTAGCGGCTTCGCTTGATTCTCTTAAATGTACCGTAAACTGATACAAGACAAACATATGCCGCGGTTCTAGGCAAGATTTTTAGGCTTTGTGTACAATGTAAGGGTGGAACCACACCGAGATAAAACTCCCTCAATTTGTGGTTCTGTCGCAAGGCACATTGAAAATCATAATACAGTTTAAACAATTTACAACTTGTATCATGCCAAGATTGTTTTAAAAAAACAGCATTATTTTCTGTAACGTTTAGTTCAGAAAGGTGATAAATTTGATAATAACTTGTTAAGAGCATGTCGGGCCATGCTTAGTGGGGTTCCGTAGGCAAGTAGGACGTTTGAAGTATTTATCAGTTTTTTCCGCTTATCTCAAAAAGTAATTATCACATGTTGCTTGAAATCAATTTAAAAGAAACGTTTTACTAAGATATATCAACTACAGATAATAACAGCATGTTCCTGAGATGCATAGTTTGCAAGCAGTACATCCGATAGTTTTATCCTCTTTTTACATCTTCCTTCCTATTAATAATATCTAAGTTTGTGACCTCTCTCAGGCCTCTTACAAACTCACCTCTATCTAAATGGTTGTTATTATTCGACTAACAATCTGAATTTTACAATATAAGGTGTCTTCCGATACACGGCTATAAACTTCATAGACAAAGCTTCGATATTTAAGCTTTGATTTAATTATAAATGTAATTGCAAAACATGACAAGTACTGGCACGTCATAACAGATAACAATTCCAAACGAGCTTACATTTTGCGACAATTTGTCGCATGTTCGATCAACTCTGCCAATTCCACCTTTATCACGAAAGACCAAAGCAAAACATTGCGTCTCTTTCTAACAAATAATAATAAAACTGCAGTGCAATTGTGAAGGGTGCCAGACGAGGGTGGCCGGTCTAATCGACCCGAGGTAGGCCCTGGCAGGAACCCTTTTCTAGCTCGATATTATCTGTCACTGTTCCTCTCGTTAGAAATGTCATGACAGTGAAAGGGACCGTCATAATCTCGATCACACAAAAAAAAAGCGCCCTGACCCGGCTTAGTTACGCTTGGTAATGAACTCGGTTTTCTGGGGTTGCTTGGATGTTACTGTGGTACTTGTTAATAGTTTTGTGATATTCAATTAATGTGAAATTCGCGAGTGTGAAGAGCATCTTTATTGAATCGAGATACAAATGGTTAGACCATATATTAAGTTTTACTTTTAAAGATCCTAGCAGTTGAAAATAAATCAAGGGAGTCCCAAATTGCCATCGTAGTCAACTTCGTAGTTAGTTTAGTGTCACGCTTGCCCATAAAAACTCAGTGCCACCCATAATATTGAACTTCAACAGTTCAAAATCCTTGCGGGTCAATGAACTGCGCTCGTCACCCTGATATTAGGTGTTAAATATCTGTATCGTCATTATCAGCCATATGACGTCCACTGCTTAACATAGGCCTCCCTCTTAGAGCGCCACACCTAACGACAACGTCCCACTTGCATCCAGCGCTTGCCCACGACTTTCACAATGAACCGGAAGAACCAGAACCGGTTCGTGAACCGGAAGACCGGTTACGGTTCCATCCTTTTTTCCTCCCCATCGGTTATCGGTTCTTCGAGTGATGTGGCCGGCCCATTGCCACTTCAGCTTGTAAACTCTGAAAGCTTCGGTGACTTTGGTTCTTCAGCGAATTTTTTTGTTCCAGATTTTATCGCACAAAGAAACCACGAGCATTGCTCTCTCCATTGCCCGCTGTGCGACTCTGAGTTTCTCCAAAAGACCATGGACCACGTATCAGTTCCATATGTCATCACTGGCAGCACACTTTGTTTGAAGACCCTTGTCTTCAGGCACTGCGGGATTTTGGACGAGAAGATATCACTAATATCTACCCAGTACCTAATTTCGCTGGAAACATTGAGTATCAATCCGGAACAAAGTTATGTTTGCACACTACTGTTTGGCGGTAAAGGAGTGGTACTTCCCCAGGCAGACCCTGCGAGAGTGCCCTGCCACTACTATTGTATTGTAGTGCATAAACTGTATTTGAACAAACTACTTCCAAGATACGCCACTCAGCTCTATCACGGCATTATATTTGCTCGTAATTGCATCAAAATCAATCGATACGAATTTGCTAAATTTCCAAACAACCGAGAGAATTATTTTATTATTTATCTCTAAATGCGCAAGCTCAATGTCAATGACATTGAAATAAATGTAATTTATTGCGAATCAAATTGTCCTGGCAGGCCGTTTACACACGAGGCTAAACACACCCCGACCTATCGACCCCGTCTGTAGGGGGAATAAAATTTTCTGTCTTGCCATAAACGCAGGCAGTGCGATGTAAGACTTTGTTTGGCTAAAGATATACGCTTTTGAAAAAAAAAAATTACTTTATCTTTTTCTTTCGGTAATATTAGAAAATTCTACCGCAAGAGTAACCTATGCTATACAAACACACAGTCATTTTAACTATCTTTCAAGTTACAAGCAACAAAAACTCCACGTTTGAGGACAGGAGTTTTTTTTAACTCAGCCTTGAGTTAAGCTTCGGCCAAAGTAAAATGAATGGACGGGTCCAAGTAAGAGAATTTTGAAGACTTCGGCGCTCACCTTGCTTCAGTCGCTCTCAGTCTCTGAAAAGTGCGAGACGTACGTCCGTGAATACATCGATACGATCCAAATATCTGCAAAAATATGGCTATTATATTCGCTATCTCTTTTTGTGACAAATGTACTACACATACTTTTAATTACGTATTGAAGCTTAAGTTCCATTGTTTCGACTTGTTATTTTTAAGGATATTGTGAGGTACATTAATTTTACTTTGGTCGAAGGGGTTAAAGAGATAAAATTAAAATAAGTTAAATCGCTGATTTATATTCTATCCATTATGTTAATCGTTTTTTGACAGCGCGATGACAAAACTTTGTACTACCGACTAGAAAATAATGTTGCATCCAAGAAAATCGTTCTATTTATTATTACCTCATTACAAGGACATCAACTGTTAAAGTATCTCTGTATGAGGTAATAACAAACCAATAGAACGCGACATAGCACTAGTACAAAGTTATGTCATCGCGCTGTAAAATGCGATGAAAGTAAAAATACGCAATAATATTTTTTGTGTTCGCATTCGCTAGATCATTTCACTTGCGCCAAGTCCGACTCTGCTAATGTTTTCAAAGCAATTAGAGCCCCATCCCTGATTTAAGGTTATGGTACCACACCACGGTTGTTCTGGTCACGTGGCGGCTATCTCTTTATTTACTTTCACGTAATAGTGTGCGAAATTATCGTTTTCTCACACATATTTGTTATAAAAAATAATTATTGTATTATCTTTACACAATGTTAGAAAATTAACTTCGTTTTATAACTTTTTTAGTAGTGAGTTTAGTAGAGTAGTAGTATAGATCCACAGTAAGAATTCATTTGGACGAAGGTAATGCTGTATAGATAAGTATTTTTATGTAGAACTAGCTTGCCCTTACGGCTTCGCTCACCTAGGCTACAGTACGTTAAATACTCGATTACACCTCTTTTGAGATTAATTTTGGAAAAATCTTGAGACACGACTGTTTTTTTTTTTTTAATGATTAGTACACAAACCGAGTTTCATTGGCTTAGAATTAAAAATATATAATTCCATTCAAACTATGGGAATCATTTAACCCCTTAACAGTGGAATTTCGCAAAAACCGTTCTTATTGTTGACCTAGACCATTTGAGAAGTTTTATTGGGTTCAAATTCTACATCTGTATAATAAGCGGTTTGGTATTTGCGTCGATTCCAAGAAAAGGGCTTTTTATTGAATATCTAAAGATATTTATGGACGTTTAAAAGACAGGCAGAAAATAAACTTGGATTACGTCTTTTTATTACATGTACTTATTAATCGAAATACGCAAACACACTTAGTAGGTATAGCTACTTACCAGACCGAACAAAAACTTTTTATTTATTCGTTCTGGATGGCCCTTTTGTTCAACATAAACAATTTGAATAATTTAAGCACTTTTGAAAACTTAGTTTAAGTAAACAAAATAAATTAAATTAAATCGTGCCAAATGATCATAATTCAAATGAAAACAAAGCGAAAAGGCACAATGGAGAAATTGGTGTAAATCGCGAAAGGGCTCAGTTAACTGGTCGTTATATAGTCAACGGACCAACAAATATAACTCGTAATCATGTTAACGACATGTTCCAAAAACAAGGTGCTGGTTGGAGCAATATTTATCTTAGTAATTAGTATTAAGCAGCTAGCCTACAGCTTTAGCGCACTGTAACACAGAGTAAAAGCTCGAAGCTCCTTCGCTGCGAAACCATAGCGAAATCGCTATGTCTTGTTGTAATAAGAATCTAATGACGTGTTACTTTGAGTAGAATTTCAATTAAATAACAAATTTCGAACTAGGTATAGATCATTGATGCTATTCATCCACATCTTCTACTAAAAACTCCAACAAGAGACTTACAAACCTGAGAGTCTAGAAGCATTGCATTTGACTTTGTCATATAACGTACCATCTACTTTTTATGAAGACTAAGAAAAGAGTTTAGTCTCTCCGATGCTGTTCGGATCTGCGATTAGTTCCTCAATCTCCATATTATTTCTTACCACCCAGCTACCATTCTTTTCAGATACCCTCTTCCATTTTTCTCTCTTCTTTTGTTCTTCTCTTTTTTTTCTAACTTGTTCTTCTTCTTTTTTCCTTCCTTCTTTCTTTTTTTTGTTCTTCTCGTTAGAAAAGATCTTATTTTCTTCAGAGACTTCGCTGGACGGGTCACTTGCTGAGAATGGGGGAGGTTCGCAATGACAAAAAATAATGTTGAGTACGTAGATATCCTAGAATACGTCAGTCGACTAACCGAAAAACCAGACTAGCTGCATCATAAAACCAAATATAGAATACTTTACCTTGGAAAAATGAATGAGACTCAAAACTCACAGCTGAAATTTTGGCCATACTTATTTCCTATTTGTTTAATATATATAAACGAACAACTTAAAACTGAACTAAAACCCATGAACAATTATTTTTTACAATCGTTTTAAGACTTTAACTAAAACCTTGGATAGATATATTTCGCGAATTCCAGTTCGGGCTCTCAATCCTCACACACATTTTTCTTGGTCAAAGCAATATGGTAATATCTAAGGCACTGCATAGACAAAATCCACTGCGTTCCTATGATAAGGGTGCGTGTTAACGAGCGGGCTGTTCGCGTGATAAAACTATGGCGTATATAAATTAAAACATAATTGTGTTATCGTGACCACTATGCTTTTAATGCATTCGACTCGGCGCGACGAACTTGGCTGTAGTTATTTTAAAAGCAGTTTTCATTAAACCTGCCTTTGTTAGATAAGTTTGTAGAGTTATTTAATTTTGAAAGATAAAATGTTAGGACTTAGTTTTACTAAGAAACTTAGCAACACTCTTAAAAACCTGTCTAGTTTTAGTACGTCAAGTCCAACACTGGAATCTGAAGAGCTGGTATGCTTTTAACCTTTGATCTTTGTAGTAAAATTTAAGAATTTAATATAATTTAAGGCGTAATTAAGTATCATAGTGCAATACGTCAAGTAGCCGGATGGAGTCGTTCATTTCTCTCGAGACCACCAAAAGACACCACCAAGGGAACCATGGAGAACCACTATTCCCGACTCGTGATAACCGTAGTGATGCCTGTTTATAGAATATTTGTCGCGCAAAATTAATTCTTTTTGTGTCGCGAGAATTAGAGATACTTGTCCATATTCTAGCTTTACCATGTTTACGAACAGATTAACAGTGGACAAATGGAGTTTTGGCGGGAACGTGAAGAATTCTAGTGGCGTCATTTTATTATTTTCCAAAACTTGTGTTAGATCGAGTGTTAATGTGTAAAAACGGTGAATTTCTACCCGTTAAGTGTTCGTGTACATGCACGAGTGTTGGTGAATGGTATAATGTCGTAAAACGTGAATTTTCGTGTTGTTTCCAAAACTCCATAGAAGGCTCTAGTAAAGTTTTCACCACTTTACTGGGGCATGACTTGGACTTGACTGTGACTTGCTTTGCTCGACTTTGACCGTGACTATGACTTATTTGACAATATCTAACACAGCTTGAAAAAAAAAATATGTATACTTGACACTGGCAAATGCATAAGACGTGCGACGCCAAAATCCTCTTAGGAGGAAAAAGAAAAAAAAAACAGTGGACAAAATTTTATACGGCGTATGCGTAATAATATAGTGTTATAAGGAAAGGGTATGCTAAGCCGACTGGATTTCAGTACTCATGATTGTGAACAACTTTTAATATGGGACCAACCCTGAAATCAAGACAATAAAAAACAGCTGCTCTATACATTTTGTATGGATAGCTGTTTTTGAGTGTCATTGACATTTTTCTATGGAACATATGATTTTTTTCTCTCGATTTCGGAGGTGCTCCCATAGTAAAAGTTTTCATAATGATGAGTATACTATAAGGCTTTTTCGACATAGCATACCCTTTCCTTATAACCCTTTATTATGCGATAGAGCGTTGAAGACAAGGCTCGCAGTAGCTTCATCAGGAGAAGCACACTTTCACGAGTTGACAAACAGGCTGAGGAAGATAACACTTTTTAGATCTAGCTCTGGAGTCATACAAAACTAACAATGTTACACGATTTTTCATCGGGAGCATAAACCATGCTCAATTTAATCATTATTATCATGCTCCCACTGCTGAGACACAGACCAAGAGAGAGAGAGAGAGAGTGTGTGGTGGGCCCTAATCCACCATGCTGAACTTGCTGAACTTTAAATACGTAGTATTATTGAATGCTTTTGAGGTTCTTGGTCATACTAGTTTCCTTAAGATTTTTTCCTTCAAAGTTGCATAATTATAATTTATTTAGTACTAAGAGATGGAGAGAATGGAGATACTCACAACGTCACTATCCGCGACAAGATACTCAAAAGGCTGGCAGCGTTACTTCGTTGTAATCTGTGGTTGTAATCAACGCTAATTCAATGCTAACTCTCTGGGCCAGCACCAGCTCCCCCTGTTGTAAACTAAAGAGATTTATTGCACTTAATTCTTATAAATCCGTTACCAATATTTCACAGTAGATACAATAAACTAAACCGCATACAATTAAGCGTAAACTCGTTATTCGTAAACTGGAATAACTCCGAGACTTCTTGTTGCAATTTAAAGCTCGCTCCATATTAGAACACCCCTTATTCATATCTAACAATACGGCAACTTACTCAGAACTCTCAGGCCTTATTCTAATCCTAAATCATGGTTAAGTGAAACTTTCCACGAGTGTATTTTTAAAACAAATCCTTCGAACTATTGCTGAATTGTATGTAAAATATAGTAAATGGCTGACTACGACAAAAGCATGGACGGATAATGTGTGTCCGCATTTTTTTTGACGACACTGTCTTAAAATGTTCTGTTCATCTTAAAAACTCGAAACTGGAAATTGAAACTAGATCGGGACTCTACTGCAGACTGAAAAGAACGTCATGAATACCGGTTAAATTGACCAAAAAGCTACGAATCTTGTTCAAAACGCTATGTCAATTAGGTTTTTGCCAGTTATTAAACCGCCAAGAAGTAGTGTGCAAACAGTGCTGTGCAGTGCCTTTACAACAAGCAGTGTTTTGAACTGTCAAATGTTAGGCGGCATTGAACGGGTATGGGCATGCGTAACGCTTACCATTAGACGAATGAGTTGCTTATCTTGTCATGCAGTTTCATAAAAAAAGTCAGGTCCAATATAGCTACCCAAAAAAAAATATTTCGGTGGGTTTGATGGAACATTCTCACTGCATTATTAACACAAATTATCGTAGCGCAAATGCTACAAATATAATATAATATGGTTTCTATAACCACAGCTGCCATAATAAAGTTCAGCAATTTGCATCCACTCTCCACAGCACAAATTGCTCGACGATTAAACTCTACCGACATTCGACTCGTCGATAACAGTCGTTTCATATTCCAGAATCAATAAAAGGTACCTGGAGCTATTGTTCATCTACGAGAACACGTACTATGGCTAACTTAAACTGGTTTAAACTAGTTACAGCTGAATTTGTGGCTTTGCATGCTATTGAAATTTACAGCTAAAACTTCGTAGCCGGAGCGCATTGTCTGTGTACACGGCTGGTTAGGTTGGTGGAATTCTTCGACTGTAAGGTATATTTTAAAGTTAAGGAAAGCAAATGCAGTAAGTTCGGTTAAACTGCAAATTGTTTCTAAGCTTGTAGAGAGAGTTGTAGAGAGCTTGTAAGAGACAGACATAGGCTACTTTTTTTTGTATATCCACGCGAACGAAGTCGCGGGTAACAGCTTGTATAGTATAGGAGTCAACGCTACGAATACGGTGAAGGTGTTTACAATTTTAAAACAGCTATCAATTGACATCCAATCTTGTTTAAAATACTGATATTAATATTATTTTTTTAGTAAAACTTCATTCAGTTTGAGTCTGATTTCACATCGATACTATGGCAATTACAGACTTAAATTGTAGACTATATAAAGATAAAAATTTATAATTAATACCTCTACAAAAATATACAGATGACAAAAAACTCGTAGGGTGACTTTTTCGTACAAAAACGGTCCCCTTAGTAGGTAATGTTTTGTCTATTTCCGAGGCGCATACATCCCAAAAATATTAAAAATCACTTACGGCGCGGATGTCTCCATTAACACAGCCCCTGCTTCATTTATTGTTTTGATTGGTAACATACTCGTACAAGGTAGTTTTCGGTTAATACACCTATTATATTTTATGAGAAATTAAAAAGAAATATGATCATTTGGTTACTGTTAGGTAGTCGAAAAATCGCAGCTTGAGTTGGTTTTACTTATTTTAAAGTTATCTATCATCATCATAATCAACCTCTTTGATAATCATATTTTATGGTCAAGCTGACGGCGAATTATGTATGGTAGAAAGATCACTACAGTTTTTACTACTTTGTTTTATCTTTAGACAAGCGATAGACAAATCTTAAAACTCGGACACGACAAATTCAGTGGCAATCGATGTCCGTGCGTGCGATACATTACTATGTATTAATATTGTATGGATTTTTTGTGAAATAAGTCACACATGCAGTACTCGAGCTGTTTTATTTATTTATTGATAAAAAAATAAACAAATGATATGTATATGTATATGCAGTGTATTGTGACGTACTAACTTTTCCAGCATACATAACTGGTCCACATGAACTGTTTCCGCAACAGACATGGACTGCAACTGGATTTGGTGTTACCGAACCTTTACACTGGCATTGCTTGTCCAATGTGTTTCATAGCCATATTTCATTTGAAATCTTACACCCAAAATATAAGATCTTTTGAATTTTTTGTAACTGGTCTGAAAAGACAGTTTTCCATAATTTCATATCATCGCTCTCACACGTCTCAACAACGATGTGGTGTTGAATTCTTCAACACCACATCGTGGCATATTCCGAAGGAGAACGAGCAATTTGTGCTCGACGTAATAAAATTCGTCTCAGCCGACGACAGGCAAGGCGCCGCTGGTTCACAATGCCACTATTAAAAACTTTAGGGCGTCTATTTTTGGTGCCGACGTCGCCGCCGCACCAAATAAGTTATGTGACAACTTATGAATAAGTTACAGGGTTGAGTAGAGTGATTTTTTTTAAACAAACCTGAAATTCGGCTTAAAATATGTTTCACTAGGAAAACTGACGTGGTTTTGATTCATTTTGTTTGACTAAAACGGGAATACTCGAATTGAGTCGGTTATTCCGACTATAGTTTCGATCACATTCGGTGACCTTTATCAAGGAATGCTCAGCGAGACGCGCTCGCGACCTCGCCTTGCTTTTTTTATAGTGTTAGGGCTTTGAAAGTATCGGCACTGAAACTTAGGTGGAGGCTTAAGTAGTATTTGAAGGTAAAGCGCAATAATACCTGATGATGGCTCAGTGGTTAGCGAGTTCAGATCGCACGCCACAGGGCGTGAGATCGATTCTCGAAAATGAGATTGAGCTACCGATGAAAGTGGTGAACCTTCGTGAGGAAACCAAGTAATCATTGTGGTACGGTACTTTCTTGTACTCGGCTGGCTAGCTAAAACACTCTAGTTAAAAATCTGTTGCCAAGCACCTACGGTGTGTTCCGGCAGTCACACTTGAGCCAGTTCCCATTCTAGGTAATATTATATACTGATTAACACCTGGACGAGATTGGCACAAAACAGAGTAGATTGGCGAAAGAGGGAGGAGGCTTATGCTCTGCAGTGGGCTGAATAAGCTGCCAATGATGATGATGATGAATGCCAACCCCTGCAAAAGTTGATCATGCCTACACGTAGTACTGCTAAACAATTTCGAACTGCACAGACATTAACCATCCCTCATCGCGGCGACAACATAATAATATTACTTGAACTCAGCCAACTCGGCAGAGCTAACTTGAGCTAACTTAGATAACTTAGCTCCGGTATCGGGTGCTAAGTCAAACGAACTTGCGAACTAAGCGTTTTGTGGTTGAGAACTTAGACTTCGATAATCCAGGATTATACAAGGCGTTCATATTTTTCATTCATCATCATTATCAGCCAGAAGACGTCCACTGCTGAATATAGGCCTCCCCCTTAGAGCGCCACAAAAACCGATGCATCCACCGGTTCCACATTGTTCTTTCACAATGTCATCGGTCCACCTAGTGAGAGGCCTGCCTACGCTGCGTTATCCAGTTCGTTCGTCCCAACTCAAGAACCTTTCTTCTCCATCGGTTATCGGTTCTTCGACTGATGTGGCCTGCCTGTTGCCACTTCAGCTTACAAGCTCTGTTGTCAATTGTGCCGTTTTTTAAACTAAACTAAATATGACAGCTCTGAAATTGTTTCCATGCTTTTTTCCGATACTGAAATGAAATGAAACGCAAATAGCTTTAGATCTTAGTCACGAAAAGTAATATTTTGACTAGTGAAACAACAAATGTTTAATTTTTTTTTTATTATCTAATAGTTAACTTTTTTTTTTCTATGAGTGGCTGCATCCAAATACTCGTATTCGCATACTCTATCTAGTTGACATTGAAATACACGCGATGGGTCTGTGGCTGCGCTCCCATATTTTCGTAATATTAATTGTCAAAAACTTTTCTCCCCGTCTATACAAATTACAAAATTTGTCAACGGGTTCAGTCGACCGATTCAAAATATGCGTTACGTCAACTGATCCCGCGGGTTCAGTTGGAGCGGGTTCAGTTGACGTAAGAGCCACATTAATCACGTTCACCACGTTAACCATATACCACAATATATTTATTAACCGATCACTTTTTTTCAAAACTACCCCCAATGTCCTCGACTTAATGCGCTTTAATGTACTAACTTGTTGTTAGGTAAAAGTTTTAAAAGGCGATCCTAGCCTATAAAACAATTTAGAATTAAGATCTTGTTGCTTAGTTGTTAACGCTGAGTTTTTACAAAAAAAAAATTGTACCTATTTATCTTAATAAAGAACTTTCAAAATCAATATATTTATTGTTCAATATTCGTCGATGCCGAGTAAAATAATTCTATGAGACGATATTATTTCTTCACATTTGCGCCAGAACTCCCCAGCACTTTGTTGTTCTTGCAACACAAAGCTATTTGGACAACACACGGTAAATAAATCTTACAACGCGATTAAGCCACTATATCACGCACTCAATGCATAATTCCATAACTCGAACTAATGTTCAAACTTACATAATTGTAATCCTCCCTAATGGTCCTTACAAAACAGGAAACAGGTTTGAATAGTGCTACCATAATCTCAGTGAGATATGGTATTTTTTCGATTGGCTTTGTCATTTGCCGTCGATGAAATCACTGTTGTCAATTTTAAATTGTTCGCCAAGAAATCAATTTTAAATCGAATTGAAATGTCAAATTACTTGCGACTTTTACTGTTCTACTATCGGTATCGGTATTCGGTATCTACTCTGCGGTCTTGTTTCGTAATAGAGCTAGATAAAAAATAGTTTCTCTTTCTTTTTTACGTATGGCACGTTAATCTGTAGCTCTACTTGTATTCTAGAGCAGCTATCGCTAAGCTACGTCGGAAATTTTCCGTCATCATTAACATCAAACGATCCAAGCAACTTTAGATGGGAGAGAAAGTAAATTGGGAAAGAAACTGTCTCGGTAGTCTCTGTAGTAATGATGGAGGAGCAGCCAGTCATACGCATACACAGTCACACACGCACGCGCACACACATACACACAACTAGTTTTTAACTAGTTTGGGATACTTTGGATTCATCATAATTTGTGTACCTGTTAATTTATGTCAAAAATAAATGATTTGCTTATTACCTTATCTCTGCTAGACGGCTGCACCAATCTTAGTGTTTCAAGAAGAAAATAGTGTCAAGAAAATAGTGACGTCGATTCTGCTGTCCCACTTACTAATTCAATCTGTAAAGACAAATTATCTGCGTCTCCTTTCAATACAGTATGTCATAAAAAGACGTCAACGGTTTCAGATCTGATAAAAATTTAGTTTAATCTAGAGAGTTTGGAAAATTGAAAAATTGAATTCAAAGCAAAGTGCAGATAGTTTTTTATATATTCCAAAAAGACGACCACAATAACTTTTAAATAATGACATTAAAATCTTAAATAAGCAAATTAGGTTAATCTGCTAAATTAGCTGTAAAATGACTTTAACATAAACTTATTCCACTACTGAAGTAAGATATGGTCACCCTTAGCACAACCATATTGCTTATTGGTAGTCCATTAGGCTTTCGATGGCTCATCTCTCATTAGTGTAAGGGAACGTAAACACCGGTAAAGGCAGATTAATTAGTTATCAGTGTTGTTGGTTTAAGGTAATTTGAATAACATGGGTAATTATGGAGATCTTTCAAATTACGTTAAATTATTTACATGGTGTTATTAGTGAAAACACAGCACAATTAATTGTTTAAGAAGAGTTAGTATGCTTTGGAATGGCATTAAAAACGGAATCAAAATAAAAACAAAAACAAGAAAACTTAAGCTGTATTATTTTATCAGTACTTATTTTGTTATCATCCTAACTAATATTATAAATGCCAAAGTAACTCTGTCTCTCTTTCTCTCTATCTGGGTGTTTGTCGCCTTTTCACGGCTAAGCGGTTGAACGGATTGACCTAGATTTTTGCATATAATTATATAGATTATGGATCGAGACTAATACTACTAGGCTACTTTTTTTTGTAGGTTCCCGTGAACAAAGTCATGGGTAACAGCTAGTAAGAAATAAAATCAAAGTTGCACCGAGAGGGAAATAGAAAACAAGCTAACCTGACAAACGTGGGGATTATGGGAAAATACGTTGACGATTTTCGTTTATTGTGGCTAAGGACGAGGCCTTTGTCTAGTATTGGACGTCCTCTGGCTGTATATTATAATTATAAATAATGCATAATATAGCAAAATAAACAACTAATCTAAAAAACCGCTACCAGCCGGCCTAGTGGCTAAAACGCTGGCCAAATTGCAACGTTACACTCCGATTGGGATCCTTTGAACAAGATAGACGCCAGAATTTTCGCGTTTTTCTCAAAGTTTGGTTTACTTTAGTCAAAACAAAGATTAGGTAATGCGGTATCGATACAGATAATTGCCATCAATATTGGTTTGGCTGTTCTTTAGTGGTGAAAAGTTCACAGTCTGACAGACTTTTACATTCAATTTTATAAGTGTGAAGATGTGAAGTTTGCTAATGTGATAAACAAGACGACAACAGACAAACAACTCTCTTACCCCTGTTTATTTGCGAGCAAGTTTCCATATATTTACAAAGCAGGAAAGACGAGTTTGTGAACACGAATATCCGCAACAAACAGGATAACGCATGGAAGGATTTGAAACTTCCGTATCGTGCCATGAACAACAGTTATGCAAAGTCTTACAACTCTGGGATGGTTCCTGACAAACGGTATGGAGAAAAGTTGGCATAGTCATAAAATTATGTTTATTCCTATAAGTCGGTAAGCATAAACATAACGGCAGAGCCACATAAGATAAAGACCACTTTGTCACAACTCGCGCTCTCTCAGTTACACAATGAACATTTTTTATTTTATTAAATTACTGAGGGCTATTTATAATAACTTGATAAGAGCATGTCGGGCCACGCTTAGTAGGGTTCCGTAGACGTGTGGTTCGTTTGAAGTATTTATCAGTTTTTTTCCGCTTATCTCAAAAAGTCATTTGTTGCACGAAATAATTTTATAAGAAAGTTTTTTCTAAGATCTTTCAACATGGAAAGTTTATGTTGTTTTCTGAGATGCATTGTATTGCAAGCAACTTTGTCGGCCCATATTTTGCTATCCACACTTTACATGAAATGAAATGAAAATTAAGTTTTTTTTTTCTTTCAAAATTGTTAACTTTAAAATGACGACAATGACATTCCAGACAATGAGGATTTTTTTTTTTTTATCCCCTTTTTACAAACATGTATGGGAGCTAAAAGTATTTATATTTTTTGAAACTGGAGGTCTATATTTATATTAACTTTGGAAGTTATAAACGGTAAAGGCTGTAAAGGATTCAGACAGCAAACAGGCAGACAGACAGACATGACGAACTTATAAGAGTTCCTTGTAGTACTACGGAACCCTAAAAATGGTTTTGCAAATTTGATTCATTACAACAATTAAAGATTTAAGAGCCTGCTTCCCTGGTTCTCGCTATCTCCTTCGCACTTTATCAGCATTTTTAGAGGGAATAAAATAAAAATTTGATCATTTAAAATCTTTAGAATACAATTGCCAATGTTTTATAGATCATTTCATGTTATTATTTTGAAGAAGGAGAAGGATAAAACAAGTCAAGCTTCTAAAGTGTAATTTTTTCCATCTGGTGAAATGATAAAGGTTGCAAATACTTAAAAAGCAGTCAGAATAGTTGAGAAAATATAACAACACAACCGGCGTCAATCAGCATTCTAAAAACGTACATAGTTATAGTGATGCTTTAGGTACCTATTAAAATGTCACGAAAAATCATTCATCACGCAAAGTACATACGAGTTTATGGCGAAATTATCGCTCGCTCTAAATACATACCTTCTCTCTCTCTGCGAGTCTTTAGGAGAATATATGGCTTGCTTAGTTTTAATTACAGCTATGGTTAGGAAATTGCGGAGTCAGGTTGTTGTTCCTTAGACGTGTAGCTTAAGCTTTACCATGAGACTTTATGAAACTTCGAACGAATGGATTTTTTACCAAATGACACACAAGTTCATACATTGTATGGAAGCAATACATTATATGAATTCGATAATTAGTAGCTTAGTATAAGCATAGATGAAATAATGGTTTAAGATTAGGACAGTTTTAGTGATGAAATAATGGTTTAAATTTAGTGACAGTTTTAGTGGAAGGACTCTTGCAGAATCTGCTTGGGGAGGTACTAATTTAACCAGTTAGTAGGAAGTACCTTCGCCAGTTATTCAACCGCCAAGTAGTAGTGTGCAAACATTACCTTCTTCCAAATTGAAGGGTAATGTTTTCAGTGAAATAACTAGACATAAAAAGATTTAATTCAAATAAAATATTTAAAGGCGACGATGACGAGCACACGTCAGTATATTACCGCGCATGGTTTTCAAAACTTTCAAATTTTGGATGGCGCTAAGCTTTGAGCAAGCTTGATGCTTACCATCAGAAAAGTAACTTTCTCATCTCATCATTAAAAAGGTATGGGCAATATTTGATCACACAACTGACAAAACATTTTTGTGTTACCTTCTTTACCTTAATAAAAAATGTAATTGAATGGCACTATTAGGTATATACAAAAAATATATGTTGCTACAAATTAAACATCGTACAGCTTTTACAGCTATTAGAGGAGTTATGACTTTACCCAAAACCACGAATGTTTCAGCACAAACTGAACCAAGATTAATTTGGTCGTGTTTATTACTCTCCTAAATGAAGTCGCTACATTTTAGTTAAGCATTTTTAATTAATTGTCGATATAACCAACGGCAGTAGCAATAATATTAATTATGCGCGACACTTTAAATACATATAAAGTATCGTTTAGTAACTAAAGAATTTTAGATGATGTAAAAATAGCAAATCTATCAACAACTAATCAGAGTGGACTTCGCTCTATCTAGGTCGTTCATTCAACTATAATATTTTATTAAAATGAAGTTACTCACTGTGAATTAGCAAAAATAGAAACTACGTTATAGCTTTCAGTCATAGCTTTATACAAATTTAATAAATAATTTTCGTTTTGATATTATTTTATTTGACAAGAAGATCGGAAAAAGCAATTTTTGAGCTGGAAAACAGAAACAAAATGCTAAGTGATTTATAAAAAGAGAATTATTTATTTGTACTGATATGATAGACATCTAAAACATGGCTTTTGTGCGATTTGAAAATTCACGCTCGGTGATTTTATAACTCAAAACTAAAAAAAAAATTACTACTAACATTGACAAAAAAAAAACTTTAAATTTTCTAATGGTCTTCGATCAATTCGATCACACGGAAAGATGAAACTTAGTACTAGTAATTCTGCGAACAGTAGACTTCGCGAGCCCAAACTTTTTTTCACAATCTGTATATTCTGTCTTAGTTCAGGATGAATCGTCTGGACTGAGACCTCACGACATTATTTATATCTTGCAAAATCCAATTTTGCTCTTATTATTCGGAATCGTTTTTTAAGATTGAGGACCAAATGTTTCTGCCAAATATTATTATCAAAATCCAAGCTACACTCCTTTTTGGGGAAAATAAATCCTTCTAATCAAAAATCTCCGACGCCAAAAAAAAACTATACAATTGTAGAATCTGTTTACAAAGTTTCGTCAAGATTAGTTGAAAATACGACCTGTACTCGAGTACCAACGTACGGCCAGATGAAACCAATGTTTGGCAATTGTTGAGTCTTTGCTCACTTCGTTCGCTCGATTAGTTAGAACCATGTTTCGTCCACACACGCGTCCTTGTATTCAAAGTAATGGTAAATCCAGACGGGATAAATACTGCTCTGATATCTTGACGAATGCATTTCATATCTGATTTGATACGCACCGAGAAATGCATAAAATCCTGATTGTGCTAACGTAAGCGTCCTACGCCAGATCTTCTGGGGACCTGAGAAAGTATTCTGGAATATCACTATAAACTGATTTATTTTGACACGTTTTATTTTGATAAAACGAGAATACTCACGTTAAAATTAATTGGTTATAAATACTATAGTTTCGAAGATAGAGAGACTGAATGTGATCGAAACTATAGTCGGAATAACTGATTAGTTTTAACGTTAGTATTCCTGTTTGTAAAAATAAAAGTATTTTGGAGTAAATAAAACAGTAACATTATAAAGTTATACTTAGAAATTTAATAACAAATGTGTTTTTCAGCCGTAGTCATACTTAAATTAGTGTAGTTAAAATTAAATGTCTCTTAGATGAGCTAAAATTTTCACCGAATGTAAACCAACGTTTATGAAAATAATATTTTGATTAAAAGAACCTTAAAAACAAACATTAAAAGAATAGGCTATACTACAAGTAACAACACAAAAACATATTTGAGATGTTCGCTCCTAGCAGATTCATAAATTCGATATCAAGTGGTTGTTTGGTAACCGCATAATTTTATGAAGATGGCATCTAAGAGGTTATAGTCATGAACACAAAAAGCCTATTAAACCTACTATCATCGGAGCGCAACTAAACATTGCCACCACTGAAACTATGATCCACATTACCATAATTATTTATAGGCAATGCCATTGCTTGTTGTATATTACACCATACAATATCATTGTTATTATCGGATGGGAAACATCTAATATTGAAAGAGAATGTTCAGTCATATTCAACTCTATATTACGTTCATATCAACATAAAAAATACAATTGATTTTCTTGTGACTTGGTCATAAATATTCAAATAATATGTACAACTGACGTTCCAACACGAGAAAGTAGTCAGTTCCTACACAAACCGAATAAAATACAATAAACATCAGAATAACAGCGTTGGTTAGTGACAGACGTTGTTCCACCTACTGACGGAGCCGTTGCAAATCAGGTGCGTGGGCTCAGTTCCCGGCACTTGCGTGAGGATAGCTTGCGAAATATATTAATGGCGCGAGACAGATATGACAAATCGGTTCACAAAGCCCATGGTGACAAATAAATCTCCTTATTCAGACACAAATTGAATAAGAATGTAACTATTGTCATTGGAGCCGTAATTTATGGTGACAGCTTTTATAGATGCTCAATTACAGCGGCAGTTTCGGACTTGTAACCCAATTTTGGTGACAGTGTGAGACCGTTTGGTGACAGCGTAAGAAGTATCTATATTTATCGTAGTCATTTAAATATGTCTGATCGACATCGTTTAATTGACAGCAATCAAATTGAGAGCTGAGGGTAAACTATACTGCCTAGTTATTAAGTTACCAAAATTAATTATTAATATGTACTATCAATAAAGCGCACAATAAAATGATTTAACTATAGCGAGCTTAGTTTACAACCACATCATGACGAGGGTTATTGAAACCATTCTGAAGACATGCATCGGCAGCTATTTCAATACGTCCCCGAGGATTAAGATGATAATTAGTTTTTTAAGACGATAAGCATGCTTCTGCTACAATACGTCTCAGACGGTGACGTAAAAGTAACTAACATAATATAATGGCCTTGAACACTAGGTTAGATTCTGTTTGAACTTGTTAGAACACGCGAGCCAAGTGAGCGAAGCGAACCCCTACTTTGCAGCGTGTATATAACTTGAAATCAGACTGTACCGATTACCGAGCACATCACCGATTGAAACATATTAGAACAGTATTTACTCGTGTTTATCGTTTGGAAATAGTAATTCAGTTTGTCTTAGCCTGCGAGGACGTATAAAAGTGTATGGCACCAGACAACCAGGCACACACTAACACACTCTGCCAGGTAAGGCACTATAGAGCACGTCATCAGCGTACAAAAGTAGCGCAATAAGTAATTTAAATAAGTTAACAAAAATAGATAAATAAAAAAACTACTTGAGCTGGTCTCACCGCCCCAAATGTAAGAACGAATTTTTTGGATCACGTTGAAGAAAAAATTTATTCATTAGGGTATATTATGCTGGCTTTTTCAAAGTTATTTCATTACGAGGAGCTACCCCATAACAAGCACGAAATTGTCCAAAGTTAAACATACAGCTTGGGCGATGAACCAAACATGCCCGCGAGCCGAACTTCGTTACCTAAACAAACAAGGTCCTAGTCAACATTCAACAATAGTTACTTTGTCGTACTTTTATTACTGTCGCTGCATTTCAAACTTTTATAAAAAATGTTTACATGTTTAATTTTATTTCGCTTACAAAAATAGTCGTAAACGTAATAAGTTATTTACAGCCTTTTCACTGGCGTCGTTAAAATGCTAGTAAATACAATTCAGGAATTTCATTCTATGTGTCGAATTGGGCAAAATATGTAGGTACAGATTTATTTGATCCAATTTTAATAACGCTATAAATTATCGTACTCGCATGTCACACGTGGGTGTGAGAACATCTTAGGCACATTCGGGTCACTCCATAAACGTTGTTCGGCATTGATTTATATCTATCAATCTCATATAATACCACTAAAATCTCAGATTGTAATACTGTTAATTAGAAGTACTAAATAATTTTATTTTTTCAAATCCGTTCACTTTTTACGTAACCAGTTTAAACAATGGCATTATCTTTTTTATTTAGCATCTAGAGTACCTTATTGTCGGTGAGGACATAATCTTATAGGAGAAGCAGCCTTTAAACATCCTACTGCTGGGATGACGGCTTACCCTCGAAAGGTGATTAGGCCATAAGTATCCACGATACTTATATTATTATACTTATATACAACGAGGATATTCGTCGAAGAACCAAAGTTGCCGACATAGCTTTCAGAGTTTGCAAGCTGAAGTGGCAATGGGCGGGCCATATCACTCGAGGAACCGATAACCGGTGGGGAAGAAAGGTTCTTGAGTGGCGACCACGAACCGGAAGACGCAGCGTAGGTAGGCCTCCCACTAGGTGGACCGACGACATTGTGAAAGTCGCGGGCAACCGGTGGATGCAAGTGGCCCGTTGTCGGTCGGTGTGGCGCTCTAAGGGGGAGGCCTATGTTCAGCAGTGGACGTCTTATGGCTGATGATGATGATCCATCCCCTTGCCCTGATGCCGGAGCACGAGAATACGGCATCGGTATCCATTGCCTGTAGTAAGAAAAGGGGACCACTGGGCTCGGAGGGTCTTTAGCAACACAGTTTTAAACACATAACACACACGTACGCGCGCGCGTACACACACACACACACACACACACACACAAATTAATTTAATTATGCTAAGCAATAAACTATGTTTACAATTAAATTCAAGCACAGAGCTTACAAAAAGCTGCAGCTGTTCTTTTAAGGAAGTGCTAACATCACAATTACACAAGTTACTTAAATTCGATTGAACGACATGACAGTAACACGAGTGCACTTTGACTCTGTGCTGGCAAACGAAGCCACAACAAAATTTATCAGCCCCATTGACAAGATTTTAGCGCCAGTTCACTTTGACGTAGTATAGAATCAAGCTAGAACTTAGTCATGGCAAAACTTGTAGATTGAAGATAAAAATAAAACTTGACTTGATTTTAACTTTGACGCTGACTTTAAATAAACTTTAACTTTGAATTTCACTTTGACTTTGACTGCGCATTTCTTGACTATATGATTTTTGAATGTAACAAAATAATGATTATCTTGTCAGTAAATTGTACGAATAAATACCTAAATATTAATACTAACGCGCTAATTTCATCAACTATTAACTACTAAAGTTAGGCTACTTCAGTTTTCTATCCAAAAATAACATGGTGGTGATTCTATCGTATCATTTTATAAACAAAACGAAATTGACAGCTCTTAAACTGTTGTCATTCTTTTATCACGTATTGAAATGAAAAGAGACATAAATATAATTGTAGTTTTGTTAGTTTTATAGTGAGTAGTACAACAGAATTGACGCCAGTAACTATCCATGTTCCATGCACCCTATCTCTCATTATCATACCATTAAATAACGAAATACTAGCAAGATTCGCAAAGCTATACACTTTTCAATATCACAACTCATAAACCTTTCTCAGTCATATACATATGCAAATCGTATAGTATTACAGATATTCGGTTTCCTCCTGCAACAGTCACAAATTCAAAGGCACATCAAGTTTATATTAATTGTCTCTAGTTAGAGTAATTTAATTTCTATTTCCCTGAAAATAAAGTTTAGTTTAGGGTAGTGTATCCCAATTTTCCCTAATACCATCTTCTTATCGCAGGTGGCAATATAAGCAGCGGCTCTGCGAAATACCGAGCTACGAGTCTCGTCGAGAGATATATAAACACGTTTATTATACAGACAAGAAGTTGTGAATTCTTGAGCAGGGATGTAGAAAACAAACATGAATATCAAACGGGGACAGAAACAATAGGAAATTCAACGCCGTATGACCCACTATGACGAATCTTTTGGCCCTGTGTTCTGAACTAAACCCAGTCGAAAGGCATTCGATTTAAGATCTACACTCTCCATCTCCGCCATCCTGAATGACGCCCTCAGAGTTGGAAAGGATTCGAGTCGACTGTCGTATAAAAATCCTCCCAACCTATTCCCACAGGTTTGAATATAGAAAGAGTGGGGTACTTCTCGCTCGTAACACCCCTTCGTCCACACTGTTGATGATCGAGTAAAAAAGTTCCGATCGTTCAGTGTTGACGAACGCGACTATATTTTCCCGTTCGTTCACGCTTCGCGTACTTCCCGTTCGGTAATACCCTTTTCGTTAACAGTGTAGACGATCGGGAAAAATGTTTCGTTCGTTCACAGCATTGACGAACGCTACTAGTTTTTTCTTCTTCTCATGCAAAAGATTTTAAATCTATATCTACATGTTACTCTTATTAAGGTATGCTTAGGAGTGACAGGAACAAATCAATTTTATTGGTTCTAAGAGTTGTTCTTAGAATTTAACCTACGTATCAGACCGATTCTACGAAGAGACTCTAAAATATCGCGACTTGATATAAGACCAGTCGCGATAGAAAAGCTGCTTGAGGAGGGAAGACATTTTCCTCCATAGATCGCTTTATGGGCTCGGTTGGTTTCCACCCTAAGCTATAGTTTCACAAAAAAATGTTTACGGAAGAACCAAATGCTCTGCTGTTTTATTTATGTGGTAGGAGGAGCAAAAGACGGGCGGAATAATTTTCTAGTTCAGTAAAACGAAAAGGTGTAGTAAAAAGTTTTATCCAAACCTCGATTGTAAAACTTTTTCGGTACGGTACTTTTTCATGCACATATTGGATTGGTTTGATGGATTCGTTGTTTCGAGAACTTTCCCATTTTACGTTATTTTCTGTTGTTTGTTTCCTAAACAAGTTTTGCTCGGAATAGTAAAACAGCCTATTTAGTGATACTATTTGTAAGAATCAGATCACTAGTTTCGGAGTTACCTCCACGCCTCCATTATATTTTTCTATCTATGAACATAGATGTACAGAATATCCTTGCATATATTGTTCAAATATTTCTCATTTATTCATTATCAGCCTATCATGTTCCCACTATTGGGACACAGGTCTTCTCTCAGAGAGAAAGAGAGAGAAAGAGAGAGAAAGAGAGAGAGAGAGAGAGGACGGGCCCTAATTCACCATGCTGGCCCAATGCGTGTTGGTGAAGGCATTATGTCTTTGAACATTTTGAGGGACTTGGACATACCGGTTTCGTCACGATGTATTCGTTTACCGTTCTTGAGTGACGGCATGGAAAATTGCAGATAATTTATTTAAGTACTGAATAAGTAATTGGTGCAGGGCGAGAATCGCACCGGGTGCGGCTTTAGTTTGGGAGGCGCACTTGCTACCGCTCGGCCAACATCGCTAGTAAAAATACTATACAAGTCAAATCTGCCTAAATGTCAATTAATTTAAATATGAAATGTAGTACGTATGTAATACTAGCTGCGCCCCGCGGTTTCACTCGCCTTTTTACAGAAACCGAATATTTTTCCGGGATAAAAAGTGTTCATGGAGGGTGTCAGCTACCTCCATACCAAATTTCATTCAAATCCGTTCAGTCGTTACAAAGTTGAACGGGAACAAACACACTTACATACTTACACACCTACACATAAACTTTCGCATATATAATATTAGTATGATTAGAGAAAATCTATTACAGATATTAATAAGTTCTTAGATGTAAGCACTCTAAATGTTAATAAATAAATCTTCAAAGTTTCAGTAGTAAATTAGTTCTCATCTAAAGGTAAGTAATTATCCGTCAACAGCAAATTGATTGAAGTAGGGAACTGGAAATTACCATTCAACGAAATTAATGATGCTCTTTGATCTTTGGAAGCTATCAATAAGTGCTCTAAAACGTTAAACGGTTTGGAAATTTCTGTGACTGGTTATTTGCAACACTGAAACAAAATTGTTCTCATAAAATAAAGAAGTAGGTTTTCCATTTCAAAAACATTATTATTAGCTAAGCTTTTTTCCATTCTGGCGAAAAACCAACTATTGTAAACCTTGTGGTAGAGTCTTTCGCAGAGTCTGCTTATTAACGTACCACATCAGACTTTTTCATTTATTCGACTGCCAAGCAGTAGTGTGCAAGCATTTCTGTGTTGCAGATTGAAGGGCTGTTTCCAGCGAAATTACTGGGCATAATGATATAGTCTAATGTAATCTCATCCACGCTATAATTTGCGATGGGTTTAGCCTTCTTTATCCCACTAGTGGTTCTAGGCCTCTTTCTATTCTAGGCTATTTCATCCGTCTTAAACATTGGCCATAAATAGTCAATTTGGACAAGCAAATGCAGAGTTGGTGTAACTAAGTAACCGCCCTTGTAGCAACGCTTACTGCTAATGGAATAGAAGGATTCTAAAAGTCTAGACTTTTAGAATCGCTTAAAGTAATTTAATTCCAAAGCTTAAAAATCCATTAGTGAATGTTACTCCATTGTTTGAACTTCTACTAATTAGACTAAACTGCACAATGGCTGGTATTTCGATTGTGGACTAAAGTTTCCAATTTAAGATTAGGTACTTTTCACTAAAATGCCTTTACTTACTATATATATATATAGCCATTCATTCTGGTAACTTATATTGTTATGGCGGTTAATAGTTAACATTGCATAAGCTTTAATATCTTTGATACTCTGACAAAAATGCCGTAAAATAAATTCCTTAGAATGTGCACCATATCAGTGTTGATTACGGCGCTTATTCTTAGTATTCATTACTCGGAAGACAGCCAAGGTCTATGCCATAACAGCTTTTTGGTAAATTTTTTAATAGAAATCTGTTAATCAGGAGCTTATTTTTTCAGTAGGTACAAAGTAAAACAGCTGTTCTGTAGTACAAATATCTCAAAAGTAAAAAAACAATAATTTTCAGGGCGTGAACACAAAAAAACAATTCCGAACTTTTGGAGCGATTTTCTCAAAACATTCTCTCACACACTTGACGCTTTTATCATAGGCACGGCAGCGCTGTTATTCGATGAACATGTGATTTTTGAAGTAATTTCTTGTTTAGTTGCTGGAAAATGTGTTGGAAAAATATTTCATCTGAGCAACAGTCGGTTATTAGGTATCTTTGGCGGAGCGAAGGTTGCGCGCGAAGTTTTCGACGTATAAACCGCGCGCGAGTTGAATGCAGTCGGTTTCAAAAGCCTTCAAAAGCTCGGCATTCAACTCGGAGACTGCGTGTATGTACTCCAACATTTCCCCCACTATGCCGGTTTTTTGTTAAACTGTGCTACTGTAGACACACATTGCTCACGTCCTGTGCCGTTGCTGACACGCTACAAGCTGGACATGTAAAAGCCGTTCGCCGTTCTATTTCTAACAAAACCAAAACTATAAAGGTATTATTTACTCAAATAGCTACTCTTATGTAGCTTAAATAACGAACCTGAAATCTGAACCAATTCCTTTACAAACTCTCTTTTAATTCCACCTTCAATGTGGCGAAATACTTCCTAAGCTATGGCACTGACGACAATTCAGGCGAGCCCGCGTCAATACTAGATCTCGGGGGAAATTACTGCTTCCTTGCGACGGCACGGGGATACCATGAAACCTGAAACGGTGGCGTCTACTAGCATCGTAGGCGAGGATCGTGTATACCTTGTGGGTTAGAAACTCGATGCAAAATTGTATGTACCTAGATCGCTTAGAAGCAGATGTAGATGTTTTTAGTAAGTGATTCGTATGTTTATTTTATTATATTAAATTTAGAGGAGTTAATTTCAATGTTTTATTATAGCACAGTAAATATGTTTACCCCGTACGGTTATTTGTGAGGCCCCGGATAACTATGTGAGGTAAGTCTTTAAACTGCAACCAGAGCCACCGGAGAATGGGCAGCAGCGTCATCTTAGTAGTTTGTGATCGCCAACCTGCCTGCCAAGCGTGGTGTGGGGAGGCCATTGTTCAGCTGTTGATGATAAAATGTGGGTGAAGACCTCACACTGTTGTTAGTCACGCTTAATTATCACGAAAAGTTGCGTTAAATTCGTCCTTAATTAAAATGATAAACGCGCGGACATCGATGCTGTTTTGTAATTTCTTTGCAGTGCCTACCAAACACCGAATAAGGCGTCAGTCATCTAGCAACCAAGCTCTGCTCTAAATCTGAAGACTACACCACAATTTCAGTTTTAAGGTGTGTTCACAGTACCCCCTCGTAACTCGGTTTGTGATAGCGAAACAGCGCTTGCTTTGTCACACACGCGTTGTTAAAAGCAAATTGTGGTGGGACCGTATATACTTTACGATGCACCCGCCCTTGCGGGTGGTGGGCTTTCCGTGCCAAAACGCTGTAATTTTAACAAAGAGATATCCCATCCGGTGATCAAAACGAGCATGGTATGATTTTAATCATAATAATAGTCTTTGAAATTTTCAGACAAACTGTGACGATAGCTTATTTTCCTTTTATAGCTTGTAAGAAACTACTATAAGACGAATAAAATCTAGTCATGATCTATATGCATCTCATAGTGTAACTCGACAGGTATTCGATTATCCATATTCAAAACTAACATCAGAGCTAGAATTTATATTTTTTTGTACATTGCTAGACACTGAGACACCACGCCACCCACACCGATCAACATTATCACTATATTACTAGGTTATTGAAATGAACATTTGTTCATTTTCAAGTTTTAAGTTTTGCTAGATCATCTTTGTCAAAAATATCCATTGATATATTTGTAATTTTTTCTTGTACTATGGTATCACTAAAATAATACCAGCTGTATCCTATTTGTTTACTACCCCTATGCCCAGTCTAGTCAGGTTCATAAAATTTTCACCGACGAATGAATTTATTCCCATGCCGGCATTCATCGTCGTTGCAACGTTGCGGGGTAGTAAAAAATGCACACAGTGGCAATACTAGCAATCCGGGGTTTATCCCGCCACCAATAAATGTCAATATCACTCAGACACCCGCTGTCTGTACACTGCTACGTATTCTCGTAGCGAATCTCTACGAAAATATTGTATGAATATTTCACTATCGGCGTTGAAGCAAATATTGTAGCAAATTTGGGCCAAAATCTTTTAGCGGACAAAAGACTTTCGGAGCTTGATACGTTGGCGGTGAAGAAAATAGAACATGAGGAATATTTTGATGGAATACAGACAGAAATCTTTTGGTGGGCGAAACACTTTCGGACTCATGTTTTGGCGATAAAGATATACATGAACTGGTTTTTTTTAAATTCAACTCTTACATCAGCAAAGTTAAATTTGCCAATTCATTTTGTTCGTTACATTTCTGTTGATATTTTGTAGAGAATGCTTGTATTTGCAATTTCCTGTTAGAAACGATACGACACTAACTTGAAAAGGTTCACCTTTTTCTTTCAAAATTCAATTTAAATCTTTATCTAACTTGTTTGGCGAAAGCTCACATCCTGACTTCGTCAGGAGCTGTACACTTGTACGTAATAGCGGACCGATCCAATTCCCCTCCATCGAGATCGAGTTCATTCATTCGAATAGAGACGGCTGAGGCCAACGACTTCTTAGCTTATAGATACTTGGAATAGAGTGAAAGTACTCTCGTACTTTAAGTCAACACATTGGTACCACAAACACTTGTAAAATAATACGCCTACCAATGGCATGCCAGTCTCGATATCGTAACCCTGAGCGAACCAATCAGCGTCCAGCATTCCATCCCGGCGTATCTCACGTAGATGCCTGAATGTTTTGTATTTTTATTTTTTATGCAACTCAGTGACGGGCGAGCAAGTCGCTCGCTTATTGATAACAATCACAGTTGCCCATAACACAACAGTTCCACCCAAAATTTAGGACTTCAACTCCATACACGACGATGCGCTCGTCAACCAGAGATACAACATGTTAAATCTCTTTAGGCACGTTAATTTCGCTAGAAACAATTTCCCTTCGATTTGAAACGTATAGTAAAGTTTGCTAAATATACTAGGTACTGCTTTGTGATTGAATAACTCGCACAAGTGTAGTACTTCCCCAGGTGGCCTCTGAAAAAGAGTCCTAACACTACGAAAATTGTATCGTGAATTCGTATGATGTAGGTAATGTCTACAAATTATTGAATCGTTGGTTGAGCCTGTCTGCTGCGGAATGAACCGATCCAGTACACAGTTTTGTTTATCCGCCTCTCTTGAACAAAACATTGCGTTGGCAATCAGACTGATCGTGATCGTATTAGAATTATGAATGGATGGCTTCCCAGTTTGATGAAATCCAATTTACGATAAGATTAAACTCCTGGAATATAATAAAGCACACTCTTTATGCATGTACTTGTGGTTATTTTTTGGTTTCGTTTTGAAATTTTTGTGTTATTCTTGATTTACAAAATATACAACTTTACAACGGGATATCAATAGACTTCTCATAAATTATTATCGCAACTAAAATAGGAAGTTGATAAAAAATCTAATTCGATACATAACTTGTACCTAACTTTTGTGGGAATTCGAAGTTGTTGTCAAACATAATTTTTTCGAATACACGTGAGCCACTTACGTACAGCACTCCGATTTATTGTCACGGATAACATACAAGAATTTTATGTTGAATTCGCCGGACATTATCATAATATTGATTCGATCGGACCATCGGTATGCATACGTTTTTTCGTCGGGATTTCTGGAGGTCCCAATCGGTTCCTTTCATATTTTCCGTACTTTCCGGTATTGCTATTTTATTGCTCGCAATATTTCCGAGAGATGAGTTTCGGCCGATCGTTTCATGTGATAACGTTTCTGTGTCATGCATTGGACTCCTATTGGTTTTTGATTGGTTTGCACGGAGGTATCGTATTTTATTTGAAAACGAGGAGCACGCACGTACTTATTTTGTCTATCTGTACGTGTTTTGAATCGATTTCGGAATCAAAAATAACTAGTGGTTCTCGCCGACCTGAGACCTCACGACTCTTATAACTTCACTTCCCCAGTGTAGTAGTATGCATACATTAGTTACCGAAAATTTTATGAAAATCAAATCAACAGTTCGTAAGTTATCGTCGTACAAATAAACACACAAACATACAAATAAATATATTTTTTATTCAGGATTCAAGTTATTATAGCAGAATTCTTTCAAAATAAAATGATGAACCATACATATATGCATATACATGTGCAACAATAGTACAATACATCTAACTTAATTAGCTAACTAATATGGAAATTATAAGTAACTACCGACCCGCCCAGGCTTCGCACGGGTACTAAGCTTCACAGAATCACACGCTGGGCTAATCTGAAAATTCATTGAATGTTTTATCAAATAGGTTCAGTCGTTTTTGAGTCTATAAGGAATATACATACATACATCGCCTGTCATATATTAAGATACATAATTAAATGTCATTAATTATTCCCGTAGACTCTGACTCTTAATACCTATTTGTTGGCGTGATTGATAAATAAACAATATGTGCATGCCTCTTTAAAAAAATATCCTTATCATCAGCAGATTATTCAGCCCATTCCAGAGCATAAGCTTCCTCCCTATTTTACCAATTCTGCACGATTTGTGCAATCTAGTCGTGTAGCCACATTTTTGATGTCGTGACGCCATCTTTGGATCGGCCCTCCGGCTTCCTAACACGTGGCCATCATATCTATTACCATTTATTAAAATATTTTTATACAAACCAAAAACCCCAATCTTTTCAGGCAGATAAGATATAAGATCTTCTATCAGATATTGCGAAGATACCCTTTGCATGCAAATCCGGAATTGCCTGATATGCCATTCGCATACGATCTACAAAACAAAGTTTTCCTATAACCAAAAAAGTTTCCGTTTGGTGGGAAAATTTATTGGCCATAAAGCAGTGATGTTGGTGCCACGAAGCTATACAAAGTGAAGCTTGTATATAAACAGTAACTTAACTTATACAGGATTATACGGAGCGGTGGTACTGAGCCAAAAAAAGTCATTTCCTTTCTTACTTATTATTATGTAAGTAGAACTAACTGCGACCAAAAGAAGAACTCAGGTAAAAATCGGCTGTGCCATTTTTTAAATGTTATTCACACTCACCAAATTTTTTATAACTGCCGGTTTTTTTAGTATTTCATAGTTGGTCACATAGTAAAAGTTGTTCATGATTGATGATAAATGTAAATGAGTTCTATTCGGCTTAGTACCACCGTTCTTGGTAACTAGACTAAACAATTAACAGTAGACACATTGACACTAAACGTGAGTTATTATTGATCTATTAACGAGCTATTCTAACTAATATTCAAAGACATAAAGGGGTAGACACCTAATCAGCAAATCAAACTATACTGAAAGAAAGCACACCAGTATTGACGTACCTGTCAAATCAAATTAAGAGCTCCATACAGTTGTCATTCTCATCTCATACTGATAAAATCTCCGAATAATCAGACAAAAGATGGTATAATGTGCAATAAAATCTTGCCGGAATTACAAGGAATCAAAGAACACCACTGCCACATTCATCTACAAGTCCTAAAATATACTTTTAGGATAAAACATCAAAATAATAAAATTATTGAATAATGTAAACAGAATAGTTACTATGACAACGTTATGTATAATAGTGTTGCCAAATATTTTTTGTAATTTCCCAACTTTGTTTAGGTTTCCTAGAGACTCAGATATATTAAATGTAGCTGATCTTTTGATAAAAATAGTTCGGCAAAGTAGGGATGAATAATGGCGGAAACCTATTAAGGCTTCCACCAATATAAATTTACCTATAATACATAATTTTCATAATTTTGCCTAAAATATGTGTCGGCGCATAATTATCAACAACAAGCCTACAATGAGCGTGTCATGATATGACACAATTGTATTGCATTTTTTTTAGAAATAAAATGTTGTACCTTCCTAAGAATGTAAGAATGTAAATTTGTTTAGAGTGGTTGTGGGCTTTTGGGCCTGCAAGAAAAATGCACATTATCTTAGGTTTTCACCTTCACATGTGTGTTACTTGAGGTTGCAGAATAGTCGGGCAGTTTAAAAAAAGATAAATCCGCTAATAGGCGAATGTTGCGTATTCGTTTATTTGCGAATTTAGAGGATTCCATTTCCATCGTAATAAATTGAAAATATAAATTAACATTATTTAACTTAACAATACCATAATAACATTAATTAATAATGATTAAAAAAAAGTATAAGAGCCTATTTAAGAACCACTGTGATATAACCTAAATCACTCCATTGAAAATGTATTTACCCGACCAAATAGGGTAATCACCTTTTAATGGAAAGCTTAAAAATGTCATGACCAAAAAGACTGTCAAAAATTATGCGCCATTTCAAAATCGTGTTTTGTATGGAGACTATCCTTCTGGACCTTATTTATAAGGAGAATTCTGTGCTAATATTATAATTCAAAGGAATATAGCCGCAGTCGTATCAATAATACTTGGTCGATTCAGAACTCCCTACATGACAACTGTCACTCCATACAAAACCTCAAAAAATACACAAAAATGGATCAACGCCATCTTGCGATCTATAAGAAGTAACTTTATATCTCTATCTGTATGTTTATCGCGTTATCACGGCTAAACGGAGTTACTGTATACCACAAAGACGGACTTAGGATACTTTTTTATGTCCGTACGAACGAAGTCGCGGGTAGCAACTGGTCATTGATAAATTACCAAGTTTAAAAATACAAATTTATTTGATCATTTGTTATCAGCAAATTTAAGACATGAAAAACTAAACTAAATATGTCTTTGTGATAATCAAATTGACCGTAGTTGTCAGTCTTGGCCACAGACTTCTCCTTAATATACTGTCCGAGTTTGTTTTTTTAAATTTCTGGCCCGACAGACAGATTCTGAAGCAATTATTGATAGTCCTCTCCTCATAACACACATATATTATAATGCGTCTTGATGAACGAACAGGGGATTTATATCCTGGAAATAAAGTGGCAGAACTGACTTAACCTATTTGATAGGATTACAAGACTACTAAAAGTTCACTACATAGGTAGCCGCGTATTTGCGCGCACACTGTGCTATTTAAACATATCGAGGGAAATACACGAAATGTTTTCTTTTAAATGTTTGTTTGTTATTTTTGGTACGTTTTCTGGTGGATTAATGTTCAGTGGCAGCAATTTAGTACAATCCATGCATAAAAGTAGAACGTTTATAAGCCGACACGCTGTATTTAATGATAAATGTCCTACTGGTGTGGTCGTGTACTGCGAACCAGTCATAAGCTTTGAGGGTCACGGCAACTTTATAGACTTGACTACCGAACTGTAGTTCTGTGTCACGTAATATAAAGAGAATTACGGCCGTTCGTTTAGTTCGGTGTTGAAAAACTTTACTTTTTATTACATTGTTAAATTAAAGCTTAAAGGGTAAATTTATTTATATCACTATTACATTTTCTAGTTTCTTCGTGATGTTGGTTTTCTAATGTTTTTTTTATCATTTAGTTGTTAGGTTTTTATTTACTTTACCTACAAGTTAGACCTACATGTTCTCTAAGCACAGTGGTGGTCCTAGACAAGGACTATTTGTAAAATGCAATTTGCAGCGATTTGCTGCAAATGTTTTTTTTTTGTCCTTTGTAGACAACATAAAAATGTTGGATCTAGGTATCAGCAAACCTATCCAAAGTCATTTCGTTTTATTTCAAACACATTGCATGCCAATTTTTTTGTAAGTTGGTATTATTTTCAACTTATCTAACTTAACTATAGTAAACACATTATCGTTTGCACTTACGGGTCTTATGGAGTGGTATATCAGTCTATCTCGATCGAACTTACTTATGGGGTGATGTTTATTGCTCAACGACTCTTACTTTAGTTTAGTAAAGATTTTGTAAATCCCATTGAAATCACAACATAATTATACTTAGTTGGTACTACAAAGGTAATACTTACTTACTTACTTAAATACTTAATACTTACTTAAGTATTAAAATGTAGCAAATTTTCCATTCTGATCACATCCTAATGTAACCTTATTACAGAAAATCCACCTAAGGGCCAGTCTCATGCGGACAAAGGTGCCCAAACGGTCCTCATTTACCTTCGGGAATCGTTTATTAAACCTCTCGTACCTTTATCGAGGCATTTATAAAGTCCAGTTTAAATATGCAAAGCACAGAACGGTAAATAGAATAGAAAGCTTTTAATTCTAAAATAGAGATGTGACTTGGCAGCATCATGTCGATAAGATATAAGTAGGTAATAAACTTGTTCGCCATGATTATTTGACTTTTGGGATTCATAAATTTACAATAATACAACATAATTTTATTGATGTTTTCGATTCTTGGTCATTTAATTGTTTCAATTTTTAGGTAATAAAACAACATTAATGGGTCGTTTCTACCAGGTGTCTGCTGGTAGTTGAATGATCTGTTTCTGAATGAATATGTTAGAAAAAAATATATTTAAAAAAATAAAGTCTGGTTAGAATCCAAGCAACATATTTTATAAACCAAGCATATTTTATTTATTTATTTATTTAGATGCATATGTGACGTTAGTTACAAGATTTAAAAAGTGCTTAACAGTTACAAGGTATGCGATCGATAAAATATCGATCAAAAGTAGCATCCCTAATCCTAAAGGTATTAAGGGTTAAGACTGCCACCAGTTGCGGGCAATATAGCCGGTGCTGGCGCGAGCCCAAATTATTTTAAAAGAAACCTCGTAACGACCCCATTTCAGTGGATCACGGTGTTATTACTCTACTATTGTTTTTCTTGGGTACATTCTTAGGATTTACCGAAGTGATTCAGAATGTGGCCCGCGGAATGGAGCTTCCTTGTTGTTTCGTTTTTGTATAATGATCCTCTCGGTGTTTTTGTAATGGTCAGGGTTTAACGGGAAACGTAACTGTGTTATTATAAACTGTTCCAGGGTCCGTAGAAAGTGAATATGTAAACTCGTTATCTTGATTAAGTAAATGTGTATGGACAAATCTTGAATGTAACCTTCAAACTTTTGCGACTAAAACACATAATTTTATGTTTGTTGTCAAAACTCGTAACCATGCAAAAACAAAGGTGGGAAGTGAATATAACCTTCAAACTTTTGCGACTACAACACATAATTTTATGTTTGTTGTCAGTACTCGTAACCACGCAAAAAAAAAGGTGGGTAGTGAATGTAACCTTCAAACTTTTGCGAATAAAATACATAATTTTATGTTTGTTGTCAGTACTCGTAACCACGCAAAAAAAGGTGGGTTTTAAACTGAAATCGTTTTTAAAAACACTTCCATAAAGGTTCTGCCAGAGTTAGCGAAGAATCGCTTTTAGTGTCCAAAAAATTGTAATATATCTCCTGAGTCTCCTGAGTTAGTCACAAATAATAATAAATATCTGGGACATTATTGCACACACGGTCATCTGACCCCAAACTAAGCAAAGCTTGTGATATGGCTGCCAGAGACTGATATACGTACATAGATATTTTTAAATACATACTTATATAGATATTAACACCCAGACAGAACAAACACAAATATTCATCACATAAATGTTGTTTGTCCTAGATGGGAATCGAACCCACGCCCCCAAACACAGAAGGTAGGTTCACTAACAACTGAGCCACCGGGGCAGTGTTAATAACTCATTTGACTATTGCCGTTTCGGCGCTATGACTATTTCAGTCTCTGGTAGCGTAGAGTGAAGGCTATTTTTCAACCCCCCCTCCCTGTTCAATGACGTAGACGCACGATGACGTAATTATTAATTCTTTTTTTTCTGGAGTTTTGTCGATATTCGACCATGCCACTCCCATTGTAAAAGTAGTACATATATTATAACTAAACGTAAACTAAGCCCTTGTCCCTCCAAAGAGAAACAAGTACAGCTTTACTAGCTTCTTGGCTTCATCCAATGACGGTGAAGCCAAGAGACTATTGCAAGTTCCCATATTTTCATCGCCAACAAGTAGACCTCACGCATCGTCTGGTTTCGGACACATTCCGTTACATTCCTGGACATCTTTAACCATATTGCAATCTTCACAATTAGGCGACTCTGATAATCCCATTAGAAACTTGAACTTGTTTGACGGAATATCGTAAGTGTACTAGCAGCCACAGTTCAGTGATCTATTTTCAGAATATATACAATACTTGACGGTACAAGCCTGGAGTCACGAGATGATATATTAAATTTTATGGCGACAACAAAAGCGTTTTACCCCTTCAACTCTGGCGTGACATGCCTTTTTAAAAACGTGTTCACGTTAAAAAGAAAAGAATAAAAAAGTTTTTAGCGTGGTTAAGTCCTGTTAAATCTTGAACGTGTTGTAAGTATTATAGTTCGTATAATTTTATAGGATTTTATTTGAATTTTATAACTAACTGTCAGTGTTAAGGCCTCCGGCATGGATTAACGATTAATGTTTTAGGAAAAATGATATCTAGTGTGATTCCGCCACAATAATTTGTGTACCTATAATTCTACTCGACACAATCTCTGCACACAATATGGAATTATCTTATCCCGATCATAGCTTATCTTTGCCCCAAAGATTTTGAAAACCCTCCCCATATAAAGATCTCTTGAGTTTTGTAAATTCTTTGATTGATTTTTTGCTTCTTAATTATTATCTTATATTGACATCTACGGTTAAAATGGTCTTCATCAGTATCTATAATAATAGTCAATCATACAAAATTAGTTCTACAAGCTTTTGTTATCAAAATCACTACTTTTACTGGGCATAAAACCAAACATGCGCACTATCGAAGCATTTCACAAAGCAATTTGTTAGAACAGGTAAAAAAGTCGTGAAAGATTTTTTACTGTTTGCTCTGGCTCGCGTGGAAAGGGGAAATAAAAAATATCTTAATTGTAATGGATGGCGTGTTTTGTGATAAAAACAATAATAAATTACTGTTTAATTATATCGCTCGTACTGTGTTTACCGTAATGAGTCAGATAAAGTCGGCCGAGGTTTCTTGGTAATGTTGCGTTGCGAAGCGGTTTCGATCGATTCATGGCTTTACTTACAATAATATCGTTATTTGAGGAGTTGTATTTTTTACACGACTATCCAAAAAGAAGTAGTAGTAAGTAAGCAGTTTTGTAAGGGTTCATGAACACCACCAGCAGCATCTACTGAACCGATTAATTTACCGATTAACCGATTAATTATTTCCCGGACAGACCTAACTCTTTCACACAGTGTCTACGTTTTTGGATATTAGAAAAACTGTACTTAATATATCTTAACCCCTTTCTACCTATCTTTATCCTTTTATCCATTGTTTTGATGTTGATATTTGGTATTTTGGCGTAAATAGAAAATTCGGACATGACAAATTGGCTCAAAATATTTACAATGTTATAATAAAAGATAATGCGTTTTTTTTTTTAATTATTTTTAATCGGTTTTCATTTATCTTCAATAGAAAAAAAAAATGCCTCCGTGATGAATAATTAAGGGGACTCAAAGCGTAAAATATATATAATAGATGCGATACGGTGCTAGTGCGATTGAGACGCGATGTAGTCGTGGAACTGATATCTCACGGACGCGTATACATACTGTTAATATCCTCTTCATAGTGTGTATTGAGTAAAACATGTTTAGTATTTATCAAACTCTGATTCACACACAAGCATACATATTTTACACACGTCTACACACCGCACACAACCATCATACACAAACACATACCACACACAGAGACACACTAACGCATACAAATACACATTCTCATACAAACACACACTCACATAAAACACATACTCGCATACACACGCATTAGATACAACCACACACTAACAACAAACACTCACACAGACAAACGATTCGTACTTATCGCAACAAATAGTCCACCGAAACTAGCTTTGAAAAATAATTTTAAATATTTTATAAGCTAGATTAGTCCATACATTTCTCTTACCGTAACCTCTTTTTTAAATGTTGTATGTGGCATTCAAGCAGTCAGTCCGCCTGATAGTAAGTGATTACTGTCGCCTATGGATACCTGTAACACCAGGGGATCACAGATATATACCTTGCCGACCTTATTGACAGCTATTTTCAAGAACCTCATGTTGTAGTTAAGCTACCCAAAAATCCCATATTGCAAGTTTAAGTTTAAGTCAATTATAGGTCACTTTAAAAATTTCGGTTGTGAACTTTTCACACAAACATTGTGAAACAGCAAATGCCCGCAATGTAGTAGGAAGGCAAGTGTAGTTAATCACTGGTCGTTGTTTAGTCTGCAATATGTTTCGAAATCGCAATTCCTATGTTGACCGCTCACTGGTTTCTGTCCAGGCCAAAATGTATTATTACATTAATCGGTTTGTAAGGGCACGAAGATATACTCCGTACATAACTAAGACTGAAGCAACAGGTAAGTAAATAAGAAAAGCTATTTTTAACGAAATCTTCTTTATTAATTTGTGGCGCCTCAGCCTTATGACCATGAGGTCCCGGGTTGGGATTCCTGGCCGATTAGATATTTGAATGATGAATGCGATTGTTGCTCTATTTCTGAGTGTCAGTTGTTCATGTCTTTGTATGTGTTCCATGGCATACCCAACAAAGAAAACTTAATGGAGAACTATGAATGTGAAGCGGTAATTGCAAGGCAAGCCATAGTATAGTAGTACTTGTATAGTGGTCAATTGAAATAAAATTATTGAGACTCTTTGACTTAACTACCATAATAGCCATTCTTCCATTCTTTGCTCAATCATTACAGAGTAGTGGATGTGGCAAGGGAAGGGTTGTTCATGATCATCTGGCAGAGATATATTTGAAGATATTGTCAAAATTGGGGGTCGAACCTGGACCTGACAAGCATGTGTCCGACTCAGATGGCACAGCAAGAAATAGGCCTAAACTTTAGTGAGATGAGTAATGAGATAATGAGATAAAGAAGGCTGCGGATGATGATAATCATGAATCTATTAATTACATAGATTGTACGCAGAAGAAATGAACTAGAAAACTTATTTAAATATTTGTGTTAAGAATTAAGTATTATTAAGGTATATTAATTCTTAAATGAATAAATAGAACTATACGTATAAATTATAACTCTACTAATTGAAATGACGAATTCTCTAAAGTTAAACATAGAAAATCTTCCAAAAGCAAATGTTGGTTTGGTTTGGCAAGGCTGTGACCACTCTCCCGGATTAGTATATTCTTGTTCAATTCATTTACCTTTAATTTAGGAAAGTAGCTGACCTAATCCTGCGCTTCAACCTTATTTTTGTGGCGAAAAAGAATTCTTTGTACGGCCCGCAAACTAGCGATTTAATGTTGTTTTTAAATAATTACATACCCACTCGTGGTGTTTTGTGCATTTCTCCCGACGCCAACCAACCCAAACCAGCCGAGCTCCTTAAAATAATGTAGCACGGCCTCGGGTCGCTGGCATACATGTTCCACTCTTATTTCGTCAGATGTATTGGAGACTTGTTGTCGAGTTTTTGAAAGAGTCCCAAACTTATTCGTATGTTTTCTGTGGCCTTGCAGTGCAGTAGCACATGCTCTAACGGTCTCGTTTTCCTGCAGACTATCTGCAGGTCCAAATTTGTGCAGATGATAGTTTAGCTCACAGTGTCCTGCGATAATACCTATCATTAGACGAAGATCTAATGAGGGTACTTACACACAGGAAAGTTCCTTTTATAAGAACGTAGGAAATAAAGTTTTCTAATGCTAGCGTGTTCTATACCCCCACACGTAATGTAAACGAAGCGAGGCGGGTAAACCGCAGCGTTTGCGGATGTCAAGGGATGATTGACGGAGGTTATGAATACGTGATTAATGGGTTAAGATTATACATCGCCGTTAATGTGTGCAGCCATTGTTGGCACCATTATGTTGTCTTTAAGCTCTTACATTCCGCAGCAGATTTTGAGGAGACGCTCGTCAAATTTGACAAAGCAGGATATGTTATGAATGTTCAAATTTTCGCTACGTACTTTGATGTACGATGTATAAGCTATATACAATATTTGTTTACATAATATATAGTACCCAACTTAGTAATAAAATGAGATAGTTTGCAGAATAAAAATTGACTTTTGACTATTGTTGTCAAGTACTTGCGGTCTTCTAGCATTATCACTTTAGACTTGCAAGTTCCCATTACAGGCTAGATGTTTTGTCATATTTAACTACACCTCCTTATATATATAACTTCAAATTAGCTGCTGCTGTATTTGAATCCAACTTGATTCAAACTGGCTAGTCAACCAAATACAACGTGCTTTTCAAATTACGCTAAGCATCTCGCAGGCAGCTTCACTACAGTTTATTCCGTTTGCTCCATGGCAATTTTTTCTCGCCCACGAAAACTAAAACAACAACATTACGCGGTTTTAAATGAGAAAGAACGTGGGGCCTAGTTGAAGCCTAGGAGCTGACATTTGCACCAAAATAAAACACCAGCATAAAAGTATTCCATAAAAACCAAAAACATTTATTTTGGGATTTTTCATAAATATTGTGAAAAATCATCGAACAAACGTTTTTCATTATGATGTAAATAATCTAATACATAGCTAGCTACCTATGTTGTATAAAAAAAATCGTAAGAGTATATAGACAGCACGCATTAATTTACGGGGTCCACTGGGAATAAAAGATACACATGCCTTGAATAAAATTATAACATCTTAAATAAAATAGACCCTTTCATAAAATATCATAAACCTAACACTAGTCATAAACTCCACCTGATATAGTCCACTTTATCCATGCATAACATACGAGTATAACCTGGTATAACCCAACGACCTCCATAAAGAATCCTCAACACTCCCAGCAGACCAACTCCCGATTTACAGGTAAAACCTTTTCTACGGGATCGATTATTCATATTTTTACGATCAGCCCTTAACCATTCGCCTCACGAGGTGAACTTTTTCAATAAAACATCCCCCAGATAGAAAATACATTACACAGTTGGGTCACGCAGGGAGAAAGCGATTTTATAACTTTATCAGGCTTAAGTTTCCATACCTGAGAGCGTAGATCAGAAGGTTCACTGGTTCAAAGTTTTTGCGTTAAACCAGACCCTTTTCTGTTATCTCCTTTACTTTTCGAAGGTAATAACATTTTGTATGTAAGTTAAGTGGAGTTTGAGTTAATTTGAAAACTTGCCACAACTGCGAAATAAACCAGATCAGGTATTTTACTATGGTAGGCTTAAAACTATTATAACTAGATAGTTATAATATTTTTTCCAAATTGTATTGCGGCAATGATATTTTTCGCTTGAAGCAGTTTTCAGATAAGATTTATACCTACCTATATACTATCACCGAACTTGGTCCGTATCATGATATCCTTAACGCCATAATTGTTAGGTTAGGTTAGTCCAGTCTAGTCAAAAAAAAAGTAATTAGCCCGTACTTTGACATTTTTAACGCCATTACTTTTAGGTTCGGCTGAATCTAAAAGTTATGGCGTTAAGAATGTCAAAGTACGGGCTGAATCTAAACGTTATGGTGTTAAGAATGTCAAAGTACGGGCTAATTACTTTTTCTATTGACTAGACTGGACTAGACTTCGACTAGAGTTTTTTTTTAATATTTTTATATATAGATTTATGTATCTATAATACAATTTGTTATTCAGAGTAATTTAATCTTCCAGTAAGCACAAAGCAATTTAATTAGTATTAAAGTTGATGTACCTAGAATTATATTTGAATAGGCTCATTACAAAACGCTCAATAGGCATAAATTACAACAGTAACTATAATGCATCACTCGCTCTTTTACTATATACTATTTAACTGGATAACGTAGGTAATAGTCGTGGTAGCTCAGTGGGAGAACGCTCGCACATTCCTGAGGTAGCGGGTACGAACCCGGGCGGGCCCGAACCAATGAGTTCTTTGTAACTTACGTACGGATATACCACTGGCTTTACGGTGAAGGAAAACATCGTGAGGAAGCCTACATATCTCCGGAGAAGAAATTCGATGGCGTATGTGAATCCACCAATCCGCACTGGGCCAGCGTGGTGGATATGGCCTAATCACCCTTCTAGGGTAGGCTGATATCCCAGCAGTGGGATGTTTAAAGGCTGATATAGTAGTAGTAGTAGGTAATAGTATAAATATAATACTCACTATACCACGAACATCTTAAGCAGATTATATAGTGAGGGAAAAGTTTTCATAATTATTATGTATATGTACGACGAAATCTCTCCGCACAACCTTCGCTCCTAAAAATCTACTGTTGAGATTACAAATTTAACAAGATACTTGTTAAATTGTGTCATCGCCGGCTGTACCGAGCCTAAACTTGCTCAAGGATAACCGCCATCAACGACTGGCAAGAAAATCATCTGTCGAAAGAATCCAAGTCCCTCCCACCCGATCCAGTGTTAGCCGTAAATATTTATAAGTGTAATAACGCCTTAATACCTATTCATAAGTGAAAATTACTATGCAAATAGTAGGCAACGGGGAGGGCGGTAAATCCTGGCGGCTCTGCCAACGCCTTAAATGCCGCTTCACTACTCTGATGTATTAGCTGAAGCTGCACTTTGATTTCCGACTGAGATAAGCGTATTTTATGGACTTGAAAATGTTTAAAATGTGCCAGTTTTTCGCCGACGTTTTGTAAGAAAAATCAATTAGTACAGTACAAAGGTTTCAAATAAAACGAAAATCTATTTATTTGCGAGAATATTATCATATAGTATAGATGTAATTTACAACGTGTTGCAAATATACCTATTTTTTATATGTTTTAAATATTATGGTCAAACTTGCTAACAAATAGATATGCATACAAAAAGCGATTTATAAATTTTTCATCGTTATCTAATCAGTCGGGAATTTTGTGTTTGTTTTTTATTTTTTCAAAACAAATGACGGTGCCTGTAAGTCCTATATTAAGACGAGACATGGCTTGAAAAGGAACCCATGCCAAAGGAAACGTATGGCAAGTTTACCTTTGAATGATATGAATATTTACATAACTAGACGTCTGCCACTCAACGAACTTAACAGCACGCATGCAAAATCCATTCCATTTCATTTCACATTAACGCTTAACACGTCATCGTCTGACACGAAAATTAAATATCCGTGAACCAAAAAGCTAAATGTTGTATGAAATGCCGGACGTTTCGATGATTTGTTTCATTCGTTGGTTACCTTTATTAAGTTATATTCATTTTTCAAACATAATGGAACACACGACAGGTTATGTAAGAACGTTGTTCTGTTCTGTTCCGACTGTACTTCCCATTATAACTTACTCGAATTGCCATTTCTCACAGAAAAGCTTTATGAAAGCAATTTTGTGCAATATATAAATATTTACGCCTGTCAGTGCGGAAATTAAGTGCCTCATTTGACTTTGTAAATACAACCTAAACCTCGACTATTTTGCTCCAACTGTTAATTAATTGTATCGTTTTAAATATCGACTTGTAATCATTTTAAACGCCTGCAGTTCTAGGAGTAAGGTTGTAAATTACAAATAGGTACGTTAGTCTTGTAGACGTCCAAACGGTTGGCTGAGACGATAATTATTGAAAGTCCGTCGATACTAATCACAGTCTCTAGTCGATAGCAAGTCCGATTGATGTTAAATTTGCGAGGAAGAAAGTTAACAGTAGGTCAACTACGCGCATGCTAAAGTTTTATGCTATTTTGAGGCAATTCGGCTGATAAATATGTAGCGCGACATCAAATTATACGAGATGGCAATGATAGTTCGCACTAACTTGTTTATTTAATCAACTACAGACAATTGACACTACAGATATCCAATCCAACATTTTTTTGGTTGTAATTGATAAAGTCCGCAGCGAATGTGAGCCTGGGGCGCTAGTCTCGACTTTTCACTACAGCACTTTGCGACCGAATTCGGTCGCTATGACGCAAAAATTCGACAATGAACACGAATTGTTAACGAAAAAACGCAAACATAGCGTTGAATTTTCGCAAAATTCAAAATTCAAAAAGTCGAGACTAGCGCCCCTGGTAGATTTATTAGTTTAATATTATTATATTGAAATCGATACTGGCTTTACTGCTGTTAAAAATATCGTGTTTGCGGTATCTATCGGTTCTACGGCGCCACCGCCCACAAGCCGTCTCAGCTCAACCCGCGCAAGGTCTATTACTGTATCTACACTTGTTCCACAATATCTTCGGTCGAAGCCTGGGAACAAGTCCTTAACTTTCCCACAAACCGCGTGGGACGACACAAAATAGTCTTTTAATTTTCAACGCAAAGCTATCAACACTTAAGAGATAGTAATACCCGGTAATATGAGGCCCATAATCGCTTCTGAAATTTAATTTATCGCATACGCAAAGTTAAGCTCAGCCATTACAAGGCTAGAGAAGAGTAAGGTGGGCGGGTGTATACAGCTAAATGGTTTAACATGTTCATGACAACGCGTATTAGCTTAACTTAACGGCCACACGAAGCCTCGCGCTCACATTTATTACTCCTTAAAGTATTGTTAACTGTAATGGCATTCCTTAGAAATACAATAGCCATAATACCTATGTAATTACTCCAGCGTTTATAGGGGCCGTTAATGAAATATTATCGCGATGATTGGACGTTTTACCGCTTTGTGGCTCTTCTAAATATAAAACCGGGATCGTATTCTAAATAGCGCACATTAAATATCGGTTGCTCTGCTAAATCACGTTGACGTGAGTGATTAATCTTCCGAAGAGAATGCTGTCGTTAGTCGAGCAATAAAGAGATAACAAAATAAATCAAAGAGCTATAAATATGGACGGGATGAGCGATCAGTCCCAGAACTGTCCAGTCCACTCTGATACCTTACGAAACTTTTATAGCACTTCTATGGGACTAAACGGCGGATAGATAAATATAAAGACAGCGTTCAGTTGTAAATTATGTTTATTGTCTCTTAACTAAATTTTCAAAAGTTAGAAAATCTGAATTCCACTAAAAGGTTCCGTTCGTAGTTAACGAAGGCTATTTATATTTAAAATTCAATTTTGAATGTTTATTTAGCTGTAGCTTTGTGAATGCTCGAGTGAACAAAGTTCGTAATGGAAAGTTTCTCAATGAGTTTGCAAAAAGCGCGGCGACCGCCTCGATGAATGGTCGAGCTCGAGAGGCCACGGCAGTTTGTTCGGGAGGCTGTCTTCGGGTATTAAGAGCCATAATTCAAAAGTGAGAATGCGGTGCAAAAGTGCAATATCCGAGTGGGGCTATAACTGTCAACAGAGCAATGAATCAGTAGCGAATAAATCGAGGCTAGGACAGAAACGTGGCGCGGTGCAGTGGTGTGATCAGTACTCGATTTTATCACAACTGTGAATGCAACTGCTGGATTGTTTAAAATTATTTCAGTTTTAACTGCGGCTACACCGTTTGTTTATACAGGTTGATTTAACGTTGTCTGCATTCTGTGTCGCAGTCGGACAACTGGTTAACATTGCGTCTGACTTGCAATTCCTGGCTCGACTCTCGAGTCTTGATTTTATACCAACATATCCAAATTGTTGTTGCACGCACAGTAAAATAAACATCTAATCACTTTCCACGGTTCAACTTGTGGTAAATAAGGTTCATAGAAATCGAAAGTTATTTTTACTGTCAATGTTTACGTTATAAATAATGTAAGCAAGTCTCATAAAAATATCATTCACAAATGACTTGCATCAATAGAAGCGAAGGTGGTGTTGCCTAAATAAACAGTCCGGTTAATAGGTAAATAATTTAGGTAAGTCTACTTTGTAGGACAGGAAATTAATTTCAAACAAGCTTGATATTTGTCAATGATGTCTAATATGAATCTACGTGTCTCATTACCTTAGATATAACGCAAAATATCTTGCAGGCAGCTTCCCTAGATTTTGTTTTAATAAAACGGGAATACTCTCGTTAAATTGAGTCGGTTATTCCGATTATAGTTTCGATCACATTCGGTGACCTTTAACAAGGAATGCTAAGCGAGACACGCGCGCGACCTCGGCTTGTCTTGTCTCGTCTTCCCTAGATTTTTTTATCCTTATGTATTTTGGTTCAAATATTAGTTTCAAGCCTTCACCCGGAACGGCGTTGCTTCTCATTTTAAACTGCTTAGTGTTGTTATCTTCTAGAGGATATATTTAATTGTTTTTGTTTTGAAAGAAAAAATAACAAATTATTAAAAGTCATATAACAAAAATTGTTCAGTATATGGTTGGAAGGTATGGGTGAGGTTTTGCGTTACTTCAAAAGCAGCTTGTACAAACCTCACAATGTCGCGACAAAAGCTACATGACATTCTTACAATATCAACAAAACTCTTCGAACCAATCTGTATCGCATCTTTAAAAATGTAACAATAAATCAAAGACATGATACAAATTAATCAACGTTCACTCAAATGTAGAGCAAACGAACGAATTGCCTTCATCGATTAACCTTTCGACAACCAGTCGAAGTGAGGAGATGCGCTTATTACCGTCGCCGCTAAGCGCTCACTTTTCTATTCCAGTCCGAGACCACCCACAGGAGTGCAGCCCTGTCCAGACACAGTGGTTGAATACAGAAGGACAGTTTAAGCAACATTTTAGCTCTCCTTAATATTAACAATGTTTGAGTTGAACTTGAACCGAACAAAAGTTTTTAAAAAGGCTTAGTAAAGTCCCGCTAGAGTTAGCGATGAAACGATTTTGTTGTCGCCAACATTTGTATCCCAAGTGTTGTAAATATTCCGAAAATAGACCACTAGACCATGCCTATAAGCGCACTTACGTCATCATGCGCCTACGTCATTGAGCGGGGAGGAGGGGTTGAAAATGAGCATTGAAATACACTCTGCAGAAAATATGTCATAATTCCGCCAAAACTGCTATTTTCATGCAATGCGCACCAATTACAGGAGTACAGGAGCTCGAGATCTTTGGCTGGTCTGTACCGAATGAAACGAGCGTTAGAAAGAACTCTTCAACGAAACGAGCCTTCGTATGATCTGTTCACTTGAAGCGTTGGGCGATTTAGTAGAACCACCTATTGCGTCGACCAGTCCAGGAGATGAAACAAACCCGATACATATAGACAAAGACGAACCAAATGAAACACATCAAGATTCTGATACGCGGGGCACCATGGACCTTCATATTCTTAGAGTTTCTGATACAAAATATGAGTTACATTTCTGTTCTCTTTAGTTATCCTATACCTGATGAACCAATAAAGAAGTTATCACGCAAAAAAAAAATGTAGTGTAGCGATAATACTACCCACCCCGATTATTTTTTTATCTATATATCCAGCCTGATATTAAGCAACGAAGTTGTCTAAGATGCACGCTTACTTAAAACTTATTTCCTCTTCCATTAATTTGTTTGCTCACTGCAAAGCGTGATAATCTCAATTTTTTCGTTTTAGTTAGTCTGTCTGTTCACACTGTGGCTTGATGTTATTTTAGGTGCGCGCATAATTGAGCGGTTTCGATCGTCGACCCACCGCGACACGCATAATGCACACTACTACTGTTATAAAGGACTGTAGCATGCATAAACTATCCCCATGAATACCCTCACCGTCGCACATCGATTTGACCAACTAAATAAACATAAAGCTTTAGACAGTAACTTCAACTACTTGGATAATTACGAGTTGTTACCCGCGACTTCGTTCGCCTGGTCATAAAAAAGTATCCTGTATTTGTCTTTGACAAGATAAGACAAGACTAGACAAATACAGGATACCTGTATTTGTCTTTGTGATCAGAATCAGAATCTTTATTTTGTCAGAAAATGTTCTGACAAAATAAACATTCTGAATTATAATATTAGTTAACATAGGATAAGATTAGAATTAGGATTAGGATATTATTATTATTATTAAGTTTTTGTAGCACGACACCTGAAGCTTTTGAAATTATGCGCTTAAAACTAAAAAGGTAAACGGGTAGATCCCTACTTAATTTTTACAGCAACAGTTCACCATTGTCAATAGACACACTTAGATATATATATATATATATATAGCTATATATAGATATATATAGATATATAGCTAGCTGAGACCTTTGTCTCAGCTATAATAGCTATATAATAAGATCAAAGCTCTTCTGTAATTCCACCGATGATGCGGTTTTCGATTGAGACACTTATCAAGAACAAATTCAATGTTTTTATCTAAAGACAGAATTATATTACCTAGTAAGTTAAATAAATTAAGGCCCTCATACACATAATCGTATTACTATAATAATTAATATTATTATAATGATAACATATAAAATTAAGAAATAAATAAATGACCATCGCTTATTCATCAGCACATTATGCAACAATACTATCTATACCTAGCTTATAAAATTTACATTTCAAACTATAATAATTTACACATAAAGTTATGAATAGTAAGTATGATGATTGATCGTAGCAATAGCCAAACTAAACGTAGCTATACTCATTATTATAACAGAACCAAAATAAACAACAAACGGTCCATAAGTAAATCAAGAGCAATGTCCATGACATGCACATGTCGCCAACGTATTTAGCAATGACTCAACTTGTGAGAAAAAGGATAAGAATGTTCGGAACAATAAAATATTAATGCGAACGCTGACTACAATCTGAAAGTAGCAAACTGGGAAATAACTTTTGATTACCTATCACACCCTATCACACTATTATTATAAATGCGATACTTTGTGTATAAGTAGGTAAGTATGTAAGTGTGTTTGTTCCAGTTCCACTCTAATGGCTGAACGAATTTAAATGAAATTTGGTATGGTAGTAGCTTACACCCTGGATTAACACATATGTTACTTTTTATCCCGGAAAAATATACGGTTTCTGTATAATAGTGGGTGAAACCGCTGGGCGCAGATAGTACTTAATAGAAGTTTTAGATATTGAGTATTTTTTAGTGTCCAATGCACTTATTGTAGGAGGCTAAGGAGATCCTATTACTAATCCTACATCGTCCTACCTATTTAGGGCTGTATCTGTTGACCTTTAGGTGTTTGATTAGGTGTCTGGTAAAAAAAAACACAGATTACGAGCTTTCATAGCGAACTCCCAACAAAATATTTAAATGTGAAAAATTATCACACAACAAACGTTTTTCTTCTCCGATTTTTTTGTTTAAGTCAAACTTGGTATAATTGTAGTCTTAACTCTAAAGTAAAATAACAAATTAAATCACGCGCAAATGTATTTTTGTGCTTTTTTGGTAATTAAATATATTACGGTGTGCTACTCCGACTCGCACTTGGTCGGTTTAAAAATTAAATTAAAATTAATTAAGCTAAAATTAATCCCGATCACGATGATGCTGTTCAAACTCTACTAGGAGCTGAAGTCAAACTAGAATAACACTTGATGAGAATCAGAATACAAAAGTACTAAAGGAAGCACTGGTTCAAAAATAACGTTTTCGAACCCCTCACATGCTAAGAAGCAGGACGTTAATTTATAAACTTCCGATATTTTAATTCACTTCTCCCTGAAAAGGATACAGGACGGAAGCTCATAGTAAAATGTATTAAGATAATGTAACAAGTATTAATTTTGATAAAATCTCTTAAAAAATACTTTAAATTATTGTAGGTTACATGGAGAACATTGCCTATTGTTTTTTTTTTTTTAGCAAAAACCTCATTTTTATTCTTTTTTTTTTTTTTTTTAAAATGGGTTTTATAAAAGCTTGTCTGGTTATTTTTTTCCAAAAAACAAAGTTTTTCTGTTAAGTTTCTTTTTTGTATAAGATTTCAAAAAAACATATATCAATAATAATATTTTTTTGAAATGAAATATAATTATTGGTAGCAAAGTTACAAATTAGATTATATGTTAGAAAGCTGCAATACGTATTATTGAAATAAAAAATAATAAAACATGGGGGGGCGGAAACGTAGAAAAAAAAAGATTAAATAAAATTTTCATACATTCGTATTCGTATAAATTATCACAACTTTAATGGTACATCAACATAGATAATATTTGGGTGGTAGCTAAACTACCGTTTGACTTTGCTAGCTTGCTTTTTATTCATGATATCGTATATGTATAAACACCGTGGTGTCAAAGCAAAATAATTTGTTTTTATTACACAAGCACATTTCCCTAATAAACAAGCAGCGCCAAGAAAAACACGCGAAAATCAGCTCGTTTGTATTCAAAATCGGACACCCACACGTTATGGGTGTACGGAGGATATTTCGTCGACTTTATTATTTGTTTCGACATTTTTCCTTCGACCTAATTCCGTAAAAATGTCATCGTAGCATAAAAAGGAACGTATCATTATGATGGTCTATTAATCATGCTGGCACAATGCATGTCATGTTAGGGACTGCATGACGGCATGAAAAGGCTTGAGCCATTACACCGGCGAAATGTTTGGCTTTATGGTTTTTGGTAAAATGTTGATGGTGCACGGGATCAGTTGAATTTATTTTTTCTATTTAGGTAGCTTTAGGTTTAAGTATGGGCGTTTATGGGCGGATGTTCACCTAAAAAGCCAATTTTTATGCTAAAAGTACCAAAATATTCGCGTCAGTATATACAACCGTTAGGAAATTGGTTGGCGCCGAACGCCAAGCCGCGGTGCAGTCTAACAAACGAGAGAAAGGAGATATTTTATATTTTTCTCTTAGTTCTTCTCGTCGGCTTATAGACCGTGGCTGTCACGTGTGTTTAGAGCCTTACACCCACATTAGTCACATGTTTAATCAATGGTCTTTTTTTTTTCTTCGAAAATAATTATTATTTCACATTATACGCAGTTTCAAATGAAGCCTAGGAGCCGACATTTTTCATTAGCTAGAAGAGTGCGTGGTAAATCAATATGGCAACATCATCCTAAAAACCGGAGCAGAGAACTCCTTCTCGCCTCTTTTCTTTTCTTTTTCTTTTTCGCCTTAGGAAGTAGCCTACTAAGGAGTTTGAAATCGTCTGCACAAGATGCTTGAAATAAAGTAACATTTTATAGTAATATTCTTTTTAGTATATAAGTTAATTTTTATGTTATATTCAATAATTTGCAATAGATTTTGTTGTCCGAAAATAAATACATTTTGATTTGATTTGCGCCAAAAAATATAATTGTTTTAGTTTTTTAAAGTCATACAGTCAAAAGTTTTAAAGTGTTTATTGTTAGGAAAGTTAGCGAGAGGTATTGGTTAGTTAAACATCCAAATAAAAACCAGTAATATGAATACATATTTTACTGTTAAAACTGTGAAGCCGCTATATAATTATAAATATATAAATATATATATATAATTATAAATTAATTAAGTAGGTATAATTGTGCGAGATGAAAATGTTTCCCTTTAGCGCTTGCGTAAAAGAAATAGCCGTAATAATAACAGCGTATGATAAAACGGCACAAATTAATATACTTACCAGGAAGCTGGTTTCATTAAAGAACATTAAGTACTGGTAAATAATACTGTAAGATTTTATTTTTTTAAGCGAAGCCGTTGGCAATCAGCGGCTTCGCTTTGTGAACAATTTTCAAATCACTTTCTCAATTATATCGCTGAATAATAAAATGTAGAATGAAAATAACTTAAGTGTATCTTGTGTGTTTAACTTTTAATCTTAACAGAATTAAATATAAAAGCACTCTGCTGCAAACTAAAGCAATTTTAGCTTTAGCAAAATATCGTTATTTTCTTGTTTCTAGTTTTAGTTTTTACAGTTTTACGCTATTTTCTACATTGAACAAAGTGCTACATGCGCCAAAAGAAATTAATGTGTATCGCGCTAAAAGGCAAGTACAAAGCTTTCTCGTATAGAACAAACTACACTGCTAAGTAGCTCCTTCGATTTTTCATTGGACACTCTCTTTGCCTCCTTTTTGTTCTTCACTCTATAAAATTTGTCCTCTTCTTTTGTTTCGAAGTGTTTGAGAGGGATAGTGTTCTCTTTGTTTTGTGTAGTTTCAGATGAGTATGTGATCGCAAAGCACTTCTGCGCCGTAGTGGTTTATTGACTCAATAAACGATAGCGTGGTGTAGCGCGTTGGGTCCTTTGGGTAATATGCTATCTTATTCTAGCAGGTTCTTTGTAGTATTTTCTTTTCTTTTTTCTTGGGGATAGTTTGCGTCTGAATTTAAAAACTTAACCAATTTTGCTGCTGTTCTTATAATAATGGTCGCGGATCCCAATTTTTAAGTTGTTTTGCATATTAATGAGTACGCATTAAATAAACCAATCTGCGTTTAACAACCTGTCATTTACGTACTTGTAATTTAATTCGCGTAAGTTGGAAAAGAAGCAAGTTGTATGGTGGCTTGGTACGTAATTGTGTACCGCCAGCCGTCATTACAACGTCAGGAAATTTCAAACCCGTAACTTGTTTACAATCAGAAAACAAGGCATAACAAGTTATATACGTCGAGCTAATTGAGGTGACATGGCGGACAATGTTATTGATATGAAAATTTATTTATGAATACGCTGGCAAGTGATAATGCGACATTTCACTGTCGGCATGTTTGTTTGTCGACAGCTTTCTGCGAATTACTGCAATTAATTATGCGCGATGTAGCGCGAGCGAGTGAAGCGAAAGCGCGCCTCGCTCTCCTTGCCCGTCTTTTGTTTTTGCGCGCCATTTGCAGAACAATGCAACGCGTGCAACTTTTATCTCGACAAAAATAAACGAACACGTCATGTCGACTTTTTACCTTCGACGTTGTTACAGTGAAGTATTAAAGCCTTTGCCAAAATGTCTCCGATGCAAAACGCCGACGTGTCGATGCCGCCAAAAGGAACAAAGTCGCAAAGTAACGACGTTCAATCTCGAGTTTACAACTTTTTCGGCTTCGAAATAATAAGATGGTCGGACATTGTTTCGGATCGCGCCATTTACGATCGTAAGATTGACTTATTACTTTGTAGTCTTTTTACTAGAAATGTATTTATAGTGATGCTCTAATGGAAAGATCAAACGCTCTTGGCAGTTAATTTTAATGTCTCGATGTGAGCGGCACTGAGCCCCGATAGATATAATTAGAAGGATAGGTAAAGCGAGCTTTGCATACGAGCTGGCGAGTCACCAGTAATACCTAATTATTTCGATGCGTCTGACATCTGTTATGTCACCATACTGTACAGCAATATCCATAACTGTAAATTTGAATCAGTCTCTAACCTACATAAGTCAAGTGACTATTTCAAATATTAATGTCCGCGTTGCGTTAGCGATGCAGATCTAATTTGCTTGATTTATGATAGCTGAGTATGGGTGATTTTAATTAAAGCTTCCTAGCCGAAGCACTAAATTAAATTGACTAGAACTAGAACTGGTCTATAATAACGTATAATATCTAATAAGAAAATAATACTCAAGTCCTTTGTATGTCTAAGACGTATATCATAGGTAGGTTCTATTAATCCAGTTAATTCATAACAAAGTGTTCAGAAAATTTGCAGTGAAGATGACTGCTATCAAAAACCAATTTTGTTTCACGACAACCTTAACTTTACACGTCTATATTTTCTTGCACTGACATACGAGCTCATGAGCTGAAATAATTTGATCCACCTTAAAACTAGAGTAATAATTATCAAAGTCCTGTGGCTAAGCTTCAGTCCCTCGATCGGTTACTACTAAATTAAAATTGTCAGATACATGTGGAGCGCCTTGTCAGCGGCGAGGCAACGAGGCGAGGCACCGCGGCAAGGCGAGGGTGCGAGTTGTGAGCTCTCATCAACTTTAACGAGGCATTTCGCCCGCCGCGGCTTCGAGGGGATCACGTAATATTCGGTACTCGCATAACGTATAATTATTTCAGCGAGGGCGTCAATAACGTAACCGCATCACATTTGTATGCGTCGGGGTTGAAATTCGCGAAATTTGAACGTTATTTTAGATTATGCGTAAATGAAATAGAAACGAAGATTCCTTTAATTATTTGAAGTAGTATACTTACTTACTTAGTATATAAGACTGAGTTATACTAAATCTACAATTCAAGGATAAAAAAAATATATTATGTTCAGTATTAATTAGGTATATGCTTACATATAGCCAACTAGCTGCGCCCCGCGGTTTTACCCGCTATTCTACAGAAATCGAATATTTTTCCGGGATAAAGCTTATTCAAGCTACCTCTATACCAAATTTCATTCAAATCCGTTCAGCCGCTACATAATTGGGGAATAAAGCTTACATGCTTACATACTTACATACTTACACACTTACATACTTACACACTTAGACTCAAACTTTCGAATTTATAATATTAGTGTGATACTGATACTTACCTACGTCTGTTTCTTTCCCCTTCAAAAACCAGATTAATTTTAAATTACTTTACTGTATTTCATTACACGCTCTATATATCTAGAACTACTCTTCTTATATACATAAGCTCTGTAGTTCCATGATAAAATATTTATTTCACGATATATCAGCTAAAACATGTTGATTAATACGTGTAATTTAATTAAGCAAAAAGTCCCGCCAAGTGAACTACAAAACACAATTTTCTATTTGCTACACGTATTCCATACATCATCGTTAAGCATCCACCTACGCTGACTAATGAAGGAAATTATAAACGTGTTATTACGTTTCTGAGAAATATTAGTATCGATGCAGTGAACAAAAGCGGGTACAAAGTAGAATGTCTGCCGAAACGGACGGTGCGTCTGAAATAATTCACGGTAGATTCGACACGGACATTCGCGGCCGTGGGTGCGAGCGTGTCTTGGCAGCGATTGCTCTTATTGCTACCGCATGGTACACTATGGCATAGAACTAGAATTAAAATTAAATATAATAATGTTTTAGTTTTAACAACTTGATTTTTAATGAGACTGGGCTCAGCAACATACTATCATCATCATCATCGCCCAGTGCTGAGCATCGGGCTCTCGTCTTGTACGCCACCTATCCTGGTCCTGTGCCAATCTTGTCCAGGTTCGACCCGCGATACCTCACTTGAAATATAACAAAACTTGACACTGGCTAAATGTTTACATTGTGTGTGAAGCCGAAATAAAAGAGAGAAAAAAAACCTCTGCTGAAATCTTTTGATTGATCTTATCGGCAGGTGAACCGGTGACGGGCGGGTAACATTAAAAAAAAAGCGCGACTTTTTTATAAGTATAATGAAATAATCACTAGTAATACTCTGATCCTCTGTTGAAGATTCTTGCATTTTGCAAAAAAATTACAAGAGGCCCAGAAAATTAAGTTTGGAAATAGCAAAGTGGCATAAACCAATAAAATATCATAATATTTATTTCATTACGCGATGGTATTAGAAAAGACCTCGTTTGATCTAAAGCGGACGATGGCAATTAAAAAATCATAAGATGACATTGCTAACCCTGGATTTAAAGAACAAAGAGAACGTAGCACCCTTAGTAAGCCGACATATTTTAGCAATCGCAACGCGGTAAACCCAAACCATGCACATCCTCCGCACATTTATCTAGTTGACAGTTTACTTTTGAACTGGGTTATAGACAGGAAGATCCTGCTGCCCGCTACTGGCGACTGCTAAAGTTATTTCCAACTCGGATCACGTCGCCACAGGATCGCCTCACTGCTTTGATGTCACATTCTCTTTTTGCAAGCATTTCAGTGAGCTATCTGCCAAAATACTTTCGGGAAGGATGTTTAACGACTATCGAACTGAGCAGGATTCTTTGGTGCAATTTAGAGCTGACTGGTTGTTTGTTTTTAATCTGAATATTAATGAGCGTGCTTCGAACATACGAGTAATAACGACTGTTAGAAGCAAATATGGATGAAATATTTGTGGTATATTCAAAACCACATAATTTTTCACAATTATAACAAGTCTCAGTCATAGTCTAAGATAAGCAAAGTAAGCCGCTGTCAAGTCCGAGTAAACTGGTGGAGACTTTCCTAGAGTTTTGTTAACAATACGACAAGTTATGTTTCACGACATTATACTATTCACCAACACTCGCGCACGTTTGCGAACACTTAATGAATAAAAACCCTCCGTTCTTACACATTAACATCAAAATAGCACAAGTTTAGAAAAATAATACAAAGACGCGACACAATTTTCTTCACGTTCCCGCTATAAATCAAATTGGAAGTTGCTATCCTAAGTAATATCATTATCTAAAGATGGGATATATTCAGTCAGAATTCCGAAGGGTTAATAAAAGCAAGGGGCTATCGAAGTTTATTTTCAGCGGTGCCAATGTGGTTAGAGATAATGGAACGCCGTAAAACTCGGTCTCGTGTGGGCGCCCGTCGCATAGATAACGGCTTGGCCGATATCTCTTAGCGGAGTCATTTGTTACTATCTTTGACGAAGGTACTTACGATAAACGTCGTCCTTATTGCATCATACAATTCGTATTTTTCACTAAAGATCCTATTCCTTGATATACGAAGTTTGTCATCTCCCAGGCCGCTTCCCTATATCAAACCTAACAACGTTTGTGAGTTGAGTACACTAGAATCGCCACTCAAATCTCCGAACTATGTAAAAGAAGCGAAGCATTTTGGATGTAACTGTCAGATAAATTTGAAAGGCTGTCGTATTTCAAGTGCTAGACCAATTAGTCCCTGGAAATCCAATTTAATAATGTCTTCGGTAAAGGTCAAAATCACAACAGACCCTTTTCAAAGCCGAGGCGTATTTTGACGCCAATGCCCACTTCATTGGTTATGCGCGCCTAATTATTCTGATTTTCATAAAGCTTTACTACCTAAACCAAATTAAACCTCTACTTCACGTAGGTATTTTTAGCTTTTACGCTCCATTTTTCTATATTCGTTTAAAACTGCGCCCCCTACGTTCGCTTGATACGTAGTTACGTACCACACTCGATTTCACATTTTTATAAGCAAAACGAGGATGTGGAACTCTACCAGAGTCTGCGTTTCCAGAAAAGTACAATATGGCTGTTTTCATATCTAGAGTAAACAAGTACTTTCTAAGTAAGTGTACTCCGTCCAACACCACTTCATTGCTTAACATCGGGCAGAATGTTGTCAATAGCAAACGTAATTTGAAAATAAAATAATAAAAAAATACGCGTATATTTAAAAAAAAAAACGGCTGAGTATAAACACACCTTACGCGTATTGTTACCGATTGTATGCAAGTCCTAAATACAAGGAATACCTAATAAGCTTTTTCTTCCAGACAATTTTTTCTGCTGACGTCCCCATTGTCCTGATTGCGCAGCAAATGAAAAGGAAGTAAAAGGTGAAATGAACCAAAACAACATGCGTAACGAGAAGCTAAAGCGCAACAAACTTTACTGTTGAGTTGACTGAGGGAGTCACTATCGTTTATACTGTACAAAAGTAATAGCCTCTCATGGAAAATTTTAGTTCCCTAATGTGGACACCTCCGCAGATAAATTAGTCAGTCTATACCAGTGACAGCTACGCAGCCCACTGCCTATATTTTATATCGTCGGAAGGCATGGAATGCAAATAAGAACAAAGTCTTGTCTTGATGTTTGAAATATTCTGTCACCTTTATTTTAAAAGTTTCTGGCGAAATCAGCGATGAAAATAGAACAAGAATCCAAATCAAAATCATCATCATCATAAGCCAGAAGACGTCCACTGCTAACATAGGCCTCCCCATTAAAGCGCCACACCGACGACCAACAACGTGCCACTTGCATCCACCGGTTGCCCGCGACCTTCAAAATGTCGTCGGTCCACCTAGTGGGAGGCCTGCCTACGCTGCGTCTTCCAGTTTGTGGCCGCCACTCAAGAACCTTTCTTCACCATCAGTTATCGGTTCTTCGAGTAATGTGGTCTGCCCAAATCTAAATAAAAAAACAATAAATAAAAAAAAGAGTCTGAAAACTGAACCTTTATATTGATTGAATTTGATATGACGGTGATTTCTATTTTCACTATTATTGGAAATAACTAAAAGGGCAATATGAATTCATTATAGTAATGATAGGGCAACCCAGATAATAATGATAGGGCAACCCATATAATAATGAGTAGCTAGGTGCCAGCTTATTATTAGCCGCAATTACGCGCACGCTCATCTGATAATTCATTAAAAATAGATACATATTATTCTCTCTTCATGCAGTTATACGTTTATTACTTTATCAATAAACTATGAGGTGCTAAGGTTTTTAGGATCAGAAGCTTTAGATCAAAAGGAAAAAAAGGAACCACATACGATCACATTCGTTGTCCGTCTTTCCGTCTGTCTGTCTATCTGTCTGTCAAAACCTTTTTTCTCAGGAATGCATGGAGGTATCAAGTTGAAATTAATCTAGAATACTAAGGTCTATGGTCCCGTACATCTGTAAAAAATCAAGCTCTAAGTCAACGCAATAAAAAAATACGGCCATTTATGCTGCAAATGCTTTCTCTTTTGCTGGAAATGTGTAGTTAGAGAAATGACCGTAACGTATATCAAGATATGGGAGTTAATTTTTTTCAACGGCAAAGTTAAGTTTCTACGAAAGCCTCGGTACCCGACAGACACGCATTTGTCCGGTTTTTTTTCTTTTAAGAATTAGGTGTGTCGCCTGCACGGAAGGAACGATATTATTAGAAAAAGGATTACTTATTTTCAGTACGGGATGATAACTATATGTCAGTCAGTGTATGACAATAACGCCTGCTAGACAAAAAATAATTCATCTTTGGATAGAGATCATTCTGATTAGGAAACGCATCCTTCCTGCCTTAGACCATTACTTACTGTCATAGTACTTAACCTTTGTAACTCTGACACGGGGGCTACCAATATGACTTGATGGTAATACTTCTATCGGGTTACGGTCAACCTTTCATTAGATGATGCTTTCGTTTCAAGGCGATAGCGTTTTTTGGCTTAGCCGTGTGTTTTGCCTAATAAGGCTGTAGTCAATGATATTTCACTAGAGATACGACTTTAGCGCACTTAAAATGACCCCCGCAAATCTGTCCTTTCGGACTGATTCCATTCTCTATCTCTTTTACTCTCAAACTATACGCATCTTCTTTCGCTCTCTTTAGCGGCTGTAAGCAAACTGCAGAGGAGCCGAATTCAGAGCGCCATTTTGAAGGTAAAGACCTAACTTTAGTAAAATGTCATTGGCTTTAGTCTTACGTTTGCGATTCAATGATAGTGAACCATACTCGTATATTTTATTGACCTTGGTTTTTGTGCTTACTAATTATTTTTGTTTACCAATTGTGTAATAAGTGTAGTAAATACCGTAACTGTTAGGTAATCAAAAGCAAACTCTAGCTTTTAAAGAGGAATTTAGGTTTTCAAACGCAATTAACGCAATGCCATAGTTTGCTATGCTATGCACTTAGTTGCACGCTATTAATTACCTTTCCGAGTTCAGCTGAACTCGGAAAGTTCTAAAATCTTTCTAAAATCAATGAAATCATAAGTAGTGAATGAATCATAATGGAATCGAGTAATTAAATGACTGTATGGTATAACTTTCCGTGACCCACTGCTCTGTCACACTGGTGTGACAGAAAATTTCCTAACCTTCATACTGTTTGTATAGAAGTATGAAAGTTAGGAAAATTATTTCCTAACGTTCATACTAGTGTGTGGGATAGGAATTATCTTTCCTTACCTTAACACCGGTGCAATTTGAACCCATTTACTATATTATGATATCACTGGCTATTTGAGGATAAACGATGTATAATATAGAAAATAAATGGAACGTCATTATATTTTTACCACTACCTACTCGTACCACACAACTCTCACCCTTATATAAAGGAATCCCTTAAAAGTGTGGGGGATGTGAAGCCTGGTTGTTACCCAAATGCTGTAATTAAACGACTCGTCTAATTATGACCTTCGACTTTCCAGACACCCCTTTGTAACGGAATATTCTGGATTAGTAAGATACATACGGTTAATCGGGATTATCTGGAAAGGTCTGATACTTTGATAGTTACTCAAGGGCTAGGTACTGAACATTGGTAGGTAAATAACAATTAAGTTGCAGTAGAGGTAGGGTTCTTTGGCAGAGTCCGCTTGGGGAAGTACCACACCTTTGCCGGTCATTCAACCGCCAAGTAGTAGTGTGCAAACACTACTTTGTTCCGAAGTAAAGGGCAATGTTTCCACCGTAATTTGTGGCATAAAGAGATTTAACTTCTAATATCTCAGAGAGACGAGTGCAGTGCATTGCTGCTCATTGTTTTGAACTGTTGATGTTCAAAATTATGGGTTGCACTGAATTATGTTGGGCAAGCGTGACGCTTAACATCAGGTGAGCAACTTGCTCGTCTCAAGGTGCTAATTAATAAGCAATAATCTTTTGGAGTGTGGAACCTAAAAAGCGAAAAGAGACGGAAAATTACTGATGGTTTATGGATCGTTTTTGTGCCCCGTTTTTTTTTGTTTTTTGTCCCTTACCTGATGCTTGGCAATGATGTGGACTGGAACTGAGCATTTACTCGAACCCACAATTACTATTTTACTTGGTACTTGGCAGAGGTGTCCTAACGACATAGAATAGATAAGAAGTGCTTATTGCAATTATGGTTAGGTTCAGCCGCCAAAGCTGCGCGACCATGAATTGTATCTCCACGCGATAAAGTTAAAGGTCGCACAGCATCGGTGGTAGAACCTGAAAATCATCGCAATAAACACGTCACGGTACGGTCCCTGTACTCCATACGTAGATACGTATAAAACAAATTATAAATAGAGATCTTCGACGGAAGGTATAAATGCTAATATAGCAGCGTTTATGTAAATTGCTTCCGCCAGAATTCACAAGATTTATGTCTTAGTCGAGAACAATTAAATTTAGACCGTGATTTCGGTTCATTGCATAAATTGGCTTAGTAAATGCGGAGACAGATGTCCTACATTTCATTCGGATTCGTTGCTTATTAGCATTTTGATCGTTACAAGAGACTGAGTAATTCTTGAATTTAATGTTGACTGCCTTCTTATTATCTAGTTTCTGTAGCCTTCTTCATGCTTCCTTTTTTTCTTTGCACCTGGTTGAAGTGATTTGTGACAAATATGATGGCGCAACGTATAAGCGTTGCCTTTCAGCGTGGCAACGACTTACTTGAGCATTTGGGTTATCTATAGACCTCCAATGTTCCCAGGTAAACCTAGTAAATAACTGCTTATTTTGTTTAGTTGGATATGTACTTACTTTAGGTATGTATTTACTTTACTTCGAAGGTCAAACGGCAAGACTTCTTGCAACCTCACGCTGGATCCTGATGCCGTCTAGCCATTGACGTCTCAGACGTCCTCAGCTCCCCATAACCGGTATTTGTACCATGTTTTTATTAATTTGCTTTCTTGTCTGTCTGTTTATTTATTTGTACTTTTGTCTCAGTTCAAATCCAATTCATTTTTTAAATAATATTTTATAATTAATTACCATGTTCTTTTTATGCTTACGATTATTTTGTTTTTCAAAACTAATTTACACATACTAAGGTATACCGTGAGTTTTAGCTTAAAGACTCAGATTCAAAGTTTTACTTCTTTATTCCGCGTTTAATTTTAGTTGACCATTTAACTCTGATAATTTACGAACGTTAGTCACCTAGCTATACTTGTATACTATACTATACTGTGTATATTGTGTAAATTGAAACTATGACATTTATTGCGTTTGTATTTATGAACAAGCTCATGTTTTGGTATAAACCTAGATACTCTTGTTTCAAGTTTAGTAATAAAGACATAAAAATGGTCATTAAGCAGCTAAGTATACTAAGAATTCAATACAATCACAAAGTTTCACCATTTTGCGATTTATTGTAACTAACCGATGCCCGCAAGTTTGTATGCGATGCTGATCTGCCTTTTTCGTAAGGCAAAAAGCTTAGGCTTGACCTTCGCCTTCCCAAATAAAAAAAAATAAAAATCACGAATTTTTTAAAATGTAATCTGTGGTACTGGGTAATACTGGGTGTTTGGTTAAATGATGGACATATTTTAGGATATCATTGTAGTCGTCATTATAAACAATTTTATTAGAGGTGGAACAAACATGAAATAATGAAAAAAACACCACTGTTTCATAAAAAAAAAACCCCTTTACCCTCGTCAAAATGTATGGAACAGAATATATCCCTCCCTTAACTGATCATTCTGTACAAGGAAATCTTTTGCAAAATCACATGCTACCGGAGTCTATCTGTTCGTTATATATAAGTTGTATGCCAGTCAGTCAGTAGATTACAATTGTTTATTAAGTAGAAGAAAAAAGTTTACTGCTTGCGTGTCAATTTGTCAAAAATTCTCTACGTTGGGCATCAAGATTCTGATTTTTACCCGACTGAAGAAGGCGGGTAATGTTGTTGAGTATGTTTGTGTGTTTTTATAGAACCTCCTGTAGCCTGAACAGCTTGATCGATTTTGACGAGAGAGGTGTCCTCGCATTCCTCTTTACATCCTGAGTGTCATAGGCTATATTTTGCAGTCGGGTATTTTCTTTTTTTTTTTATGATATTGCTTGTTTTCAACTACTTTGCAACAACCTGCCTAGTCCCACAACATTTTTCTTGTAGGTATAAAAATAACGACCTCTTCATTGTGTTTTTATGGCAGCATAGGCCATCATAAACCAACACCAATATCACTGTTACAGGCAGTAGAGTTAGACACCCATAAAAACATTACCCCGTATAACTTGACGAGGTCAATAAACTAGAACAACGTGTGTTAACTATAAAATTATTAATGCTTCCCAGGCACTTGAACTTAGTGATTGTTAAGGTTGTTTTAATATGACGATTAATTTTTTACCCGACTGCCCACAAGATGTGTGACGTTTTTCAGGTGTATGTAAGCAGGTACATATTGTTTGTTTGTACCTACAGCCTAAACTGCTTGGAATAATTTTGGATTTCGAAGTATTGGTTGATACGTCTCTATATGATAAGTGTCATAGGTTTTATTTAGCAATCGCAATTTTCGTTTTTCTTTCAACATGGATACCTGTTGCCCAAGGAGGATAGTGTCTTTTTTTTTAAGCTTATAATTCTCCGATTGACCAGCAACTCGCCTGTTAGTAAGCGACAATATGGCCGACGATGAAGCACGCAGACTTAGAAGATACCTATTCACTCTGACCTTGAAAAGCTCCAGATTGTAACTTTCAGCGGATACAAGGAAGCCGGCAGTTTATTCATCTCCTTAGCTGTACGGATTAAAAACCTTATTTTAAAACGTTTTGTACATATCCAAGGGAAATCAACAGTGTAAGGATGGTAGTAGGGCGTCTTTCTACTTGTCCTGTAGTAAAAGGGGGATGGTGGGATAAGGTCATGAAGCTCAGATGCACACCCTCCGAAATAAATCCTGCAGCCTGGCTACCTTACGGCGGTGTTCCAGGCTAAGAAGATTTTTGGCAACCAACTTTTCATCGCCAATAAGCCGAACAGCACGCCGGTCTACGGGTGTATGTGATTTATGTATGTTCCTATATTACCTCCTGTAGCCTAAACGTTGACCGTTTTTGGTGAGTGAACTATTGATTCCACGTGCAGTTACGGGCATGTTACTTGACTCAAGTGTTCGACCCATGTCTGAAGGCCCGGCTCCCGTGATTCTCGCTATCTCTTTAACACTATTTTAATATAAAAATTACACAGTTTTTTTTAATCGTTTAATATCATTAGATATTAAATGGCAATGTTTTAAAAATGAATAATTTTCATGTTATTCATTTTTAATTTGGTTTAGGAGAAGGAAAAAAACAGTTTTTTCAAGTTTTTTGTTTCTTCTCTTTCGCCAAATTAAAAAACTATTATATTAAAATTGCTATAAAACGTAGGCAATGGTATTCTATAGATACTAAGAGGTTAATTATTTTTTATATTCCCTCTCTCTAATTTTTATATTAAAAAATAAATCAGGAGAGCCGGCTCTTAACAAAACAAAAACGCAAAAAAATTACTGTTTTGGGCCTTAGGACATTATAAAAAAAATAGAATATGAGACTTTAGTCATTACTCGTATTATTTATTCGTAAAATCCAATATCTGGGCTATTCCACCAACGTAACGTTCCGTGGTTCTATCGACTGACATCAGAAAAATAAACGAACGTACTCGTGCTTAAGTTGGTAACTCCTAAGTAATTGCTCGCCAACGATTCTAAAGACCCCATTAGAAGTTCGCCTAGCTTCTGACTCGGCGAATAATCCAAAAACGGCGCAAACTGTAATTTGAATCCAATGGTTCCTTTGTTCCCTTTAAATCCGCTGATAAAGGAAACGTTCCAAAAGCGTAGCTTTCGGAAAAGGTGGCTCAATCCAAAAAGGTGGTCGCTATAAACGTGGCCGATACGAATACGAAAGACAGAAATAAATTGGGCTCACAGATTTATAGCCAAATGCTCTTAACCCCTGCCATGGACGTAGCAAGGATTATGTTTCGAGAAAGAGAATCGTTGAAGGAAAGGGAAAACGAAATCAAGACTGTATTTTTATCCGACGACTTATTGTGGTGTATGTTTAAATGTAAGTATAAGTGCTTGTGTGTTTATTTATTACCTGTTGTAGCCTAGGCGGCTCGACCGATTTCGACGAGTGAGATGTCATTGGATTCCTCTTTATGCCTTGAGTGGCCTAAGCTACATTTTCGAGTTAAGTTTTTTATTTTTTTTAATAATAAAACTTATTTGGACTACTGCTGATGCCGAGCACAGTCTAGCCAAAGTTTTTTTCCCTGCTCTAACCAAGTATCGTTTTTGTAAAAACGGCCATAAATGAATATAAAGGAAAGTCTAGATTACACACAAAAAGGAATCACCAAAGAAAACGTATCTCATAATTTAATAAGAAAATCATTATCTTTGTCAAGAAAAAATATTAATACTAACTAATAAAAAAAGATTATTAAGTAGGTATTTTGCGATGAAAACTTTGTAACACTTTTAATCTGCCTTTCTTGTGTCTGTTTATTTATATTTTTGTCTGTTCAGTACAAATTTTGCAATCTTTAAACTAATTTCCCCTGATACTTGAAATTGCTAATGCAATCAGAATCGCGTTTTAAGAACAGGGTATTTAAACGATTTTTTTATTTAAATGTGATTATTATTAATAACTAGCTGATTTACGTACGCAGGTTTTGGGGTCGGGACCGAGACTCGGCCTTCGGCATCACACATACATATCCTTTTCTTGGTGCTCATTTACGTTATATACAGGAACTCCTGTGCAAAATTTCATGTTTCTAGTTCTGCTGTGCTTCGACTGTCTGCTGTGCGTTGTCTTTCAGTAGTCAGTTGTTAGATTTTTGACTAAGTATGTATTTCTACTATGGCTACTTTCGGATTAGTGCTCATTGTTCCCAAGTAACTTACCTAAGCTTTGTTTATTTTATGTGACGGCATGCGCTAACACTGATATTTAGAAACAAGTACTATTATAGTTACTTGCCAATATAACTCGCAAGTAGTTTACTTGGGACTTTACTTGGAGGTGTTAAAAGAGGCCCTAAGTAGAAAAAGTTAAAAGTAGGCTCTGCTTTCTCGCAATAGAAAATTGAAATGTTTATTTCTATCAATAAGACAGTCTACAATGTTCAACAATCTAGTTATAAGTAAGTTATTAAGGATCATAACTTGTTTAACAGGTAAAGACAGAATTGCGGGCTTAAATAAATCTTTATCGGTACTTTCATAGCTTTACAACAGCTTTTCAGCGAGTAAGTAAAACTTGTAAGCTGCATGTAACGACATTCTTCATTACTAAGTTGTGTATTATTTATGATGCCTGTTACTTGCTTTATGCTGTTGATGCCACCATAAACCTACACGAAAGCTGAATAAAATACAAATTGAAAATTGTTCGTTTAACAGGCCGTTCCTAGAATCCAAAGTGCGCTATGACTGAATAAGCAGGGTATAAAAGCTGGATTGCCTACGTGGATTAATCCATGTTTTATTAATCTGGTAAACACTAGCTTGGGTTGAGGTGTACTTGTTGGAAGTTATTTTTGTTTAAGTATTTAGGTTAGACGTTAAAAACTTTCACGTGCCTTCTGGCTTTGTTGTTAGAGCGTGTGCCTTATAAACAGAAGGTATCGGGCTCGATTACCGACCAAGCCATTGCTTGAGCGACGAATTTAAATATTGGCTCTGTTAGCTGTCCACGTCTTTATGTGTGTTCCAAGGCATCTCCTACTTATGGAACCTTAGTGGTAAGCATAATGAGTGTGAAGCGTTTTATTTATAAACTATTGATTTAATAACTTTTTAATTAACCTACGTGGATTACTCCATGTTTTATTAATCTTGTAAACACTAGCCTGGGTTGAGGTGTACTTGTTGGAAGTTATTTTTTTTTTTAATTTTTAGGTTAGACGTTAAAAACTTTCACGTGCCTTCTGGCTTTGTTGTTAGAGCGTGTGCCTTATAAACAGAAGGTATCGGGCTCGATTACCAGCCAAGCTGTTGCTTGAGCGACGAATTTAAATATTGGCTCTGTTAGATGTCCACGTCTTTGTGTGTGTTCCAAGGCATCTCCTACTTATGGAACCTTATTGGTAAGCAATTTGTGTCAAGCGTTTTATTTATAAACTATTGATGTAATAACTTTTTAATTTACTATTAATTCAGCTGCAAGGGTGTAATTTTTTGTGTCTATCTGTATACAGCTTAAAGTATTTGAAGCAGTCCTTTTGTGTGCATACTCTTCCAATTCATCAACTCATTTTCAATCCCACGAGAAGAGACCCTCTCTACCCGGCTTCTGTCGTTTTCCGTTTTCCGCGCCTGGCAATGGTGAACCCGGCTAGCTTCGAATATGGTCACAAAATCTTTTAGTTATAAAACTCCAGTTGCAGGCGCACGATCCAACTGTCATTTAAATTGGGAGTATAGGTATAGGAAGGCTTCGGGCTTTCTTCTCTCTACTCAGATCGAATTACCTGTTCAACCTACCACCAAGCTATTTCTGCCGTTCACTGTTTTACATAAATATCCTACCTACAACAGCTGTTCAAATATGGATCCAGTTCAGCAGCTGATCAAATAATTAAACGAGATTTTTGATAAGAATTAAACTTGTAATCAGATTTTTACTAGTGGTATTCCTACACAAGAGTATAAACTATCCCGAAACAAATAAAACAATTTTCTTTTACAATTTTATTTATTTCAGTTGTTTTTATCAAATCCTTACAACACAACGGGCTCTGAAAATATCTCGATTACAATGGCTGCTAAAATAGTTTTAGAAAGGTGTACAGATGGTTAAATCTTGCAAGTGGAAAAAGGCTACAATTACACTAACGATTACATTTAGTTCTAAATACACAAATTTAATTATAAATATCACAGTCAAAAATTACATAACTAAGATTCTAGCACTAAAAGTATGGCAGTAAATGCTGGGCTCTAATCTAAGGTTTACAGTCAAAATGTAACAACCTTGAGTTTTTGCCGATTCATAATTATACAAAACGCTTGCGGAGAACATTCGCCTATACTGAAAAATCTAATACATTTTACCAATGGTAATACTAGTCCTACTATCTGTGACTAGAATACAGTAGAATAAATTACAAGTTACGATATCAAAATTTCGGTATCTACATTACAAATAACAAGCACAACTACAACGGTTACCACATGTCTAACATCTTCTAGGTATTAGGTACTTGAACCAATATTTTTCCATCTATTTTATCTTTCTGACATATTCCTCAAGTAAATTATTTAGTTAATTATTGCTTTGCGATTTTGATTAATTGTAACTCTAATTGCTACACTATGGACTTTCCGTTCCGCACGCGTTCTTGTTTTCCGGACTCTGCAAATAATTAAAATATTTACGTTTGAAGGGTAAAAGGCCATCCATAACATTGACAAACGCTGATTGTATGGGGAAAAGTGCAAACAACTTCAATTTACCTCATACGGCGGCGGGGGCAGTATATCACACAGATTTATTTGACAGCCCTGATCCGACCTCGCTACATTCGAATGTCTGCTCGCCTGGATTGGAATTTTGAAACTGTTCTCTCTTCCGAGCCAATGCCACTGTGGATAGTCGTACTCTAAATCAGTGGCTGGACACACTTTGCTTTTGTCCTGTCGGCTCCTCGATCCGGACCTATTGGTGTGACAGGACGCGCAATCGTCCTCCAGCACATTAATCTCATTATGCGCGTTCTCGTGTCTTGGCTCTCGATAGTCTTTAGTGGATCTACTGGACGTGCTATGACAACACGTAGAACATTCACCATTTGAGTACTGTAAGCTTCCGTTACATGATCGAACAATGCTGTTATTATGGGATCGCCTGTCCGGACAATTCCTCAGATCTCCGATTTCGTTATTGTCCTGAGTGGAAATTGATACATTGTAAATAATTTTAAAAGGTGAAATACAAATTCTAGTAATCTAATCTGTAGAGTCAACAGAGACGTTCACATGAAGCTTATCGGCACATACCTTGAAATTGAGTTCCGTGTAAATTGCACTGGACGCGTACGGTTCCGGTGGTCCTCTTCGAATTCTGTCGACACTTGACGCGTCTAAGCCTTGAATAGAATTCTGTGGTAAGCTATATTCCGGCTCAACACTCAGAATGCTACTCGATTGTCCACCTTAAATGAAAATGAATGTAAAGCACAAGATAACTTATGTGACTCCTACCTAAATCTCAATTCAATTACAACTCAAATATTCACTATCAAAACCTTATCACCGTGAGATATACTCGTATGTCGGCAAAAGAAACCAGAGCAATGAACTTAAATTGTATTACTGTTTTGTAGATAACGTATAAGTACTTCGTTCTGTCAAACGCTTCACTCACCGTGTAAGAGGCTTTGATGACAACTGCTCGCGTCTAAACTGGGATCGTTCGGTGGCGCAAACACAGGCCTGTCTCGAAGCCAGATCGTGTCTTTATTCAATAGGCACTGTTGAGCGGTGACAATCGACTGACCTATAATAAGGTTCAATGTTACAATCACGTCCACTTGACCGTCGGTTGACTTATTTATCTGTTTGTACACAAGTTACACTTACCGGTGGGTTTCTTCCTTTGAATGTTGTTTCGCCTTTTAATGTAGAATATACTGAACAGGCCAATGATGATGATTGAGAATAATGTTAGGCATAAAGCGAGTAGCCATGTCTCGCTGAATAAAGGGATATTTGTGTCCTTTGGCGGTTCCGTTCTGAAACAAGACATTGTGAATATTACTTAAAAAATATGGTGAGCTGTGGAAATGGAAAGGTAGAACTTATATTGTAGTCCTGTTGATTGCGCAATAAAATATATTACAGGCATGGGATACCTATCGGTATAAGAGTTTACTAAAATAAGACGTCTCTAGAGGGCCCGAGACTGTTCGCAGGTAAGTCTTTAAGGGATGTAGTAGGTTCCTTTAGATAACAATAGACCCTCCTACTTGATGCATCGACGTAAATCACCGGGGAAGCTTAATGTAATCTACAACCACATAACCGACCTAATACTGTTTGGTATCACGGGAAGATTTCCTTTCCGCTGCTAAAAAAATATGTGTAGGTACTTACTGCACATAATGTCTTAGCGAGTGCGTCGGCAGCATGTGTATCTGCGCAGGTGGTGAAAAAGGCCCATGCCCGCGGTGGGTGACGGCGGCTGCGCGTGCGCTGTAACGTCCACCCGCGCGCAGCGAGCTGGCTGCCGCGGCGCGCGTGCGCCCGCCCAGTGACATCTGCCCCACCACGCGCCCTCCACCCGTGCCGGCAACCCTGATCTCGATCTAAAGGAAGTAAAATTTACCTATAAAATATAACCTAACAGCACATTACCGACCTCAAAGACAGCGGGCAGCGGAGCGACTTTTCTAGCGCTACTATTGTGTTAGCGGTGGAAGCTGCGTTTTTTGCAGTCATGGCGATATTTTTGGCGCACTACGCAACCGCTGCCAGCAAAAATGATACGTGTTGGATTACCACCACACTTGTGCAGTCTCTCTACATCTGGCTAACGAAGTCGAAAGCACGGCCTTAAAGATGATAGTGAAATTTAAGAAACTCAAAAACTTAGTCACCGATACAAGCAGATAATATACAGACACATTAATATTGTGGTATTTTTTTCTTCTTTTACTTTTTTTCCTTAATAGTAGGTAAATACAATTAACGCGGTAATTTAAATGCAAACAATATCAGCACCCGGCAGCTAGCCCGTTCCCACAAGCTCATTAACGCTTCTGTTGTTAGATAATTGCTGCTTAATGACTTCCCTCCAAACAGTAATTACCCCTTATGTAAAAGTTTCTGGACAACAGACAATTAACTAGTTCAGCATGAAAGTAAAACTTACCAAATAACCCGTAAGTTCGCCGTTCCACGACCTCACAGGTGGCGGTTCCCATCGTATCCACGCCGATGTCGCGTTTATTACGCCAGCCGTCACGCTCTGGGGCGGCGCAGATGGCACTGAAATAAAACTACACATGAATACTATAATAAGCCAACGTATAATTGTGACCCAAAAATCACTAACTCATAATGCCCTTACCGTCTTCATCAGTATACCCTGACATCATATTTGACGGCTTTCCGAGCAACATTTTGTAGAACGGCATCAGAAATATATCATACTGTGTATACGCTATCAAACCCGTCAGAATATAGCTCGAGGAGCCGCTGTTGTCAACATTCATCAGAGACCCGTTTGAACAGAGCACGTTGTCTGAATGAGACGAATTTAGGATCAGTGTGTCTTCATCGGTCACATTGCGCCAATTTAAAGTCGTTCCATTATACCAAATCTTAACGCCCTCGAGATACTCGTTGTAATCTGTCAGCACCTAAAATATGTAAAATTTGTCACAAACAACGTATATCCTGTGTGTGCAAACAAAACAGGTAGACGGATACTCACGTCCCAAACAACTTTTAGAGAAGTTGAAGACAAAGCTTCCACCCTCCTCAGAACTAATACGTTCTGTTGCAAATATTTCCTTGCTTGAACAAGTTCGTATTCCGTCATGTGAGTTTCACGTTCATAATCAATATTAAATTCGTGACTGGAAGAACGTTCATTTAGCTCATTGTTTCCTTTTCTTAGTACTTTGAGGTATGCCTCTTTCATGATGCTTCCAGCTGCGTTGACAGCCGTACAAATTACCCTACCGCTGTGCTCCGCCCGCGCACCGTCCAAATATAATAAGCTCGAATTGCTTTTTGTGCATTCCGGGAAAAGTAAAGAGTCTTGAATCCCTTCAAGTATCCAAAAGGTGGTCGGTGTCGGTAACCCTTTGGCTTCACACGGAATGGAGACCACATCTCCCTCCCATGCGGTCAGATTGGACGGTATCTGCGTGAAGTGTGGTAACGCTGAAACAGATGGCCATATTAAAATACTTCCAATAGAATTATAGGTGCAATAAATGTGCGGGAATGTTAGCTTACAATATACAGTTAGCGTTGCACTGGTGATGCTGGTGCCAGCGTGGCTGTCTGCTCGGCAAGAATAGATCCCTGCGTCGGTTGCTGACACGTGCTCTAATCTTAATAGCCCACGAACTATTGTAGCGTGAGATGGCAGCATACCATCCTCTTTAACCCACGTAATTTTTACAGCGGAATCGTAACTCTGAAACGAAATGGATACAATCAATCAATCCGCCATTCATGTCGGGAACTTTCTTATAACTCCTTGCTCTTAACTCACTTGGCAGTTGAATTCAACAGGCTGTCCAACTAATGCGGTAATGTTGCTGGGCTTGACGACAAAATGTGGTCGCCTCAAAACAATTAACGCGGCAGCCCTCGACTGCCTTTCACCGGCAATATTGGAGCCAACACAGCGAAATAGACCACTATCGGTTGGTAAAGTTTCTAAGATTTTTAAATTTCCTGTTTCTGTTACAGTTACCCTGAAATAAGAGGCCGATTTTAATAACTTATTATTATACTGTACAATGCATTTTGCTGAAATCATTACCCTCCTTCTTGGACAGTCGGGTAAAAAGACAAAAATGTCGGTAAAGCTTAAGGTTACCTTCCATTGACTTCCACGTCAAACATCTGTCCGTCTTTGAGCCAATGAACCGTAGGTTCGGGAACACCTCTTGGAGGCGAACATTCCAGAAGCGCGAGTTCACCTGCTGCAACTTGAACATCTCTTGGCTCTGCTCTGAACTCATCACGGAGAACTGTAAATACAGGCAGCTTGTGAATTGTACAACTGGTGTGAATTTACCAAGATGATAAAATAGTTTTACATACCAAAAACTTCGGGAGAAAACTATTCAAAACTTATGGAACGACTGGCAACTTTATCTGGTAAAAAGCAATCCTTTCAAGACAAGCATAATTATAGTGGAAAAAAAGAAAACTAAACTTGATAATTTTTATCTATTTTACTCAAATTTAGCCTGTAATCAGCATGTTATCAGACTCACCGGCGACATTGAGTGACGCATTGTGACTAACAGCCTCGCCAGCGAGATTGCGTGCTACGCACCAATACACACCCTCGTCGCTCTCCTTTTTACCCCGATTTACCCTGGGAAAATGAACCCTGATTTTCATAATCGTTTTGGATGACGTACCTATAATTAATGTTTTTGCATTTTAGGGTAAGCACCATAATATAGACAGAGATTTTAAAACAACATCTATAGAATCGCTGCTAAGTATATCGAATGATCATGAAAAACTTAATATACCAGACAACACAAGACAAACTAAATAATTAAATATTATTAAGTATTAAATAATATTAACAAAATAACTGCTATCCTGTCAGGCTAGATGTGCTTACCATCTTCGACCACAACGTTGCTTAACATCAAGTGAGTTGAGGTCAAACGCCCAGCCTGTCAACCACAAAAGTCTGGCGCAAAGTATAAGTTATCATTAATCCTGGTAAGCAATGCCACCAGCATGCTGGGTACACTGCCAACTAGAGGGCTTGAACATTTGGATTATCAGACTACAGGCCTTTAATGGTCTCTGGGTAATCCCCAGTTATCTCATAACTGTTCGTTTTATATTTAGTAAGCAAACTGGTTTAGGATGTTTCTTTTAGTTTCTATGTATTTTGATATTAAATGCAAACGCCCGGTAGAAAAAATATCATTAAACAAGGATTCTTTATTATTTAAAGCTATAATTTTCAATGACAGTGCTAGTGCTTACCTCAAAAACAGTAGTCCGTCTTCCAACAGCACCCTGTGGCCGTCCTCCGCGGGCGGTAGCGGTGCCCCGTCCTTGTACCACTGCACGTAGGGCTTCGGCCGGCCCTCCACCACGCACCGCAGAGTCGCCGGTTCACTGCGCCCCGACACAGTGTTGGATGGGTGTTCTTTGATGCGCGGTGCTCGGTTTTGTGCTAAGAAATAAGAAAATTATCAAAAGACTTGGAAGCTCTTCGAGTTTTTCGTCGTAAAGGATAAAGGGTTTGAGAAATTTGGTATGCTAAAACTTCCAATAAGTTATCATTATGTCGTTATGAGAAACACTTTATACTAGGGGCGCTAGCCTCGACTTTTCGCTACAGCACTTTGCATCCGAATTCGGTCGCTATGACGCAAAAATTAGACAACGAACACGAATTGTTAACGAAAAAACGCAAACAAAGCGTTGAATTTTGCGTGCAAATTTCATGTATGTTTTGCGTTCAGAGACTAGAGCCCCTGGCTACTCAAGAAGAAAGGTGATATTTTTGGGATGTGTGGATGTAAGTTTGTAAGTATGTATCTTTGTGTGTTCCTATATTAGCTCCTGTAAGCTTTAATGGCTTGCTCTATTTTGAAGAGAGAGTTGTCTTTGGAATCCTCTTTATTTCTGGACTCAGTGTCTGTTAAATAATGCAATCGGATGTTTTGTTTTTCTTTTAATCTCCTTTTAATCATACTTTTCTATCATCATTATTTGACTAGTGGAAAAAATGTGCTTTGACAAATAAAATTTATTACATCGAATCATTTTATTTAATTTATTTTATTATTTTATAATTATATTCACCGATACAGCTTTCAGCGTTTGCGAGCCGAAGTGGCAATGGGCAGGTCACATCGCTCGAAGAGCCGATAACCGATGGGTAGAACAATTCTTGAGCGACATGAACCAGAAGACGCAGCACAGGTAAAAATCTCTCTAGCTGAACATTGACATTGTGAACGTCGCGGGCAATCGGTGTATGCAAATGACAAATTGTCGTTCAGTGTGGCGCTCTAAAGAAGGCCCTATGTTCAGCGGTGGACGTCCAGCCTTCCAGCTGATGATGATGATGATAAATGCCATTAAAAGACACTAAGTTGTAGACTTCAACAGCCTTATTCAGTAGATGCAAATCGCAGCACTAATTCGCATGGCTAACAGTCGTTCGCTTAAAAAGCATTTCATAAGTGAACAACCTAGGATTTGTTACCTACGTGATCAAATTCGAGTAAGTGCCCATTTCAATATGAATTTCTTAGAGATAAACACAAAAGATGCATTTATTTCGTAGACGCTTTAAGCTTATTTTAACTATTCATGGCGCATCTCTTTATCGGTAGAGGTTATAGATATCTCAATAAAATTTTATTTGTCGGTTTGTCCGTTCCGCTGCATTAAGATAGACATATCGATATAACGATGCAAAGGGTATTGTTATAATTCTGATTTGTCTACTTTTTGTTATTTTATTTCTTGGTAAAGGTTGCCGATGATGTTATTTATCTGGTGGTTTTTAAATTACTGACGCTTTAATATTAATGAAATTTATTTATTTATGGAGCCTAGGACGAAATGCTAAACTCTGAAGACACAGATAAGTATTGAATAATCGACCAAGGTCCAGTCTGACTCGCGACCTTAGTGCTCTGTCAATCCACTAGGATCTACTCACTCGATCCACCAGTGGATTGAATTCCACTCGAGTTCACTGTGATACACCATTGGTCTAGGTGGATCTTATGTGACATCATACAATTTAAGTGCGGTATGAATACAATCCCGCAAACGTGGCATCCCACATATGGATTTTGTTTATACAGGATCCCGCATCACTTTCTGAATTGGAAAAAAACATCAAAACTTGAAGAAAGCGCCAATCAATGCTATGCTTAGAGACAGTTATGCGATATGGGTGAACTCGATACCTTTTAATCATTCTACTTCATCCCAATAGTAGTAGTTTTGAGCTTCACAAGCAATACCGCAAAAAAAAAAAATTAAAAAAAATTAAGAGTAGAACTTTTCATAAGTTCCAATGTAAACCTATACAAACAAAAATCTACTTTTCTTGAATCAAAGAGTTAAAAATTGAATAAAACAATTAGCGAGAATCAAATTTTGATGTGGGGTTTGACTTCCTGGTAACGAGATTTTTTTTATATAGACAGAAAAAAATAAAATGACACCTGTCACTCTCTTTATGGGTCGGCTCTTTATGATTCTCTCTATTTCGTTCGCATTTTTTCAATATTTTTTAATACAAAAATTACAGAGTGGAAATAAAAAAATAGAACCTTAATTTATCTTTAAAATACAGTTTACTAATTTTTATGTTTATTTTTTTGCTATGGGCGACATTTAATTATTTGTTTATAAACGCCAATTTGATGCGTTTTTATTTTTAATGTCCACTTAGTAATTTTTATATTATTAAAAAATGTTGGTAAAGTGCGAACGAGATAACGAAAATCAGGAGAGCAGGCCCTTAAGATATATATGAGAAGACAACGAAAAATATCTAGTGCACAGAAAATAGAAAGATAATTAAAAACAAAATGTCTTTTGTGATCTAGTGCACTACAATTGCCATGCTGTCGCCAAATGTCACAGCAGCATCACTGGCGGGATACGTATGGGACTAATAATACCGGCCTGTCACAAACTACAAGTTGAATGACCGTGCCTGGGGGGCAACGGGGCAAATTTGCGATACTTAATATTATGATTACTTATGGTTTCTATTCTTATCACATCTATTATTGCTTTACTTATTATTATCGAAGACATTACGTGACTTACATAAGGCCGCGTCGAGCCCTGAATGTAGAACTTACACAAAATATATTATAACATGTTCTCACGTCCATATTACGCGAGACTTCGCTTTTCATTGGCTTAATAAAGTTAAGGCTGATATTAAGATCGTTGGAATTATCCGCAGTATTCCGAAATGGGCCGTTTTGCCAACAAATAGTAAAACATTCATATATTTTCTAAAATATAACACAAAATATCACTATATGTAGGCAAAATAATAAATTTTTCGAGTCTCGCATTGATTATGTCATAATAAGTATTTGGCAAGAAACAAGTGTGATGAATTTGTAGTAAAGTTATACCGCCTTAATAAGTAAATGAGTGCTTCGATTATTGTCTTCTTTTAAGGAGTGCGAAATTATTTGTCTGTAATATTTTCGCTGCAAATATTAAAAATCGACATCTTTTCTTTATGCCAACTAGTGCTTTCGAAACTATAAAATATCTAGTTTTTCGGCAAATCATTACTCGCCGATAAACTAGAAAACGAAAACAGCGAATCATTCATCAACGAATCGTTTTACGGTTAATTGTTTTAGGCCATTTTTTCTTTATTACATTTTACACACTTTTTTTGGGTTCTGTACCCAAACGCTTAAAAACCCTATACTGCCACTCTATTGGCTGTCCGTTCCTATATCACGGGTTTCTAGCTCGTACAACGGAATAACTTACAAATCGAAAACTTTCGAGCATAAAAATAAAAAGAACGTCCTTATTTTTTTTTTTTCTATTAACTGCATTATTTTTGTACACCTAAAAGTAAAATAAAGTGCCTAAAAATAAAATATTTACCTTTTATAAACACACAGTACGTGCATTTTAATGCTTTGTCAGTATTTTTGTTACTTATTATACTTAAAACTTATTACATAAATAGTTCATGATTGCTACTTAAAACCACAGATTTCTATTTTGTGCGTTTCGGTAACCCACAGATAAGTGTGGCAACCCTAGGCGGTCAAAGTAGTAGTTGTTCTTTATTAATACTTGTCACTGTCACCGATAGCGGTCACAGTGTTATTATCTTGACATGTTTGTCTTTTTGGTTGTGCTCGGTGTGGGTGAAGCGACGGTGTAAATAAATTTATTTATTATTTTTTTTAATCAAAGCGAGCGTGCTGCTGTGATACTTGATTTGATAATGCTTGGGCTTTGTGTCGGGGTTTGTAATGAAGTATATTTTACGAATGTCAAGAACTTGAGGCATAGATTTACAAAGACGTGGATAAAAATCCATGGAAGCTTCCTGTAAATCATCCACCAGTTTACTGAAGTATGACTAGGACCACAGATAAAAGGGACTGTGACTTTGACTGAAATTGTTAACTTCAACTATACTTGTTTTGATTTTTATCCGTAAGATGTATATAAGTGCTTCACTTCAAATATAAAAAAACTTGTCTTTGACTAAATCAACTATGTATAGAGCCTCAGATTATACAAATAATGTGGTCTAGTGCAAAATGCAACAACAAAAAGCGTCCAGGGGCTCTATTTTTGCCTAGCTCGTATGATTTTTTCTATACCTAAAACATAATATAATAAATATGATTTAATATAAAGTATGATGGAGCGTCACTTGCGAACGGCCGGACTGATTTGGATTATTTCTGTTTTGTTATGTTTGTAATTGCCAGGACAAGGTTTTTAGGGAGAAGGCTGAGCTAAGTTGCGGGCATTAGCTAGTTTTGTTTAAATCTTCCGCTCAATGTTAGTGTTGTGCGGTGCAGCTGTGGGATCAAACCAAATACTATGTTGAAGTTAAATCAAAAAAGAAAATCGCGTGAAAGACAATGACGACTTAAAATCAATAATGAACTTATTAATTGTTTGGTAATTTTACTTGTTTAGTCTAGAAAATTCTACACAAGAAAAATAAAAATGATCGATTAACCTACTCTTAATAGGTTTTTGTCAATACTCACAGGCCATTGAGATAAATTGTATACAATTTATTTATTTATTGTATTTTTGTATTTATTTATTGTAATTTATTTACGCACTATACTGCGTGGTACATAATAGCTCTATGTTACAGTCATAATTGTTACTAGCCGACTTGCACAAAAAGGGAGGAGGTTCTCAACTCGACTGAATTCTTGTGTCATCTCCTTTTTATCAAATAATTTGAATATTATTCGAAAAGTGTGGAACTTATTTTCCTCGTTTCATCTTCTTGTCTTCAAATGAATTCAATTGTATTCGAAAAAATTGCCCCGTGTCATTCTAAATTACAACGCCCAACGCTGACACCTAAAAATGAGTGAAAAGCAAGGAAAACGAGAAAAATAAAATGTAATGGGGCCCATCAGAGAGATTGCATATAAAGTGAAAATTACCCTTGCGAAAATTTGACACACTTTTGGGAAAAAGGGGTGATTTTTTTAAATCTTTGCTCTCGTAAAATTAAGCGAAACTTTTAAAATAATAAAAATGGATTTTTGTTTCGATTCACTCTTATGATATTTATGGATCAACGACAATTTTGCTGTAGGTAGATACTACAGATAACTCCGTACAGATTTCTCACTCAGGACTTTCAAACAGCACCAAGAATCTATCTAAATACGCCTTTAACAGTTTCCTCAATCCACGCTTTCCTCCAACTTATGCGAGACGATTTGGTTGGAAAAAAGTTCTCGTAATGCGGAATCTGTGGTAGGAAGTAGTGGTCAAAATCGTTGTAATTTAATAAAGTTGCAATTATATTTTGTCTAACATAATACTGTTACATAAAATGTGTGGAGCTCCAACGGAAGTACTTGAAAAATAGCGACATCTATCGACTCCATTGGTACTAGTTTTTAGTGCCTCGTACCAAAGTGGTAACAAATAAATTCTTATGTTGAGACTCTTATGTCTTTCTGTATGTCACAACTTGATTTTTTAGGAACCATAGAACCTATCGATTTGATTGGCTCTAGAAATATCTAGAGCATTATCTCTCTCAAATAATTATAAAGCAAAAATTTATTATTTTTTTTACCCAATATTTTAGCTGAAGAATTAAATGTATGTAGTTATTGGGATAAAGAAAATCACCGAACGTTCATACAAAAAAACAAACAGACACTGAAATCTCATCAGGGTTATTTCTCTCCAGATTTGGTTCCCTAAAAATGGAATCATAAAATATTATTCCATTAGCGACGTACAGTCAACTGCATATCTCGAATATCTATCGCAACCGACTACTCCCGTAGGTTTTTAATTTAACGCTACTGTTACGTTAATTAACCACTGTTCAAAATAAAAAGGTTCCATTGTTCTACTGAAACGGTCGGTGCCTTCATGGCAATACATTTTGTTAATTGGCCCGTGCTACTTTAATTATTCGATAGTGTAACGATCTGATAAAACGTCAGCCGGAGAGTAATGAAAAAGTTCTTAATGACTGTGGCCGCTAGAGTTTTAGGCGATTATCTTGTCGTAACTTAAGACATGTAATTTTTTTTCGTCTGACATGATTTTGGCCTCGCATACTTTATATTTATACTTTATTTCAGAATACTTTCATGTCTTGTTATAAACAAGTCATAGTCATCGTTAAAATCAAGTCACGGGCAAGTCTAAGTCATGGCACTGTATGGTGGTGGACTTTTTATAAAATATATACTTAGTAAAGTAACGGTTCACTACATTAGGTATACCATTACGGTACTTGCAGTGGTGCACGTTATGGTTAACCATTATTACACATTAGTATTCGTAAACACACACACTTTGGAAAATAGTACTAATGATGGCCTGAAATTACTTTTCCATGTCGACGACAAAACTCCATTGGACACTTTACATTGCTTCGATGCAAGAAAAAGCAATCATATTCTCAATCTAAAAAAGTAATCTAATGCGTTATGGTTTCATGCACCATTCAGTGAATATCTAATAAAAAAACTTCTACAACTGGTGCCTCTACATGATTCAGCATTATTATATTCAATTCAATTCCAATTAGGTATTAAGAATACTCTTAGGGATAGCCATCACTAGGTATTACCATTTTATTATTTGCCATTTTACCATTTTATTTCAACTATATTTTTTTTTACTAATAGAAAAGTTCAGAAACTAGATGCTATTGTAAAAAGCTATTTAACAGTTTTTGTAAGTAACTTTTATTTTTATTAAAAATAATTATAATAATTATTATTATTTTTATTATTATTATGGATATCTATTTATTTAATATTACATAAAATTACATTTTAATTCAGTGGTGTATTTTGTAAATTTGAATAATGAAATATTCTATTTATTATAACACTAAACAACATTATATTTCGTGAAACTAAGCTAAATCAAACTCTAACAAAAGCTTTAAATAGAATTATTGTTCTTGTACGCAGATGCATAAGTAAAAGTTTTCAAATAATGAAAAGTAAATTACTTCAACAGCTGTTATACAAATGAATATAAAAGCTTACCATTGGTTCCATTAAGTCCGATCAGTAATAAATGCACAAGCACAAGAAATAAGAATTGGTTCCTTCCATTTACGCTGTTATCACACTCATTTACACCAACATCCACCATACTGCCACCGAATTATGTTCACTTATCACACCATCTATTCACATGTTTAGCACATCACTATATTGTAAAAAAGTAATAAAAAGTTAGCTGTCACTTTTTCAAAATTTTAAATGTCATTGTCAGTTTAATTTTTTATTTGTTCTTATTTTAAAAGTTGTGCCGATGTCGGCATCGCGCTATCGTCGTCTCGTCCGCACGACCGGGCGGTTTCGAGGCTTGGCTTGCACTATCGGGTCGGTCTCCTCATCTCTGTTTACCGTGTCCCAAATGGAGGGATATTACTGGCGCCTTTACGTGCTTTACCAGTTTTACGTAGTTTGCTTACCTATCTATCGAACAATCTACTTTATGGTTATGTTACTGGCAGTGCTACGTACAACAATCACTAGAGTCCAAATGCTATAGAGATCTAGAGGATCAATCTCTATATACTTTTGAAAGATAGTTTTTTCCTCTTTTTTTTTTGGCTTTTCTATATTAGATCAGTAACAATAATGCATTTAAATGAACAAAATTATAGTTGCTGTTGAGCTGTTCTTTATTTTAACATTAAAATAAATAGAAAATACGTAGTTTTCTTCGGAATACCAAGGTTATTCCTATTCACTATAGTCAGCTTATACTCGAATCGAGTGCAGGATACCAATTTTACGTTTCACGTTTTTTTGTTCTTTAAATACTTATGGCGACACATGTCATGTCTTACGTATTTTCCAGTGTCAAGTAGTTATTACAGTACTTTTCATATTTTTTTTAATATCGTCTAACGAGTAAAAATCAAACTACGTAAGTAAAGTTTATGCCCTAGCAAACTGTTGTAGACTTTACTAAAGCGTCTGTAGAGATTTTGGATACAGCATGGAAAGACAAATTTCACAGTATTATACTATTTGCCTATACTCGTGCACAAAGTAATATCCTCCATTAATATAATAACGTTATAAACAATGTAACATGTTTTTAACATCATTATCATCATCATAATAATCCATAAGACGTCCACTGCTGAACATAGGCCTCCCCCTTAGAGCGCCCGCCGACCGACAACGTGCCACTTGCATCCACCGATTGCCCGCGACTTTCACAATGTCGTCAACATTGATCGACACAATGATGTTTTTAACGGTGACCCTAAACTCATATTTGTATTTTTTAAGAAAAAAACTTTCTGCCACGTTTCATTTCTGGCTTGATTACCTCAGAAACCTGAGTTACTGAGCTGCACAGGGGACCAAAGACCGAATACGCACAAAGCTTGTCTACTCGAAGTGTCTATAAACGTATTAAGGCGTAATACACTTAATGGCATATTAAATCTTCCATACTATTAGAGCCCATTTGAGATTATGTCAAGAATTGTTATATTATTATTATAGCTCGTAATTTGCGTAACCATTAAGTACGCATTTACTACCTTTTGTCTAATGTTGACTGTTTAGCACTTTACCGGATAATAGTTTGAGGGTAATTTATTGTTATCTAACCTTGATAGGATAATTTAAAACACAGCTTGTTTTATTAAACCATCGAGCGTAACGAAAAGCTTCACGTTTTTATGACTTTTTTTTTTGTTGCTGCCATACAAAATAATTGTTTACCACCTGGTAATATGGCAGCTTGAATTTTGTTGCCTATCTAAAAAAAACGCTGATTAAATCTCTACGGTTTTGACAAAACGGCAGTTTCAAAAACATTGGGTAAGTCTTCAAGCTCATCGATTATCTTTTGTTCAAACATCCCTCCAAAATAAAAAAAAATACTTGAAGCTCATTCAAAAATGGAAGGGAAATAAAATACGGCTTATTTCATTTTGACGCATTTGTCGAGTTAGCGCATGCGCACCGGGCGGGCCCGGGCGAGCCGACAAAGGGACCTTCAAAGTTTGAATAAAAAACGTTCTAATTTCAAACCGGTCTCCCCTCCGCACGCGCTCCTGCGCATCCCTTCGACCATTATTATGCTGAAGAGGTCATTCACAGTTCGCACAATACCACCCATACATAGGCAAGCGCTAATAGGTGAGGCTGGCCTTTGAGAACGTTTTTTCTTTCTTAAATTATGGGCTTGAGCGCGATTCAAAATGACGCTTAAATGATGGGCTTTATTAAAGTTGAAGTTGAATTTATTAATGTTCCTAACCCTATCCTTTTTTAAGAATTTTTTTTTGAAAAAGTACACAATGGTTTTTATCCACTTTTTCGTATAAAATACTAAAATAAAAATTGCACCTTCTAATTGCGTATTTTTTTTTTTTTTTACATAAAGTCTTTTCATATTTCCATTAAAAGCCCCCAGCACTTTTATGAATTTGTGGCGAAAATTACTCACAGCTAATGATAAACATCTTACAAACGTTTTGCGGTAAAAAATGCATAAGTATCATCACACGAGCTTGCCTCATGTAAGCACCCGTGTTAACAAATACGGGCACATAAATTTTTGGTTCCATTTAAAAAAAAAATATGTGAGGGTAAAATGGCTCCTCTAGATCTTAAAACTCTAGAGGAGGCATGCCCACAAGGGGTTCTAATAAGATAATAATAAGATAAATAATAAGATAATATTTTTTATTTTATTTTTTTTAAATAAATTATAATTGATAGGTATGTATTTTTTTTTGTAATCAAATTATGGATGAGAAATAAAGGCTTTTTTAATTTATTTTTGCAATCATCATGTATATAAAGTTATAAGGAAAGTGTATGCTCAGCCGAAAAGGGCTCATAATACTCATTATTATGAACAAATTTTACTATGAGACCAAACCAGCCGAAATCGAGAAAAAAAAACAGCTGTTCCATACATTTTGTAGAGTCTCATTGTCATTTTTCTATGAATGAATTACATGGTTGGTCCCATAGTAAAAGTTGTTCATAATGATGAGTACTATGAGCCTTTTACTGCTTAGCATACCCTTTCAATATAACCCTGTAAATACAGTCGTGCCAGAGCTACATTATGTATGACTTTATCTCGCTTGTCCATTTGCAAGTTTTTGTCAATAGAGTCTCATGGACGGAAAAATTATAATAAAATGTTTTTATTTATAATAACATCATTGACATAGAAAAAATTATATCTCTATCAAATCAAAAGATAATTCTAAAGAATTAAGTAGGTACTTACTTCATACTTGTATCATAACATCATAAATGTGAAAATGCGCGAGCGAGAAATCTTGTATCCCATATTGACTTTGTAAGTTCTGCATAGCTACACCAACAAATTATAATTGACCGAGCGAAGCGAAGGTCTCAGAGTTTACTGGGACAAATCGGCATTTGTATGTTTGTGTGTATATTTGTCCGATGATACCTTGCGAGCCGTTGATCCGATCTTCATGAAATTTTGTAGGCAAGTAGTTCAATTCAATACAATTTTTAAGTTTGAATATGAGCTGGATCGGTCAAGCGGTTGTGAAGATAAAGAGAAGAGGTCGTGAGGTCTCAGTTCGGCGCGAACTACTAGTAATAATAATTATAAATAGCAACATACAATTTGCTTAAATAATATCAAACCCCTTTTTTACATGGAGTTAATGAAGTCGCCATCGACAATCCAAGCTTTAGCAGTAAATTTGTAAAATGAAGATGGAATTATCGAAACAACATAATTAAATTTCTTGTTCGCATTTAATTACACGCATCAGTAAATTGATCCGGTTTCAATCTGTATTGAGATTATGAAAGAATTTTAATCCCATGTCGATATGCAAATAAATTTAAGAAGCAGTCTTCACTGCGAGCTCACTAAATAATATAGGATTTTACTGTTTCTAATTTGCACCACATTATATGTATATTTTGCCTGTAAAATCTAGTCATTTTTACACAACTGTCCGAGTGTAAGTATGTTTGTGTGTTCCATTATTTATACCTCCTGTAGTCTAAAGGGCTCGATTGGTGTTACAAGTGAGTTGGATTCCACTTTGTGTCCGCAGTGACATCCTAATCCCCTAACTAATTGACCGAGCAAAGCGAAGGTCTCAGAGTTTACTGGGACAAACCGGCATTTGTATGTATATTTGTAAGTTTGTTTGTATATTTGTCCACTGATAACTTGCGAACCGTTCATCCAATCTTCATGAAATTTTGTTTAATTTAATTTTAAGCTCGAATATCAGCTGTATCGGTCCAGGGGTTGTGAAGATATAGGGGACACGAGGTCTCAGTTCGGCGCGAACTACTTGTATTATAGATGCGAATGTAACCCTGTCTCTCTGTCTGGGTGTTTGTCACTTTCCACGGCTGAATGGTTGAATGGATCGACTAGAATTTTTGCATAGGTAGGAAGATGTACATATTTTATTTATTGGTCCACGCGAACGAAGTCGCGGGTAACAGCTAGTAGAAAAATATTTTGTTGTCGGGTTTTTTGTTTTTCTTTTATTAATGTTACTTATTTCATAATAACGTAAATCAAACTCTTCTCCAACTGCCCAAGAGGAGGCTTTTTTTTTTCGCTTTTTAAATCAACAGTTTATGCAATATGTAGTATAATTTAAGTAGGTACATACTTATAATTTAGAGGCAAGCTATAAGAATGTAGACATCATAAAATCAGTCCAACAAAGGAAAATTAAATCACTTTTACAATAAACTGGACGTGACCATTTGCCCTTAAATTAAAATGCGCATACTAAAATGGAGATCCATAAAAAAGTTTTCTCAAACATTGTAACAGTATTCAGTGAGTTAGTGAATTCGTGATGAGAAGAAAAAACGGTAGCATCTCTGGTGTCGCCTACGGTCTACGTGATTAAACTTAAAGTACTGACTTTTTTAATGGAAAAACAAATAGTTATAGTATTCCTCAAACAGCAGTAAAACTGTTTAAATAACAGTGTTATTCTTAGTAAAAGCTGTATGTACTAACTATTATTTACTTTTCGCTTTTATCATTTTTCCGTGTTTTCTTTTCAAGTATAAAAATAATCCTCTAAATATATTAATTCCTTAATTATTAATGTATACTAAAAGTACACATTAATAATTCATCAACAACATCTGCATCAGTCATAAGACGTCCACAACTGAACATAGGCCTCCCCCTTAGAGCGCCACACCGACCGACAACTGGCCACTTGCATCCACCGGCTGCCCGCGACTTTCACAATGTCATCGGTCCACCTAGTGGGGCATTAATTCCTTAATATATTAATAATTAAACTCCTATATTTTATAAGTGTCAATCCTAGAAGTCTTTATTGCGTTACTACTACTCCTACCCATTATCAAGTGCGGCTCAGCCTGGAAGTACACAAAGCGTTAGAGGAACTCTCAGTTACTCTCACATTTAGTGCCTATCAGAATGTTTTTAATAAATTGAACCGAGTGAGCGAAGCGGACGCAAGTCCTGGCAAAATTTGCTTTCATCAGGGGCGCTAGTCTTGACTTTTCGCTACAGTACTTTGCGACCGAATTCGGTCGCTATGACGCAAAAATTCGACAACGAACAGGAATTGTTATGAAAAAACGCAAACATAGTCGGTCCCTATGACACAAAATTCAACGCTATGTTTGCGTTTTTTCGTTAGCAATTCGTGTTCAAAGTCGAATTTTTGCGTCATATGGACCGAATTCGGTCGCAAAGTGCTGTAGCGAAAAGTCGAGACTAGCGCCCCAGGTCGTATTTTTCAACCGACCTTGACGAAACTTGGCATACAGAGGTTCTACAATTGTAGTTTTTTTTTTGTCGTCGGTTATTTTTGATGGGTGAGCTATGTCCCCCAAAAAAGGAGGGAAGTTTGCAGCGTCGCCATTCACCGACTGATTTTGATAATATTTGTCATTTGTCACTGAATTCTAAGCACGGATTTCGGATCTGAGCAAAATCGGTCAAGATGTTGTCGAGATATAAATCGTGAGGTCTTAATCCGGGGACATCGAACTGAGATCTCACAAACTTGTACAAAAAAATATGCAAAAAAGTTTTTCGCGGAACTATTAGTAATTATTAACTAATATAACCACTCATAAATTATGATCTCCGTTATACGCAACATTAATGGTAGTTTTAATAATTAAGAGCACAATTCAGTAACTTTATCACCGCTGCTAGTAATATCTAATTTATATTAATTAAGAAATAGTCGTATCTCTAAAGAAGCGTAATTAAGATGTTAATGTAAAGTTTGAACAGTTGTAGCGACAACGACAAATGGTGGAATTTTGTTCAGTTAGGTCCACTTAACTTTAAAAGAGAATAAAAATTCAAACCATGTTATATAGCTTCCCACATTTGCCTCAATTTTTCAAATAACTATGCTAACGATGTTTGAAACGAATCTGTTTATTTTTTAAATGTTACTTTGCATGGAATAATAAAATTTAAGTAGCTTATGCCATAGATTACCCTCTCTAGATACTGCATTACGGCATCTTTGTTGTGACAAAAATTCATCAAAGTTGGGAAAACGTGGGTTGCTGAGAATGAGACCAAGAGCTATTATCAGTTAGGTTATTAAGGTAACCAACCAAACTGCGATATGAGACCAGACCGATGATGGTCAAGCGGTAGCACGTGCTGTACCAATTATATATTTAATACGTAAATTAATTATGTGCAGTTTTCGATGCCGTCGCTAAAACTTTAAAACTCTCTCCTGTAAAACTGTCAATTCTGTATTTAGTGCAATTGTAAACTAATCCATCGATTTGTAAAGGGAAGGTAAAGGCAAAATATTACATTCTAGAAATAGAGGTCTTAGGGGTGCAGGGAAAGGACTCCACATACTGCTCTAGTGCACATTTTCTGCACCCTGTAAGCTTACTCCCATTCCACTGAACATTCTTCACATTCTTCCCATCTATTCAAGCCATAGCGTTACAAAGGTGATGCTTGTGGTATCTACAAGGGAATCTGTGAGCTAGCGCATAGTGTAGTGATTCATCGGTAAGTCGATTCCCGTAACGGAACAAATAATTTTACGATCTGCTAATATTTGTTCCGTGTCTGTGTGAAGTGTGAATATAGGTTCATGACCCTGGTTGTGTTGGATTTACTAGAAGGATCTTTTAGCTTACTTTTGGTAATGTCAGATAATTATTGCCTGTGACAATTTCAAATTAGGTACATTATTGCGTTAGTACGTTTATATAGGCCAAGTGGCCAGACCAAGTATCAGAGTTTTTCAAATCGTTTGGAGGCCTCATATGGCCACACCATAAACAAACAATTTTTCACACCAGAAATTATATACGTATGACGGAAAAGGACTTTAAAGAGGATTTATAATATGGGAGAGGTAAGAGACGTGGTGTTTTATTAAGAGGGATTATGTGACATGCAAAAAATTAGACATACCTACAAAATAAGACGACTTAGCTACGAAAACATAGTTAAATAACGAAAACGAACGAAGTTAGTGAAATCTCTGCATCAACTGGCAAAATTTTCTTTTTCTGTCCATTTGTAGTAGGTACAGGTCGTATATTTTTCAACGAATTTTGACGTAACTTGGTACACAAGTTCTAAAATTTCGTAGATTTTTTGACGGTGATTTTTCCTTGGAGGTATATTTCCCCCAATAAGGGAGGAAGTTAGATGCGGCTGATTTTAATCATATTTGGCACAAACATTCAGTACTCAATTCTAAGCATGAATTTCGAGTAAGAGCAAAATCTGTCAAGTGGTTATCAAGATATTAGGTCGTAGGTCTGGTGTGAGACCAGAAAATAAATTTAGTTTGGGCAAAAAAGTATATGCTACTAAAACTACAGCCTACTGTTCGCATAACTACTAGTATAATATATATTCTACTTACTAATACTACAGCATTTAATACAATAATAATAGCTTTAAGGTTAGCGCGTTCGGCTTGCAGGGCCATAATGTTTTTTTAAGGAACAGCTAATTTTTTTTCGTGATTTCATGTTTGTTTCCATAGTAAAAATTATTCAAAATGAAGAGGAACTTATAGGTGTTTTCGGATATCGATGTCCGGACGTGTATTACCCACTTACTTTTAATATTCTCCGAATGTCTAGTTTACATTTCAGAGAATGTCCGAGGGTGGCCCGTTGACACTCCGTGCGTTAACTGAGCGTGTCGAAGACAGCCACTGTACTGTTTGAATCTAAAACTGCCACTCGAGATCTTCCCACCGATACCGAGAAAGATAAATGAGAAATTCGCTGAATTTAGTTTCGTCACACGTTTGGAAGATACATTGTGTTGGCCAGAGATCGATTTGGTTACAGCTGTATGTGGAATCGCCACGGCCATTTTGGAAAAAAAGCTTGTGCTTGGACTTGGCTTTGATTCTATTTTAATTGACTTCCAAAAAAGAGGTTCTCGATTCGATTGTTTTTTTTAATATTTGTAACCTCAGAACTCCGTCATTTAGAAATCGATTTGGAAAATTATTTTTTCATTTGAAAGGATATACTTCTAGATTGGACCTATTCTTATTAAAAACCAGTTCTAATAATGGGATTCTTGTGAAATTGATGGTAATCCTTAAATTATAGGTATACATATAGTAAATTTGGTATTTACATCAACAAGTCAAGCAGTTGCATTCAGAAAGTATCAATTATACCTATTGGTGAAGAAGACCACAGATGACCACCGGAACTCGACAATTATAAATATTTCTCGCACTAAGAACATGTCCATAGTAAAATTTTCTTTCAGAGTATTTTGTTGAAGCCGGTTATTTTTTGTTAAAATTATTTAAACTCTATAATAAAAATCTTTTCAATTATTTGAATTCTCATCTTATGATTAGACTCTGAAAACATTCTAGGATTATCATTGTACTCTTCAATATGAGATCGATTTCGGTATTTGTTTGATAATAAAAGTTGCTCAAAAAGATAAGTATGCTTGAATCTGAATGCTGAAACTATCCTTGTATATTTACAGTGTCTAACCAGTCACCCTGTATAAATTTCCCCCCTCAAAATATGCGGGTATCTCCGCGGTTTGTTTATTTTAACTGAAACGATTGTAAACATATTTATACTACTTACTTAATTTCATGTAGATACCTATTTAGCTATGTCTCTCCCTCTTACGTACAGTCTACGAGTCATTAATAATCATGGTTTCTTACTCGGTGGCGATACGAGCAAGTCGCTCACCTGATGTTAAGTATCACGCTTGCCCATAACATTGAAATGTTATGGGCAAGCACTGAAGTGCATCCCAGAATTTGAAATTTAAAAGTTCTAAACCGTGCGCGGCAATACACTGCGCTCGTCACCCTGAGATATTAGATGTTAAATCACTGAATGCCCAGTAACTACGCAGGAAACATTACCCTTCAATCCGGAACACAGTAATGTTTGCAAACTACTGCTTGGCGGTTGGTCTCCAGGCGGACTCTGCAAAAGAGCCACTACAATATATTTTTATATAATTCAAGGCGAAAGCGATATCTTCAAAAGCAAATCCCGTTTTCTCATCACTTCGCAGAATCTCATTGTGAGATGTTTCAAAGTACATCATTAGCGTCACACTTTGTCCCTACAAACGCTTATCTCCTTACCTGACGTAACAACCTTCTGCATAGCATCGATAATGATATCCTCTTGAGATTTCATATTATTCAATAGCATAATGAATACCTTTCAATATTTTCATAATGCTTTGCTGGATTATGTATTTTTTTAAATTTTACTCCGCTGTATAATAGGAAGAATTGACCCACAAATCGCTTTTTCGTAAGCAACGGTGTGGTCGAAGAAGAAGTACCCCTATTCACTCTGAGGATGAAAAGCCTAAAAAAACAAAAGATAAAATATAGCTCCCAGGAAACAAGAAAACCAGCAGATTGTTAAATTTCTTGGCTGCTGATAATTAATGTTTTGTATTTATTTACGCGCAACGAATCAGACAGGGTTTTTCAAAAGTAGATAAGTAACGCAGCATTTTTTTCTATTTTAGTTAATTTAATAGCCTCATAGCGATTGGAAACTGATTTACAGGTTTGCAGCTGTATCTACTACAGAACCGTAGAGCTATAAGGAAGAAAAAAAACTAGTTATCTGGATACTGTGATACAAAAGAATAAGATGCCAAAAACCATAATTTTTGCATTCAGACATTGTAGAGTTTAGGGAACAACGGGAACAAACACATTTACACACGAACGTTCCCATTAATGTTAATAGTGTTATTTGAGCTTTCTAACTATGCTTATCATATATCATCAGAAACCCAACTACGTGCTCTTTTAGTACATCCCTTGACAGCAACATGCTACCTTCCATAAAAACCAACTATCCATCAACCCTAACAAGGAAGCTACTGGCTTATTTTCTCTATCCTAAGAAGTGAAGTGAAGCGCAAATCCAGGAGTCACCATCTGACTCGCCGCAGTGTAGCACAAGACAGTGATGAAGGTCTTGCAAAAATAACCAACCATTATAGGCGATGATTTAAACAGTTGTTATACCAATCAAAAGAATAGCATTATCATTATCATAATTTTGAAGGTCGCGGGTAACCGGTGGATGCAAGTTGCAAATTGTCATTCAGTGTAGCGGTTTAAGAGTGAGGCCATTGTTCAGCAGTGGACGCCTTCAGACTATTATAATAATAAATATTGGTGGACGTTTTTCACACACAGCACCATCTAGCCCCAAACTAAGCAAGCTTGTACTATGGGAACCAGATAACTGATAGAATACATAAATACTTCTCTTTTTTTTTTGTTAATACATACAAACATCCATGGTCATCACAATAGTGTTTTGTCTTGAATGGGAATCGAATCTACAACCTACAATCTACAGCTTAGAAGGCGGAATTACTCCCACTGAGCCACAAGGTTAGTCAATTGCTGATGATATATGATGACCAATCAGAGTTTAAACTTCAAAACTCTCCGAAACACTGCATTTCGCTTGTTACCTTGAAATATCAGTTGTACATTTTTGTTATTCTTTGTAATTTTACTGGAAACAGGAACAAATTGTGACAATATAGTCATATAGCACACTACTACTGTGCATCGATATTTCATACCGCGGAACTGTCGCTTGAAGAGCGAAAAACAATTATGCCACAAAACTGTTATCGTAAGCACAAGAAAAGAGAAAGATAAGTTAAAAAATCTCATCTGTGATCGTAATTCAATATGGCAACTAGTCTCTATAATTTCTTACAGCAAAATTTCAACATTTCGTTCAAATTTTGATAGTATATAAAATAAAAAGCAACCTTAGCATTATTGGAATAAAGCACCAAATTACACGAGGAGACACAGGAGATGGAACCTAGTTGTGGTTGGTTTCCAATTGCGCGATCATACATGAGACATATTTTTTGTACGACTACTGTGATTATTGGTTATTAATAATTACTTGTCGGTTGAATAACTGATATACGTGTGATATTTCTCCATAGTGATACCTAAAAAATGTTCTTTCCGGCTTGCCATTTTGATGGTCAACCGCACGTAATTTGTCCAAAGCTTCAACACTGTCACCAGTTACATTAAGGGTTATACCGGTGGCAGCTATTTATCAAGCAGACGGGTTAAGCAGAGGAAATACCCGTAAATAGATGAATGCAAAACGCGCCACTTGTCCGCTCATCAATCAATGGTTCGAACTTGGTTTTAGTGGCGATGTGGTGAAGAGACGTCGCGTTTCATTAGTTCGTCTACCATTATTCCTAGTTAGACTGAATAGGATAGTGCCAAATGACTGGAATGGGATAAATCTACCTGCAGGCCTATTCCACGTTGGTAGAGATTGATGTTACTATGCTATACCAAGTAGTTAAGTCATATCAAAATCTTATAACGTTACCTTTAAACTGTGTCCTAAAAATTCGGTCTATACAAACTTACTAGCTAAGTCTAAGTAACCCTAAAATAAATGTGTGATAAATGTTTATAATATTAAATATATTGAATTCTTTAACTACAAGTATTTTTTGTCATCTTTCTTTTCTTATTTCGGGTGAACTGTTTCTGTTTTTTTTTTTTAGTCATTATTAACTCTAAAATATTTTTTGGTAAATGTTTAGAACTAGTATAGTATAGTATAGTATAGTAGTGAATATTTTTAACTACAAGTATTTTTTGTCATCTTTCTTTTCTTATTTCGGGTGAACTGTTTCTGTTTTTTTTTAGTCATTGTTAACTCTAAAATATTTTCTGGTATATGTTTAGAACTAGTATAGTATAGTAGTGAATATTTTTAACTACAAGTATTTTTTGTCATCTTTCTTTTCTTATTTCGGGTGAACTGTTTCTGTTTTTTTTTTTAGTCATTATTAACTCTAAAATATTTTTTGGTAAATGCTTAGAACTAGTATAGTATAGTAGTGAATATTTTTAACTACAAGTATTTTTTGTCATCTTTCTTTTCATAGTTCGGGTGAACTGTTTCTGTTTTTTTTTAGTCATTATTAACTCTAAAATATTTTTTGGTATATGTATAGAATTAGTATAGTATAGTATAGTATAGTAGTGAATATTTTTAACTACAAGTATTTTTTGTCATCTTTCTTTTCTTATTTCGGGTAAACTGTTTCTGGTATTAATTTTTGTTTTTTGTTTAAAGTTTATGCTTGTCTCGCCACTGGGGACGACATATTCAAGTCGCTCGCCTGGTGGTAAGCGTCGAGATTACCCGTAAGTAATTGACACCCAGAATTTTAAACTTCAACAGTTCAAAACCCTGCCCATTAATGCCTTATGCTCTCGTCACCCTTAAGTATTAAAATAAATCAATATTGGTGAAAGTTTTTCACACACAGCGCCATCTAGCCCCAAACTAAGCAAGCTTTTACTATGGGAACCAGATAAATGATAGAATACATAAAAATACATTATTTTTTTTGTAAATACATATTACACTGAAGAATGAATACTTAGAAACACCCAGACAAAGAACAAACATCCACTCATCACACAAATGTCCTGGTGGAAATCGAACCCACAACCTACAGCTCAGAAGATGGAAATCCTCCTACCGAGCCACAAGGCTAATCAAATAGATGTTTTTATCATCAGCGAAATACGTCCACTTCTGAACAAAGGCCTCCCCCTCAGAGCGCCACACTGAACGAAAATCTGCCATTTGCATCCATCAGTTGCCAACGACTTTTACAATCATCTTTTATCAATGTCTTGTGTCTTTTTATTCTCAGCAATTTAGAAGGAATTTCAGAACAATCCAGAACACAGTCGGTACTTTCGGCACAGAATAAAATAATATTAAGTACTACATACTTTCGGGTATCCCTTGATACATCCTAATTAAAATAGACAAATAGACAAATAGACAAATAGACAAATAGACAAATAGACAAATAGACAAATAGACAAATAGACAAATAGACAAATAGACAAATAGACAAATATTTAATTTAATATTAATTTTTTATTTAATTAGGTTTTGCTTAATAAAATACAATTTAATCAACCAACCAACAACGTTGCTTTCAGCTCTACTTCTACAGTATGTTAACGTCGGCATCATCAAACCTTCTTGTTGTAGCCACGCATTTGTTTCTCTTTTTATTTTATTACATTTTGCTCAAAGTAGCATGTAACAACAGTTTTTGTGGGTAGTATCGAAACCCTCATTATTTGCAATGGTTGATTGGTAAAATGAGGGTAGATTTCGACATAGCCTCTCGCCATCGCACATTCCTCAGTCTCGATAAACGCCTCCACAATTTTTTAGATTATTTTTTTAGATTTTTTAGCCAGATACTCAAACTTGAACAAGATTCAACGCATCGTTGGATACGTACTTCGTTTCGTATACAATTGTTGTACCAATCAAATTTATATCTACCATAAAGGTCTTTCCATTCCCAAGTAAATCATATTAGTTCCAACTGAAGATTCATTACCATACAGTGTTCCGCGCTGGGCGTAAATCAAGGCACACATACATTGTGCAATAACGGAATTCACAGCTGGGAAATAATCAACACAAGGTTATGCAAATTGGTCAATGTAGTAATGGAAATGGTCATTCGTACATATTATATTAATATTTATATAGACTTAATGAAAATGAGTGAAAAATCTTGCAACTTTGTAAAATAAGCTAAATACTCGTACATTTGATGCATTTCTAAGAGTAAAGCGGTATAGATCACAGTTGATGAGAAATCAATTTGTCATTTTTAAAAATAAAATATTTTTTTAGAAAAGAAAAAAAACATCTGCAAGACAACAAGAATCGTCCTACATGTACAAACTCAAACTAAAAAGTATAAAATAATATTTTATTGTTCTAATGACTTTTATTTATTTACAAATTTATTTATTTTAACCGAAACATTTGTTTGAAAAAAAAATGTTTGTGTATTTTAAATATTCTATCTAGATTTAATCACTAACAAAATATAATCATAAAAAACAACAATATAAAATATATAAGTATTTTGAAGTAATAAAATTATGCACCTATGGATTTATTTAATACAATATAATTATGTACTAGGTAAATCATATTAGCTATGACAAATTGGTTTCTAATACAATAATTCCATAAATAAAAAATAAACTGGTCCTAGTCACAAAATGTACATTATGCAAAAATTTGGCTAATAAGCTGAGTAGAATTTGACTAAATTAACCTAAATTTTGCGAAACCGTTTATAATAATATTATTCCGGAAAACACACAGTTGCTCTTGGATTGGAAATAAAATTGCATGAAGTCATCTAATAAAATAGTATCCAAATATACCCACCTGGTTTGTTGTACTAACTCGTTCAAAACGAAACTAAATAACCGCGTAACACGGTACTTAATCTGATTACCATACTTGTATACCGCACAAACGTCAATCAATCTAAAACTTTCATTATAACTCATCACGTTTGTAATTGCTACCCAATTATATAAAAGTCACCGCACATTGCTTATTCCCGCACCAGCTTTAAATTTAACGACTATGCAAAACAAAACTTTATAGCAAGAGAGTTGTAGATGATTATTCATTGAAAAGTATTAGAGAAGGTAAAGAAGAAGAAGAAGGTAAGTTTATTCCAAATCAATGATAATACGAAAAATTCAAACGACTAGCGAATGCTCCGGGGATGTGACACTCGATACTGATAGCCTGTTCAAAGTCACGACATCGACACTGGCGTGCCATTGATGGGCTGCCGCAGGGATGGGCGTTATACGCACAATTAGTGCTAATGTGTTGACTGGTAAAAAGCTTACCGTATGATGTCTATGTGGTGATAAGTCGTGTGTGATCTCTCGGCGCCTGCGCCTACGCATTTTACTGTAGCTAGTCTGGAGAACAATTTGCAACCCGCTAATAGGCTTTCATGGAACGCAAGAAATTGGAGTCTATGTCACAAACAAAAACGTTTTTTTAAATCCATTATTTTTTACGCCACGTCTGCTTTTTTATTTGTGTCACAGTCTATAAAATAAGTACACATGCTGAGACACAAATATGACAAAACATTGAGGCTAAAAACACAGTTTAAAAAGGTTTAGCTCTGGGGCCAAACTAGGCAACAAACTCTGAGTCTTGAGTGCCCAATAGATCAAGTTGAACAGGAATTAATATTTTGGCTAGTACATCTACAGTATCATGTGGTATCATTTACACTCGCAGTCCTCTACGTTTTTATAAATAGTGTGATTTTTCAAAAACCGTTTGTTGTATTGATCTATCATAGCATCAGAAATATTCAAAAGAAGTGTTTGTTATGATATGTTTTATTGTGACGGAAGAGTGAAAAAAAAAACGTATTTTTCGTTTTTTTTTTATCTACTCCGACGAATAAAAATATGTACAAAGAAAGTAACTAACCTAACATCACCATTTTCACTTTAAAAACAAGTAATCGTTTATATTATACACCATACACTAAAATGCGTAGGATTAATAAAAGCTTAAGCCGCCTTTCGTAGTTTGACTTCAAATATGATTGAACTTAAATTTTAGTTATTTTAGCGCCAAGATAAATTACAGCACTATTTCTTAAATAACCCCTTAGGCGAGTGATCTACGATGTTATAAACTTTGTTGAGATTGTAACTATGCGGTTCTATTTTATTGAGAAGTCGTGGCTTTACAAGACATTCTAAGGATATTCTATACCTTCGTCCTAATTAAACGCGATCATCGCTAGTTTGCGCGAATTTTGAACTCAGGATCGTTTGATATTGATGCCCAATGGTGTCTTTAATGACATTTTAGTTACCGCGCGAACGTCAATGTCAAAATTCGCGGGAAACAAGCGATGACCGCGTAATTGCATTTTATTATTACGAAACCTATTGCAAACGTTATTTTTATGTCATAATTTGCTAAATCCAAGGTAAAAGACTTAAGATTTTTAAACCGTTACAGAGTTGAGTAGGATTCAAACCACAGAAGAGAGAAAGATAAGTAAAAAAAAAATCTCTTCTGTGATTCAAACATACATTTGACTTTTTCAAAAAAATTACATATTACTAAAAACTAAACTAACAGATGAAACTAGTGAAAACAAGTGCAACTATAAGGTTAAAAGTAATTTCTTATTTGAATCCAACAATCAAGCACTAATAAAGTCTTTAGTCAATGTCAATAAGGTCAGCAGTCAATAAAGCACGGAGACCTAAAGTCCTCCAAAACTTTAAGGACAAAAAATACACAAAGCCTTCAAGGCTATTCTAACGACTAAGTTCTTACAACAGTTTAATGAAAAAAACAAAGAATCCTTCTTGTTTTCTCACACGAATAAACCCGTCTGCGGATCCGTCGACTCGTCTGGAGTACTTTTTACGAGACTAGCGCCTGTAGACGTACTAAAACTTCGTCCCTATTCTCGCGCGCTCGAGATTATTTCAGTCACTTTCACTCTACTTAAGTTTCTAACTAAAGTAACAGTGACCGATGTAATCTACAGCGTACGAGGATAAGGTATTCCTTGTTCGCAACTTTAAAGCTTTATTTTAATTTTCCTCGCACATGCCGCCGTCGAGTTTCCCGGCGTAAAAAAAAGTTAAGTACTTCGCACGTGCACGAAATAAAGCGAGATACTTTACGAGCGCATTCCTTTAAATGGAGGAGTTTAAGATTGTTATCGCAATTGTAGATTATGCAGTCGGTTATAGAAGACTTGTGAGGAATATTTTGTCAGCTAGTGCGACTTTTATTACGAGGACTCGGTTCGTTTTCTAATTGGGTGGATGTTTTATAGAGGAAGGGGCGGGCTATTGTTGAATTATGCTTTGAGATTTATCATAGTTTTTATTTAATTTTTATTTATTCATAATAAAGAATGCGTTAATTTTCTATGATGCATTTCATATTTATTAATAAATAAATAAATATTGGTGGACTTTTTTCACATACAGCGGCATCTAGCCCCAAACTAAGGAAGCTTGTACTATGGGAACCAGATAACTGATAGAATACATAAATACTTTTTTTTCGTAAATACGTACATAGAATACATATAAACTCCCAGACAAAGAACGAACATCCATGTTCATCACACAAATATTTGTCCTGGGTGGGAATCGAATCCACAACCTATAGCTCAGAAGGCCTATAGCGAATGTAGTGTAGGACGCCTAGAGACACAGTGGTGTAGGCATAGAAAAATGTAAGGATATACGAAAAGCAAAAAAGCCCAAGGTCGAACTTAGCACACATGCTAACGATGAAACAAAAATAATTGAGAATAGGATAGAGCAGTAAGATTATGACCCACATAATATTTGATAGACTTTACATCCAAAGATCCTGTATTGCGCTTAACCACGTTAACTAGCGGGCGCGAAATTTTTAGCATAATTTGTGTACTATGCAAGTGCTTACGTACAGAACTGCAGGGTGTGGGATGGTCGAGGACGTTTATCATGTTTTGATGGAGTGTGGCCGGATCGAAGCTGAGAGGTTTGATTTTTTCCAATACACTAATATTAATACAAAAGAGGTTGGACGGTAAAGCACTGTTCTGGCTGATCCTTTATCGGAGGAAGCCAGAATACTGCTAAAAATTGTTAATTTATGTCTAAAAAAGAGATAGTTACTAAGGATTGACCTATGAGGGTGGCATGGCCATGTCTGACCAAACCATCATTTAAAAAAAAAAAAGGTGTCAAAAAGGCTCGCGACTGTCACTCGTGATAATGTCAAACGTGTGCAGTCGTTTGTTTCTCTCGCATTTTCAGGTAAGTGACACGTCACACCCGCGTAAACGCCCGCGCCCGCACCCGCATCCGCACCCGCGCCCGCACCCGCGCTCTCGCCGCTCCATCTAGTTCAACGTATGCAAGCCCATAAAGTAGATACGTTAATGCGAAATGAAGTCATTATCATGATTTTTCAGCATAATTGAATACTTTCACGCGTTCAAAGATTATGATAACAAAAGTCACTGAAAGTAGCTACGCTTCGTATAATTAAGCTCGTGTTGATATCTCAATATGGATATTATCCATTGTTTGCCGTACTTAGAAAACAATGGGTACCTCAACACAAGAGTATACGCTATTTTTTGGCTCTACATATGGGACTTAAACAGACTGTATAATGTTAGAACAGGAGCTACTTTGAAAATAATTGTCATTTTTTACCTGAAATGTTCATCTATGTGCTACTTTTTTGTTAACTTCTTTGAGCTGTTAGTAATAAGCTATTTTTTAAATGAACTCTTCATTCTTGTCTCATGTTACTTACTTACTTACTTAAGATCCTTGCAATTTTTTTATTTTTTTTGCCGGTGTATAATTTTAACTTGTTGTTCGCGCCGAACTGAGATTTTGCGACCCGTATAACTTCACAATCCTTGGACCGATTCAGCTCATATTCAAACTTAAAAATTGTATTGAGATGAACTACTTGCATACAAAATTTAATGTTCATATGTAACGGTTCTTAAGTTATCGTCGGACAAATATACATATATACAAAGATACAAACATACAAATATACATACAAATGCCGATTTGTCCCAGTAAACTCCAAGACCTTCGCTTCGCTCGGTCAATTATAAATTCGAATGTAATGTTTTGTCTCTCTGTCTATCCGTCTATCTGTCTATCTGTCTCTCTGTGTCTCTTTCTGGGTGTTTGTCGCTTTATCACGTCTAAGTGGCTGAACCGATCAAGCTGAATTTTTTAGCTGCATAGATGTAGCATAAAAGTCGGAGACGAACGTAGGTAGGCAATTTTTTTTTTTTGTAGGTCCACGCGAACTATGTCTGGTAACAGCTAGTATTCACATAAAACTTCAATTAATTACTACGGAGACGTATAAATTGAAATACTTAGTTTAAAAGCTGTCGGCTCCCCACCTACAAATCCCCGGTCTTGATACCGCGAGCCAGAAATTGCAACGTTGCGTCTTAGAACTACCCATAAATCAGTAGGAAAGTAGCGGTAAGAAGAATTTGGCTTAGTTCAGAAATTCAATGGCACAGAATGTTTGCGAAATGCACCAATAGAAAACCTATTTGGAATTGTATAAATTGTTGGGCGAAGACTTATTTCCATTTAATATTGTGCCATAATTGAGCAAAAGCTGTCGGCTTTGGCTCTTTGGTGTGTATCCTCGATTCAGATTTTAGAGTGTTTTTTAAACCTAGATGTGTATTTTCATGTCGATGATTAAATCGAACGGTACGAAACTTCTACGTATTTGTAATCGCATCATAAGTACCTACTAGGGTTAACATACTAGGAATTTATCAAAGCGCTAACATGGCGCTCATGTTGTCATAACTTGTCCTGTAAAGTTTACAAATTGCAAAACAATGTGAAATAGGTGAGCCGCAACGTGTATGGTGCGGCTGAAATTAATATTGGCTTTACGGCTACACCGTAACATGGACTTTACTATAGATCTTCGAAGTAAATAAAAAAAAGAGTTTTTATTTATTTATTTTAAGAACTATTTTCGTTCTCTCTTGCAAAATTTTTGATGAAATAAAGTTACTAAAGATGACTTAAAAAAAATATGCAACATTTTATTCACTACATTTAATAAAATTGAATTTAATTATCTGTGACTTATTCAATTTTTTAAGATATTTAGTGACGAGACAAGCATTGTCGTTCGCCTGGTAAGCGTCACGCTTGCCCATAACAGACCCAGAATTTTGTACATACAAGATGATCTACATACAATATTTTCATGTTGATCTATTCTTCAGCAATTTTAGTAATATATTGCTTAAGCATTGCTGAAAACCCGCAGTAATTTTATATAATTAAAAATGTTGATTGTGCAAGCGAGAGAACGCGAATTGAGTTTAGATAATCAGCTAAGAAAAAAGATAGAAGATAGTTAGCCTTAAGATAATCTTGGCATAATTTGAATACAATCAAGGTGCTCCAAAAAAAAGGTATAATTATGGAGTATTCAGAAGTATCTAGGTAACGCTTGGACCACGCCCTGCGTACCCTGCCTGCCCTGCCACATCCACAGGTGGCAGTGGTGCATTAATAAGAGCCTCGTCGTTTGTTTACTAATTATGACCCTATATAAAAAGATACTTACAGAGATTTGCTAAGAAATAAGTTGCTCCTAAAGAAATTAAGGTATTGCCACTTGAAATTAATTTACACTGATAAAATCTTTGTGAAGAAGTTTTAATGGACCTTTGTGACTCTCCTTTAAATTCGTCAGTTTTTTTTTACTTATTTTGCTTTCGAGTAAGCTTTAGGAGGATTTTCAACCCCTAGGACCGTGAAAAACGGTTTCCGCGCAGGAAAGTTCCGCAATATCCCGCGCTAAGCCGGATTTGCAACTCACTCCTTGGCCGGCGGCTTCTTGTTACTTTACTTTTTAATTAAACCACTTTATGGACAGGAATTTTAAAATTTTTAAGCTGATAGAAAAAACGCGGAGTTTCATTCACGCGAGTTTGATTTTGATATTCTCTTGAGCATTCATATTTCGTTTTTACACTATCTAGAACTAGAATCCAGGTTTTTTGATGCAGACCACGTTGAAGCTTGCTTACCTTGTAGTAAGCCATGGAAGCCCTGATAAAAAGAATGGAAATGCAGACTGAAGCAACAAATTTCATAATTTTGCACTACGTGCAATTGAAAGTGTTCCTTAACATTAATATTTTCATAAACATTACATTCCTGCAGCAGCGTGCAGCAACGCCTTTTTTGACCCACGTGAAAATATGGGCTGAGGCCAGCATTCTTATGACAACTTTATAAATGTCCATTTGCAGCAAGGCTTTTATAGTATTTTTCTCAAACATTGGAAATACATTAACGTAATTTTTTTTAATAAATATTACGGATATTTTTCACAAATACGACGAAAATATTTCAGGTGGCCATATTTATGGAAGTTTCAAATTTTATGTTTTGTTTTTCTTACATAACTTCGTGCATCAATTATTTTTTTAGTGGGACCAGTAATCAAACTTCAAACACACACACACACATCAACATTGAAATACGCACGTAAAAAATATTAGAGAATGCAAAAGTGAGCTGTAAAGATGTGTAAGATCTCGAAATGGTTTCGAGCTAAAAAGTCAATTTTCGTACGTCCTTCCAATATTAGATACATTAGTTAGTAGAAAAAAATCTCGACACCACGTCTTTACTAATTGAATAGTAAGTAGAACAAACCGAAATTTTCCCGAAAAGCACTTCAAATCGCAAAGCTTAAACTAATCCGCTTAAGCTTTCCCACATCACTCACTGTCTGTCCGATTCCATCACTGAATAAGCAAATTCACATAAAATGTTACTGGAGAACGTTTTGCAAAGGAGCAGAAAAACTTTTTAGGATGCAATTAATCACGAGGCATTAGCCCTTTTGAAAACTCAAACGTTCAGGCAAAAAGTTTTTGGAATTTCACACATGCTACTCTGAAAACGGTTTCATATCGTTACGCTGAAAAACATCTCACAAATGTATACCAAAAAAGATTGTGTGTTACACACAATAGTCGTGAAAACCCGAAAATATATTGAAGTGGATTTTGCTGTTGTCAGTGGGAAAATTCCCACAAATTCGAGCAGTTTAGACGTGTTAACACAAAAAGGAAATGTGCTACACATTTTTATGAGAAAGTATCAGAATACTTTAAGTAGTAGGTGCCTACTATTTTAATTTAGCTTAACAAAAAGATATTATGTCTTACAAGATTTAATATTTTACTAGATTGGAAACAGCTGTGCGAAATAATTGCAAACCAAGAAATAATTTATACTTTAGATATTATTTACGGGGCTTCACCCGCGTAAAAAATCACCCGTGAAAAATCAGGAACCGTACATTAACCATAAAAATATCATAAAAAACCATTAAAAAAAAAAAAATGCATTAAAAAAAAATCGTCGTGCATAAAAAGTAGCCTATGTCACTCACCGACCCTCAAACCATATCCACGATAAAATTCAGGTCAATCTGACGCTCTGTTGCTGCGTGGGAGAGCAACACAAGAAACAAACCAACGACCACACTTTCGCATTTATAATATTAAGTAGGGTAAATTCCTACCAATAAATTAAATTACTTCTTAAAATCACTATATCATATATTTTATTTCTAACATTGAAGCATTCAGAGAAACATCCTCAAAATTATCGAACACATTCGGAAAACCAATTTATTTCGAACAAAGCGATATCAGAATGACGAATCGAAGAGCCTTTTGTTGTCCCAACAGAATCAATTCGTGTTTTATTCGAATGTTGAACATTCTTATCACATAAGAGCGGTAATAACCGTGGGGTGGATGGGACAATGTGGGCTGTAGGTATAAACCACAGAATTGGTTTCGTGTAGAGGAGTTCTAGAATTTAAAATCTTTAAGCAAAATCTTGTCTCGTCACGCAACTGTCATTCAAAGTTTAAACCATGCTTTGCAACAAATTTTTATTGTTATGTGGCATGCACAAATAATTGAATGGAACCCACTCAGTTACATCATGTTATAGGATTTGTCATGCTTCTCTCATCTCCAGATCAAATTGGAGTTATGCTGTGTTTTGCTGAGCTGTATCCAATCGTTCACAGAAAATGTTACGGCCTTTAAAGTTTTAAATTGTTTTAAGTGCTTAGATAAAAAGATAGAGTTTATAAACCTCAATAGTTATAGTTCACTTTTTACCCGATTGTCCAAAAAGCGTAATGTTTTTAGGGTGTATGAAAGTTTGTGTGTTTCTGTCTTACCTCATGAAGCCTTAGGAGGATAGTTGGATAGTCCTTCCGAGAGGTTTTGGCGCATTCGATTTTTGAAATTGTATAGCTGTCTCTCTGTATGTCGTGCGGGCGATAGGGAGAGAGTTAGTGAATTTTCCCAACTTTTTAATGAACTTAGCGTTTCGGGGCTAGTCTGTCATCACCCCCTAAATCTTAACAAAATGTTTTGTTTTTGGTGTCAATGGCTTGGATAAACTATAGTATGTTTTGTTCTTCAAAAAATTGTTATGGTTTTATAAAAACTTCTTTCCTTCCTCATATTTTCGACGCAAAAAAAAATATATTTTAAGTGCCTATAACAAAAATCTTGCGAAATTTTAAAAAAAAAAACAAAGTAAAAGCATAATTTTTCACGGTGTATGAAAAAATCCTAGAAATCAGATAACGTTTAGGGGTGGGTATCAGACTAGGCTTTTTGTATGGAGGGCGGTATACTCTATTCTTGAACGATTTTATAGAGGTGTCGTTGGATTCCTTTACAACCAATTTAAAAAAAGAGGTTCTCAATTCGATTGTTTTTTTTTTATGTTTGTTACCTCACAACTCCGACATTTATCAACCGAATTGTTTTTTTTTTTTTTTTTAAATTATATACATCCAGGTCCCTCCCATTTTTATCAAAATCCAGTTCTTATAATGATATCTATGAGGAATTGAGGGTACTTTTCAAATATTATAGACATACATAATAGCAGTATGTATTTTGGGTTTTGGGTTTTGGTATTTTCGAATACAGGTCAAGCATTTGCATCATAAAGTATCATTTGGTGAATTGAAACTTATGAAGAAGACCACAGATGGCCATCGAAACTCCTCAATGATACGTCTTTCTCAGATGGCGCCAAGATAATCTCGATTATGATAGTAAGGAGACTAATGAAGCAAATTGATATAAATTGCTCTCATAAAGTCGGTTTTTTTATGTTAAAATTATATTGTGTCTAGAGTGACATAAGCTACATTTCGTATTCAGATTTTTTGATTTCTTTTAGTAATAGTAATTGTTACTATTGTGAAATTTTCATCATGTTATTCCATTCTCTTCTTGACCGTTCTCATGTACAACAAGCGGCCATAGTTGTTATACCAAGGGACGAGGATCGTAAAGGATCAAATAACTCGGTCAAGATAGCCGGTGCACAATGAGCGTCCGCACATTTGGAGAAACGGTAATAGGCGCGGTATAAGGAGCGGTGCTGACTGCGTGAGATGTTTAGACTGTAGAAGCATAATAGTTTGTTAAAATGGTCAGATTCCTTGGAAACGTTTGAACGATTAACGAAAACTAACGTGGTTTTGTCACATTTTGTTTAAATAAAACTCGAATACTCACGTTAAATTGAGTCGATTATTCCGACTATAGTTTCGATCACATCCGGTGACCTTTATCAAGGCATGCGTGACACGCGCGCGACCTAGTCTTGGACCTCGTGCAGGGCAAGACGCTTAGCATTCCTTGATAAAGGTCACCGCATGTGATCGAAATTATAGTCGGAATAACCGGCTCAATTTAACATGAGTATTCCCGTTTTATATTAAAACAAGATTAACGTTATGTTTAAAACGATATTCAAGGGTTCTACTAAAAGAACTAGATGGATATAACAAACTGTTCAAAGTAATGCAAGTCTACGGTATGACATATTTGATTTTAAAACCACATACTCACCCCTAAATTTTAAACTACAGGATAGTAATCAACAAAGGTTTTTTTAATGATGAAATAAATGGTTCAAAGTTTTTTTAACCTATTTTACAATGTTTTCGTTGACTGCTTAGCTCTATTTATCTTATTGTTGGCATTTGACCCTTGCCCTGCGGTAGGCTATCCTAACGCGCTAACCACAAAGCTATCATCATATACAAGTTTTACAATAGAATAATATATAAGAAAAATATCCAAACTAGTTCTACTGGTCAATATACACAAATTTTGTATTGGGTGCCAATGCTAAACGAAATTTAATAAAAATCAAAGTGCATTCACGAAAATATTATGATAGCAATTTCGTAGCAGCTTATTCGCAGCAAACATTTAGAATTCCTTACAAATAACATAGTAAAGTTAGAGCTCTACGTTTCATTTTAAAAATGGAGAACTGTCACAGAGATAAAAGCAAAACTTAGAATTGAAAGAGCAAACTGCAACGAATAGCAAGAATGAATCAAAAATATTTCCGTTCAACCTCCAAGAACGCGGAGATATCTGCACTTCAAATCTGACTTTATTAAGAGGGAAAATAAGAATTTCTCGCACGTACAGCAAAGTTAGGACAAGTAACAAATGAGACGTGGAAAAATCGACTGAATATGTGAGCTGGGTTTTTTTACCCAAGAGCTTTTCCTTGTGCGGTTTAACGCGACGTCTAACATGTGTATGGATTAATAGAGAGCAATAAATCCATTGCTGAAATATCCCGTATTTCTTAAAAGTTTAACCACACGAGAGAAAACTTCAGAACAAAACGGGCATAACTGTAAATAGAAACCAAGCAGGTCCAGTATTTTTGAAAAGTTGTTTTAGAAAGAAAATAGTATTTAACCTATATTAATGTTCACGTATCGTTTCTCACCGCGATAATGTTTACTATAGATGTCTGAATATTTTTTTTTTCAGAATACATCGACGCACAAAATTACCCATATAAGGTGCCAGGATCCAAACCAGCCATGAATCAATAGATAAATCTAATTAATGACTCTAATATGCCCCTGGGCCATATCAATTACTGGTAGCAGCGGCAAGGCAATCTACCCGCGGGGTGAAACGTATTTATAAGACCTGGGAGATTTTAGATAGTTGAAGCTACTTGTGAGAGAATGAAATTAGTACAAGCGGCAGTGAATAGACGCATGGTTGTACAACACCACACAACTTTTGCGGCAACACCTGGACGAGATTGGTACAAAACAGGGTAGATTGGCGAAAGAGGGAGAAGCTTATGCTCTGCAGTGGGCTGAATAAGCTGCCGAAGATGATGATGATGATGGTTGCACAAACTAAGTAGATTTGTAGTTAGACACAAGATGGATCTTGTGTGATTGAGGACGTCTTGCTCCCATGATTACGTTACGGACATTTTTCCAAGGAGGACATTTTGCTATTTTGCTGGCGTTTAACTGACGGCCAGTGGAGGGTATGAGTTTTGAGTTTGGTTTTGGTTTTGAGTAAGTATATGTATGTTCATGATTCCTCTAATACCCTAAAATACTTAAGAAAAAGATTATGGCAAGATAGGTATTTCGGTGCGTCTTAGCACTGTGTGTTTCATAGGATATTATGACGTCACACTAAATCTAATATGGCGGATTTCATAAAATTGAAAAATATACCTAATTGGGCTATATATTATATATACGTCGTACATTCATTACATTATCATCCGGAAGGCGTCCACTGCTGAACAAAGTCCTCCCCCTTAGAAAAGAGTTGGCTGCCATAATCCCCACGCTTAGCTGGCGGCTTCGGAATCGGAATATTATGTGTAACTTCTCCAAATAAACACCACCACAGTGTTAAAAAAGTAGGTTTACAAAAATAAATGCGTCGTGGCTTATAAGGGCGTGGCCATGTTTAGTATATCTTGTCAATTTTTGCGATTGAAATCATGATCATCTTGATCTCATAGAATAAATAATAAAAGATTAATTAGAAAAAAATAATAATATTGAAATGTACTTTAGTAAATTGTTTTTTTCTATGCAAAAATGTCTTTCATGGTGTTTGGTCAGGATTGTTGAAAATAGAGAAAGGTCTATGGATAAATAGGTAGAGTCTATAAAACTTACACCCAAAGCACTAAGCACCCAAGCACTATCGCCGCTTGCGTACTATAAGCAGCTAGTTCATCATTTTATTTTTGCCCGACCGCCCAAGAAGGAGGGTAATATTTTTTGGCAGTATGTAAGTATATGAGTATGTAATAATCTATTTTTTTTCGTGTAGCCTAAACGGCTTGACCAATTTTGACAAGCGAGCGAGCGTGTCATTGGATTCATCTTTACGTCCTAGTGTCAGTCGGGTATTTTCTTTTTCTTTTAATAAAATTAATGCTTTGTAAACAGTATGTTACATGCCATACATTTTAACATTATTGATGCATTACATTTATTTTAACATTATTTACTGAGCAGTCTTATAAGTGCAGACAACGTGACTAATTTAGCTTTCACCTCGTACCAATATTTTGTTGTCCTGGATTATTTTGGTGTCCTGGAAACGGTTACTATTGGTCAAATTCTAATGAAGAGGGAAATCATTAGGATGATTCTTGGATTTAATGACAAAATTCCATTACTCCATTTACGACCCTATAAAATTTGAAAATGACCCACTGTCATAAAATGCAGAATCCATATTTTATGACAAAATTAGCATACAAGGCGTGGAATAGCCATGACTGGCGGGACGGGAAACTTTTTAATATATTTTTATGAAAGGCGTTTTGGCGCGAAACGTGAATGATTAATGGCGACCCTTCACTTTGGGAGCTTTCCGGAAACTTGTGATGTGTAGACTTGTTTCCTTTATTAATTAAGCTGTCGGTTTTATAATGTGAAAAACCAGGTAATTTCTTATATATTTTGAACTATATTATTATTATTTTTTAACACTAGTATTATATTTCGTTTTTCTATAACACGAGGGAGAACTGAGGAGTGAGGGTAATAGATAACAATCGATCTTCCATAGATCCGTAATCCTATGTTTTTTGTGTTGTAGAAAATGCGAATAATATATAATAGATTTAAAAAAAAAACTATACAGAAACATTTATTTTTCTTTTTTTTTTTTGTAATATTGCTCCACGGACCCCAGCCCTTTAACAAATTTTACAAATATTTTATCAAGTAAAACGGAATATAAAAACTAAGGACTTTACAAAAGGAATATACCAACGAATATACTAATAAAGAGCTAAGTGTATTATACATTTGCGTATATACTCCGAGCAGTCCAGCTCCCGCAAGCAGCAACCGTTCACGTTCAGGGAAGAGGGCGACCCGCCACACGACCCCGCCGCAAGAAGAAGCTTGGGGTATACATACAAAACTTACAACAAAGAAAACAAAAATAAATAAATAATACAAATGTTACATTTCAATATACACGCTATCTTTTTTTTCTTTTTTTTTTTAAACATTAATTTACAATTTACATGTTATTTTTCTCTAGAAAAAATAGTTTTAAAAAAATACGATTAATGCTAGCCTAGGCAATCCAACGGTGAAGGGCTTTTGCCCTGCATTGATAGTCAAGGCTCAAGTCAAAGATACATTTGTATCCTAATGACGAATTCAAATTTGGAGTTATTGTACTGACTCCAGCCCACTGAGCTATTTTTTGTATTACTAGCAACCCGCTCCGGCTTTGCACGGGTACCAAGCTTCACAGGATCCCCCGATGGGCTAATTTGAAGGTTGCCTAAAAATTTTATCCAGCTATAAAATTGATCTAGCTATTTTGGAATCTATAGGGAACATTTTATAGTGCAAAAAAAATTTTGTTGGAACTAATGACTGACGGAGTTGTACTGAAGGTACGTACCTAGCTACTTTAGCAGTAATAATAAAACTTACCTAATGTTATAGGTACTTCTCACAGAAGAGATCTAGAGGTAAAAATTTTTCCTCTTCTGTGGTACTTCTGATGTATCCGGTAACATACGAATAGGTCTCCACCAAAACAAATGCCTAAAACAAAATTCAATACCATCCCAAACATAAATCGTGAAAACGCATCGCATCGTAACAAATGGCATATCCGATTTATTCCCACTGAAACACAATCTAACACAAATTGGATTTTGAATTACGGTCCCGGAAACGACTATGTTTTAGTTTAGAATGATCTAATAACGATGTGTTTTGTTTATTGAATGTTTGTTCTGAAATTACATTTCGAGCTGCAACAAAGGAAAAAACATATTTTTTAAAACACATTTTGTGTTTATGTTTTTAAAACTTCACACTTATGGGAAGAGGTTTTGTTAGTTTCTCAACATAGTATGTAAGTATTTCTAAATATTTTCTCAATCGCTATTCAACGCGGCAATTCGGCCAGCATTTTGGGCACGATGCCTGCTGGTAGTGGTTTATTAGATTAGGGCTAGTTTTAAGTTGTATATATATTTATGATTTATTTTTACTTAGGGTTTATTTCAATTTATTTACTATTTAATGTTATTTAAGTTACCCAAATAATTAAATAAAAACTTTAGATAACCCATAAAAAAGTATAGATTTTTTTAAGCTCGACATGCTAGGCGTTTGATCTCATCTCATCTGATATTATGTGACGGTGTGGTCGTATAGCAAAGGTGAAGCTTGGCGACAGATTTTCAACTTGAGCTAGCCAGCAGAGTACTTGAAAGTACCGTACCACCAAGCTATGTAGTTTCCTCACGATGTTTTTTTTTAGCGATAACTGTGGCTAATTTTTGGGACTAACCTCGTTAAATTAAACCGGTTATTTCGAATATAGTTTCCATGACATAAAAATTAAAATCAGAACTACGGTTTCAGTTTCACACTGTCATGAGAAAAATTGCACTCGATTTTGTTTTAAGATTAGGAACACTTAAAACTTAACGACGATATTCTCAAAAGTTATAAAAAGTCAGTCCAAACGCATGGCGAATTAATAAGTGTTTTATCGAACATCTCTTCCCAGTAATCATTTTGCATATCTATAGCAAAACACCGCTCAACAGCTGCCGTTACATCGTCTTTAAATTACAACCTTAGGGCTCAAAATCTCGTCTTATGTTTCATAAATTCGGAATCTGAATAAAGATATAAGAAGTTAATGGGACCTGCCTACTTAAAAATGAATTAAATAGTGCTGTGAATTATGTAGGCATAGGATTTATTACGTAGCTCAAGGCTAAATATTTTATGAAGCTAAGAAAAGAAAAGCTTGTATTATTTTGTTTCAAGGACAAGCCACGAAGAAATTGTATTTTCAAATTTAATTTTAATCGCAGTATTATTATTTAAATTATGTTTCTTTTATTTTGTGTATTATATTATTTAATTAGTTACTTTTTATTAGTATGAACTATTTATTGATTTATTTAGATGTATGGTACAATTTGTGAGTGTATAAGTATTAAGTATATTTAATATGAACAGGACAATTTACAAAAAAAAAACTTATCAATCATATTTCTGTGCAGCGTTTATTCTTCCTAAGCCTACTAATATTATGATTTATAACACCATTATTGACATGTATTATTGCAAATAAATGATTTGATTGATTGATTGATTAATAATTCAGAGGAATATAGTCGCAGTCGTATCAGGACCAATAAAGGTGTTTCTTCGAGGTATAAAAATGAACACGTTCGTCATGATGAAAAAACTTCGCTTGCGCAATTCAGAACTCCCTACATTACAACTGTCACTCCATACAAAATTACCAATGGAAAGTTGCCAATGTTACTGTTTATGATAATATTATGATTTATAACACCATTATTGACATGTATTATTGCAAATAAATGATTTGATTGATTGATTGATTAATAATTCAGAGGAATATAGCCGCAGTCGTATCAGGACCAATAAAGGTGTTTCTTCGAGGTATAAAAATGAACACGTTCGTCATGATGAAAAAACTTCGCTTGCGCAATTCAGAACTCCCTACATTACAACTGTCACTCCATACAAAATTACCAATGGAAAGTTGCCAATGTTACTGTTTATGATAATATTATGATTTATAACACCATTATTGACATGTATTATTGCAAATAAATGATTTGATTGATTGATTGATTAATAATTCAGAGGAATATAGCCGCAGTCGTATCAGGACCAATAAAGGTGTTTCTTCGAGGTATAAAAATGAACACGTTCGTCATGATGAAAAAACTTCGCTTGCGCAATTCAGAACTCCCTACATTACAACTGTCACTCCATACAAAATTACCAATGGAAAGTTGCCAATGTTACTGTTTATGATAATATTATGATTTATAACACCATTATTGACATGTATTATTGCAAATAAATGATTTGATTGATTGATTGATTAATAATTCAGAGGAATATAGCCGCAGTCGTATCAGGACCAATAAAGGTGTTTCTTCGAGGTATAAAAATGAACACGTTCGTCATGATGAAGAAACTTCGCTTGCGCAATTCAGAACTCCCTACATTACAACTGTCACTCCATACAAAATTACCAATGGAAAGTAGCAATGTGACTGTTTACCTGAATGGAAAAGTTTAGATTTTACTTCAGCCCATTTTGTCAGCACGCAGATAAACAAGATGATTGAAAATCACCTGAAGCATCTAGTTTTAATAAAGCTGCTCGGAAACAAAGAGTCGCTTTAGAGAATAAAGTTCTTATTCGCTCTCTCACAGAACAAAGATTTGTTTTAAAATTCTCTGAAACTTATTTTGGCTTGAATATTTATTTGCTTCTTTTTCTTAATACTTTGTCTTTTTTATATGCAGTCATGAAACATTTTTGCTACTCTGCAAAAATACGCTTCTCAGCTGAATTTTTCCCCAACCATAAAACCCATGAACTATGCCTCACTCACCAGATGGCCCGACCTGCCTACACTGCTGACTTTCAAAATTATAATATTAAAATATGCCTTCATAAAAAGTCTAGACGGTAAAAAACTCGCAATCGGTCCTTCGCACAACTGTCTCCGATCGATAACGCCTTGTAATAGTCGATTTGTTTCGAAAAAAAGGCACTAGAGAGCGGAAAAAAAGTAAGGGAAGTCGATAAGACCACTGTGAGCCCTCGTTATCTGGGGTCATAAATTACCCCGACACCCTCGGGGGAGCAGGTAGGTGCCTCCCGTACTTTGCAGACGGGAAATGAAGAGACTACGTGATCCAATCGCGATTTAAGGTGCATTCGATTCATGTAAGTTAGTGAAGTCACGCTATATTCGTACTCTGGCAGTCGATTTGTGCAAACGTTCCGAGTGATTGAAATGATTGGTTATTTTCCTTTCCTCACGACCTAATTCAGCATTTCGCCGACGGTTTATATAAATTACTTTACTAACTACCGGCGCAGCTGTTAGTTAAGACCACCCTAACTATTACTTAAGCCTTCAAAATTCACAATAGCTTAACTATACGTAAACTTCGGAATCTTTGCACAGTAACAAAACAAAGAGGAAATGGGTTTACGATTAAAGTTCGGTAATAAATCTTCAGCTCCGACGTCCGGCGCGACCGCAATTTGACAGTCATATACATATTGGTACAATATTGGATGAATAACTATCCCAAACACTTTCCTTTTCAAAATGCATAATTCATAACCTCTCTACGCTCAAGTAAATAGAGCTGATATTTGAACAGCCATAGGCTGACTCGTAGTATAATGGAAGATTGTTTTGCAACAGTTTTGATAAATATCTGCAGGTGAGGCTTCGAGTTTTTCCAGCGGATGTATTTGACATATTGCTTAGATAGCGGTCATAGCACAAAATGCGGGTCATAAACTGTGGGTACTGTTGTGAAGATAAATAAACTAAATAATTTATTTACCCCAAACGAAAATGGAGACAGCGATTCATTATTATAGAGTCTATAAAATGATCTTATTGAAATAAAAATAAAATCATTAATTGAACAAAGGTAAAGAATAATAGAGAAATTGAACCCAATCGAACATTAAATAGTATAAGTTGAAACTTATTGTTAAAATCTCAATTGATTTCAGTACTATTTCAAAAAATTCCGCTAATAGCATCAGCGCGTATCAAACTCAGCGAATCTCCTCGAGGCTTGCTCGAATGGCAACATTACTGAGCCAATTACTAAAATGAGGAAGTGGGAGATTTTCTTATTACCCCCGACTTTTCCCGTCGGACCCGCTCCTAAACATCATTTATTTTTATGCGACTAATGAGAACTGACAATCGTTTCCAGTAACGGTTGGTGAGTATAATATTGATCTGTGTTCGCAGACTCGATCTTTTATATTATTGAGCATCTCAGAAAATTACAGTCTTAAGTGTGTAAAGTCTCTCGAAGGCCGATGCTCTCAAGTTAATTGTGTCTGATGCAATATTACCAGAACCATCAATTATTAAAATCATTTACTCAGCAAATTACACCCATACACTTTATAAAATAAGATAAATAATGTCAAAAAGTCAATGGAAAAAGTTCGTAAAATGTCATTCAAAAAAAAAAAATATAAATATTTGCCACAACAAACAAAAATTTGTGACAATAACAATGTTAGAAAATAAGTACATTTAAGGCAACCACCAGAAAGGTTGGCGTCCTCTTAGTAAACGACGAACATTCTGAGATATCCCAGCCGTGGGGATTTCCCACTCCCCCCTTAACTAGGCCTATGTTCAGCAGTGGACATCTTCCGGCTGATGAAGGCAGGCGAGGAAAAGGTAGAGAAAACGAAAAACTTATTTTGTAGCGCCATTGCTTTCGAAAACATTTCGAATGAGTTTTTTATGAATTGATTGAGTTAAAAAAATCTTGCCGCTTTGTGTTACTAAAGGACAAATAGCCGAGTTAATACAAAGCTCGTGTGACCCGTGTCTAACAAATCTGGTTTGGAAAACGCCAAGTTAAAAAAAAACAGATACCCAAGTATTTTAGCGGTTATTTCTGGTGTTTTAAGAATAAGTTTATCTGATCCCGCACATAAATGACCATTCCCTTGTAAATAGTATCCTTGTGATATGAAACCCCTCTTCTGCCAATTTCAGCCAGTTTCAATTGTGGTACTACTTTGCTTTTAATTACAACAGGTACAAAAAATATCCTTATTACATACATGTATATTTGTCTACATAGTTAACAAGATTGGCAGAAGCAGGCGTACATAAACCATGCGAGGTTGCTTACCCTAACCCCAGGGGTAGTCATAATTGTATTATGGACTGATCGAATTAGGAATTTCTTGGATATTTTCTGCTTCTTGCACACGACAAAGCGGAAATCCAATCTCAGATAGCATTGAGACAGGGCCGTATGAAGGTGGATCACTCTGGGGCTGTTAATAAATATCTATTAACCATTTGAGTTGTTAATTAGTTTTATTGCTATTGATGTGACGAAAAATTTAAATTTAAACTACTACTCACGGGATATTTACCAACAACTAACCACAAAAGTATAAAACAGTGCTTGACAAACTTAATGTTTAATTTTATTGTAATTTTTGTTTATTGTCAGAGATCTTTGTAATTAGTTTTTGTTTTTTAGCACAATAATTTATAAGAGTTCTTATTGTTAACCCTGACTACAAACCTGTAAGTAAAATCTGTAATGGCACACAGAAAACGCGTAATGGCTTTTGCTATAAACGTTATTGTAATTTGAGAGGAAAATGTACGGAAATTGTTCTCGTCTGCGTTTCTCATCATTCTTGTTCGGTTTAGATACGGATTTTCCGACTCAGCTGTCCGTCTTCAACCGCAAGCGAATGGTACATAATGATTATATTTGACGATATTGCTTTGCTTACTGTTTCGTAATAAATCAATGTTAAGTAAAAATATTCTTATTGCCTATATTATCTAGAAACGTTCAATATTTTCGGGCTGTTCAATATTTTCGATAATCTGATTTGTCTCGTTTTCGCGCGTAACATTTTTCATCAGCGAAAAGTTGACAAAACATATGAGTTAACTCAGCCTGTCGAACGTTTGTGAATATTGCCGTCATTGGCTATTTTTAACACCAAATATATCATTATTCATTTATTTAAATACATAATAAATATGATATTAAAATTATGGGAGTTTTTACACATGTCTTCTTAGAATAGCACGTACCTAGTTAGGTAATCAAACAGAAACCACACATAATATTAAGAATATAAATACGGTCTTTATAGTACTTTATACATCTTATTGCTACCGTCTCGTGAAACTCTTTTACGACTTGACACCTTTTCCATAAAATCCCAAAGAGCTGTTCCACAAAAGAATAATCATGAATAGTCACGGAAGCAATAAGAATAATGCATTCAAGTTAGACACCCCACTATCACAATACGGCAAAACCTGCGCGTCAGCGACGCAGGAACTCGGACGCGAAGCAGGCCAAGCGAAATCAACAAGAAAAAATAAGAGAAAAAACATTTCTCTCTTTTTCTCTCACGTTTGTTACATGGCTGTAGATGCCAACCAAATTATTAATATTTTAAACTGGAATAGTTCTTCAGAAGAGATGTTTAACAACTAGGGTGTTTCCCCCGAAGCTACCCTGGAGATGCGTACTGGCTAGACCGGAGCGGAGATGTGTAATGGCTAGAACACAGCTTAGCACGCAGCTGAGCTGCGTGCAGCAATGTACTAGCGAGAGTTGAGTGGTGCGGGCGCGGCGAGTGGGTTGTGCGACGCGGGAGAACTAGCGGTGCCACTCGCCGCACGCCACTCTGCTCAATCGTTTCGACAGAAGCTGAGCGGACACGAGATGCGTAAATAACGCAATCCTATGGGTTGTTTCTTACACATCTCCCCTCTTCTCGTCTCGTCTCCGCTTTGGTGGAGTCTGGCCTTCATGGTATGTCTTTAAAATATGACTCGTAAAAATTACTTATCAGCGTACCTGTACACACAACCAAACTTGCTGCTTATAATATAATCTGTAGTGGAACAACGTAGTTTGTATGTTTGTGTTACATATAAACTATGTTAACATTTTAAAATTATATTATAAATTTATTACATATATATATATATATATATATATATAATTATATAATGTAATTTCTGCTGCAATGTTCAAAAATCCAAATTTAAATATTTAATTTTGTTGTTAAATTAAAAAGTAATATATTGATCAATTTTAGAATAATTAGCCTTTTTACTATCGTTACAAGTTAATTATCTTTTATCACTGAAAATAAGCCTCTAAACTCTGTACCTAATAGATAGTATTAATGGGTACTGAACGCAATAAACAAAGATCCACTACACGCTCGAGAGGCTTGCCAAGCAAAGCCCGGTGCGAAGCAACTGGGACCATAAACTCCCATTGTAAAGACCTTCTCCACTTATTTATGACCCAGTCACTCCCTGCCCTCACTAATCCATACTTATTAAGGATAATGGGGAACCGATGAACAAGTTTTTGGTCTTTTATCTAGCTATAAAACAGGTTCTATCTTTATAACTGATTTAACTAAAGGTGTTAAAAGTGCTCTCCTTAATAGCATTTCGCTGATTATTTCGCTTAAGGTTTATGTAAAATGCGGGGTCAGTTAGTAGCAATTAACCTCTCGCAGACAGCTCACTGCATCATACTTAACAACATCTATTCTATAGTTTGTCACAAAACATCATACTCAGAAAAGGTTAATAATTTTTTTTTTTAAACTATCTACTTATCAAGCCAAGTGACTGCGCAAGTGAAGTGGGATACATGGACGTGGATATAAGTCAAAATATATAGGGCCCTTCTCATAAAAGTTACTTTAAGTCAATGCTTAAAATTCTCTGTCAACTTCGGGCTGACGTGTAATGTCACGCGCAAAAACGAGACAGACTTTTTAAGCATTGATTAAATTTAAGCAATATTTATAAGTAAGGCCCATTGTGATCACACTTGACTCTAGTTCCTTCCTAACAATTCGATATTTTGACATTTTTCTGCAGTAATAGGCAAGGAAAATACAAGTTCACTTAGCGTTTCATCTCACTTACGCGTTCACTTAGACTTTAGAACTTGCAGAATAGATCGGTAGTAAAGGTGAGGAAACGCATGGGGAGGCATAGTTCCCCCCGCGTTCTTACTTATTTTCATAGCTTAATGTTACCCTTGAAAACAGACGAATTACTAACAGCGATGGAACTACAGCTGTAATGTATTATATTATATTATGTAATAAATTAAAAATAACTCCGTATATAGAAGTGAGTATTGATTATAACCTGCTATCTCACCCAGTTCTCTCAAAGATCTATATCATAATTATCGCCGTAATTTTAATTGTAATTAATATTATTCAAGAGATGAAGGTCCATTTTTTAATATTTTGATAATTTTTTCTTGTTGTTGCTATAAATGCACTCGGGTATGTCCTAAGACAGCGACCAGAACCAACGGAGGACAGGCAGCAGCGTCCCTAGTTTTGTCTTTGGACAAGCTTGGGGACTAAGATAGCCCTCCCCTTTTTTAGGAGAGGCCTTTGTTCACCAGTGGACTTCTTCTGGCTGATGATGATGATGATGATATTTCTATGAAATACTTTGAATTACTTACTTTTTGATTGTGCAATGCTAACTCTATAAAATTTAAAAAAGGTTAACCTACGTAAACGCGTGGGTAAAGATGATATAGGTTGTACTCAAAGCTTAGCGATAAGCGGCTTAGTATCATTAAATCCAAGAAAACTTGAATGAAAGCTTAAGTAGATTCCTAATCTTGCTAAAATGTACTGGCTGTTAACTTACAAGATTATGAACTGGTAATTGATTTAATGAAGTTGAATTTTCTAAGCCATCTCGTATCATTTGATATTTATTGGTTATAAAATCTACGTATTTACATAGTGGCACAAACAAGTAATAAAATAACTCTATTTGATAAAATTATACTCAAATGGAAATGGTTTAAAATGGTACGCATTGAAGAAAAAGATATATATATATACATATTATATATATACATATATATATATATATTATATATACACATATTATATAGGTATATATACATTTATATATGTTCACCATTGAAAATGATGAAGTAAACTTTAGGATGTTATCTTTTTCTTCAATGCCTACCATTTTATTTTATTTTATTTTATTTTTAGTATTTTTTAGCCACTGTGAATGGCTATATGTGACCTGACCTGACATCCTGTGAAAGAGATTGCTATATTATAAGAGTTTCTGGGGAGCGAAAGGGAGAATCTATAACCTTAGTAGTTTGTTTATTTTGCTCCCGTGAAATTCATGTCGAGCTGTCCTTTTCGCACGACGTCATGTCAGGTAATGTAGCGAGGCCTTCGACTGACGAAACTAGCCCACGTCACTCTTGCCCGTAAAAGTTCCGTGCCACCCAGTCATTTGAACTTCAACAGCTCAAAACCCTGATCAGCAATGCACTGCGCTCGAAACCATAGGTTTTTTAAATTCTAAATTATTTTATGTGACTTTTGTAATAACTATTTGGCAGTCTAAAACATTGTAACATATGTCATTGTGACATTATAAATATATAATAAATTTAGTAAAAATGATACCTAACGATCTAAAAACGCAAGTTATGTAAGAACCAATTACAGAAATAATTAAAGTTTTATTCATAACAAACACATACGTACAAAAAAATAATTTACAATTACAAAATCAACCTATACTATAGGTTTGTCACGAAACCGATCCCAACTCAAAGTAATGCTGGTATTCTTTTGGGACCGGCAAGTGACGTCACGCATGGTACAATACAAAGTGCGCGATATTTATCTTGCTTCAGGATACTCAAATCTACTGTAACGACGGCTTGACAAGCAGTTTTCACGGAAAAGTCGCAATGACGAAATCTGTACTAAAAGCCCAGAAACAGAACATTACATTCACAGAAAAGAACACACTTCTGTGGTTACATTTTTAATTTACAGGTTTAATTTACCTCTCATATACTGTCAATTTATGCAATAGGTATTAGGTAGACCAGACCTGAACTGATTATAAATTCGATAGCAAACAACATTGTATGGGCAATTAGATACGCAGCTCCTATTAATTTATGAATATTTGATAACGGGCGCAAATGATAAGTGACAGGTACTGTGGCAACACTATTCCGCTATTAACGGAACAGACAGCACCACTCCCCAGGCACGAGGGAGCGAAGCTGACGTTTGGCGGGACCCGGGGATTCAGGCAAGATGCATGGCTGAATATTACCTACCTTGTGATAGGATTACAAGATTACGTCCAAGTTCATTACATAGTATAGAATACAGACAGAACAGGATGTAAAGAAATGAAAACCATGGTGATCAAATTAATGTACGATAAACTCTTTGACAGCAGTTTTTGCCCGTGATTTTTTCATCTTTTTAACCGCGATAGTGTTTTTTTTAGACATTAATTATAGTAGGTCTAATGCCTATACTCACTGTGTGCATGCTATACGTTATAAACTTAGCTTTCAATTAATAAATAATTTTAACAAATACCTTTTTTTTTGTTTAGCTTGCTTTAAAGCTTTTCATCTGCACGCGAAAGTTTGTGGCGCCATCTTTTTCCCGAATTTGTCCCTTGATCCACCTAGGTACTTCACGTAAACATTCGTTCATTACCTCTTTAGTATCCTGAAACTTGTACATCACACTGATATTATAAATGCGAAAGTTTGTGTGTAAGTATGTAAGTAGGGAAGTATGTAAGTTTGTTTGTTCCCGTTTAACTCTGTAACGGCTGAACGGATTTGAATGTGAATTTGTAGCTTATTCCCTGGATTAACACATAGGCTACTTTTTATCGCTGAAAAATATTCGGTTTCTGTAAAATAGTGGGTAAAACCTCGGGGCGCAGCTATTCATAATTCTCATTAATTTTTCAATAAACCACAACCAGTTAGCGGTTTGTCGACTATAACGACTCATTCCGGCACCGGTTACTATTTATTATTGTTTACGTTATTCTGCGCCCAGAGGGTACAATTTCGTTGAGTTATTGCCTTTGACCCCAGTTACTTACACATGGATACTGGACAACCTGAATATTTCTCTCTCTGTCTCATGAAGCAAGAATAACAGAGACAGATAGCTCCTGAGTCCTGGTCAGCCGGGCCCCTGGGAGCAGGTGGATTTGTGGTGCCTCTCAATTTATCGCTAATTTTATTTGTAAGCTCGCTGTAAATTTTATTGTTTTTCAGCAATGTTTTACGAGCTTGGACTGTGGATCGCCAAACTGGGAAATAAAATGTTCCTTTCGGTAATTCAGAGGTTTCATATAAATAATGCTACACCTGGAAATTTATTCGTTGTTTTTAAAGTCGGAATATGCCATAGTTCGGCCGTGATATCACCAGATCAGAAGCGACAATGCGGTCGAACATGATGTGACTTTGTGATCTTTTTCCAGGAGTTTAAGAGTGCCGCCAACAAAATGGCCCCTACTTAAAGATTAGTTTAACGTATAAGTTGCACAAAATGAGGAGTTTTCCAAAGAAAAAACCTGGTAATAAAAGTACCTAATAGATGGCGTTAGATGTAGCTCGAACTTCTTGGCTTTTCCTACAATATCTTTTGTACAAAATCACAATAGTTCTTGAAAATAATACGAGTTAGTAGCGCTTACACGAAAAAGCCAAGCGCTGGAACCCAGCAATCTCATTAAACGTATCTCATCTCCTCTTATTGTTACTGCTACTATACAGGTAGCAATATCGGATAATACGAGCCGGCGGCGATGGAGTTAAATCTCTCCTATTTATTATCAGATACTATGTTTGGCTGAGATTCTGTTCGGGCTTGAACAACGGCTCTTATTTTCTGTTATTCTTTATGAGACATTTTTTTTTGGAATGTTAGTCTGTTATGAAGAATGTTGAGTCAGAAAATCATAGGAATATGTTTAGCTGAGATGTTGTTCAGACTTGAACAACTTTATTATTTTTGATCGACTTCAAAAAAGGAGGAGGTTCTCAATCCGACTGTTTGTTCTTTTTTTGAATGTTTGTTACGCGATTACTTCACCAATTATGAATTGATTTTGATGATTCTTCTTTTGTTTGGCAGGTCATACTTTAGAGGTAACCCCATATACATTTTATCGAAATTCATTCAGCGCTTTCATTTAAAGTCATTTTATGTATGTTCCTCGACGACTCAAAGACGGGTCGACTAATTTGGAAAATTATTTTTTCGTCTGAAAACGGAATACTTCCCAGGTCGTCTCGTTGTTGTCTCATTGGTCAGGATTTGATGATGGAATCCTGGAGGAATCGAGGGAAATCCTCAAAAGTTAGGTTGATTAAAATCAAACCGAATTAAGGCAAAGTCAAACCAAGCCGAGGGAAGTCGTTTATGCAATTTTTTTGCATAAAACTATTTATCAGTTATTCTTTAAGAGATATTTAATTATGAAATGTTAGGTATCAAAAATGTTGAGTCAGAAGATAATGTTGGCCTATTGGCCGGTTGTCATGTTGCTTATATCGTTCACACACGTTTTTCTAACTCTTAGCCCATTGGCCAGGCCAGAAATTTGACCATAATCCGTTAAAAGCTGGCCATATTTTTAAGCAGAAGCTTTTGAAAGAGCTTTTTCTCTGGGACATCTGGGACATTATTGCACACAATATCATTATTTTTTGACATGGGTTGTTTTTTAAAAGAACCCCTTTGCTGTATAACAACTTTTTAGATGCTTTTTCAATGGTGCTACAGTATCTGATTATCTTAGAGGGTCTAAGTTTTGTCTATACGTTGTGTGGTTCTTAATAAAGAGGTCTATTTCAATCTTTTATGGGCGGTCATTTCCCGAGTATTCTGTTTATAAGATCGACAGGCTAGGTGCGTAAGTAGTCGAAAAAAGTAGGTACGCCTAACTTATAATGGTAACTGGCTCTCAAATGAGGCTGCCGGAAAAACAACGTTAGACAGACAAAAGACAAAAGATCCCTTAACAACAATAGCGAGCACTTACATTGTGACTACTTAATGCCAACTTTTTGCTGACAATGGAAATGAGAGGATGCCTTTACGATTCTAGGGATTTGGGTCAATCAATTTGTTTTTATTCGTCGTGAATGAATAGGGCGTGAGAGCTTTCCGGAAAATAGTTCTGATTCCTGAGAAAACACGCTAAGCACATAGGACGAGAGATAGAGGAGAAATCACAGAGATGTTCAAAATAGACCTGTGTCGGTCGGTAATTTCTCGCGAACGATAACCCAAGTGAACGGCTCAAATAATTCGGTCGATCAATCGATCTCCTAACCGATAACCCAAGTGAATCACTACAAGTCATAAATCAAAGACCCACTTGATACCGCGCGATTCGCGGTTCGCGAGCTGGATTCTACGAATCGGCTTCTTCCTAACTTCTCACTGGTTTTATCATTCATTTAACTTGGCCTTTTAGCTAGTCATCAGAAGACACTGCTGAACAAAGGCCTCCCCCTTCGAGCGCCACACTGAACGATATTATGCAATTTACTTGCACCGGTTGCCCGCGACTTCCACATTACCGTCAATCCACCTACGCTGCGTCTTCCGGTTCGACACAACGTGACAGATAAATTTGAGTTAGTTGTCAATTTAAAATACAGTATTTTTCATTAAAATTGCTAAATGAAATTTAATGTATTTTTTTTTAAATGATAATTACAGGGAAAATGTCGAGAAGAGCATAAGTTTCTCTCACATATATATTTTTTGCATTTAATTGGTCGTTCGTAGAAATAGCTTTTAACGTTATTATTTGTAATCCCTATTGATAAATCGCTCTCTCCCTCACTAAAATAACTATGTATATCCCAGACACAATAAGAGCACTAGTCTCACATTTCATGTCCCTTTCTCCCAGAAAATCCTGGAATAAAAATACTTTCTCTGCCTGGAACCCTCTCGGATTTTCCTTAGCGTTTATTTTTTAGCAGTTCGTTTCAATATCGCGAGCTCTAAAATAAAGGTAGAAATTGGTGCTTGCAAATATTACTGCGCACTTATTTGGAGTGTATGTACATACATTTATAAAGCTGTTAAACCACGGTTTTACCCGTGGTTTTACAGTTTTCTAATATAAATCGGCTACAAAATAACATAATTAAAACTCTTATTAAATGTAAAAAATAAAGTTTCACAAATTGGTAGCACCTAGCACTGTAAAAGTTGTTAACTGTTGATTTAAGATTAACTAAAAAGATTGCTTACATACTTTCACATTATTTTACTAATTATTAAATTTTTATTTTTATTTTTTAATTTTTTTATAGACAGTATTTTTTTGTGCAATGAAGAAATAAACAGTTAATTTTATTTTTTCGTTGTTTCGCAAGACATTAAATAAGGGCAAAATAATTAAATACACAGCAATTAATTATAATTATATTCAATATATATTAATAATGTTACTACGAAATAGGAAGGCATCTATTTCGTAGATAAACTGTAAACTGTAGGAATACAGTTACAGTTTCTAATAGAAGTTTTGTATAACTAGTTATGTGTAGTTATGCTTCTGTGGACAAAAAAAATGTATCAAAAAGCAATCGTTTTTATTATTTTTTAGTATTTATTATTTTTTTACTTTTTTTGTAGCTATTTGTGACTATTTCAAAAATGCGAATAAAATAGTACTGAACAAGAAAAAATAATGTACTTAGAAGTATAAGTTGTAACACAGATTTAATTATTACTTATACACTGTCTGACAATTCCATGTGTGTTGCCTTACTGTGCCAGGTACTGTGTTATACCTACATTTATGTACATAATTAGTCTTTAAGTTTATGTCCTAGTTATCCGGTCTAATTGCCCAAGAAGGTAATGTTTTTGGGGTGTATGTAAATATATAAGTATGTATGTTTGTGTGTTCCTATATTACCCCCTGTAGCCTAAACAGCCTGATGGATTTCGACAAAAAAGGTATCGTTAGATTGCTGAGTGACATTGGCTTCATTTTGTAGTCGGGTATTTTGTTTTTCTTTTAATGATATTACTATATGTGCTTTCGCATAAATAAGCATAAACATTGCAATTTAATATCGAATCTTAGACACTCGCTAAAGCATGTCGTATAAACAAAGGTGATGTTATAGAGAGTTGTTATTACCTCCACTGGCGGAGAGTTTGCGAGGATTATTACAAGTCTAGCAATAAAAGGAGGGGGACTTAACGGCACCTGGTAAATATTAAAGGGGAACGAGTGCAGGGTAAAGAATAAAACCGACTGTAACGTTTGCCACCAAACGTGACCCGTATGTTATGAATTTATTATTGGCTATCTACATAATGCATGAACAAAAGCTGTGTTATATCTCTGTTTAAGTTTTAATCTAAGCATATTAAGGGTTATAGAGTCGTGCCACAGTACATCTCAATAACTCAGGCACTTGTCTCACTGCCGGCGAGGAAGCGACGAGCTATCGACTATATTCACGCTCAAGAGACGAATAGATATAGATTCCATGTGAATAAAAGAGGCACATATATTAATAGTTGATCGCCCTCTACATATAACTCTTGGTAAAACTCTCTCTCGCTCTCTCTCCGCTAGTTTATGGCAGCGACAAGAGCGAAAGATAATACTCGCTGAGCGATGCTCGCTTGGAGGTCAGAGTGCCGAATGCCAGTTTTCTAAATGCGTTTACTTACTCGATCGCGTTAACGTTAACTAAAATTTGTATGAAATAAGAGCAGCGCCATCTAGCGTCGTCTAGATGGTGCTTCTCTTACTTCATAAAATCATAGTTACCGTAAACGCGGTCGAATAGGTAAACGCAATTATATACTCGCACTCGGCACTCAGAACACTCGCCGAGAGACTCTCTACACTGTGTGTACACTCGCTATAGCCCAGCGAGAAAACTATCGAAACTATACACTCGCTTCTCGCTGCTCGCTAACTCGTTTCTAGTTCCTAGCTCTACTAGCTGCTCGATAACTCGTTTCTAGTTCCTAGCTCTACTCGCTGCTCGATAACTCGTTTCTACTTCCTAGCTCTACTCGCTGCTCGTTTTCGTCGGCGGTCGGACAAGTCCCTCATGTTCACATTACTGAAGATATAAAATATTAAGTGTGTATGAAGTAAAGAAGAAACGATACCCCACTCGTCAAAATCAGTCAAGCCGTTAAGGCTACAGGAGGTAATATAGTAACAAACATACTCACATACACCCCAAAAACATTACCATCCTTCTTGGGCAGTCGGGTTAAAAACTTTAATATATTTCGTGTATTATAAGAGAGAGTTACACTTAGGTGGGCTTAATCCTTTAACCAAATCCAATTCAGATTTACATTAAAAAAAATAAAGAAATGCGAAGTATCTCACTATCCCTTTGTTTGTATGTACTATTCTCAAACAGACTTTTTACTTGCCTAAAAGTATGAACCGATCTTTATAAAATTGAGCAAAAACATTGTGTACACCTTGAGGTTAGTAACTTAGGATAAGTACCTATACAGGTACTAAGCATAATCGTAAGAATCTGGTAGCAAATAAAATTCTAAAAAAAAGAATATAATATTTTATTCCAGCGCTGCATTTATATAAATGCAGCGTAAATTTCGCGAAATATTCTCCAATTTTTTCCATTTTCACGCTTCGTATTTGATTTCTCGATTCGTTTGAGCTTCTCATTTCTTGAATTTACTGAATAGGCACAAACTACCTCGAAATTTCTGGTTTGGTTAGCACTTTGTCAATATAAATGTTGTGCGTCTTTGTAACAATATGTATATAGTACAAATCTGTTGTATCAAGCATTTGTTACGACAAAGTTCGTCAATGTCCATCAGTATAAGGAGTCTTCTAAATTGGGGAACCGCGGTGGGTAAAGAGGCCGTTACTCTTTGCAGCCACCCCGAAGCTCAGAGCTGGATTAAATTGAAATTGAATGGTGTTCTCAAGGAGAAAATGAGAGGTTTCTGAGGAAATGAAGCTCTAATTCATGGGGTTGATTTGGAGCCTTCTGAAATTGTGAAAGATTCTAAGCTTATAAGCACCCTAATATTTTACTGGAAACATTGCCCTTCAATCCAGAAAATAGGAAACAGCACACAGTTATAAACAATACACAGTAATGAGTACACAGTTGACTAGCCTTGTGGCTCAGTGGGTGGATTTCCGCCTTCTGAGCTGTGGGTTGTGGGTTCGATTCCCACCCAGGACAAACATTTTTGTGTGATGAACATGGATGTTTGTTCTTTGACTGGGTGTTTCTATGTATTCTATGTATGTATTTACAAAAAAAAAAGTATTTATGTATTCTATCAAGGACCCTATTCCTGTGCGCTCGAGATTATCTCGGTGACTGTCTCTCTAATTTAAAATTTAATGGGAGTGAGAGAGAGAGAGATAAAAATGTCATTTCTCCGAATAGGGGCCCAGTTATCTGGTTCCCATAATACAAGCTGCTTAGTTTGGGGCTAGATGGCGCTGTGTGTAAATAACACCAATATTTATTTATTTAGTAATGTCGGCAAACATAATTTCTTTGTTACAACCTATTACATAACTACATTAACATTATGTGTCACTATACTTACTAACTTTATTAAAGTAAACGAGAAAAAATATACCTGTTTTCAGTAAAACTCACGAAACCTTTTATTTAATTTTCGTCGTGAGAGACCTATAACGCTCATTTTTATGTTATGACAGCTTCGCTAAATTGGGTGGGTATATTATTAAATGAAAAATTGTGAGACACACCTGTTATGTTCCGTATTAAAATATAATCTTCCAAGACGGTATCTCATAACACCAGGCGAATAAAGAAGAATTTAATCCGCGGAAACTTGATGGCAAAAATTTATGGTAAAAAAATGAGACAATTCTTGTTATAATTTACCGTGTTTTTGGTAGTACACTTACACCCGTAAGTGATATTAACAAATACTTAAATTTTTGATTGCTTATTTCACTGTGCTTTTTAGAGTTTCGTACCCGAAGTGTGTCAACCACTTTATGACGCCGTCTCTCCGTCCGCCGACCTTTAAAGGTTCCATAGATCTTTTGAACAGTTGGTGGCTTTAAACTTTAAACTACACAGATTACGGCAAATTTCCTGAAAATTAATAAAATTAAGGGAGGTTATAAACAAGAAAAATATTATATTTCTAAAATTCGTGATTTTGCTCTATCGTATCATTCCAATCCCTTCAGCCGTTCCAGAGTTGAACGGGAACAAACACACTTATATACTTACCTAGTTACCTCTTGCCTACATACCTACTTAACCACATACACACAAACTGTCGCATTTATAATATTAGTGTGATGTCGGCTTACAGTAATTCAATGCAAAGCAGATAAAGATTGCTATAAGAAATAAGTAGCTACTTACATATAAAACGTTCATCCAGAAACAGAAAATCTAAATGACTAGATACTAAGGCATACCGTTGTTCAGCAAAGCTCTAGAAACAAGCGGAGTTTGCGTAACACGTATCACGTATTTCCTCCTACTTCAAGACTCATTGCCACCGTACTGCTTCGCGCATGTTTGCTATAGCACGCTATAAAGTGGAAATTGCCTTCCTAGCTGAATTCATCGCGACAGTGGCGCCACGTACGCTAATATTAAAGCAGTCATCTGGACAACTCCAGAAAATTGCGAATGAAAATGAATGACTAGACAACCTCTTCAAGTTTTCAAACATTTATGGCCAATTTATTTTCTTTCCTTCAATTTTGGAAGACTCATTTAAGTATAGTTCCAGAAATCCAATCGAGCTTAGTAATTTTATTAATTAATTCTTAATTTTCTGTAACGCCTTTTATTTATTAGTAGCTGTTACCCGAAACTTCGTTCGTGTGGAGCTACAAAAAAAAATAGCCCTTGTACGTTTCCTACCCTTAAGAATATATCTTTGCAAAAAATCAGGTGGATCCGTTCATGCGTTTGGCCGTGAACACGACACACAGACAAACACCTAGACAAAGAGACAGATAGACAGAGCTACTTTCACATTTATAATAGTAGTAAGGATAGTCATATTTTATATGTACAGCGGGGATTTGAAACTCGCTACCGGAGTCATTGTTTCCTGAAAAGTTCAACATGGGTGTCTTCAAATCTAGATTAAGCAGGTACCCTCTAGGTAGGCGTGCTCCATCCGAAGCCACGGCAGGATGTGGTCAATCGAAAACCTTTTTTGAATTAAAAAAAAGAACAACATAATTTAATGAAGATACTGTATGATTGGATGAATTAACTGATCTATGATCCTAGAAGCACCTACATATCACAGAACCAGCATAACTTAGTCGTAACCACGATTGGTACAGAGAGATTAATGCATTCCAGGCACAGAACATATAATAATATGGTCCAGGGAAATTCTAGCGCAGTGCAAATAATAGGTACGAATACGGAAGAGGAGATGCGTCGTTTAAGCTCTCGGAATCCTCGTAAAGGTTCTATAATTTTGCGAACTATTCAAGATTCAATACAGACTTCCTTCCGGCCAGAGCTATCTCTTTAAACATTTAAAAAAAATAAAGAATCACGATGTGGGAATTTAAAATAAATAGTCAGTTATCTTTAAAACCAAAGTTTAGTTTGGTTATCCATTGCCAAAGTTACTTGCCATTTTCACCAGCGAGTAGCTTACTTGGGACTTTAAAATAGGCTCTAAGTGGTTTAGGATATTAGATAGGTATAATAATCATACAGACAATCAATGTCATAACTTCCTATCTTTTAACCGTAGTCGGTAATAAAATATTTGCTCATCCATAAATTTCAAATAATCTACAAAAATTTTACTCAACCTATGCCTTTTAATGCATTGACTATGCGAATGCATTATATTCAAGTGTATTTTCTATCCGAAGACGCAGCGTAGGCAGGCCTCCCACTAGGTGAATGGAAGACATTGTGAAAGTCGCGGGCAACCGCTGGATACAAGTGGCACGTTGTCGCTCGGTGTGGCGCTCTAAGAGGGATCCCTTTGTTCTGCAGTGGACGTTTTCTGGCTGATGATGATGATGATGTTTTCTATCGAAAGCCACATCTATCGGTAGTAGACAACAGAACTTCTCTAATACGAAAACAGAGTATTACACAATACCCACACAATATAGACATTTTAATAAAAGCGCATATTTGGGTGTGTCGCCGCCGCGGGGCGCCACCGTACAAAGAGACAGTCCAGCGATATTTCACTAACGAATTAATTATAATGAAATATGTCCTCAGTATTCAAATTTCTATATAGTTGCGACAGAGAATGGATTGTGTTGTTTAGTTTGAGGAAATAAGTTGTATAGGTATCTATATTGATTACGTTGATTCAGCACAGAGTGGATTGTTATAAAGACTGACTGCCAGTCAACCTTAAGACACTAGCCATATTCTAAATCTAAATGATGTATTAATTCATTATTTGGTTCCGGGTTGAATGTAAATATTTCCAGAAAAAAAACTGGGCCATTTCGTTCAGTTCAAGTGTTTGACAAAAAATACAAGAAAATTCGAATTTAGCTCATTATAGCATTTATATTTAGGGCGACGAGGCCCGACGAGTAGAGGCCCCTGAGTTGTCTCATCGGGTACACGCGGTTAGTTTCGGTTTTTATGGCGTTACATATAAAACCTACTAGCCTACCTTTTATAAATCTACTAGCTGCGTCCCGCTGTTTCACCCGCGTGGTTTCTTTTTACCCGACGGCCCAAGAAGGGTAATGTTTTGATGTTTGTGTGTTCCTTTATGACGTCCTGTAACCTCGGCGGGTTGACCGATTTTGAAGATCGTTGGATTCGTCTTTTTGTCCTGAGTGATATAGATTACTTACATTTTGCAGTTGTTTTTCTTTTAATCAATTTACTTGTTTCATAAACCACCTCAGTATTGAGGCGAAAAAATCAAACAAAAAAAAATTTAAATCGGTCAAGCCATTTTCAAGGCTTTGCCGTTCGTTAAGCAATTGATTTTTATATAATAAATTTTGCAGTTTGATAAGAAACTACATACTCAGCAAACGATTAGAACATAAAACTTTAGTGCTAAAAACGTTCCAAAACCAAAAAAATATACCATCAAATATATAAATCAGGTACCTACCATACAAAGTAGATATAAAATAACTAGTAGTTCGCGCCGAACTGAGACCTCGCGACCCCTATATCTTCACAAACCCTGGACCGATTCAGCTCATATTGGAACTTAAAAATTGTATTGAAATAACAAATTGAAATAACAAAATTTCATGAAGATCGGCTCAACGGTTCGCAAGTTATTATCGGACAAATATATACACAAACATACAAACATACATACAAATGCCGATTTGTCCCAGTAAACTCTGAGACATTCGCTTCGCTCGGTCAATAAACTAAGTAACGTAAAAATATATATGTATATATAATCACAGAAGAGAAAAAAATGTATTTATTTTTATATCTTTCTGTTTTCTGTGTATATAATATACCTGTTTTAGCAATAAACACCGCACCCCTATCGTGACTTGTAACGTGCTTGTGTTCTTATTTGTTAAAATCGAACTGTCAATAAACAACAATAACATTCAATGGAACAACATTCGATTCTATAAATAACTTGTTTTTCATATTGGAAACAGATAAATGTTGAGTACAGGTACCATAGAAATTAAACCAATATAGAAAGCTTGGTTTGTGATAAAACTACATACTACTGTAATTTCTCATTGGCTTTACGTTTTTATGATCGAAAGGATAAGCTGGATCAATCTTGGACCCTTATTTCTATGTGATTAAACCCCTGATTTCTATTTTACTTGTAACTACTATTGTAGACGGCAGCGAATAAACCAATTAACCAAAAGTCGAGACTACAGTACTTATCTGTAAAGGTAGATAGATGTTTACTTTACTAAATACTCAATAGAAAATATCTTAGAGTGAAGAGTGCTAGAAAAGTCACGCTACTCTAATATGACACCTGAAATACCTACATCAGAATAAGTTAGTTCAATTAACATCCCTACGAAAGGGGATAGAACATTTGTGGCATATCCATTATCCACCCGCAGCCTTTTTTTTTTCCAAATATTTTGTTTAAGTGCGCTATACCCATATATACTACTTCCATAATGCGCGGAAAATTCGAAAACAAAAAAAAATATTGCGGGGGTGGTAAATATTGTATATGCCAGCTTCCGTAAAAAAAATGTTCGAACCCCTTTCGTGAAGCTATTCTCTCTCGAACCATACAAACTCAAACAGATATCTACTACATTCGTCGTGTCGGATCCCATCGCAATACGTATAATTCAGTTGCCCGATGCACCATGCGGTGTAGCACAGATTGAACTGAGGCAGGTAATGTACCCCGCAGAGTTTTAAAAAAAAGATACAACAAGAAACAATTTCAATTGCAGGTGACGTATACGTACTTTGATCCAATTACGCTGTAGATATACCGGGTGTTGGGTTAGAGCATGGACGACATTTTGTACTCGACATTATGAGCTGTTCCACAACAGCTGTTCCATGGTAAGAATTGTTCATAATAACGAGATGATATCCTAGAATATATCCGTGGTCTAAACGAACACACAGATACGTATCCTAACTAATGTTATAAATTCGAAAGTAACTCTGTATCTCTCTCCCTCTGTCTATCTGTCTCTATGTTGTAAGGTTGCCTGGAAGAGATCGCTTTGAGCGATAAGGCCGCCAGTTATTACACTAGTCTTAAGTTGGTTTTTGGTCATTTGTATGTTATTTCTGGTGTGAACATTAAAGAGTTATCTATCTATCTATCTATGTGAATCTGTCTGGGTGTTTATCGCGTTGTCACGGCTGAACGGCTACTTTTTTTGGAGGTCCACGCGGACGAAGTTGTGGGTAACAGCTAGTACACATATAAGTTGCTTTCTTACTACCTACTATAATCACTTAAGAAGTTAGTGATTTCACGTTTCAGAAGTTGTGAAATAAAATCCCGAGAATTCCTCTTTCGTTTGACATAATCATATTCTTTACAGAACTAACAAGATTTCTCTCGGTAACGTTAATGTTTTTAAGAATGTTGATATTTCGCAAAGGACACTTACAAATACAAGTTCCCAAGTACTCAAAATTATATTTACCTCAATCGGGAATAAAATTTCCGTAATGAATTTCCATCCCATTATCGGCTCGTATCTTCGTAATCAAACTGGTATCGCAAAGCAAATACTCCGCGATAGTCATCTCCAGCGAGATAAATGTAGGAATAGCCACACGGTTACACATACCAGTTACAGCAATGAGCATGTCGAATTAAAATTCAAATTGGAGACAGGAACGATAAAACTCGGACATTAAAATAGAACAGCCGGCCGAACATGTCAGCAGGTCCGACCCAACGCACACATAAAGTCAATTTTGTTCTGCATTTTACGACATTGAAGCGAATCGGACGGGACGAGCGGACAAGACTTCAAGCCCTAGCCGCAAACCTTAGAATAAATTCACGCAACATCACTGTTGCAGCTTGCAAAACATGCCGGCAGTGTTGTTCGGTGTTTCCCGAGACTGAGCGGAGCTTTACGGGCGGAATCGGCGAATTTCCCTCGAGTGTTGTAAAAACCTCCCGTTCGGAGGACAGTATCGGCCTATCGGCGCGCGTGGTGTCTGTTCGGATTGCGATTGCTCTCGTCAAATATCCGCAAATCCGTCGTTCAATAACTTCCATTGTTTATGCGAAGGCCCAAGTTTACGCGGACTGTCCGGAGTGACTGCTGTAATACCAATATCAGGATTATTTGCTCCGTTTTGCCTTTCCCTGTAGAGGGATCCTCTAGGAAACGATCTCATTTCGAAATATTCTCATTACTCGGGCGAAATCTTTTTACTTTACGGCACGCGCCCCTTTTTCGTGTTCAGCCAAGTACGAAGTTTTCCTCTCTCATCGGCTGCGAAAGTGAATGACTAATAAGAAAGGCGAATGATAGCAATCTACTCGCACCCGCGCCGGTTTCTCGTATTTAATTAAACTGAAAATGAAAACTCGTTTTAAGTTTGCGCCAGTAATGGGTGAAATGAGCTATTTTTATTATCCGAAGTTGAAAAATATTCTTTCTTTGTTGACAGGCTTACAAGCGTGTCTCTCAGCGGGAACATCTAAGAAAAACTTACAAGAAAAAGGAATCGTGCAGTAAAAATGTTAGAACTAGCCATACATTCGTATTTTATCTTTTTTTGAGCAATAAATATGTCGGCCGCCCTCGCACTCGGAAAGTACTCTGAACTACTAGCTAATAAATTCATAAGATTAATGATGGATACGATATTTATTTAGCTAAGTACATTTGCCGTGAAACGTAATCTGTCTTAATGCCTATTAATCTCTTACGCACATTAAATTTTTATCTTAACAAGTTAATGGTCGATTCGTGTGAACATGAGAATTTGATGATTGATTTGACGAGATGCCTTTGAAATGCTATCGCAAGTTTTATTTCTTTTTACAAAAAAAAATGAATGATAAAAAATAAATGAAATAGGTCTCCATTCCTAGGGTTCCGTAACAAACTAAGCAACCCTTTTAGTTTTGCAGTTTCCGTCTATCCGTCCGTCTGTATGTATCGATATTTTTATTTGGACGCTATAAAGGACTTCAACGTAGAAACTAGTACATGTAAGTACACCCGCAACAAGATAGTATAAAATTGTTTTGAAAAAATAATATGAGGACATGAATATAACATGATAATGGGGTATGAAAAATTATCCATCTCCTTTTTCTTCCGAGGAGGCCTTTGTACAGCTGCGAACGTTTTCTGGCAATAATGGCATTTTTCGAAAACTGATGAAATTTAGACTACTAGCACAAACAAAAATTACTTTTAAAATTATCATATCACTGAAATTTTAGTCTAGTATTTGACATAATATTTTTGTGAAGTCAAGAAAATGTTTAAAAAAAAACACAAATACAACTTTGCACACTGAGAATTTGACAAAAATATTTTTTTTAAACAGCTGCCATGATCAACACACAACACAGCAGATATTGGCCTCGATTCTGTTGTACACTCAAGACTAATTTAACAGGAATAAAATTATATGCGGTTCTTCTCATGTCACATTAGCGAGAAAAGCACGCCAACGATCTTTGAGCTGTCAATTTTAATAAGTTAATGGCTCAACAGAATCGACGTCATTTTTTGCAAACTTTATCCGGCCATATCACTAGATAATGCAGTAGGTACGGCTGCTCTGTTTTGCAACCTTTCTTTTCCCTTAGACCCTCTATAACGCCGTGCACTCATTGATTTAACAACTAGACCATATGCGCATGAAACAAACCACCCTCTGTGCAAAGAAACACCATTAGACACCACGTGGGACCGAACCACCGAACCCCACTCCCCAGAGACTAGTGGTTGGTAGGTAATGCGTGGTTCCGTTGCATTCTTACTTTCGCCACTAATTGGTGCATTTGGGGCCGTGAAACCCCAGTTGCTCTCTGGGGATACGATGGCTTTTTCAATGTCAATTTATTTGTAGGTAATGAATACGGGATCCAGTGTTTCGGGATTTGTAACGGATATTAAGCATAGAGTCGTAGATTCAACAATTTTTTAACCAATACTAATTTTACCCAACGCTTAAAAACAGTGTCATTGTTTTATGCACAAAAAGACACAATTATTTGTAATATTGGGACTTTTTTGCACGCATCTTTCGTCTGAAGACGGTACTTCCCCTGTCCGTCGTAAGAGCCCGCCTGGGGAAGTACCACACTTTTGCCAGTTATTCAACCGCAAACCAGTAGTGTACAAACATTTTTGTGTTCCGGATTGAAGGGTAATGCTCTCAGCCTAATTACTGAGTATAAAGAGATTTAGCATCTAATATCTCAGAGGGACGAGCGCAGGATAATTTAGAGAGTATTATGTTCCTTGATGCCACGTATTGTTTTGAACTGCTGTAGTACAAAATTGTGGGTGTCATTGTCATTGTTATAGGCAAGCGTGGCGCTTACCAGAACTCAGTGTATAAAAAAAGCTATAATATACATTGACTAGCATACGATAGTATGGCGTTGACAAAAAAATATGAAAATGCTCTTGACTATCTACTTTCGATTTTTTTACTTATGCCATATTATTATTTTTGACAGTTTGAAAATGAACTTCCGCAAAGTTACGCCTGAATCAATCAACTACTTATGCCATGCTTATTTTTAATTATTCACATTAAGGGGAAAGGAAACAGTGTTTTTTTTTTAAATTGCAGCCTTTAGGTGGAGCTCCTGGTTTGTATTTCTTCTCGGGAAATGCATTTATGTTATGTATTGTAAGAATATGCACCCCTAGCATAACTGTATAGAAGAAACAGTCGCACGTTTTCGATAGCAAATGTGCCAAAGTAAAACAGCGCCCTATTTTATAAATTTTCTATGAAATATGTAACAAAAGCTTCTTCTTAACCTGAAAGGTACAAGTAGAGTTACTGTTTGCATTTTTTACTCGTCCCTATAACTCCAAAAATATTGGACTTACTCATCCAATATTTTGCCGGGTTTTTGCTTCTAATCCGAAATATATTAAATAGGTACCGTCAGAGTCGACAAACATCATCAAAATTCGAGAGCTGATCGACATGCAAGGTCCATTATCCCTGGCCCCGTCCATCGCAGGACATTTATCTGCTAAATTTCACGCTCCCTTGCAATAATAATATAGAAGGAGGTTCTTATCTACCCTTTATGGCACTAGCTGTGCAGATAAATATAGGTTCCATACGATGGATTTGTGTGAGATATAAAATTGTACATTATGTGCATTTTTAAGGTTCCGTACCCAAACAAAACTTACTATTATTAAGCCTATTTTGTCATTTCATCTTTTTTATATATTTTTTTTTTATATTTTTTTTTATATATATTTAACTCAGGTGGTTGCACATACACGTGTTTTTATAACGTTTTTGGATTTCCTTTATGTTTTTACTATAAACCGCAATACATACAAGCGTCAAACTTATGATTATAGTACAAACGTGTAGATGTATAGATAAAAACAAAAAGTGTAGATATAAAAAAATAACTAAAACGCACCCAAGTGTGAGTCCGGCTCGCGGTAAGGTAAGGTAAGTTGGTAAGGTTTTTGGTAAATTTGGTACGATATATAGAATCCGTCTCGCAGTTGGTCGGTTTTTTACAGAACACTTTTCAGATCTAAAGAATAACTAAAAGATTAATTAAAGGCTGATTCTTCATCTACATTATATTGCACCACTGATACGCAAATGGAGAACGTAAACTGTGACGCAAGCAAAGTAAAATTAAAATCAATAAGTACCTATCTACAACATAATATAGACTCAAATTTGACCATGCCTCAACGAAAATCAAACAATGTCCGATGCAGAATTCAATTTTCCTGAAGCATAGTAAATAAATGGTGTAGTTAAATATTTAAACTCAGTTTAGTTATTTACTGTTAGTTCATTTTTTTTATTTATTACTTATTGTGTCTTGCCTACTTATAAAAGTGTGGGTACCCTAAAAATAAATCCACCCTTGTACATCATATCGGCACTTTCGAGTGGATCTCGGTTTTTCCTGCATCTTAAAGGATAGAGGAAGTCCAACCCGATTTGTGAATGGGAAACGTAAAAATTTACGGCCTCCAGTCACGCTCTCATAAGAAGGGGTGGAAAAGGGCTTAATAATTTTAGATATAATCGGAAAAATAAAGGATAGCATCAAGGCGAATAATTGAAAAATTATCAGTACTCAAATTCGTTTACAAAACAAACAGACATCTCAAGTTCTGCGAAAATAGGAAAAAAGAAAGATTTAGCTTTTGAGGAGGTTGTCAATTCCTTTTTTTTATGTTTGTGCGCTCATAGCTCCGTCATTTATAAACCGATATGGTTTTTTTTTTTTTTTTTCAAAGGTATTTTTTTGGAGACAGATTGGTCCCATTTTTATCAAAATCCAGTTCTAATAGTTTAGGCATACATATTTATAGCGATTAGGATATTTTCATCAAAAAGTCAAGCATTTTCATTCAGAAAGTATCATTTGGTAAAGTGGAACTGATAAAGAAGATCACCAATACCCACCGGAACACCTCAACAATAAGTATTTCATGGGTGGTGCCAAGAACATTCGATAGTAAAGCTTGTTTTATTTTGAAAGGAGATACTTCCAGATTGATCCCATTTTTATCAAAATCCTGTTCTGATAATGGGATCCATGAGGAATTGAGGTAACTCTTCAAATAGTATAGGCATACATATAACGATTTTGTTATTTTTATGAATATGTTAAGCATTTGCATTCAGAAAGTATCATTTGGTGAAGTGGAACTGATGAACAAGACCACAGATGGCCACCGGAACTCCTCAATGATACGTATTTCACGTGTGGCGCCAAGATAATGTGGATTATGATAGTTAAGGGAATATAACGAAGCAAGTTTAAATATATGGTTCTAATGAAGTCGGTTTTTGTATATTTAAAATTGTTGTGTATGGTACATACGTTTTGCATGTCCCTAGTGCCAAAGTCCCTAGTCGTTTTTCCAAAAGCACATTGCAGTACTTTTTGACGTGGTTTAAATACTTAGACCCAATAGGAGTGCTCTGATTCTGGGACATTTTTGCACACACGGTCATCTGACCCCAAACTAAGCAAAGCTTGTAATATGGCTGCCAGAAACTGATATACGTACATAGATATTTTTAAATACATACTTATATAGATATTACATACTTATATTGATTGGCTGGGAAGTATACCAATCCAACTGAATAGGTCAAATATTACCACTTGAATTGGTCCAATTTCCATAAAACAAGCACAGCATACACCTTTCATTATAAATCCGCGTTCCTGCTGACGTGTAAATGTAAACAAAACAATGAGTTGCTAATTCCCGCGGCTCCGGCCACGAGGTCACGAGGCGCGGCCGCTGTCCTGACCGATGACTCGCTTGATGGAGGATCATAATAATATGGAGGGAAAATGGGGTTGGAAAATCGGTTGAGACAGTTTTTGAGTTGTTATTTTTTGCTAATATAAGTTTCACTATGAAAACTGACGTCGTTTTGATACATTTTGTTTTAATAAAACGAATACGTTAAATTGAGTCGGAATTACCGACTCGTTTTATTAAAACAAAATATAAGTTTCCTTTTACGGTAATCCGACGTCAAACGCGTATTCGGTGTTGGGCGAAGAATTACACAGCTTAAGCGGAGGTGGGCAGGACACATTTCAAGATGAATTAACGGCACGTGAACTATAAGGGTTAGATAATGATGGCCTGGAGGCGCCACAAGACTATTGGACAGACTAAAAGCCGATACGACGATATCATCAGGCCGCAGTGCAGCACAGGCCAGGGCCGGAAAAAAAGAAGAGGCCTATATCAAGCATTGACCAGCAGAGTCTTTAATTGATGTCATTACTTATATCAACGTTGTAAAAATATGATTTATATGAGAGCATACAAGTTGGCGCTGCGCCAATCTTTTCATAAGTGTTATTTTATTATTTCACTATGAATATTAATTGCTATGTAACTGAAACCTCTAAAAAAACATGATGTAAATTAGGCCTATTAATATTTTACTGGCACAGAGGATATTATTTCAGCACGAGTAACTAAAAATATAATTTCCCCGATCGCGTGTCGCGACGGCCGACGGACACGCAAGTAGACGGGCAGGTACTGTCCGGTATAATTACTGGCGAAGTCGCTGTCACTTACAGCAAAGTTCCGGTTGAAAATCTTTGTGGCTACTTATTTATCACTCCGTAGTTTACTAGCAGCAGCGAGCGATAAAAATGATGTTCTGCACCATTAACGCACTGTCATTATGCTATTTCCTAGTAAAATATTTATCAAAAACATAAATACTTTATAAGGGTCCAATTACCTTTTGGCCTTTAAAGTTGTGAGTAAATCTATTGTTTATGAATCACTACTAATATAGTAAAAGCGAAAGTATGTTTGTTGGTTCCTCTTTCATGCAGCAACAGAGCAATGGATCGACCTGCATTTTTGTATGGATATAGTTAAAGGGCCGGAGAGTGACATAGCTTATTTTTTATCTCGGGAAAATATACGGTTCCTGAGAGATTTTTCACTCGGGTGAAACCGCGGGGCACAATTAATAGTATAAGAGAGGGAATCCTCACGTTTACCATGATAATTGGTATGACGCCATCAAAGCATCAATTAAGTTAATCTTACAAAGGGTATTTTGCCTTTCTTTCAATTTCATCTATGACCTTATTATTTTAACCATTCTAGAAAAAATGTCTGAGGTCTGTACTCTGAACATAACAATTAAATGGTGAAACTTTGAGTAATCTAACATAGCGCTAGCTTCCAACCTACAAAGTTTTATGTCGTGTTTGAAGCATTATACCGATACTTCGCGTGTCATTCTATTGTAATACAGTTTTAACAAAGCCTGCATAATGCTCGCACAATAGAGGCTTTACCTCCAACGTACATTGGACTGGAACGAATTAGGATTAGACGTATTTAGAGCTTTATGAATTGCAATCAGTTTGTGTTATGCCCAACTTGTCATATCCATAAACTTGGTAATGAACAGGGGTGAATTTATTGAATCTACTAGTGGTAAAAGGAGCTAATGTATAAAAAAAACTTCGATAACTCTCAGTTTTTGGTAGGTTTGATACAATAATATATACTATTAGCCCAAACTATACAAAATAATAACAATAGTTGGAATTGAATGAGATAACTGATTCTTGATAGTTTTGGTTTTTCAGTTTCATCAAACTAACACTAAACTAGACTTTATAAATCAGAATCTTGTAGGCACAGGTGTAATGTGAGTTGCTGATGGGCTTGTTTCCGATATTATTTCTCATTTGTATATGATCGTTGTTAAATTGAAACAGTGGCACAGCGATATAATTCATGGCAATATAATTAACGTATAATTTACTGCACTCGGTCACCGTTATCGCAAACAAGTTGCTTGACGAAAATAAAATTATTTTTTCACCTCAATGGCTGCCACGCGACGTCATAAATACAGAAGTTTACTGTCGCCCGCATAATTGTGTTATTAAAATCGTTTTGTTTTAGTATCGTGCCTAACAACGGTCACTAATTAATTGGGATTAATTAAAATCAATACTGAAAAGTAAATTTGTAACTATAGGATGCGGCATAACTTACAGGATTCACCCTGTACATAGTTAGGTCCCCTAAGTGGGGATTCGCTTAGACGACGTACTTTAATAATCTAGAATATTATATGTATAGAATATATATCATTCACACTTAATAAAATGTGCAGAGCAGTTAATTTGTTTTAATTTATAAATCAACTAGCTGCACCCTGCAGTTTCACCCGCTACAGAAACCAAATAATTTGCCAGAATAAAAAGTGGCCTATGTGTTAATTCAGGGTGTAAGCTACGTAAGTATGGGGACAAACACACTTACCTACTTATTAAGATAAAGGGGGTGTGAAGTCTTAGTCTGAAGGGGGAGACATATGTTCAGCAGTGGACGTCTTCTGGCTGATGATGATGATGAAGTCTTAATTCGGCACGAAGTACTAGTTTTTATCGCATTTCAATGTTCATCATTCAAAAATGCTATTTAATTTAATGTATTTTCTATTCTCTATCAAAGTAGGTATCATAAAATTAAAGCTTGTACATTTTCGCTATTTTAATTACTACAGTTCTATTATAGTTAGGTACCACAAAGTGTTGATCGCGTAGCTAATTCATTTAGTCAGTAATTGGCCATCAGCATTTACGATTGTTCCCATAAAGGTAACTGTTACCTATAGCGGGGTATTTTCATATATTTTGATGTTGATGTCGGTAATGTTATTGCAGTATTACAATTTGGCAGTTTATTTCAATGTGTTTAATTATTTGAATGTACACCGCACTTCCTCGTAAAACTTAGCGTACAATGATCAGTGCTGTATTTACCAAAGGGTCTGTTCTCAAGTTGCAAACTCATAAAAATATGGGTTTTGGTTTACATTTTCTGGATGGATTCGCTACGCATAAAGTTTTTTTTCTGTCTCCATAAAGTTTGAATCTACTACACAGAGGATCTACTACACAGAGGATCTAAAAAAAGTAATTTGCCTTTTTCGAGATAAATATAATCTTGTTACTATCTTGCAATATATTTCTCTACTAAATTTTATAACCATCGGTTCAACCAAATCTCAAAACTCGAGACAGAAAATAAGATGGGAATATTTTTCTTTTTCTTTCTCTTGCTCTCTTGTTTGTAACACAGCTTTCCGCGCGTACCAAATCTATGTATAAAATATGAAAAGCAGACAGAGAGACAGCCACTCCCTGATTTGTAACGTTAGTGAGGTGTGGTGCGATGAAAGCAGCTTTTGTGTCCAAAATATCGTCGAAAAAATTAGCTGGTAACAATACCCGCTGTTAAAAACGTGACCCCTCTCGCATAACACGATCATAATATAATTGAGTCGTCTGTCCGGCGTGCAGTTAAACTAAACGCGAGCCGATCCCCTCGTCAGACGAATTGATATTTCCTCTTCCAGAATACATTGTTAATTGCGCTTCCGGACGACGGACGTCGATCATTGTTTGAGGGTACACGGTGAATAGTAATGTACTGTGGCGTTTGTTAAGAGTGGTGAAAGAAGTCTCGCGCTCTTGTGGCATATATATTTTTTAACGATGTAGAACGAGACAATAGGAGGTAGGAGACCGTTTTTCAGCAGTGGGTGTCTTTTGGCTGATGATGGTGAAGAGTTCTTCAGAGTTCTTTCATTCAAGCGAACCATGGACCCTATATCGTCATTGTTATAGAATCGGGTATTGTGATAGCAGCCAATAATATTCGGAATTTGCGCTTTGAACCCGTATCGTACAGGATTACACATAGGCTGGAACTAAACCGTAAGGAAGAACAATTTTTACTGTGGAACCAGCTCTAAACAAAACAAACAATATTACTAAAAACAAAATATAATACCCGATTGGAAAATGTAGCCTATAGATCTCACAACACCCCAAAAACATTACCCTTCTTCTTGGGCAGTCGGGTAAAAATATCGGGTGTTCAATACATTTCATTTAATGTGATTATCATTTTTCAATGGAACAGCTGATTTTATTTCGCAATTTCCGGATTGGACAGTAAAATCATTTAGTAATGATGAGTATTTTAAGCTGCTTTCGGCTCAGTACCACGAATCCATGTATCTCGTAGGTTTTCTCGATGAAAGAAATATAATCAGACACAAATTAAATAGATACTAAACCCCTAACGCAAAAAAAAAATAGCTTTTTTATTTTAACTTTAGAAATATATATCCATAAAGTTTCATGGAATCCGTTATTAAATCCGATCTAAAATATGCCGAAAATATACGAAGTATCCTGTGCAAAACTTTAATGAAGGCCGTCTACCCGGGTATCCGGCTGTGTCCGCCATTTTATCCGGGCGCGTTCCATCGCTTCGTCCGCTCCGCTCCGCTTCATTCACTCCATTATGCTCGCGGCTCAATCATGCCAAATGGAAGGCGACACGCCGTACATTTCACTCCATTTAAAATTCCAATTTGGACCTGATTGAGACATGAGAATCGGATATGGTCGAAGCGTGCATTATGCCTATGACTTTTTTGTGAATATGCATTGATTCCGAGTCTCAGATATAAATATGTGATTAGTACAGCTAAAGTTATTCTAGTGCGATTACAACAAAATTTTAGAATAATATAACAGGTACCATGTGTGTACAATTGTACATGGTACCTTTGGACCTGTAGCCCGACTATTTCAGAAAGGAAGGCAAAGTTTTTCGGTTGTATGTAAGTAGGTACGAGTATGTTTTGCTAAGCGGCTTGGGACCCTATTCGGAGAAATGACATTTTATCTCGGTCACTGTCTCTCTAATTTAGAATTTAATGGGAGTGAGAGTGACCGAGATAAAATGACATATCTCCGAATAGGGTCCCTGAGCGATTTTAAAATGTGAGATTTATTTCATTTTATGGTAATTAAGTATAAAGTAATAATACAAACATATAGCTTGCAAAAATATAATCGGTTTTCATAACCGCATTAAGTGGAACCCTGGGAAGTAAGTGTGCCAATAATACAAGAAGATATGCAACAATAATTGCAGTAGAATAGTTGTTTTTTTTTTAATTTCTTTAAACCAAAAGTGTGTTATCTTCTTACACTTCTTCACAGAACAGAAAAGGTTTTTCTCTTCTGTGGTTAGGTAAATCCGTAGCTTTTATTAGGTAAATGGTGTGGTGTTTCAATTATGCATCCATGTAAAAAAATATGTTTATTTCGTTTACAAAACCAAACGTTAGTAAAACTTCTTGACTTTAACATCCACCATAAAATATGATTAAAGTCCCAACCAATCAACTTTAAAAAGGATATCCACAAAAAGCCAAAGCAAACAGCGTCGGATTGAAATGCAAATCTCCCAGATCTTTACACAAACAAACCGAGAAGCCGGGTGATCTCACTAATGAAGAGTCCACATTTAAAACACGCGAACATCTCGTGTACTTTCTGATAAAATCAAAAAGAGTCCTGCGTTCCTGTTTGAGTTATTTGTCGTCACATTATACGAGTTCTCCGCAAAAAGTCGAGGGAAGATCAAAGCGATGACGTGGCTTCGGTTTGAAATAACATCCCGTACACACTCGGGAATCTCGGGGCGCGAATGCGACTCATTGCACTGTGCCATTAATTTTGCATCCATTGCTTTCGCAACTTTGGTTGTCAGTGCACTGAGCATAAAACGTAAATCTGTCTAATTAGAACTACAATGTTAGAATGCAATGTTGCCCTTGCAATTCTAAAGGCTTTTACTAACTAGACGCGTGTAAGCATTGGCGCAGAGCAACGCGTTTTTTATAACGCGTATAAGTCCGCTTTTGACCACCAACCACCACCTGTTGGTAGAAGATGATGTGGTCGAAGACATAGAAGATACCTATTCATTCTGATCTTGAGGAGACCTAGATTATATGTGTCAGGAAACAAGGAAGCCAGTGTGTTCCACTCCTTTGCTGTACGGATTAAAAACGTATCAGCAGCAGAACAGGGCGTGAACAAAGCGTTTCAGAAGAGGCACGGGGCTTAATCAACGCATGTCATCTCATCAGCGGAGCAGGGCTTGAGCAAAGCTTGTCAGCAGCGGAGCAGAGCGTGAGAGATGCCGAATCGGCAGCGCAAGTTGAACGTGGGTCCGCGCGTTTTGTAGTATGTACTATGTATGAACTGTGTTTCCACTATGTTACCACTGTTTCCACTGTAAACCTAAGAAAGGTAATAGCCAAATTTAAACTCTTTTCAACTCTTTATGCACCATAGAAATATTCTCAATTTAGTCTAGTCGATCTTCCACGTACATGACGTGGTCTACTGTAATTCCAGTAGAGCAGAGCGCAATGTGGTGCCGCGCAGAGTTAGGAACTGTCGAAGTTCAACATTTTGGAACGACTGTTATTGGTAACCGTGACGCTTAACAACAGGTGAGCGACTTGTTTCATCAGCCAGTAGCACAAAAAAATATTGGGGTGCACTAAGCTTAGTGCCTATGTTTTTAAGTGTGAATGTGTAATGTGTAACTACTGTTGGGGATCCATAAGTAAAAAAAAAAAACGATTAGTATAATAGCCTGAGCGTGGGCCTGCGCTGAAGCTGTAGGTACTGCTACTGACATGCGTTTGATTTGTGGAAGACTCACGTATGTATGTGAAGAACGCTTTACGTGCTTCAAACACGGAATAAGTAATGACCCTCGTCAGTTAACATGAATATCAAGACAATGCTATAGTTGAACACTTAAGCCGTGAATGTACGGAGCTATTTCGCGTTCCGAAAACAGCGTTTGTCAGCGAAATGCCGTTGTTTATGATGCTTTTACTGTTGGTGGAAATAAATTGTTGCTATTTTTTCTGGGACTACGACCACAATGCCACGAAATTAATGTAGCTGTTTTACATCTCACTTAGCTGCCATACTGTCAGAGACCTACTCCGCCTGCCATAACCATATCTGATCAAAGTGATCAGCCCTAGTTTAATATATGGGATCCGAAGTCTCTGACGGAGACTCGTCATGGGTAAACGTAGCCTCGGATTCCTAGATGACTGTGCAGCGTTGACATGACGACAGACAAAAATTTTGAGGCAACACTTGGACGAGATAATCACAAACCAGGCAAGATTAGAAAGAGGAGGCGTCTGAACTGCAACAGACTGAATGAATGATATAAAGATGATGATTCATGTTCAACTAGGCTTTATAGCAAAACACACACACACACATAGCTCGTAGAACCGATAACCGATGGGATATTAGCAACTTAATAATGTTCATTCTCTTCTGCAAATACAAGAAATGCAACATCGCTATTCAAGTTGTTTTACTACTATGATAAAATTATTTACCTGCATCCAACGACCAATAGAAGATTCCTACGTATACACACTACACATATGACCAATAGAATATTCCTACATATGGGTGACACATACGACCAATAGGAGATTCCTACATATGGGTGACACATGTGACCAATATGAGATTTCTACATTGAGGAATAATGGTTATTTTTGAATGGTGACCACAAAACGGAAGATGCTGCGCAGGTTGGGCTCCCACTAGGTTGTCCGTCAACATTGCGCAAGTCATGGGAAAACGATGCAAATGGCAGATGGTCGTTCAGTGTTACGGTCTAAAGGGGAGGCCTTTGTTCAACAGTGGCTGATGATAATGATGATGCCACTTTTAAATAAATGAATTCACAGTTTTTATTGCGTAATACAAAATAGCAATGTTGCCTTCATAGAATTTATCAATTTACGCCATATCGATATTTATGTCAATATCCAGTATCCAGGGGCCTGCGTCGAGTGCTCCAGGCTGTACATTATTAATGAGCTAGCGAGACGCTACTAACTTTACCGCAGATTGGTTCCATCGAAGTACAGAATACGGAATTTACAAGTATTACAATTTGAGATATATATTATACCAGAAGTTATAGTTATAAATTACACTTTATTCCAGAAGAAGTCCGTTAAAAGAGATTAACCGTAATACCAATTACAGACATTTATTTTTTATTAATCTGAATTTTTTCATAAATATAGCTTAAGGGACATAGTCTCCTTTTTTTGTAGGTTTACGCGAACGAATTCGCGGGTAACAGCTAGTATTATATACAATTCTACTGCTGGATTGGAAAAAAAACTACGTAAATAACAAGATTATCTCGAAATTAAAAAAACAGAACGAAAGGTGGTGAAAGGAAAACTAAGGGTGTCTACACATGGCCCGACCCGACATCGCTTGAAAGAGAAGTTTCTGGGGAAGCGAAAGGGAGAAGCTATAACCTTAATAGTTTGTTTCTTTTGCTCCCGTGAAATTCAAATCTAGCTGTCCATTTCACACGATGTCAGGTCGGGCCATGTGTAGACACCCTTCCATGTAACAATGTTGGTACGTAAATGCATAGAGATTACGCGGTGCAATGCGGTCCGTGTGGAAATCAGAATGTACAGCAGTGAATCGCCTTGCTGTGAGTGGAAGTAATGTATACCAACTAGGTATTGAGTTTGTAATTGGAGGGAAATAAACTATTTGCTGTGTACTTATAAATCACGATAAAAATAAAATAAGAAAATTGCATTGCACTGATTCTGCTTCAGCCTTTAAGCATCCCGCTGCTGAGAAATTAGCCTACCCTCAAACTGTGATTGGGCCATAACCACCATTCTGGCCCAGTGCAGCTTGGCTATCACATATACGCTATCGAAATTCTTCTCCAAAAATATGCAGGTTTCCTCGCGAAGTTTTCCTTCACCGAAAAGCTAATGGTATATTTCCGTACATAAGTTCCAAAGAATGAAATGGTACTCATTGGTGTTGCACTTATTAGCTAAGCAAAACTTCAGTTAAACATAATTATTTTATTTGGACACATAGACCAAACTTCCTATTCAAAATGTTGAGTATAATAATGACTTAAGAAATAATTTGTGTGTGTAAACCAGGGAATCAAACCATCAAACCAAAACAAAAAGAATGTCATGTCACATAATTTCCATTATTGCACACCCCGTTATTTACAATTTCTACGGTCTTCTCCATCCCATCCATGAATAATTTTGTATTTGTAGTAATTTTAATTAATTTAGCTTGACTGAAATGTTGCTGGCTTGTCATACGCCTTGGCGTTGCTGTAAGTGTGACAGGCATTTATTAATAAATAAATAAATAAATCCCAAGGTTACCTGGAAGAGATCGCTTTCAGCGATAAGGCCGCCATTTGTTACACTACTTAAAATGTTCTGTTTTCTGTCCGAATGTACGATCTGGTGTGAACAGTAAAGAGTTTACCTATCTATCTATCTAAACGAACTCAAAACTGACACAATGCATTTACGACAAAATTCCCCTCCCAAAAATCGTTAGCTAGTGAAACAGATAACCTAGTTAAGTAGAATAGATTAGAATAGTAAAGTATACAGGATATAGATACGATAGTATGCATAGCGATAGTGAAGTAAGTTATGTAAACAGGGATATGAAAGAGCATCCCTGTTTATGTTATTAGCAAAATGATCGATCGGTGACATAGACGTGTTGCAACTACCGTATATTAAGGTGCAGAGTTTCGCTCAGGGCCCGTACCGTGAGGTGCTTATTGCGATGATGTTTAGGCTCAGCCGAGTACCCTGTGCGACCATACACCTTATCGCGCGGCGATACGGTTCGTGGTTGCGAAGCGTCACCGGTTGAACTTAACAATCATCGCAATAAGCACCTCACGGTACGGGCCCAGCGCGCCAAATTCAAATTTTCTTGCGTTTTTGTCAATTACTTCTTAATTACAATCTCCATCATTGCACACCCCGTCTTCTATATCTTCTATGAATCCTCTCCAACGTAAGGTTGCCTGGAAGAGATCGCTTTCAGCGATAAGGCCGCCAACGATAGTCTAAGTAACAAAAACTTCAGTTCTTCAAAAACTACAGTTTCAAAAAATATTTAAAAAAATATTTTTTTGTAAAGTAAGGGTAGCTCCCATAATTTCGCTGCACCCCATCATGTTGGGTGTCGTTGAACAGGTCTTTGTAAGGTGACAATTTAGAAAGAATAAAAAAAAACATAATTTTATCTTAATACATGTAAAGTGGGGACAAAAAAAAAATTCGCCTGTCCCCCACATGTGGGGTATCATTGAATAACTCTTTTAAAATGGTGTTAAGGTTTCTTATACCATATTTTTTTTAATCAGACGTACCGCTTACGAAATAGGGGCCGACAAAGTTACTTGCGATGTGTGCCTGTCATTTCTAAACTATGCATTTCAGAAACTTGTTTCCTTCACGTTGATAGATCTTAGTAAAAACTTTATTTTAAAACTATTTCGGGCAATATCTCATAATACATATTTGAGATAAGCTGAAAAAACGGATAGTTACTTCAAAAGTCCTACGCGCCTACGGAACCCTACTAAGCAAGGCCTGACATGCTCTTAACATATAAATATATAGATTATAAATGTGTGTATGGCATCGGTATCCGAGCCGAAAACACATAAATAACCACATATAATTCTTAACAACATTTAGTATCGGACCAACCATGAAATAGCGAAAAAAAGCAGTTGTTACATACACATACATTATATATATTTCGTTGAGTATGAAACCGGCTGTACCCCGAAGCAACAGCATCTTGATGATTTTGTTTTAATAAAACGGGAATACTCACGTTAAATTGAGTCGGTTATTCCGACTATAGTTTCGATCACATTCGGTGACCTTTATCAAGGAATGCTTAGCGAGACACGCGCGCGACCTCGTCTTGCCTTGCCTTAAGTGCAAGGCAAGACGAGGTCGCGCGCGTGTCTCGCGCGTGCTTAGCGAGACACGCGCGCGACCTCGTCTTGCCTTGCCTTAAGTGCAAGGCAAGACGAGGTCGCGCGCGTGTCTCGCTAAGCATTCCTTGATAAAGGTCACCGAATGTGATCGAAACTATAGTCGGAATAACCGACTCAATTTAACGTGAGTATTCCCGTTTTATTAAAACAAAATGTATCAAAACCACGTCAGTTTTCATAGTAAAATCTTGATGATTTCCTACTTGTCAACAAAAAAAAGGTAGAATAAAGTTTTAGCAAACAAAAAAATTAAGTATAAATACGATAAACATGAACTCGTTGCACGCTACTGACCTCTGATTAATATTACTCGCACAGCGACACCTACTGAGTCAGAGAAGCAAGGTCACAAATCGCCAACTTGTTTTCCTTAGTACAGTCCAAACGATCTCACACACAAAACACGTTGTTGTATAGATAACTAAGTAAAAAATGTAAATAAAAAGTATCACATCAAAGACTAATAAAATAATAACTGTGTCAAAGTTGGAATCCCTAATAAAACTGTTAAAATGAAGTGCGTCCTTCTGTTATTGTGTTTGTTGATTTGTGTATCTCTAAATCAAAGTAAAGACCTCGTTGTCGGGACGAGAGTGAATAACTTGTTGATATCCACGGAAAAAGTCGAATATCGAGGTATTCCTTTAATAAAGAGAGATAAGGATTACGTCTACGTTGACAAGAAACAGAGGATTATTAAGGTAAAGACGCCTTTGTTGAGAATATAGCCTGTCATATTTATAAATGTGTTTGAGGATACGATGTGAACGCAGAACACTTGCTTAAACACAGCCCGACCGCCATACCATAATAAACAGGTATTAACACTATTCAAAAGTCTTTGAATTTTATTCCACTTTCAAATATCCGATGGGACATTATGCAATAGCAATGATAATAAGCAATAAAATGCTGACATTTATCTGGACAGAATAAGCCTTTCAACGTGGTAATGCCGCCAGCATACCTACGCTGCCAGCTGATGGTGAGCTTGAGCATTTAGGTTATCTTTAGACCTTCAGCGGTCTCTGGATAATCCAACTGTTTGTTTTTTGTAATAGACTATGTAGTTCTGGAAGTGGTAGTTTATTTGTAATAAATGCACTATGCAATGAATCCCAGATATCAAAAGTTTATTTTGAAGATAGTTTCTATGAAGTTTTCATATCGTACCAAGACAAATATATTTCATTTTCTCACTCCTACTATTGCTAGTAATTAACTTTAATCTTGTAACTTCTTCACTTTTTTTTTTTACTAACTCAGATCTCCAGCCACTCCGGTCGGGCCGGTACCCGCATTGCTCTAAGAACTCCCTATAAACGCGTCCACCACCGCCATGACTTCATACGTATCAACATATTTATACGATCGGAATCTATACAACATCATCAGTATTACTCACGCGCTTTCTTGATAGCTGCATGGATTTACTATGTCAATGATATACTGTTGTTTTTATGTTTACGTCATATGTGTTGGAACCGTGCAGTGAACGTAATGATGTCGCATCGAAACCTCATCAAATGCTCAATGCGTACCCTATCACCTTTTATTGACACCTTAGCGTGCCATCGGAAATCAGCTCACGCCATATCGTTTTCGAGTCGTAAATCGCGATCGGAGCACGCAACTCAACGATGTGGACGTAACGAAGGAAAATGGTTTTTACCAGGCTGCCCAGAAGGGGAGTAATGTTTTTTGGGTGCGTGTAAGGATTTATGAGTCTGTTCTTATGTGACCTCTTACTGCTTACTACTTATTGGTGTCGTTAAAATCGTCATTTTATTTGGAGTATCATAGGCTCCATTTAGCTATACCCCGCGCATGCCCCAAATATGGTATGCCTGAATACGCTCATATATTGATATAGATCTATAAACATCCAAGCGAAAAGAAAATGGTTTATTACTGTGGAAAAACGAACTCAAGACGGTTGAGGTTTTATGTCTCGATCGATCTGTAGACCCAGGACGTGGAGGATAGATTTGTCACTATGATAGCCACTTTCATGAATTTTCCATTTTACTGGAGTCCTCTTGTTGTTTGGTGCGATTTTTGTAAGCTATCGGGAACTTTCAATTCTTATAGTCAAGGGGAAAATAATTTGCTTGTTTTGACTTGGAAATACTTAACTATTATATTAGACTTTCCAAACATCCTTGTTACTTAGAATTTGCCACAAGACCTTGATGAGGCGACACATAATTGAATAGCAAAAAACAAAAAAATTACCTATTTGTTTTTAAGTTTTTTGCGATACACTTTCAAGTTCTGGGCCCGTACCGTGAGGTGCTTATTGCGATGATTGTTAGGTTCAGCCGATGACACTGCGCGACCGCGAACCGTATCGCCGCGTGATAAGGTGTATGGTCGCGCAGCGTTCTCGGCTGAGCCTAAAAGTCATCGCAATAAGCACCTCACGGTACGAGCCCTGTTATAGCTAAGTTGAAAGTTAAAGTGTGTTGTGTGTGTGATGTCTAGCATTTGCATGGCTCTGAGCTATTACCACAAACCTTATAAAAAAAAAGAATACCTAGATTAGAGAATTCTTGGCCTCTTTGAACAATAACTAATGCTTAATTCACTATCTTTTCAGGGTATCATCGCACGAGATCTGTCACGCACGCAAACTGAAGTGACCGTAAAATCAGGTGGCGTAGGCTTCGAGAATGTCACACTAAACTTCCAGAGCGAAAGAGGGAAAGGACTCAACTATCTCATACTGATATTTAGCAATAACAGCTAGACTCACTTAATCTCATCTATCATATTGGCTACAACAGCCTAGCCTCGAGTGTACAAGCAATAAGAACGCAATAAGAAAGATAACGAAAAAGAATGAAAAAGAGAGAACTGAAAAGACATATGCATCGGCTGGTCAATGAAACAATGAAATGGAGATCATTTTTGGTGGCATGTTAAGCAAATACATTGCAAAACAAAAAAGAAAAACAACCTAGGCTAATTTGTAAGCATCTGCAACAGAACGTGCAGGTTGCAATGTGTAATTTAATTAATTTCATTCCGGACATTGTTTGTTTGATAACTCAGCAAAATACTTTTATCATGCAAACAAATTTAGTGTAAAAATGATGACAACCATGTTATAAGTTTTAAAGATACGAGATAACTTTCAGCACATCTTTTGTCTTATTGACTCTGAGAAATGAATTTCTGACAATGTAAGAAGATAAAACGGGAAAACGGATGTATCAGCTAAAACAAGAGACTACGTACGACGTACGTATGTCGCAGACAAAGCACAATGCTCAAGAATGTTATAACACATCCACTATCTACTACTGTTATGAAGCTCTAACAAGACTGTGAACCTGTACAGTTTCAGTTTCTGAAATAAACCTCTATCATTACTTTTTCAAGGCACATTTTATTGATGTAACTATTTAAGATTGGGTTTGTACTCGTGCCTTACAATCTTACATATAAGTATTTAAATGTTTGAATGTATAGGCTTTGATTCTAATGAAAATACACACAACTTAAATACTGCCTGAACTACTTAGCCAACCACATAAAACGAACGTTGGATTACTTAGATACCAATGAATGTCTATAGATAAACCAAATGTTTGAAATTGCTTGCTAAATTTAGTTTGTCTATTCAGCGAGTCGTGAAAAAAAAACCTAAGACTACTGGGTGTTCGGTTAGACGTCGAATATATATTCTAGGCTATCATTGTACTCATCATTATAAACAACTTTTACAATGGCACCAATAGTGAAACAGTTCCATACATTCTGTCGAGAGCAAATGATTTTTTCGATGATATCTACAACTGTTATTTTGTTTTCGCGATTACTATGTTGGTTCCATATTACATTTTTTTTATAGTAGCTAGTATTTTTATATATCTTAGGATACGTCCGTAGTCTAACCGAACACCAACACCGAACATCCGAACAACCGTCGTGGAATTCTTTTAACAAAGCCATCCAGTTACTCTTCATGTCAAAAATAGTTGCTCCGCAAGCCAATTATCATTCCTACACCAATTTACCTGCGTAGGTACTTAAAACAAAAACCAAAAGATTAAAAACTGTTTTTAATCATATGAATGAATATAAAAATAATTGCATCAACACAGATACAAAAACTAGATACGACAGATAAGTATCATCCGCCAAACGAATATGATCCCCTCTTGCGAACATCAAACGTACACAAATCAATTTTGGCGAACAGACACACAGGGTGTTTAAACTGAGGGTGCACTAATGGAGACACACGCATTAAACCGGGCCACGTGCTGCGACAACATTGACACAGAACAGGGGGGCTAATTAGTTTAAGCCTGAGGCCGGGGTGCCCTGGAGATGGACTCTGGACAACAGATGTATAGAAACAAAATAAGCCAAAGAGCCAAAAAGCTTTTTGTAGTGGTAGGGCTCTCTTGCAGAGTCCGACTGGGGAGGCCAGTTATTCAACCGCCAAGCAGTAGTGTGCAATTGTGTTCCGGATTCAAGGGTTCGATATTTAACATCTAATATCTAAGGGTGACGAGCGCCGCGTATGGCTTTGAACTGTTGAAACTTAAAATTCTGGGTTATATTTAACTGTTATGGGCAAGCCCGGCACTAACCAGCTCGCGACTGACTTGCTCGTATCGCAACTCAGTAGCAAAAATAACACCATAAGCACTTTAAAAAATATACTTGACTTTCTGGAAAATAGTGTATTCTGTGACTTTTAATAATTCGAAATTTTATCATCTCAACAGATTAAGTCTATTGCTGTCATTGTCATTTGCTTAGTGCCAGACAAAGGTAGCATTACAATTAATCTCTTATCAAAGTCAACAAACGTTTTCGAATCCCGCGGTTACTCTATTATAATATTTTTCCTGCGACTAAAAAGTAGAAAGAGCCGTGATTTTGATGGCGCTTACGCGTTTCATTCAACGTGCAACTCCGTGATGTGCTGCCGGACGGCCGCACTTGGACGGGAGACAGTAGTGATGTTTGGTGCCTTCTCTTAAAGTAGTAATAATTTCTCAATGGTGTTCAGTCAGAAGATGCACATACCCACTCTTAGATGGTGCATTCCACAGAAAAACTACACTTATGAAACTGTATGACAAAAAAAGATTTAAAAAAACAGCTGTTCCGTAGAACAACTGTTTTTTTTTTTTGCGATTTAAGTCTGGGTCTCATAGTTGATAAGTACAATGTTTCTTAGAAAATGTCGTCTAACCCAACATCCTACTTTTTGTTTAGTATAATTTTCCTTTGAATTATTTCGGATCCTTTCTAGATTCTATTATCCTGAGCCTTCTGCGCAGGGCGCCAACCGTAGCCACGCGAGCTCTTACATTTTTATCCAGGATCAAAAGCACAGTACATTTTCTATATAACCAGCACAAGTAATTCAATTCCCTGCCCAGTGCCCGCCGGTCGGCGGTTCCCACTTTACATTACCAATTTAATAATGCAACCTTAATTAATTCACGACTGCATTTTCATATCGGATAAAATAAATTAACTGAATTAAGTACTTTTGTGATAACAAACTGGTCCACCTTTTCCATCGTAAGCAGGACATGCAGGTAACTTCTTAATGTTATTTTGAAGTTTGAATGTGAACTTTAATCAAGAGATATTAAATAACAGCTATTTTTCAAATTATTGCCAGATAATAAAGTTGGATTGCGTCTTTAGCTTATTCAATTTCAATTCAATTTAAATACTTCTTTATTTCTTATAATAATTTACAAATTGAATGTACAATCACCAGTGTTTATTGTTCCTGGTGGTACAAAAACAGAGAAGATAAAAAATGTTTAGCAAGCGCATAGGCTTATATAAAACTTAAGAAATGAAGGTACATAATTATATAAAATGGTGTTTAAAATTTATAAACTATACAAAATAATGTGTTTTTAGACACATAAGCTTAAGAGTGAGCAATACGTTAGGTGAAAATATGAATACATTTTTATTATATATACATATATATATATATATATATATTTCTTTTTTTGTGACTATGCGGTAAGCGCTACGGGAATTATTATCAAAGCGGGTAGCGTGAACAAGCGCTCGGCCGGTCGCCGCTACGGACCGCAGATAGCAACATGAACCTGTCGGCGTCGTGTACTGGTCACTCACACGAGCGCGCGCGGGCACGGCGCGTGTCGCGCGCGCCACCTCCGCCCTTCATACCGGATGGTAATACGGGTGGGTATGGCGCGCGCGGCAGCGGCCAGCGGTCCGCGCACGCTCACACGTGCGACACCGTCTACTCATAGCACTCTAAGAATAAGTGATGTGGTAATTTGTATCGATTATAATTATCGATGTATGATAGATCATTTTTGCGTGATTTACATGTGTTTTTGATCAGTTTATTTTTGTTGAGAGGATTTTTTTCCAAATAAAATTTTTCAGACAGCTTATAGACATACACATCAATTTTGGGTAAGCCAATATTTAAATGAAGTTTATGTAAGTTAGTGCGAAAGGGAGCGTTAAAGGCTTGTTTGACAGCTTTGTTTTGTACTACCTGAAGTTTTTGATAATTAGTTTGGCAAGTGCTGCTCCACACAGGACATGCGTACGTAATGCAAGGTCGGATCAAGGTGCAATATGTGCGTAATTTCGAGTTGCTGCTTAGGCAGGAACGTTTATTTAAGATCGGGTTTAGAGCGTTTAGTGCTTTAATACCTTTAAGGTGAAATTTGGACGTGTTTTCAGTCCAATTAAGTTTTGAATCTAATGTTAAACCCAAGTATTTGACTGAACGGCTCCAAGGTATGGCAAATCCATCAATATTTAGGGTTCTAGAGGGAAAAGTACGCTTTCTGGTGAAGAGAATGGCCTCAGTTTTCGAGGCATTAATTTTAAGTTTCCATTTGTTAAAATATTCAAGCAGTCGGTCCATAGAGAGTTGGAGGCGGCTGGTTATCAGGTCAGTATCTGAGGAGGAGGTGAAGGAAGCTGTATCATCGGCAAAACAGGCAATGTTGGTTTCCCGCTGAACAGGTATGTCGTTCAGGTAGTATAGAAAAAGCGGAGGGCCTACGATAGAACCTTGTGGTACACCTGCAGGCATTGGTTTAGGTGGAGAAGTGAAATCATTGATGTAAACGCGGAAGCTACGATCAGTTTGGTACGAGTTAATAATTTTGACTAAGGAAATAGGGAAATCCATCTCAATGAGCTTGTGAAGGAGACCTTCGTGCCAGACCGTATCAAACGCTTTTTCTATGTCTAAGAGAAACATTCCAGTGGATTGTTTCATGTTAAGGTTGTGCGACACAGTTTCAGCAACTCTAGCCAGCTGTTGAATCGTTGAATGATTCTGCCGAAAGCCAAATTGTTCATCGATAAGGAGATTATCGGATACGTGAAGTAAGCGCCTATATATGATCTTTTCGAAAAGTTTTCCCAGACAGGGTAGGAGACTGATTGGACGGTAGGAAGTCGGATCTGAAGCGTCCTTACCGGGCTTGTGTATCGCTATAACCTTGGCCGTTTTCCAAGGTAATGGGAAATAATTCAGCAAGAGACAGGCATTAAAGATTTTGGTGAGAAAGACAATGGATTTATGGGATAAGTTCTTAATTAAGATATTTGTGATCTGATCCGGACCAGGAGCTTTGCGTGGTTTCAAGCCTGAAATACATTTTTTTACTTCGAACGGTCTAACTAATATAGAATGTTCATAGCTGGAATCGTGATGTAATTTGGACATAGAACGTTCTACCGCTGGCATTTCATCGCTGGGCCAGTCGTGAGTCAGCAACATATTATTCAAGAATGCATTAGCTAGGGCATTACATTGTGTTTGCGGATCAGTGGAAAAAGAGCCATCTTTCAGCTTCAATGCCGGGATGGTGGGTGCGTTTGAAGAGCGCAGGCTTTTTACTAGACGCCAGAGATCGTTACCAGGATTATCGACCTTTTTTAGTTTGTTATTCCATTCCGTGTCATTGTGATGTTTTAAAGCTAGGCTAATCTGCAGCTTTAGTTGGTTAATTTTATTAGTCAGTATTTTATGCAGGATAAAGTTGGTTTCTCTTGCAGCAAATCTACGTAGGCGGTTTTTCTGGTCAATCATACGCTTGATACGTCGAGGCAATGTGGAAAGGTTCCAAGGTTTAAGGATTGTGATTGGAATGGATGAATCTCTACTCTCTAATACTGAGTGTTGAAATTTGGTAATAGCAGTATCGATTTCAGTAGAAGATTCAAATATTTTTGAAGTTAATGTAATATCATGGTTAAGAAGATTACGGTATTTTGTCCAGTTAGCTTTTGCATAGTTAAATTTTTGAATCGGTTTACGACAAAACTTGTTGTTAAATTTGACAAAGACGGGAAAATGATTAGACGATAAAGCTGGAACGGTGAGTATATTACTGGGGGCATTGACATTTTTCGATAAGAGTATGTCAGGTATTGATTGAGTGAAATCTGCGCAATAATGAACAAGTGTAATGTCCTGTGGCGCATAGATAATGTACTCGCTAATGAGCATATGCTCGTATAGGGTTTTTCCGCGATTATTGCTCGGTCCAGGCGACCATAAGGGATGTTTTGAGTTCAGATCACCCATTGCCAGTACTTTGGATCCGGTTGACATGATGCTGTCTATGTCACTAGGAAGTAGCGGAAGGTTAGGGGATTGGTAAACTGAGTATATTATGATATTATTGTTATTTATAGTAGTTAGAGAGATACCAATAGCTTCAAGATTTTGTGAATGTGGAGATGGTATAAGGTTGTGTGATAAATCAGAACGAACAATTAATGCTACACCCTGGCCAACACAATCACGATGCTTGTCCTTGCGGTAGCAAACAAAGCCTGGGATGTTCAAGGTAAGTCGGTTTGTCAACTTAGTTTCGCAGAGTGCTATGATGTCAACGTTCAGTCTACTCACCGCAAGTTCTGCGAGTTCCTGTTGCTTTTTATGAACGCCGTCAGCGTTCCAATACAGTATGCGTAACTCATGACAACTAGACATAATGTCCGAGGTGAGTTAGTATCAGTATAACTTTCTCCATGAAAGTTTTGCATTTTATGAACTCTTGCTTGATTGATTGGATAGTCGTAAGAATTTCCAGCATCTCCAAGGTATGAAGGTCTTGAGGAATTTTTTCAGTAGTTGCTCCAGAACACGGCGTTGGCTGGGCTTTTCTCGTGAGTATAGGTACGTTCATGGACTGAAGTGGTTCAAGAGACCGCTCAGAGCAGTTGATGATAAGATTATTTGGGTCTTCAGGCTGGAGATCGCGATTTTGTTTCACACTTGAAGTTGATTTTACGATCTGAGCCCAAGTACCTGGGGCATATGTTATTCGTATATGTTATTATTTGTTGCGAATTCTATATTTTTATATTCCATTGCTTTTTTTTTATGTTACTCGGTGACGAGACGAGCAAGTCGCTCATCTGATGTTAAGCGTCACGCTTGCCCTTAACGGTTCAGTGCCACCCAGAAATTTGAACTTCAACAGTTCAAAACTATGCGCGGCAATGCACTGCGCTCGTCACCCTGAGATATTAGATGTTAAATCTCTGTATGCCCATTAATTACGCTACCTTTCAATCCGGAACACAATAATGCTTGCACACTACTGCTTGGCGGTTGAATAACTGGCAAAGGTGAGGTGCTTCCCCAGGCGGACTCTGCAAGAGAAAACACTGCACTACAGATATTTCAAAGCAGCTCTCATTTACAAAATATAATAATAATAACGGTTTTTGGCATTTTTGCTTGGCACCACGAAAATGTAAAAAGGTCTCTGTACCTTTAAATGTAATTTAATTAATGTAGTTTTTTTCTATCTAAAATGGCCAGTCAGCACTGTAAAAAAGGTTCATTGCACCATGCTTAACGTCCCCCATCAAAATTTCTGTAGATTAAAACACATAACTCCTTTTAACGGCTGCCTGCCATGGAAAATCCAAAAGCTGAAATTCGGTCCTAGATAATGTAACCACCTTCCTGCTTTTACGTATTTACCTACCAGTCGAAAACACCTCAACGTACACAGTTTTTAAGAATCTCACCAACTCAATTTCAGCTCTGTCTGTGAGTGCGAAGGATCGAATTTCCAAGGAGCTTTGATATGTTTGACTGTGCCAGACGAATAAATAAAACATGGTCGGTCTACGGTAATGCACTCCGCTTGGAAGCTTACCGTCTGACTCGAATATTACTCGGGAACTCTCAAATATAAAATGTTATTTTATCATACGTACAGACATCAGGAAAATGCGAGCATGTTGAGAACGCGAGAGACGGATTAGGAGAAATTGAAAACCATTAGGATAATGTACCGAAACTATCACTGAGCTTAACTGTACTAAATTCAGTTGAAAACTTAAGCAGAGACCTCATTGGGAGCCCTAATTCCAGTTCTTTCCTCCAGGGATTTCCGCAATTAAAGTCTGCAAGCATTTCAGTGTAATATACTGTACAATAAATTAACCCTAATCCGCTTAAAATATAATTTGAATAAGTAATTGCCAACATTAAACTTAAAGCTTTATGCATGGCCCTTTTAATGTTCACAGCCCTTAACTGGTATTTTATCATAATTTCTGAGTCGTTACGATACGTGGAAATATTTACACCTCTTGAACAAACAGAATTTTCCGTGGGGGAAGTTTCTTCTATGTTTGGAGTGGTATTTTCGTCCAAATTCGATTTTGATAAGTTCCATCAAAAAGTAATTTCCCGTAAAAACAAAAGCTATGAAGAAAGTTCATAATTTGGTCCAATCTAAATCCGATTACGAGCACCCCTCAGGTTTTCATGCGAGGAAGCGGAAGGATACCTTTACTTAAATAACTTTACCAGTCTGGAAACAAACACCAGATAAACAAATACGCAGGTAGAAAAAAATATTAACAACACGTAGTCAACAAATTTTGAAATTTCTTATATAGTAAGATTAAATGAATCATTAATTTATAAGTAGAGCCCAGAATTTGTGGAAATTCAGGAGTTAAGTCACGTGCCAACGTGCCACTTACATCCACCGGTTGCCTGCGACTTCCACATTATCATCAGTCTATCTTGTGGGAGGCCTACTTACGCTGCGTCTTCTGGTATGTGTCCGCTACTTAAAAACCTTTCTAACCCATCGATTAACGGTTCTTCGAACTATGTGGCCTGCCCATTGCCACTTTAACTTGCAAGCCCCGAAACCCTCGTTGCCTTCGTTCCAGATTTTTTCGTCTATCGTTATTATTAAACATGACGACAAAAAAAATCGAGGTTGATATTCAATGTAACTCTAAAAGTAGTGGGGTTATTATCAATTAGCTGTGATCGTAAATCGTCTGGGTAAAGTTCAGGATTGTCACGCAACTTCTACTTCACTTTGACAAAGTCATAAACCTGGTAACCTATGAAACCGAAATGTGTATTCAATAATACTTAATGGAATATCGTTTTGAATATTACCCATCCATATAATTAAAAGTAAGTATTAAATAAAGTGTCTATCTATAATTATATCACGAAAGAGTTAAGAAATGTCTATTAATTAATCAGAGTGTGAAGATTACTGATAAGTATGGCGGTTTAGTTAAGTACTGCTATTAAAATTTGATCTAATGCAGGGTGTATACTGGAAGCTCTATAGCCCAACAGCTTAACCCCTGAATACTGAAACGCTTGTTAACTTTGACAACAGATTAATGCTAATGCTGCCTTTGTCTGGCACCAAGCAAATGACAAAGGCAGCAACAGAATTAATCTGTCGTCAAAGCTAACAAACGTTTCAGTATTCGGGGGTAAGCGATACAATAATGCGAGACCCAACGACCGTGAGTAAGACGCTGTTTTCGCACTACAAACGCACTTGCACTTCGAAGCCAAACACGTTCGAGTTTATTTTATTTTCACTTTAATGTTCAGTTATAGCAATTTGTAAAAGAAACATAACATTGCTGTTGTATGCTTGAACCTTGCAAAGGTAAAGAGCGAGAGCAATAATGGTTGATTTAAAAAAATAATAAGATTTTATGAGTTGCGACCGTCCTCCTCCCTGAACAATGCACCGCTTATTAAACGTCTGTGGAACAATGACACTACAGAAATATTTTTTTGCCATAAAATGTATATCTACCCCTGCCATGCTCCTGTTTTTTTTTAATGGACCATCTCCCTCCGACGAAAATACTATGCTCAAAATAGCATAGCAATTAGATCGTCTATGATTGCTAATCACACATTGCATTAATGAATTTTGACACGGCCAATCACCGAAGTGTCTGGGGTGATTTTCTGCTCGCGCGAGTTCTTTTGTTATCTTTTATTTCGCTACGTTACGAACTTTAGGTAAATGACTCGTATTTATCTAAAGTTCCTATTTTATAAATATTTTAATAAGTTTTATTGTTTCCGGATTCATCTCAAAACTTTCCCGATATTGCTAATCTTTGTGGAATCAGGTGAGATTTGGAGTTTCAGTTTCAAAGTTTGAAAGGGTGATGAAACATCGCAAAGAAGATTTAACTTTGTATCGAAGTTATCAAACAATTCAAAGAAAAAATGTTTTTGGGGTAGAAATTCAATCAAATCAACAAAGTTTGCTCACGGTTCCTGAAGAAGGACGTCCTGCTGCGAGGTTTTGACGTAGTATGTATTTGAAAATTGTATTGCTGTCACGGGGGACATATTCATCGTGCGTGCGATAGAGAGAGCTAGTGAATTTATCTACATTTTAATGAAAATAGTGTTTCGATGAAAAACTGTTATCATCCCCAAAATCTTTTGTTTTTGGCATCTATGGCTTAGATAAGAAATTATCTACGCTGATACACTTTTTTTTTAATGTTTCTACGTCACATTGTCAACGCAAAAAAAGTCGATACCTTTAACTACGAAGATATTTCGATTACTCAAAAGAAATCAAACATTGAAGCATATTTTTTCTTGTTGTAGATAACATTTAAAAAATCATCGAAATCGGGTAACATTTAGGGGTGGGAAATAGTAGTTATAGACCCTTTCAGTATAGACAAGGCGGTAAGGTAAAGTTTAAGAAAAATATTTGCTGTTCAAGAAGTTTTCTAAGCAAAGTAAAGCAAGTTACAACACAATTATCAACTTAAATCAGAGACTCAAATGGAAATAAAATCTAGAGATGTTACAGACATAAACAAAAGAATATAAGATAAAAATACATAGCTCAACTTATCGGTAACCCTACATACAGGTGCAATTGCGCTGGGTAATGCTCATTGTGAAAATCCTATGCCCAGTAAGAGAAGAGACTGATGTGGGTTGATGATATGTGAGCGCCAATTACATATCGGAAACCACGGACAGCAAACCAACGAGAGAAAATAAGAGAAAATAGTACATTGTTCACCGAGGGGCGAAGGTGACCGATTAATAAAGAGTAAAGTTTGAGGCCCGAGGCGCAGCCGAAGGCCTTAATACACACCAGTCGGGAATCGCACTCTCTTCCTAGTGATATTGACTGTAGCAACCGTTGATTAATTTCTGTTTTTCTTGTCATTTGTGTTCGTTTTGTATTGTAATAATTAATTTTAATATTGAGATAATGAGTAATTATCTAATTTTAAGACAGACGTACCTAATTATAATATAGTTCAGAAAAAGACTTTTAGACATAAATAATACAGACTCTGACATAAAATAAAATAGCTAAAAATAAATAAATAGATTTCTCTCTTTTTCTCTTTCATTTCTAAGACTGCAAAACGGCCGTACCGAATCAGTAGTCTGTGTTAGCATATATTAGTAATATGAGATTTTAATATTCATTCCACTTTGCGTAACCTTACTGGAACAGTCTTCTCTTTTTCAGGGTTTGAGCTATCGTTATCAACCGCCCAAGTTCTTCATTCATTACGTAATATCGGTCTTTTAATGGAGCCCTAAAAAATAGTTCGAGCCGTGATCCTCGTGATTTATTAAAGTTATCGTATACCGCTGGCCTGTGTTTTTTTAACCTCGATAAGGAAAGTAATTGAGGAAGCTCGGGGTGATTTATCGCCTTAACACAGATTAGGTTATACTTCTTACAATCAACGAATGAACTGGGCATTCTTCTTTGAATCATTATCTATTTTTAAATATGGGTAGAATGATTAAATGAAACTTTGGTTTAAGTTCAAAAAAAGTATTTGTATATTCTTGTGTGAACAGGCGTGTATCACTCCGCAGATTACGTAGAAGATAAACCTATCACCACAGAACATATAATAATATACCATCACTCTGGGAGACGATTTTATATCCAACCTAAACGAGTGTGAAAGTTTTATTTTTGACGGGCTAAGCATTTGGCCACAGCTCACTTCAAAGTCAAATACAAAAAGCATTTATTTCATAGGAACATACATTCTGTTAAACACGTTACCTTAATATAAAATTTACATTTTAACCTTGCTGACATTATTATTAATCATATTTTATTAAGCGACGCCAGACGAGTACTAAAAAGTACCCTACCACAATGCTATGTTTTCCTCACGATGTTTTCCTTCGCTGGCACCTCAAATTCATTGTTGGGATTTGATCCCACGCCCTGCGGCGTGCGATCTTAACGCGCTAACCACTATGCCATCGTCACTACAAAGTTCGCTACAAGTAACAGATCAATCACTCTTACCCCGGGATTCTGAAACGTTCGTTAACTTTGACGACAGATTAAGTCTATTGGTGTCTTTGTCATTTGCTTAGTCCCAGACAAAAGCAGCATTAGAATTAATCTGTTGTCAAAGTTAACAAACGTTTCAGAATCCCGAGGTCACTTATCTTCTCGCACGTTGAGCTCCTGGAGGTAATGTGACGCAAGTTACTCTTTGCTGTGCTAACTAAAAATTAGTATTCTGCTACGAAGCGAGTCTATTTATTTAAATGTCCTTACAGGGTGAATATTTTGTACTTGAAGTAGGTATTATTGACCGAGTGTGCGAAGCGAATAAATCATGTTACGTTTCATGAAACATCGGCCGAACAAATGTACATCGTGAAGACAGACGTAAAATATTATGAATAATACTTTATATCCCAGAAAGATATTCTATTCTATAAAAAGAAATACTTATAACTCACAATAATCTTTAATTATTTATTATCATAGAACACTATCGGTCTTATCAAATAAGTATTACTAATGGTAAGATAATTAATCAGTAAGCTTTTAATATCCTTATTATTTTTAATATTTTGTCATTTAGACGATAAACTTTTATCGTCATGGGTGGATAATTAAGTTTGATGGTGATTTATTAAAAATTAACCTCTTTAAAGTTTTGATTTTGACAGAATTCTTATTTTAATGTTATAAAGTGTTTTAGTGATCACCGTTTACTTATTGAAAATTAAGAACCAATTAAAATTCAAAACAGTAGGGAACCAAAACGTAGACTCAAATAACTGACATGCAGACAACCCATTTTTTCAATTTAATGATATTCTCTTTTTAATTTTATTGTCTTTAGCTTTGTTTGAATACATTTTTTTTATCGGTATTAATTAGGTTATTTAAAAGAGAACATACACCTTACTTACTTACTTTAGAGAACATTTTATTAAATACATGGGGACCCGCCCAGATTTCGCACAAGTAAATTAATTTACCTATATCTTCAGAAAGATTCATATATACATAATATTCAAATTACATGAATGATAATGGTAAAATAAAAACCACATCAAAACCCATATCGTACCTATTTAAAAAGTACCTAAACCAATATACAGAAAAACGAAAAAAAACAACTTTTCAGTATCCTATTTAAAGATTACAGGTTCAAAGTGTACGGGTCAAATTATCAGCAAAAATTTTGCTAAAGCTTAATACAGTACAGGGAAAGGTGACCTTAACGAACAGTAGGAAAGTACAGTACAGTGTACTATATACAGTACAGTAGGTAGGAACAGTAATAGGTCGATACAGGGCGACAATGATAAAGTACTTACATTACCTTCCTATATAGGATCTGATCTGCTATATCACCAAAACAAACGAGTTCCAAAAACTCATCGCTATGCGAATCATGAACCATCTTTCCACCCTCGCAGTTTCGAACATTATGCCTAATTAAAAATCAGGAACATTAAGATACTTGAACGACAAACGAATGTATTGAGATGCTCAAGTAACGGAACTAAAAACGCTCACAAGTTAGGTGTAATTTTTGTTCAGAAACAACGTTTGTGTCGCCCTCAATTTATTTTTCGGATAAGTTGGCTATTTTACCAGCGCTGCACATCACTGGCACCGTAAAACTTGCCCCAGCACGCCTCCTATGACGCACTGACAGTTTTATGGGGACGTGTATATTTGGGGCGAGTAATATGTTTGGCAGTATTGGTGATTTTCCCATGACGTTGTAAATTAACAAGTAAGACACATACTACTACTACTATATCAGCCTTTAAACATCCCACTGCTGGGATATCAGCCTACCCTCGAAGGCTGATTAGGCCATATCTACCACGCTGGCCCAGTGCGGGTTGGCGGATTCACATACGCCATCGAATTTCTTCTCCGGAGATATGCAGGTTTCCTCGCGATGTTTTCCTTCACAGTAAAACCAGTGGTGTATATCCGTACGTAAGTTCCAAACAACTCATTGGTACGGGCCCGCCCGGGTTCGAACCCGCTACCTCAGGAATGTGAGGCGAGCGTTCTCCCACTGAGCTACCACGACACATACTTGAAAACAATTAAAGAGAGATAGCAGGATTTAAAAAAAAATTAAGTGAAGGAATCTACAACGCAATTTAATTACATAGGAAGTTAAGTCGGACAAAACCTCCCATTTCAAAACAAAACTCATCGACTAAGTGCTTTATCGAAACAAAACATCCATGCATATTGAACAACGTTTATTCATAGATGTGCATCCAATTCATTAAGCGCAAACTAAATTACACAGACCGCAGCCAATTTGCGAGCGATTCCCTCGCTGAAGTATGCAAATATCGAGCGGTTTGGAAAATAGACGCCCAATCGACGAGTGACGTTCGGTCGACGTGGGCCTGAACACATGGCATCATTACCCTGCGGCGTCGAACTGACTGACACGAAGATACCGAAACGCTTCTCAACCCAGCCATTACTCAATACTTAAAGGAATATCCAGCTAGCTTTCAGCTATAATTGCTGGAATGTCAGTAATTGAAGATCATGTTGCTAAAGCCATATGTCATCTGAAAGTAGCTACATTTCCCAAGTTCCACTCGAACGGTTTCGTAAGGGTGAAAGAAGAGAGAGTAGCAGCTATACAAACGTACCTGATACGACGAATGGTCGACGTGATGGACGTTCCAGACACTTTTCTTTTTAAGCAACTGCGACAATAAACTTCACGCTTGCCAGTAACACTTCACTGCACCTGAAAATTGTAAGCTTCAATACTTCAAAACCAAACGCGGGATTCCTTGCGCTCATCTCCCTGAGGTAAGAGAAGTTTTATATTTCTTAATTCCCAGTAATGTAATTGGAAAAGTTTGACAACTGGAACACAGTAATGTTTGCACACTACTGATAGGCCATTAAATAACTGACAATGGTAATACTTGCTCTGGCGGAATCTGCAAAAGGGCTACAAAAAAAACTACAGCTACAAAAAAAAAGTTAAGAGTCCGTTGTTAAGGTTGGATCAACGAAGTCTTTGATATTTTGACTTTAGACTTCATCTCTGAATTTTTAGAGGGTGTCTCGTGGCATGAGTTTGTACCTATTGAAGTCCTGGACTAATTTTGGACCGGGCGTCACAAGTCACGTAAATAAATCACTTCCCAAATGCTAACGCCCCTGGAGCAATCCACAATGACTCGTCATCATACGTTTCTCTAAACAGACCCACAACTAAAAACGCAGGCGTTTGCGTAATCATGTGAAAGTTAGGACGTAATCAGTGTGCTCAGTGATAGCGATAGCCTCACTTAAAAGGTGGTGCGATAAATCTTGGACCATTTGGGTCAAGTTATCGCTAGATAAAATAAAAAACTTTCTAAGTACTCGTGCTTGTGGTCTTCACTTGTGAATAATGTTCACAGCTCAGCACAACTCTATCTTAAACTTTAGCCCATGAATTTCACTCAACATGGTGATAGCTTATCACGTGGATTCTGAAGTATCCTAACAGTTTGAATAGGAGAACATTATTGAAATAATATACTTTTGAAAGATAGTCCATTAGAGTGAAACAGATAACCGTAATCATGCAGCAGACACCCTTTATCGTGGGAAAACATTCACATTTGTAACGGAAGACTATGCGTAGAGCCCAACTTAGTTGTACGGTTAGTAAATTGAAAGAACTACGTTTTTTGACTAGAAGCAATCAAGTTTGTTTTGAAACTGCGACGATGGCTCCCATTTACCTATCACGGATAAGTTGGTAGAACTTTACACAGCTTTTCATTTAGACCCCGGTAGAGCTCAGACAGACAAAACCCATTAGGTCTGTGATAATGCAACTTCACCAGGTATTGTTTAGTGTTGCCAGAGAGGAACAAAGCGGGGTTGCCGTCTCATCTACCTCCCTATTACGATCCATTGTTAAGGAAGCGTGTTCAAAATTAAAATGCGGCATTGTCTGGTCCGCGCCGCGATATTGGAGTTTTGTTTTAGTAAACATGAGATTTATTGTGTCTGGTCTATGCAGTGCTGTTATTGTTCTAAACTAGAAAATGCTCGCGGCTAAAAACGTGCTTTCGATGCCATGTAATGCCGCTAGTTCTATTGTTATTTAATAATATTATAATAGCACCGTAAATTATGCACTAATCTATGCATTTTTGAACACTAAAATCCTAATCCCAATCCAAAGCCTGGACCGAATTTTTTAAGGGTTTTTTTTTTAAATATCGAAGGTAGTAGGTAAGCGTCATACCCATACCAGTTCCGTACCACACAGAATTTTGAAATTTATGCAAAACTATGCGCACTGCATTGCACTATTTGCACTGAGCTTATCAAGTTCCTCGATCTCTTTTTTTCAATTTGGTATAGTTTTAGTTTGTTTTAGTTTGGGGGGGGGGGGGTGATTGATATCTACCTTAGATACATAGATTAAAATAGAATACATATATTACAAGAAAGTAGTAGAAAGAGAGCTATCTCTACCGATTGATATTCACCCTACTTCAGAAAACTTTAAAATTAGTTGAAAGTCCAAGCCCCAAAATCGCGAAAGATCTAAAAGTTAGCATCAAGCAACTCACCGTAGGCCAAACTTATAAAATGCGGATCCCCTTCGGCCGGTAAAAGTTTAAATTGCCTCGCCGCTTTTTTCACTATCTCCCCCGTTCACTTTTTCCTATTTAAACTTTTCCGTTTTGTTTTAAAACGGTGGCCGGGACTGGCCCCAGCTACTCGCGCGACTCACTCGAACACTGATAAAAACATTGTTTCTATCTTTTTATTGTATTGTTCTTTCGTAGTGCACTCAATAAAACTGTCTTTTAGTTTTGTTTGTTCTTTTGTAATGTGAGCAGTTAGAGCTTAGTGCAAATGAGTTTCAATGACTGTTTGCTTTGTTATACAATTAAATTAAATTCATTTATTGTCATTTATTGTGTGTACTGCAGTGTACACTTATGAATGTCTGTAAGTACAAAATGTATATTATATTATTCTTAAAGGAAACATGTAAATAAACTTGTTCACCATTCTTTGGTTGAATCTAGTACTTATGCTTTTTCTTACTTCTTGATCATACGACACTTACGACATAAATCATTAGGTACACGTCTGCATCTGAATTTTAAAATCCTACTGCTGCGACATCGGCCTGCACTCGCAAGGAGACTGCATCAATCCGACAAACAAGCTCCATTAAAAAGACATCCTTGACAAGCTGGCCGTACGTGGGTCCTCTTTGTATCATCTAAACCGCTTGTCTTTCGGGGAACGCTCTAAAAAGCTTTTTGGGATCTACATTTCATTACCGCACATCCTGACATTGTCAAGCGACGGGATGTCTTCAGAACTTCACAACTTGCGAACTTGGAAATCTCATTATACAGTCCTATTTTATCAATCCTTTCTCCCAGCACTTGCAAGATGTGGATAGTCCTTCCCCGAAGATCTTTCCGCAGAGATTTATACAAGCAACAGCGCTTAAAAAGGTCTTCAAACACCTCTCCGGGCTGGCACCGCATCTAAAACACAATTAATGTTGCAGGTGTCCATAGATGGTGATTTGGATAGGAGTTAGTATGCCGCTAATTTTATTTAAAAAAGTACATAACTTCATGCCGCTTACTTACTGGTACCTACATCAGTTTATGTCATGCTGTGGCAAGGAACTATTTAGAATCTAATTTTCTTTTTCACATTAATCCAGTGTCCAACCACAAACACATGACCATGGCTCGTCCTAGTTCAATAGCTCTCAAGTCGAGGACTCTTGAATTACCCGAGCGTCGAGCACTTGGCAAGCACGAAGCTAGGTGAAGGGCACTCGCGAATTTGTCCCGTTAATCTCATACTATTGCAATGTTTTAATGGACAATTGGACATGATTTGAAGTGCTTTGCCAAGGCAAGGAAGGCAAAATTGAATAGTAAAATCTAATCGCTTTATATTCCATTTCTCTCTCTTGTTACAAGAAATTCAATCGGGTATTTCCACTTCATTTTACAGGGATTTTTCCAAAGTCACTCTCATCTTCAAGACTATTTAAAATCAGTCAAAGTTTAACACTAAGCTTATTGCGCTCCATTATGGCAATTTTTCAACTTAATCTCACCCTCCCCGCCTCCTCGTAACGAGAACGCTGAAACAAAACAAGGACGTCATAATTTGTTCAATATATTTACTAAATGGACAGCGCACTGCCCGAGGCGCAATGGAGAAAACAAAATTCAAAACAAAGACTCATTATTGTAACCCTTCTGAACCGACGCGCTGCATACACTTCTTGCCCATAAAGTATATAGCCCGATTCATAAAACGTGGCCACTGGAATTAGGCAATGCCGGCACCTAACTGTACAGACGTGCGTACTCCACAACATTGTGCCGAGTGCTGGCAACACCTAGACGTCAAATGTCCGTTGCTATGGTAACACCCTACGCGGTCCGACGTGCATCCGGGTTTTGAAAATTTTACCTCTCTCGTTTATTTTGTTGGGATCAAAGTAGGTATGAAAATGAGCTTAATTAAGCACTCTGGTCATGTATTTTGGGTTATGACTGCCTTTTATGAAAAGTTTTGTTTTTAAGTAATTTGGGCAGTTTTGCCGCGTTTCTTTACCTTAATTATAATTAAAACCTGGAATACTTTGATCATTTTCATAAAGATTTTCAATACTGTGTCATCATATAAGTTTCTTATTATTTTCAGCAAATAGGTCGTTCATTCTCTGTAATGATTTCAATTGTGTGGTGAGGGCAAGTATAATTGGATATTGACTACCTAGTTATATTTTATTTGAAAGTGAATTGAAATTTCAATTTGCCATGTGGGAATATGCCGCCTGATTGCTTACTATTGAATAGCTATGTATATGTAAACACGGCCTATTTGTCAGCGTGTACGCCACTCTAACCACTTCTGCCTGTGAAATTGCCTTGACGCGAGAGCTTTGATTTCAATTTACTCTGATAAAATATTACTATTGTGAAATTTGAATTGCAATTTAAAAATATTTCACCAGCAATACAATACTTACCTCCATTTACAGGGCAACCGGTGAATGTAAATGGCTCGTTGTCGGTCGGTATGGCTTATGTTCAGCAATAGACGTCTTATGGCTGATGATGATGATGATGATGATGATGACAGGAAAAACTTGTACTTCTTATCAGCTCTTAGACGTCCACTACTGGACGGAGCCTCTATTGGGGTTGCCATAATCACCACACTTGGCAGGCGGCCTAGAAACGACAAGAAATATTAAATTGATGGAAACGAAATGCTATCAATAATTGACGTCGCTTCCGACCGATTTTTTATCAAACTAAATTTGACAGAAGTTAAGAGTATTTTTTTTGGAATAGATACAAGGCATACTTAAACTAAAATTTTAAATTTTAAAAAGAACCGACAAAATGTTTAATGTCATGTACATTTTAAAAGACTGGTCGAGTTTAATCAGGTACAATATAACACCAAAGGAATAAAATGCACTAAAACTGGTCTAGCCATATAGGAGTTTTTTTTTAAACCCTACGTACACTACACACGTTCAGCCACATACCCCAAACGCTTTATGCGTTCCTTTTTCGTCTAAATAAAAAAGTATGAAAACATGAAGAAAACGATCCATGTTTAATAGCGATCAAAATTCTAAATTCCTATAAGACAATCGACATCATTATTAAACTTTTTCATTCTACCAAGCTATCTACTTAAAGTTAGCAAAAGAACTACTTCCAAGATTCTGCACTTTTTTTCGCAGACAGCAGCGACTTGTACTTACATAAATAGAGAAAAAAGTGACATTCATAACTTTGCAAAGCAAGAAATGGCCCTCTTCATTTTAGCGATAGGGAAAAATGATATACAGACAATTTCACTTTATGAGAGTTTGCAATTATGACTTCTTTCCACTGAAAACATACCCTTTAAAATATCAATGTTTATTAGAATGTATGTATAGGTATGACTGCAACTTGAAGTTCGCGAGCGCAGTGCATTTGAACTGTTAAAGTACAAAATTGTGTGTAAAATGTGACACTGGACTGTTTTGGGCAAGCGTTATGCTTACTATCAGAGGAAAGATTTGCTCTTCTCGTCACTCAGTATAGCATAAAAAAGCCCTATCAATCCCGTAACTCCAAAAATTCGACAAATTTGTATACAATTCGTTGAAGACACTTATGCTTATTCCTTGGCCAGAATTATGTTACTATTTATCTTCCTGTAGACTAGCCAATTAAGCCGTGCAAGTCTAATAAAATTGTAGGTTCGTATCTACCTACAAAATATTACACTGTAGCTAGACCGGCGTCATTAATGTAGGGTGCATAGCGACAATACAGCGATCCCACACCATAGGTTAGTCAAGACAAGTACCCCAGCTCGTTAAACTTCATGAGCCATGTCCCGCTGTTACCTTGCTACTAAGTTTACGTCTGTGGAGGTGATGCTACTATCTTACTTATAAATTGGATCTTTCTGCACTTATTTCGGTGTCCTTCAACATTTTCTTATCTAGTCGATGTCAAAACAACACAATTACGAAGATGGCCACCCCGTGGAACACTCCGATTCTGATACGCCTTGCATTGACTCTGTCGATCTTCACATATTTTTTTTTATATTTAAGGGACGACGATGCCACTTCGTATTGGTGCTTATTAATATTGTTATTGCCTGGAAGAGAGCCGGCGATAACCAATCAAGAACCTACTCTGTAGTTGTTACTGTAATCCATATTTTGTGTTGTTTTCAAAAGTCTTTCATGTATCTATCTACATATTAATAATATGTTGCAAGTGGTATATAACGTTCTTTGCCCTACTTACTATATATCTAATTAAATGCTCGCTCAAAAAACTTGCTAGATTTTAATAAACAAAAAAATATGAATCAAATAATAACAATAGTAAAATTTTGCAGAAGAGCCCATAGCCACCCACATCGAAATTGCTTCAATATTTATTTTCATCCAAAATTAACAAACCTATCAAAATGTTCATTCTGGCAAAACAAACAATATTGCCAGCCTCTTTGGGGTTTGATTTATTTAGTTATATTTGTTTGCACGTTGTGTGTTTTGTTCTTGTTCTGTGACGGAGTGCAGCTGGAGCGACAGATGTGCCACGAGGGCCACTCGAGACTCCTTCAAGTCAAGCATCTATAATATGAACTTGGCTCGAAATTCGATCGGAAAGTTATTATTGAAAACATTTTCGGTTTCATCTTGATGTGAAATCGAAAGCTATTGATGACTTTGTGATTTTAAACGACGGAATTTCGATGTGGATAATGAGGGAATGAGTATTACAATATCGGATGTTTTTTCATGATCATGGATAAGTTACAACGAAAAATTAAGTGTTACAATTTTTTTTTATTTCTATTAAAATTGTATGTTAACGTTAATTAAATTAACGAATCACGCTTTTTTTTAAATTTAAATTTCTTATTTTTTTGGGACTTTTGTAATTACTACTTGGCAGTCTCGTTATATATACGAACACTGTATAAATATACTAAAAAATACTATAAGATTTGTCAACTTTATTTATCACCCTCTCTGATATTGGATCTTGTTGGAGTAGAAAATTGTACCACAGATGTAATGACTTGAGTTACAAGTATGCGTTACCAAAAGGTCAAAATCAAGTAACATTTACAGGTAATATGTCGCTGCAAACAGATAAAACAAACGACAAACATCCAGCGGTTACGACACTCGCGGGAACAAATGTCACGCGGCACACGACAAGGCAGCGGATAATGTCAACCAACAATGCACCACCATTACAACCCAGTACCAACATGTTTGCTCAAATTGCTTGTTTGAATTTCTGGAGACAGTGTTTACAATTCCAACATGCCAGCTAACAATAGGACGTAAAACACACCTGCTTAGGTATGCAAGTTATAAAGGTACGTTAAATTTATAACGCTACAAATTTTCATATCCTCCGTTTACATTCAAATTGGTGGTTTTGAATGCTCAATTGTAATAAGCAGAACGCATTAAGTACCGTCGACATGTCACGCATCAATAATCCACTCGACAAAAGAGCGTTACTCCATTCAGAAGCTATTAACAAGAACCTAACGGCAGGTACCATTGAAAATAATAGAAGAGCAACACATGAAAGTTCAACTATTAAAATAACTCAGGGGCTTAAGAAGGATGTTTTAAAAGTCTAAGTCCTGTTTATGGATCGTGTGCATCTCATAAAAACTTTCATGAATTACACGGGATTAAGTCGAAAAGTTACGGCCTGTTCTGCGGTAGGTCTTACAGGCGTCGACAAAGGTAAGCTTTGACGTTTACTATTTGAATTCAGGGAACTATGTCCTTTACGTTAAAGTAATATTGTCGAAAATCACGTGTGGGTGGAATGACTCTGTCGCCTTTACGACAAACCGAATGAACATTCTGTGAAGTGCTAATCCGAAACATATGTGACAAAAAAAATGACCGAAGATAAGGGTCAATTTCAAGAACACGCCTTGCAGCACATTCATCGAGCTATAAAAAGAGCATCGGATTGACAATGACAAGCGTTTAACTGCGGGCGTATATTTATTTATACAAGTATTCCCTTTTAGCGACGAGGTAGACAAAACAAGGATTTTTAGATAAGTATTGTACGACAAGAGGAGACATACTATATTATGGTAATAAGTTTCTGAACGGAAAGACAAGTCAGACGTTAGTTACGACGGAAAAGGATATATTAAATTAGATATATATCCCGAGGATATAATCCTTGTAAATGAAGCTTAATTTAAGCGAAATGTTTTGTCTTCGCTGTACACGCGACGTTTGAACACTCGAGTTAAATTTGCTCTTTATTATGAGAACGTTTTGCTAATAAGTAATAATGATGTATTTATACCTTTTGTTTTATTTAGGTACTACCACGACTGATATTTATTTTAATTGTGAAATATTTTACTTTACTAGGTATATTTTATTATTATATATACAATATTTTCATATAGTTTTTCTCCTAAATAAAATAATTAGACTACCAATACAAAAGTGTCTAGGACTAGTGAATAGGACAATGATGTACAGTTCAATATAATTACAATTGTAACAACATAACCTGTTAATAACTAAAAGCATGATTTTCCTACTCTACTACAACGTTCTTATTTAATAGACATAGAAAAATAATATTAGTAAATATATCTCTTTGCTAACAGTAACTAAGAAACTCTACTATGAAATCCGACACATTTTTTTTGTTTACTAGTTACGAAAAATATCTTCTATCGTAGTCACGAAAATCAACCACGAAAAGACCTTTTAGGCTATCTGATATTTTTTGACTTGCTACCTAAATGATGCTTAGTTTTTCAAAGATTGTAATGAGCCAATTTATGAAACTCATATTAACTCTACCTTAACTATTTATAGTAGCTTTCATTAACTTCCATTTCCTTTTTCTCACTAATTAAGTGAAACTGAAATGAAAGAACAAAACGCCGTAACCGATGTTAATTGAATTAACAGCCACCCAGCAACAAGCAACCCTTTGAGCGCAGTTCAACGCACTCGTAAACCGAATAGTTCCGTATCGACTCACAAAAACTATCGAATGTGTAATTGAGTCGTCGTGAGTCACAGACACATCTGCTGCGCCCGTGATCGGTGTGCGTACGATACTGGCTGCGGTGTTTTTTTTTTAAATAGTAGAACGTAAATGAAAGGCTGTTAACTAATCATTAATCTTATGTTGTTGAAGTTTTGTTTTATTTCTTTGAAAATTGTATCATGGCCTATGAAAAGAACTACTACTATAAATTAAATTTTCTTGTTTATACCTGCTTATCTACTAAGACTTTGACTTAGATGTACCTTTTGGGACTGTGGCTTATTTGTTTTAATACCGTGATAATGTATGACAGTTAACATAAGGATTGGTTGTAAGTCGTTACCTTTTTTAAGTTTCAGTTATTTAATTGACCTTTGCAGTTTTAATTTACCTATTAGATGGTGTTTCTATACTGCTTTGTTTATTTACTAGCTGATGCTCGCGACTTTGTAAGTACGTACTACTGTTCAATCTTTGGCTTCGCAGGTTTATAAGGCTCGGGACCGAGGATCGGCTTTCGGCCTCGCAAATACAAAGTATAAATGATGAACTTCCATACAAACTGTCATATAATGAAGAATTTTCAAAAAACCCTTGCATTAAGGAACTCCTCTGCAAAATTGATGCTCCTAGATCCACTAATTAAGGCTGTTCGTTGTCTGTCAGTCAGTACGTCAGTAGTCAGATTTTCAACGGCTATTTTCCAGCTACATACCACAGAGCTTCCGAGTCTATTCCCGAAGGTACGCTACCGCGGTTTAGTTCCGGTACTTGCTCGCTCTTTATTTCCCCTCACTAATAGCACAATAGGAACTATTAGCTGATCTACGACGTTGTATTATTTAGCTACAACTAGCTAGGGGATTTTTAATGGACGGCACGTAATGAAGGGCTAAGAGATTGGGTTTCTTATCGTACAAAATCTCGGTGTTGTTCAATTTGTATTGAAATATTAAATTAATTGCATGTAATATTACTTTGTACTTAAAGTACCTAAGTACATATAAATACTATAAATATGTATGTAATTTCTGGTGTGAACAATAAAGAGCTATATATCTATCTATCTACATATCCCAGTCATTTAATTTGTAATACAAATAGCATCATCAAACCACTACTGAACAAAGCCGTGCCCTTTAAAGAGGTGTTGCCAAAATCCCCATGCTTGGCAGGCGGCTTGGGAATCGCAGATTTTGTTGTAAGAGTCACAGTTCGCAGCGATGACACGCGGTTGTGTATGTGGGGCTCCACTTTTTCATGTCGTGAAAAATTAAACAAACGTATAGGTACATAATCATAGCCGCTTGTTCTGTTCTTGCATAACATAAAGATTTTGTCGCGGTGCGCATGCTGCTGATGTGGTTAAGCTTGACCGCAGACTAAAAATTAATATATTACAGAAGTGTCATTTCATATTTACACCATGCTCTATGGTTAGCACAACATGCGGGCAGCGGGCCAGTGGTAATTAAATTTGTTATCTTAATGCTCACCGATCGCAATGCATTCCATGATAAAATCGTTGGTGATAATTGTACTTTACTGTATTTTGGTTTAGCATCGTAATCTGGGGCTTCAAAAGGGGAACGATTAGTCCAAGCATATCAATATAATAAACAAAGCCTTGGCTATCAAAAATGTGATAGATATACGGCTCTAACAAGATTTATGAATAAAAGAAGAAATCGGACATGACTCGTCTGACTCGCGCCAGTGCCGCCTTCTTTCGGTATAAATTGTTTTGCGTAAAATTAATAAATAATAATTAAAATTATTATGAAAGCATCTAACCAAACATTGCTCTAACGAAAAGGTAAGACGGGTCGAAAGACAAACTTAGCTTTGTAGTTGAAAAAATGTTCTCTACTCATCGATATACTTCGCGGTCAATTCTCCAACTCCAAAAGTAAATTAGTATTTGCAAAAAAAATATGTTTATACTTGCGGTTTAAGTTTATTGCTAAATTTCATGGTTATAGGTCAACGGGAAATACCAGATTTGCAAATATGCGGCATAAGTGGCCGTTTTTTTATTGATTTGACTATGCTTGCTACTACGCTTGGTTTTTTGAAGCTCTAGGGACCGTAGACCTAAATATTTGATAATAATTTCAACTTGATAGCTCCCGCTTTCCGCCAAGAAGTTGGGTGCAAACAATAATGTGTTTCGGATTGAAGGGCAATGCTTCCAGCGTAATTTAACAGCACTTAGCTGTCCTTTTAATGATTACTTCTAGCTATAGTATTAATATCACCGGGGACGATGCTACTTTTTTTCCCAACCTCCCCGGTACCGGATCAGAATCCGGAGTGTGTATGCTGACGGGGCCGATGAAACAAAAAAAGTTCCATTGACCACTGTGATATGATCACCGGTGCTGATGAAACTTTTTTTTCCAAGGCCGGGCCACCGGGCCAGATGGGACTAATCCGTAATGGGCCCACAGAGATTTAACATTTCAAATCTCAGAAGACGAGTGCAGAACCTGCGCAGGTTTTTAAACTATTGAAGTTCAAAATTCTGGTGTCACCGAACTATTATTGGCAAGCTTGACGCAGAAATAACATCAGGTGAGTGACTTGAACGTCTCGTCACAGAGAAAAACTTAAACCTTATTTTGGGCAATTGGGTTGGGTTGGGATTTAGATTTAGAGACGATAACTTAACCGGACTGATTAACTTCCCGCTTTTTGTTTGTATGTCCGCCCTCTTGTTGCACACTAAGTAAGTACTTCATAGACAAATTTCATCGAAATCAGCTGTGCACCTTCTAGAAAGATTATATTCATTCAAGTTACCTTACTTATACATTTTTATCTCTAAAAATTCAGTGATTAAAATCTGCATCAAAAACGAGATACTGACGTCTATTCTGTTGCATATTTTTTCTAAACTAAACTAAATTTGACAGCTCTAAAGTTATTGCCATACTTTTATCACACATTGAAATGAAACGAAATGGAGATAATTTTAATCCTGTCCGATTGTTTAGTTACTGGTACAATAGAATCGACGCTACTAGCTCAAACGAATCCCTCAAGAATAAATTATTGCTTGGGATAAGCATTTTCAACCCCTACATTTACGAAGAAACTATTGGATAATCTGTATGCCCATCGCCCGCAGAATGTCCCCTACTGACACAAATATGTGACAAAATGAATAATATCGCCCGCAAGTGCAGCAAAAATTGAATTAGTCCAGTTTAAGTAAGTAATTCATTTTAATTAACTGGTTTGGAAAGTTTGTTTTGCTTGTGTTCGGATTATTGTTAACTAGCTTGACCGCACGGCTTCGCTCTCGTAGGCTAAATAAAAAAACACACCTTTTCACCTATTTAGGGGTTGTTTCTTGAAAAACCCTGAGACATGCCTTTCTTTATTTTTTATTGTTTAGTACACAAACCAAGTTTCATTGGCTAGCATGAAAAAATATTTTATTTCCATACAAACTTTGGGGGTCCATTTTACCCCTTTAGAAGACTTAAGTCTATTGCTGCCTTTGTCATTTGCTTAGTGTCAGACAAAAGCAGTATTAGAATTAATCTGTTGTCAAAGTTAACGAACGTTTCAGTATTCGGGGGTCTAACCATTTGAGGAGTATTGTTTTAGAAAAGGGCTTGTTTTTTCATATTAAGGGTTGATTTATAAGACGTGTCAGCAAGGGACGTTAACCGTTATAATTACATTAAAATGTTCCTAGGAGACAATCCATAACTTTTTGAGACATTCTGAACCACATTCACAGATTTTGGAAAAAAAAATAGTCTGAAAAATGCTAAAATATCAAAAAAAAATAACGATGTATATAGAATCCTGTATACCTAGATTCAAAAAAAGCTCTAACAAAAAGCACTGACAAAAAATATTGCCGGTATTCATAAAATCCAATCCACGACGCTAACAATCTTATAATAAAAAAGCTGCAAACAGTTTATTCTAACTATTCGTTAAGAAAAGTCTGAGAATTCGCGCAATAAGCAACAATGACTCCGGCCGTCCCAGGACATTGAACAAAGTTTATTTTACTGTTTCCACTAAAATGTGCAGTAAAAATCCGCCCACTCGATGTAGCTCGTGATATTCTTGACCCCTGCCCTTGGATAAAGAATTACGTCTCGGGAGCATAACATCTCGACTATTTTATGGTCCAATATTTGCAAAAGTTGCAACTTAGCAAGCTTATTAGGACTTCGCGAGCACAAACTTTTTTACATAGTCGCAATTCTACAAAAAAAAATATTTAGCCGTCGGCGATTTTTGGTTGGTGTGTTTGTTGTATTTCCCCCCAAAAACGTTTGCGGCGGCGCCCGTTACCGATTTTGATAATATTTGGCATAAACTTTCGGTACTCAATTCACACTAGGAACATCTTAAATTAGCAAAATCGGTAAAGAGGTTGTCAAGATAAGGTTGTAAGTTCTCAGTTCGATGTCCCGAACTGAGACCTCACGACTTATATCTTGACAACCTCATGACCGTTTTAACGTAAGGTAACGTAGCTTTGAATAATATGAGTAAATAAATAAAAGACATAATTGATTTTAAGGGTATATACTATTAGTCGTGCCTCAGTAAAGTTATACACTCGCAAATTCGCAAGTTTTTTTAGATAGAGTGTGAATTTCGGAAAACTGTATGTTGCAACTGCCAATCTTTTTTTGTGCGAAATATTTAAAATTTAAACATTTTTTTAATCTTATCACAAAGTCTTATTATAAACAGTCACAACATAATGTTTACAATTCTTAAAAATTCTCACTTAGCGATTTTGTATCTATGCAACTGTGATCGCGACTAAAGACTGTAAGCTGGCAAGCATAAAAAATAAAAATAAAACGACAATCATACGCAGGTATGTACGGTTCGCAATGCAATCAAGATTGTAGAAAACGCTTAGTATTTCTTCACAATAATTCAACGTGATAGGAACAATAATTTATTGCTTGCGCGTCTGCTTATGTCAATTACTTACTTGATACTTCTGGCGTATGGACATTACTCATCCTTGATATTGTGATCTCTTTGTCTGTCCCCTTGCCGCATTTATGAAGAGAAAAGGGTTTGCCAGATGAATAACCTTAAAAAAACTCCCAAAGGTAAACATACATACTTGACACTGAATGCAACGCTGAATAGTCGGGGCGAGGCGCAGCGTTCATGGGAATGTGAACTCTTCCCGGCGTACAGTAGTCTCAAAATTATCCCGCCACGCCTTCGCCGCGTCAGCGCTGTAACTGTCCAAACCACTTTGTAGTTAATGAGATACAATTTTGAACCTACAGTCAACTGGGAATAGTTGGCTTTTGCACGGCCTCGCCTCAACTCTCAAAGGGCGGTGGGATAGTAAGTCTGTCAGACTGACCGAGACTTCAGCTCTGACTAGGAAACCTCCCCTTTTACAGAATCCTCATACGAATTTAAATCACCTGCGGAAATACGGATCAGCTTTATCAGGGCCGGGACTAACTGTTTTTTTTTTTTGGTGTATAATAAAGTTATATTGTATTGTATTGTAGTATTTTTGTTTAGAAAACTCAGAATATAGTTTTATTGTCTTTGGGCACAGAAAAACTCGATAACTTCTCTACGCTTTGGTTGAATCCCTAAAATGTTTGTAACATACGTAGAAGCAACCAGTGAAGCATCCGCCACTTTACTGAAGCATGACTGTGACTCTAGCTGTTGACTTAGACTAGGACTGAGCCTTGTTTTGATTGTGATACCTATGTGATTGTATTAACTAACACTAGCTAAATGTACATTAAGTGTAAAGCCAAATTAGAATAGTAAAACCTCTAGAGATTTAATGCCGGAAATATTTTTATTTTTATTTTGTTTATATCTGGCAACATCGATAATACAAAGTAAGAAAGTCGAATATCGAATAATGTCTGATGCAACTATCTCCTACATCTCCTAAGGGCTCTGTGGATGGTTTATTGGCCGTGGGTCGTTTAACTTGTTTAGTTTTATTGGGCTTAAGCAGTTTATCGTATTAAGAAGGGCCGTTGCATTATCTTACGTTCCGTGGGGCGTTTTGATAAAACCATTCAATTTACGAACAATATAGATGCACAGTTTCCTTTTGGTAATGAGTGGGTGCATCCTTTTTAGGTGAGTTGGTACTGGAAAGAATTGAACTTAATCAAACTTTTTGTTGTTATTCATTGTTTGTTAGGTAATTTTAGTTATTCAGTTCTCACTAATGTAATTCTTCATAGCTTCTGCGGTCGGTTAGGGAACAAGACAAGACAAAATGTTCGTGGACCTTGCAATAAAATTTATGGAACAGCTATCTTTTTCCGTGAATTTTCAAAAGTCGTAGAACATTATCACAACCTGTCCCTAGCAGATTAAAAAGCACCATGTATAGATTAAGATAGTGTATAGATTAGATAGTTTTCATTACCGAACTGTCGATAGTTTTACTATCGATAGTTCAGCAACACTAATTAGGTACCTACTGTTTACTTGATTTGAACACGCTTGTGTAGAAAAAGATATGTAAAGGGATAAACATCAACTTCTCACCTTACCACCCAGTCTTCCGTAACCCACGGTCTGTGCATCTATCTTTGAATTTAATATGGAAAGATAAGCGTGGTATACATTAATTTGACGACCTTCCTGGCTTATGGTAGCGCGTCTACCTTATGACCAGCTAGGTTACCGGATCGATTCCCGGACGGGCTGATGTTTGAAAGATGATGTTTGAATGGTCTATTCTTGTTTGTATGGTTTGGGTGTTAGTTGTCCAATTGTCCATGTCTTTGTATGAGTTATTTGGCATTCTCGATACAGGAAATTCTAGTGAAGAGCAATTAGTGTGAAGCTTTTTACCCGACTGCTCAGAAAGGAGGGTAATGTTTCGGGGTGTATGTTTGTATTTATGTTTGTATGTTCCTATATTACTCCCTGGAGCCTAAACGGCTTGACCAATTTTGATGACTCGTTGTGTTTCTCTTTTCGTCCGGAGTAACAATAGGCTATAACTTGATTCAACCTTTATGGTGACTGTGATGTGAGCAAGATTTGGAAAATATCCGAAGTCCGATCGAAGTCTACACTGTCTGTCATCCTGACTGTACATAGATGACACAGACGGAGAGTGTAGTGTAGTGTATTAATCTTGGATCGAATCCCTTCCAACTGTATTCAGAATTATTACATGGTTTCTCTAACAGTTACTCCTGCGTACAAATACTACCTATTTTGCTATTGCGCGCCTCACTTGAACTTCACAGCCGCCATATAAAGTTTGAATCCTACTCTACATGTTGCAGTCGGTTTTTTGTAATATTACTTGTTTATTACTATTTTTACGTAGGCGTATCTGCTAGCCATTAAAAGTACGTTGTCACATCATTATGAAATTAAATATCTTTCGTAACAAGTCTTTAGTAATGTTAGCTATTAATGTCAGATCCCGACGGCTTAAGTACGTGCTGGGATTTTTAATTAATTACGGGGATTAATTAACATTTTTAAATAATAATGATAGAAGTAGTATAATTACCTACAAGATAAATAATCAACAGAGTTTTTCCGGTATTCTAGTGCTGTTTGTTTTGCCGCCCTCGGTTGAAATGAAAATACAAAAAAAAATATGTTAGACTACTAAACAATTTTATTTTGTATAGACGGTCGACAGGTTAGGTGTTTGACCACAAATCACCTGATGTTAAGTGACGGTCTGGTTGTGTGGTCGAGAATGGTCAAATGACGCTTCTGGAAACACTTAGGTTTTTGGATACTGATTTAATATTAAACTTGACATTAGACATTCTTTATTATTAATTGTAAAAGTTACAGGTCAGCATAACATAATAAAATTGTAACAAATACTATACTTAACTTACAGTTTCTAACTAATGCAAAAGGCAGAGCTATCACTTGCATTTAACCTTAGTTTTATGTTTTTGAAATAAATTATGTTTATGTTATGTTAATACAATACAATGTAACTTTATTAAACACCGAAAAATACAATTAAAATGTAAATTAAGTAATAATTAAATATCCGGCAGTATAATGGGCGGCCTTATCGCCTAAAGCGATTTCTTCCAGGCAACCTTAGTATGGATAGAAATTTTAAAGCGATATACGACAGATATACTACAACTTATCGAACACAGTAAACAAGTTGCACTCTGCCAATAGAAAACTAGCTAGAGTCGAAACATAAAAATTAATGACATTATTAAACCAACAGTCGTATTAATAATCCCAATTTAGTGCTTTGTTTATAACTGAAGAAGATGGGTGTCTTAATATTTGGTTTATGAGAGGACCACATGGGCCATGGGAGTGTTGGGAGTCGGTTAACTGCCTCACTAATGCAAGTTTTACGAGTAATTTCACGGTTATTCATTCAGACGCTGCGGGGGTCGCGACTTGCCTCCTGGGGCTCCATTTTTTAATCGCTCGTATCATACGATTTCGCTTGTATGATATCACTTGCATCATTCGAAATGACTGAATTTCGAACGAATCCCCAAACGAAAGTCGCACTTTTAGGGTTTCGTTGTGCTAAAAGGAAACATTATAAATTCGTCATGTCCGTTTGTCAGTCTGTCTGAATCCTTTACAGCCTTATAAATCCATTTAAGCAAAGACATCCAGTTTCAAAAGGAAAAAAAATTTTTTTTTTGTATAATAAGGGTAGCTCCCATACGAGTAAAGAGGGGATGAAAAAATATCGCTGTACCCCATCATGTGGGGTCACAAAAAAAAAGTCAATTTTTTTTATATAGGCCGAAAAAGTTGCTCGCAATCAAAACAAAAAACAAAATCATTTATTTCAGGTTAAATTTTACCCATACAAGAAAATTAAAACAAATTACATAAAACATTCAAAATTCCAAAATAAAAAATAAATTTATATTAACACATTACATTATATTACGCAATGACCCCCCACCTCCCTCCCTACCCCTCCCGGCTTGATCGATATTGACTATGATTGATTGATTGACTATGATATGATTATTGAGGAGACTTTGGATACTTTTTTACATCCGAAGTTGCCATCGGGTACTTTTCTTGTCTTTTAAAATTATTAGTTGTTACAGATTTAGATGATAATATGTAAACTTTTACATTAATAATTGAACATTTTTTCAATATTTTTTATGTCCTGTAGTGTCGATCTAACGTTATAGAGGACCGAAGTAACGGGAGCGAGAAATTGAATTTCCCAGCAACATACCGTTTATCATCCACGGGTGACACGTCACCATGTCATGCCGTCCACCTTCCTTTGTAAAGCAATTGGGCTGTGACAGGAGTGTGACAGTATGACAGCCGGTCGGAACACCCGATTGTGACTCGAAACCTCAAAACTTACGAACCAACAAACTTACCTTTAGAGTTCGGTGGAGGAGCCACTTTCGTTATTTCTGAACGAAACCGAGACTCCCAAGTCGAAAGTTCCGTCCTTTGACCGACGTTTGACTTAAATTATTAGCTCTGTATCTAATAGTCCAATTACATTCACGTCACTTTGGTATGAGCCATCATGAGCGATTGGATATGGTTCTTAGAATGTGGTTTCGAAATTTTTGTCGCAGCTTTGAATGGAGACGCTTTCGTTTGTAGAAAATGGAATAGCTTTGTTCTGGTTGGGTAGTTAACTCATTACAATTTGTCGAACACTAAACCTTATATTTAAAAAAATAGATATCTAGTGTTGGTAAGTATAGGTAGAGACTGATGTTCGATCGCAGACGCAGAGTTGGAGCGCTAATTTTGCAAATTTTCGACAACTAAAAAAACTGCGACGGATATTGTAAATACTGATAGAGCATATGAAGAAAAGAAGAAATAGAAAAAGTTTAGTTAAGTATAATGTCTTTTTCTCGATTTTTTCCTCCATTTTTCCCTTGAATAACTGGCAAAGGTGTGGTCCCCGAGGGATACTGCAAAAGAGTCTTACCACTACAAGGATAGTAAGTAAGTACATGGAATTATAACAAGATAAATGATTCCCCGTTGGAACTTGAAAATCCGCATGTATATATTTTGTTTTAATAAAACGGGAATAATCACGTTAATTGAGTTGATTATTCCGACTGGTTTCGATCATATTCGGTGATCTTTATCAAGAAACCGACTCAATTTAACGTTTATTCCCGTTTTATAAAACAAAATGTGTCAACCACGTCAGTTTGCATAGGTCTATATTCCTTGGTATAGTCCTTCGTAGCAGAAAATCTAATGACGTAGGAAGACAATTCATTTACTTTGATTAAAAAATTTGGCACCGGAGAGCCTTCACAGCTAACTGATAACAACTCGCCAAATGTCCACGACACAAAATCAATAAAGCCAATGATGGATGACGGCGTTTTAATTAAACTCCCGTAACCTGTTAGCTGACAAAATGAGCTTATAATGGCTTACATTATCTTAGACGAGTCTATATTAAACCTTATTGTTCACTCTATAGAAACCATGGCTTATAAAGTAGATTGTTACACACACGGCTTTCTCAGCTACCATTAATCTAGTCACTGTTTATCTAGCTAAGTAGGAGATATGAGATGAAACGTGTGATATTAAAACTTAGAAGCCACGGATAGCACGAGCCACAGAAGACTAATTAATTACTTAAGAGTTATGGAGGCGAGATTGTTTCGTAAGCACAAGGAGCTTCACCGTTATTAAGACTTCCAGATCAGACAAACAAATTGTCTGAGTTGAGATTAATTCACATACTCGGATTTGTTGCGGTTATCTAAGAAAGTACAATTTTTAGGGGTTCACGCATGTATACTATCGCTGTCCTGTAACTGTTTTCATTAGATATATAATTATAGATAACTAGTTGTTACACGCGGCTTCGTTCGCGTGGACATGAAAAAGTATTCTATGTCCGGTTTTGTGATGCACAGTAACTCCTTATCCTATCCGTTCAGCCGCGATACTGCGACAAACAATCAGACAGAGAAACAAAGCTACTTCCTAAAGTTCCCTATATGAAGTTGATCCATTTTTTAACGTTTTGTATGGACTGACAGTTGTAATGTAGGGAGTTCTGAATCGCGCAAGCGAAGTTTTTTCCTTGAGGTGTATTTCTTGGATTTGTCCCTCAATCCGCAGAGTAGGTAGTTAGATGTCACATGTCTCTATTCCTAAAAGGGATAAGTTACAGCCCTAAATTGTTGATAATTATAATAGTTTAAAATATTGGACAAACACCGACATTTTTTTTTTTTTTAATTTCTAGTCCAACTAACTCGAAGCTCGAAGAACTGATAACCGATGGGTAAGAAAGGTTCTTGAGCTGGAATCACGAGCTGGAAGACGAAGCGTAGGAAGGTAACGTAGGTCTCCAACTGTCAACATTTTGAAAGTCGCGGACAACCGGTAAATGCAAATCGCAAATTATAGTTAAGTTTGGCGGTCTTCAGGCTGATGATGATGATGATGAGTCCAAGTAGCACTTGCCCGGAATGCGTTATAAAAATGTTAATAGTGCGAGCGAGAAAGCGCTTATATACCTATTGTGTCAAAAATATTTTAAAAAGTCCCGTTCTAAGTTCATAACCTAAGTTATCGCAATGCTTTTTAATAAAATTCTTAACCAATGTAAGAAAATTGGTAGTACCAAACTGCCGGCCAAGACGCTACGAACCGAGAAAATAGAAAAGAGTCACAAAGTTGTTTTAAGATTAGACAACCGAAAGGATTTGTTGGAGGGCATCCAAAAGCAACTGTCTTTGGCGACTGTTGAGATTTCATTGGTCAAGAATTTAAAGAAAAAACTGGTATATATAGGTATACCTAATATTAATTTATCAAGCAAGTGCCTTTATTACCTGTATCAACATACTACATAATCAATCTGCTCCAAAATAAGTAATTATAGTATTTCCTAACTAATATTATAAATTCGAATGTAACAGTCTGTCTCTCTGTCTGGTTGTTTGTCGTGTTATCACGGCTGAACGGATCGAGCTGAATTTTTCAATAGATATAGCGTAAACCGTTACGCTAGACATAGATGGACAGAGGCTAATATTTTTTGTCGGTCTCCGCAAACGAAGTCGTGGGTAACAACTAGTAGTTAATAAAAAAATAAACGAAAAACAACTTATCACACTTGATACTTGATCGCGCATGCAAACATTTCACTGCGGCCCCGGACGTGGCACGAGATTATTACGCTTAGATACGATTGGGCGGCTTCAAATTAATTCATGCAAATGGTGTTTTGAAATTATTTAAATGTTCTGTAGTCTGAAAGATTCTTGGCAAAATACTAAGTACAAATTTAAGTAGGTACTTTCATATTTTTTTTCTTATTTACGAAAATAAGGTCACAGTATAGTAACAAAACTCTGTCTGTTATCCAATTATCTTTGAAAACTGACCAACCTGTTAATACTAGGTAAGTTAAAATACATTATCACCTAGCTATGTTATGCTCTCCTATTATTTAATACTTTATTGCACACACATACAACGTATTTGGTACAACAGGAGGACTTAATGCTAAAGCATTTTCTACCAGTCATCCCCGTGGTTGAAGAGAGGGAGATGTAGGCGTGCATCAAAAATCACGATTAACAAATAAACTAAGGAAATGAATGAAAAGGAAAATAAATAATGACTATTGATAACAAATTAAAAATTGACAAATATACTTAAGCTACTTATATAAATAAATATAAACTACGTAGAGAGGATATAATAATACAATAAATATGCAAAATATACAATGAATAATCATACAAATAAATATTATTATCATATATAAGCATTACATAATACATACAATAAATAAGTAAATATATAAACATATGCCTAACATAAACGAGTGGTGGGTTATAAATTCGTGAGATAGTGTTTACGCACCAGACTTTTGAAAATGGCCTTTGATGGAGCTTGCCGTATTTTAAGAGGGAGCTTATTCCATAGGTTTACTGCAACAACTCGATAAGAGTCGCTTACAAATGAAGTAGTGTGACTAGGGGTACTGAGAAGAAGGATATTACAGGACCTAGGGGGGTTGGTGAGGACATCAGACAGGAAGGTAAAGGAGTCTTTTAGATAGGGTGGTGATTTGGGATCATTCAAGATGGAATACAACAAGTCAACAATCCTGGCGTTTCGCCTTTCGCGGATCATAAGCCATTTAAGTTTATTCCTATACTCTGAGATGTGATCGTACTTCCTGAGACCAAAAACAAAACGGATGCAGGTGTTGAGGAGTCGTTCGAGCTTATTCAACAATTCCTCGGTCAGGTCGAGGTAACAGATATCAGCATAATCAAGGATCGGCAAAAGGAGGGTGTTCACTAAGGAAATTTTTGTAGTCATGGGCAGAAAGTTTTTGAAACGACTTATGGAATGAAGGGAAGCATAAAACTTGCGTGAAACTTCTTTAATTTGCGGTTGCCACGTTAGATTAGAATCAATGAGTATACCTAGGTCTTTAACTGTAGTGGAGAAAGGAATAGCACAGTTGTTGTATCTCAACGGAGGCAATGCGGCAATATCTACATGGGACAGCCGACGAGAACTTCCCACTATTAATGCTTGGCATTTATTCGGATTAACCTGAATACCAAAACGTTTAGACCACGCCTGAAGCCGGTAAAGATCATTGTTTAGCGAGCCAATCGCAACATCCAAATCATGAACGGTAGTATGTTGATACAGTTGAAGATCGTCGGCGTAGAAATGATACCGGCTAGATAACTGTGAAGAAAGCATGTCAATAAACGCAGAGAAAGGCAATGGAGATAAAATACCTCCTTGAGGGACCCCCGCGAACAACTCACACCAATGTCCTATGTACATGACAATAAAAAAAAAAAAAAAAACTAATTTTAGTTTAGTCTAGTCGAACCTCCATGAGCACGACGTGGTCTCCTGTAATTGGGGGTGCACCCAGCTTGATACCTATGTTTCATAATGTGTAACTTTTGTTGGAGATCCATATTCTATAAAATAAATAAATAACAATTTTTCTAATGAAATAAACTGCTAAACATACAGAAACCGGAATCGCGTCGACTATTAAATATTTACTAACGAATATGATTGAATAAAGGTTATAGTTATAGTTATTGTTTTCCATTATTGCTTCGTCCTTATATTTATTGCGTAAACATTGCTATTGTTCTGTAATGCAATTAGAAACGGGCTACGCTACACTACCACGCTTGTAAGAGTGTCTACACACGAAACGATTTGGTCGGTCCCGACATCGCTTGAAAGAGATGGCTATATATAAGTTTCTGGGGAAGCGAAAGGGAGAAGCTATAACCTTAATAGTTTGTTTCTTTTGCTCCCGTGAAATTCAAATCTAGCTGTCCCTTTCACACGATGTCAGGTCGGGCCATGTGTAGACACCCTAAGAAAACAAGTCCGTACTAAAGAAAATAATTATTTGGAGGGTTTTTGGCGGGAACGTGAAGAATTCATGTCGCGTCATTTTATTATTTTCCAAAACTTGTGTTATTTCGAGTGTTAATATGTAAAAACGGTGAATTTCTACCCGTTAAGTGTTCGTGTACATGCACGAGTGTTGGTGAATGGTATAATGTCATAAAACGTGAATTTTCGTGTTGTTTCCAAAACTCCATAGAAGGCTCTAGTAAAGTTTTCACCACTTTACTGGGGCATGACTTGGACTTGACCGTGACTTGCTTTGCTCGACTTTGACCGTAACTATGACTTATTTGATAATATCTAACAAAACTTGAGAATATATATGTATACTTGACACTGGCAAATGCATAAGACGTGCGACGCCAAAATCCTCTTAGGAGGAAAAGAAAAAAAAAAAAAAATTCTTTGGTAGGACCTAACTTACCCCTGAATACTGAAACGTTTATTAACTTTGACGACAGATTAAGTTTATTTCTGTCTTTCTCATTTGGTTAGTGCCAGAAAAAGACAGTATTAGAATTAATCTGTTGTCAAAGTTAACAAACGTTTCAGTATTCGGGAGTTAGATACCTAAGTAAAACAAACTTTAGAATACTTACTTATTTTAAAAAACCTGCAGTGAATTACTTAGGTGGGTATATCTATCACACTAATATTATAAATGCGAAAGCTTGTGTGTAAGTATATAAGTGTGTTTGTTTCCGTTCAACTTTTTAACGGCTAAACGGATTTAGATGAAATTTGGTATGACGGTAGGTTATTCTCTGGATTAACACATAGGCTACTTTTTATCCCGGAAAAATATTCGATTTCTCTAGAATAGCGGGTGAAACCGCGGGGCGCAGCTAGTACCCCATAAATAACAAAGTATGTATTACAGGTAAATAAAGCTTAGTTAGATGGAAGGGTTTATTCTGTAGGTCTGTTCTGAGTTCGTTCTAGAAAGCTCTAGTCGAAATACGGAAACAATGCAAGCGCGAAAACTGTATTTTTTTTCTAATATTCACACAAGCAGGAGCAGTCTTTACACAAGCTGGAGCAATCTTCTCAAAAGTCAGAGCAACTTTCACTCTAGCCAGAACAACTTTCACTCTAGCCGGAGCAACCTTCACGCGTGTCGGAGAAATGATCACACAAATCAGAGCAATCTTCACACATTCAACTTCACAAGTTTCTCAACTTGCACACAAGCTGACCCGTGCCCAAGCCACGCATCCGATAAGTATTTTTTTCTCCTGAAAAAGTACCCGACACAAATACCGAGTCTGAGAACAATTTATTGCAACGTAAAATGAAGAATGTAGGCCCATACTGCAACAATCGAGATAAAAAGTAAAGGGGCGGTAGCACGAACGGGAGTTCGTGCTACCCTCGTTAAACGTACGTTTTAAATTGCAGAAAAGTTTACGGCTTTCCTCTGTGCCCAGGAATGTGTCCTGTAGGTTTGTAGGCACCAACTTACCTATACACAATTATTATTGCGAATTCACCAGCAGGCTGAGTAGGCTTGAGCCTAGAGCGGTAGATTAAAGGGGCGGCAAATTTATGTACCGTTTTTTTTTTAATTCAGTTCCTATGTGGTAAATATTTTTTAAAAAAAACGGTCTCTACATTTGCCGCCCCTAAAATCTGCTAACTATTTTGCACTGAACATCAACAATCACACTTCAAACTTATATTAAAAATGCGAAAGTTTGTGTGTAAGTATGTAAGTAGTTAAGTAGGTAAGTAGGTATGTGTGTTTGTTCCCGTTCAACTCTGTAACGGCTGAACGGATTTGGTATGGAGGTAGCTTATTCCCTGGAATAACACATAGGTTTTTTTTATCCTGAAAAAATTAACCGTCCTGTAGAATAGCGGGTGAAACCGCGGGGCGCAGCTAGTTTTTAAACGAAATTAGAAAAATAAACTACTTAGGCAATTGTAGAGTTCGGCAGCAAAAATTTTACAGCATAATATTTATATAATTATATACTTACTCGGAAAATATATTATTTTGTAGGTATATCCGCCACTACCTATTGGATACCGATATTTATTTATTTATTGAGATACGCTAACAGTGAACATATTTTACATTCTTATAATATATTTTAAAGTAGGTATGAAGGTTTTGTATGGATATCAAATGGATAATATTAATACACACTAAGTAGGTACCTAGGTATAATAATACTTATAAAATAGGCTTATTGTTAAGTAAGATTTCTTAAGTTTATTTAAGCAATTCCGACTGAGAAAGTAGTATGTATTTTCCCATTTTATTAATAAAACTCATATTATAGTTCTATCTTTTACACCCTACATCCGTCAAAACGTTGAGACAAAGCCATAAAGTTTGTCAAATTAAAAATCTCTTTGAACTTGCCGTGGACATAATCTCGAATGAAAACAGTCACCATTTTGTGTTCTTTTGATCGGACAGTTTAGTTGAATTTTGAAGCTTCATAATTTCACCACGCGCGACTCGTAAACAAGTGTTGACGCAAGTTAGCGGTCAAAGCGCATCAATTCTCTTCGATCAAGCTGCCCACCCGATCGTCCCTCTCGAAATCTCCACTGCGTCCTTTTACCCGACGCGTCCTTCTGCCCCAATGACTCTAGACTAGATGTAAAGGGCAGTGGCGACGTAAATGAAACAAACTAAGTAGGTATGTATATACCTACCTAGTTAATTTCATTTACTTCAAATTAAGGTCATAATTTGATCTTTATTCCCATGAAATTCATGTCTAGATATCTACCCATAAAAAAACAGATCAGTCCTGCTTGTACCTAGATGCATTTTATGGTCACCCTATACGAAATAAAAAGTCCGTTTCGAATGCGAGACATGTGTCCACATGTTACTAAAAGACAAACCGTGTATAATGTGATAAAGTGCGGCCCTGGATACCATTCAACCGCCTTAATTATTGTCCCGAAATACTGTGGAAAAAGTCCACTTTACGGCTGTACCAAATGACGAAAAAAGCTTTTATGACGAGGGTGCTCAAGTTTTTTTATGCTTTTATTTTGATTTTGTCATAGTTTTTTAAAATAGTGCATACGAATCCATTGTTACCACAAGTAAATTGCGGAAGTAAAGAAGATAAATAATAGATAATGAGGCGTTTACCAAAAAAAAGAAAACCTGGTAATAAAAGTACCCCATAGATGGCGTTAGATGTACCTTGAGGTTTTCCTGTCACTGTCAAGACATGAAAGACAAAAAAATGTACACGTGCCTTTTTTTTTCTCGTGTTTTTTGGCTCCACATGTGTATTTAGACAATTTCAAGTAATGTAACTATGTATTTGACTTCATTTGAAATATTACAATAGTTGACACTGGCTAAATACACAACGTGTGGAGCCAAAATTTACTATTTAAAAAATAAACATAAAATATTTTGACAGAAATGACAGTGACAGGTAAAACGTTACCACGTTACTGGGCCATGATTTAGACTTGGTCGTTACTTTGCTTGACTGCTTAGACTATGATTACGACTTGTTTGATTCATTGTTGTAATATTAAAAAGCCACTATTATTTGCCACTGGCCAAATAATGTGTGAAGCCAAAATATAAGAGGGGCAAAAAAGTTGACTTTAACGTTTGTCTAATCGAGAAAGCAGAAAGCTGACCATCAACTTCTGTCTCTTTTGCACTCATTATAATACCTAGCTTTGTTATTGTTTAACTCTACCTTTTTAATTCAAACTATTGTTAATATTTAGTCATTAGCAGAGTTGGAGCTGAAATCTGAAATTGATTGGAAATGAAACTATTGGAACGGAGTTTTGGCGGGAATATGAAGAAGTCATGTCGCGACATTGTATTATTTTCCAAAACTTGTGTTTTTTTTTTTTTTTTTTTTCTTTTTCCTCCTAAGAGGGTTTTGGCGTCGCACGTCTTATGCATTTGCCAGTGTCAAGTATACATATTTATTCTCAAGTTTAGTTAGATATAATCAAACAAGTCATAGTCACTGTCAAAGTAGAGCAAAGCAAGTCATGGTCAAGTCCTAGTCATGCCCCAGTAAAGTGGTGAAAACTTTACTAGAGCCTTCTATGGAGTTTTGGAAACAACTCGAAAATTCACGTTTCACGACATTATACCATTCACCAACACTCGTGCATGTTCACGAACACTTAACGGGTAAAAATTCACAGTTTTTACACATTAACACTCGAAATAACACAAGTAATGGAAAATAATATAATGACGCGACATGATTTCTTCACGTTCCCGCCAAAAACCAAAACTTGTGTTATTTTGAGTGTTAATTTGTAAAAATGGTGGCTTTTTATCCATTAAGTCTTCGTGAGCGTGCACGAGTGTTGGTGAATAATATAATGTTGTGAAACGTGACCCTGTGTTGTTTCCAAAACTCCATAGAATCCTTAGTAAAGTATCCTCCACTTTACTGGGACATGACGTGGACTTAACTGTAGCTTACTTTACTTGACTTGAAATATTACAATACTTGACACTGGCTACACAACATGTGGAGCCAAAACATAAGAGGAAAAAAAAACTATTGGAATGTAAACACTTTCACGGTTTTTCGTAACTTTTCGGACTCCATTTCAAATAACTTCTCGTTACAAAAATGAGTATTTGGAGGCGCATTCCAACCCCAATGTTAATTTACCGAGCTTTTAGCAAAGAAAATACAAAACGAATGTTGCACTGTGTTGTAAATAAAAACGTAAACATAACCTCTGAAGTACTTAACGTACAGCCGAATTATACGTTTTACAATTCAATTCGTTGTAAATCTAAAAAGGTAAGTGTTGATAGCTTTACCGGAGAATGCAAGCTATGCTATGATGTGTAGAAACATATCTTTGTAAGTCACATTTTATACCTTGCATAAGTGGTACACAAGAATGCACCCCATTATCAAAGTATTTAATAGTCTTCTTCGATTTTCGTAGATAACCAAAAGCTTCAAGCTTCAGTCAAAATCTATCACAAAGTGCTGGAGTATTCCAGCACCATCTCCTGAAAATTAATTCTCATTATAACCCTTATCAGTTAAATGTCTTTTCTGTTTTAGAATAAGTATGATTCTGATGATGAAGAAGTTATTGTGGATGATGATAGCTCGCTCTCAAGAGACTCAAAAGTGGTTAAATTTAGTACAACCTCTATGAGAACCGACACTATTGTAAAGTCTGCATTAGGAGTATCAAGAAAGTAAGTTGTTTTTATGCACATGCCGTTAACAGTTCAGTGACACACAATTTAAACTTCAATAAAATTACATGACTACTATTTTTATACTACGTACTTATAAGTACTACGTTTTCAACTTATGAATATTTTATGTTTCAGCAAAATAGAGCAAGCTTTTTATGAAAGTAAAATAAGGGTAAACGGAAAGAAAATCATGAAAAAGAGTGCTTCAGTAAGTACCTAACCCCTATGCCAAACTACTTCCGATATCTTGTCCCATTCGGCTTTTAAAGAATTTAAAGATAAATCACTAATATAATTAAGTTAGAATGACACAACCTTCCCCCACTGGTAGGCCTCATAACCGGTCATTGCAATTTAAATAGTCACTGGCACAAAATGGGAGTTAAGGAGTCTGCTGTGCTGTGGTTGCATGCAGGAGAACGGAACAGTGGAGCATGTGCTGTGGCATGTGAAGTCAGAATAAGCTAGAATCGCCAGTGGGTTGCCTGATACAGCTTTAATAACATCATCCATGTGACCGTCAGCTTGACTGGTTCTCATCTTCATCCACACTACCACTGAAGCAACTATGCCAGTGCTCCGGTATTTCATGAAACTGGGTTGGCTCGGGTAGATGCTGGCAGGGGGAAATGCAGAACACACCCCATGCAGGACATCAGTGCAGGTCTTATCACCTCCATCACAAATAAGAATACTTCAGATTTCTTTACTTCGATTCGCTATCTAATATTTCTTTGTTTATATTGATTACAGGTAAGATTGGGAGATGAAATAGATGTAGTGAAAATGGTCAGCCCTAAAAACCCTGAACATTTGTATGTATCCAGAATAGAAATCCTCAATATTGCACCTGCAGATGAGAATATTTCTGTAACAGCTAGAAGATTCAAGAACTTACTCATAGAAAACTATGAAGATCCTTATAAGGGCTCTTCTCAAAGTGATTAATAGAATAATAGAACATTAAATGTTCTATTATTCTATGAATCACTATTTTTATAGTGTTTTTTTTTTACCTATATAATAGAGGTAAAATTATTTTGATAGTTGAATACAATGTTAGTTAAATCAAGATGTAACTAAACGCCAGGATGGCGTTTAGCAATGTCGATTTAGTTGAAAACCAAAGGTACAAACTAGAAAGACCCGAGAACAATTTGTTTTATTATCTAGTTAGATGAGAAGGAAAATTGTTGAAAAGACATGATTTTTCATTTTTATTTTTTATTCAATTTCATAAAATGTTTATCAGGTCATCATTTTAGATCAAACATGCACAATTAAAAAAACATGATCATGTGACACTTTCTTAGTAAAAATTTAAATTCATTGAAAAGAATTTGAAGGTTTTGAATTTTTCGTTGGGACTCGGAACCCCTACTGTATATTCAAGTGATTATTATTACTTAATTGTGAGGTAATAATAATATCTAGGATAGCATTTTTATTGATTTCCAGGTTTACTGTTTTTTTGACTGGTGTGTGCTAAAACAAATGTCTTTTCATCTGCGCGAGAAAGTGTATGGTGCTATATTTTTCACGAAATTAAATCTTAAGATGAGAGACACAGAGCGTAAATCTCAAATCAAAACATTTCCATTCGAGCTGAGAATACGGCTGCTGGTCTGATCTCATACATGTGACCACTATACACTGAAATGGGTATTAAAATTACTTAACTTAGATGATGTTATAAATAATTTGTAAATAAAATCTTGTTTAATTTAACAAAATATGTTTTATTATCCGTAAACTATTACATGATTTAAATATTATCTAAATCTAGATCACAATCAGAACTTTCAAAGATAGATATTTGTGAACTTTGAACCGATGGTCTTTCAATAGATGTATTACTATTGTTTCCTTTGATGTTGTTTAATTTATGCATAGCTTTTGTTGGTGATTTATCTTTGAATGGTTTTTCTTCATATTTATCAAAATCATGGCTTTTATCAAACGAAAACTGCTTTAGTATATTCATTGTCTTAGATGTGCCTGGGATCTCAGTAGTTGCTTTATTACATGATTTGTTTTCTATGTTTTTATCTAACTTGTCACTCATTCTATTCCCATTTAAATTGTCTTCAGTTTGTTCTTGATTTGTATTATCTTTTATACAATCTTTAGGAGTACTTGATATTACATTTTCAGTCTCAGTATGATCACTGCTTGTAAAATTGAAATCAATTCCCAAATCAGCGAAGAAATCATTAACGCTAGGCACTCCTTTCAATATCTCCGTTTCATTTTCTAAATCATCTCTGTCTGACTCTAAGTCACTACTACTTTTCTTAGATTTCTTAGAAATTTTACTCTTAACAACACTTGTGTCTGTTGTAGCACCTTTCCTTTTCCGCTTTGTTTTCTTTTGTACTACTTGTGGTTTTTTTGCGTCTTTATTTAAATTTGCGTGTTTCTTTAAAGTCGCTGTTAATTTGTCATTTACGTTTTTCAAATCGTCACTGTTATTTTCTTTACCTTCGATAAATCCTAAATCTCTGTCTTTTTTAGCTTTGAAATATGAACTTGTGACTAGAGAAGCCGAAAGCTGAATGCTATCATCTGTGACGTCATCATATTTAGCAAACAATTTAGGGTTACCACTTGCAACATCGGCTTCTAGCGCCTTGTGATCGACTTGCAACAGTTTTCCGTAGTATAAGAGTTCATTTTGCCAAATCTCGTACAAGTTTAGCTTTGTTAAGAGTTTTTTTGCCAAGCACAAGTATTCGAAGTCTGGGTATTTTTGGAAGGTTGAATGCAGGGCGTCGACTGTGTCATTTAAGGTGCAGTCTTGCATTGATAGGTCGACGAGGGAGACTGCTATTATGGCATCCATAGGGAGTATTGTCGTGCGGTACATTAGACGGCAGTGGGCTTGCGATAACCTGTAACAAATTAAATATCGCACGAATCTATATAATATACTAGCTGTTACCCGCGACTTCGTTCGCGTGGATTACTAAAAAAGTACACTATGTACGTCTCCTATTAACCCTTAAGATATAACTATGCAAAAATTCAACTCGACCCGTTTAGCCGTGATAACGCGACAAACACAGAGACAGAGTTGAATGTAACTCTGTCTCTCTGTCATTTATAATATTAGTTAGGATAAAATAACAAGTCTGTTTCTATGAATCAACGCACACACTAAACCGCAAATGGTAGAGATGTAAAATTTGAACAGAGTATTAAGAGCGACAAAACCTTTCGTACCTATTCGATAGTTAAAATCCATGAAAAAATTTAACAGCTTAAACGGAAACTAAACGTTCATTTTGGTATGGAATATGTAACGAAAGCTTTTTATTATGCTAGGAGCACATGATACTTTTTATAACGAAAACTAGCGAAGTTGGTTCCTTGATACTCTCAAAAATGTAATTTATATATCTGAATAGTTTTACCTGACTAGACTGTCCAGCATTCTGACTGTGGTCCTGGACGCGTCCCGATGTTCAGATTTCCTCTGCATCATGTAGTAGGACTGCAGTATTATGTTTGCAGTTTTTGTCATTTCCGTACATCTCGGCCCAACTAAGCTGATGTACATCTGAAATTATTTACATCATTAGTATGAATAGTGTGTGGGAAGTTAAAACCCGAAGATCGGGCTAAGTGGCGTGACTTGGGAGAGGCCTATGTCCAGCAGTGGACTGTGATGGGCTGATGATGATGTTTTTTTTTTTTTTAATTTAGTTTGAATAACAAGCGAATAATGCACGACACCAATAATATACAGCATGATATTGTATGTCATAATATTTTCCAGTGCGATAATTGATGTACCGATACACCAATTATCAGGTCGTATAGTATTGGGCGTTGCGGTACGTTATTGGTGCTAGCCGATAATGCCACTATTACCATTACATCATTATCATGTTGTATAATTTATTTATAAAAAAAAGAACAAGTCCTTTTCTAGGAAAATTTCTCCTCAAATGGTCTAGATGAACTATAACAACGGATTGTACGAAATTCCACTCCTGAAGAGTCAAAATGGACCCCTAAAGTTTATATGAAAAAAAATTACTTTTTTCATACTACGAAAATGAAACTCTGTTTCGATACTAATTATAAGAAATAAAGAAACACGTGTCTCAGGATTTTTCGAAAATCAACCCCTTAAGAGGCGAAAATTGCCTATGCGAGCGAAGCCGTGCGAGCAAGTTAATTTTTGTAATTTTTCTGCATGCGCAGATTTATTATCGTTGTCTAACACACTAATCAAGTAGGGCAGCGAGTAAGCAAGTGTAATTTTTTTTACCTGCAACTTTTCAGTGGTCCACAATCTCTTGGATTGTTTGTTGTTGGCGTCTTCAAACAGTATGTACGACGAGACCAGTTTGTCCCACGTCTTGTTCTTTGAATCCAGCAAGATGAATATTAGATCAAATCTGAAAATTTTAAAAGACTTAAGACATTTCTACACATGACATAGCTCTCAGGGTTTGCTAGATGAAGTGGCAATGTGCGGGCCACATCGCTCGAAGAACTGAAGAACCGATAACCGGTGGGGAAGAAAGGCTCTTGAGTGGCGACTACGAACCGGAAGACGCAGCGTAAGCAGGCCTTCAACTAGGTGGACTGACGACATTGTAAAATTCGCGGCCAATAAAAAAAGGTTGCGAATGGCCAATTGTAATGGTAGAAGTTTAAAACATTCCACGTCACTGAGATATTAGATGTTAAATATCTTTAAACCCAGAAATTACTCTAGAAACATTGGACTTTAATTCGGAACACAGTAATGTTTGCACACTACTGTGCCTGTCTTTCCGTGATGCTAGATATATATTTAATTTTGATATGATGATGATGAGCAGTATCATAATCGTGGGCGAATCATAAAAGTAACTACTTAAGTTTACTTTTATATGGCTAAAAGTAGAAACAATTTTGTGCAATGATCTTTTGATGACGTTTCTGACTTAATTATCACAGACGTACATAAAAGATCATACTGACAAGTAATATTATTAAAAGAAATACTAAATACCCGACTGCAAAATGTAAGTAGCCTATGTCACTCAGGACGTAGAGAATCGTCAAAATCGGTCAAGCCGTTTAGGCTACAGGACGTCATAATACAACATAATATGGCACAAACATTCTTACATACACCCCAAAAACACTACCCTCCTTATGGGGCAGTCGGGTAAAAACTGAGGGTGTGCAGAGTCCAAGTTATTACTGTGGAGTGGCCAAATTATTGAACTAAAATTTTCCATGGAAGGATTTCGGTTCTGTTCAAGAAGTACGATGGTAGCTCCGTCGTTTAAGTTTTATTAAGTTAATCCCTACCTACTTAACAAAGGTGTTCCAAGTGAAACGTTCACGCTAAGTGGTTGATCGATGTCGTAATGCCCCTTCGGATTGCAAGCTGCTATGATGGCGCAGCGAGTGTTCAGCTTGCATACAATGCCAGCCTGGAAATTAAAGAACATCAAAGAGATTTCCTTACGACGGATTTCTGATGTCTTGCAGAAAGAAGTCTTCAAGGTATCTTTTCAATGTCTGTTTCTCTTTCCCAATGGTAATAAATAACATAATGAATAATAATATGTATTTTATTTATTTTTATAATAGGGATAAGTGATCTTATAGTTTCCACCTATCACAACCGGTAGATATGTCTTTTTTTTCTACTCATCCCTACCAGTAGGGATACCTTAGTAGGTCGAAAACCAAAATACCCGACTGCAAAATGTAGCCTATTACCCTCCAGACGCAAAAAGAAATCCAACGACACCTCGTCAAAATCGGTCAAGCCAAGCCCTTTAGGCTACAGGAACAAAAAAACATATTTACATACACCCCAAAAACCTCTTTCTTGGACAGTCAGGTAAAAACAATTATAACTAGCAGTTCGCGGCGAACTGAGACCCCGCGACCTCTATATCTTCACATCTTCACTTTTCATGAAGATCGGATCAACGGTTCGCAAGTTATCATCGGACAAATATACACACAAACATACAAACACACATACAAGTGCCGATTTGTCCCAGTAAACTGTGAGACCTTCGCTTCGCTCGGACAATAAATAAATGACACTTCAGCTCCTCACTAGGAGTCGCATTGCCAGGGATGCCATGGAAAAACATAAGCAAAGCAGATATTTAAATTCACCATTTATTTGTTTATGTTGTCTTTGGTATCGATAGGATCTGTTATTAAAATTACTTGGGCCGTCTTTATATTATACAAGTTATATTAACCTTCGCTATCGATATTGTCTATTGTTCAAGTTATCTTTGGTATCAATATGGTCTGTTGTTCAAGTAGCCTTCTACATCGATATAGTCTTTGGTTCAAGCTCCATTATTTAACAATATCAAGTCTATATTTATTGTCTACATAATGTGTTTTTCTCCACAAATAAATATTTATCTATTATATTGTTCTAATAACCGTCATTTATTATATTCTTTACGTTACCTACTGTATCAATATGGTCTATTGTTCAAATTACCTTCGCTATCGATATGGTTTGTTGTTCCATCGCCTCGTGTATAGCGGTGCGGTCGTGCTCCCTCAGTTGTGATATCTCGTCGATACAACACACGCCGCCATCTGATAGCACCAGCGCGCCCGCTTCGAGCTGCCATTCGCCGTCTTCCTGGAAATATAACCTGGAGATAGAACAACCACAGAGCAAGGATCTTCCACGGAACGGACCTCGCCGGAGCACAGCGCATGCAGGTGACAGCATACGGGCGCATCCGCTGGCATCACATCATAATGAATTGATATTGAGGGGGCGTATACCCTGGTTCCCGCTGTCTCGTTCGCACTATATCAACAGTTTTTTTTATACAAAACTAACAGAAGAAATAAAAAATAATGTTTAGTGATTGACTTGAGAATACCATTGCCAATGTTTTAAAACAATTTTCATGTTAGTATCTTTTTCTTTTGGCGAAGGAGAAGGAAAAAACTTTTGTTTTGTTATTTTTGCCTTTTCCTTCGCCAAATTAAAAAATATTATTATTATTATTAAATATAGTATATTATTGTATTGTACCTTCAAAGCGGCACAAGTGAGGCCAGCCCGGGTGCTCCCGCAGCCCGAAGTGAAGACAGACCGCGCGGTCAAATCTACACCAGCTCGCAGCAGCTGTGACTTGCCTGTACCTGTTAAGTAGATAGACAGATAGATAGATAAACTCTTTATTGTTCACACCAGATCGTACATAGCTAGGACAGAAAACAAAACATTTTAACTAGTGTAACAAATGGCGGCCTTATCGCTGAAAGCCATCTCTTCCAGGCATAACACTATCTTCTACTAGTTGTTCGCTACGAACTGTGACATGGCAACGCCTAGATTATCTATAAATTAGTTTTCAGGAACCTACAATGAGTAATTAAGCTGTAATTGACAAAAAACGCGAGAAAATTTGAATTTCGAGCGATGAGCTAAACGTTGCACCTTAACATCACGCGAATTGTGGTCAAAAAGAACTTTTATTCATTTTACCCAAAAAAATAACTTCGTTGCTTACTATTCGTTACTATCCGATTTCGATTGAAATCCGATTGACTTTCAACCGGAGTTTTATTTTGATCATTTTATTTTTATGTCTCTTTTACTTTGATCGCTCTCGTGTTCTCGCACGCGTTCACGAAAGTTACGTTCTGCTATGCATGTCAAAATTAACTTTATTGTGATGTAGTGAGAGTCTCTATTTATTTCTCATGTACGAGTCTTAAGTATATATACTATTGATTAATCTGTGGTACTGTAAAGTAGGGACGCGAAAAAGATAGCGCTATACACTTATGCGCGCAGATAAAAAGAAATGAACTAGCGCTAGTCAAACCTCAGATAATAGCTAATTACAACTAGCGTTCTCATAGGCTATCCCAAGGTTACGCCAACTCGCGCCTAACAATCAACCAATCAGAGTAATTTCTTATAAGTGTATTTAGACTGATGCGTGGTGCGCTTCGAGCGTCCTGAATGCAGAATCTAGGGTGTGATCTGTGATTATGTTCTATGCTATCCTAGATAATAAAAAATAATTCAGTTGACATGAGAACCTCCTCCTTTTTTGTTAGTAAGTCTGTTAATAAAATTATTACCTCACTATTAGAGTAATAATCACTTGCATCAATAGGCGTTCGTATATATAGCGAAAAATGTGTGAAAATGTTTTTCTTATCGTGATTTTATGGAATCCTATTTTCGATATAAACAAAAACTAATATATACCTCAACATAAAATCTATAATCTACATAGGTAATGAAGTGCATGGAATAGAAAAAACATATTTGACCGAGCGAAGCGAAAGTCTCAGAGTTTACTGGGACAAATCGGCATTTGTAGGTATGTTTGTATGTTTGTGTGTATATTTGTCCGATGATAACTTGCGAACCGTTGATCCGATCTTCATGATGTAGGCAAGTAGTTCATTTCAATAAAATTAATTAATTAATTAAAGTTCGAATATGAGCTGAAACGGTCCAGGAGTTGTGAAGATATAGGGATCGCGAGGTCTCAGTTCGGCGCGAACTACTAGTTATTTTTCGGTTTAGTTTCTTTAGGTTTCTGTTTACCTGGATCACCAACGAGCAGCAGATGACATTGTCCACGCACTCTCGTGGCGTGTTTCTCGTCTTCAGATGATTTCTTCTCTGCCTCGTCTGCTATGTGGTTCGAACCCGTGATCACCGTGAGTAGAACTGCCAGCTTTACTAGCTGTAGACCGTATACCTGTAGGGTTAAGGTACAATTTTTGATTACAATTTTTATCATGATTAAATTCAAAGGTCATTCAACTTATCAGCCGTAAGACGCGGCGTCCACTGCTGAACAAATGCCTCCCCCTAAGCGGAGGGTTGCCATAATTAATCACCACGCTCAGCAGGCTTGGGGATCGCAAACGCTCGCCGTTTACTAAGAGGACACTGTCGCCCGTCGTCCGGTAGTTCTTCGTGACCGGTTACAAATCTATGTTAAAAGGGCTTTAACCCTGGTTCTCGCTCTCTTGTTAGCACTTTATCAACATATTTACTTATATATAATAATAAAAGAAGAAATTAAAAAAAATCTTTTTAAATATCTTTAGAATGTCATTGCCAATGTTTTATAACAATTTTGATGTCACTATTTATTTGTTATGAAAGCACGGAACCAATCTAGTTGCAGAAAGGTGTGAGACAGGGGGACGTTATTTCTCCGAAACTGTTCACGAACGCATTGGAGGATGTTTTCAAGCACTTTAACCGGAACGTATTCGGCATAAACATTAATGGTGAATGCATCACTTACCTTCGCTTTCCAGTGATATAGTAATCATGGCCTCAACAACTTAAACTTAAGTGGGTCTTAAAATGAACATGGAGAAGACGAAAATCATGTCAAATGCCCATGTCGTATCCGTACCGGTAGTCGTAGGGAACGTTACGCTCGAAGTTGTTGACCATTATACCTTGGACAGACTGTCTAGTTTTGTAAGTCCAACTATGTTCAGCATTGTTTTTGCGACGAAAGTTTTTTTTTTTTTTTTTTTCTTTTCCTATCTACGAGACGCGAGTGATAGCGTTCTCCACCAAAATCTAGAGAGAAATAGCTAGCAGCCTACAAAATCGTCAAAGTTAAGTTTATTTATATTTTTTATACTCTGCTCCCTTATCGCGCTCGCCTGCGGCTCGGGCGAATAATACCGCCTCGAGTGTAATGACGAACATAGCACACTTGTATCATAATTTAATATATTATTTAATAGACAATTCATTATCATCAGCCTTCTATCACTTCTAGTACAACTACTATACCGTAGTAGTTGCCTGCCCCGGTGGCTCAATTGGTAGTAAACCTACCTTCTGTGTTTGGGGGCGTGGGTTCGATTCCCATCTAGGACAAACATTCATGTGATGAATATTTGTGTTTGTTCTATGTCTGGGTGTTAATATCTATATAAGTATGTATTTAAAAATATATATGTACGTATATCAGTCTCTGGCAGCCATATTACAAGCTTTGCTTAGTTTGGGGTCAGATGACCGTGTGTGCAATAATGTCCCAGATATTTTATTTTTACTGTACCTGAGGACAAACTCCCATCAGAATCTGATCCCGCCCTTTTATAGGACAAGCTTCATATTTGGTCCAGTATTCATTAAAGCAGCCTTTAACGTCGGGAGCCGATGACACGACTTCCGACGTTTGCGCGTTACACACTTCTATGTAGTTAGCTTGTAGGACGAGCTCTACTTCGGACTCCTTTGTTAGGACGCAAGGACGCCATCGTCGGCGGACTGTGCCACTGGAGAATACAGAAAATAATTATATAATACAAAAACACCAAAAGCCTTCAATATCCCACTGCTGGGTGTTAATGTTGTAGTGTTGCTTTGCTTGCTTGCAATCGATTGATACCGATAGTATCTGTCTATATGTCATATGTCGTATTTGTATGCATATGTGTCTATATGTCTATAGTATATGTCTGTGGGTAGTGACTACATGGCATGTATCATTTTCTAATATCATTTATAATTTTCTTTTGCATCGAAAATGTCTTTAAAGTGTATAGCTAATGTCTGTGACTTTTTACTGCGTGCTAAGGACTCAGTACTGAGACTTGGGTTTCGGAAATTACTAGGTATTTCTGTACAAAATTTCATGATTCTGGACCAGAAATCATCCTAGATTCTGCACTCAGGACGATGGAAGTGCGCTACTCATCGGTAGCTAATGAGAACATTTGGTCACAATCTCGCAAATTGCACTTTTGTCCAACTTGGGAGTATATCGAGGCTCAATGCTATTAATATTATTGCATTAATAGTGTTGCCGCATTTTTTGCTATCGATATACTAGCTGATTGTTGAGGTAAATTATCGATAGAGATGCTTCGTCCAGCAGTGGACGTCTAAGAGCTGATAGTAAGACACAAGCCCGTTTTAAAATCTGTCAGTTTATGTATTCTATATTCGCACAACGTAAATAATGACCGAATGTTTTTTCTAAAAAATGCACAGTGGAATAAAGAAAGGAATCGCCTGACAATAGAATCGGTAAAAGCGCTATTAGAAAAAGGAAAAGAAGAAAACTTCAAAAACGTTTCGTTTTTGACTTATAATTATATTTTAGAAAAAAAATTGCCATCGGAAAAATATCACTCAGTACTATATAAGTTCGTTTATTCTAATTAGTTTAGTGGTCCTAAATTTAATATTCTTTTCGTTTTCATTAAATGTCAGTCTTTAAAACTATCTGTTGCGTATTATTTATTTTAAGACAGGCGTGAAAAATCAGGCATTTTGTATATCTTTGGCAGGCATCCTCCCTTACATAACGGTTGCCCTATGTGTGGCGCAAGGATGGGTATCCTTCGCTTAATATAGAAAGTCATATATCTGACGATGTTACCATATAATGACGTCGTCACCAGGTTTGCAGCAGTCCACCACATCATCCTCCAACACAACCCACATGGAACCAGGTATTGTGCCAATGCTCAGCTTGTTTACTTGTTCCTGAAACATATTTTTGTAAATATTTGAAAAAACTTATGTTCTATTTTTATGGCTTGCAGTTTCATCAACTTTTTGCCATGTGTTTCCTTTATAAACAGTATCCTATGACCGATCTTAAGAGACACGTTACTTGCCTACCAAATTTAGACAAGACCAACACAAGTTTAGGAGTCTTTCAAGGTGCCAATATGTATAGCTACAATATCACAGGTGAGCTGTGGTTCATATGTGTACTTTTTATATCAAAGAGAGTATTCCCAAAAACATTGATATTTACAACTTTGATTTACTTCACTCAGTTAAAATTAAATTTAAAAAATCTATTGAAATAAATGTTACTAAAAATCTGTTACTGTTACTAACAGTTTAGTTTCTGTTCTAATTATTTTGTGGAAGTACTTGCGACACAAAAAAAAAAACAGCCGACAATTTGTGAAAAGGTAAAAAGATCTACTTATAAAACCAGAACGTTGACGCGCCAAAAACGGCAACAAAATGGAGGCAGGTTTGCAAGTACCTACTTACTCAAGTAACTCACAGTCGTGTATTTGAAAAAGTAAGTATGTCATGCGTTTTTTAATTTTTAAGTGAAGTAAAGTTTTAGTTACTTTTGTAGAGGGAGGCCTATGGTAAGGAGCAGTGGCGGATTTAGAATTAAAAAAATTAAAACTATTTGAAATATAATTTTAATTCTAATAATATTCATTGTATTTATGAGCTAATTAAAGCTAAATCTCCGGGCTGGCAAAGCATCGATAACACCGGTAGTATTGCTAATGTTGATAAATTGAATAAATGATGATAAATTTTATTACCTGTATCTTAATCTCCTGGTAATCCTTACAATATTCCCTCGACACCATGATGACTTGTGTGAAAGTAGTGCAATTGCATTTAGGATTGTCATTCCTGCATTTGGAAGGTGCTTTCAGAATGTATCTGTTCTCAAAATTGGCTTCTATACAATTTTCGAATTTGCATTTAGCACACACATACTTCCTTTGATATTCTAGCATTTTGGCTTGAGTCACTCTTACCACGGTACCTGAACAATTATAACAATGCCTATAATTTAAAAAAACATTGAGAAATATATCGCTGAACACTTTTGCGCGCAGATGAAAAGAGATAGCATTAGCGCACCGCATGCTAGTAAAAAAATGAGATAACTGCTATTTACAATACACCTAAACCATATTAAATCAATCAAAATTCTGTTCTGTTTTCCTAGATGTTATTATTACCTCACTATTACAGTAACAATCACTTGAATCAATAGGCATTTTCAGATCTAGCAAAAAAAGTGGGTAAATCGACACATCAAGTGTTTTCAATGATTTTTGTTATAGAGAAAATTTTATGGAATTCTATTTTCCCTCTTAGGTATAGTATGATAGAACCAAAAAACATATACATCTCGACTAAGATCTCTAATCTACATAAGTAATGAGGTGAGTGGAATAGAAAAATCATTTTTTTTTTTCAGTTTAGCTTCTTTATATTTTTACTAGCTACGCCCCGCGTTTCAGTAGAATAGCGGGTGAAACACCCGCTATTCTACTGAAACCGAATATTTTTTCGAGATAAAAAGTAGCCTGTGTGTTCAATTCAATTCAATTCTTGTTTTTTGGCTTTTGCAAGAGTGTTTCACAATTTGCCAATGTTATGTGATGAGATAGACCATCAAACGTAGAGAATTTGTACGGTATTTAATTGTTGTGTTATTCCAGGGAATAAGCTACCTCCATACCAGATTTCATCCAATTCCAAATTAAAAAACAAAAGATACTTAATAAAAAAATTATTAAGTATAATAGTTGTTAAAGATTAAGCCAAACTCGGGTTTGGTAATGGGTAAAAGTTTGAGCGTGTTTGTCTTTTTTACTCCCAAGCTGTCACTTAATTTTAGATCAGGCATGTATCATGTTCTAATATCATTTTTAATTTTCTTTTGCATCGAAAATGTCTTTAAAATGTATAGCTAATGTCTGTGACTTTTTATTGCATGCTAAGGACTCAGTACTGAGACTTGGCCTTCAGAAAATACTAGGTATTTCTTTGCAAAATTTCATGATTCTGGACCAGAAATCATGCTAGATTCTGCTCAGGACGATGGAAGTGCACTACTCATCAGTAGCTAATGAGAACACTTGGTCACAATCTCGCAAATTGCACTTTCGTCCAACTTTGGAGTTTTTGTCGGAACTTTGATTTTATAATTCCATTTATCTATACAAGGTGTTACTGAATGGTATGTTTACCGAGGGATTACTTGCATAAATACTTACCAGTAACTTTTAAAAAACATCCCAAGTCCACATTTTTGGGGAAAATAGTTCGATGTAGTTCCGGACACACTGGTAATCCAAAAAATCTTGCATGGACATTTCTTTTTAAGTAATGATAGTCAAGTTTTGAAATAATCCCTTTGTATTCATCAAGTTCAATGAGATTCTGTTGGGCTTTAACTATATCCCTGTTGCATGCCGGCAGGCTGTCTATAGGTCCACATAATACTTTGTCTCCCACATCTGGGTATGATTCAAATAACTTCAAAAAGCTAGAAATAAGACACAAAATCAACCATTGAAAATGTGTATTAGGCCCATCATTACAAATTAATATTTAAGTTTATGGGCACGAAGAAAGTTTTCAAATGCTGGTAAGCTCCAAGAGTCGGGAGGGAAACACTTACTCAATTTTTATATTGTAATATCCCAAGTTATCTTTTGCTGACAAAATGTTGATGATGTCTTGTAAATGGAACTTAAATAAATAGTCTAATATCATTCTACATATAATTTCTTATAACGTTTAGATAAAAACTAAAATAGATATATTATGTTTTCGTTTGTTTGTTGACAAAACCCCAAACCATAATAGTTTATTGACATTGACAGCCACATGTCAAGTCAAGTCATCAGAATGCATTTTTTTAATCTTATAATTTGGCTCTACATGTTGTGTATTTAGCCAGTGTCAAGAATGTATCTCGTAGTATACAATGAGGCGTTTTAAAAAAAAAAAAACCTGGTAATAAAAGTACCCAATAGATGGAGTTAGATGTACCTTTAGGTTTTTCTGTCACTGTCAAGACATGAAAGACAAAAAAATGTACGTGTGCCTTTTTTTCTCGTGTTTTTTGGCTCCTCATGTGTATTTAGACAATTTCAAGTAACGTAACTATGTATTTGACTTCATTTGAAATATTATAATAGTTGACACTGGTTAAATACACAACGTGTGGAGTCAAAATTAACGATTAAAAAAATAAACAAAATATTTCGACAGAAATGACAATGACAGGTAAAACGATAGGTCTATTACGCCATCTAGTAAGTATTTTAGAACTTTTTTTTTTTTGGAAAACGCCTCATTTCAATACAAAATTAGTTCTCATTCATCATAGTCTTTGATATTTTGGGTCCGTAGAGAGAAAGACGTATTTGTTAATACTGACAAAATCTTAACAACTTCTACCATTATATGAAGCATAGGATTATATATTTAGTCGTATTAACAACGTATTCACATACAGATTTTGTGGTTTCACTTGATTAATGCTTGGTACTCACTTAAATTATATAAAACTGTCGTGCCACGACACTCTATGCAAAGAAGAAGATAAAAAATTAAATTAAATTAAAAAAATTAAATTCGTTTATTGAGATTAGAAACGATCTAGCCAGTAACATCCATCTCACAATCAAAAAAATAAAATAAAATAAGTATACAATATAAAATACCTAATTAATAATTCAATGTCAAAGTTATACAAATCACTAAAAAATAATAATTAAAATATTCAAAAATTAAAAATTATATATTATGTCAGAACTAAAATCATTGATTCAATTATTAAATGACAATAAAATTATGTACTATATAAACTCAAATCAAAGTCATCGCTGGGATCTGTCAAGTTATCGGGCTTTTTGCACCTATCCCATTGGTCAATTAAATTTTCACAATATTCCAAAAATATTAACCTAACAGAGTTCCATTTGTCATACATAATATCACAATCAGGGTTGGCAGCAAGGAGTGCGTTGAGATGACGGCGGGCGCGAATAAGAGGTGACATAGAGCATAAAAGAGAAGAGAAAGAAGAGGTTAGAAGTGACATTTTCATGGTAGCTTCCTAGCGTTCTGTGGTAGGAAGCTACCCTGAAAATGTACCCTGTACCCTGAAGCAGAGCACTAAGGGATTTTCGAAAATCCGAAAAAACCGCGGGGCGCACGCAGCTGGTCTTGAACTAAGGATGATTTGATAGCACTAAAACATCGTTTGATTGTTTTGATAACTCCTTTTTTAATTACTAATTATCCTTATTATCTATCAGTTGTACTATATTCAACACATCTCGACGGATCAGTGGGGAAGTACTCCTGGCATTTAGTCATCAGCCTCTTTAGGGCTTGTATGTATTTCCTTTGAGTTTCGTCGTTCATTACATGGGCTACGTTTTTAGAGAAAATCTTCTCGCGCCCAGTTCTAGCGTGGATGCCCACCATGGTGACACCGATGGGCCACGGTGCGTTGCCTATAGCCATTTGCAAGTATGCATCACTAGCCTAAAACAAAAATACATTAATGTAGACAGTCAGTTGTAGACAGAGAAAGCAATAGACAGCTGGATACATTTCTCGTTCCCACAGAATAAAAGGATAGAAAATGAAGAAAGAGGACAAAGTTATAATATCTCTGTCCCGTAGCGTATGTTCAGTTTTTTCAAAGGGCAGGCTATTATTAATTAATCCTGATTGGTTGAAAGTGGTGATGGCTATTATTACTGCATCCTGATTGGTCGAAATTGGTGATGGTAATCGTGATTGGTTGATATAATTATCATAACATCTTTTTAATCTATATTATTATTTTAAATTTTACATGCTTAGTTCAAAATATATATTATGATGTTTTGTCTCATGTGCTGCTACGCTGACCGACATTCTACGTATACTTTTTCTACGCAGTCAGTGCATTAGGGGCCCGGCATTTTTAAAAATTAAAAACGACAGAGATTTTTTTTAAAAAAAAAGGTCAGTTTACTATGAGGCGTTTTCCAAAAAAAAAAAAAATGTTCTAAAAAGTTTGTGTATTTAGCCAGTGTCAACTATTGTAATATTTCAAATGAAATCAAATACATTACTTGAAATTGTCTAAATACACATGTGGAGCAAAAAAATACGAGAAAAAAAGGCACACGTACATTTTTGTCTTTCATGTCTTGACAGTGACAGAAAAATTTCAAGTTACATCTAACGCCATCTATTGGGTAATTTTTTAACAAGGATTTCTTTTTTTTTGGAAAACGCCTCATTATTTTTTTGATCTCTCTTCTTCTTTGATTCTTTGATCGCTCTCGTGTTCTCGCACGCGTTCACGAAAGTCACGTTGACATGAAATTTTCAATCAAAACATTTTACCATTATGTAATTCCTCTCCAACAAATGCTTCGAAATCTCCATGAGGCTGTCGCAGATGTCTTCGGGCAGGTTTTTCTTTTTCAGCTTCCTCATTAAAGGTTTGAGGTATACTTGTGTTTGTTGGAAGGTCGCTCGTGTCATTTTGTGTTTGACCGCAGTTTTTTCGGAGGCCGTGGCAGAGTTCAACTGCTGGCCCCACAATTTTAGAAGGAACTGAAAAGCGAGAATGACGATAAATAAAAAACTATGAAATGATTCGCTTATACAACCACAATATCATTGTTTCTGGCTATTCCACTTATCCCAACTAGGAGGAAAAAGCTAAATAAATAAATAAATATTGGTGGACGTTTCTGACACAGCGCCATCTAGCCCCAAACTAAGCAAGCTTGTATTATGGGTACCAGATAACTGATAGAATACATACATACTTTTTTTTTGTAAATACATACATAGAATACATAGAAACACCCAGACAAAGCACAAACATCCATGTTCATTACACAAATGTTTGTCCTGGGTGGGAATCGAACCCACAACCTATAGATCAGAAGGCGGAAATCCACCCACTGAGCCACAAGGCTAGTCATTGTGAGTGGGCTTTTTTCCGCAGTTAGGTCGCATAGCGGCCCCTTTTGCTTGGCATCCCGGCTGCAGCTAGTCCAGCCATCTGGTGTCCTCCAGGAAACCCAGCAGCTCGCTGACACCAGTGCAGGCTTCCCAGAGCGTCCTTGGTGAGCTGAGGATAGACGTATGTTGTTCTGCTATGCTGCTGCACTCAAGTGTGGCAGAACAACATACATTGGTCCTCGATTAAAATGTCCTCGGTAAAAGCCTGCATTACTATGTACATTTTATTTTATTTTTCTTGGTGCTGCTCCACAGACTCCGAGGTCATGCCCTTTGCCTTTGCCACTATGTATATTTACTTTTACTTATTTATAATTTTTTACTAATTTACTAATATTACTAATTACTATTGTTTGTATAATTGTCCTATGATAACCTACGTACCATTTTTCTGTGGCCTTGTAACCTACTGGTAATGAATAACGCTTTAATGAAGCCCAGTTGAAAGCGGAGATCTTTACCAGAGAAGTTACAAAATAAGTGTGCCAATCTTAATGAAATTGTAGACAAGTAGTTCATGTCAATATAAGTTCTTAGTTCCAATATAAGCAAAATCGGTTAAGGGGTTTGGTCTGAACACTAGTCTAATTTATCCAACCTATGTCACCACACTAGTGTAATAAATATTTTGATATGAACGAGTATTAATTTTGTAAGCATAATTACCTGTAGAAGGGTCATGATCACATTCATGTCATGATTCCTATCCCCTTGTCCCATAGTTTTAGCTATTTCTTGGATAAAATCATATGTTATGGTGTCATCAAGAGCATCTCTTTCATCTTTCAGTGTTTTTTCAGTTTCACTCTGAAATTTGTAATTAAACAATGTTAGTTATTTGTATCAGAATAAACCCAAAACCATGAAGTTGGGTTTTGGGTTTTTTATGTTATTAAGCTAGAGGTACTTAAATAACGCACAAATTATGTAATCTACCAATTAAGCTGAGCTTTGTGTATTATTGGTGATCTTACTTCCTAGGGTTCAATTGAATTGAAGTCAATTGAAGGATGTGACACTTCGAAAATTGAGAACAATCTAACATGTGCAAACTGCAAAATGTGTTATGTCACTCAAGACAAAAAGAGAAATCCAACAACATCTGACTTATTAAAATTGGTCAAGCCATTAAGGCTACGGGAGGACACACAAACATACTTACATACACCCAAAAACTATTACCCTCCTTCTAGGGCAGTAAAGAGCAAAAGTATATTTACCTGTGTTCCTAAAGCCAGAATTTCATTCAAATAGGCTTCATCAACTTTGTCCATGGCTTCTTGGAAATCATTTCTTAAACCCTGAAAAGATTAACATATGAGTAATTTAAGTATTTGAACAGTTTTTTTTCTTATGTTTAACACACTCATATTATGAATGTGAAGATTTTGGCCATCACTTCGTTTGATTCATTTACACACTGTACACTGTAGAATAGGGGAAGGTGGGCTTGGCCATTGGGCCATTTTTGGGACTGATTTAGATTGTGCGCTGTTCTGTTCATATGTTTATACACCACTAATATATCATGCAGACCTCAACTAAAATATGTCAAATTTGCCCTGCTGTTGTGCTATAATATTGTACTAGATTTTATTATAACTCTCTGCACAGGTCAATAAAATTGTTCTGAATTACATTATTGCCCGCTGCGATTTTTTAAAATGTTTGTATTTCATTTGAAGCAATATCATTATGCATGCTAGCACCACCTAAGAATTTAAAGCTAGATTATGTCTGTATACAAACGCCTCCCATGAAGTTATGGATGCCTCTCGCTTCTAATAAAAATCTTTTGTTCCCCTCGGGATTCAATTTTATCATAGACATTATTTGTCTATGAAAAAATCTATCATAATATTGACAAACAAGGTGATAATAGTAGATTATGCACCAAGGAGATAGAGTAGTGTCTTTTGTCAAGGTTAGTTTTGTCAACAGAAAATAATATGCAATCAATAAATTGTTTTACCCTGTTTGATTCAGGTTCCTGAATCTCTATCCTCCGTAATCTCTTAAACGACTGGAGTTCATTTTCTCCATACAACAGTATGGGGTGACCTCTTTCCCTCAGCCTTTTTATAACCTCCGTTCTGGGTAGTAACGCATTCTCTGTTTGATCTGCCTCAGAGTTTTCTTTCTTGTTTGCTGCGGAAAATAAAAATAAATAAAGCTAGACACTTTGCATTGCATTTATTCTTATCGAGATGGGGGCGATAAGTGCTGCACCGACGTCCTGCATGGGGTGTATTGTGTATTTCCCCCAGCCAGCATCAACTGAGCCCACCCAGCTACTTGAAGTAGCTGAGTGGGTAGAGAGGCTCTGGATCGCTGGCATATTTGCCGTCCAGTGATGTAGATGAAGATGAGAACCAGTCAAGCTGAAAGCATTGGTATCGGTACAAATTCTCACCTCGTACAATTCATGTTTTTTAGTATCTGTCGGGGTGACATGGATGTTGTTGAAATTGCCACATGGAATCCAGTGGTGGCACAGCAGACTATCTAAAGCTCTCACTTCGTAGAAGTGACTATTTAAGTCCCTCATAACGACTTGACTATTTTGTTGTTGTAATTCCTAAAGATTTGTAAAACTGCTAAGTCAAGAAAACATTACAAAGAGAAACAGGCAATCACCTTGGAATTCACAAACACATACTGCGAAGCAGCAAAGGCAAGGTGTTTGTGAAATGATGACATATACATAATTACATCTGATTCTAACCTGCCCTATTCTAGTGTCTTGCTTTTAGCAGATGAAACTTCCAGAACATAAGTCCTATATTTAGGCATATCACTGTGTTTTTTGCTTCAGACAAAAGTAAGCAACAATTAGATTAAATTTAGGCTTTATTGACATACTTTTATCTAATTTGTTTTCTTCAACTGGCTTTTCTTCGTCTGCTTTCTGTGGACCATATTTTTTTAGATATTCTTCTTGTTCTTTAGCTAACAGCTCACCTCTTTTAAAGTACCGCTTGTTTTTTGTGGGGTCCTGCAAAATGTAGGATTAAGTTGTAAGCACAGAACACATAAACCAGGGATTTATGGGTAGGTACATAAAATGTTTACATTTTTTTGCAGCCAAAAAATTAGGAAACTAAAATAAGTAAACTGTACTTACAATAACGTTTTTCTCTTCAAGTAACTTCCGTTTTCTAGCAATTTCTGCTCTAAGAATATCCATTTCACAGTAAGTTATGGACAAATAATGCTGGATCCAATCGAAATTAATTCACGTTATTTACAGGAACACTTTTGCTTTCTAGGCTAGATTGTGCAAAGAATATATACTAGCGATTTGCGTTTCGTTGTTTTTTTTTTTTGTTCAACCATTTCTGGATTTTCTGGGCAGGCTCCCGCCTTGTCTTTGGTTTTTTTTTTCTTCAATAATTTGTTCTTTCATTCCTCCAAGTTTGCTTCAGTTGGGGAGTGAAAGGGAGAAACTATAATAACCTTCTAACCTTTATAGTTTGTTTCTCCTCTCCCGTGAAATTCAAATCTAGCTGTCCCTTTTACACAATGTCAGGTCAGACCATGTATAGCCACTCTAAAGTGGTGGAGACTACTAGAAGCATCCATGGAGATATTGAAACAACACGAAAAGTCACGTTTCACGACATTATACTATTCACCAACACTCGTACACTTTCACGAACAATGAGGCGTTTTCCAAAAAAAATAAAAAACTTGTAATAAAAGTACCCAATAGATGGCGTTAGATGTACCTTGAGTTTTTCTGTCACTGTCAAGACATGAAAGACTAAAAAATGTACGTGTGCCTTTTTTTTTCTCGTGTTTTTTGGCTCAACATGTGTATTTAGACAATCTCAAGTAACGTAACTATGTATTTGACTTCATTTGAAATATTACAATAGTTGACACTGGCTAAATACACAGCATGTGGAGCCAAAATTTACGATTTAAAAAATAAACATAAAATATTTCGACAGAAATGACAATGACAGATAAAACGATAGGTCTTTTACGCCATCTAGTAAGTATTTTAGAACTACTTTTTTTTTTTTGTCATTGAGCTTAAAATTGTCTAAATACACATGTCGAGCCAAAAAACACGAGAAAAAAAAGGCATACGTACATTTTTTGTCTTTCATGTCTTGACAGTGACAGCAAAAACTTAAGGTACATCTAACGCCATCTATTGGGTACTTTTATAACCAGGATTTCTTTTTTTTTGGAAAACGCCTCATTGTAGAGTAAAAAATAAAATGAGGTATTTTCATGTAGTTTAGTGGCATTACGATATGACATCATCAAATTATTTACCATTAATTTTAATTTAATGGCTTATCCTAAAAATCATAAGTCCAATCAATACGCATTCAAGATAGTCTCTCATTTTTATGGAAGAAAATGTTAAAATTACCAAATTATGGTTGGTTGAATGAAACTGCATGAAAATGCAGTTATTGGTTGTGATATAATTACACTGAAATAAAACTACATGATTTTTTTAAGTTATTAAGTACTTACTAATTTGATAAACACAAAAAATCTATTATTATGTTGATAAATCTATTTTGATTAGATTTTAATCATTAGATACTATACCTAAACTAAAGTTGTTTCATACGCCGCGTGAGCCGCGTCGTAAAACAGGTAGCCAGCAAGGGTAAAATGCGTGATAAGTGATACTTGAACTGATAATATAATATTTGTCTTACTGCTATTGCTTTTTTTAAAGAAATAAATAATAATCACATTCATTCATTCTTTAAAACAGTCATACCAATAATTACTTTTGCCAGGCTACGTTGTAGATAGTCAAGGATACGTAGGTAGGTACCTCTTCAGTTAAACACTGGAACTATGAACTATCTGATGAAAATAAATAAATCAGATTAAGAATTTCAGATAATCAATGACAGATAAGAGATTGCATCAATTTGATTTGATAAACTCGTATTGTTATGTGCCTACTTAATACGTACATTGAAAAACACAACAGTCACAAGTATTTGGGCTTCAAGTAAAAAAACGTTGCGTAGAGTAATAATCACTACGTAATAATTTTTAGTGAAAAATGACAATAAAATCACACCATGTGCTTGGTTTTCTATTTGTGTTCTGTATTTGTGTTATAAATGCAAAAGGTAATTTTGTGCCCATAATGATTAGTTAATGTGGCATATTTTTAATTATTGAGGTAAAGGCTATTCAAAGAAATAATAAGCTAATCTTCGTAATATAATATTAAGCAATATTATTTCAGGTCGAATGCGAATAGTGGGAGGAGGTGAAGCACCGCCATCTTTTGGTTTATTTCATGCATCTTTACAAAATTTATCGAGGTATCATGTATGTGGAGGCGCAATAGTTTCAAAGTGGCATGTAGTAACTGCTGCACATTGCGTGCATGGGTATGTTCATTGATTAAAATAGTCAAACATGTCTATTAAGTTTCAACTTCCATTCAAATTAATGTACTTCCTACTTACTTTACAATTTTAATATTCCAGCGCAAAACCCGAACACATCAAAGTTATTGTAGGAACTACCAATTTAAGCAATTCCGGAATCAAACACGATGTTGAATCAATAAATATTAATAGCAAATTTAATTTTACTTCAAGAGTCAACGATATTGCTTTACTGAAAGTAGAACAACAGTTTGATATGAACCGTGTTCGAGTTATCTCACTGCGTGAAGAGCAGCTTATAGAAGGAGACATTGTGTTTTTAAGTGGATTCGGAGCTCAAATGGTAAGTTAAACGAAATCAATGAAAACGAGCACTTAATTATTGAACAATTACACGTACCAACTAGTGGTTACTGGTGACCATATTGCATTGCAATGACCCATTATAATTTTATTGTTTTATTTTAAAGGAACATCGCAATGTAGTGAGGTGTCACTTGTACAATGTACATAGTACCTGATAGCGTACATATGACTATTTTGTGCAAATAATATTTTGCAGGTAAATGGAGAATCTAGTGATCACATGCAAGTGTTGATGCTACCAGTATTTAATCAAAAAACGTGTCGCTATGCAATGAGATACACGAGAGAAGTTACTAACCGGATGTTTTGTACATTCACTAAGATTGGCCAGGGAACGTGTAGTGTAAGTTTTTGTTAATTATGAGTTGCCGTATTTATTGAGAGTTCCCGATTTATTGGAAAAAACATAAGTTAGCAACACTCAATACTCACTTTATTCCATAGACAACAACTTTTTATTTTATTTCAAGCAACCAATGCGAATGCGCGCGAATTCAAATCTAGGGAAGAACGCAGCCGCAGTTTATTTATATCGTTGCATTTAGCAAATCGGTAGCGGCCCGATTCGGGTCGGCCGGAGACCTGTGTTGCTCTAAGCATCCGTTGGATTTCATGCGTAGTATTTGTATTCTCTTTGGTGTACATATTGTATCGTTCCTTCCAACTTACTGACGTCTAGATATGGACATGAACACAAACACTGGTGTGTTCTGAAGGCAATTACTTACTAGGTACATGGAATTCAACGTACAGTTACACTAATATGCATTTAATGCGATAATTTGTGTGTAAGTGTGTAAGTATGTTTGTTCCCGTTCAACTCTGTAACGGCTGAACGGATTTGGATGAAATTTGGTTTTGAGGTATCTTATTCTCAGTCATAAGCTACTTTTTATCCCGAAAATTTAACCGTTCCTGTAGAATACCGAAACCGCGGGGCGCAGCTAGTATCATAGTATACACAACATAAGTAGAACAAATTACAAACGTAAGTAATAGATTTCCAAAATTACGAATTATTTTTCTTTCAGGGAGATTCTGGAAGTCCAATTATAAAAGACGACAACCTCGTCGGCTTGGTTTCTTGGGGCATACCTTGCGCAGTTGGATTCCCTGATGTCCACACTAGGGTGGCTCCGTTTATCAAATGGATACGACAGGAAATAAGGAACGACTTGTGTTGATCAGTAATTTGTTACAATGTAACCATAGATAAATAATAATGTAATTTAATTCTGGAGTTGAGAAGCCTCTTAATTTAACCCTCTAGGGACTTATCACAGGTTTAAGAAACAAAACTAATTCTGACGGACTTGATAGATGGCGCTATTTGCTAAATATGTTCGTGTTGGCTCCACGTGTGGCTCCACGCTTTTTGTATAATTATTTTGCCAATTTCAAGCTTGTTATAAATGAATATGAATTAAATAGAGTCGAAAACAAGTTTCAACCTTGAACAATAAAAGTGTGTAAGTTATTTTTGAAAGACGTACTTAGGTACATCAGGTACCTACATGGCCAAATATTTTATTTATTTATTTATTCATGCAAATTACAACTATCATTACAGGAAATTCCTAATTCAATCCTAATCCTATATCTACGAAGTGTAGGTATACTTTTCTCAACGGATGATTTTGGCGTGCCACATTGTGAACCTACACCAGGGACCCTATTCCTGTGCGCTCGAGATTATCTCGATCACTGTCTCTCTAATTTAGAATTTAATGGGAGTGAGAGTGACCGAGATAAAATGTCATTTCTCCGAATAAGGGCCCAGTTAGGTACAGTCAAAGTGAAGCAAAATATGAGACAGTCAAGTTGCATGCCTCGATAAAGTGTACGAGTACTTAGCAAATGGTAGTTATTATGTAGGTATACTCATTTGTGGTATAAAGTGACTTTTCATGTTGTTTCCTTATCTCCCCAGAATCTCTTGTAAAGTAAGAAAGTAACCACCGCTTTTCAGGGGCGAGACTTGCCCCCGAATACTGAAACGCTTGTTAACTTTGAAAACTGATTAATTCTAATGCTGCCTTTGTCTGGCACTAAGCAAATGACAAAGGCAGCAACAGACTTAATCTGTCGTCATAGTTAGCAAACGTTTCAGTATACGGGGGTTGGACTCGAATCTGTGACTATGCCCTTGTTTAACGACATATACTTACAATCAAAGACGAAGTAATATGGAGAATTATGTGCTTAAAATATTTGAAGATAATATTTCAATATTTTAACATTGGCAAATAAATAAGACGTGCAACACCAAAACCCTCTCAGGACAGGAGGAAAATAAAATATTGCGACATGGTTTTTTCACGTTGGTGCCAAACACAGATCATCTGTGGCGCCAAAACTCTGGACCACACCGCCTTTGATCAACAAGCTTGCTTGAAATGTTTGTATTTTTATTGATTACCTTTTACTGAAAGTACCTATACCCTCCATAAAACATACGTGCGATGAAAAGGCATCGATTTCCCTTTAGCCCTGAACTTCCACGTGTTTGAAGCAGCTAAGTACTGGCCGGCAGACCGGCAACAGCTAGTCGCCATAAAGGTACGTGCCTGTAGCCCTAAAAGTTGATAAAATTTCGTTCCGGTGCTAACTATGTTGCTATAAATGTACCAATTATTAATAGTTACTACTTACCTACGATAGTTTTTTTTAAAGTGTACCTACTTAGCACGTGATTTTGCTTGTGTAACGGACTGTGTCGGTGTTTTAATGGTGGCGGTAAAAATGAATAATTCATTTTTGGAGCGGGAAATTCTGTTGTTTTGGGAATATGTAAAACGGTAAGAATAAAGATAACATAATTTTTGGGGAACGTCATCGTTTACCCATACCATTCACGTTTGAAATCTGCTGGTTTATACCCTTCGTTGTGGAGGCTAATGAACGAATTATGTACTACTCAAATGACTGCAAAACTTACGGCGCGCAAATTTAATATTGCTTTTCGATTTTTAACTGTACGAAGTATCTCGTAATTTATTTTTTCTCGCATGAGGATATTAATAATAAATTTAAATTTAATAAAAATTATTATACATATTTATCGTTATAGTAATTATAACTCAATTCAACTTTATGTATTAAAGCAACCAAAATAATAAAAATTAGATATTTAATCTGTCTGGAGTAGGTAAATAAATCGATCTAATACAGGATATATTATGTATTGAGGGATACGCTAAACATAAATGTACGTTTCATTGTACACAAAAAAGAATGTTTTATAAGTCTATTGACAAAATAAAGTATACCTTACTTTATCGCTTTCGAAAAGTTTAGAGTACATACTCGGACTTGATATAACGTAAGATACTTTTAAAGTACGGTTGGAAACCGTAGTCATACCAGGCTTATCCTCTAACTTTGAAACGTTTCTGAACGTGATTCTGATTGCGTGAGCATGCCATCTCGCTCGTACCAACTTAGTCGCTCTATGTGCGGTTCCGCTCGCGCAACTCTCGCTACCGCTTTCAGAGTTACGGGATAAGCCCACTGGTGTATGTTCGTCCCTCGATACCTCTACGCCATCGAATTTATTCTCCGGAAATATGCTGGTTTCCTCACGAGGTTTTCCTTCAGTGGTAGGTACCTATATCCGTATGTAAGTTCCAAAGAACTAATGGATACGGGCCCGCCCGGTTTCAAATCCGCGACCCCAAGAATTTGAGATGAGCGTACTGCCACGGAGCTATGCTTGGATTTGGTATGGCTGGATCCCCGTAAACGAGAGAGAAAGAGCTATGGAATATATTTTCTCTCGTTGGTTCGCTGTACTATTACGTTACGTATTTAGGTTACGTGTTTACGTTGCGTATTTACGTTACGTGCTTACGTTGCGTATTTACGTTACGTATTATCTAATGCTATATGAATGATGCGTGAGTAAGTACCTAGATAGAAGTACGTTGCTGCTTTTTTACTGACCGAGCAAAGCGAAGGTCTCAGAGCTTACTGGGACAAATCGGCATTTGTGTGTATGTATGTTTGTGTGTATATTTGTCCGACAACAACTTGCGAACCGTTGATCCCATCTTCATGAAATTTTGTAGGCAAGTAGGTCATGAGAATACGATTGTGATTTCATTAAGTTTTGCCGCCCCGTCATTTTGCCGCCCTAGGCTCTAGGCTCTAGCCTACTTGGCCTATCAGCCAGGGATATCCGCCCCTGGGCGCAAATTGCATGAATTAATTTTGAGTCGTCAAAATATAGCCTTGGTGAGATTTTATTTTTAGAGATTTTGTTGTTGCCCTCGCGATCATCTCTTTTTATTTAAAAAAAACCATATGATGGATGATAACGTTCCCTAGATTATAGCCACAGGAGAGGATCCAGCTGGAAAACTGCTGAAATCGATTTATTTCCATTGCTTTCCAATGTATTTATATCAAGACATTTTTTTTTTTTAATTATTTTATCTGGGAAGTAGGATAATTATCTAATTAATTCGTCCATGAGTCCGTGATATCGATAATCAATAACATTGGCACTGTATGCTAGTGTGTCTCTGATTTATTCATACGTAAAAGGCCTATTGAAAGGCATGTCTCACGTCTCCTTGAAACTTCAATGACGATTGAATAATTTAGTGACATCGATCCAAGACAATAACGGGGCTTTTTATGGGGTAGATACTGCGCGTCTGCACTAAAGTCAATAATTTTGATTGAATTGTAAAAAGATTGAAATGTAACTTTTGTATTATTCATTTATTTTTGTTTTCTTTGTTGTAAGTTTTGTGTGTATACCCCAGAGCAGTCACGCTAACTAAAAAGCTTCTTCTTGCGACGGCGTCGTGTGGCGGGTCGCCCTCTTCCCTCCAATATGGTTGAGGAGAGCGATGGCTGGCACATGCGTCAACTCGTGAACGGGTGCTGCTTGGGGGAGATGGACTGCTCAGAGCATATACGCAAATCTATAATAGCACTTAGCTCTTTATTAGTATATTCGTTGGTATATTCTGGTATATTCCTTTTGTAAAGTCTTTAGTTTTTATATTCCGTTTTAGTTGATAAAATATTTGTAAAATTTGATAAATGGCACGGACCCCGGAGTCCGTGGAGCAATATTGTAAAATAAAAAAATAAAATAAAATAAAGATAAAAATTAACTAAGCATCGCCTATATTATGGTATTACTTAGTTTAAAGGAAAGGACATGTTTATACATTTAGGCCAGCTTCTAATTTTGATGCAACGCATTTTTCATTGTTAGGTTCGTCCTAAAGAGTTAAGTATAAAGTTACGAGCTGTCAAAGTTTAGAGCAGACGGAAATTAGTCTTTCTTTTATTAGTCTCCGATGTAATTGACATGACCTATCTACTTGTTTATTTCTATTAATTTGGGAAACATTTCTTTGTCTTGTAAATAATTATGACATCAGTGTATACATTGCTTGTTCTAGAATATAGATGAAAAATGGCCAAATGCTTAGCTTGAAAACTCTGACTCCAGGATTATTCAGCCATCGCTCACATGTCGCGGCTCTATAGAATACGGGGCGACAGATCCGAGTTCGAGGCAGAACCTAGCTGCTGTCGGGATGAGCAGAAGGGTAGTTTTGAGGACTCCGGTGCTTTCCTCTGGAGATCCTGGGGACCTCCGTTTATGCAACAAGTCGCTCTATCTGGGAGGTTTTAGTAGGTATAATCCCACGTACATAGCTCCCAAAAGCCGCATCTTGTCACTGACCTGACTACTCAGTCAGCCTACACGACTAAAATATACTATATGTTATATACTAAAATGTTGATTTCTTTAAAAGCCTCTAATTTTCATTAAAAGGTATAGAATGGCACCCGGTGCCAATCTATGTATCTTTCTATATTACCTATAAATGAGCTTTTAATCAGGATAGGTACCTATAATAGAAGACATTATAGTTATACCTACCTATAGACACGACTTATTTTAATCAATACAGCTTGGTCATACGTCTGTTATTCAAAGAATTCCCTAGCCTATTGTTTCTAAAATATCTACACACTTTTACAAATTCCAATGTTTTGACGAACCCTTATCGCTGTTCCAAAGTCGTGCACTTTCGCGAAACAATAGTTTTAGATAACTTGGTGACTTATCCCGAGGATGCTTCCTATAAGTAGTGTAAAGGGATGTGGAACCTCTTCAGTGGCGACAAGGACTTCTTCAAGCACGTGTCAGTCAGTTTTACGAAGATGGCAAAGGTAAGTGTTTTTTTACCATTATACTATTTTTACATTTTATGTTCTTTTCATATCTCTTTTAATGTTGTACATGGCCAAACACCTCGTCAAAACTACCATAAATATAAGCCTTACTATAATTGGTTTCATTCAGTTACATTATGAAACTTTAGTTAGACAGTGCCAATAACACAAGACAAAATATATGAGTGACAACAAATATATTATGTACCCACCACACTAAACGTGTTACCTCTCTGCCAGTCTATTTGTTACCTTTTCATGGCTACTTAAACATATGAAGCAATTTTAATTACATAAGGCAAGAATACGGCGTGGGTGGATATGGGAAACTTGTATCTTAAAAAATGTTATATTTGTGATAATATTGCGGAGTTCACTTAGTCTACTATTACAATTATTTTTGTTTTAGATGCAGCAGGCACTAATATTTCTGTTAGCGGCTATTCCAGCTCTGACTGCAGATGTGTCACCTTCGTATACTCTTCTCGAGAAGCATCCAGCTTTCAATCCGGATCTTAAAAGCGAACCCATTGAATCGCACGCAGTCTTCAAGAAGGAGTCAAAGGATGAACATCCAGTGTATAGAGGAGACAACCTTCCTCAAGGAAGAGCTCATATACAGCCAGTGAGGCCAAAGGGGCCAGTAATTAAGAATGATCCGATGCTAGCCGATCAGCCGAATGGGTCTTCTGAAGTAAACCGAGTTGTGAGTTTATTATATCCAAATTTTTATTGAAGGAGGGTAGGATTTAAAAAATGCGTGTTACTGTGGTCTGCAGCCAAAAGTTAAATTGCATTAGAGTGGTAAAGATGCTCACACTAGAAAATAATAAATTAATCGAATACGAAATTGTGGATGTATATTCGAGTATTAATCATACGGAGCGGTAGATGTTGTAAAGCAAACCTTCATCCTTCTCCTGTCAATATTTATTTTATTTACAGGCTTGTAAAGTGGCAGGCTGCTTTTTTCTAATTTGACATATTCCACGTTCTCACCTGATGTTAAGTGAAGGCGTTAGTAGATCGTAAGGTATCAATCCGATGTGGTTGAACTTTAACAACGTTCGGAATCGGGAAGCTGGTTGTTGATCACAAAGTCTACAAAATACATTTTGGTCATCCAGTGGCTATATTCTAAGCTAATATCACTTGTTTTTTTTATAGGATGACCTGACTATTCCTGGCTATGCCTACGTCCCGGCACCTGCCGAGCTGGCGTACCCTGACGTCCCATATGCTCCAGGATATGGCTATGATACTGCATACGCTGCTTCCAGTGGGTCAGTATAGTTTTATCTGTTTTATTAACACCATTAGCTCACATACGTCTACTGCTGAGTATACTATGGTATCTTTTAACTCCAGTTAGAACACTTAGTCCGATCTTCAGGATATCTCTTCCAGTTCCTGACAGTTGTAGATGCCGGTCTAAAAACTGACATCGGGGCCAGCCACTCGGCTTATAGAACTTAATTTTATTGCTAAATATTAGAATGTCACTCCACTTGTGTTGTGATTTCCAAAATATCATCCCAGTGATTCCTCTTAAGGAAAAAATATTCCATCTATATTTCCCTGGAGTGGGAGACATTTGGTTCAGACTGTTATCACCCTGGTATTATGTTTAATTGTTTTGCAATGGTTTTCAGGTACGATTTATACGGCAATGGACCAAGCAATTATTTAATGGAACCTGATACTTCTGCTGTGGGACTGCTATGGAGCCAGGTTCCCGATTCAAGGGTAAGAGCATTATTTACATCTATTTTACAATGGTATAATGACAAATAATTCTGTCTGTCATTTTGTTACTTTTTCACGACTAAACAGCTGAACCGATCTTGATGAACTTCGGTAAAGAAATAATGCGCATTACAAAAATGCAGGAATAATTGCAGGGTACAGTAATAATGTTTGTAATAATTCTTGATTATTATTATCATTAAAAGCTTTAGGTAATGTGTATGTTTGTAAGTGTAAAGAACAGTAATACCAATAAGAAGTAATCATGTCTTTTGCTTCCTCTCTTCACTTCTTAAAGTTTTGATTCAAGCAACTATGTCCACTTTTTCCAGACCTTCATCAGCTACGTCGGAAGAACGATCAACTGGATCTTCAGCAGTATTTTCGTCTTACTTCTTGGATCGATCATCACCGTCGGTGTCTGCTCATACACCAACCTCTGCACTATTGATTTCCACGGAGTTGGTCCCATACACGAGGAGATGAGAGCCCTGGTGTCCCCTGAACGCTTGGAAAAGATCAGCAACGCCGCGGACTTCGTGAAGAATGCCATCGATAAATACCAGAAGATACAAAAAGTTACTGAAGCCAGCTCGGCTAGAAGACGCCGTGCTGTGTTCTACTAAAAGATCTTAGAAACGGCTATATTTTTTGATAATAACGTATTAGAGTGAAGATTAAAAATTAAATGTATTATCGATTTTTTCCTGAATTTAGTATGGTCGCCGTTATTAGCAACTCATTATTCGTCATCTATAGCCTAAAGTTTAAATTTATCGTTGTTACACCAATCAATTCCAAATACTTATTTGCATCAGTATCTCTTATTTAGTTGATAGGTATAAATAATATCACCAAAATAAATATAAATATCTGGGACATTTTTTGCACACACAGTCATCTGACCCCAAACTAAGCAAAGCTTGTGATATGGCTGCCAGAGAGTGATATACGTACATACATATTTTTAAATACATACTTATATAGATATTAACACCCAGACATAGAACAAACACAAATATTCATCACATGAATGTTTGTCCTAGATGGTAATCGAACCCATGCCCCCAAACACAGAAGGTAGGTTCACTACCAACTGAGCCACCGGGGCAGTCAATATTTCCTAAGAATTGTTTTTTTCTATTGTACGCAATTGAGTGAAAAGACGAGAAAGTCGCTCGCCTGATGGTAAACGACACGCTTGCTTACAGCATAGTACAGTGCCGATCAAAATGATGAACTTCGTCAGCTCAAAACCATACGCGTATCAGTAGAAGTATTAATTAATTATTTTATTTTATTAGGTACATTAGATTACCGATCACACATGATATAACATTTTTAAAAGGTTTTTTTTTTTATTAATTTATTTAAAGGGCTTTGTCGCTCAGCGACCACATCGCCCTGTGATTCACACTGTACATAACCCATTACAATGACTAAATAAATAAAAGCACAAAATTATCTTTTTAGGCCTATTTCCACTAATGAATATAAAACTTTGGCTTTGTCAAGGTTCTATTCGAATCCGCGATCCAAACCGTGAGCACACAACATGGTTATAACAGGGATTACTTGCTAAACTAATTGCGTTATAAAATATATAAAAAAAATATACGAATACATAAATATACATACTCATTTATTTATAACCATAGGCTACCCGTAACTGGTTATAATTACATTATGAGTGCACATTAATAATATTAAAAAAAAATATAGCCATTATATAAGTCAATAAAATGTTTTATGCTACAAAATAAACTATTGTCTATTAATAAATATTAAATTTATGTCATAATAATAATAGTCAATGTCAAATTTAATAATAACTAATTCTACAGAAAATAATAACAATACAATACAATACTTAAGTAAATGAATTACATTTTAAGTAAATATGTAATTAATTAAATATATACAAATAAATAATAAAACATTACAATGCGATAGTTATAGTTAGTCTTTAGCTAGTTTATTAAATTTGACTAACTTCTACGGTACGGTTTTTTTTTCTTCAATACGAAGAAAAGACCCTTACATTGAAACCGAGTCGAAAATTTATCAAAACAACTTATTTTTAAGGAGAACTCACGCTTGACCAAAAAAAAAAACTACGCCAAAATTGTTTTCATACAAAATCAGTAAATGGTTCCTAAGACAGGTCTGATTTCCCGTATCTCATAAGGATCCGGTTATGCCCATACTGTCCCTGCTAAAAAAATCACCCAGTACATAGACGTTGTATATCAGAAATTAAATCTATGTCCAGTAAATATACCTACTAGAAACTACGCAGTCAATAAGAAACGCAGTAATGTTTGCACACTACTGCTTGGCGGTTGAATAACTTGCAAACGTATGACACCTCCCAGGCAGACTGCAAAAGAGTATTACAAGTAAAAAGAAACAGTTTTTTAGAAAATTATTTTATTCAATAAATAAGCCAGGGTACATCAAAATTAAAAATAAATAATGTTCTTAGTACTATTTTACGCTAGACACTGTTCTGCATTTTATTATACTTGTTGTAGGCTTCGTTAAAATAATACTCCAGTTCTTCTAAATACGGGAACGCTGATAAGTTTTCTCGCGCAAGGAATGATGGTTTCTCAATAGTCAGTGTACAGTAGGGCGTTAGAGCACAGAATCCTATGACAATAGCCATGCCAAGGAAGACCAAGCTGCCTTTGATGATGATCCAGGAAACCATTGATAGAACTGTAGAGCCAACGCTAATAACGGCCGTCTGTGAACAAAATCACAATCACAATCGAAAGTTTGTGTGTAAGTATGTATAAGTATGTCAGTGTGTTTGTTCCCAGTCAACTCTGTAACGGCTGAACGGATTTGAATGAAATTTAGTATGGAGGTAGCATACAATAAAGTAAGGTGAAGCCCGGAAAAATATTCAGTTTCTGTAGCATAGGGAAACCTAGTCCTTTATAAGTTTTAACTATAGAACAAGCAGTCATGGGAGTGAATTTTTGTTTGGTTTGCTAAAAACGTTATTGTTAGTAACTGGAAAAGTAAATCAGAAGGAAATGTCTTATGAAGAAACATAACATAACATCTAATGTTATGTTTACGGGCAACGAGTGAAGTGTATTACCAAGCAGGATTTTAAATTTTTAAAGTTCAAATTTCTGAGGGACTCTGAAGTGTTATAGACAAGCGTGACTCTTACCATCAGAAGTGCGAATTGCTCGTTTCGTAACTTAGATGCATAAAATAGTGTCCAGCAGTCATTTAAATATGAGATAAGATTAGATGAGTCATTTAATTATGATGAGGTAAAACATCTTTTGTTTTAATAAAACGGAAATACTCACGTTAAATTGAGTCGGTTATTCCGACTATAGTTTCGATCACATTCGCTGACCTTTATCAAGGAATGCTAAGCGTGACACGCGCGCGACCTCGTCTTGCCTTGCACTTTAACGTTATATTCCCGATTTATTAAAATAAATATGTCAAAACCACGTCAGTTTTGATAGTAAGATAAAACATAGTACATTACATTACTTACAACAGGGCTTAAAATGTAGTCCAATACTGATAGTTCTGTAGGCGCAACTGCCGCTATAGCATAATCATCGTTTGGCACTACTTGGTATCTGAAATAGATCAATAATGAATATTAGGATTTAGTCAAATTTTCTGAAATTGCATAACAAATAGATTTAAGAAAATACGGTTCGACTTCAGAATCTTTAACCTTTTTGAAGACTCTTAAAAATGCTGTCAATTTGTTTTCATGATTTATCAGAAGTGGTACTAAAAACACTGTATATATTACTGACTCTCCAAGCTTCGTTGTTGAGCAGGAGCTTTGATTCCCGACAGGGCTGGAAGTTGATGTTAGTCGTCCATGTCTTTGTGTGTGTCACGACATCCACGACCCAGAGAAGTCTAGTGGAAGCTTAGATTACTAGTAGTTCGTGGCGAACTGAGACCTCGCGATTCTTATATCTTCACAACCCCTGGACCGATTCAGCTCATATTCGAACTTAAAAATTGTATTGAAAGGAACTACTTGCCTACAAAATTTCATGAAGATCAGGTCAATGGTTCGCAAGTTATCTTCGGAAAAATATACACACAAACATACATACAAAAGCCGATTTGTCCCAGTAAACTCTGAGACCTTTGCTTCGCTCAGTCAATAATCTAGTGGTTCGCAAGTTATCATCGAACAAATATACACGAAAACATACAAACATACATACAAATGCCGATTTGTCCCAGTAAACTCTGAGACCTTCGCTTCGCTCGGTCAATAATCTAAGAGTGGAAGCTATAATTATACATAGTTAGTATTCTTTAAGTCTGTAACGTTATAAATATAGTTTATTCTACCTTCTTCCTCAGTAAGGTTTCATTTAGTGGTAGTAGGTACTTACTCGGCGGTACCATAAGATATCGGTTCCACTATATCGATGGCTGCATCTTCGCTCTTTTGTTGTGGCAGTAAGTAAGTAGGCTGTGGTGATACTACAGTCACTAACAAAGTAAAACATATTGATCCGACTGACAGTGATACTGGAAACATCTGAAAGAAATTAAGATAATCAATGATACTGATAGTATATTATAGCACTGCAATATTCCATCCCTGGAAGAAGATATAAAAAAAAAACCTAAAAAAGGTATACCTATAAAGGTAGACCTAAGACAAGGTGGATCGATGTAAGGCTGAACGACATAAGGGAGTGTAAAGTTTTCCAGGACGATGTCGAGGATAAGGCGAAGAAAGGAAAGCTGACCCCACCACCATGTGGGAAGAGAGAGCATGATGCTGATAATAAGAAAAAAAGAGCAAGTTTAAATGTAAAAATATAAATGAGACAATTGACTTATTTACAAATTTTCGTACTAATTCTAAATAAAACTGTAGCTTAAGCCACAGACAGACATATACGTCAAACTCATAATACCATCAAAACAAAAAAAACTTAAAACACCTCGTATTTTTTTCGTATGTAGAGGGTAAATAATTACATATAATAAAAACATAATACAGGTAACTATAAAATCACGTAAACAACATAAACAGTAAAAATAATTCTTACCTTGGATCTCAGTAATAAAATTAGAATATTAGAATCCTGCTTCTTAGAGATATTGTCGATAAGTGTCGATCCCTTTAATAAATTTGATTTAAATACGAGGGCATGATTATGCAACCAAATTAGCTAACTATTAACTTTTTAGGGATAATGACAATGGGGTGCACTTGTACTGAGTCATTGGACTAATTGACGCTAGATCATTAAAACAATTGATTTGTGAAACTAGATTCGATTGTATAAAAAGGTAAGTGTTGAATGGTTTTATTTAAACAGAAGTTTACGCTTTCAATATAAACATTATATTTACAACATAACATAACATTATATTAACAAAGTGAGTTTGATTTAGAAAAAATATTTTTTTAAGTCAACTTCTTTTCATAAACGAATTTTTCAACATATTTTTTCTTTCAGGATGAACAAGGCAGGCATTGTGCTGTGTTGCTCTATGCTGCTGTTTTTTTCTGCGTCAGCGCATTTTTACGAGTTTGATAACTATATCGAATATGAACCTGTAAGTTGACTGATGTTTGTATACACACTGTTATGTATTATTATTATTATTATGTATTATATTATTATTATTTTGATGTGAAATCGATAAAAAATTACGTTAGTGTCATCCAAGACAATTTGCGTTCTTTTCGGTTTTTTTAAATTAATTTAACATCTTTTATGCATGTGTTGTGTAATATGTCCCATGTTGTATGCAAATAAATAATCTTATCTTATCGGAGAGCGATACCAAAACGAGTCACAAAATGCACTCGATTGAGGCGTTTTGAACTTTTCTTGAATGTGGCGATCTGACAGGTTTGATAGATTAAGCGCAATCATGCAAACTTGCAAGAAAAGTTGTCATATCACTGTGTTTCAAAATGTATAGTAATCGGATCTGCTACGGATTTCCACGAAAGAAAATATGTTTTAGAGAACAGACTATAATCTAGGATTTATGGAATTAAAAAAAATATAAAAACCGGCGATAGATTTATACCCACCCTATTTTTTTTTTTTTTTTTTTTAATATGGCTTTCTTTTTGTCTATTTCAGAGCTCTCTACCATACCCATATCAAACAGTAGAACAAGCACCACCAGTTTACAAAAACAGCCATGCAAAGTTCGTCGTTCCAGCTTCGACGGAAGTAATTGAAGTAGTTGAACCACCTGGTTTCATTTCTACAGCTATATCTGTAAGTATTGAACATAGCGCTACCTTCATAATATAGGAGGTGACTTTTTTCTCGAAACATAAAATTTAGGGTATGCCAGTTACGAGTAAATAACCCACGGCGTGTTGTTTTACAACTTTTAATACATTTTAATTTACTACTCACCACAAAAAGTTTTGATTAGGCACCTATCCACAATTTGTCTTTGAATCTTTCTGCTTCAGATATTAACTCAATTGAGCGTCATAATCCTCCCGAGCGTTCTTACGACACAGCCATCTCTATGTATTAGTCTTTAGTGTAGTTTAGAGTCTATGCGTTCTTTTATGTTTGGAAAATTGGTCTGTTGATCTTATCGGGCTTAATCCTCCTAGTAATAGATACATATGTAAAGCACAACATTATAATATTTTTGTTTTCAGTGCACATTCAACGCTGTCAAATCAGTGGTGGTCTTCTTCATAAAACACGCTGCAGGTCTCATCGTGGGGATTGTCGGTGCCTTGGGACTCTGCAAACTCACATCCCTGTGTGACTCTAAAATCACAATATACGAAGCTGAGACGGAACTTAGGTCTTTAGCCACACCGGAAAGGCTGACAAGAGCAGTTAACTTTGTGAAGGAAGCTGTGAAGAAATATAATGAAATGCAGAACATCTAGTTTAAGAATGTGTTGTTTCATTTAGTTGTTGTAAAGAATTTTATTTATTTGAAATAAATTAAGATAATAGATACATTATCCTTATTTTATTCGTTCTTAATATAAAACTTGAAATTTTGTAATCTACTTACCTGAAATTACACAGTTTCAGGAGCAGTTGTAGGTACCGAGTAGTATTGTCGCGTGGATAGCCTTGTAGAAAGAATACTATCACTTACCCTGTATAACGTTAAAGTTCAAATAATGGAAAATAATCCGCCTGGATATATATTTGACACGGTAGTTTTTAAGACAACCTTTAACTGGTAGAGTTCTTGACCTTGGCTCTTCCCACATTTGTCATCGTATTTAGTCATGATGATGTAACCCGTAGCCTATCGGTAACCACAATAATAGAGTTAAAATGATTGGTCAGAAACATAACTACAATTATAATTATGTATTAATTGATAACAAAAAAGTACAGCAGTGTACTTTATTTTTTATCCTTGGTACTTAAACAGAGTTTCATTAGATTTGCATGAAAAAATATCTAAAAACTTTGGGGGTTTGTACCCCTCTAGAGGTGGAATTTCGCAAAATTCGTTCTTATTGTTTATCTAGGCTATTTAAGAAGTATTGGGTTCAAAATTAGCCTAAATTATTGGCCCAAATCAGAACTATTCGTTTTATGTTTCGATATGAAAATAGGCCCCAAAGATCTTACAAAAATACTGAAATACAATTACTTAGAATTAATGAGTATGAACGGTAGGCTTACATTACTTTGTAAGGAATCATAAAATATGAATAGTATAGTATAGTATATAATTTTAATTAGGTCCATCCTCCATTTTCTTCGAGTGCGTTCCGACACGCTCTAAAAATTTAATGACGATAAGTAACTTAAATAACATTAAATAATAAATAAATTGAAATAAACTCTAAGTAAAAATAAATCATAAATGTGTATACAACTTAAAACTAGCCCTAATCTAATAAACCGCTACCAGCAGGCATCGTGCTCAAAATACTGGCCGAATTGCCGCGTTGAATAGCGATTGCAATTCTTTGAGCAAGGTAGAGGCCAGCATTTTGGTCACGAGATGCTTCGACCAGACGCGTTGATGATTCTTTATATATTTCTTTGCACGCGATCCCCACCGTCCCACGGTTTCGACCCCAAAAGGCTCAAAAATATACCGGCTATCAAGGGCCACTATACTTGCGCCTTTTGAGGCCCACGCACACGCTCTTAAATAGCATTTTTAATAGTTTACCTCAATTTTGCTATAACTTTGAAATCCCTCTAGCTTGAGACAAAATACTAATACAGCCTTATTCATAAAAAAATATCTATCTAGAAATCAAACGTTAACTAGGTCACCTACATTGTTAGTGAGAGTAATGGGGCAAGTTAGTTTGGGGAATGGGCCGACTCTTTTCACGTCTCTATTTTTGGTCTGTGCACTGATTTCTAGAAAAAGCCTTGTTCTTTTATATATAGATAGACTAGTAGTTCGCAGCGAACTGAGACCTCGCGATCCCTATATCTTCACAACCCCTGGACCGATTCAGTTCATATTTGAACTTAAAAATTGTATTGAAATGAACTACTTGCCTACAAAATTTAATGAAGATCGGATCAACGGTTCGCAAGTTATCATCGGACAAATATACACACAAACATACATACAAATGCCGATTTGTCCTAGTAAGCTCTGAGACCTTCGCTTTGCTCGGTCAATTATTAATTTCGGTTTTGTACAGAACGCCACACAAAATCGAAACTAATAGAGTAAGTATTTCTCGTTTGCTACCAACGTTGTATTTTTTATCATTTACCTACTCTACCAATCTACTCCAAGCATAAAGACCCATTACGTAATCCATAATATTTTTTATGCATTTTTTTTTTATTACACCAGTACTCGACGTTGGAAAATTGCTCGACCATCATAGACGAAAAGTCTTAAACAAACAAAGGTCTTATTGTATACGTATCTTATCGTCTCGTCTCTCATCTAATGCATAATTTGGGTTCAGCGTTTTAAAAGGAATGTTTCGTTGTTCTTAAGTAACCAAAAAACAATATTGACGCATGGCAGTAACTTAGAATAAAATACAATAAAAACAATGTACAAAGTATGGTACTGAGCTACGTTGTAAAATTTAGCTATTTGACACTTATGATGTACTAACTTAGAGCTATTTGATATACCAAACTTGTACTATTATAGAATCGGGCAATTGAACGTGTGTATTAAGCACTATTGTGAACTCAGTCGAAAATGTTAGTGACTTGATAGGACTTGACTCTATAAGACAAGATTCTCTATTCTAGATTCGTATAGGTATAAGTGAACGTCTATAATACAAGCCAATATTTAGGTACAATTGTATCTTCTAGGTCTGCGTGTTATATCTTAGTTTACATTATCGCTTGCTATTAAACGAGCAAACTATAACATATTCAAGATAAAAAATATATTTTACATTTCCATAAAATAATAAGTGAAGACATTGCACTAAAACATTCATTACATCCCGTTTGAGAAAGCTCTGTCTGCCTTTACTACTGCAGGACCACTTTTTCAAGAGTGGAGATGCTTCGTCTAGCAGTGGACGTCTAAGAGCTGATAAAAAGTTAAGATCTTAATATGTACAAGGAAATAGAAAACAAATTAAAACTACATAGCACTAATGTAATAAACCGCTACCAGCAGGCATCGTGCCCAAAATGCTGGCCGAATTGCGATTGCAATACTTTGAGCAAGGTAGAGGCCAGCATTTTGGTCACGGGATGCTTCTACCACACGCGTTCATAAATCTTTATAAATTTTCTTTGCGCCTGGTTCACACGACCCCAAAAGGCCACATATACTATGTACTATATATACGCGCTTACAAATACATACTTGCGATTCTTGAACGAGTTTCTAGCTAATTTTCTGATTCATAAGACGAATTTTTTTTTGCAAATGGTAGAATTAGCTGATGATCACTTTCTTATCATAATGTGGTGATTAACTGCTTTTATTAAGTGATTTATGCAATTTAATTATATCTTTCAAGCAATAGGTTAACTTAAGTATCGACGTTAACTACGGTATCTATTTAAGTATCATAATTAAACACCTTTAAATATCGAGCATATTATTTGAAGGGTATCATTTTCTCAAACGCTCTTATTCAAGAAGTATCAAAATCCTAAAAAATAAACAAGGTAAGATTATCTGCAGTATTACAAAACTTAAGTGACATAATTCTATACAATTTGGTATTTCCTGTTAAATAATTTTATCGCTTTAATTTTAGATGCTGCACAAACTTGTCATCCTGGCTGTTGTTTTCGAAGCTATAGTTGCAGAGCCTGCGCAAAAAAGGACATTCTTCTCAACTAACGTAAGTGGAAACTGTTATCTGATTAGAAATCGCTGTAATCTTCGGTTTGTGGTCGACTAACCCCCGAATACTGAAACATTTGTTAACTTTGACAACAGATTAAGTCTATTGCTGCCTTTGACTTTTGCTTAGTATCAGACAAAGGCAGTATTAGAATTAATCTGTTGTCAAAGTTAACAAACGTTTCAGTATTCGGGGGTGAGTCCTATTAACTAATTCTAATTATGCATGATACAAGTATAAAAAAGAAAATTGAAAAGTTTTTGTAACTACAGTAAGTAAGTTAACAACACAGTAGTATTAACATACTACTGTGTTGTTAATCAAATGCCTAGAGTAAAAAAAAATATGAGCAACCAACGGCAAGCACCATCAACGCTATGGTAAATGTGTAATATACAATAAATAATAACACAAAACTAACTGAACCTAACTGATTATTTTTTTGCAGGATCACACGTATGCAGAGTATCCTGGTTATGAGCTGGTGGCACAGCCAGATGTGTCTTCGATTATTAGCGCTATCTGTTCGTTGATTGGATATAAAATCGTAAGTATTTTGTAATTTCAAAATATTCTACTTTTTACCTTACTCGCTGACTGCTCACCTGGCCTTGTATTCTGGACCCAGTCAAAAATAATTCGATTAGCGATTACTCTCTCCGTCTCCGTCATTGAGAGTAAATATGGCGACGATGGTTATCTCAGATTTGTAATCAAATCCTTTCTGTACTAGTTTCAGAATAAGGACACAGAAGCTATTTTACTTTATCACAATAACTTGTCTATAACGTTATGATAGTTTTGTTTGTGTGAACTGCATAAAGATAAAGCAACAATGTCATATATTTGTTCCAGTCAGCAATCTCACTCGCTGTCTCTGCCATCGAATGGTTGGTCTCCAACTTCTTCGTGATCATCATCGGTACGGTCGGAGCCCTGGGCTTCTGTAAGTTCACTGGAAAGTGCGGCATCAGCTATGAAGAGTACATACCAGTCACTCAGCTCCGAAGTTTAGTCACTCCTGAGAACATAGAGACGGCAGAAAAATTCTTAATAACAGCTGTGGAAAAATACGCTGAGAGGAAAAGGTCGGCGTAGATTTGTTATTTGTGGAGTTAATATTGTAATTTATTCAAATAAATAAGTATTAATTTAAACAACGTATTTCAAATATGATTATGCATTATAGTGTTGTTTTCAAACCATGTACATTCCTACCACCAAACTAGGCACAATTTTGAATACACAAGGCAACTAAAAAAACATTGTTGCAAGACACGATGAAACTTTTATTCTAAATGCCTGGATAAAATCCTTCTTCTTTTCATTCAATAAATTATAATTAGGAATCAGGTTCCACAAATATTCATGTTAATACTTATTCGTATCGATCTTAAACTTTTGATTCTTGTCGAATTGTTTACTTGACTAGTAGATCATTTTTTTATCAATATGCGCACAGAAGATACCTGGGGTGAATTTTTTTCCAAGTACCATAGAAAAATCTAGTACCTATTGTCTACTCTAGTACCTTATACCATAGATAAAGTTTATTTGCTTATACCTAGTATTTACGCTAATGTTTATGTATTAGTTGCATGATTCAAATGATGTCAATGCATATGCAATCTTCGTCAAGTAGGTATTTAATGCTATTACCTAATAAGGACCTTCTAACAATACCCTAATAATAATAATAATTTATACAGCTGGGTCATGTCGGACTATACACAAAACTGAGCTACTACGACGATAGTATATAAGTTGAGCTAGCTCATTGGGAGCACGCTCGCCTCACATTCGTGGGGTCGCGGTTTCGAACCCGGGCGAGCCCGTACCAATGATTTCTTTCGAACTTACGTAAGCATATGCCAATGGCTTTTTGGTAAAGGAAATCATCGTTATGAATTGCATATTTCAAGAGAAGAAACTCGATGGCGTACGTAAATCCGCTCACCCGCACTGAGCCAGCGTGGTTGATATGACCCCATCACCTTTCGAGTTCGACCCTTCAGAGATTTGGCCATATGCCAGATAGAGGGCACCGAGATATTCATTGAAACGTACCGGTGCCCCTCTAACACATTGCCTCAGGCTACACTTCCGGGAAATGCTAAAAGCAGTTCCCGTTCTTTTCTCTACAACAGCACAGGCCACACTGTATCGATGAATTCCCTGGACTCGCTTGAAAAAGAGGTTTCTTTGCTCTTACCGAACCCTTAGACCCTGGCCCCAGGGTCATGTCATCGCCACCTTACTCACCGTATGGAATACATACAAACACCCAGACCCAGAGTCAAACATCATCATTCAAACGTCTGCCTTGCTGAGAATCGAACCCAAGACTTCGTCATAAGGCAAACGTACTACCAAAAAAGACAATAAACTCTACTATTTGTTATATATAGGTAATAGAAAGTTTAATTAGATAATTTGAGCTATTTTTTTGTTACTTTCTGTTACTCATTGATGCTATGAAATAAATAAATCTATATTTAATTTATAAAAGAACAAGGTCTTTTCTAGGAATCAACGCACAGACAATACCATTTATAATAAAGACGTGAAATTTGAACTCAATACTCCCCAAATGGTCTAAGTGAACAATAATAACAGATTTTACGAAATTACACCTCTAAAGGGGTAGAATGAACCCCCAAAGCTTGTATGAAAATAAAGAAAAAACAATGAAACTCGGCGTGTGCACTAAGCAAGCATACAAAATAAAAAAGGTATGTCTCAGGATTTTTCGAAAATAAACCAAAAAGATAGGGGTGCTTCATTTACTGTATGCGAGCGAAGCCGTGCCGGCAAGATAGTGATAGATAACTCTTTGAAAACTAGTGTTTATTTACGAGAAATTATCGAACCTATAGCAGGCTATATAGGTATTTTCATCTGACTGTATGTGGGTTACGTAAATAACTTGTTATTCGCAATCGTATTCAGTGCCTCCTCTCCGTATCTGCGTCAATTATGTATACCTAATAATTATGTACTTACCTCTACTATTTTAGTGTAAGTATAATTTTTTTTATTTAACTGGATGATGAGACGAACTAGTAGCCTAATCGTAAGCGTGACGCTTGCCCATTATAGTTCAGAGCCAATCTACAGTTCAAAAACCTGTGCTGCAATGTATTATGTATTATGTATGTATTACCCTGTGGTATTAGATATTAAATCTCTTTGTGCCCGGTAATTTCGCTGGAAATATTGCTCTTCAATCCGGAACACAGTTATGTACGCAAACAACTGCCAAACACCTTGCAAAATGCGTTTTTACAATGTTATTCCAGACCAGTTATTAAGTCTCGGCGAAACTAAATTTAAAAATTCTATTAGGAAATATTTAATGAGCAAAGCATATTACTCTGACGATATGTATATAAAAGACAGGGTACAATGGAAAAAAGCCGTATCAAAAGTGTTAGTTTAAGTATACCTTGACAAAGCCTCTTTACAGCTGCACTCGACTGACGAGGCCATTTTACAGCCGCTACGAATTTGTTCTTGCATTTTAATGTTAATTTTTATAATTTTGTTAAACTGCTTATGACGTTGCTAAGAGTATATTTACTTATACCTAAAGCACGAAAAATAAATGAATGAATGAATGAATTGCTAGCATCCTAACTTCCAAACTAATATTATAATTCAGAGGAATATAGCCGCAGTCGTGTCAGGACCAATAAAGCTTCGAGGTATAAAAATTAATACGTTCGTCTCAAAGCAAAAAAAACTTCAATTGTGCGATTCAGACCCCCCCTACATTACAACTGTCAGTCCATACAAAACGTCAAAATGCATAAAAATGGATGGATGCATCTAGCGAACAATATGAAGATAACATTGTTTCTCTGGCTGGATGTTTATCGCGTTATCACGGCTAAATGGCTGAACGGATCTTTAATAAGGAGTATATCACAAAGGGTACTATTTTTATGTCCACACGAACGAAGTCGCGGGTAACAACTAGCACTTAATAAAATTCAAGTTTAGAAACGGCTTATGAAAATGTTAAGTAATAAAATAGTACTCATGAATATTTTGTTCTAGAATTCTTAATTTATTCTACGTTTGCAAAGAACTGCATGGCGGTTGAATAACTGACAAAGGTACCATACCTTTGTCAGTTATTCAACTCCCCCAGGCGGACTCTGCAAAAGAGTCCTAGCACTATAATACAAAATAATTTCTAATTTGGAGGTGCTTAAAATTATGGCATTATGCATATGCAGCTTACTGTACAGGCATAAGGCAAGGTGGCTCGCCTTATGCAATTACAAAATGATTGCAAATAATTTAAATTTAGAAAGTAAAATAGTACTCATGTATATTTTGTTCTAGAATTTTTAATTTATTGTTTCAAAAAATAAATAAACCTTTCAAACTTAATTTAACAGTCTTTCAAATTAATCTACCATATTTAACAGTCCGTAGATCTACACTTCTCGCTGCTCTGACCAGATGGTCTATTTCGTAAGCTGGCTCTGCAGAGAAGAAACTGGTTACAGCACAGAGCCCCACCACGGCTACTGTACCAATAATAACTAGGATGTAGTGCTGTAGAAGCCAGGATACTAAGCTTGATACAACTGATAGGGCCGCCTGAAAATAAATATTTTTTTTATCAGAATGTACAAACTTAAAATACAACATAAATTTGTAAAATGGAGAATCTTTAATTTTCTTCTTATTCGCGTCGTTAGTCCTTTTTTAACCGACTCAACACCAAGTCTCCAATAATATAACATCTGACGAAACAGCAGTGGAACAGTTGTGCCAGCGACCCAAGGCCGTGCTCCGTTACTTTAAGGAGCTGGGCTGGTTTGGGTAGGCTGGCAGCGGGGTAAATGCACAAAACACCCTTAGCGGGACGTCAGTGCAGGTCTTATCGCGCCAGATAGAATTAGAATTAACCGACTACATTATAGAGTTAAGTGCTACTGCCCCGGTGGCTCAGTTGGTAGTGAACCTACCTTCTGTGTTTGGGGGCGTGGGTTCGATTCCCATCTAGGACAAACATTCATGTGATGAATATTAGTGTTTGTTCTATGTCTGGGTGCTAATATCTATATAAGTATGTATTTAAAAATATCTACGTACGTATATCAGTCTCTGGCAGCCATATTACAAGCTTTGCTTAGTTTGGGGTCAGTGAACGTGTGTGCAAAAATGTCACAATTTTTTTTTTTTTTTTTTTTTAAGTGATGTTGCAGAATACTTACAAATTTATACTCCAGTAATGACGAAGCCTTTGATATTATTACACCTAGAACCTGGCTGGCCAGTAGGAAAATTCCGCCGATGAGTCTGCAAAACGGTTGTTTTTGGTTATTCTTAGTTTAATAACTTAAAAAAAATATGTTATAAAATCAATAAAAAAGTATTTAGAACTCACGGTATGTCTATGATCCTGCTTTCTTTTTCCGCGCTTATCATTTCCTGTAAAATATTGACGTATTATATAAATGAAAATCAAATTCAATGTACTCAAATTACACAATAATTTTTAATACATGTTGTAATTATCAGTGAAATACTTACATTGCTAGTGCGTACTTTTGATGCTTCTCTCCCGTTTGCAAAAGCGAGGGTTATCAGGAGTGTAAATATCACGAACTTTGATTCCATCTGGAACATAAATAGGCGCATTAAATAAGGTCTACTGTTTAACCCAAATAAATCCTAACTAATATTATAATTCAGAGGAATATAGCCGCAGTCGTATCAGGACCAATAAAGCTTCGAGGTATGAAAATGAATACGTTCGTCTCGAGAAAAAAACTTTGCTTGCGCGATTCAGAACTCCCTACATTACAAATAATGTCAGTCCATACAAAACTTCAAGAAACGCACAAAAACGGATCAACGCCATCTAGCAAACTATAGGAAGTAACTTTGCCTCTCTGTCTGGATGATTGTCGCGTTGTCAAGGCTAAACGTCCGAACAGATCTTGATAAAATTTTATAAGGGGTTACTGTGAATCACAAAGACGGACATAGGATACTTTTTTTATGACTACGCGAACGAAGTCGCGGGTAACAACTAATATTGTTATATGTTTACTGTTTTGGCAAAATTTAAAAGCAAGGGATGAATTATTATGTTGATTGAAGGACATTTCTCTCGTCAGGTAAACTCACCTTGAAATGTTTTTTCTTATTGTTTTCACGCAGAAGGCAATGTGTGTTATAGGGTTTGTGTAACATGAAATGTTCTATAAATACCCTGTGTAATACCCTCCATTATAAGGGTCATTACTAAATCACGCAACTTTTGTTTCCGAGAATTATGAGTCAAGGACGTCGCAAAGTGACCTTCAAAATGTATATCACGGAATCATTATGTAATGTAATTGACTCATTAATTATTTTACCATCATTTGTTTCTATGATGAAAGTCGTTATCTCAAGAATTCATTCTTATGTTTAGAAATCACTCAATTTTAATTATTTTTCGTCATTTGTTGGTATGATTCAGGCGAAAGTAAAGGCCCAAAAATTCTTTGCTACTTGTTAGACATTTTTTGAGTCAGTATAGATAAGCTTCGGAGTTTTAACCAACGTTTACTTACATGCATATGCAGACATTCAAGGTCTATTTGTTTTGGGTGAGTGATATCATCCTATGATGTCATATCCTTGACACCCTCCGGCATAACTTTTTCTGAGGAGATTAACTGGGTACTAACATGGATAAAAGTTAAAAGTACTTTATATTAATCTTTCCGTTTACAAATATGGCATTTTTAAACAAGCTATAAATAGATGAGTACGTATGTACTGTGACGCACCACAAGTGTAAAACTGAGTCACAGCACTGCTGTTTTGAATGCTTTGTTTAAATTGAATTTTATCCTGTGGCACTTTATAGTTACTATTTTATAACTTTTCAGAATAATTTTACTGTGAAAAATGAAATTGCTTCTTAAAATAACAAACTTCTTTCTAGCTTCCTTAAATAATTATATAGTTGTTTTTTTTTTTTTTTCGTTATTTATGTTGTTGATCAGAAAACCTAACAAGATATAGGTTGAAATACGTCCTTAAGTTTTATAGGGTGCATGCAAGCAAAGCCGCGAGCAACAGCTTTCAATATATATATTTTTGAAATGTGCTAATTAAGCCCTTTCATTTGATACCCAATATCACTTTTTTTTTATTCGTGACTTAATCATCCTAGGGTACGCCATATTCAATTTAATGTGACGTCACTTAGCCTATAACCAACGGACGATCAAGACACTTCCAACGATACCTCATTTGTCAAATTATGATAAGTACTTTAGAAGTTATGAGGGAACAGATGAACATACATACATATCGGTCATAATCATAACCCTCCTTTTTCGTGGTCGGGTAAAAAAGTATTCCGCCCACTGTCAGAAGTAAATAGACTAAGGAGGACGTCTTTAAAAAATGTTCCAAAGTTCAAAAAATGAGTTTTTCTTTGTAGTCCGACATTCTGCCCGGTCAATGCTACATACGTCGAGGACGATGTGTCATTGTCGCCTTATCTTGTGACTAACTGGTATTTATACTGTTTTGTCTGAGCGAACATTCGTTCCATATTGTCAAGTGCAGTTTCGCTTTCATATTGTTTTCGAGCGAGTCGCTTGGAGCAGCGTTATCGGGCAATACAGTTTTAATTATAAAGATTTGCTTATCTGCTGCCCTATCACTGAATATAGAGAGCTCGGTGCTAACATTCATGTGAACCAGTGCATTCCCAGATACGAAATGGGTAACTCTAAAAGCAAGAAATTAAAAATCACCGACGGGCCGAGTGACGATACAAAAAATAATGAAGAAAGAATAAACAAACTGAAGTCGGATATACCAGAAGCACCCCCTAAAAGCATAAATGATGGAAATGGCGATGAAGTTGAACAGAACAAAGAAAAGGAACATGATAATGCCAGTAGTGCCTCAACAGTTGAAGCGTTAGATGATAAGTGAAGTTGTGCCAAAAACATCTAAAATAAGGAAGAATTTTGTGCGTAATATGGTATATTCCAGTTTATAACGTCTTGAATAAAATGTGATTGCTTTTGTGTATTTAAAAGTTTTATATGTGTGCAATTTTATTGGTTACAAATAATACATAACAACTAAGGCGATACGCAGATAATTATTACCTATTCGATAAGATAAATATATCAGTTTCATGAACTTACGTAGAAATATGTTGTAAGAATGTAAAATATGTTCACTGTTGGCGTATCTCAATAAATAAATAAATAAATAAGATAAACGCAGATAAATTCAAAAGATATTTGGGCAAATAACTCGAATAGAGTTTCGCTGGTAATATTTTACATTTAGTTTTACACATTGTTGTGTCATGGTATTATCAAAGAGTATGGTGCTATAAATAATAATATATAATAATATTTGAAGAATCAAATAAATATTGACGCTCGCTCGTTACAATTAAGTTAGTTTTAGGACGCACATCGAAGCGTAATTACCCGCTATAAAAGCCTTTGGGCGCAAAATGCGAGCGAAAAGGTAAGAGGTCGCCGTGTCACTTTCATTCTCGGTATGTCAGATGTAAAAGTGACCGCCCTTACAAAGATAAACGTTTCGCGCTCGCCTGCTAATGTACCTATCTTAGGCCTGCATGTCTTTTTTACTCGAACTACGAAAAAGGAAGGTTATGAGTTTGACAGTCTATGTATGTATGTAAGTATGTTCATAATATGTTCCCTGTAATCCCCTAAACCGCTTATCAGATTTTGACAAGATAGATGTCTATCGATGCGTCTTCACACACCGCGTGTCATAGGCGTCATACTACGGAATCATTACTAAATCTAATATGACGGAATGTATAAGAAAATTAATAAACAAAAAAAAATTATGTAGAAATATGTGTTTGGTATCAAAGTGAAGGGCTTTATTATATATTCCAAATATGTAAAAAAATATCGAAAAAATTTAACAATGTATAATGTAAGAAATTGTAAAAACAATGTGTAATGTAAAAATGTTTTGATAATTATATGTATATATGAGCAGTTTATGTATGTTTGTAGGTGCCTATTTTCACGTCTCGTTGTTTCCTCGTATCTCCAAAACAACGAATCAGATTTTAGCAAATTAGGTATCTATCGAAGCGTCTAATACTGTGGCCTGCTTTGGTGCTCCGGGATCTGCAAGGGAACGCACCGGAGCTCACATCACCCCGCGCTTCAGCTCCTCCCGGGTTAGCTACTATTGAGCTGTGCTTAGATGCCTCCACCTACGACAACGTCAGCCCTTCGACGCTGTCGTCCTCCACGGGCTCGTTTAGGTAGATGGTTAGAGCCCCACTAGCTAGCCAGCAGGCCTAGCATGAGCATCGTGACAAAATCTTCTCTACTCTTAGTCGTACGAAAATGAGACAAATTTATAGTATATGATCGAAGCCGTGTCCTGTTTTTGCATAATAAAAGAGTGGAGAAAATTTTGTCGCGGTGCGCATGCAGGCGTGCTGGTAATGTGCCCTATATACAAGCTTATTGTAACTCAAATTATTTTGTAATCGGTTGGGCGATTCGTAAAATTGATACTAATTTTCGACGATCATATCCACTGTCCTTGAAATAGATTATTATGCGATGAACGACTATTATGTCTAAGTGATGTAGATGTGATGATGTGATGTGATTTATAAACATCAGTTTATACATTCAATGCACACTATAGAGAAAACATTCAATTATCTACCTACCAGCACATAATTGCATGATTGACACATGAGTGAGAACTCTTGACGTTGTCTATAAGTATAGTGGTGTCTATCTTAGAGTAACACAGGCTTTCGGCCGGGCCGTTCGGGCCGGTACCGAGTTGCTCAATGGTGTCTATAGTTTGAAGGGCAATGTAAGCAGTGAGTTTACTGAGCATTAAGAAAATTTCACAGATAATAGTTATCTGTGTAAAATTTATATCTGATAATGAGAATGCCAAGCGCATGCGGTGCATTGCGCGCACGATTTTGAATTGTTGAAGTTAGAGTTCTGGGTGGCACTGAACTGTTAGTGACCAGCGTGACGCTTACCATCAGGAAACTGACTTGCTCTTGTCGTCGCTCAGATCTATGCTAGATTTTATTTGGGCAGTATCTAAACGTATCTGTGGACAAGAAATAGGTAAACTTTTAGGTTTGTGCGTAAAAATATCTCCATCCTAGCTAATATTATAAATGAGAATGTAACTGTCTCTCTGTCAATCTGTCTGTCTGGGCGTTTGTCGCGCTATCACGGCTAAATGACTGAACAGATCGACCTACATTTTTGCCTTTTTTTTAATTATAGGTCCACGCGAACGAAGTCGCGGGTAATAGCTAGTTATATATATTTATTAGTCCCCGGCCCATAGCGACACTGCTGTGGAATCGAATAAGGGACATATTGGAAACTTTATATTATCTCATCTATATTTTGTTTTGTGGAGGTTCCCTGATGATTAGAGATTTGAGCCTAACAAGTGGAACGAAGTCACCAGTAAAATGAATCATTTTAAGTTCATCATTTCTATTATGGGTAATGATGTAGTTTTCCTACTACACTACAAGCACTACATTGGAACTATTATTACATACAGTCGTCATGATCACCATCCTTCCTCCCAAGTAGGTACAGGCTGCAACGTTGAGGTGTCTCCACATGAAACTGATCTGATTTTTGTTTAGAGGATAACGAAACAAAAAAAATATTGCAGTAAATCAAACAAATATAATTATAGTACAACGGTTATAGGTTGTTTCTATCACACACGTTAAATTCATACCAAGCTATCCTTTTCGAATAAATCTATAGAGTTTACCACTATACTCTATTCCTATTAGCATGGTGCGGGTGACACATGGGATTTACTGAATTGCACCCTCCCCCCACTGCACAACTAACTGGGTAAATATTTTGAAATTATTAATGTAAAAAAATCTTTTTAAAAGTATAAATTATTCACACTTTATTGTGCTGTGGGTTGTCCTCAATTCAGTAAAAACCCACGCGTCACTCGCATCATGCTGTGTGGAATGGAGTATCTAGTAATATTGTATTGGTAGTGTGTAAAACACTACTGTGTTCCGGATTGAAGGGCAATGTTTCCAGTTTCCAAATTACTGAGCCTAGCAGCCTAAAAGAAAGTCGAGCGCAATGCATTGCTGCCTTTTGCAGCATTTCGAACCGTTGAAATACTATGAGCAAGCGTGAGTCTTACCATCAGGTAAGCGACATGGTCGTCTTGCCACTGTGTTACAAAAAAGAGTCATTAATGCTATCTTACCTAGCTAGCCAGGATTCAATACCTACATGGTAGCTTGGTTAGGTAACACATGCTATAAAGTGAACATGTAAATTTAGATCACTCCCATCTAATCTCACATAGCCAGCTTCCCTACACGTAAAGAATGAAAAAAAGTTCATACCATTTCCATTGTCCCCAACATGACAAACATCAAAACAGCAAAAAAATATTTAAAAAAAAAAACATGTCGATGGTGAACGGAAATACCCCTGTATTATAATAATTATGATATCCTAGCAGTTGCGGTTAATACAGGTTTCCAGGTAGAGCCATAATTCTAATAGCTTATAATTTATTTATAACATAGGTACTTCTATTAAAAACTTTGTACGGCTAATACAGCTATCTCAACAAATAAAAAAGCGGTTTCAAACAATTTTAACGTACATATATGATAAAAAGTGGTTTCCGATCGATAGGTATTATTTATGTATGTATGCCTGGTAAAATGAACTTTTGTACAGGTGTCGTGACTACCACGAAAGTACTATAGTGATTATATAATCCATCATAGAACCATAATCTACGGCATTGTCATAATGATTCAGCACTATTATGGAACCGCCCCGTTTCTATGGTGTCCACAGTCATAACAGTTTTTATTCACGAGCGCAACAAAACTTGGTTCATTTCTGCGCTCGTCTCTGTGGCAGCTTGTCAGGAACAGCCTGAGTTATATTGAAATCAGTTGGAAGATTCGCGATCAAAGCTGGTCAAAGTATAATTATTTGGGGCTTGGATTCAATTTTCTGATTATAATTTTGTGGTCTTACTAACATAACGTAATTTAAACTCTTGTTATATTTAATTCGAACTGTGATAAGATTGTGTGATAAGTAAAAATAAAACAAACTGGGCCAATGTATGGACAAATCGGTTGCCGAAAAAATTCAAGCAACAAAGTAAGTGAGATTACTGTAGGAACAATAGCTAAATGTAGGCACAGAATCTAGATCTAGATTTTGTTTTAATAAAACGGGAATACTCACGTTAAATTGAGTCGGTTATTCCGACTATAGTTTCGATCACATTCGGTGACCGAAACTGCGGGCCGCAGTGCAAGGCAAGACGAGGTCGCGCGCGTGTCTCGCTGAGCATTCCTTGATAAAGGTCACCGAATGTGATCGAAACTATAGTCGGAATAACCGACTCAATTTAACGTGAGTATTCCCGTTTATTAAAACAAAATGTATCAAAACCACGTCAGTTTTCATAGTAGTTCTAGATTACTAGAACTTAGTATGGACACTTCAAAATTTAACGCATTTCTGTTGTTTTTTTCCAGATTTAAATTTATTTATCGGAACTATTATTTACGTTATTTTTATTAGATTTGCGTAATAAGGTGAATTTAGAAACGCTTTAACATGAAGGCTTATGCTTCGATGTTAGTTATCATTCTTTTGTCAGATTCTTTTGGGTGAGTTTAAAACAAACAATACGAGTGACTGACTAATAGTAAACTTAGAGGAAAGATCTAATTTGGTTTGGTTTGGCTTCTATATTAGTACTATAACTAAACTATAACTTTTAGCACTACCCGCAAATAGTAGATTTTAATTGAATTGATTTGATTTGAAAACTTTTCACCTTTCAACTTTCAAGTTTTCAATCATGATATGAGTTTTCAAAAAAAAAAACTTTTATGGGGATTTACAGTTTTGAGAGATAAATTAAACAATAAAAATTATACCTCTAGGTATATAAACCCTAACTCCTAACTAATATTATAAATACCAAAGGTCTCTCTGTCTGGGTGTTTGTCGAGTTATCGGATCGAGCTTAATTTTTGCATATATAACGATCGAAGTCGCGGGGAACAGCTAGTCATATATATACATTATAAATAAACAATCCTTTTTCTAGGAATTAACGTACAGAACAAACCACTTATGATAGACGTGAAATTTGTATTAATTAAATTTTAATACGATTTGTTTTAATTTTATTTGTTGTTAGTAGCATTTAATTAGGTTTTTTTTGGACCCAATATTCCTCAAATGGTCTAGGTGGACAATAAGAAAGTATTTTGTGAAATTCACATCAGAAGGGGTGAAATAGACCCCCAAAATTTGTATGGAAATATAATCCTTTTCCATGCTACAACAATAAAACTCGGTATGTATAGTTATCATAAAAAATAAAGAAAGTCATGACTCAGGTTTTTTTTAATATCAGGGTTGAAAGGCAACTCTTTGTATAAGCCAGATGATGTGGAAGTATGCATTTTTGCACAGGAATATCTTATGAAATGTAGCTGAGGACAAAAGAAAGGGTTATAAACTCCCGAGTTTTAAGCCTGCGAGGCCGAAGGCCAAGCAGTGGCGTATAAAGTCGCGTACATCAGTTATATTATAATTTTATTATGTCCCTTTATACTGGCTGTAACTCGCAACTTCGTTCACGTGCACATAAAAAAAAAACCCCGTCCGTCTCCGACCCTTAAGCTATATCTATGCAAAAATTCAAGTCGATTTGTTCAGCCGCATAGACGTGATAACGCGACAAACACCCAGACAGAGAGATAGATAGACAGAGAGACGTAGCTACTTTCGCATTTATAATATTAGTTAGGATTATAAAAACGGCAAATTTATTTCTCTGTCACAGTTTAGACGATGGAAGATTTCAGATACATAAAACTTGTTCCTTATTTCGTGGTACCAAATAAACTGAGTCCTAATTTTTCACGATATGGGTAAATAATAAATGGTGAATGGTACACAATTCATTATACTTGTACACGGTGATGGTTGGTGTAATGGTTCTAGGGCAAAACATGCGACGGCGATTACGCACGAACCTTTACGATTTTATGTACACTCACATTGATGTATACCATATACATAACGGTTTCGTTTCCGACAAAAATACATTTGTGAATTTCGTTAATAACCTGCACGGTCTTGTTTTGTTTGTTTGACATAAATACGTACTCATTAGAATAATAAGCACTACGTAGTAGAGGTGTCACCGAAGTGCAATGCGACGTCCCATTTAATTGTTTCAGTTTCAGTTTTTATTGGTAACAGAAAATTGTTAAATGTCAGAAAAAAATATGATACTCAAAATATGATGTAATAATAATTTAATGGTGTTAATTATAATGAAATGAATTTATGGCTTATTTACTTGATTAAATCAACACAATTAATTTACATAAAATTACTCTACATAAAAAAGCTCACTCGCTCAAGTTTGTGTGGGGGAAAACCTTTTTCTCGTATACAAACATTACGAGGCGAAAAGGGTTTTTTTCTAGCGAGTGAATGAGTAAGTGTGGCATATGTTCCACAATTAAAAGGGAAATCAAAATGTAGTGTACTGGTACCTCTAGTACGTAGCGCCTAGTACTCGTGTTATTTACTAGCGTTTGATAGAAATAGCAACATGATAAGATTGTTCTCCTGATCTATCTACTCAGATAATAATTAATTATACACCTTCTTTATGATCCTAAAACAATGAACAGAGCACTAGCGCTGATAATGAGAAGTCTTAATTTTTGTGTTTTTTTTTTGTGTTTTTTTGTTTGTGTTCTTTTCTGCAAGCTCAATGATTGAGCATATGAAGTGATAAGCTAAGTTGAAAGTGCATTTTTATTTCCCATTACTGCAAATAAATAACAAATATTCAATTTTACAGAACTACAGACAAGTGTGGTCAGTCGATATTTTGTCATTTATTAATAGTAAGTCATCAAGATTATGCGATATTACTTTGATTGCATCACACTAATATTATAAATGCGAAAGTTTGTGTGTAAGTATGTAAGTGTGTTTGTTCCCGTTCACCTCTGTAACGGCTGAACGGATTTGGATTACATTTGTTATGGAGGTAGCTTACACCTCGATAAACACATGAGCTTTTTATCCCGGAAAAATATTCGGTTTCTGTAGAACAGCGGGTGAAACCGCGGAGTGCAGCTATATAGTGATACATATTCTAAACATAACAAACGGCTATCCCTTCTTTTTCGTTGATAGTCTTTTGATAAGTTATCATTAGTGCTAAAAATTTAAGCACCTGACATTATGTTCGTAGCAACGCGGTGGCCCGATCTAAGAACAAGATGCTGGCACAGCCCATCAAGTTATACTACCTTCCTCCGTCGCCCCCGAGCCGAGCAGTCATGATGACGGCCAGGGTCGTGGGGGTGGATCTCGAGCTGATCACCACCAACATCATGAATGGAGAGCACATGACACCAGAATATTTGAAGGTACCTCGTTTTTTTGACACTGCGATTGATCCCAAGTTTTATTTTCAAGGAAATAGTGTTTAAGGTACCGGTACCGAGTTGCTCAATGGCTTAAGGTCCCCTACAAAATTTTATTATTCTTATTATTCTCTTCGAATCTTTTGTAGAGACCGCCCGAGGAAATACCACACGTATGCCAGTTATTTACCTTTAAAAGTAGTGCAAGCATCACTGTGTTCCGGATTGAAAGGCAATGTTTCAGGGCGACGACGTGACGATCGCAGTGCATTTGCCACACGGGATTTTAAATTATTGAGGAACTATTAGGCAAGCGTGAAGCTTACCTTTTAACAAAGAACTTCCGATGTTGTTAGTAAAATAATCTTAAATATTATAGTCAAGCCTATTTTTTGCATTTAATTTTTCAGATGAATCCACAACACACTATTCCGACAATCGACGATAGTGGTTTTATTCTTTGGGAAAGGTGAGCTAACTATGGAATTTGACGTGGTTTTAATCATCATCATCAGCGGGAAGACGTCCCCTGCTGAACATAGGCCTCCCTCTTTAAGCATTTAAGCATTGACGCGCCTTTAAGCATTTGGTCACTCATTTTCGTCTTCAAGATTGTATATAGCCGAAGACAATTTCCTAGCCCCATGATATGGTTTCCTCGTGATGTTGCCCTTCATAGAAGCTTCAGATGGGGCGGAGGATTTGAAACTCCATGTACTCTGTACCGCGGACCTTTTTCACTGGCTAAGTGTCTTTTTTATCTGCTTCCTAAATGAACAGTTGAACTATACAGAAACCATTGAAGACAAAGATAGTCCAACTACTCAAGCCAATTAGCATGCTGGCGGTATTACCACAGCCCGGCCCCCCCAGCACGAACCGAATGTCTTAACTCCAAATCCGGCTCAAATAATATAACCAAAGAAAATCGACATGAGAAGAATAACAATCTCATACAAAAAAAATACCCCCGAAAAATCTGCTTACACTAGATGGCGCTAACGTGTTTAGTCAGCTAAGGTCCCAAGCCGCTATAAAAGCCGATGAAGGTATGTTTAGTGTAGAAACATAGTATTATATAATATGCCCACTATTTAAGTGTTATTTCAAATTAGATGCAATAAACGACGTAAAAAATATGTTTTCAACGCCATCACTTGAGAACCTAGCGAGTTTTACAAAAAAAAAACTGATATTACAAATTTAAAAATATTCATAAAAGTCGCGTTTTTCTCCGTAGGTACTTACTTCGTATGAGTTAGCGTGGGTTTCTATTTCAAATCAAGCAGAAACTGTGACGATCTGCAGGGCTAGCATGCGCACCGCGACAAAATCTTCTCTACTCTTCATGTCGTGAAAAATGAGACAAACGTATACATAACCGTAACCGTGTCCTGTTCTTGCGTAACAAAAAGATTTTGTCGCGGTACGCATGCTGGCCCTACATGTCGCAGAACTACTAGCGACATCTTCCGTCTATAACAGTACTACAATCGAGTTACGCATCTTTCTAAGGACATTAGCACTCTTATTATAATTTCTCTGTTATAACTTACTACTACCGAGATTGTACTAAAATTGAATGTTTTTCTTACTAGGAAGTATTCTGTGGTTTTTCTATTGTTGTCTGTCTTCTTAGTGTCATTCTCATTTCAGTCGTGCTATTATGACATACTTAGTCAATGCGTACGGGAAAGACGATTCCCTTTACCCGAAGAATCCCCGCTTAAGAGCTCTTGTAGACCAGAGACTAAACTTTGATCTTGGCACATTGTTCCAGAGATACGCAAATCTATACGTAAGTTTTTACTTCACTTTTTTTCTTTCTAATACCATTTTTATTCAAATTTTTTTAGAAATCATTCACATAGGAATAATAACTATGGAAGTGAAAAAAAATGTTTTTTTATTTACTGCAAATATAGGATAAGCAAATAATAATTAAACAAAATAAATACACAAGAAAATAAAGTCCGATAGTACATAAATTGCAGATAAGTCTTTCTAAAGAAGTACATTACCATCAGTTTCCTCACTAGGCAAAGCCTGTATCTGTCTTTGTGCAGTCTTTGTCTTTATTAGGTAGATTATAGATAAGCAATTAATACGTATTCTTGTTAACATCGAACAGACCGACACTTGTAGGCCATTTTTTCACAAACACAAAATACTCACCTTACCATCTATATATATCTTCGAAATATGTAAATTCGTCAAGAACCATCCGGACCTTTTCACAAAACGATCAGCTAAGCAATTTAATCTAAGATACAAATACAGATTGATGTTACCAGCTTCACGTCTCACACTTCACTCAACCAGCCCCTTTGTAATGGGCATCAAAATATATAACAAATTACCGAACTCAATAAAACATGAATCGCGAGATAAACATTTTTTTAAATTACTGAAACAATTTTTAATAAATAAAGTATATTACTCCATAGATGAGTATCTAACAAATAAAAACATATAGCACTGTTACATAACTAAAGTTATGGTTACTGCTGTCCCTCTCTCTACTCTTCTACTTCTTTAGCTGGTACCCGACGGGGTCCACAATTGTGACCAAAATGTAAAACTACTAAGTACCAACATACATTGTGGAATGCTAAAATAAATATGAATATGAATATGAATAAGCAAATATCAGAGTTTTACACATAGATCTAATTATATACTGCTTTCTAAGGACAGGGCTATGGGAACTATTTCAACGATATTTTTTTTGTAAATGCACACAACTAGGTACATTACTTAAGTTGCTACCAGTGATTTTACTATTACTTATATATTTTGTGCCAGTGCCAACCATGGTAGTTGATGGTGATAATGCGACCTATTTAGTAGAGAACGATACGACGTAATTAATAGTAGAATAGAGCAAATGTGTCTAGTGTTAGATTTATACTGGGACGGAAATTATTATCGGATGGACATCGGATCCTTCCTTTTGAGATCTTTGGTTTTACAGTAAAAATTTGTAACAGAATTTTTTCATTTAACTTAGTCTGTTAGATTTTTTTTGTAGTGGTAGGATCTACAGCAGAGTCCGCCTGGGGAAGTACCACACCTTTGCCAGTTATTCAACCACCAAGCAGTAGTGTGCAAACATTAATGTGTTCCAGATTGAAGGGCAATGTTTCCAGCGTAATAACTGGGCATAAAGAGATTTAACATCTAAATATCTCAGGGTGACGAGCGCAGTGCACTGCCCGCATATGGGCAAGCGTGACGCTTATCATCAGGCTAGCGAATTGCTCATGTTGCTAAGTAGTTGCAAATTTTGAATGTACGACGGAGTAGCAGATTATACACCTGATAGTAAGCGCAATTTAACTTTAATTTCCAGATACCAATGCTATTCCATGGGGACCCTTACAGCGAGGAAAACGCCGCTAAACTGGACGAGGCACTCGGCTGGCTGAACACATTCCTGGAGGGGCGTGCATTCGTCGCCGGAGATAACCTGACAATCGCTGACATCAGCATCATCGTCACCATCACCAATATTGATGTAAGAGCTTTTTCCCGATACGATATGAGATAAAACTCTTTAGTTCACACCAAAAATTACATACATGGGACAATACTGCCTAAGAATTTTTCTTAATCTTAATAATGAGCCAGTGTCTTTTCTAGGTTAACAATAAGCATGTGTATAATCTTCGACCACACGGTCACTTTAGATCAAGTGAGTTGCGGTGAAACGCCCAGCTATTCAACAATGAAAAAGCCAAAGACATTCAGTAAAATGTTTGTTTGCCTAAAGCCGACTCAAAGTATCAAATCTGTTTTATTTCAGGCGTTTGGCTACGACTTCAGTGCGCACGAAAACGTGACAAAATGGTTCGATCGGACCAAGAAGGCATTGGAGCCTTTCGGTTATAATGAAATCGACGTCGCCGGAGCGCAAATACTCGCGTCCTTCTTAAAGAAGGAGTAGCAACGTTGTGATAAGAACAAACCATGAGGGCAATGTACTTTATTCGATTAGATGCAAGTAGGTTGAGAGCAATAAAAATCGTTTCTAAGCAACGTTGTTTATTATTTCTCTTATCGCACCTTATTTGAGATATTTGTAAAATGAAATTAATTTCTTAATACTTATTAGGAGATAAAAAAATATGATTTATAATAATTGGTCATAATACAACTTCGTTTCGTGAAAGGCAAATGGAAGACAAAAAAGTTGTATTGTATTGTTTTATCACATATTGCAAATATTAATGAAAAAAAAAAAAAAAAAAAAAAAAAAAGTTTGAAAATAATCTACCATGTAAGTAAAGTATGTAAGTATTTTTTTGTATAATTACAAAAAATTGAATTAAAACTTTTTTTTAAATTGTAGGTTCACAGAATTCTCCTAATAAATAAGGTGTAGGTTTTATAACCCAAGAAATAATTTGATCTTAGTATAGTATAGTATAGTATAGTGCAAATTTCCAAAGAACAATGGCGAACTTTTGTGTCATAAATTTTGGAGCGTCTTGCAATAACATTTTTTACTGTATGTAAATATTTTTCTACGTGTTTTCAACTAAACATGAAACCAAGTAAATTCCAGATTAAAAATCAACAAAAAAACATTAAATTGAAACGTGTAAGTGTTACCATTTTACAAAATAACTTTTTGTTTTCACTTTGGGCTACTTTTCATTAGTTACCTATATATTATTCATTAGTAGTATTTCAACTTTATGATATTTTATATTAGAAATTACAGGTGTACAATGATACAAAGAAAATGGACCTGGTTATTAATTGGTTATTAATTTTACGTTGACTGAAAAAAGTTCTCCACTGCCATTATAAAGTTTAAAAAGTAAATACCAAAAGTTACGCGAGCGCTATCTCTTGACCATAGAAAGATTTTTATTTTCATACCAACAATAACAAAAGCTACAAACAAGATATTTATACAATTAAGAGTAGTGTTAACATATTTTTTATTAATATAATTATAACATATTATTATATTAATATATATATTTCAAAAAGACAGAAACGTTTATTAGCCATAATAATTTTAAATAAAATAAAAACGAATTCATCAGAACCATGTATTTAAATTTGCTTCGTCAATCGTCATAGTCACTTAACTATCATAATCTAGATTATCATGGCTATATGTATGCCTATAATATTTGAGGAGTTCCCTCAATTCCTCATGAATCCTATTATCGGAACTGGATTTAGACAAAAATGGGACAAATCTGAAATAATGAAATCTTAAAATCTCAATTCAAATTAAAAAAAAATATTATAATCGGTTCATAAATGATTGAGTTCTGAGCAAAGAATGAGAAAGATTAAAAAAAAATGGTTCTGAGGATACAAATATATAAAAAAAAAAAAAACATATTTAGGGATATTGACCAGAACGAAATTGTAAATCCTAAGTTTTGTAATCAATTGACTGCGACTAATTAGTGTTAGGAGGAGGCTTTTGTTCAGCAGTCGTAATTAATAGCTTTATAATAACAATTTGATTGATCCTCTGTGTCTACTTGGGCATAACTATATTTAAAAAAATAAATGGTTTGTTGACTCACTAAACAAATCAGTCAGTCAACATTACCATCAACAACAGCCTGTGCTGTGTGCCAATAAACAAACAAATGTTTTGTCCAAGGAGTCACAGAGGATCAATCAAATGCTACAAATTATGTTGAGAAATACATGCCTTTATTATGTCAGGCTAGTTTAACCGTAATCCGTATCCGGTCGCATGGGAGCGGGCAGAGCTACGAGGCTACGAACGAACTCAGCATTTCTGTGTCCTGTAACAATGCTCACACGCAGCCGAGGCGCGCAACGTTCCTCCGTTTTCAAAACACAACGCTGCACCGATTGTTCCTTTCAAAATTCCACTACAAAACGACCAAACACCGCTCAGTATTCACAAACAACATGCCAAGAATGAAAGTGAAGTTGTGAAAAGCCTAAGTTAATAACAGTTCAAAATGATAATGTGTTGGGTGTAGTGTTACATTCATTGTGAGCAACTGTGGATTTATTGCAGAACGATGTTATTTTTTGTACGTATATTTTGGTATACAATACAATAAAATATTTAATGAGCAGGTACTATAACAGGGAAACCCATGCAATCCAATTTTCTTTTAATCTCAACTCTTTTAATAATCATCATAGGAATATAAATTTACTTGCCTATTTATTCATCAGCTACTTGAAATGTTTCTCTATAAACAAGTTTAGATTCATAGAGACTTGCAGATACATTTTAATTATAAAATAATTAAGTCATAAAAATTGCACACACAACCCACATCTATTAAAATGTTAGTTTACTGAAAAGCCTTGAACATAAAAATATTTAGCGACCCGCCCTAACTTTGCAATGGAGTAATTTAGAAAAATTATAAAAATAAACATTTCATGAAAAAATATTTTTAATATTCAGCCTGATGGTGAATACCGCGTCGAAATCCGTTGCGTTGTTTAGGAAGAGTTAGCGGATATATAGATAGAAAGACGCGGAAACCGAATTTATTTTATACTATGTATAGAATAGAAATTTGGAAACAGCAGATTGTCTCTTATGCCTACCCAACACTTTGTTTAACTGGTAATATTCATGACTTATAATTACTTGCCATTTTACTGAACCTAGTGTTAAAATGTGGAGATACTATAACAAGGTCACTTTATAGCAATGCATGACGACATTCAATGATCTGGTAGAGCAGCGTTAGGTGGGCAAAGGATATAATCATTATCCAACTAGCCCCACTGATACGTTGGACTATTGTTAAATTGTTCTCACGCTATACGACGTAATGACGGTCCTGAGCGGTATTGTCCTTCAATATAATTTACATGCAACTTAAACACACAATTATGAATCATCATGATACTAGGGTCATCTATATCATCAATATTATAAAGAGGAAAGATTTAATTGTTTGTTTGTTTGCATTGAATAGGTTCCGAAACTACTGAACTGATTTGAAAAATTCTTTCGCCGTTGGGAAGCTACACTATCCCCGGGTGACATAGGCTATTTTATTTCAAAAAAATTAGGGATCCATACTATAACTCCAATAATGTAACCCATATATAATATAACTTATAATTATGCATCTCAAATTTTTCAGTCAGGAGCTTGCTTTATGGGAGTAGCTGTTTCGTTAACAGCCGCACTGCTTTTCAACACAAACCCTACCTCAGACATGTCAGCATCAGACGATAGGAACTCAACAAATAAAACTATAGAAATGTCCGACGAAAGCGGCCATGAAATAGAAGTTGACGATGACGTCAAAGAAAAAAAGTTTCTTGACGATGCCATGAAAAAAGTTCTAGATCCCACAGCGTTTATAACAAAGACGAATGATGTAGTTCAAAGTTTTAAATTTCAATTAGATGAACTTGACAATATTAATATAACTTTTGAATCTTTCATGGATGAAATGGATAAACTAAGCTTAGAAGTTTGTAAAACATCACAAGAAGCGTTGTGGTCATACGTTACAGATATAAATAATGAGGTTAAAAAGAATAAAATGGTAAGGAACAATAACAGTATTGATCATTTGTAATTATTGATTATGATAGGATAATGTTTCTTTACGTTACTATATTTTATAGGTGCGTATAGCTGCTGAAGAAGATGAAATAAAAAAACAGTATTGGAATGTCCTAAAGAAAAATTACTTAAATGATTACCTACTGACAAATGATCTTAAGTTTAAGAGAAAGATTAGAATCATCAAGGAACGAGGCACAAACGTACAAATGCCACAAAGTAAGGTATGGTAAATTGGTTAATAATAAATAAAAAAAATTTAAGTAGTCGAAATATTGCTAAAATATTGTTTATCTAACAGCAAAGAGAAGAAATTGACACAATGCAGAAAATATGGAGTCGAGTAAATGTATGTGCTTATAATGCTACTTCTTGTACCATGGAAGATTCGGTACGAACCATGAGTGGTCAGTCATACAATTTATTAATATTTTTAATATAACTACAAGTACTATTGCCCAAAATCGTAATTAATGTATCAAACAACAATAACTTTTTAAACATTATAGTTTTCCTCTTTTTTATTCGAAAAATGTCGAATTAAACGACTAATTGGATATTCACTTGTGTCTGTATGTATTGTGACAGATGGGTAGAATTATACGAATTTATGCATAAAACGTGTATATAGACTCTGTCTAAATATTAATTTGTTTCTACTGACGAAAGCTACGAGTAAATTAATAAAAATAATAATTTCAGACGTTATATCAATCTTTAAAACTAGTAACGATAGTAATGAACTAGCGTACTACTGGACAGCGTATCGCGACGCAACTGGCAGAAGAATTCGTCCTATATTTAAAGACTACGTTCAAAGGATGAATAACGTAGCTGAATTGGAGAACTTTACTGATGCTGGTGACATGTGGCGCTATGCCTTTGAAGATAACGAGTTCGAGAACACAGTTGATCGCATTTGGAATGAAATAAAACCGTTATATGACTTATTGCAAGGTTATGTAAGGGCCAAGTTAAAAACGTTTTATAGATCCGATTTGCAAAACAAAGATAAGTTGATACCCGCTCATATTCTAGGTATGTTCAAGGTTTTGGTTTCATTTAGCGTTAAATTAGTGGAGTTGTAGTAACAGATCAATCTCGAAGTAGTGAATCCAAACCCAGAAGCATGATAAATTTAATAAGTGTTTTCATTAAACAACTAAATAATATTTAGACTCAAAATCATAGTTTGCAATAAGTTTTAGGAGTCAACAATTGATATTACATTTTTGCTGTTTCATTGCTATGATTTATTTTTCAGGCAACTTATGGGCTCAGGAATGGCAAGCTGTGTATCCGAAAGTGGTCGCGTACCCTAGCCTAATGCGACCTTTGATAAGCAATCAAAGTATCAGATCAATGGATTTATTCAACGCGGTTAACGATTTTCATCAATCTCTAGGATTTGATAGTGCTAAAGATTCTTACCAAGATATAACAGATACCATGTCTACTGCCAATTGCCTGCCTTCTAGTCATGACATGTGCGACGGAGTAAATTACAAGTATGTCACTTCTTACAAGTATAACAGTATTTGTCTAAAATGGAACCCTTTTTCAAAAGCAGTATGGTTAGAAATACTTATGAGTTACCTTTTGTCACTGTTTTTGTCTATTTAAAAAAAAAAGTTTTATTGCGGTTTCAGAATAAAATGGTGTGGAGAAAAAATTACCAACGTGGTTGTAGGACTATCCAGAGCAGCCAGACTTCTTGGTCACGTTCAGTATTTTAAGCACTATAGAAATCTTCCTCCTCTGTATAGGGACGGACCAAATCCAGGTAAATCTTCCATTGAAGTTAAGTTCTTTAATATAATATTTATAGTTTAAAAAAAATCTCTTTAAGATATATGGATAATTCTTCATTGTTTAAACCGGAAGCCTTATCGCTTTAAAATATCTGTTAGCGCCGGGATAAAATTTTGGCCACCATATTATTTTATCCTGCGAGAACTAGACGGATGTATCCATATTCTAGCTTTGTCACGTTGACGAGAAGACAAAACGGGTGGACATAACTTTATCCCTGTTTCTGTGTAGCTAGGCCTGCTGGCTTCGTTAAGATGAATCTAATGAGCCTAATTATGACAGGGTTGGTAGTTACTTATCCATCACTGACCGGGCTCTTATTTGGTGGCGTTTACGTAATTCACCTAGATGCAATTCTATATTTTCACAAAATGATCAAAACTACTTATAAATTGAAATTTATAATTTCGCTTGTAATTTGTTTCAAATAGAAGTGATTGAAAATTTAAGTCTTAGATTTTCCTACACACATTCAGATAAATTTACTCGTAATATAAAGCATGCAGAAACCCATGCTCAGCTTAGGCTAAGTTCGAAAAATATTATATAACAGAGTATTATTAATACTATCTGTAATATCATCAGCTTTCAAAAACCTTTTTTGCCATTTTTCGCGAGCTCTTGCTTCTGTGATAGATTGCTAAGATAAATAATATTGAATGCAGTCATTCCCAGACTTACCCCCGAATACTGAAACTTTTGTTAATTTTGACGACAGATTAAGTCTGCTGCTGTCTTCGTCATTTGCTTAGTGCCAGACAAAGGCAGCATTAGAATGAATCTGTTGTCAAAGTTAACAAGCGTTTCAGTATTCGGGGGTTAACATGTTACATTAATATTTCCCCCCCTTATTTTCAGCATTTCACGATGCAATATCTGACATTGTCGCCATCCAGCTTACTGCCCCGGATCACTTGAAGAGCCTAAACATAGTAGCAGTCGAAACTGGACCGCAAGTTACATTGAACCACCTTCTTTGGGTAGCGTTAGAGAAATTCCCTTTGATGGCTTACGCGTATGTCCTGGACAAATGGCGGTGGGATGTATTTGGGAACAACAGCTTGGGAAACTGGAATGGACATTGGTGGGATTTGAGGTAATATTAATTACTTTTTTTTAAAGTATTTGCTTAACTGATCAATATGCACACGCATCATTTTCGTTTTCCTTAAAAAAACACATGCAAAATAACAACGGCACAAATTATATTTTTGAAAAATCTTGAAAAAAGTGAATCATATTTCATCAGACGTCTCTACATTATCAGGAGACTCGACGACACTCATAAAAGTTTCCGTAAACTCATAAAAACAAAGAGGAAGTTAAATATTTTTTAACGGCTTGTCAGTTCTTATCAGTAACTTCACCTTGATCTTCGTAAGTATTCCTTGAACTTCACGAGTAAGGCTAGGATTGCAACTAGCCTTACAGTATGACCAATTTATCTGCAGTTGAATGAGCGTCTTCATCGTATTTTTTGAACAAAACTGCCAGCCATCTATTGGTTTTGTTTTAGTTTCATCATATGGCGAATTCTGCAGATAATTTTGTAGTGCTGTACTTGAAAAGTATCTAGACGCACTCACCTTGCTGTAATACCATACGCTAATTTTGCCGTTTCTCCAACCGTTTTCCTTAAGATACTGGGTACAGAAAATGTAAACGACTTGCTGCGCCCCGCGTTATCACCCGCTATTCTATAGGAACCGAATATTTTTCCGGGCTGAAAAGTAGCATATGTGTTAATCCAGGTTGTAAGCTACCTCCATACCAAATTTAATTCAAATCCGTTAAATCCGAATAAGCTTGTCAAGAAACCCACAGCAAAAATTAAAATAAATCGTATTTTTATATTAACACTACTATAATATTAGTGTTTATAATATTAGTGTGATGTGATGGTAAAAAACGAGTAAGTACGTCAGAATTTTAACCAGACCCCGATCATCAATGTGGTTAGTAAAGTGTTTTCATTAAGTATCTTATTGAATATCATACTGATAGTTTTTTTTTAAGTGTAGAATTAACGATACGTAAAGTGGTTATCTGGGGGCACGGAATGACCCCGCCAACTCGAGCAACAAGGGCACGGCCGTACATCCTTTTCTCGAAGCTATTACCCACGGTTTAAAAGTACCGTGTCATACATTATTTTCTAATTAGTTATTTATTTAGTGACTGTACATCTTTATTTCTACAGTAACTATAGTGATTTGGCAATCACACACAACACAAATAAAGCACTGCCGCTTCGAAATACCTTCTCAGATTGCTAATAAATTGATATTCTGTAGATACGAGTATTCTGTTATTATTACAATATTGTTCTGTTGTTATGTTTGTTATTGTTATATTCTGTAAATGTTTGTTATTCTGATATTCTGTTCTCTGTTATTTAAGCCGTTAGTTTCTTAAGACAATAAAAATAAAATAAATAAATAAGTTATTATGTTGCAAGTCTCCAAGTCACTATATTAAAGAAATAAAGATGTCTAATATTGATACAGCCACTAATAATGCAATAATGCAATATTAATAATGTGTGTTTGAAATAATGTCCCAGATGTCCCAGATATTTGTCCCAGAAATGCTGGTAGATAACTAATTAGAAAACAATGTATGACAAAGTTGTTGAATAGGTGTTTCCATACTAACTAAAATTAATAGGTGAAATTAAAATTAAAATAAATGACGGGTTTGCTTGAGATCTCACAAGTTTTTAAGGGTGGAAGGATTGCTCTGCGAGACTTGCATTTTATATGTTTTTTGATGGGATTTACGCTACTCGTTTCAATATTAATATTTTTTACCTCGTTATGCTGACTTTGTTTGTTGGTTGTCTGTATATTCAATTATTTGTCTGGTCGGTACAAATGTAATACATTTTCAAATTAGCTTCGCGATGAGCTAGAGACTTGCTCAACACTGGATTACAAAGCAATTTCAACTCGCTTTCTTGTCTATCTGTTTCTGTTTGTCTGTTCGTTATACATTTTGCAATTGATTTAAAACTAATTTTCTCATGTTAGACTTGAAACTTTAATTATAGATCAGAAATGGATTACAAAGCAATATTCTGTTTTTAAAACGTGGAATAAAATATTTTTTATCTGATCAAAAATATTCTGCTATATTCCAGAATGAAGCAGACAGGCGTGTCACCACCAGTTCCACGGAACGAGAGCGATCTGGACCCAGCTGCTAAGTACCATGTCGTCTCGCATGTGCAGTACATTACGTAATATAAATAATTATCTAGATACGTAATATTTTATACTAATTTATCATTACTTCAAAATTATTCCGTGGAATAATTTTCAGCTTTCACGATCTTCTGCTAGCGATAAAAGTCGTACATAAGTAAATCTGCCTTGTTTATTGCGTAACTTTAAAAAAAAATACGGTTATTTGTTATTTATTAATACGGTTATTTCCAAAATGGTATCTAGCACAGAAGTAGTAAATATCTAAGCACAGAATAAATAAGGGAATGAAACTTTTAGTTTGACGTTGTTCTCAAAAGCTATACACAAAAATTATGCGTTCGTTAAGTCTACTTGCAAAAATAAGCGGTGATAAAAATCAACTGGCTAATATTTCAGGTACCTGGTATCACACGTGCTGGAGTTTCAAATACTTTTGTCCCTTTGCCAGCAAGCCAATCATACTGGACCGTTGCATGAATGCTCCATCTACGGCTCTAAGGAAGCGGGAAAACTCCTCAGGTATTTCCTGTTTAATAACTTTGAATGTTATCTTAGAGCATATTCTTTATTATCTTTCCTCATGTTAGCAATTTATTTAAGTGATCATTTAAACAAACTTTACTATATAATCACGTAATAATTTAAGAATTTATTAAACCAGCTGTTCAATAATTAAATTACATGAAGACATAAAACACAAAACCAACTTCCATCATCCGTAGCTCCAGCCATAAGTCAAAAGCGACATCGATTCCAATCACACCACAGATGATTCTAGTTATCTGTGAAATACACAGAGTTTCGTTTTTCAAAGCGTTATTCATCAACCAGCCGGTATTTCTTCGGCTTCCTTGGTATTGCCAACACTCGTGATTGGATTTCGGCCTTGCACGTCTTGTGCATTTGCCAGTGACAAGTATTAGAATATTTTGCAAGCTTCATTGAAAATATCTTCCAACCAGTAATAGCCACGGTCAAATCCATGTCACACATGTCAAACACATCCTGGTTATCCAATGTTTAGGGAAAATTACCTTATTCAAATTCAAATTACTTAATTTTCACAAAAAGTAGGTACAAAAATACTTCATATTCCCCAAACTGGGTGCACTCGTATCTTGGGGCAAGGCCTTCCCGTCGTGAAACAATAACAATACAAACAATACAATACTATTTCTACGTACATTTAAACACAAAATTGCAAAAATGAAAATTAATTAAAATTAAAATATTGATTTAATTTAAAAATCATAAATTATTAAATATGGTACTTATTTCATAAACAAATTCAAATTCAAATCATATGTATATTCATAATATTTAAAAAACGACTTTTCAAATTTATCGTATAATATTTTTATTTGCTATATTGAGTATTGCACTTCCATTTATTAAATTTACTGTTTGCAATTGGGTTTACATATACATTTATTTCAGGATTTTCAAGTAATTTTAATTTGATAGCTCCAAGGTCCTTGTTATTAGTAAAATGGCAAAGGGCAACGGTGCCAATCGTTATTCAAGGTTTGCCAAAACGTTATACTGAGTAATAAAAAAATACAAAAATATGAATACAGTTTTTTTTTGTAGATGAACTAAAATGTCAATGATAATGTAATGTTGTAAATACCGAGACTTATATTATAAAACAAATTTTCCGGATACCAAAACACGGGCTGAGCGTAATTTGGAGCCCATTTCATGGTCAATTGTATAAATAAAATAAAAATAAATTGTGCAATGTTATATATTAATAATAAATGTTATATCAAAACTTAGCAAATAAATATATAGTATCAAAATAAAATAACACTTGAAACTGGAAGTAAATTATAATGTATACTATACATAATCATTGTATGAAATAAAGTTTTTTCTTCAATTACTAGGAATTTCTCATCGTAATAGTCCAAAGTATGACGAGAATCGCTGCAAATAAAAAAAAAACTTGATTTTACGAGAATATTTATTTAGTTCAAAGAAGCTACTATACCTAGAGTTCTAAAAATACATACATATCAAGGTGCCATTCGAGTTGTGTTCAAATTTCACATCTCTATCATAAGCGGTTTGGTCTTTGCGTTGATTCTTAGAAAAAGGCTTGTTCTTTTTTACCTACGCGAAGCAAAAAGGAGGGTTATAGTTTTGACCGGTATGTATGTATGCGGGTATGTTTGAATGTACATCCGATTCCTCATCACTTCTAAGCTACTTATCATAATTGACAAATTAATGAGGTTAAATTAATGCGCTGAAAGTCCGCTGGTGATATGCTATGGTATGTGACGTCACATTATATTGAATATGGCACCCTCTAGAGAACATAAAGACCTGAAGTAAAAAAAAAAAATGCCGTGTTTGATTTTAAGTGATTCAAAAATATGTATAAATTGTTAACAGTGTTTTTAACAAACACATTCTAATTCTAATTTAATTCTAACTAGGGGTGATAAGACTTGCACTGACGTTCCGCTAAGGGTGTTTTGTGCATTTACCCCGCTGCCAGCCTACCCAAACCAGCCCATCTCCTTAAAGTAACGGAGCACGGCCTTGGGTTGCTGGCATAACTGTTCCACTCCTGTTTCGTCAGATGTTATGCTATTGGAGACTTGGTGTTGAGATTCTTGAAGGAGTACCTTACTCGTATGTTCTCTATGGCCTTGCAGTGCAGTAGTAACAAAATTAAATACATTGTAAACAAATTGTTTTGAAAGCAAAAATGCCTAAAGACGTTAGTTTTTCGAACTATATCTTGTATATAATATATAGATATACGTCGCTTGATAGATCTTTAACCATTTCAGCAAAGGTATGTCCCTCGGAGCAAGCGTCGATTGGCGAACAGTACTACAAACAATGACTGGAGAATCTGAACTCTCAACTATAGGTATACTTGAATATTTTGCACCACTCAAAGAGTATCTTACAAGAGAAACAGTGAATCTAGCTGCGTTGGATGGTGATATGGACAAGAGTGCGCCGATCATAGTCGGAGCTATCGTAATGTTCCTGATTGTACTAATCATCCTGCTTTATTGTGTGAAGAAACAAGAAACTGCCCGCAAAATGTTCTCAGTCTGTGGCTTAAGCAAAAACGGCTCCTTGGATATAGTGACAAACGATATCCCTCAGAAGAAAATTAGTGAATCTGAAGGCGTGAGTGAGGATAAAGTATAAATCCGAGGTTAAATACGACAAAGGTTAAACATGTTGAAGTTGTTTGTAAAAACATATGTTATTGAGAAAGAATTATTATTTTAAAATGTTGATGATGGACTCGTTTTGTTTTAGGATAAGAGGTTGTGAAAAGTATCTGAGCGAAAATAGATCTAAAATAATCTTACGGTCAAAATAAACTAGATAGATCTTAATTAGATCAATTATCTAATTAGTAACTAGCATGTTTGGTATATTTTTTAAATTAAACGAAACTGAACGTCAAAGTCATATGGGAGTTATATTACTTTGGGATTTCGCCGTAGAATTGAGCTACTTTGGTTGCGGGTATGCCCTAAATCTGCGACCAGAACCACCGGAGAACAGGCAGCAGATTTCATTTAGTTGACGGTGAGCGTTCTGTGATCCCCAAGCCGCCTGCCAACTGTTGGGATTATGGAACACCCCCCACCCCTTAAAGGGTGTGGCTATTGTTGTCGATGATGATGTGGTTACATAGTTGTAGAAAATATAATTTACTCATATTGACAAATTACTCTTTACAATATTTTGCTTACTATAATCATAGATAAAAAGTTTTTTTGCTATAATATATTGAATTATAAAGAGCAGACAAGATATTTTAAATCCCAAGCCAAAAGCGCTTCATAATTCTTTACCTGACTCTTTTAGTATAGATTTTAGCCTGACACGTTTTTTTTTTGCATTTATTATCTGAAAGTTTTGTTTAAATAATTAGGTATGTATTTGGAGATACCACAGAAGAGAGAAACGGTAAAAAAAAACCCTCTTATGTGGGAAATACTGATAATTTCCCGCAATGTAATAACAATGATATATACCGATTAAAATATTTGTTTGAGGTAATCTTTGGATCTTATACAGATTCTCGAAAATTCCTTCACAGGAAGAAAGCTACAGTCGCATATTCTGAGTGACATTAGTTACTTATTAAGACTACAGTAAAGAATATTTCAACATCTATAAACACAATCTACTTGCAAATTCAAAGTTTTTGTCTCTACATAAATAAGATGACAGATTTATGAGTTAAAATATGTTTCAGTGTATATATTTAATTCATTTGCGCATGTATAATGTTTGAAGCAGTAAGTAACAAAAAATTCTCTTGAATTGTCTGCAATTGCTTTACTTATGTTTTTATCCTCGTCATAATGAATGTCATACAATTATTAAGATTATTATAATTAAATGCCAAATTTTCAGTATAGTTTTCAACATATTTTGCATAAACATTACTATGCTCTCAAACCACCAGGACCCGTATTCTCAAAAGCTGAGATTCAATCTCGTATAGAAAAAAAAAAAAAACGAGATTTATTATTCTTAACGCTATCTTTCGAAATATTCACGATGACTAGCGTGTGAGATACATCGAGTGGTCGAAGGCAATCGAGACGAGAGACAGTCGAGATTAGAATCTCGAAATCGGCATCAATTTGTCATATCTCCGAATAGGCCCGAATAGGGCCCTGGTTCGATCGAGTCGGTGTTGTGAAGTGTTTTTTCATAGAAGTACCTAAGTCCTGAGTTAACTCGTGAGTTCACTGAGAGTCGATCCAATAGAAAAAAGTCTTACAAATCAACTGATCGACCAGAAATAATAATTATCTATTGACGAAATAGAAACTTGTTCTGCGAAGATCATCATGCAAAAATGTGCCATTTGGTTAATTCGTCTGTCTTAATGAAATAGATTATGATTGACATTAGATTATCATTTATACGAGTGTTTATAAAGATTTTACGAGTGTTTATGAAGTTTAATTTACATTTCACACTTCAATAAATTAGCAATAAAATGTTATTGATTCACTTCGTTTTATTTTCTTTGTTTATAAAACAACTGAGGTAGATACTTTCGTCCTAGTTGACTTTCTTTCGTCAAATTTTGAACTATCTACAAAAGATTTACCTTAGGATACCTTGTGAATTGAAATTGAAATTGTTGTACTCCTGCCTTTGTCTAGTACTAAACAAATAACAAAGATAGCAATAGACTTAATCTGTTGTCAAAGTTGAACGTTTCAGAAACCCGAGGTAGGTCAAGTTACCGGCGGCGACGCCACCAATGTAACTTTCAAAGCGTATATCTTGGAAACGTAACACTGGAAGAGATTTTGTGTCACTCAACCCTTGTTTGTATTAGCATCAGCTATCGATTCATATAGGTTGTATAATAATAATAAAAATAATCATTTTATTTCAGGCTACAGGAATTACTTAAAAAAACAGGCCAATATTATAAATACCTTACAGACTAACATACATGCAAATAATATTAATTAATAACAAGGATCTGGGTCTTCCTTCGCGGTATCGCTTTCCAGTAACGCCTGAAAACCAGCCCCGCTGTCTAGAAATCCGGTGAGAGGAGCGCGCCCTTGTGCTTCGCCGGAGCCCGGAGCAAGTAGGACTTGAAGTCCTTCGTTCGTATACTGTGCAGTCGAGTGACTGAGTGAGTGAGTGAGTGTATATGAGTGGCCGCTACTTTGAAGAAAGAAAAAATATGGTGACAGTAGACATGTCAGGTTAATACTAAAATATTCAAGGCCCTTTGAAGAAATTGGAAAGTCTGGTGAAATTTCTTCCAAAAGATCATCTGTCAGATATACAAAAGAACAAGCCTTCTTCTAGGAATCAACGCACAAACCAAACTGCTAGTGATAGGGACGTGAAATTTTGACCCAACATTCTTCAAACGGTCTAGTAGTAAATGGACCCCCAAAGTTTGTATGGAAATATTTTTTCTTTTCATGCTAAGCCGACGAAACTCGGTTGTGTACTGAGCATTAAAAATAAAGAAAGGCATGTCTCTGGATTTTTAGAAAATCAGCCTCTAAAGAGGTGAAATAGGGTGTTTCATGTACTGTATGTAGCCTATGCGAGCGAGCACGGCTTTGCCAGTAAAAAAATATAAACACTGTCTGTTAATTAATGTAATCGGAGAGCCATTTATATTTTAGGCCGAGAACTTTTCTATCTCTTATTTCTTACTGAATATTAATTAACTTTTTTTAGTTGAACACAAGTTTGCTGTTGCACCGGCTATACCATAGGAATTGATATTCCGAAATAAAATAAAAACGAAATACAAACACAAAATGTCACCAAATCCGTTTAGCCGTTATGATTTAATCGCATAAACAAAAATCTAATAATAATATTCTGTACTTAACGGCATAATAGTAAGTAGGTACATATCATTATTGGTTACATCGTCTAACACCGATTGATGCTCAAATACGTATTAAGGTTTTAATACCTCAGTACTCTATTACATAAATCTACACAATTACTATTTTAAAAAAACTTGAATTTTTATGCTATCCATACTTTTTTAGGTAATTTTTGCCAGGGGATGAGCCAAGAATAATAGAACTTGGGGCGATTCGATAAAGAAAATAAAAGAATTGTGGTGGGTTGTGCTTGGGATGACTCAAGAATGGGATAAGACACGCTGGGGCGAAGACTGAACAACCCGAAGTCTAGTGAGTTGAACATTCTTACGGATTTACAAACCTTTCGCATTCATAATATTAGCGTGATGTGATAACAAACACATCTCACTGCAAAGTCACAGTGCACATAAGTCTGTTTGAGAGTATGTCAGGGCCTCAAAACCTTTCAAATACACCAGAGCGAGGACTTGGGTACCTAATTAACTTCACGTTATATAATAGATTATACCGCCGTCTTGTCCATACCAAAAGCCTAGTCTGATACCCACCCCTAAAATGTTTTCCGATTTCGATGATTGTATTTCCTATGCTTGTATTTTGGTTGTTAGTGACAAATTTTTGCGTCGAAATTACGACGAAGAAAAGTAGTTGTAGAATACCATAGACATTTTTTGAAAAAACAAAACATAAGACAAGTATAAATTATGGTTTATCCAAGCTATCGAAATCAAAACAAAACATTTTGTTGAGATTTAGGGGGTGATAACAGACTACCACCGAAACGCTAATTTCATTAAAAAGTTAGGAAAATTCGCTAACTCGCTCTATTGCACGAGAAACAGAGCGACAGCAGTCAATTTTAAATATCTAAAGCGCCAAAACCTAGCGGAAGGACTAGGTATCCTCTTAAGACTGCTTTGATGAATTATACCTTCTCTGGCTCGCAGAACCAATTTTATTTTATATCACTGAGAGCGACAAAATGTTTTTTGCTACCTTTTATATTTCCTTTACTAATAAATTCTACTTGCACTCAATTTTTAATTGATCCAAACTAATTTTCGTCCATTTAAATAAACGATGATATAATTTTTTTGCTTAGAATTATTTATTATGTACTGTATGCAATAGTCTGAATAAATGACTCAATTTAACCGTGTTATTAAAACAAATTAAGTGCAAACCTCTTTTCATAGTAAAATTGTATGCAATATTTTATTTACATTATATGTAAATTATTAATTTATTATTTATTTTATTTATATTTCAGAAGATATATTTTAAATGCGATAATTAAGAAAATTACGCAGTAACAGTTTGCAATATTACTCTTAGTAATTTTATATCAATAATTCAAAAATAAGTTGAATGTGTGAAAGTTTTCGTGTCCGAAGTGGCCATGTTCGCGACCAAGGATTTTTCAGAAGTTTTCAATATAAGAAATTAGTCTTTAAATAACACGTACGAATAAACGGAGTCAAATAGTTTACTACATATAGCCGAACAAGTTAACCCGACTGGGAATGGTACAAAGATAACGCATCGCACCAGACAAACTAAAACTGGTATTAGGAAAATATTTCCTTCAGATATTCAAATATTGTTTCATTCAGGATTATTGGAATACCAACTTGAATAACAATTTCATTAAAATAGATGTCTAAAGCGATACGGAGAAAATTGCAAAAAACCTATTGGTGCTGACATGGAAAGATATATTCTAGGTTCCCATTTCCTCATTGATAAACAGAGGGTAGAGTATCATAAATTTGATGAAAAAAGCAAAATATGCCGGGGCCGATGAAACAAAAAAGTTTCATCGGCCCCGGTGACATATTAACCTGGTCCGATGGAACTTTTTTTCCCAGCTGGTCTGGTACCGGGGCCGGGCCACCAGGCCAAAATACGAACGAATTTTTAAAACTGACATCTACAACAAATAACAACAAACAATCTACAACAAATAATTATATAAACCAGGTCTTTTTATAAAGAAGTAAAATTCGAGAAGCTTTGGGTAACGTTTGGTAACTAAATGCTAAACTAGACAGACATACGTATTCGTAACGATTGCAGCAAGTTCTCTATTTGCATGTCTATTCCTAGATAAATGAATTGCATGTCTCAAAAAGTGTTTGGCAATATTCGTGTATCGAATCAAACAATCGATTGTTGGGCTCATAGTTATTATCGTAGCTGCTATTGACACTGGGCTGCGATGATCCACTCGCGGGACATCCGCTTAAAGCCGACTTGTCAAAATGGTTAAGAATGTGAGTCGGCGCGAACCGGCGGCAATCACCTAACTGTTACCGCTAGTGTCGAACGCGCACCACTCGCAAATCGCGCTTATAATCGCAACTCGAAAGCACCTTCGATTTTCGAAAGTAAGAAATTGAGGACTTGTACGTCCTTTCATAATTTGCATATCAATGTAAAAGATTTAATCCACAGACAAATAAAATACATTTCGATACACAGAAATGTTTTAAAAATCGAATAAGAACTGGCGAGACATAACAAAACAAATGAAAACTAAATAGTGATGAATGGTTGTGAATTATTTTAATAACAGAGGTAAGTTATTTCATATTTTTTAAGTAAGTATATAAAAATATAGTATGTGATACACTGTTTTTTAACCAACTATGTAGGTTACAATATTTATAAAGAAAGCCACAAATTTAGGATTTCGGTAGAGATAATTAGCTTATTACTTTTTAATTCATTGTGACATGTACCATTAAGTCAGAACGATGTCATTTTCATAGATAATGTAAAAAGATGTTCATAATGCACTTTTAAAAGGTGTTTATTTAACAATCACGGTATAGAGTAATAACTAACACATTAAAAGTCGTCTGTGGTCTTTCTCACCCTTAAGATATTAAAAGTTCACGACCACTTATACTTTTAATTTTGTTGCACTAAAGGTGAGAGAGTTAGCATCTTAATTACCGTCTTGTATATTCGTGTTTTAACCGAAATCCTTATTGGTTCAATATGTACAATCCCATGCAAGTATTTTTTGTTAAACCGTTTCTTATGTAACCAATATGTATTATGATTTCATTTTAATGTTGCTCAGAAACATCTAATAAACAAAAAAGATATTTTTACATTATTAGATTAAGCTATTTACTTAAGGTGCAACGTTTCAAAAACAAGAGAAAATTTGAATTTGTCGCGCTGAGCGAAACGACGAAAATTAAGAGGTTTTATAATGAGAAACGAAAGTTCAAAAACAATAATAAATAACATAATATTGTTGTGCAGATTATTGCTATTTTTGGTGTAATCCGAGGCCTACGCCTAGTTTAGGTAGGTGCATCTAACAAAATATAACCAACTGTAAAAAAAAAAACAGCTCGCAAAATTTTGCCTCTGATTCTCAGTCGGGATATAAACAACAATAACAAGTAATATTATTAAAAGAAAAACCAAACTATCCGATTGCAAAATCTAGTCTATGTCACTCAGAACGTAGAGACGAGTCCAACGACATCTTACTCGCCAGCTTATCTCTTTTTTTTTCCAGTCAAGGCGCTTAGGCTACAGGAGGCCGTTTAGCCCAAACATTACCTTCCTTAGGAAGCGGGTAACAAGACATCGCAACCGGCAACTGAGCAGTAGGATATCACATAGAAACAAACGTACTAACATACTCCGAAGTAACATTTCTTTACAAGTAAATTAGTAGTGCAAATAATGTTTAAAATTATTTCTGCAGCTGTGTACCAGGAACTAAAAAAAGCTTAATCTGTACCAGGCACTGCTTCGTCCTAGTCGTAGGTATGTCCGAACGTTCTCTTTGCTCGGAACTCGATTGCAAAGCAATTGAAACGTGTTCAATTTTTTTGTTTATTTTTTTAACTTATCGTTGAATCTGATCGTCTGAAACGCTGTAGACTTGTTTTGTACCGGTACTGAAAAAGTGAATGAAGTTCAGGATTCGAGTTCATGTTTGCAAAAACACTAAAACCTGGAAATACCTCGGTTTTGATGTTTGCTTACACATTTTGTTAACACTAATTTGCTCACTTTTAGATCTGTGAGTTTTTATTCGTATTAAGATATTTTCAATATTATTTATAAGCATACATTTGGGTATTTGGAAAAGGCTGATGCTACTTTATATTTTGGCTATAATATAATATACGAGCAGGTATTTAGGGCGAAAAAAACATCTTTGGTTTATCTCAAATGTTATGTTTAGCTAAAAAAATTGTTGATTCTTTTACGTATTTTTTTTAAGATCGTCAGTTATTTGCATTTACCTTTTTATAATTGTTACTGCATTGCATAATACCTACTTAATAATATTTTAATATTTATGACCTTGTTTAAACAAAGTGTTTCAACATTTCAGGTAAATGATATCAGCTAAGTAAATCGTAATATTACAGACCTAGATTCCTGTTCCTTTTCAACGAATTCGGTATTTCCTACTTGTTAATTATACATTTTATTAAGCTTATTTCATTACGTGCATTGTCTTTTATAGGTTGTTGAGACTTTTAAGGCTTTACTTATAGTGTAGCTACCTAGATGTTATTTAAAATTATGTATGTATATGTAATAAGTACACAAATGTACTTAAAAGACAATTAAGCTCAATCCTTTGAGCTCATGGGGGCTTAGATTAGGGGATCTGACATCCCATTCGAGGGAACCCAGGGAAGAGAAACAACGTGGTGCGGACCATGCCTTTGTAGAAGGAAGGGACATGCTCGGTATAGTGATGCGTGAATATCACGTACTACAGGGATTCCTTTGCGTTCCTATGGATGTCCAAGTCCCCAAATCAAATCAAATAATTTATTGATAACACCAGGTTACACGTCATATTACATTAATAATTGTCAATACAAGCTTAACAAAAATAAAATGAATTAAATTAATAGTCTCTTAACTTTAAATAATCACTAATGTCATAGAACAGCTTCTCTTGTAAACAAGCTCTCAGCTTGGTTTTAAAGCACGCGGTGGAGGGTGCATCCCGAATGGAAGCAGGTATGCGCCAATCTCTCCGACTTGACTAGACGATGACTAGACTAGATGTCGTTATGTTTCGATGATGTAGTTTCGTTTCGCAGTGCAAGGCAAGACGAGGTAGCGCGTGTGTCTCGCTTAGCATTCCTTGATAAAGGTCACCGAATGTGATCGAAACTAAAGTCGGAATAACCGACTCAATTTAACGGTAGGTATTCCCGTTTTACTAAAACAAAATGTATCAAAACCACGTCAGTTTTAATAGTAAAATTGTATACAGCTTTTTAATAATAGCGAAGCATTCTGTGAATATAAATAAATTGAATTTAAGAATACGAAGCTCGAAATCTTGTTTTACTACACTGCAATTACCTATCATAACTATACGATTGATTACTTCTAGATTAGTTTGTCAATTCGTCACATAAATTGCATGCTTTGTCAATTTTGTTGTCCTTCAATGCGTCCGCGCATCACAAAGATTTACTGTTGATGGTATCAACAGTAAACCATCAACAGTAAATCTTTGTGATGCGGTATAATGATGGTTTACCGACCTTGGCCACCCCGTCATTCTATTGTTGCCCAACTTAACATATCATTCAGTAATTGCAGTAGCTTTAATTGTACTCTACGTGCATACAACTATTTTCTGAAATGCCTACTTAGAGAAGAGATCCTTTGTGTTGGTCTTATTGTTCTTTACTACTGAATACTGATTGCCTTTGAAGACGCGGATCAACGAGAAGAAATAAGAGTAAAATATATTTCTTTCTCTTTCTCTCTCGCTTAGACAACAATATGGTCGGACCAAATTCACGCACCTGTTAAGGCAATGAAACTTTTTTACATTTTATTGTCTGCACCTTAGTTTTTGCCGATTATTTTTTTCTCCATTAATATACCTAGTAGTTCGCGCCGAACTGAGACCTCAACTCCTATACCTTCACAACCCCTGGACCGATTGAGCTCATATTCGAACATAAAATTTTTATTGAAATGAACTATTTGCCTACAAAATTTCATGAAGATCGGATCAACGGTTCGCAAGTTAACATCGGACAAATATACACACAAACATACAAACTTACAAACATACGAACATACATACAATGCAATATATATACAATGCCAATTTGTCCCAGTAAACTCTGAGACCTTCGCTTCGCTCGGTCAAATACCATCTCAAATAAATGTATTAGGTCAAATAATAATATAAATAATTTTCTATAATATAACGGGGCTAATTAGGGTATTCTACCGTTAGTATGTAATTTACATACGACTATACAAAATTTATGCAATAGTTATCTCCGAAAAATACTATTATTTGTTCTTCTACTTATAATAATTCACCTTTGCGTCCAAAAAACGACAACATGTAAAGAATTTTAATTTTCAGAAATCAATGAGGCATTTTTCAAAAAAAATAAGAAATCCTGGTAATAAAAGTACCCAATAGATGGCGTTAGATGTACCTTGAGGTTTTTCTGTCACTGTCAAGACATGAAAGACAAAAAAATTACGTGTGCCTTTTTTTAAATGATATATAGATGAATGATAATGATATATTTATAGATGCTAAAATAAATAAAAATAAAATGTTTTGGTATCTTTTAATTCGACGAAGGAGGTCGAAATAAATATTTTCGTTATTTTTTTTTCGATTGCCACCGTCAAAATACAAGATGTGAAAGGAATGTCATCATCAACTTCAACGACCAGAAGACGTCCACTGCTGAGCAAAGGCCTCCCCTTAGACTGCCACACTGAACTACCATTCCCCATTTGCAGGCAACGGTAGTTTGGCATTTGCACCTCTGCTGAAAGGAGGCCTAAAGAATATACAGAAATAATAGCATTTTATGTTTTCTTTGAAGTAATACTTGTTTATAAAAAAAAACGTGTACCTAATTAGATAGATTTATCAACAACTGTAGACGTAATTAGGAACAATTAATGGAATAGTCATGATTACGATTATTCACCATGCAAAAGCGGAGGTATGAATAATAAAATATTAATTGACTATGCAACGAATGGTGTCGATTCTGTTATATCCCTCTCTAAACTAAACTAATCTCATAAGACTCAAATTGTTTCTGATTGTTTTCAATTAATATGTTAGAAAAAGATTGCAAACATTTTAGAGCTGCAACCACTCATCAGAGAAAAGGAAAATTTTAATTTAGTTAAAATCTAGTCTGTTTATGAGACTCAAACCAAGTAGTGGTAGGATATGAAAATATCTGTATGCTGATGATTATTTAAATACAGAATATTAAAAGAAAATACCCGACTGCAAAATGTAGCCTTTGTGACTCCGTACATGAAAAAGAATCCAAGGACACCTCAATCGTCAAAATCGGTCAAACCGATTAGGCTACAGGAGGTAATACACAGATATACACAGTTATATAAATATATATATATATATATATATATAGTTCCTTTTCCTAGTAATCAACAGACATACTAAACCGCTTATGATAGGACGATACGTAAAATTTGAACCCAATACTCCTCAAATGGTTTAGGTGATGTATGAACGGATTTTGCAAAATTCCACCTCTAAAAGGGCAAAATACACCCCCAAAGTTATTACGAAAATATATTTTTTATAGGCTATTTATTTATTTATATTATTTTTTATGGCCAATGAATCTCGGTTATTGTGATAAAAAAAAAAAAAGAAAGCCAAATCGCAGGATTTTTCGAAAATTTGCCCCCAAGAGGTGAAACGGAGTGTTTCATTTACTGTATCCTATGCGAGCATAGTCGTGCGGGCAAGCTTATATTCACATACTTAAGTACGCATCAAAAGCATAACACAAGTTGAGCAGTCGAGTAAAGATTGCCATCTACTTATAACAGCGTATTTGCGCATCCATTTTGTCTGTTTTTGCGCACTTGCGGAGTTTTTACAAAAAAGTTTAACGCAAACTTTGCGGTTAGTTTTTTTTGGTTTCGGGGAAGTACAACTACATCTTTCAGGGGAAATCTTCAACATAAAAAAAAACCACATATGTATTGATTGAAAGTAATGACTTAAAATAAAGTACCAATTTTATGTTTTTTTTTGTGCGGAAGGTAAATACTTTATTCGATTGCTGTTGCGGCAAGTAGATAAATAAATTACAAAAAATAAATTACAAAGTTATAATTTAAATTTACTAACTCTAAATTTGCCCAGCTAAGGGGTACACACTGTACACGCTGTATACACTGACAGTTTTATCTAAAGTGCTTACCTAAATAAAAACATCATTTATACTATACAATACAAACACCCTTTAATGAGACCACTAAAGACATAATTTATATTATTGAATAACTGTGCCCCGCGGTGTTTAGAAAAAAACTTTCTTTCTTTCTTTGTTTTTGGTCTTTCTGTACTACCATAGGAAGCAGTGGACGTCTTCATGCTGATGACGATGGTCTCCGTTGTGATTTATATAACAAACAACGCGAATCTCTATTTACCATGTCATTTGACCCCGATGATGCATACCATTCGCATATCTATAAATATCATTCGTGATCACCCATCCGAAGACTGATCGAATCTGCCGATGATCGGTTGATCATAATACAAACTCAATTCAGTGGCAAAAAAGAGTAACAACCGTTAAATTATGCAGTACTCAGACGTCTCCGTGATAGATGTAGTAGAATAGAAGACTAGCTTTATTTATCACAGCAATAGTTTAATACTAACCTGTTTGATTTTATACATTATATCCAGACTCTAAAGGTCAAAATATGAATGACAGATTATGTTATACGCCAGAAAAAACAAGATATTTTTAAATCTACAGTAATTTACCTAGTATGTATGACAAGGCCAAAATGTAAGAGTTAATAATGCCAGCAGGTACACTAACGAGCATAGTGAATGGATCTAACTTTTGAACTGTGATTTTATCCATAATGCTTAGCTCATGCTTAGGTGTATTAAAAAATAAATATTTTTACTTCTAGATTATTTTCTGTGATTAAAATAGTTCAGTGACAGCAATTAGCTATCACACTGCTATCTGTTTGTATGTCCGTACGAATGCCGCGTGCTTTTAGCTAGTTACAGCACCAGCACCTCCACCACCATCATTAGTCGGCTATTCACTAAAATACACTTCGATTGAAGTACCTATATCAAATGTGTGTGTGTGTATGTGTTTCCTATACCGCCTACTTGTAATAATAATGTAAATACACTAACACTCTCTATCGCACGCAGGGGAAACAGAACAACAGCAATTAAATTTTCAAATACATACTTATTGCGGCATAACATAACCTCGCGACAGGACGTCCCACATAAATAATTAAACATAAAATATTAGCTGTTCTGATACTTCCCTAATCAAGTCTATCTTGTAAGCAGAAATAGTTCCAGACCTGAAATTAAGATATTTTACGTAGAAAATGTTAAATAATTAGGAATTCACAGTTGTTGACCCAAATTTGCGTCCACAGCTATTCCTTTGCGCATTTTTAGATTATTTCATATTTGATATGACTATAGTACTATAGTCAAAACATACAGAAGAGATCAAAAACACGTCAAGGAAAAACAAACCGACCGCTTAATGTAGCGTTTGACGTCGTGGGCATAACGAAGAATCCAAGGATGGTCCATCATAAAAATCGGTGAACCCGTTTCGGCTGCAGGAGGTTATTAGGAAACACACAAACATACACCCCAAGATAATGAACCTCCTCCTTGGCAGAATAATATTTTTACAAAATAAATATAAATAAATAAATAAATATCTGGGACATTATTGCACACACGGTCATCTGACCCCAAACTAAGCAAAGCTTGTAATATGGCTGCCAGAGACTGATATACGTACATAGATATTTTTAAATACATACTTATATAGATATTAACACCCAGACATAGAACAAACACAAATATTCATCACATGAATGTTTGTCCTAGATGGGAATCGAACCCACGCCCCCAAACACAGAAGGTAGGTTCACTACCAACTGAGCCACCGGGGCAGTCAAAATGATATGATTTGTTATTTACATTAGTTTTCTTCTATCCTGAATTGCCTGATCGACAGTCTAAATTTTTATGCACACTAGGATTGTTTTGTTAAAAACTTGTAGTTATAGACAGTATTGCATAAGCAATACAAAACGAACGAACGGACGAGTATTAATGTTTCCGATGAATACCCAATAGTGAATCCAAAAGGCACGCAAATTGGCACTCATCGACCAACCTTGATCCGTAACACGGAATCAGCTGAGCAAGGTCAATTTCATGACACTATATGAACTTTTTGCTTTGCAGTTACCTACTCAGTACTACCTCATCTGTCGCTGTATTGTGTTCATGTTCCCACACCAAAAATGTAGTGAAGATTCATATCCGCTAAAAATATCCGAGAAGTCAGTTTGAGAAGAATATAAAAAAAATAAGCGTAGAAATCCACGTAATTTTGGAAGTAATTTTTTAGGATATCCTACTTTTTACCCTTTTATCTAACTTACATACTTATATACTTACGTATATATATATATACATACATTCATACTTATATCCGTAAGTATTCATAAGTATTTATATGCGTAAGTATTGTGTGTTCATATAGTACCTCAAGTAGCCTAAGCTGCTTGACCGATTTTGACGAGTTAGGTGTTGTTCGATTCCTTTTTACGACCGGAGTGCCACAGGCTACATTTTGCAGTCGGGTATTTTGTTTATATTTTAATAATATTACTTGTCTTTCTGTGTATCATGCCAGTGATCTACGCCTGATCTGATTCTAGCCGGAATCATTTCAATTGATGTCTTGCTGCAAGCTGTTACTTTGAAATCACAATATAGATAAATTAGGCCATATGACAGTGACCATACAACTGATCCGTAATCTGCTGTATCACCGTAGGTCAACATTTGAATGGATACTAAGGTCCTAACTATGATCAATCGATTCTCCTTTGAACATTTGCGATATATAGAAAGAGCTTTAAAAATAGTACAATGGGCATGTCTAGATAGGTTTAAATTCGTTACTGAAAACCCATTTCCTCAAATAGTTGACGGTATCCAACCGTTAAATTAAACTCTATTGTTAACAATTAATTTTCATTCACTATCTATTCTATGATCGTTTTTGTATCACGACGATGACGATACTATTTATGTCTATTTGCTATGGGTGTATGGTTGGGTGCTATTTTTTCAGTTTTATTTACCTACAAAATAAACATTACATTACATTATCAGCCAGAAGACGTTCACTGCTGAACATAGGCCTCCGCCACACCGACCGACAATGCGCCACTTGCATCCACCGGTTGCCCGCGACTTTCACAATGTCGTCGGTCTACATAGTGGGAGGCCTGCCTACGCTTCGTCTTCCGGTTCGTGGTCGCCACTCAAGAACCTTTCTTCCCCATCGGTTATCGGTTCTTCGAGTGATGTGGCCTGCTCATTGCCACTTCAGCTTGCAAACTCTAAAAGCTATATCGGTGACTTTGGTTACAAAATACAAAATAAACGATTGTATAGTTTTGCTACTCGAATAGCGACAGTGCCGCTAAAAATTAAGAAATAAAGATAAATTAAACATTTATTTATTTCATTACAATTTAACTATTTTTACAGGATAGTAAATAACAATAGTGTAGTTATGTCAACATTTTAAATATATAAGAAATTAGTCCAGAATATGAAATACATGCAATGTCAACTAAATTATACAATTATTATTATTATATTAAATTATTATACAATCAATATTACTTATTATTATAACACATCAAAAACAATACCGCTTTGAAAGAAAAACAAAAAAAAAGATGAAAGCTTTCATTGCAAACACGTGTAATGAGAAGAGAATTAGAAGCATTACCACATAATATAATTTGAACTAAAAAAAAAAACGACTTTTACAAAATTGTCGGGAAAAGAAATGCACTATATTGATGTTCTTGGCGCCACCCGTTATTAAAATACCAAAATTGCTGTATAAATATTTCCTTTATCAGAAAATAATTAAAATAAGACCAACTTTTCTTAAAAAAAAAAAAGAGTTTTTAAAATCGGGTTATAAAATTAAATGACGTAGTTATGAGTTAACAAAATAAAAAAAATAACAGTCGAATTGAGAAACTACTCAATTTTTTTGGAAGTCGGTTATATTGTGAAAGTTAGGTAGCTCCTCTAGGATACAACAATAATTCTTTGTAAGCTGATGTTGCCATGTGATAAAACCATTGTGCCTGGGTAAAATTGTTTCCGTCTGAGTCTAGCACAATTACAGGGTAAATACGTAGACAATCATTAGATGATTGCCGCGTCCTGTGTCACATCATTTACCAATTAGACAGACAAAAACTTACGAATGTTTACAGTACACATTTACTCGTAGGTACTTTTTGAAATTACCACGAAAATTTGAATGCTTGCCCAATGTAAATGACTTGTTTTTGTTCGCAGGTACTTGAAACGCAGTCATGGCTTTCGACGGCAAACCTATCGACAGTAACAAATTTGACGATAAAAGTCTAAATTTAAGCGGCAGTGACTTAAATAGAATAAACGTGATTAGAAATAGTATAAAGAAAAACCAATTAGAAAAAGACCACGATATAAAGAAAGCTGGCACAGATGGAGATAGTTGGGAAGGCTTAGGGTTCTTTCAAAAAACAAGACGAATGATCTCGTTGATTACAGTGGAGCCTATACTGGCATGTTACGTGATGCCATCAGTGCTAGCAGCTTTAGCGACACAGAACCTATATTTAGAAAAAGCTTGCAGAGTCAATTTAGGATTCGAGCACCATGTTTGCGATGCGTTAACACGAAGAGAAACAGCAAATTATACACTGGAAGAAGAAGCGGTCCAAACACTGGTAGCTTCAGTAGCAGGCTGGAAGACTGTCCTTCAGTCATTCTTACCTTGTGGAATTTTGATATTCCTCGGTGCATACAGTGACAGAGTGGGACAGAGAAAATTTTGCATGCTGTTACCAATAGTCGGCGAATTCTTAACGAGCATAGGTCTCATTCTGAATACTTACTTCTTTTACGAGTTACCAGTAGAAGTGGCGGCTGTGACGGAAGCAATATTCCCAGCTTTGACCGGTGGCTGGTTCACAATGTTCATGGGAGTGTTTAGTTATATAGGAGACGTGACTACAGAAGAACAGAGGACGTTGAGGATAGGAATTGTGAATTTGTTCCATTCAGTAGGAGTACCCGTGGGAGCAGCTTTGAGTGGAATACTAGTGCGAAAGATTGGCTTATATGGAGTGTTTTCTGTTAGTGCTACTTTATACGTATTGAGCTTCATATACGCATACTTCAGAATAAAGGAAGTTAAACGAGCTGTCTCGACTGCGGTGAGTATAAATATTAATAAATGCTTAACATAACCGTTAATAAGCCGTGCTTACAATAACAGTTGCTGTATCATTAGATTTTCTGTGTTTATTGTAGTCCAATGATTGTTATTAATAGAGATGATCACAAGTGTTTGTAAATACCTTGGAACCGGCATTAAATGGTTCATTGAACGAAACAAGAGCCTCTTGTCTATTTATCGTAGTTACTGGATCGATAAGACAGATGGATATGGTCCACTTAATGTCTTGCATCTAATTATAGATTACATTGACAATTTAATTTGAATACGTCTGATAAAGTACTCATAACTAGTGTTAACATCTTATCATCTTTAATCGGATCCTTGCACATAACACTTTTCTGTAGATTATAATGTGAGTCGTAAACATTCTGTACACCTTTGTCCTTTCAAGCTTTTATTTCACAATCTTGATTTTATCTTTCAAGTTAGTAGTCGAGAGCGTAAATTGTTCACTATTACGTACCGTTTTGTACAACACAAAGTTCCCAAGGTTTACTTGCAACACCGAATAATTATATTGTACACAGGCTTTTCTGGATGTCGAGTCCGATCCGCAAATTTCCCCATGCTCGTTCTAAACAACTTTTACTGTGGGACAAAACTTGAAATCGTGATTAAAAAATCAGATGTTTCATATTAAAATATCAGTCAACCTCAACAAACGGTAGGGAACAGCTGCGTTTTTTACGCTTTTCCGTGTTTGGTCCCATAGTACTTATACATTGATCAGAATGTACATGAACCAACGGGGGCAGCATTCTTGCGGAACGGACACGAGTGCCAAAATACTCTGTATTATTCGCAATAATTTATCAAAGAGCTTGATGTATTTGCTTTATGTTGAATTTTCTTTTTCGTCTCATTTTTATACCAGAGTTTGATGAACTCGTGGACTTGAATAGTTTTCGTTTCATTAAAGTTTGTCGCATAATAACATTGTCTCACAAATGAGTGACACGTTTTGCGAACTACCTTCATCACCGTAACTGTGTTAATACTCAAACATCCTTTGTCTACCATTGTTATAGCAGATAAAATCACTAGGTCTTCCGTCGCATCGGTACGTCAATGTTTATAAAAAGTCTTCCGTCGATTAAGCCTTTGATTTTTTCTCTAATTACATGAAAAAAATGTTTGCATCTAAAATGATAATGACCATGAATATTAATAGCGCTGTGACAAGTTATATAACAGTTAGCAAGTTGAACAACTAAATTGGACTATTCGTGCGTGACCGCGCAAAAAGTCCGTCAACTTGACCTAAATTGGTGTCACAGTCCGTTGGCGGAATGGTCTTTCTAGACTGTATCTTTCTATTCTAATAATGCGAATGTACACGGAAGTTTCAAGTTTAATTTCGCCACAAAATAAAATAATAAAAAAGTTTGCTTCAAGAACAAAGAAGTACATTTTGATCAATGCACTGCATCACTGTTTCTGGCAATAAATAAATAAAAAAAGGCATTATCTTTAGTAGTTCAGGTACATAACAGCGAGATTATTGTAACTACTAGAAAAAAAAATGGCGGTAAAACTATTTTTACGCGATAGAGCCAATGGCTATTGCTAATACAGGAAATTTGAGCGAACATAATTTCTTGTCCTTTTTTTTAACTAGTTAGTTTCATTTTTTCGAGTTTCTATAGCCTAGCTACAAATTAAACTATGTTCAAAGTTGAATTAGGCAAACTAATCAATAATTACAAATTATTAATTAAATTAATTAATAATTACTAAGATACAAATTACATGCTATCAATCACTAACTTGGCCTCATACAATATTACTCCTGGAAACGCAATTTAATATCTGACAGAATACACACAACATCAATTGTACTATAAAAGTGATGGAAAAAGTCAACAAGGGCTTGTCCTTCCGATATCAACCTAAATTTTTGTTGGTACCATTCCCTGACACATTCATGTTTTATTATTATTCAAAACCATTTACTACAAAATTAAATGTTAGCTTTCATCGCCCCCATCGTCATAAGGCCCATCGCTATACATCATACTCGTAGGCTTCCCGAAGTCATTCAAATATCACAAATAAGTTGAATACTCATTACTCAAATTACATTGAGTCGGTTATTTCGATTATAGTTTCGATCACATCCGATGCTCTTTTTCACGGAGTGCTGCTGCTAGCTTTATATTTCGAAAAAAACTATAGTCGGAATAACCGACCCAATTTACCGTGAGTATTCCCGTTTTATTAGAATAAAATGTGTCAGAACTACGTCAGTTTTCAAAGTTAATTTTATTTATCTATAAATGTATTTTTTAGAAACAAACCGCAAATTGCTGTGAATGGCTGAAGGATTTCTTCGATACACGCTACGTGAAGGAAACTTTGATGGTTGCTTTCAAAAAAGGACCCAACAAAAGAAGACTGAGGGTCATCATGCTTGTCGTTGTTCTTTGTGTTATTATTGGACCTATCTATGGTAAGACTTCAATCGTGGTAAGATCGTTCGTCAATCGTTTTGAAAGATGTAGCTGTTTCCCAACTGCATTTGGAATTAACTTTGTTTGTAGTATTGGGTGGGCAAGTATCATTCTCACACAGGTTCTACTTCATACATGAATACCTTTTGCATTCGGATTAAGTACGAGTATATTTTCTGGGTTCATGCCAAATTGGTCACGTTAATTTGAAACAAGGTTAGGTTCAAGAATTAAGAAACTGGAAAGTCGTGTTTGAAACCACGGGACGTTACAGGAAATCTGGCTATAAAGGAAGTTGGTTTGTAAGGTGTAACTTGCAAACCTATTCTTCTCTTGATACTAAGCTCAAAGGGACGCCTAAAGGCCAAAACTTAACGGGGAAATCAAAAACTAACTTAATTTATTCAACCCGCCAGGTTTATAAGCCTCTACGTAAAAAAGTGGCAAGCAATCGGCACATGGTATTGCTATCCGATGCCACTCACCTTATACCTTGATACGGCTCTTATTCTAGCAATTTGGCGTCTTGTGGAATAATCTTGAATTTCATTTGAGGAAAAATGGGACCATAAGAAACCGTAGGGTTTCAAAACAATTTCTGTCCACTATTTAGGGTCTTTATTAGGTGGTCTAAGAGTAGCACGATTGCAAATCAGTAACCTTTAAATATATTTAACCTTTCCAACCCGGATGAGGTAGGTATGTACTTGTTTGAATGCTGTATCAGTTTGTGTGTTTTGTTCAAATAAGCTATGATCATTTTCTAATTTTAAGTTAAAATATTGACTAGAGTTAGGATTATACGCTGCAACGATACGTAAACTATTTATTTGCATCTTCTTTATAGGGCGATGTATGTATTTATGTTCCCTATAGACTCCAAAACGGATGGACTACTTTGATGAAATTTTCAGGGAATTTTCGGTTTAGCCCTGCGTGTGATCCTCTAATGTTTGGTACCCGTGCAAAGCCGTGGAGAGTCGCGAGTTTGGAATACAGCTTAATAAAAGAAGCATTGTTCCTAGTTCTTGCTAAAAGCTTTAAAAAAATCCTTATAATTTTGAAATTTGATTTTGAAAAAAAATATTGTGATGGAATTTTTACCCGAGTTTTTAAGCGGGTCCTTATATTGCCGTAGTTATAGTAAGCCAAATATCAGAATCCGTCGCCAATCATACAATACATACATGGGTAGATTTGACTAGAACGTGATATCCACTTTCGAAGTCCAGCCAATGCTATAAGCGGCGTCTCGTAACCTACTAGAACTACGTAGCTATATCAACTAGTTAGTTCTCAATTTCACTTTCTACAGTATCTAGTCAGGTTTGATCTGGTACGTGAGCCTTGCTTTATATGCATAGTTCTGTTTCGTTTTGAAACACAGTATTTAGCACTTAAAATACCTTGCACAATGACGCGTCTTGAACATTTCAAAATCACCTGGAGGAGGAAAGTAACTAGTATTGGCTTTCGAATAACAGACAACCAAACAACTATAAACATTGAAAATGTGTCTGTAAAGTACAACACATGCAGTTGTTGAAACTTTGTTGGTAGAGCCATTACCAATGGAATGATCTCATCGTTCATTAAATTAAACGTAAATAAACTAAAAAAAAAAAAAACTTAAAAGACGTGGCTTTTCTATTCCGTGCATCTAAATCATACTAATATTATAAACGCGAAAGTTTGTGTGTGTGTAAGTATGTAAGTGTGTTTGTTCCCGTTCAACTCTGTAACGGCTGAACGAATTTGAATGAACTTTGGTACGGAGATAGCTTATACCCTGGATTAATATATATGCTACTTTTTATCCCGGAAAAATATTCGGTTTCTGTAGAATAGTGGGTGAAACCGCGGGGCGCTGCTAGTAGTTTTATACATCAGAGTCTTATTTTTAGATTTAATTTAATTTTTTAATGTTTTGTGGTTCTGTCGTCTAGTGTGGAAATGAAAAACAACATGACATAAAAAGCGTTCGATGAAAAAAGGCGGCCGAGTGCGAGTCGGACTTGCGAATTGCGATATCCGTACCAAAAATTGTCGTGTTATCAATTCAGTTCGTGGTTAGCGAAAGTCTGGCTCACACTTGACCATTATGTAATATTTGTGGTTATACTATAGAGTTTGTATTATATTCATAACAAGTTAGACGCTTGCATATATTACCCTTTTTTCGATAGCAAACAAAAACAAAAAAAGTAGCAAGAACCCGTTTCTTGTGAAACGTGTTTGCACACATCGTTTCCACGTTCGTGATTATTTGTCATGAAATCAGAGTAAAAACACATTTTCTTGAAACTTTCAAGCGGACAACTTATGACATTTAAAAAAATAGAGACGAGAGAGACAGGTAAGACTACAGACTACTTGGTCCCGTTTTAGAGTAACACGGCTATTGGCCCGCTGTCTGAGGATGCGATGGGTCCCGTTGACACCCTTTGGGTTTCGAATCCTAAAAACCTCGAATACACGTAATTTTTTCCAATTGCGAGAGTGACAAAGAGACAAAAGTATATTTTCCTTTTACTTTCTCGCAGCCGATTATTTTATTAAATATCGTCGTCCCTATTGATATACAGATACATAAAATAACTTTTTATTGTGCGAGTTCACAAAGAATTTTAACAGTTGACTTGGTGTTTAATGTAATACTGACTATGAGTCTTGCTAGTCTCCAATATGACGAAACTCGGCTCTTTATTTTAATAGACTTAAGTGGTATTTACAGCCGTTTATAGGTCTTTAAAAATTACAGCATCAATTACTTTTCTGGTCTATAATAACATAAAGTTGGAAATTTGTGCATAATCTCCACATGAATGATGAATGAAGGCGAGCCTTTTTCTAGGAATCAACGCACAGACAGCTGATAGAGACGTCAAATTTGAACCCAATACTCCTCATATAGGTGAACAATAAGAACGGATTTTGCGTAATTACACTTCTAAAGGGGTAAAATGAACCCCCAAAGCTTGTAACGGAAAAATAGAAAAAAAAATACAATAAAATACTCTTTCATGCTGAGCCAATGCAATTCGGTTTGTGTAATAAACTTAAAATATTAAGAAATCAACCCATAAAAGAAGTGAAATGGGGTGTTTAATTTACTATAACCTATGCGAGTGCAGCCGTGCGGGCAAGCTATACATATAATTATCTAGTCCTGCTGAAACTTATTATGTCACGAGTAAATCATTTCTTGTTAGGCATGCGTGATCTTATTTAGATTACAAATTATCTAACCACACCGAAAATAATCAAAAAACTTTTTAATACTTAGATTTTTTTTTTTCTTGTTGGCGTTGTACATTTTATTATAGTTAGTTAAATTTTCTAGAGCAACGGCTTTTTTGTATAGGTACTGTTTTGGAGCGGATAAATTATTTGGAACAAATTTCACCATCAAGCAAAGTACCGCACCTACTCGTAGCAATCAAGTGCCTTATAAGCTTCATGCCTTATGTATTTTCAGCTACAAAGAAATAATGATAACCTTATTTAATTTCAGGCGAGATGTCCGTGATGTATCTCTTCACAAGGTTTCGGTTCAATTGGAACGAAGTGGACTTCAGCATGTTTTCTACTTATGCGATGTGCACTTCCTTAGTAGGTGAGTCTTTTAATTTTATATGGACTATCAATCATTAATTAGAGTTTTGCACTTGTTTCACATTTAAATTGTTGATTACGGAATCTGGAAATGCAGATTTAAAATCGTGGTACACCACGATCAGCCTTTTAACTGGTGATTGGGCCATGTCCACCGCCCTGGCCCAGTGCGAGTTGGTGAATTCACATAGGCCATTGAATTTCTTCTGCGGAAATTTGATGATGTTCATGATGTTTCCCTTCACCGAAAAGCCAGTGGTATATCCGTAGTAAAAACTCCTTGGTACGGGCCCGCTCGGGCTCGAACGATTATGAGGCGAGCGTGCTCCCGCTGAGCTACCACGAATTCACGATTTTAAATACTTGCGCTGAATTGCATACGCTATGTTGATGGATATATATAAGAGTTGTCTTCACATGTCCTCATGAACAATAAAGTCTATGCAACTGCTTCAAACTATCTTTGTTGAATAGCTTCCTTACGCACAGAACATAACATTTTAGATACTTGAGAAATCAGGCACTGGAATGCTAACAACTTACTTTAGTTTTTTTTATGGTTTATGGATACTTACCAGCGACTTCTGACATTCTTTTCAGGAACCTTATTTTCCGTTGGCATCTTCAGCCATCTGCTAAAGTTCGACGATGCAATAATCGGAGTCATATCATGCACCAGCAAAATTCTGTCGGGCTTCATGTATGCCTTTGCTACAAAAACTTGGCACATTTACATTGGTAAGTAGAGCTGAATAAATCTTATTATGAATTCACGTTCTTCGATGCTGTCATTTTTCGGCGATATGTTATTCGAATTTTCTAATTTCGGAACCCAGTTACGCACTCAGGATGCACAGCGTTCTTTATCCCACTACAAGGTATCGGCCTCCCTCTTGCTGTTCCATCTGCCACGCTAACAATTATGATCGTTGACATATCTCACTGCTGCATGATCTACGCTTTTCTTATTGCTAATTGATTTCCCCTGGGTGGATCATGGGCAAATATTTCCCCCATGGACCTCTTTTCCTGCCTATGAAGAATATTTTTATTAAAATATATATCTGAGATTCCACTCTATTGGTTACCACTTTAGCTAACTTACTCTACCTGTCATTCCTTTGCCTTGGTGACCTGATTCAGCTTTACTTTAGATTTATTTTATTACGGCTCTGTCGTCCGGAACTTTTTTTGAATCTTTATTTAAAATGCTTTTTCGCGAATCGAAAATGTCACACCAAAAGTCCTGAACGTGGAAAGGATAGGCCATTTGACATCCAAATAATGTTACTTAATATTATATGGTTCATGTTTAGATACAATATCTATTACAATTTAAATTATTCAACCTCGTGAAACAATATCTCACAACCATTCAAACGATTTTGCTAACGTTCTAAATGAAAATTATATCCGCATGAATTATCTGGTTAAACACAATTATCGCTCGAATAATTAAACACAATAATTTTTATTTCTTTTTCCAGCACCTCTAATTGAAATATTCAACGGTACTTCTTTCATAGCGATGAGGTCTATGGTGTCCAAACTCGTAGATAGAGATGAATTGGGTAAGACTAAAATATATTCAGTATACATAAAATATATTATATACTACTGCTATGTATACATGGACCCTGTATTGGGGGTCGCAAAGTTACAATATAATAGTTATTATATTTAACAATTTTAATTTACAAATTGCTTGTAAATTTTAATTTATAACTATGACGACATCATGGACTCAAAACGTTTTTTCACTAAGAAAATCCTGAATTCTGTAATAGCATTTATGCATTTATGTTTATGTAGCATTAATGTATTTGTGTTTATGTATTTATGTATGTGTTTATGTAGCATTTATGTTTATGTAATTTAAATTGCGGACATATACCGATACTTTGTTTCTATAACCACATTTCCATCGGCATTTATAGCCGATGGAAATATGGTTATCGGGGATACACTTTTTGTATGAGATTGTCATTTTCTCGTGTAATTTTTCTATGTCATTACAACTTGCTACATGACCAACCATGAAATCGCAAGAAACACAGCAGCTGTTCTAACAAAAAACGACATTCACAAAAATGTATGGAACAGCTGGCTTATCGTAATTTCAGGTTTGTTTTCCTTACAGAAGTTTCCATATTGATGAGTACAATGATAATATCCTAGAATATGTCCATCGTTTAACCCAACACCCGGCTTAGTTTCAATAATATTTAAACCAGTTTTGTCATTTGAGATCTGAGTGTTTCAAACATTCAGTCTTACTTACAAACTTTGGGAAAGTTTACAATCATATGATGAAGTTTAACAATAAGTATGATTGTTTTTTCCAGGCAAGGTGAATTCCTTCTTTGGTGTAGCGGAGGCCATGATGCCGTTGATCTACGCGCCGATGTATACCTCCGTGTACACCGCCACTATAAAGTCTTTCCCGGGAGCATTCTTCTTACTCGGAGGCGCACTCACTATGCCTGCTGTTGCTATCTTTTTGTAAGTATGCATTTTTGTATTATTAGTAAACAAAAAAAAAGTCCCATCTGCCAATTGTAGGAATGACACTTCGGACATAAGATAAATTGAACGACACCTCACTCGACCAAAACCGTCAAACCGTGTAGGCTCCAGGAGGTATTAAAGAGATATACAAACATAAATGAATGAAATTACATGAACCCCAAAAGTAGTCCTCCTTCTTGGCGACTGCCAAGAAGGAGGGTATAAATAATTTATAGTCCAATATTTTAGATGGTATCGAGCATTGTAAAATATGAGACAGAAAAAGTAAAAACAGATAGGGAGGGGGCCATAATTTTAAGCCCAATCCACCACACTGTCTTGACCACACTGACACCTTGACACCACTGACTTCTTCGTGTTAGATAAATCGACGAGGCTGACTTAAGTGAAGGTGGAAAGATATAAACCAGTTTATGAAAAACGTATTTATATACGTAGCAAATAGCGCCACCTATCTTTTCCGACACAGCTAGTTTAACCATGCAAAGGAAAATATGAACAAAATCCCTGAATTTTTTTATATTTTTTCCTATTCATTTTTCAGGTGGTTGTACTTAGCTAACAAAAAACACAATACTGCTACCGACCCTAAGGATATCAAAACAGAAGACAGAATAGAAGCAGTTAAAGGCGTAGAAAACCAAGCTTACGAAGCTGATGATCAGGAAAAAACACAAAATGTTCAGGTTCCTAACAAATGCCCAGAAAATAAAGAAGACAGCGTTCAATCGCAAATAGAAATGGGATTAACAGAAAGTATGATGTGTAACAGTAAATTGCAACACTGATAGGTAATACATTAGAAATATTGTCTGCTTCTTAGTTACACATTCTTATCAGAGTTGTTGTGGTTGGTAAGATTGTGGTTCACAGTCGTCAGTCTTTTTAGCGCCTATCACTGAGCTATCTTCTCCATTTTAATCAGTTCGTCGCATAACGAAAGTCTTCTGTGAAAGAGGACTGAGTTGCTGTTTTAATGAGATCCTTCCAATGTGTAGATCTGCATCTGTCTTTACAGATATTGTAGATTTTGTTAAAATAAACCAAGCGTAGTAACTCCTAATGTTCCTTTCCAACAGAACATGTTGCTTTACTAATAAGTTTTTGTAGAAAAATATATTTTGCCAGACATTTTTATAAAATCCGTTATTGGTACTGTAAGCTGATCAAAATGAGTCTATACTTAGTTAGTGACTGAGGAGTTCCCTTTACGTTTGTTTCCGTCTATCAGATCAGCTCGCTCTCATAATATTGTATTGTCATCGAACCTTCAAAATTTCAACTCAATTGAACAAGGGGAACTGGTCTAAAATTTAGTTGCAAGATTTATTTTTACCCGAACATACATACATACAAACATTGTAAGTTACATAAAAGGTTGTAAAAGTAAGATGACAAGCTGATATCAGTGTCGCCATTCCCGGTGCTGCTCGGCGGTTGGCCTTGCAGACTTAGAGCTCGGCAGCGAGACTCGGCCTACGGTCTCCCAAATACAAAAAAAGATATATAAATTTGGCTATCAAATTTCATCCCCTTAGAGAATCAATATTTTACGCCCTTTCATCCACGTGATATACAGAACTCAAGTGCATAATTTAATGTTTTTGGGTCACCGGTTTCGGTTGTCCGTTGTCTTTCACTCAGTGTTAGGGCCACTTTCATCATCTTCAAGTAAGTCCCGAGTAGGCTCCTCGCCGTTTAAAGTAGCAAGTGACTGTTAGGACTCGTTTAAATAGTTCTAACGGCATATACTGAACAAAAACAAAAGTTATTTGAGACCTTTGCCTGCCAATTAGCACTAATCGGATAATCAGAGAGTAGCTAATCAACACATTATTTTGAGATGATGAAAGATGCCCTAGTTTTTTATAAATTTTACAAAAACACCACTTTCTTGGTTTATAATTATATAAACCAAGAAAGTGGTGTTTTTGTAAAATTAAAATCAAAGTGAAAGTTAGAAAAATAATAATTACCTATAATCTACCAAAATACCTAAAAGATTTTTGTTAATCCGTGTGTACGGAATATATTTTTGTACATTCATAACTGATTGCGTCGAATATTTTGTGTACCTATATTTACTTAAGTGTATGTTTACTTATGCATAGCACTGTTTTATTATACTAAAAGAATATTATAATGATTTTCTTAGTTAGGTCCTATAAGAATTTGTGATATTATAATAGTAAAAACTTTGGGCTAACGTAAAATTTAATATGAAAGTGTATTTTGTTCCGAGATGAAAACAAATGAATTCACAAATGAATTTTACATGTAATCCTGAGCGTTAGTTTTATCATATACCTAAGCAAGTACTTATTTATAAATAAAGAATTGTTGTTTTTAAAATACCGTGTCATTACCTACCACCAACTGCATCTAACCCTGTGAAACCAATTGCTGATCCGTCCGTTTCCACAAAGGGTACTGACTTTGCCGACCACGCGTGGGGATTATGGCATCCCCCCTGCCACCCCAATTGGGCAAGGCCTTTTTTCATCATCTCAGTCTTGTTTTTTTTATCGTAAAATGTTATCTTACAAATCTTTTACGATAGCTAACAGCTGCAACCGTTGTAACAAATGTCGAAGCAACATCACGAATCGTGTTTACATTTGCAACAAGTTACCAATAAAAACATACGTATTTGAAAAAATAAGCATTTATAATCGAAACATTTTAGCTTTATGTTCAAACTTAAACAGAAATATAGTCCCATTAACATACTTAGCCTAAATAATATCTAAATATAAATTTACCTTCTAAACCCTATACTAGAAAATGCAATTTACTGAACAAGACACAAAATTTCGTAAGCCTTGTGCGGGATTTCCTTGCCGGCAAACGAAATATACAGCGCTCTGTGGCTCGGATGGACCTGAAATTGAAAAGCAAAACGTGTAAAGTAGGGACCCTTTTCCGGTCTAAACTACGGGACCAAGATGACGAAATAGATGACATACAAGACAAACATGTCAAAGCAAAGAAACAATTGTGTAAAATTGCGGGGCACAAAAATTTGTAGCCTCTTTTGTAGAGGCAGTCTGGAGAAGAACCTCACCTTTGCCATTAAACTTGCACTGCTAGTTGAATAGCTTGCAAACCCCCGAATACTGAAACGTTTGTTAACTTTGACAACAGATTAATTCTAATACTGCCTTTTTCTGGCACTAAGCAAATGACAAAGGCAGCAATAGACAATCTGTCGTCAAAGTTAACAATCGTTTCAGTATTCGGGGAAAGGCTGCAAGATTTAATGTATCCCGGATTGAAGGGCCGTCGTTATTACTTATTTAATCAGACGGGAGTAAAATAACAGATCGAAATATTACTTTTAAAAATAATCTTGCCAACTTTAAAATCCTAGTGATGATCTAGTTCAGTTTATTACATCGTTCAAATGAACAGAACTATAATATATATATTAAATGAAATACTAAATATAAAATAATTAATAGTTATAAATCGTAAATGAATTGTTTGATTAATATATTAACGGGTAAGCATTTACTGCCATCAGTTTATAAAGTGCCTCGTTATTGACTTCAAGAAAGACTTTATATGAAATAGTTCATTGAACTGAAATAGTTCATTGAAATATTTTTACCACCTCGCTATTTTTATTTCGTGAAAAAGTGGCAGCACTCGTAACTGTGTTAAACAAAAAAAAAAAACTCTTCTGCTATGATTAAAGACTTGATTTCTATAAAAAACAGAAAGAGATTCAACTAATCAGCTAAGTAAGTTAATTGGACCGTAATCAGCCATCTTCAATGCTGATAAAGCATAGCAAATGTTATCGCTAGCAACACCTATTCATCCCTATCACTATATATCAAGATGGTGATAACGATTTAAGATGTTACCTTTCCCGGAGTCAAAGAGCCCTGTTCCTGGGCCCGGCCGACGTATAAGGGTTCTCCAGACGAAGTGTTACCCGCCACGATGGCATTGGGCGGGATGTTGCCATCACGGGACTCTTGCCACCGCACCTTCTCGGGTCGAACGCAGCAAACCTGAAATGAAATAGTTTTCACTTTTTGATTTCGAGTTCAATATTTTATCACGTAGTTTTGGCCCAGAATTGACCCTAGAACTGTGGTGTTGAAGGCACCTTCTAAAGATTTCAGAAGCTCCATTCCGCACCAACATATCCATACTGAAAGAGCTCAAAATTGAAAACCCACTTTTATTTGTCCAAAGCCAAGCAAGGACAGGGATTTCGAAGCAGATCTCCTAAAAGAGCAACTCAGTTCTCTGTAAAAATGTGTTCTCGTAATGCGACGGCCTGATAAAAAATGGAGAAGCATTGCAAGATCAGTGATCGCCGTGAAAAGATTGGCCACGCTGAAGATCCATCGTGCTCCACCGTCACAGCAACGATGAGCACCCTGATAAGGCAGTTGAACAAACATCACTCAAATCATCTTCTTAGCCGACTGACAAGAGCTGATTGAGTCAATTGTCAGATAATTGTTATCTGAGTAATAATAAGGCGGTTTCACATAAGTATTTTCAATAAAAAAGCGGTCAAACCGCCATATTTATTACTCAGATAACAGCTATCTGACGATTTCAAAATCAGCACTATAAAGAAGAGTTTGGTTTACTTTTCAGAGTTATAAGGAAAGGGTATGCTAAGCCAAAAGAGGCTCATACTACTCATGATTGTGAACAACTTTTACCATGGGACCAATCCTGAAATCGAGAAAAAAAAGTCAGCCGTTCATACATTTTGTCGAGAATCATTGACAGTTTTCTATGGAACAGCTGTTTTTTTTCATTAAATTTCAATATTGGTCTCATAGTAAAAGTTGTTCATAATGATGAGTACTATACACTTATAAGCCTGTAGTTAGAATTTTATAACAACTGCCTACGAGATATTCAAATGCGCAATACAATAAGCTGCCGGAAATGATGATGATTTTGATGTTTTTTTTGGCACGCTCCATTGATTTTTGTACTCTATTGCTTCTCGAGTTGATACCTGGTACCAAGATCAATTTTATTTTTATGCTCAACGTCGTGAGCTAGTACCCAACGAGTAACTACCAACCTCAATATTCTGCACAGCGTTTTCATTTCCTCCCCATGCTACATACGCCGCGTGGTGCTTAGCAGCCAGCTTGCCGGGTATCAGGTCCCCTTCGAACCGAGCTCTAATGACCCACAGGGGGCTTCTGTCGTAGCCTTCATAGCCTGCGACCAAAGCGCGGTCACTCAGCGACACCGCGTCTCTTGGCGTCGACGGAATCCATTCCACTGCATCTGGAACATTGAAAACAAAATCATAATTATTATTCAAAAGGAAAATGGATTCTGAACCAGCTGTCTTATTATGTAACTCGTATGGTAATTGACTTCGTTTTCACAAATGCCAGACTGGGCTTCATGGAACACAGTCTCATTGCTTTAGTGCGCTCATTCTCTGACATTTAGTTATGCAAAATCCCTGACGGATGGACCAGCTCTTCATCTTTCGGTGTTAGGAGTAAGTTGCTGGCGATGTGCAACATTTGCTGTCCGGACCGCTAACGGCTCCAGCATCAAAATAGCTAAATTATAGTTTGTAAAACGGAACATTGCCAGGTCTCAGTTCGATGCGAACTACTGATAATAATAACATACTTCCATATCCTTGCGTCGGCGTGACCGCTGGGAATCCAGGGTACCCATAAGCCGGAGCGGAGGGCGCTACAGGCGTCGGGTTTATTCCCGGGTAGGACATGGACGCGGGATGTCCGAGCTGGCCGGGCGTGAACCCAGGCTGGTAAGGATAAGGCTGGCCTGGGGCGGGCTGGTAGCCGGGAGCGGGGTACTGCTGCGGCGGAGGCCCATTGACTGGGTTGTAGAACTGAGGGTAGATTCCTTGATGCGCGGGCGGTTGATTCGGGTCTGGAATTGAGATACTAGGAATTATAATTATTTGTAAGGAGTATAATACATATTACTGCTTTACTGACTTTAAGTTAAGAATAAAAATGGAATTTTTTGTAAATTAAAATTATATGGTGCCCTAGTAAAAAGAAAAGTAATGTAAATATGTTTTTCTCTGGTTTTTTGCATGCTTTTTATAATGACCGAACTATATTGACCACCTTCTTTAGTAAAAAAAAAAATGTTTTTATTTCAGGCATTATTGAAACCCATAATATAAAATACAAAATTCAATTCAATTCATATATTTCTCAAATATGGGTACACACAGTGCACATATGAATGTCAGTTTTGGTACAAAATGTATATTATTAATTAAAAAAATAATAATTAAAATTTAGTATTATTACAAAATGTATTGTACGATAGATCATTTTGCAAGGATCCTAAACGGTTTATCTTAACAATAACTTTTTCAACTCTTGTTACTTTATTATGCTATTTTATTTGTTATTTTTTTTGTAAAATCGTAAAAATCTGTTTATTTTTACGATTTTACAAAAAATTATGATTTTATATAAATATATACATATATATCTATCGTACAATACATTTTGTTAATAATACGTCTAACCTAACAGATTTAACGTTTACCCTAACAGATTTAAAAATATGTCAGTTAAACAAGAAAGTAACATTTTCGTATTTTAATAAAACTGAGATTAAATTGAACGATTCGTTACTCATGCGAATTCCCAGTCACTATTTCCTATATCATCACGCAGAGCCGACCCTGTTTGTCACCAAATCGCTAAATTATCTTTTGCATTGGATATAACCGAACTCCGACTATCTCCATTTAGTATAGCATGAGTCACACAAAGAAAATAGGTACATAGATACATAGTACACAAAGAAAATAGGTACATAGGTACACAGTCCATAAAAACAATGGCGGATAAAGCGCGAGTGACGACTCTGGTTTATAAACATTTGGGTATATACACCAACCATTACTAACGAGATATAACTGTAAACGACCTGTCCCGTAGTGCCTGTCTGTCGTAGCCAGCTTCCTCACTGCAAGAGCGCAGCCTACTTGGATTAGAGGAGGCTGGCGATAAATTGACGACGTTTTAGTCTCAATATTTTTCGTGTCAGTATGTCATAAATAATTATTGCTCAATAAAAAAACTAAAAAAAAAACTAAGAACGACTTCATTCAAAGCGCTGAATTAATTTTGATAAAATTTATGAGTTACGTTGGAGAATACGTTTGTATGGAATACAAGGTCACATACCTAGTTACCTATTAAGGTTTCTTCAAACAGAAAACGTGCCAGGTGCCGAGCAGTGCGTGAGCGACGCGTGTCGAAGTCATCAGTGACGCAGTTTTTATTTTTAATTTACAGAGCTAATTTAATGCGAATGCGTTCAGCCGTTACGGAGTTGTATGAGAATACTCAACTCCGTAACGAACAATTAGGTACACAAACTTTCCGATAATTTATTTAAGTGTGATAGTGCATCAACATGGCTACGGGCCTGCGCATGAATTGAAGTGACTATGCTGCGCAGGCGCCGCGCGGGGGCTTTATTTTAAATCGCTCTTATAGTTTCGTACGAAAATATCATGCCATTTGTAAGGTTTTCTATTAATAGAAAGCAAATTAATTGAAACGGTTCAAACCACTGTTGCGTTAGCGAGTGGTATGATTATTTGGGAGTCAGTCATTCCGAATGGTATAAGTGATATCAAACGAGCGATCCAAAAATTGTTCCTGGGTGCTTTGCTCTCGTAATATTTGGTGTGTAATTATTGTTATTTGTTTTACAAAAAGCGCGGGCCTAATTCCAAGTCCTATATTTGCTGCTAACACGCTTGTAGAAGCATTTGAATATAGTAGTACAAAAAATATCAAAATGTACATAATAACAATAACAAACAATAATTATAATCAAACAGAGTATACTGTTTACTGATATTTAAAATTGTGTTTAGCTGTCGCTCTGTTTCTCATGCGTGCATTTTCGTTTTTAGTGAATTTTCCTAACTTTTGGACGAAATTAACGTTTCGGGGGTACTTAGTCTGTTATGACCCCCTAAATCTTAACAAAACCGTTTGTTTTTGGTGTCGATAGCTTCGATAATTCGTAAAAACTATGCCGCTATGTCTTGTTTTTTCAAAAAATGTTTGCAAAATTAAAACATAATAGAAACATACAAGCATAGTTTTCCAAGGTGTAGATAACATATAAAAAAAACGAAATCGATAACATTTAGGGGTGGGTATCGGACTACGCTTTTTGTGTGGACAAGACGGCGGTATACTCATAGAAAAAATAATTACTATAGCAAAGTACAACAAAGTTTTAACTAGCTCTATTTAAAGCATAACATAAGTATAACCCACATTCCATACTAATTCAAATATATTTAACAACAACAACAATTTGTTTTTGTTTAACAAGTAAATATATTTGTAAATGTATCGTCGTAATCAGTAACTAATAAAATAATGATCTGAGTAATTACTTATCATCCTAATTGAAAATAAACGACATGCTCTGCAGTATCACAAAATAACAGGAACCGAACAATTACGAAAAAAGGTTTACTACGCACAAGGACAAAATTACGTTTTCAACAAATACAGTTAAGATACATCCTGATTAAACTAGCTTATAAGTATATGAAAAGAAAATCAATAAACCTAAATTGCAAAATGACAACAGACATAAAGACGAATCCAATGACACACACTCGTCAAAATCAGTCAAGCCGTTTAGGCTACAGCAGGTTATATAGAAACGCATAAACATAGGTACCATACATACATCCAAAAAAAAAATACCCCCTTTCCTGGGCAGTAGGATAAAAAGCATTACCCTCCATCTTGGGCAGTTGAGAAAAATGCATTGAAATCGGTCGATCCGTTCGAGAGCTAATAAAAAGGTCGAAGCCACACCACAGACAAAGTTAAACATAACCCCTTGCTTTTGACGAATGACGTTAAAAATAATGATAGCCGAAGGCTTCCTTTTGAAACTATTTTTTTGTTTCCTTTATCAGATTTTAATACCGTCGTAAATCCAGGGGATTAAAACCCTAATTTTTACTTAACTTTTTAAAAATATCGAATAATTAATATTTAAAAAAAAAGCAGAGAAAAATTCTTGTAGAAGAAAGTTGTAAGGAATTAAACGCCGATGTAGCTACAATTGATATTTTTTACTGTGTAAATAATATTCAAACAAACATGCACATTAAAAAAATAAGCAGTAAAAAACAGCCTCAAAATTTACCGAGTGCTCACCATTTTATCACACAATGCAAATAATCTAAGTTATGCAAAAACCAATCCAACAAACCGATAACTGAAAATAATAAGAATAGTAATATCTAGATCAATAACTGATCATACATCTGAATAACTAAAAATATATTATAGAAAAGCCGGCAACACTTACATCCAGACATGTTTGTTTATTGTAAAAACAATCTTTATACACAAGTTTCGGAAGCGACGTCCGTGAACAGACTGAATGTTGCTACAAGCCAACTTGGAATTTAGGCGAGAAATCGAGACATGCGGGCTTATCCTCTAACTTTGAAACGTTCGTGATTCTGATTGCGAGAGCATGCCATCCCGCTCGTACCAAATTAGTCGCACTATGCGAGGTCCTGCTTGCGCACTATCACTATCGCTTTCAGAGTTACGGGATAAGCCCGCTAGTGTGCGTGTCGTAATGGCGCCTAAAGACGTCATCCATGCTGCAGGCAGAGTATGAGTACGGTTTAAAATGCGCACTTATTTACCATTTGCACTGTCAGCGTACAAAAAGTTGTTTTATGGTGCGCATTTATTGGATCCTGTCAGCCACATGACGTCATGAGTGACGCCATTTTCTGGCGTCCGATTTCTAGAAAACGGCTAAGTGACATTTAGGCAAAATTGAGTTATAACAGAGTTTTAATATACACTACTAAATTCAGAATGTTTTCCTCTTTTTTCTAGCCTGGCTCATATTTTTTACTTTTATTTAGTTTCTGGGTTACGGACACCACGTGCACAGCTAACTACATCATTTTTGGTATTTTACAACACGTAGACACAGTTTTCTCATTTTACAACACTAAAATGCTATTAAATACGCGTACTTGTGGTATGAACCTTTACATTTATTCTGGATTGCAAGTTTAGGAAACGTATAGGTACTCCGTCCAACCATTTGGTCTACGGACCTTAGCTAGGTGCAGTGGTCTAATTTTTATTTAATTTGGACAAAGACCCCATAACTAGACCTGTGGTTCAACTGATTATTCTGATTATTCATACTATTAAAATTAAATACAAATAAATTAAATATATTTTTTTTTAATCAACTCTAATCATATCAACACTGCAAATCACTGGTGTGGCGGTTAAGAACTAATCTTCATACTGTACCTATTTTTATGTTTCTACAGTACTAAAGTAAAGTACCAGGAGACCGATAAATTAACTGTATTAAAAAATAAGCTTAGTAAAAAAAAATAAGCTTTTTTATAAAATATTCCAGAAAAATTGTTAAATGTCCGAATTGTATGCTTACCCCGCAGCATGACCGCTTCAGCCGGTCAGTGGCCGTTAGGCCTCGGTCCACAGAATAAATAGTAGTAGTGCCGTAGTTTATGTGTACCAATGCTGAATGCATAGCCGCTGAGGCTCGGCCACGTCACTATTTTCCTCAATGAGTCGACGTATCGTCATTTTGAAGTTACACCATATTTTCATCACTGCTAAACATACTGATCTACACTCGGAGATGAAAATGGTAAATGAAAATGATAAATGAAAAGTCCGACATTGTTAACAATATTTTTTAATGTGGTTTTGACACTCTGTGACTATGACACCCCCCTAAAGACAAAAATCTATACATTATCTAAAATACACGCATTAGCCATTTTTAACAGCGTTTTGGCTTCTTCTGATAGGTAATGATAATGGCGAAGTCAATATGCTGTTACAAAAATCTAAGTATGTATATTTATTATATTTATTTAAATGTATACCTACGTTTTTATATCTATCACTAATCCTGAGCTCTGAGCCTCGTATCACCATCAGTACCATCAGCACGTCGTGGTGTAGGTACATATATATAGGTACTCTATAATTTCGCATTCAGAGCAATTTGGAGAATATACCAGTCCATGGAGGTATTTGAATTCGTTTGACAGAGACAAACATCCAAGATCGTAAAGCAAATCGATTAGATAAGTTGGCAGCTTTCTTACGTAAATTCGAACTTCTACATATTAGATCCTTAATAAAAGGGTCTGCATTCAACATGAACAAAACATCAACATTTCCATGTCTGAACGGACCGACAGACGTAAAGTGGGTCACAGATAAAATTCTGTGCTGTGGGTACAGATCCCTAAAAACATACAGTAAGTAGAAGCCCATGGCTAGGATAACATATTCACCCATCTAGTGTTATTTTTGTGAATTAGCTCACTACGAGTAATACAAAAGATAACCATTAAAGTAACCTGATTCTTGTGAGCCTCCTTGCTGTCATGTCCAACTTCACTCGCGTGTTAGTTCAGATGCAGAGGTAAAGATGGCGTGAAAACAATACAGTTTGCTTGCATTTTATTTTACACTCGAGGTTCTGAAAAAAACTGCGCTTATTAAATAAAACCAGGCCTTTTCTATACAGGGATATTGTGTTTGTTAACAGTAAAAGTATCTTCGGAATTGGTTCCTTAGCTCCTAAGCCAAGCAATAGGCTGTTGTTGGTGGGAACCAAAACAACAGAAAATACGTACAACCAAAATATTATACTATTCTGTTTTTTTTTTGTTTTAAATCAATCTAATAATAGCGCGAACTAGTGGTTTACGCCGAACTGAAACTTCGCAAACCCTACAACTTAACCCTTTAGCCGATTCAGATCATATTCGAACTTAAAATTGTTTTGAAATGCACATGACCTACAAAATTTCAGGAAAATCGGATTAACGGTTTTCAGTTATCGTCGGACAAATATAATTACAAACATACAAATATATTAATTCTTTCAATTTTATTTTATTTTTTTAAACCAAACACATGGCCGATGGATGGATGATTTGCAACATCTGGGTCGTATTATGTGTACCTGCCTTTATTATCGTTTTCTTACTTTGAATGTTTACAAGTAGTATTATAACAAGAAAAGCAAAATACCCGAAATGTAGCTTTAGTGTGATACATAAATACAATGCCTATTCAAATACTTACATAAACACCAAAAACATTAGATACCCTCCTAGGGCAGTCGAGTAATAAGATACCTTCTACTGACTGTGTAGACTTAATTAATAATCGTCGGCACAAATTTATAGATAGCCATTATCGCCAAAACTAAGCCAAATATGAGAATTACTCCTAATAACATACAAATAATTTGACATAAGCAGCCCATAACGCAACTGAAATAAAAGAAAAAAAACACAATTTGAGTTAATAAAACCAGACGACCGCAGTACCTGGGGCAGTACCACACCTTTGCCAGTTATTCAGTGGGCGTCAGATTACCTTTCCTAAATCAACCATCGTCTCTATCAGCCAGGGACCCTATTCGGAGAAATTACATTTTATCTCGGTCACTCTCACTCCCATTAAATTCTAAATTAGAGAGACAGTGACCGAGATAATCTCGAGCGCACAGGAATACGGTCCCAGAAGACGTCGCTTGGCAAGTGGCCTGATGCTCACCGTTTCCTAAAAAGATGCTGATGCACATCCCCGTGTGGTTTTGTTTCCAGTTTTAAGACGTACGAAATCAGCCAATCTTACCTTTCACCATAGAGAAATTAGATTTTCTTTGCTTGTACTCAGTTGCTTATTTATTTTTAGATATATATACTCAGCCTTAGAACTGACGATAAAATAGGGATGTTCACAAATTCACATTCAATTGTAATTAAGTATTATTGTAATACATATTTGAGTCTTTTGTGGTCGAAACCCTAGGACCGCGGGGACCGAGTGCAAAGAAAATATATAAAGAATTATCAACGCGTCTGGTCGAAGCATCTTGTGACCAAAATGCTGGCCTCTACCTTGCTCAAAGAATTGCAATCGCTATTCAACGCAGCAATTTGGTCAGCATTTTGGGCATGATGCCTGCTGGTAGCGGTTTATTAGATTAGGGCTAGTTTTAAGTTGTATATATATTTTTAATGATTTATTTTTACTTAGAGTTTATTTCAATTTATTTATTATTTAATGTTATTTAAGTTATCGTCATCAAATTAAATACCCTGGGTATTTAAATTAATAACGATGTTATCACATTTATGACAAATTAAGTATCTATACTGTTTCCAGAAACTCACCACATTTTCCATAAATTAGAAATACTTAATATTGGTACTAAGTTTTTCCTTCAAACTCGTGTTTGATTATTTTTTTTCGGTTTCGTAGTTACATTTAGGTAGATAAACAACAAAAAGCTGAAAATAATAAAATAGTACTAAATTCTCATTGGCGTAGGCCTACGCCAATGAGGCGACATTTACACTAAATTAATTTAAAAATATAACCTCATTGCTGACTAGAAAGATAGAAATTATAGAATTGACATGATTAAATAATAACAATGTAAATAATCGTATAAAATTCAATATACTAATAATAATAATTTAATACTGGAATAATGTAATAATATTGTATAATTTGGAAAATAGTTTAAAGCATGAAATGTTATACTGTGTAATTTGATTAAAGGCTTTTTTACTTTTACTTTACTTACTAAATTCTAACTTATTCCTCACTTAGATTTAATTAAAACTTCACTAATTAATAAACGAATCCAATACTTTCTTATAATAATATAATTTATTAAAATACGTACACAATAAACTGGCTTAGGTCTTAAGATTATTTTATGTTAAAAAATTACAATAATTCTAAAAACATGTAAAACATGTTACAAAATTATTTAACATGCACGTCAGATGTCATAACAAAATAACACGATGACAGTTGATAGATTAATGAGTATAGGAAAGAGGATACCTACAAGAAGCTAAGAAGAGCATAACAAAGAAAGAATAACTTGGGAGTTTTGGCGGGAACGTGAAGAATTCATGTTCCGTCAATTTATTAAGCGAAAATGGTTTGAAAAAAAAAAGGATTTCTCCTCAATGTCCTAGTTAAAAAAATCCTCTATTTATCATAATTTCAGGCACGATAGAAATAGTAATTAGAGATAGCTATTTTCCAAACCTAGCAAAAAATGCAAATGTATATAATAGAATGCATGTAATAGAAAATTATGTTATTTATTATTATTATTTTTAATAAAAAAAACATATAACGAATAATTATAGCGTCTTTTGTGCTTTTAATACTCTATTTATCATCTTGCAAAGTTTCATTGACGGGAATTAATGCAAGCTAACGAATTAATCTAAACAAACTAGGTACGGGTTGGTATAAAAATATAGTATTTACTGTCATAATTTTTACACACGACCGTGGTCAATCGTAACTGTACCTATTCCATATAAGAAATGAGTTTTTTTCGATTGAGTTTAAAAATCCTTTTACAACTGCATTTCTTTGTTCTAAATAGGTTTACGATTATGATCGCTGTCGTTGAGTCCTGTTTTCAAAATTTTCGTCACTATATGCTTCTTATCGAATAATAAGATAGTAAAGCAACTTTATAAAGAAGAAAAATCAAGTAATTTATATTAAAAAAACCTGACGAATTTTGAAGTCCTGCCTTTACGACTACTGAACACAAGACATCGTCAATGCACCCGAACACACCCCCTAACACGCTAGCAGCACGGGGGATAACACTAACCCCCTTGAGCAGTCGAGTAAAAATATAAGAAGCAGCGGAGTAAGAAAGTAATAGATAACAGAATAATCTAAGAGGAGTAAGTGAAACAAGAAGTAAATTAGAAAAGAAGAAAAAAGTACTTATTTATTACATGCTGCAGATGACTTCATTTATCTTAATCACAAAAATAGTTTATTAAATAAATTAAATAGTTGTATCAAAGGTTTTCCCATATTGCCTCATCAACGCTGACTTAGAGCAACGCCGCGCCGGCCTCTAGCTGGGGCAGTTCGGGCCAGTACCGAGTTGCTCTAAGGACGCCGATCACGCTGTAAAACAAAAAAAAATATTAAAACAAACCGAAATATCTATTCAGATCTCTAAAGGTTAGATAAAAAGAATGAAGATAGCTTGTAAGTACCTAAAGTCAAGTGTAGCTACACTCATTAGATGAAGCGCGGACGCGACCGTTATCCATCAAATCAGTTTCAACCTTATAGTTCTCATAATACGATATAAACACTGAGATGTGTCACGTGGCGTCATAAGACTTGAGACACGGGAGCGATTTGTTATTCTTTTTACCGTTTTTGATTTGCTTTGGAAGATAACGGTTGCTCCCGCGTCACGCGGTGGTTGTGGCCTGGCCTTATGCTTCGAGCAAAGCAAAATAAACTTTGGTCGAAGGCCCTATGGTAGCTAAGCCTCTAACAACCATGAGAGAAAATAAGAGGAAGATAAGATATAATACTCTCCCTTTCTCTCCCGTTTGTTATACGACGTTCGTTGTTGATGATAGGACGTTTCACATTACATTGATTGATCATTGAAAATTGTGCTTTCCGTGATACAAAGCAGGATTTACATGCATTAGGAACCGAGTGTTATGTGAATCATTATTTAAGTTAATATGTCTTTATAAAAAATAAAAATATATATTAATAGCATCAAATATAATTATGAGATTTGAAGATAAAAAATATTCGGTTTTCCAATAACTGATAAAACGGCTAGTTGGAAGATAAGATTGTTCGATGAAAATACAAACTTGAGTAAAACAAAAAAATGTTTGTGTATCTAGCTATAGAAAAGTTGAAAATAACAACAAACACGTTACAGTATTAAAAAAAAAAGTAGTTACTAATTTGTCCAATTCTTCTTTTGTAACAGACGACGTTACTTTTGCGTTTATAAAAATTAGATACATATATTATGTTCGCTTATGCCGAGTGGCTCTCTCTGGCACATGGGTTTTCATTGAATTACGGTCGCCCCACTCCACAATGAAGTGTGTGAATATTTTGTACGTATTGTATACAATTTCTTTGTAGAGGTACTAAATATTCACACACTCATTGTGCTGTGAGGTGGCCGTAATTCTGTAAAAACCGATGTGTTGCCGGCACCATGCTATGTGGAGAATTATGGTATGTTGTACACATCATTTCATCAACATTTTCAAGCCTGCTATCGCCCATTGCTGAGCGTAGGCCTTAGTTATTGTAGGCCACCTATCCCGGTCCTGAGCAACATGACAGATATAATAATTTTTATTTAAAAAAAAACCCAATTCAACAAAATACGCTGAAAAATGCACAATCAGATGTTCTTGGCTCCCCCCGTAAATTACTTATCACTGTGGACTTCCAGTGGTCTGTGCTCTTCTTCATCAGTTCAACTTCACCAAATGATACTTTCTGAATGCGAATGCTTGACTTGTTGATGAAAATACCAAAATGGCTAAATGTATGCCTATAATATTTGTTAAGTTCCCTCAATTCCTCATGAGTCCCATTTTCAGAACTGGATTTTGTTAGAAATGGTACCAATCAGGAAGTATATATGCTTTGATATTTTTATATTTTTATTCTTTTCAAATCGATTTATAAATTACGGAGTTCATAAATTACGAGGTAACAAATAAAAAAAATAAAAAAACAATCGAATTGAGAACTTTCTCCTCTATTGAAAGTTTTTTTTTTTAATGGTTTTCCTGTTGACCTCTACCGGCATCTACAGTTTTACCGGACTTAGACTTAACGCAGATGGCGTTGGGCCGAAAAACTATTATAAAACGCATGCGTGCGGCTAATGCAAGAGCACCGCTGCGGTACAAACCTCGGGTTGGGCCGTCACCAGGAAAAGGGACTTCAGATTTGCCGTGGCACCCCAGAAGGGGTGTGCCCTGGGGTCCTAGCGGTTTTGACTATGTAAAGAGAATCTGATCGATCTTCTGACAGATCTTGGGATTCTTCGACCACGCCGTCGACGTAGGTATGTGAAAGTGTTCCCTTGATAACCGACGCCTATACCAAATACTGTATTATACTCCTGTTGCCGGGAGCCGGGAGCTGTCGGATCGGAGCCAAGACGCCAGTGTGACGTTTTATGGCTTTACCCTCTTCGTTAAATGTTGTACTCACCGAATATAATTCCTACGCCCCACAAGATTAGCAGCACCACTGCTATGATGAATAGTATCGAGATGGCCAAACTGATCAGTTTACAAAGCAAGTTGCACACACAGCTACTGAAAGCAAATAAACTCAGGTAGTTAAATTGTTTCATTGTGTTTCTAGTTTAAGTACGTGATCTGTACTCTACACTCAATTCCACGTAGCACAGCGCGTCTGACACATGGGTTTTTATATAGGTAAAATTGTGCTGTGGGGTCGTCGCCAAACCCACGTGTCGCCCAATCGTATATTAATATTTTTTTTAGCAACTTTTAGACTTCAAGTCTACGGCAGCCTCGTCATATCCTTATTTAGCCTTATTTTATCAGCTTAGCTTGAGCAGGTGCAATCCACCTGACTGCAGGACGTTTTACATAACATACGTTTGCCTAACTTGGCCCAACCAACCTTGGTCTACACTATAGAACTCGATTACCCCAGCGGTTATCCTCAGCTGCATAGTCGGATCCATCGGATAATCGCAGAGAGCCGCAATGAATTGCAAAAAGTTTAATGATAACATCTTATTTTCATTTTGTTTTTAGTATACTGGCTGCAACGCATCATTTTCCATAAATACTAACCTATGAAAAAGGGTTTTGAATTCGCTTTTGGATAATTTAATGCAGAACTCAGTGCTCATCCGCTGATAAGCGGCCTGTAATAGTGAAACTATTTTGAAAAATCCGTTTGACGAAGTGCCACATGGTCGCCAAGTGGCTAATCTATAGTCTGAAAACATTACATTCCAGCCACACAAAATCCAGTTACTTCAACGTTCAATGCGTGTTGGAGGACATGATGACCAGTAATGTATGACATTTTATAAAAGACACCCACTGGATGTGGCACTACGAAATGCACACGGACTTCACGATCGTGTACTGCCAGCAGTGTGATGTCTTTCATCTTTTCTTCTTCTTTAGCCTCTCGTCGTCCATTTTCGTCCATTTTTGGCCTATCCCAATTTCTTCCACGACATCCGATTTTCTGCCTTAGCTATCCAGTTGTGACCTTTCATGTCTTCGTATGTCGTCAACCCAGTGTTTCGGTGGTGCTTTGGTCTGCTGATGTCTTTCATATAATTTCATATATTACTAGTAAACAAAATATATTGCACCCGCAACGGAGATACATTACAACAGACTGACTTTGGTGTGGCTAATTCTTTACTAGATTCCAGTTTGAAGGCCAATGTTTCCGGAGTAGCGCGTGCCATCAAGTGAATGACTTGCTCTTCTTATTGCTACTGTTATAGGAGCTATTTCAGGAATTTACTTACATCTAAATTAATAAAACAAATGACAAAATTTACTTTCATCTGTCCGTATGTTGGTTCTCGCGTCCAGAGTGCCAAGTGCTAGTTTTTTCAAATACGTTTACTTACTCGATCGCGTTAACGTTAACTATAACTTGTATCAAATAAGAGCAGCGCCATCTAGCGTCATCTAGATGGTACTGCTCTTGCTTAATCATAGTCGTAAACGTGAATACAAAAACTCGCACTCGGCACTCAGGTCGCATTTATTAACGAGTCTTGCTGAAACTTTGTAAAAGGTTCTACAATTTTTTTTTTGTCGTCTGCGATTTTGATTCGATAGTATTTCCCCAAAAAAAAGGGGGATGTTTGTTGCGGCACCATTTACCGGCCGATTTTGATAATATTCAGCGGAAACATTAGGTACTAAATTCAAAACAATCTTAAAAATTAGGAGCAAAGCTGGTTAAGAGGTTGTCGAGATAGTTCTTGAGTTGATTTTCAATGTCTCAGTTCGAGACATTCGAGATTTAGATTGTGCTGGCGAGGTATGGCTACTTGCAGAGCCTCTAGTACTTATACCTAACTACCTTTGCCTGTTCTGCCAGTTTTAGAACGTGTCATTAGTCACTTCCGCTAATGTATTCATTATCAGATCTATTACGGTAATTATCTTATCTTTTGTGCGTTATCTTAACACCCTTAAGACTTATGTTAATAAGAACTCATTTAGTTTCATTCTTGAGATGGTAAATGAATGATTTGTGTTGAATAATCAGCATTTAAATGCAATAAAACTCAACGTAGATTGTTCTAAGACAACGTTTCGGTAGCACCACTCACTAAACTACGAGTAAAGTAATCTGAAAGACTAACCCCCGAATACTGAATCGTTTGTTAACTTTGACAACAGATTAATTCTAATACTGCCTTTGTCTGGCACTAAGCAAATGACATAGACTTAATCTGTCGTCAAAGTTGACAAACGTTTCAGTATTTGGAGGTAAAACTATCAGCACCTCTTTACATTTCAAAATGTCAGCAAATTTTGGGCTGCCAAATTTGGTGTTGTTATAAAATAGCAAAAGAGAATCGACACCAATTACCTTTTGTAGACGAATCACTCTTAGAAGGTACGACTCAACAGCTCAACTTTAAATAAGAGATATTTTTTTAAATATTTGTGAATAAACCTAGCTGGTGACTCGTTACTCTTTACCTTGTTACCTATGAATAATTTGTCTATAATGCATTAAATACGTAAGTGTCATATATATTTTACTTACCACATTTTGTTGAGTGTTTAAAAATAAACTTGTAAAGTGTAAATCCTAAACACCTGAACGTGCACGACTGATTCTCTTCCACTTTTGTTACTATTTAAAACTGACTAGAACTTATCACACGTGTTATCGGTTTTTATCTTACTGATCGATAATTTTTATCGGCATACAACACCCACAAAATAGCACAACGCATGTCATGGTTCTGATGAGTATTATTTATATTGCTGTTAGATAGTTAACATTTAACCCTATTTTCATAAAGACAAAAACAAAAATTTATTTAATACAAAAAGACGATATTATATTTAAAAAAAAAAAGAGGTATTTTATTAGTATTCTAATAAAAGTATTCTGCCCAGGAATCAACGAATTTTTGAAGGTCACAGTAATTTTATTAAAATCACAATGTAAAATTTTCGATGCTCAGTGATTTGTTATTTACACCTTCACACTAAGGAAAGTCCGACTGATCTAACCTACACTACAAACAACCTTGAAAACAGATAGGGTCGTGGTTAGTTTCGCTAATTGGATGAAGGCTTTGGAGGCGCCGAAACCTTGATCCAATAAGCGACATTATTTCTATCGCAACTGTTCCGTCATAGTTAGTAGTGCGCGGGTCCGTTGAGGCTTTTGTAATAAAAAGATTTGAACTAACAAAAAAGATGGACGAAGCCCTCTGACGGAACAAATGCCGATAGAGTAAGCCACTAAAAAAAATCGCCCGTTCATTCCTCCAGACACAGATTTGTATGTGTGTCTGGAGGAATCAACTGACGATTTTTTTCATTGCATTCTCGGATTTGTTTACTAAACAGTGTGACGTACACGTACAACCGCAGTTCACCGCAGTTATACATGTACGTCTATGTGTATTAATTGCGTTTAATAGACGAGTCGATCAGCGTCCACATTTTTCTTTTGTTCATGGAAAAAGTTTTGTATATTTTTTTAACTTTTTCCATTACAGCGGATTCCCCAAGAGCCGAGAGGCGACTGCGGGCGGTCGCGTGAGAATGAGCAATTTCCCCTCTCCGCCACGATTTCGATCTGACTTCCTGTCTGGGCAGCGATTTTAAAATTTATAGAATCGCTTTACATGAAATTGAAAAGAAGAACAGCAACATTAATACAAGAACGCGATGGAAAGCACTTGGATATTTGCATGGATTTAAGTGAGTTGGATATTTTATAGTATATATTTATGATGTTAATCATAAATCATGTTTTTTATTATTATTAATATATGTGCAACTCAACGAACACCAGTGTCTATGGATTTTGTAATACTCAACTACAATTTTGTTAACTTAAACGTTTTTTTAAGTTGAGTTGCACATTAAATAATAAGAATAATAATAAAAAACATGATCAGCATCATAAATACATGCCATAAAATATCTAACTCACTTAAATCCATGCAAATATACAAATGTTTTTTTTAAATATATTTTTTTGGAATTTAATTAAATCGTAATCTAGTTAATCTAATCAAATAAAGCTAATAATTGTTTTAAACTATAAAGTGACTAGTTCACCGGTTACGGTGTAAATTGTCAAAAATATGCTTATCACTGCCACGCATTATACATGACTATTATTTATAACTTATATAATGTCAATTTTGGAATATAACTAATATGTATTCAGAAAAATTATAATTGTGTACAATGAGTATTGCGTAGAAATTACCGTTTATTTCAAAGATAGAAATAAATAAATCCACTGGAATGCAACGATTTCTTCATGCGTGCTACCAGAAAACCCACAGCAGTTCCTGGAGAAGGTACTTGCGAGGCGACTACCCTGGAAAACGCAGCGTAGGTATGCCTTTCACTAGATGGTCTCACGACATTGTGAAAGTCGCGGGCAAATGGTGGATGCAAACTGCAAAGTGTCGTTCAGTGTTGCGCTCTAAGAGCAGGCCTTCGTCCAGCAGTGAACGTCTTCAGGCTGTTGATGACTACCTTACCCTATAATGGACCTTCCTCCCGCTTTTATTTTTTCCCGACACCTACAATCTAGGCATTTTCAAGGCTAGAGTAAATACATTTCTTCTACCTTCTGCTCCAACCTCGGCCACACAGGCGAGTTGGTTACTTACCACCAGGCGGGTTGGTGCCCAACGTAGATCTATTTCCACGTATAAAAACAACTAGTCAAGGAATTCTCTTATTCATCATTAAATAACATAACAGAAGCGAAAAATTATTCTTCTAGTGAACTTATCGACTTCAAGAGATTAATAATCCATAGAAAACTGAGAGAAGGTCAAAATAAGGCAACGTAACTTCGTAAGCTTTCCCAGGTCTGTGCAGGATGATTCTGGATCATAGCTGTCCTATCAAACAATGCGATGTTGGAATAACGAGCTCAATTGTATCAAGCCACCTTTTTACACCTGACTGTGCTTAAGAATAACCATCTCACCATAGAGTAGCTAAACTGGAAATGTAATGTGGAAATGAAATGGAAATGACTTGTAAATGTTCAATTACAGGTATAGGTTCATACCTATAATATTTTAGAAACTTTTATTTTTACTGCGTAGTTTTTTTTGATCAGAAATAATCAGACAACCATGATTGTAAGCGTCCACCAAAACCCTAAAATATAGTTATAAATTAACTTTATTTGAGATACATGTTCTCATGATGAGAACATGTATCTCAAATAATAATAACTAATAAATAATAACTAATTAATAATTTCAGACTAGCAGCCGTAATTTCCTTCAATATTTTTATTAAAAAAAGGCAAGTAATAACTTGAAAGTAGTTTTGAAATAAGACTTTGGAAAGTTTATTTCATCTCGATCTTGAAACGAAAGACACAGTTCACAGATCAGGAGTTCAATTCTCGATAAAGTTCCAACTTCAGAGATCGAGTGCCTGATTGCACTGCTTCTTCAAAATTTTCTGCAAATACTTCTTGAATGAAAGTTTTGTACTTCTTCAGCTATTTAACTATTTCTTATACGCTGTCACTACTGCTGTGCTGTTACTTGGATGTTCTGATAAACGCTTGACTTGATGCTAGTTGAGTAAACGCACAAGTGAGGTGATAACCCATATAAACCTTTCTGTCGCAATAAATACATAAATAAATATTGGTGAACGTTTTTAACACACAGCACCACCTAGACCCAAACTAAGCAAGCTTGTACTATGGGAACCAGATAACTGATAGAATACATACTCTTTTTTTTTGTATATACTTACATAGAGTACATAGAAACACCCAGACTAATAAAAAACATCCATGTTCATCACACAAATGTTTGTCCTATGTAGGAATCGAACCCACAACCCACAGCTCAAATCTTCCCACTGAGCTACAAGGCTAGTCAAATGTCCGGTACTTATATGTTACGACGCGGCGCCCGAAGTGGTTGTATGGGAAGCTAAGTAAATGTGCTTTTTTCTTTCTACATATTATTACATATATCGAATCGTTAGGGTAATGAACAAGTCAAGTGTGATAATATCATATAAATTCCACTTAAGCTCGCTAAACCAAACTTAGGCTATTGCTGTCTTTTTAATAGGTAGGTAGTAGGTACACTAACTACTGGGCAAAGTTAGCATACCTTGTTATCTAAAGTAAGGCTTATAACTATCACGTGTGCTGGTGTTTATTAGAACACAGAGACATTTCTTTTGTTTGTATCACTCAGTAGATAGTATTTGTCAAACTAAAACTGCCCCAAACGTTTTTCCACACTTTCTACACACACATATTTTTGTCTATCTTTATCAAGATCGGCTGAATAAAACAGACAGATACAAGAACATAGGGAGATAGGAGCGGAGTTAGTTTTAGTTTTACAAAATTGACATGGTCCAGAAATCTTTGAGAATCCCCAGCTAAGAGGGTTCTCAAAGATTCAAACCTCCTTAGCATTTCATTTGACAGGCAGAAGGGAATTATTGGATAACAAGTCTAGAAATCCCCTTAGTCACTTATTTTATTGCGGCGGAAGGGGATGTGTGTTTCTTGAAACTAGTGACGAAATGGTCAGGTGACAATAATTAAATCCTACAGGGTGCAATTGAGAACAAAAAAAAACGAAGGGGCAAATAAAAGTGAATATGTGATTTTTTGATCCTCACCTCCTTAATTGTGTTTAAGGTGTTTAAGGTAATACTGTTCATAGTCTTTGAAGTAAGCTATACTTATCCGAGTACAGAAAACCTTGTCGCCTATTAATATTTGCTAAAGGTACACAGTCGAAGTTCGCACAACTTTGATGCAGTTTCCTCGAAGTTTCCTGCCGCGACGAGGGTGTCGACCACATTGCGATATCGTCTGGGTTGTAGATAACTTATCTACTGCGGCAAGTAAGTTTCAAGCAGTGAGACTATTTAGGTACGTATTTTTGAAACAACGATAGCTCAGTGGTTAGTCAGGTTAGGTCATTGGTTTTTGACATGATTTTTATTATATTAATTTCTGACTGATTTGTAAGTGTCATGTATTGACGTAGATATGTAATTTGACTGACAGGGATATGTAGTTTTATTTGATTTAGTTTTACATTCATGTGTCTGTGGTTGCCTGAAAAATGAATTTTATTTATTTATTTTATAATTTTTAGTGCGCTCAGATCGCAGCCGCAGGTCGTGCGTGGGTTCAAATCCCAACGATGTACTCGAGTTACCAGTGAACGAAAATATCGCGAGAAAATTCATAGCATGGTGGTAGGGACGTTTTTATTACCTACTCAGCTGGCTAAATATCTACCACCCTCAATCACTTTAGCGGTGCAGCCACAATTGAGCCAGTTCCCAGTTTATTCTTATTATTTAAATATGTTCTATTAGCGATACTGGTTGCGTGATAAAAGCTTGCGCACTACTTAAAAAGTTACCCTGTATAGGTGTGGTCACCAGCCGAGTATAATGTTTTTCTGGAATATATCCGTCATCTAGCCGAGCATCCAGCAGATATTATACTATAAATATTAATATTCCACTAATATTATATTATAAATGCGAAAGTTTGTTTGTATGTAAGTATGGAAGTATGTACGCATGTGAGTATGTAAGTATGTGAGTATGTAAGTAGGTAAGTGTGTAAGTATGTAAGTGTGTTTGTTCCTGTTCAACTCTGTAAAGGCTGAAGGGATTTGAATGAAATTTGGTATGGAGGTAACTTATGCCCTGGATTAACTACTACGTAGGCTTTTATCTCGGAAAAATATTCATTTTCTGTAAAATAGCGGGTGAAACCGCGGGGCGAAGCTAGTATTTTAATAATTATATTATATTACTAGCTGCGCCCCGCGGCTTACCCAAAGTATACCCGACTGCTCAAGGAGGGTAATGTTCTAGGCGTGTGTTCAACCGATTTAACTAAGTTGTGACAGACTAGTCGCAAAAAACGTCTGGGCGCTGGATGTCCCAGTTAAGTTAATATTTGCAGCAATAAGAAAATAATCAAAATTCTTTGTTATAACATTGGTTATGACTCATAACATAATTCACTAATAAAAGATTTTAGTAGACTGTTATCGACATCAAAATAGGTATTTTTATGATAAGTATCATAAATGTAATCTGAGAATGAGCATTGAGTAGAGTATGATTCAACCTTTACGTTATGTAAATGAATTACTTTTAAAAGTTACTTAAAAAAGTTATCAAAAACTATACTTATATTATCAGATTTTGATCAAAATTAATTCTTAAAATTGTAACAAAATGATATTATTATCTATTATTAAAGATATTATATGATAATATATGAGGCTTATGCTCTGCAGTGGGCTGAATAAGCTGCCAATGATGATGATAATGATATGGGCAGGCCATATCACTCGAGGAACCGATAACCGGTGGGGAAGAAAGGTTCTTGAGTGGCGACCATGAACCGGAAGACGCAGCGTAGGTAGGCCTCCCACTAGGTGGACCGATGACATTGTGGAAGTCACGGGCAACCGGTGGATGCAAGTGGCCCATTGTCGGTCGGTGTAGCGCTCTAAGGGGGAGGCCTATGTTCAGCAGTGGACGTCTTATGGCTGATAATGATGATGATGATATTATTGTCACAATGAATATTGTTCATACTTTATTTAGATAAGTTATTTGACTGATCTTCTTATACATGATTTTAATTTAGTTTTTTTTTTTTTTTTTTATTACCGACGACATAGCCGACACCGACATAGCTCTCAGGGTTTGCATGCAGCAGGGCTAGTACGGGCACCGGGATAAAATTTTGTCCACCATATTTATCCCGCGAGAACGAGACGGATGTATCCACATTCTAGCTTTGTCACGTTGACGCGAAGACAAAACGGGTGGACATAACTTTATGCCGGCGCCCGTGCTAGGCCTGCTGAAGTGGCAATGGGCAGGCCACATCGCTCGAAGAACCAATAGGTAAGAATGGTTCTTTAGTGGCAACCACAAGCTGGCAAAGCAGCGTAGGTAGGTCTCCCACTAGGTGGGCTGACGACATTTTGATGGTAGCTGGTAGCCGTTGGATGAAAGTTGCAAATTGTCGTTCAGTGTGGCGTCTGTGTGGCGATCTAAGGGGGGAAGACTGTGTTCAGCAGTGGACGTCTTCAGGCTGTTGATGATGATGATGACCAAGCAAGGCAAGGCAAGACGAGGTCGCGCGCGTGTCTCGCTGAGCATTCCTTGATAAAGGTCACCGAATGTGATCGAAACTATAGTCGGAATAACCGACTCAATTTAACGTGAGTATTCCCGTTTTATTAAAACAAAATGATGATGACCGTTTAAATTATACTATATATCTAGCAGGTACGAAGGCTTTGAAGGAGAAGTACCACGCCTTTACTAGTTATGCAAATGCCGATCAGTAGTGTGCAAACATAACTATATTCCGGATTGAAGAGCAATGTTTTCTGTGTAATTAATGAGAATAAAGACATTTACCATCTAATATCTCAAATTGACGAGCGAAGGTCAATGCCACGCAGTGTTTTGACCTGCTATATTACAGTCAAAAAACCTGGGCGACGTTGTTATGGACAAGCTTGTCTCTTACCATCACGCGAGCAACTTGCTTGTCAATCAGTTTTATAAAGGTACCTGATATTTTCAGAACTTTGATGCATAAGATTTGACTAGAATGCATTATGGAATATAAAATAACTTTACTAGATTAAAATTCTATGGTTTATTTTACATTATCATTCATCATTTTTAGGTTAAAAATGATGAGGATACCTAACCCTGGAGATGGAGCCTTAAAGTGGTCGGTTTCAGTTCGCGCATAATTTTGGTCGGATTCAACACGTAAGATATCGATTTTATAGAAATTGTATCTCTTGAGATAGAAATGTTTGAGCCTATGATCTGTTTACAATCCGCTTAGCGGCCCCCGCCCGCCTTGCATCCGGCGTCTGGCGGAAACGGATCTAGGGCGGCGACTGCGGAAGCCTCAGCAAGCTCTGATATCGCCACTACGCCGCTAAACTGCTAGCAATTATCGTCTATGCGACTGACGACCGGTAGCATAACTTCAATAAGTAGATTATTTAGGAGAATAAATCACATTGATTTCATTCGAGTTGATTATGAGAACAGTTGGCAGATTGAAGGACGGTAATTGTCAAGCCACGAAGTAAGATATGGGTGACAACGGCGAAGGACCGGAAGGAATGGAGCACGTAATATAAAAGTACCAATAATTAAAAAAAAAAAAACTGGCTTCAAAATGTAGTCTGTCACTTCAGGCATACAAAGGAATCCAAAGACAGGGGAGTTTTGGCGGGAACGTGAAGAAGTCATGTCGCGTCATTATGTTATTTTCCAAAACTTGTGTTATTTCGAGTGTTAATGTGTAAAAATTGTGGATTTTTATTCATTAAGTGTTCGTGACCGTGCATGAGTGTTGGTGAACAGTATAATGTCGTGAAACGTGACTTTTCGTGCTGTTTCCAAAACTCCATAGAAACCCTTAGTAAAGTCTCCACTACTTTACTGGGGTGTGACTTGGACTTGACCGAGACTTACTTTACTTGACTTAGACTATGACTGAGACTTGTTTTAATTGTGAAATACTTTACTTCACTACAAATATTACAAAACTTGACACTGGCTAAATACACAACGTGTGTAGCCAAAATTTAAGAGAGAAAAAAAACCAAAGACACCTTACTTGTCTAAATTGATCAGCCGCTTTAGGGCAATATAGGACCAGGAACACACAAACATACTTACACAATCTTACTTAGTAATTAGTTTTTTACTTACACACATACACCCCAGAAACATTAGCCTCCTTTCTGTGATTTATGTGACATTTTTTTAAAATTATAATTCTGAAAATTAACGAAAGGGCTACGAGGGCAACTAAAAATAAAGATAGTGAATACTTAATAAGTTGTTATTTGATGTTAAAAATTAAATAAGTGTAGGGGGATTTCCGGATTTCTTCCGGGGATTATTGGAAAAAAAACCACAGAAATAAAATAAATGGTTTGGTGATTTCTATACTTTTTGTCCAATAATCCCTTTCACCTATGCTATGCTAAGGGGATTTTTAGAAAAAAACAACAAAATCCCCCTCGCAGGGGATTGTCTAAGAGGATTTCTACAGCTTTTTATTTCAATATTTTTTTTTTAATTTTAAATTGTTGTACAGAACAAGATTCAAAAATAGATAACAAAAGTTTCTCTATCCACTACTTCACGGATCCATGAGAGGTCGATTGCTATTTGATACAATCAGTCCTCACATTTCTGGAGTAAGCCTTCTTGGGCAGTCGGGTAAAAAACTGCATTTTTTTCAGCTTAGCTCCTTAAGTATAACAAAACAGAGTTATGCCTACAATCATTCAAGGCCACAAATTTTCTTTAATCGAAAACGCAAAATAGAATAAGAAAATCAGACTTAGTACACTACTTACCTATTAGTACTATTCGATGTGCAAACCATAAAATTCGCAATATGCAAATATTGACCTAAGCTTGTAATACACGAGTTTATACCAAACAGTAACAGCCGTTCGGATATCCTTAATGGGCAGCCTCCATCCACCATACATGAGGTTGATGTGTTGCAAAGAAGAATTAATGTCCTACGTACATATAGCACCCACGACGCGCTGAAAGCATAATAACATTGTATGCCAGATTTATTGTGAAATATAACGCAAATCTCATCTCTCGGGGCATTTTTTCCACAAGTTATGGTTTCATAAGCTTTCTTAAAGTTACGGCTAGTCTTTGTTTATAAGCACAGCTTATATTGTGTTGTAAGTGAACTTATATTTATTCATAAACTGAGCCTTTCGGCCATTTTTAGTAATTTGTAAGAAAACAACTGAAGCAGACAAAGTATTAAATTTCTAGCATTTTGTGAAGACAAACACTTTTTTAGAGTTTCGAAGTTGCTAACGAAATTTATATTAGTATTTACGAGATAGTCTACCCGTGAACTACGACCAGAGTAAAGTGGCTCTAACCACACAAAGTCATAAAATAACAAGTCAAAACAATCGAACTTAGGCTTACACAATATTAAAAGTATGTTTAATACATTTGTCACAAAAAAGAGATAGCGAGTATATTATCGTAATATGATATCAAGGCATATTTTGGATCGCATGTATTGACGAACGTACATCTTGTGCTTTTCACAGAGTGAGAACGACTGAAGCAAAGTGAGCGCCGTCGTTCACTTTTCAGTCTTCAACATTCTCTTACTTGGCCATTCACTACATTATCATTCATTCACTTCATTCATTACTTCTCTTACTTCTCTTATACATTCATTTTAGTTTGGTCGAAGCCCGTGAACATTGCGCTCAGCTACATATGGTATGAGCAGCCGCTGGCTGTACTCTCGCAATTACGTATCCGGAACACAAACATTTTGCAAATGGTCGTAAATATCCCGTGAGTACTAATTAAATATTTGTGAAATAATCATCATCATCCTTAGCTGGAAGACGTCCATATATGAAATAAAAGCATCCCCCTTAGAGCGCCATACTGAAGGACTATCTGCCATTTGGTAAGTAGACCGACGACATTGTGAAAGTCGCGGGCAACCTGACGATGCAAATGACAGATTGTGAAGTATATAATATAATATTTGTAAATTTTATTATTAATAGTTAAAAATTAAGGAATATTAATGCATGCTGTGCTTCCTTAGATATATAATGCATTTTGTTTAAATTTAGTGTAAGATTATGGTGTTAGAATTAATGTTGTTATAAATGTGAATAATAAATAAATAAATAAATATTTTTTATAAATCTTTGTTTTATTTGTAATCTATCTGTATCTTATTTGTATTTGTCTCATTGTAAAAGTCTAGAGATAAAAGTTATTTAAAGCTATCTAATTTAATAGGCTAATTAAGCTTTAACTACTTTTACTATGGGTGGGATACTATGGACAAAATGTATGGGACAGCTGTTTTTTTTTTCTCGATTTCAGGGTTGGTCTCATAGTAAAAACAATCATGAGAACAATGAGCCCCTTTCCTTCCTTCATTTTCCTTTAGCATACCCTTTCCTTATAACCCTGTTTCGTTTTAACGATCTCTAATTTCAAGACACGTGCCCAAAATGGTAGTCACTCTAATAACCTCTTCAATATATCTTATCAAGTCAGACTCATAATATACTTACCTGTGAAGAGAATAGTAAATTGACACGTCCGCCTGTAGTTCGTACTTATTAACAGTAACCCAAAACTCTTCGGTGTAGTTTCCAAGGGTATCTTAGTGTTACCGACAACCAAGTTTTAACAAATTCGTCACCAAACTTTCGAGCCAGAGCCTTAATTAAGATAACGTTCTAGTGGCGGCGAGGATCCCCGTGCCGTCGTCAGGAAACTTGAAGTTTTGCAGTTTCGTGTTTGTCTTAGACAACTTGGCCAGTGAAGTAACTAGCCAAACAAACTGGGCCCTGTCGGCAGAACTCCGATTTAAGCCAGGCTTAGCGTCCAAATTAAATGCTGGGGCACGTTTCGTTTCGTCGTCCGCAGAACGCTCTCAACGCATTCACGTGGCAGCCCGCAAGGGGTTATGAACCTAAAAAACAATTTAGTTTTGTACTTTCTGTTTGTGCGGATTACTGGTTGACTACACTGCATTTAAACATACACTGCATTTTGTGTTGTGGTAGGACTCTTTTGCAGAGCCGCCTATGGGGAAATGTGGTTGTCAGTTATTCAAGCCAAGTAGCCGTGTGCAAACATTCCGGATTGCAAGGTAATGTTTCCAGCAAAATTATTTGGCAAAAAGATGTTTAGCATCTAATATCTCAGGGTGACGAGCGCAGTGTATTGTCGTGCATGGTTTGGGACTGTTGAAGTTTAAACTTCTGGGTGGTACTGAACTGCAAGCATGACACTTAATATCAGGTGAGCCATTTGCTCGTCTCATCTCTCAGTATCATACATGAAAAATAAAATGTTATCGCAGACTTGAACACCGTGGCAAAGACCAAAGACGAAAGGCCAGAGACCTGCGTATAATGAAAGAGGATCACAATCTCACGACTTATAGATTAAAAAATGAACGTGTGTGTGGACCGAGAGCGCAAACTCGAATTCGCTAAATAAATAGCCAAGTTTTTAGTAAAAGTCTTAAAACGATTGTAAAAATTAATGAGTCTGGTGCAAGAGGCTTTTTACCGTAGATTATTTATTACACCTTATCGGTGTATCGCCCATTTTACTAAGACGCCGATACGGCGCATCGCGAGCGTCTTGGGTCTTTATGCCAACATTTTTAGACCGTGATTAGGATAATTCGGTACGTGTCGATTCGGTTGTATCGCTCTCTAACTTAAACTGACAGGGCTAATAGTGGTATCGATAGATATAATAGATTAACGGGTCGTTGCGCTAGCGGAGTAATTAAGTGGGAATCGTACTTTCATCGCGTTCGTCTCATTATTTTACTTTTCTGTATTCACATATTTTGGATTACAATCCAGTTCAGATTTTTAGTTATAATTTTGTATAACTTATGAAGAAATTGAGTGATATCTGCTTTGTGTATCATACCTAAGTAAATAAATAAATACCATTTATTTGAAGTCTAAGACGTACCTAAAAATCTAGTTAAAGTAAGTATCTGCATAAAAATATGTATATAAAACTTTCCAAAGAAAAGCTTCTATAAAGCTAATACTACATTAGGCGAACAACGCCGCAAGTACGCCAATGCCGATCTGGACACTCCAGTTCTGGCACCGAGCAATGTCGTGAACTATGCACAATTGTAACATTTAAGACGATAGTCTTTCCGCGAGGTTTTGGCGCATTCGCTATTTGACTGCTTTCGCTCAGCTATACAATTTCTATATAATGTTTCTTTTACGTGCAATAGAGAGAGAATTAGTGAATTTTCCTAACTTTGGTGATTCGTTTTTGGGGTAGTCTGTAATCACCTCCTAAATCTTAACAAAATCTTTTGTTTGTGGTGTAAATGACTACTGTACTGTGTGCCGCTATGTTTTGTTTTTTCAATAAAAAATAAAATAAAAAAATGTTTATGGTATTCTAATAACAACTACTTTTCTTCGTGGTATTTTCGACGCATCGCATTATCGATAAATTAAGTGCCTATAACAACGAAGATATTACGAAATAAAAAAAAAATACAAACATACAAGCATAGTTTTCCACAGTGTAGATAACATATAAAAAAACATCGAAATCGGATAACATTTAGAGGTGGACTACGTTTTTTGTATGGACGAGACGATATACTCTCTACTAAAGGCCGATGAGCCCATACATTTTATATGGGAATAAAATGTTCATATTCAGTCATTTCATTAGATCCACGTAGGTAGCGTGGATGCAATCTTGCATACTACTATTTGCCTTATTAAATGTATGAGCTTGTTGGCATTATGTAGTTCTACCTTAAATGTTGCAATTACGTGTAGTTTATAACATCACTCGGTCTAAATAAACCGCTGAAAAAAAACTTATCTCAGCTTAGACGTAAAAGCAAACAGTAGAACACAAACAGTAGAACACAAACACCAAACATCTAAGTTCGCGAATGTAAGCAAGTGCGTTCGGTTAGTAGCGATATAACTTATACGGGTCCCAAAGTTTCGTATTAAGCGAGTAACTTAAACATCAAAGCAACTTGTGCTCTCGGGTCTCATACCTGCTGACAATTTCAATAACCAACTTAGTCGTATAGCCGCCAAATAGTTGTTGCGAAATAATTTCTTGAGACAGACCCGCGTGACTTGACATAAGCTGGTTTCTGTCGCGCTAAATTCGATTTTTCTTGCGGGTTTTGTGAATTTCATATTAATTAATTAAATTATCGTGGGTTAATGAAAACTGATTTTGCCATCATAAATAGGTTTTATCAACAAATAACGGCTGAATTTTTTTACTTTAGCTACAAATGCACAAAAATAAGTACTGACTCCATTGGTTTTTAGTTTAGATAAAAAACATAGATTGACTTTTACGTCTGTTTTTGGTTTGTGTAATTTATTAATACGATATATTAAATCGCTAATTCAGTTTTTATGAATTCAAGATGAATACTTGAGTTGTAATTGGCAAAAAACGCAATAAGCATTTGATATAATATAAAGGCTGTTACTAAAAGGTGCAACAATATTTAAAGGTATGTATGTACTAATCATTATGAACAACTTTTGCTATGGGACCAAACCTGAAATCAGCTGTTAGCCGTACATTTTGTCGAGTGTCATTGGCATTTTTCTATGAAACTGCATATTAAAAGTTGTTTATAATGATGAGTACATACATACCTTTCAGTATTGTTACACATTTCAGTAACCTTGTATACTTCTGGCTTTTTGGTGAAGGAAAACATAGTGAGAAAGCCTGCATATTTCCGTAGAAGAAATTCAATGGCGTATGTGAATTTGCCAGCTTTGGGCCAGCGCAGTGGGTATGGCCCAACCACCCTCCAATGGTTGGCCGATATCCCAGCAGTAGGATTTTAAAAGACTGATGCAGATACAATAAATATATGGCGCGCTGATCGAAAGAGTCATACTTCATTCGTTCTGTTAAACACTGTTATAAAGTATTTTCAAGCATATTTTTTGTGGTCGTAACATTTAAAAATGGAAGACATTGTAATGACAAAATCTACGAAAACTATATTTACAAGTACGTACGACTTATGGGTAGTCATAGTCATAGTCATAGTCATAGTCATAGTCATAGTCATATTCATAGTCATTTAATTTGTAAAGCCAATTTACACGTTAAACTTAATAAATACAAAAACATATTTTGGCATATTAAATTAAATTTAAATCATTTAACTTAGAAATTTATAAAATTCGTCATAGCTGTAGAATGCTTGCTCAATAAGCCAACGGTACGAACTTGTACAGTTGGTACGTAAGCCCTTAGTGAACGTATAACTATTATATCAGAGTTTGTATGAGAAACACGTTTTAGTTAATCGGATCATAGGTTTTCGCGGAAGATCTAAAGTGTACGCTTGCGTTTAAGAGGATTGAACATTATTTATTGCTGTTCTTGAAGTTTCAGGGCGAAACTTGTAAAATATATTATTTGAATAACATAGTCTTGTAAGTACATACAATTATTTTAAATTCCGGTACGCAGAATGCTTTTAATCCTTATGCTTTAGATGAATATTACTCGAATTCTCAAGTGTTAGTGAAAAGATAATGCAGAAATGTGACCAATTGTCTAAATATTTAAAACGATACCATTTGTATGCAAATGTTAGTAAATTTTTAACCTTGCTTTTATTAGTGTACAGCATGTGATGCGGGAAGATGCTGATAGCATTGATATAATATTGATTCATTTTAAATATATTCAAATTTAAAGCCATGTAAATGTTGATCATTTCTTTGTATATTATTTGATCACGTTTATTGGCACGACCTTCTAAGTTATCTCGCTCATGCATTGTTCAAGACAAAATCACGAAGTGCGAATTACCGAAAAAAAAAAATACTGTTGCGTCTGTTCACAATACATTTTATTTTTTTAAAGTATATTTTTTAAAAATATTTTTTAGATTGTCAGAGGAGATTGAAAAATCGTTACCTTAAGCTTTAAACAATCATAACATACAGTTTTTGAAAATTGAAACTATCTAAAAAAAAATACAAAGTGTTGATAGGTATAGTCATGCGACTATACCCCGCAAGTCACCACATGACTACAATACCAACGCTTGACAATAAAATGTGTTCTTTAAAATGATAAAAGCAGACAAGTTTCGATTGATTCAAATTAAAACCTCTTCAAAGCTCAAGCTTCATTATGACTCCATTGGATTTATCTTCAAGTAACCAACAAAAGCTGCAAAGACGGTCCAAAGTCTCCGCTGATAGATATTCAATTTCTACGTTTTGTCAGCAATATTCAAATGGGGTCCTCGCGGAAATATTGCCCCGTAGCCTGTATGCAAATTCTATTTGAAATGCGAAAGTTTCCGGAACCGACGAACCTTCAATCGTGAACGCAAACAGTTTCTATAAGATTATGTACAAGATGCTCCTTCTTGAGTCAATATTGACTTCAGTTGGGCCCGGAGAAGACCCGCTGAAGGAAATGGCGAGGAATGCTTGTGAAACAGTATACAAGATTCAAACCAACGCGCATGCAATAAGTTATTGTGAGTTGTTTTATCTTGACTTCTCGCAAGTAAAAGAACTATTAATTAATCTATATACATATAAAAAAACAAGCTCTTTTATAGTAATCAACCATAAACAGTTGATAATAGTGACTAACTTCTTATGATAGTGACGTGAAATTTGAAGCCATATCTACTCTTTAAATGGTCTAAGGGAAAACAAGAACGGATTTTCCGAAATTCCACCTCGAAAGGCGTAAAATGGACCCCCAAAGTTTGTAGATACGGAATTAAAATCTTTTTTCATGCTAAACCAATGCAACTGGATTTATGTACCAATCATAAAAAAGTAAAGACAAGCATGTCTCAGGCTTTTTCGAAAATCAATCTCCAAAGAGGTGAAATGGGGTGTCAAATTTACTGTGGCCTATGTGAGCGAAGCCATGCGTGCAAGACGCACGGTTTCGCTACATAATATGCTAGAACTGCATAATAGTGCTTAGTCACTGCTTAGTCTGACAAATTAGCTTGTGAAAATTTTCATCTTTGGCCTTTGACCAAGGGCCTTTGTTAAGCAGTGGTAGTCGCCTGGGACCCTATTCCTGTGCGCTCGAGATTATCTCGGTGACTGTCTCTCTAATTTAAAATTTAATGGGAGTGAGTGAGAGAGAGATAAATATGTCATTTCTCCGAATAGGGGCCCTGGGGTGATGATCTCGATGAAGTGTGGAGTGTGTATGAAATACTTGTGGCATATAGTACTTGTGTTTTAGCTTGAGCAATACTTACGAATAAGTACTGTATTAGGTAGAGATAGCAAACCAGATACAATTCTAATCTTGACATTTGATACTGCTAAGTTTATTCTATGTTAGAACTCGTAAAGCGACTTGTACGTTTTGTAAATTCACGGATTTATTGTCTAGCCCGGACCCTGACTATTTGCGGACAGATATTGCATTCTCGTAATAGTTTGTACTTATCTGAAAAAGTAAAATTTACCTATGACAGAGATGTCAATACAAGCTTTATAATTATTTAACGTAAATCACGTTAAATAATCGTACTTAATCAACCAAAATTACATAAGCCGAGGATTAAGGAGTCAAACCGAAGAAAAGTGTTTCTATTTTCTGCCCCGTGTCAGTCATGTACATCAGAGATGTTATTTTGAGATGTATGTTTTGTTATTAATACACTTATTTCTCTAATAGTTAACAAAACAAAAAATAGCGATACCTTTGTACAGATCTTGGACAGATTTCCTGACTTAGGTGTAATTAGTTTTGATTTTTTTACTAACGCGCAGTAACGTTCTTTTTTAGTCTATACGCAGAAATGTACATCTTTGTTGTCACATATATATATTTATATATAACGTCGTCAAAAAAGGATCTAAAAACATGGAAATCAAGTAATAATACCTGCATAGTGCACAAACTCTTTATAAATGACAAGTGTACAATTAGCGTCGTCCCGCAGTCGAATAACGAAGCTCGACTCCTCTCATCACATGCATCTTGACTCACTGAGCTTATTACAATTTCAACCTTACTGCGATACCACTGATGTGCAAAAATTCACCTTATTAGAACCGCCTAAGAGTTATTTATGTGTAATTTATAGTGCATTTAGGCTGATTTTTCCTTAAGTATTCTTCAGTGGATGTTGCACTTGCGTCCCTCACTATAGTGGATCTGCTGAAGGGTACTCCAGTTTTGAAGTAGGTATACATGCCGCAGGCAAACTTGCCTTACCAAGTTGGTTTCGATTGGACTGAAAAATCTTTGGCATTGGATAATTTTGAACTCTGTTGAAAGGCAAAACTTTTCTTAAAGAGGAGCAGATATTGGAAACAATAAAAAAAAAAAAATTAACAAGTAATATTCTTAAAACTAGTAGTTCGTCTCAAACTGAGACCTCGCGATGTGCCGCTTTAAAAACTTAGCTCGTAAAGCTCGTTTTGAGACCTTCGCTTCAGTCGATAAAAAAAAACAAAATACTCGACTGCAAAATATATCCTATATCATTCTGTAACGTAAAGAGGAATCTAACGACACCTCATTCGTCTAAATTGGTCAAGCCGTTTAAGCTAGAGGACTTATAAGAACAGACAATCGTACTTACAAACACCCCAAAAAAACTTGCCCGCCTTCGGCAGGGTAAAAACAAAATAAAATAATTCTTGGGTCTTGTTAGATACGAGTAACATTGAGAATATTATTTACAAGAACAAAATATGATGTACAGATAAATACAATAAGATCTCAAAATGATAACAACAGAAATATAATACTTGTTGTTACAATAAAATACAAATGTATGTAGGTAACCTTGTTTTAATATAAATGTACTAGTACCTAGTTCTGCGAACAGTAGACCTCATGAGCACAAACTTTTTTTCACAACCTCACGGCCTTATTATCTATTAATCAATCATTTATTTTTACCAAAACTTAGCCTATTATTTATATTTTGTTTTAATAAAATGGGAATACTCACGTTACATTGAGTCGGTTATTCCGACTATAGTTTCGATCACATTTGGTTACCTTTATCAAGGAATAGTGGAACGTGAGTATTCCCGTTTTATTAAAACAAAATGTATCAAAACCACGTCAGTTATTACTTACATGTAGATAGGTAGATAGGTAGGTGTAGGTAACTCGAACATTTTATTAAACTTACTAGTACATCACATTTATACTACACTTGTACAATTGATTTTATCGCACTACGCGACCTATGTTCAGCAGGAGGAGACCTATCATCAGCAGTGACATGTTGACGCGACCCAAAGCCGAGGGTTATGATTTTGACCGTTATGTATTGTATGTTCATCTGTTCACTCATTACTTTTTTTTTTTTCCTCGTAAGAAGATTTTGGCGTCGCACGTTTTATGCATTTGCCAGTGTCATATGGTTATATATATTCAAGTTTTGTTAAATATTATCATACAAGTCATAGTCACAGTCAAAAGCGAGCAAATCAAGTCACGGTCAAGTCCAAGTCATGCCCCAGTAAAGTGGTGAAAACTTTACTAGAGCCTTCTATGAAGTTTTGGAAACAACACGAAAATTCACGTTTCACGACATTATACCATTCACCAACACGCGTGCATGTTCAAGAACACTTAACGGGTAAAAGTTCACCGTTTTTACACATTAACACTCGAAATAACACAAGTTTTGGAAAATAATAAAATGACGCGACATGATTTCTTCACGTTCCCGCCAAAACTCTCCACTCATTACTTCTAAACTACTTATCATAATTTCACAAATGAGGTATTGTTGGAGGCGTCTCCATCGTTCGCTAGTTATAGATCTCAGTTATAGGCTATGCGAAGTTACTTTAAAATGAATATGGCGCCTTTTAGAAAACATGGGTACCCAATGAAAAGGCTATTTTAAGGCGTTTTTTAGTGTTTCAACCTATATTTTGTTATCTGGACAACCCTCAGAAGAGAAAAAATTGTTTACTTCTAGATATATATTATTCTGTGGGCTACTTTTACTGTGGGCTATTTGCTTTTTTATTTTATTTTTTTATATTGTGGGACTAATTCTTCACCGATTTTACTCATAATCGAATTTTGTGTTTATAATATTGAGGACCGATTGTTTTTGCCAAATATTGTCAACATCGGCCGGTAAATGGCTTTTGTTTGTTTGTTTGTTTGAAATACCACTCTAATCAAAAATCGCCGACGACAAAAAATCTATGAAATTGTACAATTGAGTTTGTGCAAAAAAAACTAAAGTAGGTACGAGGGTAGGCTGATATCCCAGCAGTGGGATGTTTAAAAAGGCTGATATAGATAGATAGGTACTAGTTATATTGTAGAGTAGGCATTCAACATTATAGGTGTAGCAAAATTATAACTAGATAGTTACATTTTAGTAACATTTTACGCATAAATAAGTAAATATATTTTTTTCCTGTAAATATATCAAAGATAATTTAAAAAAAAACAATAAAAAACAATAACTAAACAGGTATCTATAATGAACAATTTTATAAAATGTTACTCTTGCTAGGTACGGCGCCTTAATTTTCAACGGAATTTGGATGAAAAACAATTTCCTTCATGAAAACCAATTATTGCAACCAAAACATGGTTATAAAACCTGTTTTAAACTCAAAAAAATTTGTAAAATAAGCGTCACAGAATAAACAATGTACATACAAGCAGATGGGAAAACATTATCCTCGACTGATATTAGGTAAAATATTTACCCTCGAAACCGTGCGAGCTAACATTTGTTTCTCATTACGCCGACCGTCGCAACTCTATTTGATCTATGTATGTAAAAATACAGAAAAAAAATAGTTGATAAAAATTTCGAAAAGCGGGAGTAGGGTCCAGATACAGCCTTGTAGTAATAAAAGCATTGAGCGTTCGGGCCGGTACCGTGTTGCTCAATGAATGAAACTGATTCCAGACAAAAAAAGTACTTAGTCCAAATAGGTTAGATACGTTTCGAAAAGTTTCTATCTCCAACAAGAGAGTGGCTAGTCACAAAGGCTGCTTGCACTCCCCATACGTATTCTAATGCAAATTCTATTGAAATGCCCTCCTATTGTTATCACACCCAGTTCCAGAGAAAAAGTTCGTATTCATACGTCTGAGGTACTAATGGAAGGAATTCTCAGGGCACATTAACTTTATTAATGCCAGTTTCTTTTAAATTTTTTTTTTCTCTTAAGTATAACTCCACACTTTATGTATTTACCGAGTGTTAGGTAGTGTAAGATTTTTTTATGCAGCTGAGTGATGAAATGTTCAAGTACCTTGTCTGATGGTAAGCGTCGCGCTTGCTCATTAAAGTTTAGTGCCACCTGGAAAAAAAATTGTAAACCTCAAGTTAAATAAATAAATAAAGATAAATATTTTAGAAAAATATTTGTAGCTTAAGCGCGCATTTTAGTGTCGTGTAGCACCTACACTAAGAATTACTTCTTGTGTCGTAGGTGTCTACAAAGGTTCCTAATCAACATTATTAAAAGAGCCGTAATTTAATTGAACCGTTTCAAACCGTGCGCGACAGTGCACTGCACTAGTCAACATGATATAACATACTTATATTAGATAGAAAACATACCTATCCTGGTTTGGTAACCAGCGCTCCGGTACATATCAGCGCGCTTATCTTCTTCGAAACGTTCGTGATTCTGATTGCGAGAGCATGCCATCTCGCTCGTACCAACTTAGTCGCGCTATGCGCGGTCCCGCTCGCGCAACTCTCGAAATCGCTTTCAGAGTTACGGGATAAGCCCACTTCAATATTTTACATGAGTGATATTATACTTTTTATACATTCTTGGTGTGCATGGAGTGTACTAGTTCCAACTAGGAAAACTTGATACACAAATAATTTCCGCTGAACAGAGTTGGTTGGTAATTTGTGACGTAGACTTAATTACAACCTTTGAAGATTATTTTTTCTTCTTTGACACATCCATTACATATAATTTGAGTGCGACGTGAATAATAGACATTAGCATAAGACAACAATTTTAATCAACCAAGTGTTGTTTCTCTCAAAACAAAATTTAAGTTGAAATTGCTCGACACTTAAATTCGTTCGAAAGTTACGTTAGGTTAGGGTCGTTATACACAGGGGTTACCGCACACTCTCACACGAGGAGGCCAGCGTCTTCGCCGGGTGCCTTCCGTGGGATCTGGAGGCCGAGGACCTCTCTTCGGTGTTCTGGCGTAGGGCGCAGGCACGAGGGGAGGACTTTCGCCCTATTCCGTGCGAGGTGCAGCGATGGAGGACGGACGCCAGGGATACTGCTCTGGAGTCCTGGATCCTGGTCCTGGTTCTAGTTGGACGTGAATCTGCGGAGGGGGGATGAAACCATTCGATTTCTCGAAGCAGTTCGGCCCGTACTCGAGGAGTGGGTCCATCGAGGGCATGGGGCGCTGACCTTCCCGTTGACGCAGGTACTCACGGGGCATGGATGCCTCGGGAGGTACCTGTGCGACGTGGCCCAGAGGGAGGCGACCCCGGTATGCTACCAGTATGGCTGCGTGGAAGAAACCGCGCAGCATGTGCTGGAGGTTGGCGACGAGGCGTCATGGGAGGCGATGGTCTCTTTCTGCGAGGTCGTGACGGGGAGCCTGCGGCGACGGATGCGGGGGCAACCGTCGTCTCCCTCTCCCAGGGCCCCCCAGGAAGTGGACGGCGAAAGTTTTCGCTAAAGATGGACGGGGGGAACTCCCCTTCCGAGGTGGGTCCAACCTGGCGCAAGGGCGGCAAAACAAGGCTGCGGAGAATGCGTGAGCGATTCCGCGGCTCTGTTTGCATTCCGACGCCGACGGGACACCGTGGCGTTTTTAGTCGGTAGGGGCGTCGCGTCTCATGTCTTATGCGACATCGAGTCCGACATAACCCGTCCGCCTACCCAGCGGAAGAGTATGCATAAATGCATTTTCCCCAAGTACAAAAAAAAAAAAAGAGCCGTTACACACAGCGCCGCGGCGGCAGCGGTCTGTGGTGCCGCTGCATTATGTCACCCTATGTGATATGTGTACACGGCCTTACGTATGGAACTTGTGCTCGTATTTACGCTCTCTATAAAGGAACAAACTTCAAGCTAAGAAGTTCCTTAAGAAACATTCGAAGTGCCTAAGTTAATAAAAGGATTGTCACAATAAATTATAATGATTCGGCAAAATATGAAGTATTGAACCTAAATTCTTATCCATACCATTAACTAACGAAAAAACTTTCGTACGATAACATCACAAGTCACAATATGATAAAAATTATATAAATTATTTTATTCAAATTTTAGTGATTTTCTTTGGGCGTGAAGCGTGCGCGTCTCTTCACAAAAGAACAATTAAATGAAAGTTATTGTGGATATATTTTTCCAGACAAACTTTTATAAAATCCGTTATTGACACTGTACGCTGATCAAAATGAGTCCAAACTCCATCAATCTACGGTTACTTACTGAGGGGTTCCACCTTCCGTATCCATCATAAGATCAGTGGGCTTATCCCGTAACTCTGAAAGCGATAGCGAGAGTTGCGCGAGCGGGACCGCGCATAGTGTGACTAAGTTGGTAAAGCGAGATGGCATGCTCTCGCAATCAGAATCACGAACGTTTCAAAGTTAGAGGATAAGCCCGCGGCTCGCAGTCATAACATTGTATTGTCATCGGAACTTGACACGCAAGCAAAATTTCAACTCAATTAAACACGGGAAACTAAATTGGTCTAAAATTCAGTTGCAAGATTTTAACTTAATATACATACATACAGACATTGCAAGTTAAATAAAAGCTTGTAAGAAATCTGATTTGCTAACATATAATTTTTTGAAGTTTTTATAAAATAGATATACCTACGACTCCGAAAATTCTGTACTAATACTATGCCTTTTATTGTAGGTCTGCGTTTACGCAGAGACTACGTCAAGACAAGTGCTGAAACGTGCTGCATTCTGAGAACGAGATAGATAATAATATATGGCCGTATTCCAGCATGATGCTCAGTCGTGAAAAACCAAATGTATGGAAAACTCCTAATCGGCGTAAATGAAAATTAAATTCTTCTTTTTTTTTATCGAATACGTAAAAAAATAACTTCGATAGTTCTTATGCTAGGGTTCCAGTTCATGAAAACTCAAATTTTAATCAAAAATTGATCCTAAATGGATTACTACCTATTTTATTTCAACAAGTATTTACAAAAAAATATAATAAATTATTTAAATTAAAATGTAATAAAATAAATTAACTACCTTGAAATAACTATCAAATACCTATATTTACAAACATAAAAATAAAACGAATCTACCTATTCCCTTGGTGGCAGTGAATGCGGCTAGAATGATGGCAGCAATGCCACGCTGAACGGAAATGCTGAGTGTTTGGGCAAAATAAGCGCAAGTTTTTCTGTCACTCGAACGTTCAGCCAGTTCCTAATGCCGGTCTCAGGTCTATCGCCCCGAATGTTCGCTCTACGAGGCGATATACATCAATCAAAAACGCGCTTTTGGCGAACATTCGGCGCAATGGACGCATTATAGCTAAACAGAGGCCGGTCCACAAAGACCTAAAGTTTCAACCCCTAAACTGTACAAACATGTTCATCGTGCCTTAATAAAGTATTTCAAATAAATTTATTTAATCACGGAAATGTGTCTTACCTAGTGAGACGAACATGCGGGTTTGATAATTATTATGATACCGTTGTGAGGAACGGGGTTGCGTGTTCAAACAGAGCCGCGATGGGAATTATTTCAATAACACCGTCGACGTCGTATCGGCTTTATTGCTGAAGTTAAACATTTTCACCTGTGTATTTCCCAAGTGTTTCTTCAAGTAATTAATTCCTTCAAGTAGTTGATATTTCCTCAAGACGGTATACTAAGCTCATAAGGGGTCACTTATTTTTATATTTAGTTTTATGGGTTATTTCTTTTCTAATACCATCATCAGCCAAATTTCGTTCACTGCAGAACAAAGGTCTCTCCTCACTTTTAATATTATCATTATCATCATCAACCCGAAGACGTCCACTGCTGAATGATGCCCTCACCCTTAGATTTTTTTTTTCCCTCACCCTTAGAGCGCCACACTTAACGAAAATCTGTAATTTGCAACCACCGTTTATCCGCGACTTTCACAATCTTGTCAGACCACCAAGCAGGAAGCCTACCTACGTTGCGTCTTCCAGTTCCTGGTTGTCAATGAAGAACCTTTCTTTCCCATCGGCTTTCACCACCTACGTGAAATTCTACGTCTACCTCACTCTGTCAAAGTAAATAAGCAAAGTATTTTCATTCTAAACAGTTTTTTTTCCCTGATGTGTACATTATACAAGCCTATCCCAATCAGTTCTCGGATTGATCGGGTCACAGACTGACCAACTTATGCTGTAGAGCTGCCAAAATGATGAAACTCAAAAAAATATACGTGTACCTGTGCATTTTGATTGAAAAATACTGTGGTGGCTCCCTCATTCAACTTTGCAGTTGAGTTGGTCGGATTGTACATTTAACGAGATGTAATCGTGGTCTCTTGGGAATAGAGACAAATGTTCCATCGGTCGCAGATTTACACCGCGCCGCGCGCCATCTGCCGGTCGATTTATGAGTTTAATCAGACAACGGTGCCGTGCACTAACTGTTGTCTCGTCTGTGTCCTCTGATGCGGTCATTTGCCTGCAAATGTTAAGGAAGTTTTTAGGCGGATAAAATACTTGGCTAAGTAGATTTAACAAAATTTTCCGTTTGTAAACAGGAGTTTTAGTTAGATCATGTAGATCTGAAAATTATAATTTTCTGCACCATGCGCATCGCGACAAAATCGTCTCTACTCTTCATGTAGTGAAAAATGAGAAAAACGTATACACAATCGTAGTCGTGTCCTATACTTGCATAACAAAAAGATTTTGTCGCGGTGCGCATGCTAGCCCTGCATGTCTTTGAGATCAATTTGGACCCGATTATGATCTAAAACTGGTACCACAACCAGCTGAGGACGGGCAACAGCGTGTTCATAATAAACTGTGAGTGTACTCCGATCCCCAAGCCGCCTACCAAGCGTGGGGATTATTGCAACCCACCCGTTTTCAAAGAGGCAGGCCTTTGTTCAGCAGTGTACGTCTTTTGACTGACGATAAGAAGAATTCATACCAGTATTTGCGGAGGCTATCTATCTACTACCGAATGTGTGCTGCCAAAAATGACATATGGAACTGAAACGTGGTCCTTAACCTAGGTGGTTTCGTTGGCCTTTGGGGAAACTCAAAGCACAGCGGGCAATGGAGAGAGCTATGCTCGGAGTTTTTTGCGCGATAAACTCAGAAACGAGGATATTCGCGAAGAACCAAAGTCACCGACGTAGCTCTCAGGATTTGCAAGCTGAAGTGGCAATGAGCAGGCCACATCGCTCGAACTACCGATAACCGACGAAGAAAGAAAGGTTCTTGAGTGGCGACCACGAACCGGAAGAAGCAGCGTAGGCAGGCCTCCTACTAGGTGGATTGCCTATATACATTGTAAAAGTCACGGGCAACAATTGTCATTCAGTGTGACGCTATAAGGGAAAGGACTATGTTCAGCAGTGGACGTCTTACGGCTGATGATGATGATGAGCTATCTACATACAAAAACAAAATTACAAAGTTTACCTCTTCTTATAAATAATAATTATTCTGATTATGCCGGTACTTAAGCACTTAGGAGCTGAATCATAACAAAGCAGCGAAATATAAAATACTGATTGTCGGCACGTCTATGAATATTTATACTAAACAGGTATTAAACCATAGATAAGATAGAATCCAAATAAATAGATCACTGATGACTCATACTGGTTATACTTTTAATTTCGTACTTATCGGTACTGAGTAACACCGTACCTATATCTATACTGTACATACAGATTATGCTGTACGTGAAAAGAAGGCTGTCATGCGGAGGGCATACAATACAATGACTAACTATGATGACTAATTTAAATATCTGCAAATGCTTTACGAGTAATTGAACATCCATGTTATGGTAGTTATGGGAATCTTTTGCAATAAGAACAACAAAATCTTTATTGCTATTCTGTGTAAAGTATGTGTGTATGCCGTTTTTTATTTGTAGATATTTTAGATTTAATTTATTTAAGTACTTATTTAGTTTAGTATAGTTTATAGTTTTAGTTTGTACATTTAAGTTTAGATTATTTTAGTAAAAAAGTATGAGTTGTTATTAAATAAAAAGTTCCAACAGCTTGCCCATTTCGAATTTACAATAATCGTCTTCGAGCGTACAATAATCGTAATGCAGACTTCAACCAAAGTAAAATGAATGGACGGGCCCAAATAAGAGAATTTTGAAGACTTTAAAGTGAGCGCTGGCGCTCGCCTTGTTTCAGTCGTTCTCAGTCCGTGAAAAATGCGAGACGTATTTTTGACAATTGATGCGATGCCAACATCCGCAAAAAATATACCTTGATATTATATTCACTATAATATCTTTTTTGTGACAAATGTACTATACATACTTTTAATAAGGTATTGAAGCTTAAGTTCGATTGTTTTGACTTGTTATTTTTAAGGAAGTTGTGTGGTTAGGGACCGTCCATTCATTTTACTTTGGCCGAAGATGGCAACCTTTTGCGCAATTTTCGTTCTGTGCAGGGCCCCTATTCGGAGAAATGACATTTTATCTCGGTCACTCTCACTCCCATTAAATTCTAAATTAGAGAGACAGTGACCGAGATAATCTCGAGCGCACAGGAATAGGGTCCCTGGCTTCGTGACGTGCAAATGAGTCCAATAACCTATTATTGTTCAGTTGTCTTTACTATTACGGCAGAGAAATGTCAAAATATCGAATTGTAAAGATATGGAACTACGGTCAAGTGCGATTCGATATTCTGACAATATTTTTTTTTACATTGGCAAGAAAACTGAAAGTTCACTTAGAATATCACCGCACTTGTGCTTTCGCGGTAGAAACATGCCTTTATTTATACCTCTTCAGTATTTTTGTACTGGGTTTTTCATTGGCACTAAATCGGTTTAGAGTTACGGGCATTCTAAATCATTTTTATATTCGTACGCGCGGAGATTGAGCGGATGGCTCGTCATATTTTTTCTTTCTATTTCTATTGCATTAAAAAGTTGTAAAAAAATGATGCTTTCATTTATAACTTACAGGAACGAATTAAGGACGGTAAGAGGGAGTTGCTTTTTGACCTTGTTAATTCGCCCTTGACGTTAAATCGTTCCTTAGTGATTATCCACAGCCCATTAGGAATAATAAAATTACCAGGTTTTTTTTTGTAAAGTAAGTAAAAGGTAAAGTTGAGCTTGTGGACCTTGTGGATGGATCTGGGTAGTTTTTTCTTTTTTTGATGGGCAAAATTTTATGAAATTTTCCACCGTTTGATGAAATAAACCCACTGAGCTACCACGACTTTATACTGAAACCAATATAGTGTTATGCAAGTATGTATTTTTTTTGTTCCTGTATAATCTCCTGTAGCCTAAAAGGCTTGACCAATTGTGACGAGGTATCGTTAGATTCCTCTTTATGTTTGCAGAGACAAAAGCTACATTTTGCAGTCGGCTTTTTAATTTACTTAACAGTAATGTAGTTGTTATTATAATAATAGTCACGCTAAATTGAGTCGGTTATTCTGACTATACTGGGTCGTCGGGTACGTACACAAGCTGGCTTGTAATACAATTTATATCGCGATAAATTGCTACTGGAAGAAGAATTCTTTTCACTCGGTTTATTCAATACACGATAAACATACAAAGGCTGTTAGGCATAAATATTGCTTAAGTTATCGCCTCAAAGATCTATGGAGGTAGTTGAAAGGGCGTCTGTATGGCTCTCCTGACAGTTATTGCGAGTTTTTATGCTTGAACTTCGAGAAAAATTCTATTTACTGGCAACATTGTCGACGGCAATGTGAAATGTTGCATGTAAATAAAAAGAAAATTGCGGAAGGACGCGTTTTTCTTCATTTTATGGTGCTTTGTCGTGTGATGTTTTGGCCCCGTAGAGAAGAATAATATTTTTTTTATGGGCTTGTTAAATTTTTATTCCTAAAATTGCGGAAATTTATTTGTTTATTTTCATTTAATCTATGTCATAGGTATGCTTTTCCAAAAACTATAACAATATCAAACATACTACTAATAATATGAAAATATCAGACTACACGTTTTGAGGTTAAACGTTTTGCAAATTAGGTATTTTAGGAATTGACATCTAGCGAAATCAAAGTAAACCTTTGAGACCTATGATTTTATAATCTGAATCTAAAATACATCCTATTACATTATTTTGTTTGTTTTACAAAACAAAATAATAGCCAAAATAATAGAAAGTCCAATTAACAAAACTTTTTTTTTCAAAACGTCTAATCCGAAAGTGCCTGAAGAACCTCTAAAATTCAGATCCTATAGCACGTTCCAAGCAAATTAACGTACTCGTATATTCAGACTATTAAGCCGATATATTATATCTAGTTATAAATGTACGATAGTTCGTACGTCCTCCTATAAGCATTAATCACTATTCTCTACAGTATTATAGGTCCAACTCTACATAGTTCATTAGTCTAAAGTATTAATATTAGACGTACATGACCCTAAAACAAGCAAATTCCAGCCTCAAATAACGGAACTTGGGTCATAAATGTCAACATAAAACTTAACCATAGTTTAACCCGATGTGCTGCTTAAGCCTTGATCAGGGATGGTGTTATTATACAAATTTGTTGGGTACCTTATCTGATCAGACCTTGTATCGTTTGTGGGCCGCTGTCCTTTAAAACTATTAATTCACCAAGCGAAGCGAAGGTCTCAGAGTTTACTGGGACAAATCGGCATTTGTATGTATGTTTTTATGTTATTGTGTATATACAATAACATAAAAACTATTTTTGTAGTGGTAGGGCTCTTTGCAGAGTCCGCCTGGGGAAGTACCACACCTTTGCCAGTTATTCAACCGCCAAGCAGTAGTGTGCAAGCATTACTGTGTTCCGGATTGAAGGGCAATGTTACCAGCGTAATTACTGGGCATACAGAGATTAAACATCTAACATCTCAGGGTGACGAGCGCAATGCATTGCCGCGCATTGTTTTGAACTGTTGAAGTTCAAAATTCTGGGTGGCACTGAACTGTTATGGGCAAGCGTGACGCTTAACATCAGGTGAGCGACTTGCTCGTCTCGTCACCAAGTAACATAAAAAAATAAAATAAAAAAAAATACGTCCGATAATAACTCGCGATGAAATCTTCATGAAATTTTGTAGACAAGTAGTTCATTTCAATAAAAATTTTAAGTTCGAATATGAGCTGAATCGGTCCAGGGGTTGCGAAGATATAGGGATCGCGAGGTCTCAGTTCGGCGCGAACTACTAGTTTAGTACATTCTGTATCATTTCTTAGAATCCTAACTAATATTATAATACCGAACGCAACTCTTGTCTGGATGTTTAACGCGTTATCTGAACGTGGCTGAACGGATCTAGATAAAATTTGATAAGGGGTTACTGTATATTACGAAAATGGGCATGGTATACTTCTTATGTCCACGCGAACGAAAACGCAGGCAACCGCCAGTAATACATAATTTTAACAAAAAAAAAACGAAAAAATGCACTAACGAGATGTTCTTGGCACCACCCATGGAATACTTGTCATGGAGGTGTTCCGATGGCCATCCGTGATCTTCTTCATCAGTTCTACTTCAGCAAATGATACTTTCTGTATGTGAAAATACAAAAATCACTACATATATGCCTATAATATTTGAGGAGTTTCCTCAATTCCACATGGATCCCATTAACAGAACTGGATTTTGATAAAAATGAGAACAACCTGGAAGTATATCTTTTCAAATAAAAAAAATGACTGTTCCAAATCGGTTTATAAATGAAAGAGTTAACAAACATAACAAAATGTACAAACAACAAACACGAAGAAAAAAAAAATTAAAAAATTGAGAAACAACTGTACTTATACCAATGTGCACTTACACTTCGAAATGATTGTCAATAGGGTTCTTTAGCAATTGCCCTGATGCCAGGGTACTAGAATACGTCATCAGTATCTCCTGCCTGTAGTAATAGCCTAATAAAAGGGGCTAAGCCTCTGGGCACGGGGTTGGTTATAGGTGGAGCTCTAACCATCTACCTAAGCGAGCCCGGGGAGGACGACAGCGTCGAGTGGCTGACGCTGTTGTAGGCTTAGGCGCTAGCTGTCCCGGGAGGAGCTGAAGCGTGGTGCTGAAGGCTCCGATGCGTTCCCTTGAAGATCCTGGAACCCTCGGTCCTTCCAATGAAGTTCCATCACTCTACTGAAGCATGAATGAACTGGGCAGTGACTGCAATTGTTGACTTAGACTATGATCAAGACTTGTTTTTATTGTGAAATACTATGCTTTACTTGAAACTAACAAACCTTGTCACTGGCTAAATAATACACTATGTGTGGAGCCAAATATAAGGCAGAAAAAAAAAAACCTGTAGGTGAGAAGCAATAATTATATTATATTTATTTGATATGTATCTTTAAAATGTACTTTTATTTATACATTTTAATAACGAATATTGAGATGAATAATTTGAATTTGCTTTGAATTAATTACAAAGAAAAATTAACATCAAAGTTCATTATTTTCGAATCAAGAATGAATGAATGAATAACAAAAGGGCGACGTAATGACGGAGCCACAAAAGAATTATTAAAGTGTAATTTTGTGAAATTAATTTTCTTTTTCTTAAATGCAATGTTTGAGATGGACCTTGACTTTTTAGGGGCGCAAAAATTAATTTCGATCCTTTTTCGTTAAAATTTTCTTGAATAATTAATTGTCTGTTTAAGGGTTTCGAACCTCAAAAAGAAAAAAACGAACCTTATAGAACTCATCACTTTGTTGTTCGTCTGCCCGTCTGTCCATCTATCCGACTGTCCGCCCGTCCGTCCATCCGTCCTTTATGGAGCTGTAAAAAAACAAGCTTCTAAGTCAATGCAATAAGAAAATACGGATTTATGCTCCTTATTTTGACACGCGCAAGTTAATCAAAACATATATACCCTACTTCTGGTTAATCTATAATCGTGAAATTTAGCAAGAAAAAAAAAACTTTCCTGTAGGTGAGAAGCAATAATTATATTATATTTATTTGATATTTACAAGGTTTTACAGCACAATTAAAGAGATAAATCGGAGAACCATTACTTTCTAGCTATACCACTTTTCCCTGATGCCGGGGCACTAGAATACGGCATCGGTAGTATAGTAAGAGCCTACTGAAAGGGGACCTCTGGGCTCGGGGGTGGTTAGAGGTGGGGCTCTAACCACCATCTACCAAAGCGAGCCTGGGGAGGACAACAGCGTCGTGTGGCGGACGCTGTTGTAGGCTTAAACGTCTCACGACAGGTACTAGCTGTCCCGGGAGGAGCAGAAGCGTGGTGCTGAGGGCTCCGGTGCGTTCCCTTGGAGATCCCGGAGCCCTCGGTCAAGCACCAAGGCAGGCCACAGGGGGGGTTTTAGTGGGTATAATCCCACATAACCCGGCTGCACCCCAAAGCAGACGGGTATCTTGGTGAAGATTTCCCCCTCGCAAAAAAAAAAAAAAAAAGCTATACCACTTTTTGGTTGGAGGAATTATCGCTACATGTGTTGATGTAGGGGAGAAAATTTTTCAAGTACAAAGTTAAACGTACGGAAGCCTCGGTACGCGATTCAATCTCGTACTAATCCGTTTTTTTTGGCTCCAATTGATAGATATGTACTCGAAGGTAATAATTTTAAGCAATAATACCTTACCTTGTCGGAAAAGCCACAATTATTTCTTTTATCTTCTGGTTGTGTATAATATTAATTGAAAGAAAATTACGAAATTTATAATGGAACCCACAGAATTCTCCTTATAAATAAGGCTTTTTTTCAGAAGTGAACGTCACCTTATAGCATAATAATCATTTTGGAAATCGTCATCTAGATGTTTGGATTGGAACTTAAAGTCCGTTTATACAATAACTCATTAATTCCCTCAATCTGTTCAGAGCTCACTCATAATGTATAAGGCCTAAAAATTCTATAGACACAAAAGCCTATTGCCATTTTGTACCAACCACTCCCATTTTCACTTTGAATTAGTAAGATAAAGGCGGCGTCGAATGAGGAGCAAATTGAAATGGAAATATCAGCTGGCAGCCTTTTATTCGTTGCGTAGCGTCAGGTCTGCAGGAATTCCACCTCGAGCAATTCCCTTGCAGATGAAAAAGTTTGCGGTATCAATTTCAACTTGCTATTCAGTATGCAGCCTTTAATTTTTCCCGGCGTTTTCATTATAGAAGCAAGAAGCTCGTTACCTCCATTTAGTTGGCACAAAAAGGCGAAGAAAGCACTTGTTTTAAGTCTTAATGAAATTCATAAATCACTGGAGCCAGATCTCGGCGCCGTTTGGTCTATTTCATGCTTAGTGCTTATAGTAGAATAGGAGACTAAAATGTACTAAGATTAATGGGACGTTTTAGAGCTTAAATAAATCTTAGTCTGCATAAAATGTAACAAGAACATAAAACGTATCTATAACATTTGAAAGCATAACTGTTTCAAGAAGTTAGTAAGTATAGTTCTGCCACACGCTTGCAATTAAAGATATAACATGCTATCATAAATATTATTATACTTTTTGGAAATTCACACTTATTGGTTTTATGCCTTCACTAGCTTGTGCTCGCGGCTTTGCCTGCGCTTTTCTAGTAAGAATTTCAGTCATTATTGTAAGAAACTCTATACTAATACATTAGCACGGATGCTCTAGTGCGCTGTACGGATGCTGTATGTATTTCAAGGATAATGTGCAAAACCGTGAGGGCACGATAACTTAAGTGACGCTTCATAAATAAAATCATATTTTGCTCACATCATGACATTAAAATACCAGTAGATTGAGATTGACACATGTAACTTCCTGACTGGCTTCGTGACTTTCGAGTTTCGCGGGCTTATTGGGTGCTCAAATTTGACAGGTAAAAGACAGATGCTTGACGCCTGTCTGAATTTCACGGAAGTGCAGGAATAGGAATGAATGAGCATAATTTTAAAACAATACATAAATACAAAAACCTCTCATCATCATCGCAGACCCGTGCTCTTTTTTCTCTCTCTCTTATATTTTGACTGCTTACGTTGGGTATTTAGCCAGAGTCAAGTAAAGAGATTGTAATGATGATAATGGCGTCTGACAAGCGTTCCTCATGTCCTACGCTGCTGCTGACATGCGTCCGGCTTAGTGGCAGGGTTCTTGTACAGTGTCGTGCCTCGGGATGTACCACAAATTTTGCCAACTATTCAACTGCTAAGCTAGTGCAGTGTACATTAGTATATTCTGGACTGCAGAGTAATGTTTCCAGTGAAATTTAATGACCATAAAGAAATGTTTCATATAATATCTGCCAGTTACATTGGCCCTACTAGTAATTTGTAGTTCTGCGAACAGTAGACGGCGCAAGCACAAACTTTTTAGCATAACCTCAATACCACAATTTCAAAAAAAAAAGTTGTCGTCGGCGATTTTTGTTTGTATTTCCCTCAAAAAGTGGGGAAGTTTGCTGCGGCTCCATTAACTGGCCGATTTTGTAAATATTTGACAGAAACACTCGGTACTCATTCTAAACAAGATTTTCGAATATGACGAAAATCGGTCAAGAGACAAGAGAGTTGTCGAAGCAAATTATACTTAGTCCTGTCGGTAGGGACAGGTGACAAGAGCAGTTTCACTGGCATGCATGGTTTCGATAGCTGTTGATCAAATTTCAACGATTAGCATTGCAATTTCTCGCCATTGTACTCCATTCCACAAAGCATATTTCACGTGACACATGTGTTTTACATTGCAGCTATCCCAAAGCATGCAGATTGAAGTGTGAGAATGTTTTGTACTTATACATATACATACACAGGGTTATTATAAGCAAAAGGTATGCTAAGATGAAAGGGCTCACAGTACTCAACATTATGAACAAATTTCAGTCCTGACCAACCCTGAAAACGAGAAAAATAATAGAGCTGTTCCATAGAAAAACGTCAATGACACTTGACAAAATGTATGGAACAGCTGTTTTTTTTTTGCGATTTCGGGGTTTGTCCCGTATTAAAAGTTGTCCACAACCATGAGTACTATGAGCCCTTTTCGGCTTGGCAAACCCTTTCCTTATAACCCTGTATATAGAATATGCTTACACAGATTTTATTAGTGTTTAGAGTATGAGTATCTTTATTCTAGTGTCACAGAGTGCTATTAGTGTATCTATTGTGACCACGTGTAGTTCCGTGGCTTTGTTGACAGAACAATCTCATTACGTCGACAGCAGAGGGAAGCTATAAATCAAGGCATTGTGTCGCGGTTTGCAGCATTCCTTATTATGTACGTCTCATAGATATGTACAGCTCAATTATGGTGTATCGGTACGCTTCCACGTCCTTTGTGCACGTGTTGGAAGATTATAACAATAGAGGATGAACAATACTTCTGAACAAACGTATACATAATATATCCCAGTAGGACTAAAGATTTCCTTGAAATTGTTGGGATAGTAAGTGTATTTTGATTGAAATCGGCTGTGATTCGAAGTAATATTGTGCCTTTATGGAAACACAAGCGCTGGTTTATTTTGTAGTAGCCCGGTCAAGTTACGGGTCTTAGTATGGATGACCCGAACATAATTCATAACATAAATATAAAATTGTGTTTGGTATATTTTGCTGAGGTAGATCCAATATTAAATTAAATTAAACTGTCTGGAGGTACGGAACATAGAAATAGCATTTATACTTGAGCGATAACACATCATCGTCGCCGACGACTCACTGCCTTGCTTACTATCGTCATCTGAAAAAGAATAACACAGCGCAAATATAGAGAAGATATTTCAAAATTTAAAATTTGAGTCTGTTCCGGATACGCGTTTTGTTTAATTACTATGTATTAATATGAGAAATTAGTTTCACGATTACGTCAAGAAACAAAAATTTTGTTATTAGATACTCTTGGGTCAAAGGCTAAATTGACTGAGCAATACTAGAGCTCTTTTGAAGAGTCGCCCTAGGGAAATACCACAGCTTTGCCAGTTATTCAACCGCTAAGCAGTAGTGTGCAAACATTACTGTGTTCCAGACTGAAGGGCAACGTTTCCAGCGAAATTAGTGGGCATAGATTAAGCATCATCATCCTCATCATCTGAGGATGATGAGCGCATTTCATTGCTGCACATGTTTTTTTTAAATTTCGAACTAGTCAAGTGTTTGACCATAAATGCACCTAATGGAAAGCGACGATATGGCTGAAGATGTAGCATGCTTATGAGGATTTGCCTAATTCAATATTTTCTTGAGTAGCCCCGGATTGTAGCGGATAGAAAGACGCAGGGAATGAGTTCCACACTTCTGCTGTTCTTACTAATAAGGTGGATTGGAACCGCTTACCCCCGAATACTGAAACGTTTGTTAACTTTGACGACAGATTAAATCTGTTGATGCCTTTGTCATTTGCTTAGAGCCAGACAAAGGCAACGTTAGAATTAATCTCTTGTCAAAGTTAACAAGCGTTTCAGTATTCGGGGGCTAGTGCGTTTGATTAGTATTTCCACCATATGAGGTTGTCTCTTTTTTGTGCGTCTGATGGTGTTGTAGAAGAACGGTGATGGCAGTATCAGATCGTGCAGTTCTTATGCAGGCTCACCATAGTTGCTGTAAAGCACCGACTGGCACTTCTCGCAGAGACAGGTTCTGTACCGTAGATTTCACTAATGACTCTTTGCACGTAACTGTTTATGTTTATAATTCTGGTCAGCACTGAACTGTTATGGGTAAGCGTGACGCTTAACATCAGGTGAGGGACTTGCTGGTCAACCTCTCAGAAACACCAACAAAATATTAAAATTAATGATAAAAGTCAGTTCAGAATTACCTATTAAGGCCCAATTCCATTTTTTTACATTTTGTAAATAAGTTATATTATTGAAAGAAAAACAAAATACCCGACTGCAAAATGTAGCCTATTTCACAGAGGACGTTCTCGTATCCAACGACAACTGTCTCGTTAAAATTGGTCAAGCTACAGGAGGTAATAATATTAGAACACACAAAAACGCCAACTTACGTAATTATTTACATACTTATATGGTTACATACCCAATTTTTTGGGCAGTCGGGTAAAAACAGACTAAAGCGCATTGACACTTTCGCAATTTATAATAACTTTTACTCTCATTCCACCAAACACAAGTATATTCCAGTATTAATCCGAAACAGAAACACAACTTTCTATTTATTCGACAGCTAAAGGCCCCATAGCCCGTACAAAGTGCCCGTACCCCGTAATTATAGATTTAAAATTAAGTTACCCCGGGGCACACCGTAAGGCTTTATCAAAGCGTTTTCTAAGATATATGAGCCGAGGTCCCGCCCTCTGACTGTGCAATGAACTTTAAATCTCCTCACACCTGAGGCACATTATTTACCAGTATGGACAGTTATTAGGTAAAGGGCTCCGAATGACTCCATTTAGTATAAATAAATCAAGACCTTTTTGTATGGTAATGGTGTATGCAAATTACTCCTAATCTAGGTATGTCTTAACCTTTGCCCTGATGCCGTGGCACTATAATACGGCATAGGTATCCCCTGCCTGTAGTAAGAGCCTACTAAAAGTGGCCCGGGGAGGACACCAGCGTCGAGTGGCTGACGATGTTGCAGGCTTAGGCGTCTCACGACAGCTGCTAGCTGCCCGAACCTATATAAATCTTTCATAGTTTTAACAGTATGCTTAGCTTTTTAATGCTTCTGAATGGTGAGAAAAGCTTGTCGATCAGCTAGTGGTAAGCATCCCGCTTACTAGCTGTTCAGAACCACCCAGAATATAGAATCTTCAATAGTTCAAAACCAAAACCATCTGCAGTGCACCTCGTTCGTCACTCTGACATTATTTTTATTACTATCTTTAGCCTAGAGTGTTCCACTGGTTGGCAACGACCTCTGTTCCCTCCTTCCGGACTCTTCGACTGGTGATCCAGTGTTTGTCGTACGAGTTCAGCTCGTCACACCAGCTCCGTCTGGGTCGATCCTGTGGGCGTTTTGAATTTGGGACCCAATCTGTGGTGACCTTTGCGCAGCGGACATTTGGCTCTGAGATGTTAGATGAAAAATCCCTATGCCCAGTAAATTTTCTGGATAGTAATGCCCTGAAATCCGGAACACAGTAATGTTTGCACAGCGTAATGTTAAGGCCTCGCTACATGGCCTGACCTGACAGCGTTTGAAAGAGATGGCTATATGTAAGTTTTTGGGGGAGTGAAAGGGAGAAGCTATAACCTTAATAGTTTGTTTCTTTTGCTCTCGCGAAATTCAAATCTAGCTGTCCCTTTCACACGATGTCAGGTCAGGCCATCTGTAGACACCCTTACTGCTTGGCGGTTGAATAACCGGCAAAGGTTCTTCCCCGAGCCGAAGGCCACTACAAAGGTTTGTTCTTATTCAAGGACTTTTATAATAATTTAAATGTATTTTTTAAATCGTCACAAACTAAGTAATATACAAGTTCACAAGCTGAGTAGGATTTTGAAACAGAACAACTGCAAGTACTTACAGCAAGTGTTGCAAGTATTTCATAGATCATTGAACTCGTCTGTTAAGTAGATTTTCTACTCGGATAAAGTTTTATTACTGATGCACATAAGTTTTTAGCGTCTATATTCATATTCATATTTTAGGTGAAACAGTAAGATTTTATGTAGATACCCACGTTGAAACGTAGGTCCGTAAAATCTTACTGCTTGTATTGTTTCCAAGCACCGCCCACCAAATACAGTTGTTGTTGTATAAGCGCGATAAAATCGCACTTTATACGACATGCGAACCTGAAGTTAGTTTGCTAGGGTGTAAATTATTATAAACGCTGCTCGACTGAGCAAACCACCCTTTACGGTGGGTGTTTTATTGTGGCTGTTGAGCGATACAGTAGACTATAAGTTTGATGACTGACTCGAATGTCGGCGACTTTATTACATCTGATGCATTATCATAATCTGACGAAATATATATTTTAAGTGTCACGTGATCTACTACCATACCGTGCGTCAATGGCAGGCCATGTAATTTACAGGTTGCTCGCACGGAAAACTTGTCATGTTACATGCCTCACCATTTAGATAGGTTTGTAACTATTTGTAAGTATATCAATATTAAACAAACACGGTATGTTGTAAAGCACCACCCTTTACGGTGGGTGTTTTATTGTGGCTGTTGAGCGATACAGTAGACTATAAGTTTGATGACTGACTCGAATGTCGGCGACTTTATTACATCTGATGCATTATCATAATCTGACGAAATATATATTTTAAGTGTCACGTGATCTACTACCATACCGTGCGTCAATGGCAGGCCATGTAATTTACAGGTTGCTCGCACGGAAAACTTGTCATGTTACATGCCTCACCATTTAGATAGGTTTGTAACTATTTGTAAGTATATCAATATTAAACAAACACGGTATGTTGTAAAGCATTATTTACAATATTGACACATTTCCGTGAGTCATTTTTCTTTCCTCTTGGCCAGCGGACGTGGCTGAAATAGTTATTCAGAAGGACGACATTATCCAAAGGTCGTATGCGTGATTCATATAAGTTTACGAAAAGACTTTTAAAGTACTACTAATAAAAACAATGATTTTACATTTTATCTAAAAATATATTTTTAAGTATCACAATGATCCATGGGTCAGATGACACATTAAATAGTGTACAGGTTGCTTGTCCCATAATAACTACCTCTAAGCCATAGCTGAGGACTTCAGGTGTCTTAAAAACTCTGACATCAGATGTAGTCAGGTGAAGGAAATAATCATAATCAGCAGCAACTCCAAACTAAAACATTTAAGTTTTTTTGCCTAAACCTGCTTACCTTAAAATTAGCACATAAAGAATATTTTAGTGTCACTACGGAATTTTTACTAAAAATACCTCTTTAGCACTCGAAAAGTAGAAGAACCTATTAGCATTCTTTGCAGATACTGTCAGCGGGCTCGAGTGAAGTCAAACATGGCCGACGCGAGACCGGAATGTTTCCGGTACATTCGAATGCCGGAACCAAGTCGGAACACCACTTTCCGTCTACAAATCACTCTGTCACTACTGTTTTATTTCAACACTTTTCAAGGAATGAATTAATGGCGACAGTGGCAAAGCTTGCCTGTTTTGTGACTTGTACGTAAAAGATCCATAACTAGCTTACGAAATTTAGATAAATAATTAATCTTAATATAAATATAATAAACTAGCTTGCCCGGACGGCGTCGCTCGCATAAGCTACCGTAAATGAGCACCACATTTCACTTCTTTAGGGGTTGATTTTCAATAAATCCTGAGACATGCCTTTCTATACTTTTTATCCATAGTACACAAACCGAATTTCATTGGCTTAGCATGTTTTTTTTTTTTATTTCTGCTCTTATTGTTAGCCTACACCATTTGAGGAGTATTGGGTTCAAATTTCACGTCTCTATCCTAAGGGGTTTGGTCTGCGCGTTGTTTCGTAGAAAAGGGCTTGTTCTTTTATTTTATAATAGCTGCGCTCTGCGGTTTCACCCGCTTTTCTACAGAAATTGAATAGTTTTCCGGTATAAGAAATAGCCTATGTGTTATTACGGGGTGTGAGCTACCTACATACCAAATTTCATTCAAATCCGTTACATAGTTGAACGGGAACAAACACACTTACATACTTACACACATACACACAAACTTTCGCATTTATAATATTAGTGTGATATAGATCATCTTAAGAGCAGCACTTTAACATAAATTATAATATTGGGAATGGCGTTTATAATATGCGTGCACTATGTGCGTACATTAACTGCCAAGTTTGGCTATATTTGCTACTTCAGAGCATGTTAGCCAAGCTCCAATGATTCAGACGCAGCAGTAATTGCCATCACCGAATCCGGCATGGATAATATTGGATAATCGTAGTGATTAAGGACTTGCTCAGTACTTAATCACTACGATTATGGATTTATTTGGTTTAGCTTGGCCATTATTAACTTGGGGATGAGGTTTTCGACAGCACCTCTTCATCTGCGGTGACATTGTGGGGTATATTAAAATAAAATATGGTTTGATACCAAATTTTTTTCTAGACGTATCCGTTTATAATCAAGATAAAAAAATACGCAAAATGTCAACTGTATGCAAAACACAAAATTAGCGTAACGTAAAGTGCTTAAAAGCAAAATGCTAAATGTGCATTACGTTAAATGAGATGATATTTTGGGAGAAAAAATAAGAATAATTAAAAGCCATGGAACAATTTATTAAGTGTGAGGTAGAACAGCTGCCTCCGAAGGTTTTGCTTTCATTCAGGAGCATATTATATAAAACTGGCTGAATATAAATAAAAAGACTACGAGGCAGAATGAATAATATGCAGAAACACTAAAATGCATTATATGCTGCATACCCAACATAGTAAAAATGTATAAACGAAGCTATACGTAACCGGAAGCTCTGGGTTCCAGCGGTACTTTGGAATTTTCCAAAGTCAATAATTAACATTTGGTGGGTATTTTGGAATGCGCAAAAAGATAACGTTTCTGGCATATCTTTTTGGAAGTTGTGCCAACTGTCAAGAATTTCATTCAAGTATTTAAATAACACTCTGCTCTATTATTTTTTTTCTGTCTGTTGCTCTTTTGTTATGTGACAACTCCTACCTTAACCGATTTCGTATTTTTTTGCAACTAATTGAGTAGTCGCTTTACCGATGGTAAGCGTCATGTTTTTTCATAATAGTTCAGAGCCAGAAAACCCACGGTGGAAATTCACTGCGCTGGCGGCAAGGAGATATCACAGTCTAATCTCTATATGCCCAGTAATTTCAATGGAAATATATTGCCCTTCAAACTGGTACACTCAATGTTCATGACTACTTCTCGACAGTTGAACAACTTGCAACTACAAAACACACCTTCATGAGATAGAGTACCATAAGGTTGACTTCGTAGAATGCATTTATAGTAATAACAAGCTATATGCAACCAAAACGACGAACATCATTTAATATTTACATACCTGGTACATGACCGTTGAGTGCATACGGCAGAATGGTCTAGGATTGTAAGACTTCTTGCTCTAAGGCACATCACATACCAAAGACACACTTATAACAGTAAGACATTTTTATAACGTGGCACACTTTATGTGAAGAAATGTGGTGTCTATTAGCGCACTCGTATTTAAATGTAGGTCTACGATAATTGTTTTGTGTGGTGTACAACATTTGTAGTATTGATGTGTGCACCTAATGTTCCTAAAACTATTAATCCGTACATTTGCAGCGGTCAACTTTACGTACGCTATTGTAAGGATAGGTATAAATCTAGATTTTTTTGATTTATAGACCAAGCACTGCGGCGGTACTTTCTAGTATTTGGCTGGCTAGCTACCGCCATCACGATGAAAATCTGTCGCCAAGGACCTGTTTACGGTGTATTCCGGTAGCGTCACTTGACAGGCAGATTCTATTCTAGGCAAGGTGTATTTATAATGCTCGATCACACCGTCTTTTACACATTTTACATCAGGTATGTTTGTGGTCAAATGCCTAATTGCCTAGCCTGACAAACATAAAGAAGCACTTTGTTTCACTATCGAACAACACTGAGTAATGCTGAGTTAAGTTTTTTTTTTACTTCACCCAGTGTAGATCATCATCTAGTGCCTCTTGGGTCTTGGGTTTTCTGTGCTTTATTATTTACAGCTTATTAAACTTTCTTGTAAAGCGACAAATTGCATGCTCTTCCACTTCTCTTTGTTTTTTTCTGTCTTGTTTTCCATTGAAGATAAAAAGTTCAAATTAAACAAGATTATTTCTGCCGTTCCGAGGATAATGCTCAATAATTTATTTTTAAATGAAGGCGTTCAAACAGAAGTTAAAAAAAGGAGGAACGCGAAAGTGCATTAACATTTCTTGAACACGGCTCTTAGGAAGCGGGGCTTAAAGCCGCAAGTCAAATAGTCGTTGGGGCTAGAACAAAGGCGATGGTCTGTACGGAGACTCGAGATTATGCAAGATTGAATATTGTAGGCTAAGTATTTGAAACTTTTCACGATATTTCATAAATTGCTTTAAATATCTTCTGCGAAGGTTTTAATTGTTATTCAGTTACGGATATAAACTACTAGCTTTCGACTTTACCAGCGTTGTTTACTAACAAAAAATGTCACTCAGGGATTGTAACTTCCACTAGTCAATTTTTTTTTAAATCGGCTTAGTAATACCGCTGATGATCTTTTACAAACAAAATTAATAAGTTTATTCATCGTCATCATCATCAGAAGAAGTCCACGGGTGAACAAAGGCTGGCCAGCCTGCCCCCTAATGAGAGAAATACCCACGCTTGACTGGCGCTTGAGTATCGCGGATTGCTCGCCGTTTATTAAAAAGGCACTCCTGTCCGTCCTTTATTGGTTCCGGTCGCATTTTTAGGACATGATAATAATATATTAGTATAGTATCCATACATACATCAGTGCACTCTGGCTACTGCCATCTATCTATTGCAAACTAATTAAATATAAATAATTGTGACTGTTATGGGAAAACGTGATTCTTAACATCAGGCGAGCTGTTTCCTCGTTTTCTCTCTCAGTCTTAGAATAACAAAATATCGTTTAGACATGTCTGAGGCCTTATGTGTGGCCAAAAAATTACAGTCAGAGCTTGCAGTTCAGACTTTTTGTATTAACGCAAGGTAAGTGATCATTTTTAGCGATACGTTTTACATTTCATTTTAAGCAAACAGTTTTAAGTAAACACAAAAAATTACGTACAAGGCTATGTGTATATCGTATGTTATGGTAGATTTAACCGGTCTTTGACAAACACCTTTGTCCAGATCCCTGAATGGTCTGTACACACTTAGAAATGCTTCACCGCCCCTCATAAATAATACCTGAAGTACGTCCCACGTGTAGAAACAGATTAATTACGGGCCAGATGGTAACATGGGCTTGTGTCGGTTTGTATGGGTGTTCCCAGTTTGCCTAACAGCAGGGAATAATTCCCTTTGGTTTATCATCGTCTAGCAAACTTCTCTATTGCTGAGGTGCTTAACAAAGACTTGCGAAAGGACAGAGTTTCAGACTAAGACGAATTTGGTCTTGCTAACTTAGTGTGTAACTGAATATTAATTCTGTTTGATAAAACGAAGTATAATTATGTATATAAATTAAACGTAGACTTCCAGTAAAAATACGTTGTTCGTATATTTTTAAGGATAACAATTGGCACCTACTGCAAAAAATATTGTAAACCTATGTAGACAATTGACAATTCAAGATAAGTTACTTGTTGAGTTCAAGTTACTCAATATGTTATAAAGTTGTGATTCCGATGACATCGGCGACATTGTCCCTGCGGGTCTACGTGTCTGTCACCGACCATGGAATAGCACCTTATACTGATCGAAATTTTAAATGAGCTTAATTGGAATAAAACTCGAGCAATAGTGCCGTCGATTCCCGCTAAACCAATGTTAGTGCTATTGCTGTCTATTACTAATAGAAACACAAGAAAAAGATAGCATGCATTTTAGTTCTGTCAAACGAGATTACCGATTAAAGCAGCGAAGAAAAACGTACACTAGCGACAATTAAAAGTGTGTATGGAGAACTAATATCTAACTAATTTGACAGCACTATAATTCATGCCATCTCTATCTTGTGTTTCTATTTATTAAAAGACAGCGATAGCTTAATTACGTTTAGTGAGTGGACGGTGGAATTGCGGCCATTAGACAACTAAAATTAGACATCAGAATCAAATCCGGTACGAAACAACACAAGATAACAAATACCCTCATCACGATGCCGACGCTTCAAACCACGACAGACAACTCGGAGATAAATCAAACTCCTAATTCGCTCCAGTATTGTGGACAGTGTCGAGATAGACCGCAGATATCACCGGTATCTACCGGAATACCCAGTACCGGAATTTGGTCCCAAAGGAGTCGAGTAATAAAGCTTCACCCCTGGTTCGATTAAGCCAGTAAATCAGACTGTCGACTCGCATAGATATAGCGGGTTAACTTGCGATTTCACGTGTCCCTGCCCTCTATCTCGGTCGACGGAAATTGCCAAGAAAAGATGGCGAGCGGGGCCTGGTTGGCTCTTATTTATTTTTATTTTCTTGGGCCGTGTGCTCTGTATTCGGACGCAGTGGCTGGTAAATAAATTGTAGTTTGAGGCTTTATTGTTAGTGAACGGGTGCTGTAAATCAGTTATTTTGTTGTAGAGCTTGTAGTCTTTTCATGCGCTTCCAAGAAGATGATACTTTTAAAAAACCTTGTAGGTTATATTTTTCAATCTCTTTTCTGTTGCTTGTTTGGTATCTCTAAAGTATAAATAAATAGACTATGTATATTTTCCGTGATTAGAGCCCCTATTATCTAAACTTACAGACCAATACAAACCTATGCTTAGGAAAGTTTAGACTTATTTTTTTCCCCCCATCGTTCAGTTTGACGAAGGCTTTAATCATTGTGTAAATTGGGTCCGATGATTCTGACAATGATCTCAGATATTCAATATTACACTCAACATGCTCCTATGAAATATTTCCATCTCATCGAGATAATAAAAAAATATATATGTACGTATATCAGTCTCTGGCAGCCATATTACAAGCTTTGCTTAGTTTGGGGACAGATGACCGTGTGTGCAAAAATGTCCCAGATATTTATTATTATTATTATTATTAATTGACAACTCAAAACACGAGTGCCTGACATTTTGCAGATACGATAAACGCAATTTACAACATTGCAAGAGCAAAGCACTTGTTTAACACGAATTCATCATTTGAGTGACGACCACTTAAATGTTTCGCCGCATTATCACAACAAAGAATATTTCCCGCGAAATTCAAATGAATTCAATTGTAATGAGCCGTTTTTTGGGATTAGTCCCATCTGGCCCGGTGGCCCGGCGCCGGTACCGAGGCGGCTGGCAAAAAAACTTTTTTTGTTTAATCGGCCCCGGCAGCACACGCTTCCCGGATTTACTTATGTCATTACATCCAGTTTCCAGTTTATTTCATCCAAAAAGATGGCGCGGAAATCTTTAACTATCTTTAACTAGGGGTTCGGAGCGCCAACAAAAATGTGTGTAAATCGAGGTCTTTTCAGTGTTTATTTTTTTATCGAGAAATATTTATTACGAGAAAATTCCTTATAAGCATGTTTTTTCCCTTAGCTATACTAGACGATAGAACCAAAAAAAATATATCTCAAAATAAGATTTTCAATCTTTATAATTAATGACGAATAGGACTGAATAGAAAAATCATTTTTTTATCCGACTATGAAAAAGGAGGGTTATGAGTTTAACAGTCAATGTATGTATTTTTCAAATTAGCTTCTCACGTGGTTTGTGACAAGCCATACGAATTTTCTGTCGGCTATTAGATTTCGTTCTACTTTCACAGATATTGTTTAACGATTGCAACACCATCTATTTTGGACAAAAAATACTGAATGTAATGACATAATGTGTTAAAAAGGAAGATGGCTTAATCAAAGATGTTTAAAGATTGGAGACTAACAAAGTAGGTAGTGAAGGTGTTAAAGTAGGCAGTGACTAACAGAGTAGCGTGTAGGTAGATTGATAGCTTATCAAAATTCAAAGCCTTTCGTGATTGAATTAAACCCAATTCAAGCATCAGCGATTCCACAAAGTATTTCCTTGTTAATAGTGGGAAATGTATTGTTTACTCAGTTGAAACGTATTCAGCCAGAATTACATTAAATTAAAATATACATATTTTGTAACGTAAACGCGTCGTTGGGAATAAAATATATCCCTATAGCCGCTTTTCCATTATGCTGCAAACATCACAACAGCAGTTCCGCAGAAAACTGTAGTTGACAGGGACACCCGAGTTTTACTTTTATCTTGTTATTAAAGCAGACACGATTATTGACTTTCTCTACATCTGGCATGATAATAGAAAACTATTTATCTCACTTGATATTTTGGGGCGCTAACGTGAAAAAAACATCATGACGCTTTGTATTATTTTCCATAACATATAAATTTAATGTGTAATAATGATGAACAAAATGATATCAAGTAGCAGCCCGTGTCTTTTCTTGTTGTTTCTTCTATTTATAAAACTCCGTAGATGCTTTTAGTAAAGCATCCACCATTTTACTGAAGCATTTCTTGATTGAACAGCCAGAATAGATAGAATTCTAACATAAATCATACAATAATTATTAAAAAAAATATAATTTCAACTAGTCTTAGACTGAAACTGACCTACAAGACCTATGACCTTGACCTATGACTAAGACTGGTTTCGATTGTACAGTCACTTGAAATATAGCAAAATTTTACAATAGCTAAAATACACTGTGTGTAAAAACCAAACTAAAAGATAAAAACTATTTGAATAGGTAGACTTTTTCTTGACATTACTATTTGTGTAGTGCGTAGAGTTATATTCTCTTAGTGTGTGTTTGCAGAGAAGGTTACAAGAAGTATTAAGTAGGGAGTTTTGGCGGGAACGTGAAGAAATCATGTCGCGTCATTATATTATTTTCCATTACTTGTGTTATTTCGAGTGTTAATGTGTAAAAACTGTGAATTTTTACCCGTTAAGTGTTCGTGAACATGTACGAGTGTTGGTGAATGGTATAATGTCGTGAAACGTGAATTTTCGTGTTGTTTCCAAAACTCCATATAAGGCTCTAGTAAAGTTTTCACCACTTTACTGAGGCATGACTAGGACTTGACCGTGACTTGCTTTGCTCGACTTTGACAGTGACTATGACTTGTTTGATTATATCTAACTAAACTTGAGAATAAATATGTATACTTGACACTGGCAAATGCATAAGACGTGCGACGCCAAAATCCTCTTAGGAGGAAAAAAAAAAAAAAAAAAAAAAAGTATTAAGTATGAGTTTCTGTGAATGGTGACAGCATAACTTTAAAAATGTGACATGGGAATGTCTGTAGCAGATCAAATAAAAGGCAACACAAGTGGATAGCTGATGTAATTACGCCGCTAAGCGCGAAAGTTCTTGTAAAAATATCAGTACGTACAGCAAAAGCACGCGATAGAAAATAACAGCCCTGAACCTGTTTAATTTTAAAATGCAATCGGTACTCACTGATTCTTTTCTCATTCATACAACCCTAATTATATTTATCATACTTGTGCACTAATTGCTCGAGCAAAGCAAAGGTCGTAGAATCTGCGGAAATAACTTGGCATTTAAAAATTTTGATAACTAAAATAAATTGAAAATAAAATTGATATGTACCTAAATAAAAAAATATATGTTTTCAGTTTCTGTTAGATCCCACTGCTGGAAAAAGGTCTCCCCAATTCCCTCCGTCTCTCACGCTCTATCGGGACCCCTCAGTTTCAGTTCATCATCATCATCATCGGTAGCTTATTCAGCCCACTGCAGAGTATAAGCCTCCTTCCCTCTTTCGCCAATCTACCCTGTTTTGTGCCAGTTGCCCCAAAATTTTTGGATGTCATTACACCATCGCTGAATCGGCCTACCAAGGCTACGCTTACCATAACGTGGCCACCATTCCGTCAGAGACCAACTCCACCTGACATCACCACATCTCGCCATCAGTTTCAGTTACATAATACACTCTTTGTAATGAATATTGATCCCTATTTCTGATTTTCTAGACGCGATATTGCAGCGGAAAGGCACTACAGATTAGTTATTATAGACTCATTTTATTTGTATGTGTATTTGTTCAAAGCTAACTTGGGAACTGTTGATCCAATCGTCATGAAACTTTGCAGGCAAGTATTTCATTTCGATATAATTTTTAAGTTCTAACTTGCGTAAAATCGATCAAGGTTTTGTGGAGTTATATGGGTCGAGAACTCTCAATTCGCGGTAACTACTAGTACGTAATCTATTGTTACCATTGAATAAATTGTCTACAACCGAAATATCGTGCGGTTTCGACTCGTAACTCAAAACTTGCAAGTGAGAGTCATAAAGTATTGATATGGACCTCTTGACGCAGTGTGTCAAATTAAATATTAAATTAAAGGATTCCACGTCTACAAGACAAAGTTTCCTGCCGAGGATTTTATTATTCTGTTTGAGAAACCGAGCCTCGACCACGGCCTCTCGGGGCTTCTAGAAAAATAATAGCAAAAAATGGGACAAGTATCTCTACGGACGGACGGATATTTCCATTTCTACTGCGAATAGCAAACTCGGAAGAATTATTAAATCAAACCGAGCTCGAAAGAGGAATAATGGCAATTACTTTTCCTGAACGTGGAAGTCAGCGTCCAAAACAATATTTGACCGAGTGAGCGAAGTTAAAGAAGCCTCTGCATCAACTGGCTAAATTTATTTCCATCTGTCCGTATGTTGACACTCACGTATAAGTCATATTTTTCAACTAATGTTGACGAAACTTGGTAATTTTTAAATTGCCTACAACAGCTGTTTTTGTGTGCTCGCCCCGCAGCGCTTAGCAAATTAGACCTTGTGTGTTTTTTATTATATCATTACCTATTGTACCTTCTAATTTTATTGTAATTTGTATTAATTTAATTCCTACTTTAAGTGGTTTAATATTTTTATTTTATTTTTTGTTTTAAACTCTACGAAATGTATAAGGGGGAGGGCGTACTACAGATATGCCAGTTATTACCGCCACACAGTAGTGTGCAATCTTTTAAGTAAGATTAAAGTGCACAAATATAATTAAAACCTAAAATCTTGGATGAGTAGGCGCAATGCATTGCCGCACACGGTTTTGACCTGTTGAAGCTCAATGAAATGTTTGAATGTTTGTCACTGAAATGGTGGAAAAGTGGCTACCATCATGCGAGTGACTTGGTTCTCTCGTAACTCACTTGCAGAAGATCATATATATAAGAACAACCTCTTTTATAAGAATCAACACAGAGACCGAACCGCTTATGATAGAGACGTGGAATTTGAACCCAGTACTCCTCAAATGGTGAACAATAAGAACGGATTTTACACTTTAAAGGGGTAAAATGGACCCTCAAAGTTTGTATGAAAATAAATAATAATGTGTGTAATAATGTTTAATAAACATAAACAATAAAGAAAGACATATTTCAGGACTTTTCAAAAATCAGCCCCTAAAGAGGTGAAATGGGGTGTTTCATTTACATCCTAGGCGAGCGAAGCCGTGCGGGCAAGCTTGTAAAATCACACTAATATTATAAATGCGAAAGTTTGTGTGTAAGTGTGTAAGTAGGTAAGTATGTAAATGTGTTTGTTCCCGTTCAACTCTGTAACGGGTGAACTGATTTGAATGAAATTTGGAGATAGCTTGCACCCTGGAATAACACATAGGCTACTTTTTGTCCCGGAAAAATAATCGGTTTCTATAGAATAGCGGGTGAAACCTCGGGTCGCAGCTAGTAAACAATAAATAAATTATCTCAGGACCTTTCAAAAATCAGCCCCAAAAAAAGTGAAATGGGGTGTTTCATTAACAGCCTCGGCGAGCGAAGCCGTGCGGGTAAGCTTGTAAAATATATAATAAAATTAATATACTATTCCACGCCCGAAAACAAACCAATTAACAAAAGGCTCTATACGAACTGAAATTACAGGCAGTTATTTTAATTAAACAATTAACTTGAAACGGCGGGTAACTAGCCGCTATTTCCCCTCCGCGCTCCGTGAAGTCAATTACTACAGTACCTAAATATTTATTTTCAAAGTACCGTAGTTAATGGCAGTAACTCGTTTCCTATACAGTAGAAATTATTAAAAAAATATTAGTATGACAATAATATCTTACTAATAATTAGGGATCTATGTTTGAAACACGCCTGAGTATTTTCATACGAACTTCCAAAAAGTCGCATTTTTGACATAATCACGTTCGCTAACGCATTGGGTGGTTTCAACCATTCGATTTTCTTCTATCAAAAGAAAATCTGACAGGTAAGCGTCATCTATAAAACCGTGTGTCATCTAATGAAAATAAATGATGTCTATAATATTACTAGCTGTTACCGCTTTACGTGACTGTTCGCGTGGACCTACAAAAAAAGGAGCCTATGTCTCCTACCCTTAAGCTTTATCTATGCTAACATTCAGGTCGATCCGCGCGTTCAGCCGTTTAGCCAAAATGATAACGCGACAAACACCCAGACAGAGAAACAGATAGACAGAGTTACTTTCGCATTTATAATATTAGTTAAGATGTAGATAATCTACAACCAAATTATTTTTTTTTTGTCATAATTAACTTTTATTAACCACGAACTTACTTACCAGGAACTGATAGTACACAAAATGATTCAAATAAAAACACTTAAATAGCTTACAAGATGTAACAAAATGTAATAGCATGAGATGTATTAAGTCTTAACAGTTATCGGTGAGCCTCAAACGAAGCACTAACTCACAGTGCTTACTTACGCAAGAAGGTTACTACCTCGGAAAATAGCATCTACTCCAAGAAATTACTGAGCATGCCTGCACAGACTGCAGTAACTTATTTAGTGCTTTAGTTTAGCACAAAACCAGTGATAGTGAATTGTTAAACCAAGCCAGACGGCACTCGTAGCCACTAGCAATAAACTACCTAGCGTGTGTTAGTAGCCTTTACTACGGGTTCCAGAATCAGAATCAGAAACTTTTACTTATTGCCCATAAATAACATAGAATTTTACAGGCAAGCAAATAACAAAAAAAAAAACTATAGTGTTAAATTATTTCAGGCAAACTAATCAACCGTAACCCGATGGACTCGATTTAAAACTGTGCTTAGAAAATACAATAATTATTGTATATAAAAACTTCGATCAGAACCACTTGGAGGACGGGCAGCAGCTTCCTGTTAGTAAGCGGTGAGCGTTCTGTGATCTACAAGCCGCCTGCCTAGCGTGGAGATATATAGATATATAACTTTTTGGGTATTTTTCACACCAGAAATGACACACATACACAAGAAGAAAAACGAAAAGATATAAAACTAGTGTAACAACTAGCGAGCGATCTCTTCCTGGCAACGTCAAGGAGGAGGCTTTTGTTCAGCTCGATCGTGTGTAAGCTTCTCTGGCTGATGATGAAGGTGATTGTAAATTTTATTTAAAATTTCACGAAGACTATTATTAACTTAAAAGACTTCTAATGTAAGCGATTTGCATAACATTATGAAATTCCAGCGATCAAAAATCGGAGGAAAATGCAAAGACGAAGGTGAAATTAAATTTGTGCTTTACATAGTCAATAAGTCAAGGGGCTTGTAGATTAGGTTTTTTGTATTTATTTATTTTTGTTTATAATTTGTTCTAATTTTAAGAAGGTAAGTAGGTAGGTTATTTTTTATTGTAAATATGTATATAATTTTTGTTAATAAAATATTTTAGACCGTCAATAATACAATTTTCAGAATACGCAAATGATTACAATTTATATTAAAACATAATAATTGGAAAAAGCATAAAATAATGTCTTAGTTCCAGTTTAATAACCAGTTTGATGATTACTACACATTTCTTTTTAAAAACGACCTTTTCTAAATATAGCTCATAACTTAAAACGGTTCGACCAACCTTCAACAAACACAGTTAATAATCATTGTTAATTTATTATAAATTATCATGAAAACTTGTAGTGTATTTGTTTTTAATGAAATTTGCAATGTCTGGCTGTTTTAATTTATAAGCTAAGAACTAGCGACCCGCCCCGGCTACGCACGGGTATAGTTTGGAAAGAAATAGATGAAAAATATGAAGTTACTGCCTTTGAATAAATATATAAAGCTTTCGTGAAATATTATCTAACTGATGGTGAAAACCGCATCAAAATCGGTTGTGTTGCTTAGGAGTTAGTGTCTGTATATCAATACAGGCAGACAGACGCGGAAAGCAACTTTATTTTATACTATGTGTATATATCATTGAGCTAGTATTAGTAATATTATATATATATATATAATATATATATATATATATCTCCTATAGTATGATATCTAATGGTAGATATAGATATTTTTCGAATAGGTCGTTTATGTTAGTCCTGTTTTTTTTTCAAAAGAAATAACCTCTTCATAATTGGTGCAGGCGTTTGGGTGGAAAATGGTAACAGACAAAAAATCCCTTAACGCATATATTAACCTAGTCAGTTCATATTAGTTGACAAATTATTCACCATCATCATTATCATCAGCCAAAAGACATCCACCGCTGAACATAGGCCTCCCGCTTAGAGCGCCAGACAAATTTAGTATTCTAATAAATTAAAAAAAACACAACTTCCGACTGCAAAATGTAACTTAGGACACCAGATGAAAAGAGGAATTCAGTGACTCATCGCTCGTTAAAATCTATCAGAGGCTTAGTGATGTATACGCGCCCCTCCATAGTTTCGCGGTTTAACAACTAACTGGCACGGTGCGCGGGCCAGTAATAAACAAGCTATCTTACAAGTGCGTGCGTCTCATTTACCCACCTATCTAGGTACATATCATTGGCGAACGACGGATGTGGACTGTCCTCGAAGGAAGTGAAAAACAAGTAACTGATCATGGCTGTGGCTTATTTGGGGAATTTGCCCATTTTCGATCACAAGAACAGTGAATGGGCAATTTTTAAAGCTAGACTAATCCAGTTTGTGAAAATAAACCGCGTGGACGTGGGAAACCAAAGCGGATTACTCTTGACACACCTCAATGACGAGACGTATCGCTTGACGCGAAACTTAGCATTTCCGAAGGAATTGGAATCGTTGAGTTATTCGGAGCTCATTTTATTACTCGACGGCCATTTCAAGCCCAAAAGAGTTTCTTTTGTGGAAAAGGCGAAATTTTATGGAGCAAATCGTAGTCCAGGCGAACCTTTAGGAGACTGGGCGGCGCGATTGAGAGGCCTAGCATGCTATTGCGGCTTCGGCACCGCCTTGGAAACGAACCTGCTGGATCGTTTCGTCCTCGGCCTGGGCTCAGGCCCCGAACGCGATAAGCTGTTTGAGCAGGACCCGCCCACACTCACATTGTCACGGGCCATTGAATTGGCAGAGCGGGCGGCGTGTGCTAAACAGGCGAAGACGATGATGTCCACCAGCGAGGCTGTAGCAATCAAGGAGGAACCGGTGTACCGGGCGAAGTTCCAATCTGGTCGAGGCGGTGGTGGCAGCAGCAGCGGAGGCCCGGCACGTGCCGGCGCCGGCGCAGGCTCGGCGGACTCATCGCGTTGTTGCGTTTGTGGAATGAAAAATCACCAAAGTGATAGTTGCAAGTTTAAAGAATATAAGTGCAAGAAGTGTGGCCGGAAGGGCCATTTAAAGCGTGTATGTGCGAAAAATACGGCGGGATTTCATCACGTTGAGACAGAGCAGGATCACAAGGCGGCCGACCAAACCTTGGACACATCTTGCGAGGAATGTCAGAATTTTAATTTAAGGTATGTGACGGATAAGCCAATCAATATTGATCTCATATTAGGAGGCCATGAAATGTCAATGGAACTCGATTCAGGCTCAGGCAGCTGCGTAATTTCAGACAAATTGTACAAAGAAAAATTTTCTAACTATCAGTTACAGAACAGTTCTATTAAAATGTGTTTGTATAACGGACATAAAATCACGCCAATGGGCTATTTCCAAATTGAGGCGAAATTTAATAGCATTATTAAATTAATTAGAATATTCGTCGTACAAAATGGAGGACCGGCCTTGCTTGGCAGAGATTTTATGTCCGCCTTCAATTTTATTATAACAACAGATGCAAATACGAATATTTATACTTTGAATAGTGACACAGCAACTGAGGTAAGCGATCTGTTGCAAAAGTTTCCGGACTTGTGGCATGATGAGTTGGGTGAATTCAATAAATTCAAGGTTCACTTAAAACTAAAAGAAAAGGTCGATCCAAAATTTTTTAAGCCACGAACAGTGCCCTTTGCCCTACGCGATAAGGTTGAAGAGGAGTTGAACCGGTTAGTAGGGTTAGGTATATTGATTCCAGTGAACTACTCACAGTACGCCACACCTATTGTACCCGTGATTAAAGATAACGGTCAAGTTAAGATTGCGGGTGATTTTTCCGTTACATTGAATAGGGATCTTATAATTGATAAATACCCCTTGCCTCGAATTGAGGAGGTATTTGCCAAAATCGGAGGTGGTGAGCGGTACAGCAAGATAGATTTAAAAAATGCATATAATCAATTTGTGCTCGAGGAAAATTCTCAGGAGCTCACTACTATTAATACCCACAAAGGTTTGTTTAAATATACTAGATTGGTGTACGGTTTGGCAAATGCGCCTGCAATTTTCCAAAAATCTATGGAAACATTGCTATCGGGAATCGACGGTGTCAGTATTTGGCTTGATGATATATGTATTACTGGGCGTGATAGAACAACTCATTTAAAAAACCTACATGAGGTTTTAAGTAGGCTCAGTAACGCGGGTTTGCGCCTACAAAAGGAAAAAAGCGAATTCTTTAAAGAAAGTGTCACATATTTAGGTTACGTCATCAGTAAAGAGGGTCTCAAGACTAGTCCTGATAAAGTCACGGCTATTCTAAACGCTCCAGAACCGAAAAACGTCACAGAAGTTAAGCGATTTTTAGGCGTTTTAAATTATTATCGGAATTTTATTCCAAACGCATCTGCCATACTCACTCCTTTACATGAACTCTTACGAAAAGACGCGGCCTGGGAGTGGGGCGAACGACAACGACGTAGCGTGGCGCGCGTACGCCGCGAGCTGGCGTCGGAGCGGGTATTAGCTCATTTCGATCCAGGAGCACGTCTTTGTTTGGCGGTAGATGCTGGACCGGGGGGAGTCGGGGCTGTTCTTTCTCAGCTGGACGCGGACGGCACGGAGCGTCCGCTCGCATATGCGTCACGCTCGCTCTTGGCCAGCGAGAAAAATTACAGCCAGATACAGAAAGAAGCGACCGCTATTATTTTTGGAGTTAAAAGATTCCATCAGTATTTATACGGACGCGATGATCCTTTCATTTTAAAAACGGACCACAAGCCCCTAGTGTCGATTTTCAATAGCAAAACGGGCATACCCGTGACGACAGCATTGAGACTACAAAGATATGCTATAATATTATCAGCATATAATTACTCCGTGCAATATATATCTAGCGAAAATAATTTAGTGGCAGATTTCTTTTCGCGCGCTCCGTTAACTGACAAGATAGCAATAGAAAGAACCGATAGTGAAGCCGATACCTATTACGCACTTAAGTTTCTAGATGCGTCATCGCCGGCGATAACGGTCAAGGACATAGTGCATACGACAGCGAGCGATGCGACATTACAGACGGTCGTTAGATATATGCAACACGGGTGGCCTCGTAAATTAACTTGTAAGTCTATATTGCCATACTTTCAATGCAGGTCTGATTTACAATTCGAAAACGGCTGTTTATTTAGAGGGCATAGGATTGTTATTCCGTCTGTGCTGAGGGAAAAAATGCTGAACGAACTACACCACACTCATTTAGGCATTATTAAAAGCAAGAGTAATTGCCGATCTCGCTTTTGGTGGCCTCGGGTCGATGAAGATATTGAAACTAGGATAGGGTCGTGCGAGACTTGCACTTCGGTGCGTGCTGCGCCGCCGCGCGACCCGCCTGCGCCCTGGCCCGCCCCCGCGCGTCCCTGGCAGCGCCTGCACATTGACTACATGACCGTGGGGCAGAGGGTATACTTGGTGGTGGTCGATGCATTTAGCAAGTGGTTGGAGTGCCTTCACATGCATAATGGTACTACAACGAGCGCGTTAATTACGAAGCTAAAGGGAATTTTTGCAACATTTGGTGTACCAGAATTGCTGGTATCGGATAATGATGTTAAAATAAATTCAGTTGAATTTAAAGCGTTTTGCGCAGCTAACGGTATTAAATATATGACTATAGCGATTTATCACCCTCCCAGCAACGGCCAAGCAGAAAATTCTGTACGAACTTGTAAAAAAATGTTAAAATGCATCATTAATGAGAACGCAGCGCCACAACAGATGCATGAACAGCTGTTAGGCTACCTATTCACCTACAGGAATACCGTGCATTGTACCACCGGTGAGACTCCGGCGAAATTAATGTTTGGAAGGCAGTTACGAACGCGCCTTGATCTAATATTACCAACTAAAGAGAAGTTTAAACAATTACCGGAAGTTCCTAGTAGACGGAATTTTGAGCTAGATGATACGGTTTGGGTCCGATGGTACAGCGCACGAAAGGAAATTTGGCGATTAGGAAAGATAAAAGAAAAGATAGGCAATAAAATGTATAAGGTTTTTATAATAGATTTGGACGTTAGCTGTATTAGACACGTCGATCAAATCATTAGATACACAGGATGTAACGAAAAGAATATTATAAGGGCCAAAAATGTATGTAATGAGCGTCATCAGTTCCATCCTAGTGCAAGTGTGCACGCGGATACTATCTCTCCACCGGAACAGGCAATGCCGCCGGCGGCCACCAGTGCGCAAGCGCCTGTTGCCGAACGAACCGGGGAACACGGAACTGATGAAGCTCCAATGCCACCAGACTCTGAATGTGATTCGGAAGAGTGGCGGGATTGTGAGACTGAAGAGGGTGAGCGAGGGACCGTTGAAAACGTTGAATCGAGGGCGGCGAGCGCCGGAGCTGACGCTGCTCCGGTCGTCGCGGGCGCGGCGCGCGCTCACCCCGCGAACTTACCGGCGCCCTCTCTCACGCCTTCGCGCCCTAGGCGTGATAAACAAAAAATTGATTATAAACAGTATTTATAAATTTGTATGTGGAAAGGGATTTGTGTAAAACATATTGTGTTAAAATGTTATTTTTTAAAATAGCTGGTTTTGTGTTTGTCACCAGGTACCTCAAATTAAGTGTGGAGGAATGATGTATACGCGCCCCTCCATAGTTTCGCGGTTTAACAACTAACTGGCACGGTGCGCGGGCCAGTAATAAACAAGCTATCTTACAAGTGCGTGCGTCTCATTTACCCACCTATCTAGGTACATATCACTTAGGTTTAGAGGAGGCTTAATATAGAAATACACAAACATACATACTTACAAACAGTACCCTCCTTAGGCAGTTAGGTAAAAAAAAAACCGTGCACATAATACCCAGTATATTTTAAAACAGAGATATACCTACGTGATACGTCAGTCTGAATCAGCGTAGAGCTGATTTAGATTGGCAGGCAGGCGTCCCCTGCCTACTGGTTACTTGTTTTTGTGCTGTAGTCGGCTGCTACACTCGTGCATTCATAGAGCAGGGGTGGCCAACCGGTCGATCGCGTTCGACCGATCGATCACGGCCATTAGTCCAGTCGATCGTGGCAAGGCAAAAACGATTTAAGCTTAGTATATTTATTATAAAACATATTTATAAATATGTAAAACAGACGACGTAACGTAATCACCAACTGCTGCGCACACCATTTTATACCATTTTTCAATCGCCGTTTCATCACGTTATTTTTCCTCTTTTCCACGCAGTAACTCTTTTGCTAAGAACTATTTGCAATTTTATGTTTTCCCTTTTAATAGGATAAAAAATACTACGTAATCCATACCTATAAAAGGCTTTGTCCTGACTGACTGACCTATAGACAACGTACAGCCTAAACCGCTGGACGTACAGACTTGAAATTTGGAGAGTATGTTTATTGAGGGGTGGAAACACTAAGAAAGGATTTTTCGAAAATCAAACCCTAAGGGGGTGAAATGGGGTGTTAAAGTTTGTATGAAACTTTTTATTCTCTGGTTCGATTGATACCAAACTTGGTATGGATACTCTACAAGAAAAATAAAAAGATACAGGTATCACAGTTTTTTCAAAATCTGCTCCCGTTAGTATCAAAAAAAATATTTAAAAGTTTTGGTGATAGTATGTTTGTTTCGCCTTAACTTTGTAACGGATGTACGTATATAGATGAAATTTGGTTTCGGGGTATCATAAGGTGTGGATTAACACAAGTACGTTATTTTATCCCGGTAAAATATATAGTTTCTGTGTGATAAGTATTATTAATTATTAACCTTCGTAGTAGCTCAATGGATTATTGTTCCCCAAAATAAAGCGGGTGAAGCCGCGGGCAGGAGCTAGTTGTATATAAAACTATAGTGTTTAATTTAAAATTTAAAGAAGTATGTAATTGGTAGATAGCACAGGATTTCGTAAGTAAACAGTAGATCAGATCTTGGGTCTGATCAGGTTGGTTACCCCTGTATAGGGTAATGAAAGGATGAATATCACATGCGGGGCTGTAAACACCGCTGCAAGCCGTGTCACTTGCATATTGTCCTTTTGCCTCTTGTATACCTACCATGAAGCGTACCAGTTAAATGTTGTACATCACACAATCCCTTCTCACGACCCTCCTGGCTAAGTTGCTAGCGCGTCTGCTTTGTGAGTAGGTAGGTAGTGTTTGTCCCGGGTTCGATTCCCAGTCGGGTGGATGTTTGAATGATGAATTTAAATATTTGCTCTGGGTCTGGGTGTTAGTTGTCCATGTCTTTGTATCTGTTCCATGGCGTCCCCGACACAGGGCAACCTAATGCGGAGCTATGAGCGTGACGCGTTATTTTTTAATTATAATAATATTAGGCGAACGGCCTTATAGACCTCGACCTGCATCTCAAGAGGCTCTCGCTAGACGGTTTGGTGAAGGGCCAGATGCAGAGGGCAGCCATCCTTGACACGGCGCGTATTGTCAGAAGGTCTCTCTGCAGCCCTAACCGCCGGTAGCTTGGGCCCTGCCTCGCTGTCGGTGGGACTCTAGATTTAGGTTTTTTATAGCATTTATTTTTTTATATTAATTTTATAAAAAACCTAAATTTAAGAAATTCGATGGAATAACAATAATAATAAATCTAAGTTTTTAAGTTGACATGTAAATAGTACTTACGCAATATATGAATATGAATATGAATAATGTTTATTGTCTCATAAAAGTTGTACACATAGAAAAAAACTGTTTATAAGTAGTAATTTGATACATAGATAGATGGTTAAGTAGATAGACTAAACTTAAACATTAACTTATTAGGTAGGAGTATATAAAGCTATTTATGGAGGGTTAGCACCCGAACAAGATATTCTGTATCTCGGATACTAACGCCTTCCTGTGTTTAAAGCGTATTTTACTACATTTAATACTATTAATTATTTAATACATTTTGTCGTATATCTACATTTAAATTCGAGTGCGCTAATAGACAACACACCACGATCTGGGCCAAAAAGTGTGCCACGTACACAGATTATTTATCTGTGGCCACGTAGCTCAAATTTCTTACATAGATGTGTGTCTTTTGTGCGCCTGGGGTATAATTATAGTCGTAACACTCATTTACACGTCTTTACCCCACTGTCCAAGAAGGAGGGTAATGTTTTCGGGGTGTATGTTTGTTTATTATTGTCTGCTGTAGCCTAACAGGCTTGGCCGATTTTTACTAGCAATGCCTTATGCCTTATAAGTAACATTTTGCAGTCGGATTCATTGATTTATTTTAATACTAATAATAAATATAGAATGTATATTTCCTCCATGTTGTGTGTATCTATAGTTAATCACAACATCGGATATGTTCATGGCATATTTTCTTTTTGATAGTTTTTATATATCGGGTTATAAGGAAAGGGTATGCTAAGCCGAAAGGGGCTCATAGTACTCATAATTGTACACAACTTTTACTATGGGACCAACCCTGAAATCGAGAAAAAATCAGCTGCTTCATATATTTTGCCGAGTGTCGTTGACATTTTTCTATGGAACAGCAGACATTTTTTCTCGATTTCATGTTTGGTCCCATAGTGAAACTTGTTCATAATGAAAAGTACTATGAGCCTTTTGCAGCTTAGCATACCCTTATGACCCTGTATATGTAATACATATATATTACATATTCATATATCTATTCTCCGTCAAATAAAAAGAGACAAAAACAAAAGTTTCCTTAAAAAAAAAAAAAAATGAATTTAAACATTTGCAATGTAATCATAGACAGAAACGAAATATAACCGTTTAGAAATTCACATTTTTACCGTGTTTGAATAAATGTAAAAATGAAGAATTAATGAAATAAATGAAGGCTGTTGACTAAGGCCCCTAACGGATATTGCAATATACCCGTATCCATTCTCATTCGCGTGACATGCCGTCTTTTTATAGTCCATCGAAACCCTCTTCACGACATGAACTTGGTAAAATATGAAAATAGAAATTTCGTATCGCTCTGTCCACGAGGTAAAGCACCTTTCACTTGGACTATTAAAAGAGTCAGGTAGGTATGAGATTGCAAACGACGGAGGGTTGTTTTTCTTCGATATCGGTTGATGTGTCTGACATGCAAATGTTGCATCAATATTCATGCAGAGCTGTGTTGTCCATAATTGAGACTTACCTCGCGACGGTGACTTCGAATTTTTTGCTCGTTAATGTGCAGATTGCAGCAGAAAGTACTCGAATATCTCACCATATGAATTTCAATCATGATATTAATACTTTGATCTGAACCCGTAAAAATTCTGAATTCCTAATGAAAGGAATCGTAAAAATTTTTGAAGAAACTTCACTTTTTAACATAACAAAGAAGAACTATCTAATAGCACTCGGTCCGATACGCATGTCGTCCAACTCGCAATTGGTAAACAGGCATTTCGTCAAATACGCAGATAGTTCAATTCATGGATAATGTGCAGTCACGCGCAAAAATACAAAACCATTCCAAGCTTTTAAACTACAAATCAAATTCTTATATTTCCGATAAATGGTGAAATTTCTCATGACATTAGTCTCATAGACATTAGGACGAGTTTTAGACAAAAATGGATTGTGTGTGTTAGTATTATAATAATATGCTGGGTTAGGGATATTTTCTAGGTAGGTAGGTACTCATAATTATTATTATGAACTACGTTAGTTACTGTTATAGTTATTATTTCATAGCACAAACAAGAAAGTAACAAACGAAGTTAAAAGAGTAAGTACAAAATTGGTAACGAACTAGGGCAGTTTCAAAAATAGTAAGTTAATTAAAAAAAGTAGTGTGCGCCCAATACGACATTATTGAATTTGCAAAATTAGCGTACGCTCGCAAGAGGGTATTAAGTGTAGATGGTACACGACATTATTTTTAAGCTACAATCCTGTTGTAAAATATTGTATCTTGTCATATGTAAATAGACAAATGATTTCATTTCACTATGGGACCAAGTCTAAAATCGTGAGAGAAAAAAAACAACATGTGTTCCATGAACACAAAACGTAAGGAACAGTTAATTGTCGCAGTTTCAGGGCTAAAATTAAAAAAAAAAAAATTGGCTACCTACAATGTTATTTTAGAAATATTTCCGCTGTCCATAGGTGTTCCTTTTGGATAAATTTGTAATTCAATCTGCTGTGACAGGGAAAAAACACGTTGAGAGCAACGTGCTTATTTACCGCCGCACCGGGCGGCGAAGCATTTCACTGCTGACGTTTGATTCCGAGTAAGTGCGTTTTCAGGGAATCAATTCTGTGCACCTACACATTGGACACATTTTATGGGACCGCAATCTTCATAAATCTCGACCTAGTCGACCTTTTGTCTTTGTCCCCTTCTCTTACGGTTTAGGCAAATTCAGATCCACCGCAAATTGGCCATACGGCGCCCTCGGGCGAGTGTGCGTGTTACATCTTTATTTGAGAGACGCCTTCGTACAGGTAAATAAAGGTGGAAGAAACTTGGAAACTTATGTAAATCGGGTTATATGTGCCTCGAATAACTAACTCGAAACACAATAACGTAGTTTTTCCTTACCCTCTTCGCTCATAGAGAAAAGTTGTCAAAGCGCTTCATGAATACGGGAATTACTCTTGCTACGTATGTAGATACGTTCAGGAGGGTCAAATGGAACGCTGGGGTATGATACTTTGACGTTTAGATTTTGTCCTTTGCTGAATAAAGATATAACACCTCTGGGGCTACTCGGCTGCCAAGGACAAAACAGACCTATTATTTTAAGTCCCTACACATAGCCACAGAAACTCATTCATTATGCAGGATCCCTCCCGAATCGTCCATAAAGGAGTTCTTAGAATATCGCCATTACATTAAATTGTTATCTACCACGAGGCCCTTGGCGCACGGTTTTTTAATTAAAACAGGCAATTTGGCGCTGACTTATCCTAAGTTTTACAATTATGTTTTTGTCGTCGCGGTAAAGAACTTTGTGAACAAAAGAAATTTATTTTTAACGAGATTTTTGTTAATTTAACTTGTGATATTGTTGGATAATGAAATTTAAGATGGTGAAAGGAGATTATCCTTATTGTCGGAAATGTGTTATCGGATCTTTGCTGTCAGTTGGTCGGGTTGGGGAAGATTTGCAGCATAGACAAAAGTGGATCGCTGACCGGACGATTTATCGAGTGCTGGCTGCATTTGGCGCGTTGTACATGCGATCCGGAGATCGCCGGGAAATGGAAAAGTTGTCTCGAAGTAACCCGGGGCTATCGAACCTCTCCGTGTTACAACAAATTTTATACGAGCGGCGTTGGCAAACTTCCTGCGAACTGTTCAGTAATAAATAATAATGCTTGAATATTGAACTCGATCGATACATAATATTTTAAAGTTCCTGTTTATACTTCCACAGTTTCTACTCTACAAAATTTTAATATGATCCTGACAAAATGAGGCGTTATATTAAAATTGATGGCGTAAATAATGTTGTATATTTTAATAAACGTAATACACTAGAGAATGAGCAGCCAAATGGGAGCGCGATTGAATATTCATGAACGAAACTTGGTCGAAAGTTCTTGATAAGAAATTATGGTAATCATTTTAAATTGACCTAATCCATATTGCGGAACACCGAATTTTGTGTGGCTTCAAAACTTGTTAGGGTGGTATCCGATGATTAAAGCCGAGGGATATAATTAATTTACAATCTCTAAAACTTTGTCCGAGTTGATAGATAAAATAGCAACTTGTAAGCTGCTGTAATGAGTTTTGTAAGAATCTATTTTTTAAATAGCAACTAAAATATGAAATACCATTATGATTAAGTCTAATAAATTGCAGTATAATAACAACCAATTTTATTGACGGCCGCCGTGGCTTAGTTTGTAGCGTGTCTGCCTTATCAGCAGGAGATTTCTGGTTCGACTCCCGGCCGGACATTGTTTGTAAGATGAATTTAAATCTTCTGGTCTGAGTCTGGATGTTAATTGTGGGTGTCTTTGTTTGTGTTTCAAGACGTCCCCGACACCTGTAATCAGTGGGAATCTATAACTGTGAAGCGATATAAAAAATTTATTGAACGCAAAAAGAAAAGCGCCGACAATACACTAAAAATGTTTTTCTAGTAAAAGCTAGTTCCCAATGTTCTGTTCAAACACAGCACAGGAACTAGAAAGTTCCTGTGCTGTGTTTGAACAGACGAATTGTTACGGGTTTCTACCCGTAACAATTCGTCTAGAGTTTAATCTACGAAATTGATATCGCAAGGTTCGTGTACATCGCGAGCATAGTACGAAGCACCCGTCACGGTCCTCGACACGCCAATGTTTCACCGCTGATCGAGGATGGAGCCAGGAGGGTCTGGAAAGAAGTTTAATTCAATTTTATTTGTAAAAGAAAACTTAGAATCTAGATACAAACACCGATCTTACGTATAAGATAGATAATGTAAACAAACAAGATTTCTACCGGAGTGCACTGGAGCCCACACTAGGGTGGCCTGTGTCGTGGACTCCAGGCTCCAGGTTTCATGTTTAATCTCATAGTTAAGTTGTTCATTAAATTAAATACTAGCTATTACCCGCGACTTCGTTCGCGTGGACAAATAAAAAGTATCCTCTGTCCGTCTTTGTGACATACAGTAGTACATGCAGTAGTACTTATCCAATTTTATCAAGATCCGTTCAGCCGTTTAGCCGCGATAACGCGACAAACATCCAGACACAGATAAAAAGTTACTTCCTGTAGTTTGCTAGATGGCGTTGATTTTTATGATCATTTTTATAACTCCTAACTTTATTGGTTCTGATACGACTACGGCTATATTCCTCTGAATTATAAAATTAGTTAGGAAGTTAGGATAAGGATTAGAACTATACAAGCATAGTGATAAAAACAAACAAACAACACAAACACAAAACAACTAACAAACTGAGTAATTAACAAATGGTTAAATATTTAACAATTATAATTAATTAATTAATAGATAGACATATTTAAGTAGCTAACCCCCGAATACTGAAACGCTTGTTAACTTCGACATCAGATTAATTCTAATGCTGCCTTTGCTGCCTGGCACTAAGCAAATGACAAAGGCAGCAACAGACTTAATCTGTCGTCAAAGGTAACGCACGTTTCAGTATTCGGGGGTTAATCTTAAGCTTTTTTAACAGCTCAAATAAACGTTTTTTTTTTTTATTGGTATAGGTTAATGATATCCTATAATTTGCACGTCGTCTAACCGGTCTACCTAAGTAGGTACTTACGTACATAGTATTTGTATGCTTACATCAATATGATCAGTTTTTTTTTCTCAAATTTTGGCTCCACACGTTGTGTATTTTGCCAGTATCAAGTTTTGTAATATTGCAAGTAAGTGAAATATGACAATAGGTATTACTTTTAATATTGCAATATAAGTAAATTCAAATATTTCACAATTAAAATAAGTCTCAATCGTAGTCTAAGTCAAGTAAAGTAAGTTACGGTCAAGTACAAGTCATACCCCAGTAAAGTGGTGGAGACTTTACTACAGGTTTTTATGTAGATTTGGAAAAATACAAATACTCACGTTTCACAACATTATACTATTAAAAAACACTCGTGAAACTTCACGAACACGTCGATAAAAATCCACCATTTGTACACATTTACACTCGAAATAACACAAGTTTTGGAAAATAATACAATGACGCAATATGACTTCTTCACGCTCCCGCCAAAACCCCATTTGATCAGTTGGTCCGTAAGAGCGAATTCATTATCATCTCTTAATAATATATAATGATTATTATTATCATCTCTTTGTCCTGTGGTTTGGGCTACATGTCGTCTGTCAGTCACACAGGAGGAATAAGAATAGAATAACTTTATTATTACCAACGAAGTACAATGTACAAAGAGCAAGTGCTTAACAAATGTAAAATCAGGACTACGTACTTAATTAGACAGGTTCAACGGTGAGCCCCAAACTAAGCACTAGGCCTGTATCTTGGGGGCTCGAGTGCGATGTTACCAGAAACAAGCGAAAGTGGACGAAGGACAAATCCTTACATTTATAGACTGCTGCATTTTTTGTCTATCATTTTACCTACGTTTAAACATCGGTCCATTAAATTTTCATCTACATCCGAATTCTGTCCATCAATTTACCCCCAAAGTTTGATCTTAGTTTCGGGCCTGTTTCTGACTGCTGACTCCATTCCTTTATTTCCGCATCAACCTTTTGTTCTACAAATCTTTAGTTTTGATATTGGATTCGGACCACGTCTCTACCCCAGATTTATTGGATTACGTTCAGTGCGCTTATGTTGGCAACGTGTTGTGTACGCATACGAACAATCATAAATTATGAGTAGTAAATTAATTATTATTAAGAAGTACAGTATACTTCTTTATAAAACTTTTGTTCTGTGTGATTTTCAATAAAATTTTCATATTCAAAAAAGGGTCACTGCACTTAGCGTTGTCAACATCTTATACTATATCTTATCTTACTATCTTCTTTTATGGCACTAAATCTAAAATTAAAAACAAAAAAACTTTTAATCAACAAGTCCTCTAATTAAAATCACCCCAAAACCAAAACGAAGGCCAGGACACTCCGGATATAAAGACGAATCTAAAGACAGTCACAGTCTTCACAGTCTAAAATCGGTTATGTTGTTTAGGCAGCACAGGAGGTCATACAGGAAGAGATATACATACTTACAGACGCTCGATAAACATTACACTTTCTTTGGGCATTCAGGTAAAAAAAGGTTAATTTATGCAGGTTTAGTGTTGGTCCTATTAAGTACATATTTATAATAACGACTACAATGATTAATTTTTTAGGGGTTGGATTTTACCAAGAATCACGTTGTATACAAAAATTCTGTTAATGCCAAAACCGAATTCATGCAACGATTGTTTGCCAAAATTTCTTCGGAATTTGCCAAATTCTCTGGTACACTGTGGCTTAGCGGTATAAATCGCCCGGAAGATATTGGAATTACCTTGGTTCAGATACGAAAGAACTTTACGAGCTTACGGCGGTCTTCATTCGTGCATTTCGTGATACAACAGTTATTAATTTTTGAAATTATGGGAGCTGTTTCAAACTTTTTTTTTAAAGACGCTCTACACGCCAAGCCGCTGGTGATCCAATGACAATCCTGTAACAGGTTGAGGTCGGCGGGCTTATTTGTAAGAAATTAAAAACTGACATTAGAATCAAGTCCTCCAGCAGTTGGCAGTTTAAATGTGTAATAGTTGTGGGTTTTGTAGAACCGGATACCTGTCTAATAAATTTATAAGGTATAAGAGAAAGATTATATATTATATTATATTATATAATATATATTATTATATAATATATCCCCCTCCGCCTCTTATTTTCTTTCGTTGATTTGCCGTACCAAACCACGTTTTTATTAGATTTATTCAATTAGTTTCAGGATAAATATTGTTCTACTGAGTAATTAGTAGATCAATCACGAAACTTGGACCCTCCGTTCAAAATATAGACTGAAACTTCATTGGTACTAAGAATCAATATTCTACCGTAACTCGTTATATATTTTAGGACGGTTCCGTACATACATTATTTTCGACTTAGTGTTTTATTTTTGATTATTTTTTTAATTAAATGTTGTTGAATTGATGAACGAGAACAGAATAATTTCATTTTAGAATTATAATCGCTATTGATCTAACAAAATTAAAGGTCGATAGGTTCCTACGTCTCTACAGGGGGACCTCGTCACCTCTAATACTTCAATATCTCAGGACCGATTTTGCCCACATTCGAAATGAATAATTGATATGGTATGATCAACGATTTGCGACTTGCCGTTGGACAAGTATACGTACAAACCTGATACAAACATACAAATACAAACGCTGACTTGATCTCGTTGCGTGAGTCTAGATTTTATCCGCGGTTTCACCCGCACTGTGAACAAAACATAAGCCAATATAGCGTAGCTGTGATAGCGTAGCTTTCTATCAGTAATGGAATTTTCAGAGTCGGTTCAGTAGTACTAAGCAGACTAAGTAGACTTAGTACTAAGCATCAATTTTGTCAGCTGAACGAGATCCTCAGCAAGCGCTGAATTAATCAATAGATTGACAAACAGTGTATACCTATCTATTAGCATAAATAAATTATACAGCTATTAGTATTGTTATAATAGGTTTGCATTAGCATGACGTTAGTAACACGTTTCGCACTTGAATAATTGTCGACGTTTGAAATGATATTGTTTAGCGATCATAAATTAATTGAATTTGATTATTACTTGTGTATAATGTGCAAGCTGCACGTTGTAGACAAGGGCTTATTGCATTTAATTGACACAGTGAGTGAAGCGATAGAAGTCTCTGCTTCAACAGTCAAAATTTGCTTTCATCTGTCCGTATGTTGGTACTTGCGTATATGTCGTATTTTTAAGTTAATCTTGATGAAACTTGGTATACTCCAATCAAAAATCGCCGACGACAAAAAAACTATGAAATTGTAGAACAATAATTGAGGTTGTGGTTGTGGTTAGGGCAAGAAGATCAAAAGAGAAGTTCTGTTTTCTACAGATGCCTTTTAAAAATCTTTATATACGAGGAAAAAATACCCACAAAAAACGTATGATGTTTATGCTGTCTTTTTTCACAAGCCATTTTAACTTGGTCGTAAACAAAGTTTTTCCTGTACGACTCTCAAGACATTACCACGCTTTCAATGTTTTTTTCCAACTAATTTATTAAGAAGGGTGCGAATTTATTTTCATAAAAATGTCCTAATGGTCCTCAGAGAGTCCTCTTTGCACAAATAAAGCCATCTTTTCAAAGGCTAATTTACGAAATGAATCTCTTTCATTCGCAGGTTGTTGGTCGCTTTTGTTTTTGTTCGGGAGGTTGGGCACAGCTTTGCACTGAAGCAGTTTACAAGCTCAAGCTTTTTTGTCTACGTAGGGTATTTCAATCAAAATTAAAAATATACTGTTATATATTACACAGTGTGTCCGGACATCGGTCTCTTAATCAAAATTACGTACGTCGTTTGTTTTGTCAGTTTCGTACGGGAATACAGTATGAATTAGGAAACATGATTTCGATTTCAACAATAAGGCCGAGCGATATAAGATCAAGTTCAATTGTATTAAGGTCCACACCATTAACTTGCACGATTCAATATTAACGGAATTGTTTTTATGATGATTGATTTGAGGTACTCTATAGCTTATTTCTACAGCTATCTTAATATAAGACAGTAAATTCGTGCAATCTGTCAGGCTTTCTTCGCCTCAGTATCAATCCCAGCTTTGTGGTGTGAGGTAATGAATTACGTCCAGTGTTTACCGGAAGATGACATTTCTGGAATCGGCCCATTAATTCCTAATGGAGCGACGTCTGGGCCACATTTCATCTGTTTGGCTGCACACCAGGCTTTACCCCCAGAGCTATTTTCGGTAGATTTCGGTAGCGTATCCGAAAATTTATAACTGCGCGTTAGTTCTAAATTGTCGGATGGCAGCAAAGTAAGTGGGATTTATGGAATGCCTCTTTACGGTCTATTTGTTTGTAATGTAGGCTGGTGATTCGGCTTGATTTTTCCAAGAGCTTTTGCCAATTCCACTGAGCTGTTTTGGATTGCTCCTATTTGGACTGATTGATAGCCATCATTCTGGTGGTTGTCACATTATTTGACTTCTTGGGGGTAATACATATAATAGGGAAAATTCTGTAAACATTTATCTGTTTTTTTTTATAGCTTATACTATAACTAAACTAAAAGTTTGACTGGCTTGTATAAATAGTTAACTTAAATGAAGTTATCGGAAATAGCGTTGTCGCTTAGCGATATATTTTCGATTTGATGAATGTTAATCAAATCGAATCGATCAAATAGAAGACAAATCAAAAATTGGCAAGCATGAACCGAACATTGGAAGGAGCCTGCTATCTCTATAATTATGGTTTCCTTCAGACGGTTTCCTTTCTCTCTAGCTCACTGTATGCATTTCAATACACACAATTTTGGCTATCAAATGCACTTTTCGCCGAGGCATTATAGCTTCATCAACCTTGTACAATATCTAACTCATATGTTTCTTTAGTAGCAGCAGGTGCGTGGTGAGGAAAATGAAATAACAGTTAAGTGCAACGATACGTTTATATAATAACTGGATGGTAGGCACAATGTATGACTTATGAATGGAAAATGATAGAAAATAATGAAAAATGGGTCAAAAGAGTGACGCGCTCCGGCTGCGCAGCCGCCTATATAGCCTCTGCCTCTCCCACCAGTCCCACCTATGAGGTGGCGCGATGGCGGGAGATTCGCAAGTGTGTGTTTGCACACATATGTCGCCGTCCGCGTCAACAAACCTAATACAAATCTATTTTAAATAGTGCAGCTTTGCACTCCCTGTGAACTCTTTTCTAAATTGCAGTTAGCCGTAACAGCTGATTAACAATTGGTTCCGCATACAAATCAAGTGTCCTGCTTTGAGCGTCTAAATTTTGCCAGCGAAGCATTTGGCTTCTTGCCTTTATACCAATTCTTGCTTTATTTAACTTAAAAATAAGCTCAGTTTTAAAGAATGTGAATGCAAAATGGCGAAATAATAAATTTATTTTAACAAACATTATCAGCTGAAGATAAAATAAATTTACGAGAAACAAAAAAATATAGTTCCTATTTAAAAACAAAACGATCGTCCAGCAATCAAATTAAACAATTATATTAAACTACCTTGCCCGCACGGCTTCGCTTGCCTACACTACACGAAATTAAACACCCCATTCCATTAGAAGTGGAATTTCGCAAAATCCGTTCTTATTGTTAACCATTTGAAGAGTACTGGGTTCATATTTCACGTCTCTATCTTACGCGGCTTGGTCTGTGCGTTGATTCCAAGAAAAGGCCTGGTTCATTTATATTTTTACTCATTTAGAAGAGGGTCATTAATTTTGCACAACTTATAAAACAGACAATTAAAGAAAACTTAAAAATACTAACTAAAAACTAAAACCTAAAATAACTGTATAAAAATTAAACTAAAAGACCATTAGTAGAGGGAAAGGTCCCTAGAATGCTGGCGGTTTTCATTTATATATATTTACGAGTATATACGTAGAAAGATACCTCATTCACTTTTGGCTTCAACTTTCATTCAAATTATAAATTAACTAGTGTTTGGTAAAATAATACGCAATAGTTTTTTTTTACGACATGCCCTACCATCTCGAGTATCCACGTCTAGAGCAATGTGATTTGTTTTCCAATATCTACCTAAGTACAAACTCACCCTATTCGTAAAACCAACTCACCTTCGTCTACACAATCAGTTCAGGGGCTAACGAGAACCTCTCAATTTAAATAATTTTGTTACCATCCCCCGCTGTATTTCTTTCACCGATCCTAACGAATCCCATTGTTATTGCTCGATTGTCGGCAACGTGCAACCGTGTCTTTGACTCCAATTGTTGGTTATTCTTACTTGGTGCCAGGATTCAAGATTCATTTATTTGTCAGAACATGATTATGTATACACACATACAAAGTATAAATAGTAAGTATGAATTAGATTAGCATATTATTTTTATCTACTTGAAATACTTAATTATTATGTTAAATGTCAATTTTCTTGTCTTCTAAAAAGTCAGTAATTTTATAATAACATTTGTCCAATAGTAGTTTTTTTTAAATTTCTTTAACATGTCAGTCACATATTATCTTTGCTGTGATAGTTAGTGTATTGTCGAGGCTACTTCTATAAGAGTACTTTGAAAGCTTATAACATAATTACCTAATTCATTTTAGCATAGAGAAATTACAAGAGGATAGACAGACAGACAGACAGCAGACAGACAGACAGACAGACAGACAGACAGGCAGGCAGGCAGGCAGGCAGGCAGGCAGGCAGGCAGGCAGGCAGGCAGGCAGGCAGGCAGGCAGGCAGGCAGGCAGGCAGGCAGGCAGGCAGGCAGGCAGGCAGGCAGGCAGGCAGGCAGGCAGGCAGGCAGGCAGGCAGGCAGGCAGGCAGGCAGGCAGGCAGGCAGGCAGGCAGGCAGGCAGGCAGGCAGGCAGGCAGGCAGGCAGATAGATAGATAGACATAGGCATAGGCTATATTATATTTTCGAAAAAATTAGGGATCCTTACTAAAACTCCAATAATGTAACCCAAGATGTAAAAAAAATACCTACAATATTATTTCATCGCGTGCGCTGCGAAAACTATTGTCTATCTTCTATACCATACCAATATTATAAAGAGGAAAGATTTGTTCTAAAGATGATATGCGAGAAACGTTCCATTGTTCAGCATTTATTAAAATTTAGTCGCAATTAAGCTTTATTTTAAACAAAATTCATGAAAACGAAGTTCTTTACCATAAGTTCGTTAAGACGCGTCGACGTCCGCTTTTCGAGATACAGAACTTTTGAACTTTACGACGAGAGAGTATTAATTTTATTTAATCTCTATAGAACTTGAAATAAATACGTCTGGTTATTTTTACTGCAAGAATGTATTTATATTAGGGAATGTGATTTAAGTTACGTAAATTCATTTATTCAATTATCACCTTAATGTAATTTTAGAAATTCCTTTTTAGAATTTTAGGTAAATTTATACGAGTACGATGGTACATAAGTCTAGAAATTTAATTGTCATCGTGTATTGATTAAATCTATTTCAACGTCCAGAGCAGAAATTTGAAATTGTTCATTCTAACATCTCCCCGGCCAAAAATCTCCTGCTTGAGACAGACGCGCTACCCACTCAGCCAGGAAGGTCGACAAGTAGGTTTGATGGTTTACTTCAAGATGATTTAAATTTTGTCTCCAGAATTATTGTTTTACAGATTACTTATTTTTACTTTATTGACCGAGCGAAGCGAAGGTCTCAGAGTTTACTGGGACAAATCGGCTTTTGTAAATATGTTTGTATGTTTGTGTGTATATTTGTCAGATTATAACTTGCGAACCATTAATCCGATCTTCTTTATATTTTGTAGGCAAGTAGTTAATTTTAATACAATTTTTAAGTTCTAATATGAGCTGAATCGGCTCAGGAGTTGTGAACTACTAGTTTTTTACAATTTATGTCTTGTGTTGTTTGTCACGTACATTCAGTGTTTTTTACCATTGTTAATTTAGTGAGTTCGTTCAAGGTTTAAAAGAACAAATAAAAAAACAGAGATTTAAATCCCAATCTACGGCTTGTAATTTCAGGCTTTGATAAGCATCGAGTATTAAAACTTGGATTATGAAAAACCGGCGAGAAATTACCGGGATTAATGTCATTTTAAAAGTTCCACAAACATCTCTAAAGGCCGCGCCAAAGTTTGGAATTTTTTCTACAAGCAAGGTGCAATGAATCTAAAAGCGGGCGTTATTAGAAAGTTCTCCGAGTGGGATTATTCGCACTCTGTCTAGAAACTCTCTCCAAGAATATTATGGTTTTACAACTAAAAAACTTTTTAGTACCTACAGCAGCCGTCTTTCGTATTTAGTTCGCTGCAATTTGAAAACAAGTCTATTTTAAAGTTTGTAAACGTGTACCGCTAGCGCCCGCCGCCATCCAATACCACTTTTTAAAACGAAACACTCTTCAACAGTGTCTTAGTGTCAGTGTCGTCTGTTGAATATTGATAACTTATTATTTTTAGAAGTAAAAATCAAAATAATGAATACCTATACAAAAACAATTGTCAATTGTTACAATTGTAAATAACAGTTTTACCATTTACATCGCATGCCTCTTTAGGTACCCTGCCTGCAGAGGTAACCTGAGCTCAGCTTTTATCTGGAAATCCCTACTAATATTATAAATCCGAAAGTGTGTTTGTTGGTTTTTTTGTTCCGCTTTCCATTAATCCTGGTAACTGTTGTTGCTAGTTTAAGGGCCGGATATAGACATAGGCTATACTTTTTATCCCGTGAAAATGTAAGGTTCCTAAGGGGTTTTTCACGCGAGTGACACCGAGGGGCGCAGTTAGTAGTTTATAATTGAACTAACTGAAATATTACTAGTAATTAATTAGTAATGTAATATTTTCTTCATTAATAAATAATCTCAAACTAAAATAAAATTTAGCCTACTACACTAACAAATTAATATATATTACAGAAAAAAAAAAGTTTGCGATTTATATTACCATTAGACGCGGCAATGCAGCCTAGGTCAAATATAACAATAATATATAGAAATTTAAAATAGCATTTATCATAAAAACAAAAACAAAAAACAAAATGAAATGAAAATTCAAAATAATAATAGGTAAAATTAAAATCTGTTTTGTTATATTTTGATGAACTTATCCTGATAAAATATGATAGAAGAAAAGGTCACATATGATACCTTTGGCTTGGAACAATGAGGAAAAACTGGAAAATAGTAAAAAAAAAAAAATTTTTACCTCGGGATTCTGAAACGTTTGTTAACTTTGACAACAGATTAAGTCTATTACTGTATTTGTCATTTGCTTAGTGCCAGACAAAGGCAGCATTAGAATTAATGTGTTGTCAAAGTTAACAAACGTTTCAGAATCCCGAGGATAATAAAATAATTAGAGAATACCTAGGAATCGTAAATCTCCTTGATAAATGGGCGTATTCACATGTGCCTAGAGTAAGACAAGAACATAGTTTCACTCGCGAACTTTATCTGAGCAATATTTGAAAACAAAGGCGATGAGAGGCCTCGGTTTGAGAATCGCAGCTAACGCGTAAAGTTAAACGACTGTTGTTTGAGTGTTGTCAAAAAGCAAAATTCTCGTGGTCGTTGCGGTCCCTTGTTTCTTATACTTGTTGGGCGGCATTTTCGCAGAGGTAAATTACTCAAGGAAAGTTTGGTAACAATAACATTGTGTTTTTTTGTGATAAACAAAGGAAGTGTTTCGAGATGAAATTATAAAAATCTTATTTAAAAAGTTGAAAATGTTGGCGAATGCTCACGTTAAATTATTTATGGTGAGTAATTTAGATTTACATTGATTCTGAATAAAAATCAAGCCAATAATCATGTCGGATTTACACCTCGTTTCAAAGCATCCATTGCGTAACGTATACGATGACACGTAAAATGACATTTACCGAGACAGCCTACTGTGTTAAATTCTGTAGAATATTCTGCTATAAAAATCATAAAGCCAGCGTACAACACCGTACCTTCGCTGTTAATTGCATTAAAGCAGGCTCCAATCTGATTTTCCGCTTAAATCGATACTGGGGCTCGACGACGTAAAATTGTATTATTTTGCGCGCCAAATTGAATTCTGTGATCAGCGGGCGCGTGACCGAAATACTCGCGTATAGGTGTATGTGACTGTGGACTAGAAACTAGAGCACTATGAGGACTGCTCATGAATATTTACAACACTAGGCTATAGTTACAACCTGGCCTCAGAATGTGTTACGGCGTCGGCAACGCTGCGAAAAAAAGATTGAAATATAGCCCCTTTTTAACAGACTTCCAAAAAAAGGAGGATGTTCTCAAGTTGACTGTTTTTTTTATTACGTTCCTTTTTTTTAGATACAAGAGAGATTTTTCCATAAATACATGGAATGCATCAGATTTTTGTATGTAGCTTAGACAATGTATATGAATCAGCCTATTTGGCTAATATTGCAAAAGTATTGCAAATTACTGTTATATGAAAAGTAATTAATGCATAGTTGAATGCTATTTTATCGAGATGAGTAATTTTTTATAAGTATGTAAGTAATACATTTATAACTATGTAAGTAAGTAAGTTCTTATATTACCTTCTGTTGTCGTTTTAATCCTCTTTACGACAAGAGTGAATAGGCTATATTTTGCAGTCGGGTATTTTGTGTTTCTATTAATAATATTACTTGGTTAAAAATCAATGCTAATTTTTATAATAAAAAATTACGCGCCAAAACGCAAATCTGTATCATGGTGCCGGTCACGTGAAGCGTGATGACACACCAAAGGTAACATCTGGAAAAGAGGCCAATAAGGCCAAAAGGCGGGAACGTCAAGAAGTCATGTCGTGACATTGCATTATTTTCCAAAACTTGTTTTATTTCTCTTAGTGTTAATGTGTCAAAATGGTGGAATTTTATTTATTAAAGTGTTCGTGAACGTGCATGAGTGATGGTGAATAGAATAATGTTTTGAAACGTGTTGTTTCCAAAACTCCATAGAAACCTCTAGTTAAACAAAATGTGTCAAAACCACGTCAGTTTTCATAGTAAGACCTCTAGTTAAGTCTCCACCACCTTACAGGGGCATGACATGGACTTGGCCGTGAATTACTTTGCTTGACTTAGACTATGAGTGAGACTTATTTTAATTCTGAAATATTTAACTTCACTGCAATTTTTACAATACTTGACACCGGCTAAATACACAACGTGTGGAGCCAAAACATAAGAGAGAAAAAAATATACATCTGGAAATAAAACACCGAAGTTGAATAATTTGCTATGTAGATATCACAAAAATCGCTAGCAAACTCCCCAAATTTAAAGAAAACACGTGTGTAATTAATTATTATCAAAGCGAGATCTGTTTATTTACTTTGGTGTGACGTCACTATAGATTCCGATCGTTTTCGTCGAGAAGCGTTCCCGATCAAATGATCAACTCTAAACAAAGAGCTATCCTTATTTTTGTTTTTTTTTTTTTAAATATGCTTGTCTGTTGCTTTATCAAGCTGAAATTAAAAAGTATGGCATCAATTTGTAGCATATTTTCAAAACAGTCTGGATCTAGAGCATCTAAACAAAATCAATTTAGAGAATTAAACGTTTAAATTTATGCCAATATGAGCATAGATGACTATAAACAGAGATAGACGGAACTGAGATCAGGAAGGTGCAGTGGCTGGTGATGGTAAATAAATAATATGTTACCTTTTGAAATTCGGCTAAATAGACCAAGCTAATAACATTTGGCAATTCTCTGCCTCGAAGCGAAATCGCTTGAAAGGCGCGGAATTTCAGCTTATTTAATAGAAGATTCACTTCATCGGCCTTAAATCTATTGACATAAGAACTTAATTTGTTTTTCGAGCGGATTGCAATTAATCCGTTGGATTGCGGGATTTATCTCAAAGATAACACAGAACTTTGCAAATAGAAATTCCCGTCTGGTAATAAATTTTCGGTTTTCATTAACCTTACTGGGCCTAATAGCAGTTGCTAATTTCGACTTAGAGATAATAATTTGTACCTTTGTGCAAACGGAAACACTTTAATTTATGGTGACAACTGAACAGAATAATTTGAGGCCACTCGGGATAGTTTTACAGCGAGTTTTAAATATATTCCTTGGCCCATACCGCGACCCGCCGACGCTACGCGGTGATACCGTTCGCGATTGCGCAGCGTCAGTAGGTGAACCTAACGATCATTGCAATAAGTAAATCACGGTACGGGCCCCTAACAGTCATCGCGTGCTGTCCGTATAGCGCTCTGAAGAGGAAAACCTATACAAGTGACATAACTAGGAAAAAATCGTGCCCAACTCCGGAACAAAGCATGACCGGCCTGGGATCTACCAGCCTAAAATTTGACAATTAAACTTTTAACTGGAGGGCATTTGAGGGCATTGGCAACGCAACAAAAAATGGCCGACCGCCACGCGAAAGACGTTAAGAAATGTTTGATACAGGACTTAGTGTCAATTCCATATGTTTCCTTCTTCAGAGGTATTACGATGATTGTTAGGTTCAGCAGCCAATGCTTCGTGACCGTGAAACTTATCGCGCGAAGATGCTATTCTCGGTCGGTTATATGTCATAGCAGCACCAACACGGAATCTTAATAGTGAGCTGTGAAAATAAAGCGTTATATTATTTATTTTAGATCCAAATAATAAACAAACCGTGCCTTAAATTCTCTGCTCACAGCTCACACTAATAATAATTACTTTTGTACAAATTTGTGGAAACGTCTTTGACTGCCTCTGTTTTTGATAGTACATAGAAAAGTAAATGTTAAAGGGCTATTTTGGAGAAACTCAGAGTAATACAGCGGGCAATGGAGAGAGCTATGCTCAGGGTTTCTTAGCGTGATAATATCAGGAACGATGATATTCGCCGAAAAACGAAAAACACCGATATACCTGTAGCTTTCAGTGTTTGCAAGCTGCAGTGGCAATGGGCAGGCCACATGGCTCGAAGAACCGATAACAGATGGGGAAGAAAGGTTCTTGAGAAGCGACCATTAACTGGAAGAGGCAGCGTAGGTGTGTAGGTGTGTAGGTGTGTAGGTGGTCTACGACATTGTGGCATCACAGGCAACCGGCGGATACAAATGACATTGTATACCTTGAAATGGTGTACCTGTTAATTTATGTCAAAAATAAATTATTTGATTTGATTTAACGTCTCCTGGCCAGTAATGATGGTGATTATGACTGTATCAAAAAAAAACAAATGCCCTGTAAAAAGCTACGTAAGTAAGTTTATAACCCTTTCTCTTATGGATACCCAGCTATAATTGTTTAACAATAATTATGAAAATACTGACCGAATTTTGAATTTCCTGGGTGTTTTTTTGTCAATTAAAAATATTTGATTCTTACTTCCAGTCCCGGTTAAATTATTACTGCAATTTTTCACAGGAAAACTAATAGTAACTTCGAGGGGGAACATGTCTCGAAGAAAGTTCTTTGAAGATTTATCATCAAATAAACAGCGTTATAAACAAGGGGAGCACCACCGTTACTCTCCATTATTTAAACGGAACGGTAAGTTTTTTCAAAAAAACGTCAACGTTCTTTATAAAAACGTTAATGTTTTTTATAGCCCGTTTATTGTTTGACCTTTCGTAACTGTAACTAGTGCTACTTAGTTAAGTTTTCTTGTTATATTTTTCAAATCAGGTGCATGTGAGTCGTCATCAGCCAGACGAAGACCACTGCTGAAAAGAGGTCTACCTCTTAGAAAAAAGGACTCCTCTCTTAATCGCTACACTTGGCAGGCGTCTTGAAGATCGCAGAACGCTCACAACTCTCTAAGAGGACGCCGCTACTCCAAACAAAATGAATGATAGCACTACCCACATATTGCGCAAGCTTACGTCTGTATACAAACGTACTCACGAGAATGTCTCCCATTGAGTTTGGGTTGCCTCCTGCTTCTAAAATGCCTATATAATAATAAATAAATGAAATAAAATTATAACAATACACTATTTTTCCAGTTTAATTTAACTAATTAATTTTTTATTTAATAATTTATATTTTATTTTAATATTTTTATTATTTTATTTTTTATTATTTTAATTTAATAATTTTTTTTTTTTTATTATATTTAAAAATGTAATAAATTGAAATATTTCTTATTTTTAGTTTGATTAAATTAAAATGAAAAAAAAAAAAAAAAAATTTAATTTTACTTAATTAAGTTTAAATTTAAACTTAAAAAAAAAACTAGTTTTTACTTTAATTTTGTTTTAATTTTATTTAATGCTATAATTATGTATTATATGCAATGCAAAGTACCTACTTGTATATAGTATTCTATGGTGTTATCACATAAAACTTTCAGTTGGATTACAAAGAGGCCAATGTAGGTCTAATATTTATTGACTAATTGAAGATCAGTAAATTTCTGTACATAGACACAGCCTTCTCATCGATGCGTTGTCAAGATATAATTGTATAAGGTCTCATTTCAAAGTTGAGAAACTGAGATTATATAAAAAGTTTGTGCTCGCGAGATCTACTGTTCGCAGAACTACTAGTTTAATCCCTGTACGCCAATATTGAGTAGCTTTCTCATTATAAATTTCATTTTATCGAGCAAATTTCACAAATGGTTTAATATTTTCAGAAAAAATGGGTAAATATGCACAGCACTCGAGCGCTGCGCATCGACGTTGCTTAATATCGCATAATTAATGCTACGGAAACGTATTATAGCCGCGATGGCAGTCGCGATAGAAATGTTGTATGATAAATTAATTATCATGACTATTAGAGAACTAAGCAAGCGAAGCCGTGCGGGGAACAATAGCGTCCCTTGTCTGTTCCCAAGCCTGTGTTAATTGTTAAAATAAAAAGTTATTTTGTAATTTATTTGACAGCATTCTCATAACTTAATGTTTCTACAATCTCATGTTCTTGTTTTAAGTTTAGCTCTAAATCATAATACTCATACAAATTTATCATCGAAGTCTCGAAAAAAAAAATACAACAGTTCCATAGATAATGTCATTCACACGCAAAGAAACTTATGGATAGCTGTTTTTTGCTCCCGATTTCATGGTTGGCTTTACGGTGGTAGAAAACATCGCGAGGAAACCTGCATATTTCCGGAGAAAAAATTCGACGGGGTCCGCCAACCAGCGAGGTGGATATGGCCTTATCACCCTTCGAGGGTAGGCTGATATCCCAGCAGTGGTATGATAAACTAATGAAAAGCAAAAGTAACATTCCTCTAACCTCCAAGTAATTCTTAATATTACTTATTAAATAGTTTGGTAGCGTTACCTATCACATATTTCCACCAAACATCGCTGGAAAGATACTTAACAATTAAACCATAATTAAATCCGTTATTAATCCTAAGATTATTAATTCTGAGGAAAGCTATTGAAAGCAAAATTGAATGGAGGGAAATTAAATTTTGGGTATTTCATTAGCAGTGAGTTTGTGGGAATTGTTTCTGCTTTGTTAGTTGTCTCTCAGATCAAAGATTGCTTAGATGACATGTTATAGACATGTGATATGGAATTAACCATATCCTTATAAACTAGTAGTTCGCGCCGAACTAAGACCTCGCGACCCCTATATCTTCACAACCCATGGACCGATTCAGTTCATATTCGAACTTAAAAATTGTATTGAAATGAACTACTTGATTACAAAATTTCATGAAGATCGGATCAACGGCTCGCAAGTTATCATCGGACAAATATACACACAAACATACAAATATACATACAAATATACATACAAATGTTTGTCCCAGTAAACTCTGAGACCTTCGCTTTGCTCGGTCAATAAATACTAATCTAAGTGTGAAACTATACAAATCTGACTGACGACGTGACTACTGTTTTGTTCTAAGTAAACAAACCTTCTTACCTCAGGATTCTGAAACGTTTGTTAAGTTTGACAACAGATTAATTCTAAAACTGCTTTTGTATGGCACTAAGCAAATGACAAAGACAGCAATAGACTTAATCTGTTGTCGAAGTTAACAAACGTATCAGTATCCTGAGGTTAGTTATTTATGTTTGAAAGAACATTTTAGCATATCTAAAGTAACATTATGAAGTCTCTGAACCACAAACTCAAATAATAGTGAGTGTGTTTTTTTTTTCGGTATCTATCTATATATTAAATTTTTTTTTTTTTTTTTTACATCGGACTAGGCATTCGTTTGACCACAATCTCACCTGATGGAAAGCGATGATGTGGTCGAAGATGTAGCACGCTTGCCTAGGAAGTACCTATTCACTCTTTTTTTGAACAGCCCCGGATTGTATTTGTTCGGAAAGACAGACGCAGACATATGTATTTTTTATCTCCGATTGCATATAATAAATTGATAAAGCGATTGTTTTTTATTACTTCGAACTAGCTGTGTCACGTGGCTTACTCGTGCGGAAAATCATGCTACTACTACTTTAGTTTTTCTGAGTTAATTATCACCCTATGTCCCTCTCCGGCCTTTTAGGTAAGTAATTAAATTCCAAATTAACTTCTTAAACTGTGACTGCCCCGGTGGCTCAGTTGGTAGTGAACTTACCTTCTGTGTTTGGGGGCGTGGGTTCGATTTCCATCTAGGACAAACATTTATGTGATGAATATTTGTATTTGTTCTATGTCTGGGTGTTAATATCTATATAAGTATGTATTTAAAAATATCTATGTACATATATCAGTCTCTGGCAGCCTTATTACAAGCTTTGCTTAGTTTGGGGTCAGGTGACCGTGTGTGCAATAATGTCCCACATATTTATTTATTTTATTTATTTATTTGTGCCTGTGCAAAAAAAAACACGTCGATCCTTTGCGCCATTGGTGCGTGAAAGAAAGACAAACAAACTTATAAACCAACAAACACAGTTTCGTATCTATAATAAAAAAATGTATAGGGAAGTATTGATTCAAAGAAAATTGGTACGCAATTACAAGCGATGTTGTGAAATCCTTTCCAATAATAATTTCCATGCCTCACGTTAGTTATTGAATTCTACGTAATTTATAACAGAGGTTGAAATGAAAAATCTGTCTTTAAAATTTATCGCCATACGGTCGAATATTGAACACCGGAGCGATATTAATCAGCTGAGCTGTAATGAATAACCAACGGCTTGGCCTAATATATCGCTGGCTTTACTATACCCCTACATTGTGTAATGCATTGTGGAGATGTTTGACTAAGGCTTACACAAATGTTTGTATATTGAATTGTGAATAGACGCTTTGCTAGGTCAACTGATGTAACCTTAGTGTGTATTGAATAATACTGTACCATACTTAGTTTGATAGGAGTGCTAAAACGTTCAGTTTATTGCAATGATAATGATTATTTAATTATTTTTTGCTTCTTACCCCCGAATACTGAATCGTTTGTTAATTTTAACGACAGATTAAGTCTATTGCTGCCTTTGTCATTTGCTTAGTGCCAAACAAAGTTAGTATTAGAATTAACCTGTTGTCAAAGTTAACGAACGTTTCAGTATTCGGGGGTTAGGCTGTTGTAACCGGTAACAAGATACTTAAAAAATAAAAAAGTACCTGTCTGCAAAAAGTTGCATAGGTCACTCCGGACGTAAAGATAAGTCCAAAGACACCTCACTCGTCAAAATCGGTCAAGCTGTTTAGGCTGCAGGAGGTGACAGTTTTATTATAGAAACACACAAACAGATAGATAGATTAACTCATTATTGTTCACACAAAATTTTACATAATTTATAAACAGGCTTAAAAAGTAGTGTAACAACTGGCTAACATAGTAAATGGCTTACTTTAGATGAGGTTTGCATGATACATAACCTTTTTTAAGTTTGTCTGTTTTGGTGTATAATAAAGTTATATTGTATTGTATTGGTGGATGCAAGTAGCCCCTTGTCGGTCGGTGTGGCGCTCTAAGGGGGAGGCCTATTTTCAGCAGTGGACGTCTTATGGCTGATGATGATGATGATGATGATTGTATTGTATTGTATAATTAGCCATTGTCGTGCAGGTAGTGTATAAAGTTACTTACCTATGTATTTATGTAAGTAAGACCATGCGCCACATAAAAAAAATAACATAAGTATGTAAGTAAGTTTATATGCACCACTGTTTACATACTCACATATTTACAAAATTCAAAATATTTATTTTGCGGAGACATGGGTAACATGCAGATGTTAACATTGAGACCACCATTTATTTATTTATTTATTTATTTACATCAACTAGCACCGAACACGAATTACGCTAATGAGAATTAAGATTAAAAAAACATGCGAAACAAATGTCAAATATACTTAAATTACATAAAATCAAATCAAAAATATGTCAAAATATGTCAAGTTAACTTAAAACTAAAAATAATAATAATAACACAATGCTCTAGCACAATGGCATGCAAAATTATTATTGCTATTTAAATTGTTATAACGAAACATATACATATACCCCAAAAACATCCTGGGAATTAAATTGTCAGACCGAATAAGCAACCATGTCATAAGGTGCAACGTTTTGCTCAGCGCGCGAAATACAAATTTTCTTGCGTTTTATGTCAATTACAGCTTAATTACTGATCGTAGGTTCATTAAAACTAATTTTGCGATAATAAATAGATTGTTTCAAGAAATTACACCAACCAAAAATTCAAGTTGTAAGCTAGTATAAATACATTTCCCACTAAACCAAAAACCAAGGTGAAAATCAGCTTATTGAAATTTGTATCTAAACCAATGTTATTTAGGTCATCATTTTACCCGTAATTTCTTAAAACAACTTATTTATTGGCGCAAAATTAGTTTCAATAAATCCACGATGAGTAATTAAGCTGTAATTGACAAAAAACGCAAGAAAATTTGAATTTCGCGCGATGAGTGAAACGTTGCACCATAAGAAGCCGAACCAAAGTACCGGATGTAACAGAGAGGACGCGTCTACTGATACTGACAAATGGAAACGGGCAGGGCACATCTCTGTAGACCCGACAATACCAGATGGACAAAAAGAGTCACAGTGTGGGTCCCGCTTGATGGGAAAAGAAGCCAGGGAAGAGAGAGAAAAAGATGGAGAGACATCTTCAATAAAGTATGCGGACCAGACTGGATGCAGAGGGCGAGAGAGCGAGTAGAATGGAGAAGGCTAGGGGAGGCCTATGCTGCAGAGGCAACTTCTGCAAACTAAAAAAAAAACTGAATTTATAAGTTATTTTTTTGTAAATGCTTGCAGTAGAAATAAAGGCTTTTTTTTTATACACACCCCAAAAATTTTACCCTATCCTCTTTCTTGGGCAGTCGGGTAAAAAGTAGTAATATTTGGTCAAAATGCATGATTTTATTTTATTTATCATCTTATTTTAGACCTTAAGAATTAAATTATTGTGTCAAAAAATAAAAAAATATAAGAATAACTAAATATTCGTCTGCAAAATGTAGCCTATGTCACTTCAAACTCACTCGTCAAAATCGGTCAAGTCATTTAGTCCACAAGAGGTATAAGAAATAATAGGCTATATGAACACACAAACATACTCACATACACTCTAAAAACATTACCCTCCTTCTTGGGCAGTCAGGTAAAACGCACATGCACTACCAACTAAGCCATAAGGGTCGTCATTGATGCATTTGATACGAAACAAACTACATAGACATTCCCTCATTAACTACAGACCTAAGCAACTTTAGAATAACTGAAGGCACACTAAGGCTAACGAGGCCATCCAAAAAATGTATTAAAACCCGCAAACAGGGTGCAAACGTAGACACTTGTTTATTAATAAAGCAATTCACGACATAAGTGGAGAAGATAAAGTGGAGTTTGGCTTGCAGAGGCCTGATATACTTGTTTGCGTGTACAAAGACGAAAAAGTTTCACAACGCTTCGTTAAACTAGACGCTAGGGATTACACACGTACGACACTTGGTCAGTACAGACCGCTAACAAGTTAACCCCCGAATACTCAAACGTCTGTTAACTTTGACGAAAGATTAAGTTTGTTGCTGCCTTTGTCATTTGCTTAGTGCCAGACAAAGGCGGCATTAGAATTAATCTGTTGTCAACGTTAACAAGCGTTTCAGTATTCGGGGGTATGACGTTAAGATCTGCCGATTACCTTGACCAAACGAGGCATTTTTGATATTGTCGCCATCTAGCGTCCAATATATCATATATTACTATCAATATTATATATGATTATAATAGTTTATATATATTTATATTTATTTATATAGCTTTATAGTTGAAGCTTCAGTATAAATAAAAAATTATAACATTTTAATTTATGTTAAAATGTAGCTTTGACATTTTTGAGCACCACTGTAATTTAAATTGCTAATTTTGCGAGCGAGAAAGCACTGCGCTTTCTCGTGTGTTAATGTCTTCGCAAGAAGGTGGTAACTTATGTAGATATATATGGAGTTTTTTCTACGATACTAGCGTACCACGTAGGACGGATTTTGTATGTTTCTAACGAAAAAAAAAAAATAAGTCTTCGTAAGAAACGGGTTACATAAAAATAAAAAATCTGTACAGTACAATGTATATGTATGTATCGTACAATACTGGCTAAGTAGCACAGGTTTTGTACACGGCCGAATGGGATTGGTCATTTTCGGTTTATTTATCATAATTACAATTCAGAGGTATATAGTCGCAGTCATATCAGGATCAATAAAGCTACGAGTTATGAAAATGAATACATTCGTCTCGAGGAAAAAGCTTCGCTTGCACGATTCAGAACTTCTTAAATTACAACGGTCAAAAATCAAACGTCGAAAATTGCACAAAAATTGATTAACTATATGAAGTATCTTTGTATCTCTGTCTGAATGTTTGTCGCTTTATTACGGCTAAGCGGCTAAACGGATCTTGATAAAATCTGATAAGGAGTTAATGTATATCACAAAGACATAGTTATTTTTTTTATGTCCACGCGAACGAAGTTGCAGGTAACAACTAGCTTTGTATAAAAATCTTGATAAAAAGTGAAAGTAAGAGTGGGGGTTCATCAAATTTACTGTCAGTGTGTATCATAAGCTTCAAACTAAGCTCGTTCAATTTAAAATTCCCTGCATTTGATGAATACTCAACGCTGAAAAGGCTGACCAACACAGGTTTTGTTCTTCTATTCTTTTCCAAAGACAAAAAAAAAACCAATGAAGATAGCGGATAAAATGCTTACATTTATTTTCCGAGAAGTAGCATTTTTACTCATTTTCACCTATTTTGAAGTTTTATTCATAGCTGAAGAATTATTTGGCTATTCGAAACGTTTGGCAAACCATGGAATATTTTTAGCTAAAAATTTAATAATTATATAAATAATTAATTATTGGTGGAGTTTAAAAAGTTAGTAAGTTAGTTGTAAGGGTGAATTCTACCAGAATCAAGTACGGATTCGTGTCTTGAGCAGACAGGACGGATTTATTAATTTTCAGCACAGACCCTGTATTTTTGGATTGTTGTTATCTTTGTCCCTCTTTCACGCATCAACATAGTGCCGAGTACTGTGGGAGGACTGATTGTATCAAATAGCAATCGTCCTCCCACAGATCCGTGAACCATTGTATATTGAAACATATGTTTAACATTTTTTTTTAAATCTTGCCTTGTACTAAAAATTAAAAAATACGCTAATAAATTAAAACTAAAAAAAAAAAAAAAAAACATAGTGCCGAGTGCGAGTTTTTTCACATGCGTTTACTTAAGTACTCGATCGCGTTAACGTTAACTCACAGAATTCTCCTTATAAATAAGGTCTTATGTCTTTGCGTTAACTATAATTTGAATGAAATAAGAGCAGTGCCATCTAGGTGACGCTAGATGGCACTGCGCTTATTTCATACAAATTATAGTTAACGTAAACACGATGAAATAGGTAAACGCAATCAAAAAAACTCGCACTCGGCACTCAGATCAATGGACCGACGTTATTTTTCGCTTATGTATACAGTTTAAAATCCGCCAAGTGACATAGGATCCCAGAAAAAACTACAGTTCCTGAAAATTGTCCACGCTGGTAAAACCGCGGAACGCATCTTACTAAAAGTTACTAACAAACCAACCTAAAAAATGTGTGTCTACAAAAATGCACAAATTCCAACCACATTATTATAAATCCTTTCATTTAAGTTTTATAGGATTGCGTGTCGCTAGTGCAGGTTATCCAAAGCCATTTATAGCCAGTATATCTCTTCATAGCTTAGCAATAATAGTGCGGTGGCACTGCTGCAGATAGCAGTGCCATTGTTTCAATCTATTATTACGGTATCTCACTACGAGTTTGTACAGCATTCTCTTTCCAACGACGCGACGTATTGTAAGTATATAGCTTCCCGCAGCATTGTAGCTTACCTATTTATTTATGTTAATTCTACAGGAATTTAAAACGGTTTTAAACTATTCAAATTTTAAACTATTACCATGAAGCTACATCATTGTATTACTATGAAAACTACTGGGACATAACTGGGACATTTTTGCACACACGGCAAAACTGACGTGGTTTTAGTACATTTTGTTTTAGTAAAACGGGAATACCCACGTTAAATTGAGTCGGTTATTTCGACTATAGTTTCGATCACATTCGGTGAACTTTATGCTTAGGAATGCTAAGCGAGACACGCGCGCGACCTCGTCTTGCCTTGCACACATACATCATTGTTGGTAAAAATGTTTTAGGATAGCATGTTCTTTTTTAACTGACTTCAAAAAAAGCGAAGAGGTTCTCAAGACGCCTTTTTTATGTTTGTTACCTCAGAACTCATCATTTATTGGAATATCGAAAAATGTCGATCGATCGAATCTCTCGATTTGGAAATATATTTTTTTTATTTAAAGGATCTATTGCAAGATTGGTCCCATTTTTATAAAAAAATCCAGTTCTGATAATGGGATCCAAGAGGAATTGAGGGAACTCAAGTTCAAGCTCACCGTTGAAATTCGTACCCATGTGTTGCACCATGAGATTCAAACTTGCCAACCACTGAGGTAAGCATTAGGTGCCACGAGTTTTTATTTTGTTTAATAATATGTGAATGACTCTGAGCGAAGTACTTACCTAAGCAGCTAAAAACCAGAATATAAGTACCTAGGTATGTATAATTACGTTCTAAATCAATTGCCAGTTCATATATTGTAGCGACTTGCAGGATTCTAGAGCAAAGCAATTGACATTAAATGTATCCCCATCCCTCCCTCGTCGTCGGCTAGCAATCGAGATTTTGATAATTCGACAATCGTGTACAATTTCACAAATGACTTGAGTGGTATTGTTTGCTAGCCTACGATGCCCAGTCAATAAAAGTATGTATAGTAGGTAGTTACGTTACCAGCACCAGACGGGCACGCAGGACACGCTATGCTTGTTGTCCCCTAAGCGCCTCTCGCTAGAAGCGCCCACGCGCTATCATCCGACCGCCGCACCTGGCATAATGCTGAGGCGGCGCATTGCTACTCCGGGCACCCAGTAGCATTAAGATTTAGTTTTAACGTTCAGTAGTCGACCATTGTTTAAGAATCACATTTATTTCATTAAATAATTATAAATCAATTAATTACGTGTTTAAAAAAAAGCATCTCGCGCTTGCCTAAACAAGTCTAGGTAGATACCAGTAATAATATTTGTTCCCAGATAACCCTAGGGCGACTCTGTACCGGTCCGACCGGATCAGCTGGGGGCCAGTGTTGCTATATGCCTGAAAACACTGCGATCTGTAACTCAAATCATCATCTTTTACCAAATTATGTTAAAATTTGAATTTACCCCAAAATTGTGATCTCAGCTTAACTAACCACGTCCTCAGTACGCAACACAAACTTTCCCGATTCCAAATCGGAATTGCATACAACTTGCAAATAGGAGCCAAGTTCTCCTTCTATTGACAAAAACTTTTGGCAAGTTTTCCATTGTGTCCGCCGGATTAATAGGTGAACTTTGCTAAGGGTTATCTAAGTTTTGGGGACCACGTTTCTATTAATTACGTAAGTTGAGACCCGATCGATACTATAATTAATTAGGAACCCGGAGACCGGTCCCTTTCCCGTCTGCTCATTATGGGAAGAAAGTTAAAATATAATTTTAGTGTTCTTTATCAAATGAAACACCGAAACTTTGTTCCGAAGTGATAAAGCTGATTATTTCCTAATGATAAGTCATCACCATTGTCTTATCATTATTACATCATCTTACTAATAGGCCTATTTTTTTAATTTGTGGGTTCACTTTCACCTTTCAGAAAACGAAGAGTTAATAACACTATGATTGGTATGACAGCAATTTTATACGATAATCAATCATGAGCCATACTATTTATGAAATTATAGGAATATATCCAGTCATCAAAGGCTATCTATATAATTTTCTTATTGCTAAGCACGATTGTCAGGTACCAATTCACTTTAACTCAAACTGTCTCACCACAAAAAAAAGATATGAAATAATGTTGAATGATTTAGTTAGACAGCGCAGGTAAAAAAATAATTTTATGATTCTGTGAACACGACGAATAACTCAGAAGTAGTAATAATTTTTCGGACAATTCTAACACCGAGGACTCGAAGCAAGGCACGTTGAAGCAGCCGTGAAATATCAAAAGAACTTTGCTCAGTCAGAAAACTTTGGGATTGAATTATCTTAACGCGCCTACAAGGCCTTGCGCTCGCACATATCCAAAACTTAAGAGATACAACTTTGAAGATACCTACAGCAACGGAAAGAGTTGATTGTTCCATGATCTTTTGTGTTTCGCTCTGCCCTTCAACTCTTCAGTGAGCTTACTTGACTAAACTGTGTCCTGTTTTTAGGATTAACATGAAAATTATGACATTAACACTCTTCTAATCTGTCCTATTTTTATGCATGTCTTAATAAGACGTAATGTTAGCTACAGCGTGAGCAATTACGCGATTATAAACAAATAAAGAAGAATTATAATAATTTGATTTTGCAACAACAGTAACATTATTGTAGAATTGTAGGGTAGGCAGATGAGCAACATCATATAACTATAGCTAATTAATGTTATGTGTCAAAAAATCGCGTACACCAATGATATTTTAATATATATGGGCCTCAACTCATCATAATGCTGTTTAGCAAACTGCGCTGATCTTCCGTTGAAGCCGTTCAGTGAAGTCACGAAAGGCTTATAGCAGTGCAACATAGAATTCAGTCACTATTTAAATTAAACAATTACAAAATTAAACAAAAGTCGAACTTGTATGATTAGATTTATCAAAATTATTTTATTAAAACATCGTTATAGAGATTAAGGAGTTTCTTCAATAAAATAAAGATAATTAATGGGACTGTGATCAATAATATAATTATAAGTTTTCAAAATAAGATATATTTGATTTAAAAAAATATATATCTGTTTTCTAGTATGTAATAATACTTTTACTTTTTTAGTATGTAATAATAATGTGTTTTTTAATGAGTAATAATACTGTTTTCAAAATACTGTTTTTTTTAGTATGTAATAATACTGTTTGCAAAGACCTATATAGGGTATAATGTGTAATTTAGTACATTCTGAAAAATATTACCATCATGGCAATTACTTATGGCATTGTGGCAATGTATACTTAAATAAAATAAATAAACGAACATCTATACTCTAGCTGCTATATATATCTTTATGGTGTAGTGTTTAAGCACAGTAATGTTATCACACTGTTGCTGCTGCTCGGCTGTTTGGATTACAAAGCAATATTTGCTGTTTGTTTGTTTGTTGGCAATGGTATGGTACTTCCCAAGGCTACAACCACCTCGTACCACTACAGAAATAAAATACTAAAAATGTTTTTAGGCGCGATAAAAAAGTACCGTATTTCGTATACGAATTCCAATACACCGTGTTACACACCAAAACTATTTGAACTGGCCACTCATATCCATCGATCAAAACGGTCTAACCGTTAAACCCGACACGACATAAGTGACCGCTATCAACCGTCGCTTTAACACCTTCGTAGACTTGTGTGGTCGTAATTACCCGTGCTTTGAAGTAGGACTGAAAATGGTACAAAATTATTTCATTGGTTAATCGGTTACACAAGACCAATTTCAAATAGATATGTATAAATAGACATTAAAGCAATCTAGTATCTTAAGCTACAGTCTATTTTTTTTCATAACTTTCTTTTTATTCGTTATTTTTGTTACTACAGATTTTTTTATGGTTGAAACAACAAAGTCTTCAAAATTGTCTGAAATGGTTATGGTTAATATTTGATTCATAGATTATAGACTAGACCTAAACAAACTAACTGCACCCCCTCCAGGTCGGGCCCTGATGATATAAGATTGGAACTAAAATGAATATGTACAAGTCATTGACATACCATAAAAGATCTCGCAGGAATCAGTTTAACCAGAAAACTTTAATTCAAAAACAAAAACTTTAGTTTATTCAGTCCTTGTTTAAAAAAATTAAGGCCATTCAAAGGGGAGTGACGCGTGTCACGCGAGAAAACGCTCAGTTTCGCGCCACTTTTCATGCACGGATTGTAACGAAACTTTCCAATTAAGCCATTAGGAAAATGACGGGCTGGATAGTGACGTACGCTGTGTGGGGTAATATTGACCATGTGATTGTTGCCTGGTTGCAAGAGTTAAGAGTGATTTAATCTGGTAAAAGGTACAGTAGGAATTATAGATACAATACAAATTTATTGGCACCATAAAAGGTCATACAAGATAAATACACTACTGATAGGCACAACAAGGTGGTCTTACAGCTAAAAGCGATTTGTTCCAGACAACCTTCGGAGTATCCAGACAACCTTCGGACGAGTAAGTAGGGATTTGCGTGTAAAGACGGAGGTTTAAATTTAAATCAGCTATAAAGAACTGCAATTTCGCTAGGAAAATAAGCTTTAATTGTTACCTACCTACGCTAGTAAGACCCTTCTTATTTAGTCGTCTGAGCATCGTAACTGGAGGCCATTTTGATGTCCAAAGTGTCCAAAGTAGCGACATCATAAAATACTCATTTTACATCTAATCTAAAAGGTGCAAAAGAGACAGAGCGATTCACCCTCGCCTACTTGCGCGCTTTGCCCACCTATAAGTGTTTATAACGCCTAGTTACGCTTCGCTGTGCGTACTAAAATTATCTTTATTTTTTCGGGGTGAGACATCTATACTTGCACAATTTTAATTTATTCTGTAGTAATACATTTTTCTATTGGACAACATTTCCATTGAAGAATTATATTTCATATAGGCTAATAAATAAAATGAAAATTATTCTCAGCAAAACCTTATGTTAAAAATGCTTGTTCTTTTCTTTTCGTATTTGTAAGAAAAAAACGCAAAAAATAAAACATTTTCGTTTACAAATATGTCTATGGACCGAATCGCAATCATCAAGTAGTAAAGAACATTTGGATTATCTTTAGACCTTCAACTTCAATAGTCTCTGGGAAATCCAACTGTTTGTTTTATGCAGTGGGCAGTGGAAGAAGTTTGAGTAGTCTGTAAGAACATTGATAGTTTGTATTTAAATATTTTATGTATGGTAAAACATCATCATCCTTTATAAGACAGAATAAGTCCATTGCTCAACAAAGGCGTCTCCTTAGAACAGAGGGTTGCCATAATCCCCATGTTTGGTAGGCGGCTTAAGGATCGCAGAACGCTTGGCGTTTACTAAGAGGACGCTGTTGCTCATCCTCCGGTAGTTTGGTCAAGTTGAAAATTTAGGAACTTAAAGGTCCAGGTCCAAAAAAAAACTAAAATAGTAGCAATACAAAAAAACAAGTCTTTCCCAATGTAATAGGCGAACACTGATGTAAAATTACCTCCGGGTAAATTAGTTTTAGCTTAGCGCCAGCTTTATGCGGCGCTTCCGTGCCTCAAAGTTATTTAGGTTTAACATTAAGAATGTTTGTTGTTTTCTTTTTGTATTTTTTAAATCTAGATTACACGGGCAGTCATTTCGCTGTAGGCAAACAATTTCGTGTCTAGACATGATTTGTTAGCTTTTGTGTTCAAAAAGGTTGATGATGAGAACAAACAAAATTGTAATTTAGTTCGTGAATTAGGGAGAGATCTTCAAATATTCTATTTTCGGACTTAAATATTTATTTGCTACTTTTATTCATAAAATGGGCTATCAATCCATTAACTATATACGCATAAGTAATTTAATTTCGATTTACTGGATTTTATTGAGGAGGTAGCGTGGGTGTGACGGAGAGGCGAAACCTAAGTCAAGAAAAAAAAAACTAAAGCATACACTTTTGAGTACAGGTGAAAAGCGCAGTACATTAATTGCTAATTACAGCTAATCCAGGAAATCAATTGAAATTACTTATAAACTATCCTAGAAATCATTTCACTATTAGGGTTTGGATATCTAGTGAAAAATGTGTACAACTCGAGGATTATATAAAGGTTTTTTTTTAAATGAACAATTACAAAATCTTTTTTTCCAAATTAGCTATAATAGACACTAGAACCATAGCAGCATTATAGTATTGTCTCAAAATAAGATCTCAAAAATAATGAGATGCACTGAATAGTTTTTTTTTTTTTTTCATGACGTTCCTTAATACAGAGTATGCAGAGTATGTAGTGCATGTAACTTGATTTTTTGTAAGGTTTCTCGACCTGTCAACCTGCCCTTTTACGCACAGAAGAAAAAAAAGAAGTTTATTTTATTCGTTTGTTTTATATTTTTTTCTTCCATGCTCATACTATGAAGGCTTCACCAGAAATGGGACTATGCCGGTGAAACTACGCGAATGGAGCTCTTTTTTTTTCCATTGTTCACTTAAATTTGGCTTTACAAACTTATGCAACACGAAACCTCACATTTAAATGTATTTTTCAGTTTCGTCATGCACAGCCTTCTTTATCGTACTGCTGGGTATCGGCCCCTCTCTTTCTTGCTGTGCCATCTGCCTCAGTCCTGTGCTTACTGGGTTTGAGCCGAGATTTTGAGAATATCGTCGACCCATCTCGCTGCTGGATGACCAACGCTCCGCTTACCTTACCTCGGCCACAACTGTCACTAACATTATTCTACCTGTCATCACTTCGCTTAGCAAAGTGTTCTGACTAGCACTTCCTCCTCCACCACTCCTGTCTAACACCACTACAGATTTATTATTGCGGTTCTGACGTGTTGAACTGAACTGACGTGTTGTGTTCTTCGCCGGTTTTTCATTTATGTCTTTATGCCAACATAATAACTTACATTTTGTTTTAATAAATAATCACGAATACAATGAATATTACACTATTCTCTCATTTCTTCATGACTTATTAACAGAGAATTCAGAGAAAAGGCAAAATAAATAAATGAACTTTTAGTAGCAGAAAATGCTATTCCATGTACTTCAAAGTGGCCGCTATTTACTGACATAGGATGTTGTTGTAAGTTCAATAAAGCGCGTGTCACTCGTCCGTCTGTCTGCCCACAAGCGGACACGTAGGCTTTAACATCGATTTTACACCCACATCACAAGGAAAATAACCCGTATTGGGTTCTATTACAGCGCAAAGTCGTAATGCTTGTAAAAAACCGTATCAATAATCACTTTTATTGCACGGTAGTAAAGCTTGTTAAGCTTCGGCAGAAGCCTTGGCAAATACCAGCTAGCAAAGTGTGACAGACAACTTATAACTTGAAGTTGGTAGCTAGTCAGTCCACCACCAAGCTACCGTTTCCTTACGAAGTTTTCACTCACAGGTAGCTCAATCTTATTATTGAGGTTTGAACCCACACCCTGCGGCGTGCGATCCAAACGCACTTACCATCTGTCATCGCTGGACATCGGTCAAGTAGCAAAAATCGCTACAGTCTTTACTGTATGTTACTGTTACTGTTTACTGTGTGTATTATAAGTTGGACAGTTTGACGTGGAAGCGCAACTTTAAGTAGGCAAGTGGAGTAACATCGCCCCTAGTTGCCACTGTGTGTATTAGTTTACGCGTCGTAGGTAGCCGTGACGTCATGAACTTTGATGCTTAGTTTCGAATAAGAATACCCACGGTATTAAATAATTTTCCTTTTAAATGTTGTTTTGTCTGTCGATTAGGTTTAAAATGATTTCTCATGAAGAATTCGAAACGAAAAACAAATTTCAAAATGTTTGCACCAACTTGATCAAGAATATATTTCAACGATTAAGCAAAACAAAAAAATGGTTACAAATTTAATTAATATTAAAAATTATTATTATTATCATTAAAATATCAAGAAGATTATCTGTACAGTATCTATAGATATACGTATATATAACATAAAACTCCATGTCCATCCCAGTCCTTAAAAAACATCTTCCCGAAAATTCCGCTTAAACTCCTCCAGTTCAACTGTTCCCGGAAGATAGAGAAACACAAACTCTCGAATCAAAAACGTAAATATTCGAGTTCACGTGAATAGATGACGAAGAGCTTTCAGTAGTGAAATATGAGAGGCGAAACACGTCGGTTGCAATGCGGCCTTAAAAAATGTCTTTTTGTTTGTGACGCAATGAATTTCGAATTTAGACACCTTCCTTGAAAGGAGGGTGTCTCTTTTGTTCGATGTGAATAATTTCGACCGCGAGAACAAAGAATTAAAGCACAGAGAAGTGACATAGTGGAAACCTTATGTGAAAGGACTATCTATCTATTTCAGCTTAGATCTCATGTTCAGTTTTTTTTTTAAATTTGTCTTGGTGACGAGACGAACATGTCGCTCACCTGATTTATTGCCACGCTTGCCCATAGCAATTCAGTGCTTCCCAGATTTTTGAACTACAACAGTTCAAAACCATGAGCAGCATTGCACTGCGCTCGTCACCCTGAGATAATAGATGTTAAATCTCTTGCCTAGTAATTACTTCTAATGCCCAGTAATTACGTTGAACATTGCCCTTAAATCCGGATTACAATAATGTTTGCACACTACTGCTTGGCGTTTGTATAACTGGCAAAGGTGTAGTACTTCCCCAGGCGGACTCTGCAGAAGAGCCTTACCACTACTAAAGCTACCGTCTTCTAACGACTTCTCACTATGGCCTTGTCGTGTATTGTCGCTTCCACAGTGTTCTGGTGCATCCAACCAGTAATTTAATAGTTTGTATTATAGATCAAATCGTCGCTAACCAGCCGGGTGTAATGAAAGTTCTTATGGGTGGTATAGGCTTGGGTATCTGACTACTCGTTGAAACTGTGTGAGTGTGATATTCTTGTCCCAGCGCACGTTGTCTAGCACAAACATTATAATCATATTAACTATTCGCAATAGCTTTTCTTATCAATCCAAAAACATTCTTAAAAAATGTACTGTACCAGTAAAGCAATAATGATTAAATTTCTTTAGTGATATCTGTAATCTGTAATGTTTAAGCACAGAATTCTCCTTATAAATTGTGTTTAAGTTTATTCAGTAGGTAATTATCATTTTTTTTTAATTGTTTGATATAAGTTGATACTTGTTAAAACGTGTAGTTCTGCGAACAGTAGATCTCGCGAACACAAACTTTTTGGCATACGCTCAACTTTTCACGGTAAGGACGTCCCGAACTGTGAACTTATGAACATATATATTGACAATCTCTTGACCTATTTTGCTCATAATATTCGAAATTCTTGTTTAGAATTGAGTACCGAATGTTTTTACCAAACAGTATCAAAATCAGCCGGTAAATGGTGCCTCAGGAAACTTCCCCCCTTTTTGGGGAAAATACCCGTCCAAACAAAAATCGCAGATGACAAAAACAAAATTATAATCTGTATAGCAAGTTTCGTCAAAAGTACTTGAAAAATACGACCTGTACGCGAAATCAATACGGATAGATGAAAGCAAATTTTGCCAGTTGTTGCAGACTTCGCTCGCTTTATTCGTTCGGTCAATAAATAATTAAGTTAGGATTTTGTACAACTAGTAAGGAATATTCACAAGTTTAGTATAATAATCCTTGTATGTTTCTAATAAGTAATAAAGATCCTTTGAAATTAAAAAATATTTACTTTTTGCAATAAACCAGGGAAGATCTACTGTAGTACTGCAATTTCGAGGACTAAACTTTAGATCTTTATTCATGTGGCATAATAACAATATGAAGGTATAATGATGCTTCGTTTTTAAAATTGTGTAAATGCTCGAAAAATAGACCCGCGTTAGAAACAGAGTTCAAATCTCAACTGATTCAAATGAATGTGAGCTATTTGAATATGGCAGTGATGGTACTTGTTAGGGACATATTTTACACGTCTGTAACGTTTTTTTCTTATTTTTTATATAAAATAGCTTATAATGAATACAATTTTCTGTTACTGAATATTTTTTTGTGTGCAAATTCAACGTGTAATTTCATTTATGCAATTATTTGACAATTTCAATCAGACTTCTGTTCAGTGATATCTACATGGCGTTGGTTTGTAGCGATGATAGCTCGGTTAGCGTTTGGATCATACGCCGCAGGGCGTGAATTCAGATCCAAACAAAAACTCGAGCTACCATAAAGAAAAATATCGTGGGGAAACCAAAGCATATTGGTAAAATACTGTCTAGTAAGTAATCGGCTACCTGGCCATTTGAAAACCTGTCGCCAAGCAGCGGTGTGTTCCGGCTGCCCCATTTGAGAGCTAGTTTTATTCCAGGCTAGGTGCTTACCATCTTCGACTTCGTCACTTACCGTCAGGTGAGTTGAGGTCAAATGCTCAGCCCGTCCGCCATAAAAAAGGTAGGTATTCAAGGTTTGAAACTCTTCTATTCCTACATAACTCCGCGGATAGAAAGCTTTTATCGGCGTAATTCACTAAAATGAAACAGGTTAGGTGAAATTGATAAATGCTGTTCGCATTGCCACTGTACGGAACTTTCGCAATTCACTGATTGAGTGTCGACGCGAGGAAGGAATTATTTATGTATGCACGGCGGCGTGGCGCCAATTCTAATTCGATACTAAATTTAGTAGACTAATGGAAAAAGTATTCATGTAATTGGGATGAAAGTTTTAGTGTAATCACTTGAGTAATTGCAATCGTGTGTGAGCAATTATATTCGAGCGTTGATCGTCTTGCTGGAAAATATGTTTACCACTTATAATAACTACATTATAAGGTTGACCATAAAATACATGTGACACTGTTCAAAGCTACACCGGGTCTTGAAAGGGGGAAGGAAGGCTTTTACCCAACAGTACGACACTTGTTCTCTTTCTCTTTCTCTCTTCTCGACTATGTCATATGGTGGTAGGGTCTTCCCGTAGAGCTTTCAACATATATCGCGTATGAGGGTCTTCCTTTTTTTCTTCCACTTCGCTCTAAGAATACATCGTCCTGGGAAAACTTTACGCTTCCCCATGTTCTTTGACACAACATCTATCCAACTTGTCTTGTCTGCCTCTGGATGTTTGACCGGCGATGAAATGTTGTAGTGCTAAGTTCCCTATGTAATCAGTAGGACTCATTTCTACGTCACCATAGCGTCGCAGCATACTCTCCTGCATCATGTCGGCTATGTCGCGTACGCCTAGGTTTCCTCGCATCTCGTTGCGGATTTATCGAGCCTGGTATCACCGCACATCCACCTCAGCATTTTCATTCCGGCAATAGTATGTATGTTATTTTGGGTAACGGCAAACGTTTCACTGCCATGATAACGATTGAGATAATTAAGGTTACAATAATAATTCAAAACTACACTACTACACTGACACTTAAAATCAAACGAATCACATTAGTCAAATGTGGCAAAGGATCTGTTATCCACGAAAAAACGGATCTAATCTATCCATCAAGAAGTGACTAATCTGATCCGATTAAGTTACTCCTTGAAATAAATTATAGAAAATAGCACCACCTTCACAAATCCATTAAAATACGAGTACGTTAAACAAACAACTTCATCGTTTTGAAACGTTTAAATTTCCACGTACAAAACGGAAAATTATCAACGACAATGGATGTAAAACAATCGGAACAATCCAACGAATGGGGAAAAATGTTTTGTCTCTGTTTCAAAATTATTAATGACGTCGTTACTGCGGCAAAACGTTTTCCAGTTTAGTCGTTTGCTCGATAATCGAACGAATAAATCACAACGAGAGTGACTGCTACACGACCATTGTATCTAATTTATGACTGTGACGTACTCTCAGTAGAATGTCGAGCTCGGGAGAGGTCTGTGCCACAACAAAGTAGTTCTGTAAATATGGTTGGTTAAATTCAAAGAGAAAGGAATTTTTAATAAGAAAATTCGTGCTTTACCAGCTTTATCCCACTGTAGTTAGAAGAATAAAAAAATGGAAGTGCTGTTCGGCATGGATGAAGTCAAAATACATATGCGGTGGCTCAGATATGATGGCTGTCAAGAGTATGTATATCTGCGCGACTTTCAAAGATCTAAGTGCCGTGAAGTCGCACAGCGCCGCAGCAATTGGCGCCTTTAATTCTCAAATTCTAAGATGTATCTAAGATGTGTAGAACCGCGCGTGTTTTCTATACTATAAGATTTAAAAAAAAAAAAAAAAAAACGAGACAAGCATTTATAAAAACCGTTAGTTGTACTGTAAGCTGATAAAAACGAGTCCTAACTCCATCAATCTACTGTTATTACTGCGGGATTCCGTTTTCCACCTTCCTAACCATCATCAGATCATCTCGCTGTCATAATATTGTATTGTCATAGGAACTTGATCAGGCATGCAAAATTTTAATTGAACTAGGGAAACTGGTCTAAAATTGGGTTGCAAGACTTTACCTTAACATTCATACAAACATTACAAGTTAAATAAAAGCTTGTAAAAACATCGTGGAGTGTGCAAAGTAGTCGCCTAAAATCTTGAAAATATGAAATTCTTATTATTTTTTTTAAAGGTGTCGCCAGCTTTTTGGGCACTTTACTCGTAGACAGCGACCTAAATGCATGTTTTTAATTATAGATATTTTAGATTTAATTTATTTAAGTATTTATTTTAATTTTGTTTCTAGTTTAAGATTTAGTTTTTGTATATTTAAGTTTAGATTGTCTTAATAAAAAAAAAAAATACATATACATATGTTTTTTATAAATGAATGTGCCGTCAAAGTTATCGTGTTCTTGGTAAAAATGAATTCAGGGCCTTTATTTTTGCCCAAGCGCGTAATACTTCTCAATTTATTATTAAGCCTTCTTTTGTAAACAGGGTCACGATTTGTTTACTGTGAACTTTGTTGTTTTCACATCATCTGATGTTTTTAATATTGTACTGTTATTGATCTCAATAAAGAGGCTTCTACACAAGGCGCAAAAAATGTGTATTTGACATCGTATACGATAGTTTCTGTGGGTAGAAAAACTCTGTATATCCATACCATTAATTAATTTTAACAAGGCATAAAACAGGGAATATGCCTATTTTATTATGTAGTCAAGGAGCCAAAGTAGAAACATCTGTATGTAGGGTAAGGAGAAGAAAAGATTCATTTGAATTGTGTAAAAACATCCTAAATTCCGTTACAGTGCTTAATTGTAAGCGCGGAGCCCTCACGCTGTTAACAACGAAAAATACTTTTGTTTGGGGTAAGTTAGAAAAAGTAGTGTCTTTTATTAAGACAAAGAGAAATTATTTTTTTATTGCGCTCGTTTAGTGAACTTTTTTTTTATTGCATCATCTGACTCATAATTTTTTTCAGTTAGACTTGTTAAATTTTACATACATTGTGACTTATGCCAACTTCACCAACAGGCATTCCTACCCAAGAATCAGTTCTTTATTATCATATCTAAGAACCTTAATAGTCCATTTTCTTTTACAGCTCAATTCTAAGAACTTTTCCAACAACAATCTGTGAACCAGAACATGCGAACAATTATCCGTTAACAATTTGCGTAAATATACAAAGTCGAGTTTGTGTCTGACGCAAATGTTTGTTCTCCTACGCAGTCAAGAGAAATTTTCAAAATTACTCGTCACAGGCGGATTCGTACGTCCTTAGTCGAGGAATTCATTACAAATCTTTGACTTATATATTTCTCGAATATAAGGATCGGGCCAATAGACTTTCGTGAATGATAAGCATGTCAGTGGTGAGCACAACTTTAATGCTCAACACTGTGAACTCAGTCACGCTGAGTTCAGTGGTGTGCGGTAAGCGGTCGTCATACATATGAGCGATGCAAAATAGTTGATAGAAAACGGTTTACTTACTTCCGAGTCTTCCTCCCATGTCGGGGAGAATGACCCGAAGGGGGAATCGGGGAGCTGCTTTTACAAGGATGGGTGCCGAGGGAAACTACCCGGGGAGCGGAGGAGGTTGCGAGCGGCCGGCCCAGCGCGAGTCGGGCTGCCTCAAGCGCTCTCGTGATCGTAGTAGATGGTCATCATAGCTTTATGGCGCTTCTTCAATTTTCTGAGCCTCATCTTATGGTGCCGCCTGTTCCCTCTTCGTCTTCTTCAAGGCCAGGCAGGAGATCACGATATCAGAGAGACTTGCGTTGTGCGGCATGATGTTTTCCACGTTCGCCGTCGCGTCTTGTCGCCACATTCGAACAACCACTTGTAGTTGTTTCTTCTGGCTTAGCCGAGCAGAGCGCGTACCATGTCAGCGCAGTGTAGGTTAGGCGAGTCCTGATAAAGACCTTTTATTAATATGCTCAGCTTTGGCTAGAGTGGCAGCTTAGAGGGGAGGACCGGCCTTAGCATTGCTTTAGCAGCCTTCACCAGATGGACGCCATACAAGATCTGCGAAAAAAGTCGAAAAAAAACCGTGAAAAGTTTCAACAGATGGCGCTAATTTTTCCCTTACTTGATGTTCTAATGAACATACATATCCTTACTTTCGAGATCTTTCTCAGAAATCCAAAGTTTAAATTGCCGCTTCGAGCTACAACTCATCACCGTTAAAAAGTTTTCCGAGAAAATAGTACTTTGTGAGGCATACGTCTCTCGGCGCCTTATGTTTAGTTAAATTAGAATACCGCGCCTAATTCCGTCGAGTGTGGCTTTAACGGCCTCAATATAAAACTTAGAATGACAGACGAAATTTCATAAGTACTTGTTATAATGATTTCTGGATAAATCATAATCTACAAGTATACAGGTACAGATTGGCATTGGTAAGTTTATATATTTCTTTGACAATGACTTACGTAGCATTGATTGTTTATTTTTTTTATTATTATTATTTTTTCTAAAATCTATCATACTAATATTATAAATGCGAAAAAGTCGGTAAGTAGATAAGTGTGTTTGTTCCCGTTCAACTCTGTAACGGCTGAACGTATTTCAATGAAATTTGATAAGGGGGTAGATTATACCCTGGATTAAGCCTTGTGGGTCAGTGGGAGGATTTCCGCCTTCTGAGCTTCTAGGTTGTGGGTTCGATTCCCACCCAGGCCAAACATCTGTGTGATGAACACGGATGTTTGTTCTTTGTTTGGGTGTCTATGTATGTATATCAAAAAAAAATGATAAATGTATTCTATCAGTTATCTGGTTCCCATAGTAAAAGCTTGCTTAGTTTGGGGCTAGATGGCGCTGTGTGAGAGAGACGTCCACTAACGTCCACTAATATTAACACATAAGCTACTTTTATCTTTTTATTTATGGAACCGTGTAGCAGCTTTTATTATATATAGGCTTGCGTTTGACTGCCATCACGTCTGATGGTAAACGAGGATGCAGTCTACGATGGAGCACGCTTGCCTAGAAAAAACCGATTCACTCGCGACTTGAAGACACCCAGATTGTTATTATCAGGAAAAACCCACTCGGGCAGCGCATTCCACTGTTCAGCAGTTCGAATAAGGAAAGTGGAATCAAACCGTTTCGTACGAGTTTTTGGTATATCAACCATGAAACGGTCGACCATGAGTCGTTTATGATAGAGACATGAAATTTGATAACCGATTTTTTCGATTTACTTGGTACGTGTTTCTCGACATTGTTTATTTAACTGTTTTAAATTAATGCTACAAACAGAACAGTATATCAAGGAATCTTGAATACTGGAACCTTAGGGAGCCCACAATGAAACATCACTTTTGACCTATCATCAAAATAAAATGTGTAAACACGTTTTGTATTTAATCTGGTATGTAGTTAATTACCATAATTTAACAAGTTTATTACTTAAAAAAAAAAAACCGACAACAAAATTTCATAACAGCTCATAACGTTCAATAGCTAAAAACCTAAGAAAACGCAGACACAATGGCCTCGATTCTGTTGTATAAATCACTAAACTAATCCAATGTCAAGACTAAAGTTATCTGCGTCTCTTTTCATATCGATTTGTGAGAAGAATATGTCTCATGACAATAATACTAGTAGTATAGTTAAAAAATGGTACTGCAACATCAGAATTGTCTGTTTTGGCAGATGTATATATGTATTTATAATTTCTTAATCAGGACACCTGTTTTAAAATTGTGTATTATCTTAATTTTATGTTGAAAGATCTGTCCAGTCTGCATAAGGTCTGTAGTTAAGTTAATTTTTTTTTCATTCCCAGGTTGCCTATGTATTTATGATGACGACAGTGACCATTCCTGAAGTTCCTGAAGAGATCGCACTTGACGATAAAGTCGCTTTGTGCAGCTAGTTTCTCTTAAGCGTTTCTGGTTCTTTTGTAATTTTTGGTGTGATAAATTAGGAGGCCAGCTATCTATTTACAGGAATCAATCGTTATGTCATTTTTACAAATTAGTTAAACCAGTTAAAAAGTTGAGGTAGCATTCAGACGCATACGAGTTAGTAAACACTAACCCATCCTTTTGGCTTTGTTTGCCATTGTCGGGTAAAAATACCGGGTTATTATTATCTAGCACGAAGAGAACCAGTAACCGCTGTGCTTGCTAATTTAATTAGTGAATATAAACGTCATTATCCTAATTAACCTCATCCACGATTACTATAAAAAGTTAAATTCATTTTCTATACAAAGTTCATTAACTCCACAAAGAATGCTCGAGCTGGTTCAATTAAAGTCTTTGTCGAAGCATTCTGGATCACTGACTCGAACAATTACGTTTGTGTTTACAAATTAATGGCTAGGCCACGTTCCTCGAAAGTCTAGACGCTTTCTTTGATTTACTGCAGATAAAATAAACTTTATAAATTTCTCTATTTTAGCCCAGTGCAGAACAATGCGACATCGCATTGTGTTGTACTGGGCTTTCTATCCTAAATGTGACATTGGGACAAGTTTTAACAAAAAATTAAAGACATTTTTGCTACAGATCTCAGACAAAATTTTCTTTAAATTTTTTCGATAAAACTTGTAGCAAAAGTCACAAGTTTTATTGAATTGTGAGTGCAAATAAAAAAAAGTTAGCTCTAGAGTAATATGACAATTCTGATGTTCTAATTTTCTATTTTGGTGAATGAATAGGAAAACTAGAAAAAACATTTGTTTTCTTCCCCTTTGTCAAAATAGAAAATAACGACATGAAAATTGCTTTCAAGCATTGGGAAACAGATTGCTATTCAAAAGATAACTGTTTTTTTATTGCAACAATATTGGTGATTTGCTTTCTTTAAAACTGTTGAGAACACGCGTATGATATTATGTAAGCTGCCTGCGAGATATTTTTGGATGTTAAAAATAGCACATAGTCTTATTTTTTCTTTTTTCTATGTATACATGCAAAGTAAGAGGCCAACCATAATAAGCAACCAACCGGCCGAAAGACACAATATATCAGACAATAGACAATTCTTCACAGCTTTGTTTTTCGTCACAAACCTTTACCTTTTCAGCATAATACTGGTTAGAAACAACCACGAGTGATAGCAACTATTTCAGCTTTCAATCACAAAATGGGCATTAAACATTTGTGGCGCTAGTGGGCTATGTCGTGACATGTGCACCGTGCACCCTCGCGTGGTCTTACCATGATGTTTAAATTCATCGTAAACATGTTTACTTTTAATACCTTCATTAAAGGTGCAGTGAAAGTATCAAGAATTGTATATTTTATATAATACTACAACGAAGGCTATGAAACAATGAACTGAACTGGAAAAAGCTTCGAATTCAAAAAGCTTCATAGGTTTTTCGAATATAATAGTTTTCGTAGTTCATAAAAGCTGTTGCGATGCGATTTTGAGGTTGGAGGTTGGTTTGGTTTGGAGGATAGTTGTATATTTTGGAGATAAATATTTACATACTGAAGATTGTTTTGTAAAAACATCTATTCGAATAACATTATAAACACTGAAAACTGATTTCAATGAGTCTACTGACGTAGCAACGTTACTGCTGGTCTGTTGGAGGAACTCTGAGTCAGACAACAGAGAGAGCTATGCTTGGAGTTTCTTTGCGCGATAAAATCCGAAACGGTGATATTCGCCGAAAAACCAAAGTCACCGACATTTCTCTCAGGGTTCGCAAGCTGAAGTCGCAATGGGCAGGCCACTAAGTAGACTGACGTCATTGTAAGTGTTAATTTCTAAGCTTTAAACTTTGCTTTCAAAAGTTATAATTATCCATTATTAAATTAGATTTTGTTAATATCATGCGCTAGCTCCATTCCTATTTTCTCACGCGGAAGAGTATACTGTATAGCTCTATCTTTTTCTCCACTCAAGCCTTTAACCTTTATCACTCATTGCAATTCCATTAGTAAATCACGACGATATTATTGCTTAAAACCGTTTGCCATGATTACAGACCTACAGTCTTGACTATTGGCATGCAACGGTTTCCGCATGCATGGCTGGTGCTTAACATAATTACTGTATTACTCTAATGACAGTTCACGAATCGAACTTTCTTTCTTTTTTTATAATAATTCTATGTCATATGGTTATGAAGAAACTTTGCGAGGTATACAATTTACCTTTGAGCAATTTACCCATAGTTATATGGCTGGATTCGTGTTATAGTTAATTATAGTTTATTGTATTAGGTGCTATCCTGTAAAACTAGTTGTAATGAAATAAATATTTACAATAAAATATAACCTATATATTATAATAATATGAAAATAGGACTTAAAAGTACATAGTAATAATAAACAAAATAAACTAATCTAAAAGAACATTAAATTAGTTAATTTAATAATATTATGCATACTCTCATTTAAATTTTAGTCGATTCTGTATTAATAGCCCTTACTGTTTAACGTTTATTCGTAATATGTAGTTTAGTAGTTACACATTACCTACATATTAGTATGCCTACATATTAGTATGTCTACATATTAGTATGTCTACTTGTGACATGGTCTGTGACCAGCCACATAATATTGCTGCGCCCTTATTTACAGGGTATATGTCATAATGTAAGCTAAAGCGTAGTTTTAGAAGAAGAATATGTACATATATGCAATAAAGAAAGAAAGAATAAAAGAAAGAAAGAACGCTATCAGTGGGAATTGTTCCCAAAATGCTGGCCCCATTACCACGTTGTATTGCAATACTCAGCCTTTGGGCGAAATAGAGGCCAGCATTTTGGTCACGTGTTGCTTCGACCAGACGAGAAGAGAGATCTTTAAATATTTTCTTAACGCTCGGTCCCCACGGCCCCAAGGTTTCGACCCCAAAAGGCTCAAACATATAACAACTGTCCAATGTATTATATTTACGCCTCTTGAGGTCTTCTGCGGATTCAGCCGCTGCGCCAGCCTTATTTTGTGTTCCGGGAAGATGTGACGGCGCAAGCGTATCAACACAAGTGGCATCCCAAACTAAGGGCCGCCCCATCTTCCACGGAATTAAAGTCATTCCGTCCGGTCTCTTACCATCGCCACGCACGAGACCGTTGGGTTCGAGAACGGCAGCGCAGTTGGCGGTGGTAAAAGCCCGGCGGATGATATCGTTGAGGCTGGCGTGGCGGGGAATCCTGCCTGCGCTCCTTGTGCAAGAAAGTCCGTGGTGACCGAGCTGGTCGACAGCAACGCCACACTGACAGCGATGTGGAGCACAGCACGGTGCGCCCAAGCGGAGAGATGTAGCGATCCTGAAAGAGGATGAGTCTATTAGGGTCCCGGTGTTCGACGAAGGGAGGGCCTGTAGCCACAAACCTGATTCCCACTCGGCAACGGCTAACAGACGGGCGCGATCAGCAGAGCTCAAGCACGTATTCAGCAGTTTTTTCCGCACTTGCTCGCAGATCGGTCCGTCCCATTGCCGTTGAGAAGATGGAGTTTTCGGGTAGTCAGTGTTTGGGCACGCTACTAACCATGCGTCTCTAGCCTCGTTCATGAAAGCTATATCACCATAACAGGGAGTGTTTGAAAGTATTTTTCTAATTAAATTTTGATTGCTATTAACCGAAGAGAGAAACGCAGGGAGAGCAACACCAGAAATAGCGCGAATTCCTAGGCCCCCCAAACGCACCGGGAGTGAAGCTTGTAACCACTCTCGATCGCTTAAATTCACATTTAAAATGGAAGCCAAAGTATGTCTAACAATGTTGTCTAACCTCTGGAGAAGGTCCGCGTGTTTCCAGAGTTGACAGCATCTGACGAGGTACGTAAATTTTGGTACGAAAAGGCAGAAGCGAATAATTGTGAATGCCATGTGAGTATTAATTTTGGCTAAGCGGTCTGAACATTGGAGAAAATTTTGAATTTTTTCTTCTATAAAGAGTGGAAAAGATTCGTCCAGAATAGGAGAGCCCAACAAACGGAGAGTACAGTTAGTTACTATTTTTATATCAGGGGCCAAACAATTAAATTTTTGAATTACCAAATCTTTTTCGGGATATGAATCTGAAATAAAAAGTTCACATTTTGAAAAATTTAGATCTAGGCCAATTGTCTGAAATTCCGATATCAAAAGAGAGAGGTCGTCAAGTAGTGTATTTGCATCACCACCCAAAGTCCCATCATCCAAATACCAAACATTAAGTTTGGATTGTAGGCGTTGGATGATGGGATGAATGGCGAGGCTGAAGACGGCAGGACCAAGAGGGTCTCCTTGCTGACAGCCCGCAGCGGAAGTAATTTCGTTGCCATGATAAGTTAATTTGGAAGTGGAACCATAACATTGCCAAATAAAAGTGTATAAAATAAATTTGGAATTTTGTCTTTTACTTGCGTTAGTAAGGCTCCCCTATCTACCGAATTAAAAGCATTCGTTACGTCTACCTTCAGCAGCAGATCCCCACAATTTTGATCCAAAAAGGTACGGACAGAATGGACGGCGGCTTCACAGCCACCCCGGGAGCCAAAACCTAATTGTAATGGCTGAAAAAGGTCAGACAAAATTGGCGCAACCTTTTTGCAGCATATTTTGGCGGCAAGGCGCCGATAGGCCATTCCAACTGCAATTGGCCTAATACCGCCGTCCTTCTTCTTTAGAGCGCACAAATTAGCACCGTAGAGTATTTCGGTGATGTCATTATTGACTCGTCCTGATAACATTAAGTTTATAAGTGCCGTCAATTCCCTCAAAAGAGCTTCTCCGGCTTCTCCAGAAGCACCACATAGAAGATCCTTTAAGTGTTGCGGAGTCAGGGCGTCTAGGCATGCTCCCAAGAATGTTTTGAATTTTGATCTACCACAGCCTTAATGGCGTGGGATAAAGCGGTGGCAACAGAGAGGCGGGCACCTCTGGGAATCCTTTTCACAACCGGCTTCGTGTTTTTGCTGTAGGTCAAAATTTTCCAGAATGGCTGGGTAACCGATGATGAACTTGCAGGGTCTTGGTAGGTATTTGGAGCTGAAAGAGGGATAGTGGACGATTTGTGGCATTTTCCTTGGTGAATTTTCAAACCTCTCTGTCCTTTAAAAAACCGATCCTGAGCACAGTCGGGGCATCGTACCAGAATTTCCTGCGACACAACTGCCCGACCAAAAGCACTCACATCCGCTTGTGCGCACTGAGGCGCAACAAATATTGAGTTCATTACTTTAAAAATAACATAAAAAATCACAGCTATGAAAATTGACCAAATAAACATAGAAATTTAAAAAATGACAGTTTTTTGACACGTTGGTGAGGGTCCTTCAGCTACGGCCTTCAGTAACTTGTTATACACACGCGCATTGGATAAATATGATTTTAACATGCGCACTTCTGGTGCGCGCTGCGCAGTTGCAGTTTTGGATGCGCACCTGATGCGCACCGCGGCTCGGGGCCATGGTTGTCACGATGACCACGACGACGTGCCTTATGCTGAGTAATCAAGGTTCGATCACACAAGGAAAACAGATCCCAAAGTCAGGAACAGCTGATTATGTCAGAACTTAGCCGAATGTCTTGATAACATTTTTCAATTAATTTATAATAAAAATGCACCTATCCGCCAAAAGGCGAAGCAGGGAAAGGGCGTCGTAACTATTTAAAAAAATTATTTAAAATATCGGGCATGCGACATCAAGCTGCCATTTTTGACATATAGTTATAATTACCATAATAATGATACTACCCATGTTACTAGTAGTAAATGTTTACTTTTGATGTTTCCTAGTTTTTCCACTTCCAATGTAACCTAAATTTAATTTAAACTATTTTGTACTCTGCAGACAGCAAAAAATATTTTCATTTTAGTTTAGTCTAGTCGAACCTCCATGAACACGACGTTTCATAATGTGAATGTAATGTGTAACTTCTGTTGGGGATCCATATTCTATAAAATAAAATAAAATAAAATAAAATAAAATAAAATAAAATAAAATAAAATAAAATAAAATAAAATAAAATAAAATAAAATAAAATAAAATAAAATAAAATAAAATAAAATAAAATAAAATAAAATAAAATAAAATAAAATAAAATAAAATAAAATAAAATAAAATAAAATAAAATAAAATAAATGAGTAGGGAGGTAATTTCATAAATGCAATCCCTTGTTAGGTATTGAATTGTTAATAATTACTACAGTTTGTGTTAGTAGGACTCTTGCAGAGTTCATCTTGGGAAGGACCCACACTTTCCCCAGTTATTCAAACGCCTAGCAGTAGTGTGCATTACTGTGTTCTGGATTAAGGAAGTTTTTTTTCAGTTTACCGAGTTTTAAAAAACGATCTCAGCGTGACGATCTTAGTGTTGAAGTTCAAAATTTCCTTTGCTTTGGGCAAACGTGACGCTCATAAAAAGTCGAGCGACCAGCTCGACTCGTTAACAAAACGCATAAAAAAATATAAATATTATAACGATAGACATCAAAATTATTTAATATAATAATTAATGATGATGATTTATATCAAATTGATTTCTACTACAGTGATCAGAATAAGTCTATCAAAATGTCGTATAACTTGCTTAACATTTTGTAAACTAAGTAATTATCTTATTCAAGCCTAGGCTGTCGTAATGCTATATTTTCAGTAGGTATGTAGTCTATATTATTATTATTATATATTTTATTTTTAGCGTGTAGCATAATCCCTTATTAATAGCACATCCCGTCCCTTACCTCCTCATACAAATCCTTTCCATGCTAAAGTTGCCTGGAAGAAATCGCTTTAAGCGATAAGGCCGCCAGTTGTTACACTAGTTTTAAATTGTTTTTTTTTGTCTTGTTTATGTCATTACTGGTGTGAACAATAGATAGTTATCTATCTATATAATGCGGTTAATATTTGCTTGACTGCGTTTTGTATTCTTCGCTACACTGCTATTAACCCTTTCTTTTGTATTTTTCTTTCACATAAATCACTACAATGTAGAATTCAGTGTAACATACTGGAAAGTTTTAAATTTAAGGTAGTTGAAACAAAAGACTCGATACACTTTTTGTTCAAAATAATTTGGTGCAGCACGAAAGCGTGGAGTTGAAATATTTTACTGTAGAGATTTATTTTATGCAGTTGCCATTTTAAGCTATAATGACAATGTGACACGAGACTGCATCATTTAAACTTTTAATAACCGTAGATGGAGTTTGAGCAATAGATGTAGCGTATAACTAATTGATAGCGAAAGTCACTGACCCAAGTACATTGGGACATTGTCATTGTAAATCTTTTTTGTTTTGTAAAATGACAAAATACATTTATCAAAACAGAAAAGATATAATTTATGATGACACATTAAATTAATGACGGTCACATATAAACAAATATCTTAACTTAATCCTCTAAATGGACAAATAATATAAATATTTTTGTCTTTCTTACTTTTACTAGTGTTGTAGCCATGTGAGTCCTTCTATCGATTAACTTGTTAAGTGTGAAATAATAAAGTTAAGGGTACAAAAGTAAATATAGAAATAAACAAATACACAAACATACTTACATACACACATACTAACATACTTGCTTTATTAAAATAGACCAATGTTAATTAGGACCCAACTAGGCTAGTCACCTTGGGACGTCAGATCCCTACCCTCCATAAGACGCGCAGCAAGCTAACCATCCACCCAAACCTAGAACTGAAATAAACAAAAGTAAGCAGAAAGAAAATCAAAAACTTTTCATAGGCAGTACAAGAGGACGACCTTCCAAAAGGAGGCGCAGAATAGGCAGACATAGGAACAAAGGCGGTAACTGGGGGAGGTCGTAATCCATGATGGACAACCTGATATTCAATGAGGCAGATGTCAATTAACTATTAACTAGTTTATTTAAAATTTAAAACTAATTGTGATACTAAATGTAATTTTATTTTTAAATTCATTAAGTATATATTAGAAAGGTATTTTACCTTTCTAAGCTATGTACTGAAGGAAAATCATAATAAAAATATAAAATTCATTGACACTAGTCTAAATAAACTTGGTAGCAAACAAATGCCATTACCTCGTCTCTTATTTATAGAACTTATTTACTTAGTAAGTTCTTTACTTAGGAGACCATTTAGAAAAGTTCACGCCGGTTAACGTGAATTAAGTGCAAAATTATCTGACTAAAATTGCAAGAGTTTAATTTACATTTGCATTATAGTTCATTTTTAATTTATTGTTAACTTTAAACAGAAATCCACATTTAAAAAAAACACGATAATTGTAATATACAGGGTTATTAGTAACTAACACACAACATCTCGCAGGCAGATTCTCTACAACATGTCTAAATGACTTTTAACGAAACTTGGTAAACTAATCAAAAATATTAGAAACTTTGTACGGTATTTTTTTAATTCTTGTATTTTTGTGGTGAAAATATTATCTGAGCTCAGCTACATGGGCCCCCATGTTCCTTCTCACTTGAAACCACGTAATGTTATTGTTATTTGGAGTCCTAATTAATATGTTTTTGTTTTCATTTGAAAGGAAAAAAATACGAATTGATAAAGTCACAGTGCGTTTTCCGCTTCGTGGTTGCCACTCAAAAACCTTTATGCCCACCGGCTATCGGTCCCTCGAGTGATGTGGCATGCCTATTTCCATTTCAGCTTGCAAACACTGTAAGCTATATCGGTGACTTTTGTTCTTCGGCGAATATCCTGATTCCGGTATTACGAATACCGGATTTTATCGCGCAAAGAAACTCCGAGCATAGCTCTCTCCATTGCCCGCTGTGCGACACGCTTTAGTCCATATGTCATCACTGGCAACACACATTGGTTGAAGATCCTTGTCTTCAGGCACTGCGCGAACCGGAAAATGCAGTGCAGGCAGGTCTCCCACTAGATGGACCGACGACATTGTGAAAGTCGCGGGCAACCGATGGATGCAAGCGGCACATTATCGGTCGGTGTGGCGGTTTAAGGGGAAGGCCTATATTCAGCAGTGGACGTCTTCTGGCTGATAATGTAATCTAGGTATGTAAATTATTATTTGATAAATTTGCTCTTTCAAAATTAACCTCAAACTAAGTTGTATTTTTTTACCACAAGTGTTGATATCAAGTAGCTGACTATAGTATCGATTAAGATTCAACTAAGGTATTACTTTAATATCTATTTAAAAAGCTAAAATATACTTGAATACGTAGAAGTGCATCTCATGAGCACACTCTTTGCAGACATTTTACTATATTAGGAAGCGTAAATATGTCTCAACCTTCTGAGATGGATCAAAGTGCAAAAGCTTCCATACGTCAGTGCTAACTGAAACTCCGTCTCAAGGGAATTCTTGTGCTGTGCCAGAGTGCGACTCATTCTATCTTACTTTGAAATATTACTCGTACTTTACCTAGACAGCTCACACAGTGTTATAAAGGTAAGTTTTATAGCGTGAAGATGTTTAGTTAATGTTAAAATTATTACTGAATATGCTTCACATGTTTTTATTTATCTGTGCCCGATTGTCGAGCGAGTCGATATTTTTCACTTCTGTACTGTATTTTTTGCTGTAATTATTCAAACTTCAATAATCGTATCGTAGTAATAGTTATGTAAGTTTACAACATAAATATCATTTGTATCGTAAATTTATTAATAATTCTAGAATGGAAATACCTACGCCTGTGGTTTCATCTTGCTGCCTAACCCACCACAACCCTTAGTGCGTAGTACGACCACTTCTGATCAATAGTTAACGCTACAAAACTACAAGACTAGTTCTGAATGATATACCAAGCCAAGCCAAATTGCAATCATTGAGATATATTAGATCTGATATTGCTCTCAGAACAATATTTTATTAGATTTGCTAATGTCTGATTTTTGAATTATTTTTTCCTCGAATAACATAGGGCAACACAGACTCGAAATGAACACTGAGATAAGCTCTGCAGGCTAGTTAAGTTTGATAAATTAATGAGATGGATAAATCCCGAAGATCTAGAAAGCACTTCACGAAAGGTCCCTAAATTTTCTGCCAGAAAAAATATTTTATCCAGCCGATCTTTCACAAAACAGCCATTTTTGCCAGCGTTAAAGAATGCAAATTACAACAACATTACAAGAAACCCTGACAGGGCCCATAAAAAGTTCTGTGTGAACTTCCCCCTTGCATATTCATGGCGCGAACTCACTCGGAAGTTTTTGGTGAGAAATTATGATAATAATTTTATACTAACTTCATCTGTCTTGAGATTTCATAAATTAGGGAGTTGTATGGTAGAGTGTGCCCACGCGGTCTAACGCCTCGCTCCTCAAGCGTGCCGGTTAATTAATTTAGATACCTACGGTTGAGGTTCACTTACCGTCGAGTTTTATATTATCCTTGGTGACAGATAATTTATCGTAGTTATAGGATACGTGAGGTTAACGCTGGAGATCATGATTGTGTGAGACAAATTAGTACTTATGGTAGAAGTTGGGGAGTGTACCGTGTAGACAATTACGTTACTGACATGTTGAGTAACAGAGATGGTTGAATATGCAGCAGTTTCATTATTGGCAGAAGCCTTAAGAGGTTTATGTTCTATTCCACACAAACGAAAACTCCTCTTTCATCCCTAAACAATGACACTACAGAAAATATTTGTTTACCATAAAATTTATATCATGTACCACTGGCCATGCATTGTTTTTTTTTTTTTGGTAGCTTTTTTTTACTTTGAAAAAACTCGTGTTTAATAGATGGTCGTATAATTACCTCTTGACCCCAAGCCTTTAGCCATTTTACTGATGAATTGTTTTAAAAAAGTGTGTTTGTGTGTGTTTCTAAAAGTGTTAGCGCACGCGAAATTTCCTACGATAGTAAAGGGCCTCAAGAGACAGCCTTAACATTAACAACCTTAAAAATTTGAGGCCCTCAAGTATTTTATTTTTATTGTAAGTTTATTTCATGGTGAAATAAATAATTTTTAATACATTTCTGAATACTGGATTTTTATTAAATGATAGAATTGGAGTACATAGCTTAGTCCAAGACCATGAAAATGAGGATATTAAATTTATGCCTATCTAGCCATTTTTGTTAGTGGTAGCGACTCTTTTGAAGAGGGAGCCTGGGGAAGTACAGTACCATACTTTTCCAGTTTTTGAACCATCAAACAGTAGTGTGCAAAAATACTGTGCTCCAGATTGAAGGGCAAATTATTCGAGCGAAATTGACAAAGTTAATAAAAACGTAATAAAAATTCGTGGAACACATTTCCTTTGAAGATCCATGTGCAACTAATTGTTCCACAGTAGACTCCAGGCGAATCTTTTACTGTCTATTAACCAGCTCGTCGGCACTAAAGAGATTCACTGAATAGGAAAATTCACAAACTAAGTTGAACAATAAAGTAAGGAGCGCGTTTACTGTTAGGTATATCTTGAAGCGAGTCAAGTATAACTGCGACAGTTATGAATATTACGGAGCATTGCATCATACTAAAGAGTTTCATATATACTCAACATAGTCGTAACATAGCAATAGCTTTATTAGTAAATAATATATTGGTGGGCGATTTTCAAATAGCGCCATCTAGCCCCAAACTAAGCAAGCTTGTAATATGGGAACCAGGTAACTGATAGAATAATTAAATTTATACTTATTTTTAGCAAATAAACTTAACATCTTTGTTTTTAGTAAGCTGATAAAGTAATTTTAAAACTCATGTGATTAACTTAGGATCAATTAGGATTTTAGAATTTTGTATTTAAACCCGACAAAAATGATTATTTCTGCGATAGTATTCTTATAATATTATTTTTTATTGAGTAAAAAAATTTAAACGACTGTTACTACCTACTGGCTAGTGCACGGTTTCTCAAAATACGGCGATATTATGCTCGATCGCGAAAGAGCTAGCAAGCCACTTTTGTATTCAAATTAATGTTATGTAATATTATTATAAGAAGTCGGTAGACCAGTTTAAGCTGTGTTAAGGTTTAAATGATTAATTTAACGAGTTTTTGGTAATTTTACCAAAGGTCACGGCTCGGCGCAAAACGCACTTCGGTTGGTAATAGTCGATACAAAAAATACTTCCTACCTCCTATATATAGTATACAGTAATTACAATAATATACGGAGATTATTCTACTAATTCAACAACTAAAATGGCCTAGTATTACAAACTTTACAAGCCCTTTATTATACTAAACACTAACTACAATTCTTGTTATCCTCGGGCCCGATACGTTCCATACCCAAAACTGGGAATGGAATTTGCCTAAACTTCCCTCGTCCTATTCACGCGCTCCGACGAGCTAAACAAAAGACGGTATATGAGAAGATTTATGAACAATTCACGACGCTATGATATGGGGTATCTATTCAAATCCTCTACTGAATTTGGGGCCAGGTACCTCCGCAGATGATGTATGTCCCCCGCACAATACAACTGGCACCTACATTATTACCCTCCCGACTGAATTCAATTTTCGTATATTGTGAGATATATTTAACGCTAGCTTCGTGAATTTTTTTATAAGAGCATTATGAATACTTTATTGGAGTGATCCTATTTTTATACAGTTAAGCGGTGAAGACAGGTCTTCTCAAATAACTGTAGAGCTTTTACAGATTGCTGATGGAATTAGTTTTCTAGACGCTTTGTTACGTCGGACAATTTGTATTTAACCTTGGGAACTGTGAACACTTTGAGAAATAACAGTCGATTTGTGTTACCGTGCGTGTTTATTAATAGCAAATGGTCTTACTTCTTATTATACTGATCACGCAATACAGTGATTCCACTAAAAGCATCCCGGAATAGGTGGGCCTCTTAAATAGCTTTCTAAGAAAATATAACACGCGTTTTCTATGGGCCGATATTTTTATTCCGACGGCGTATTCCGCGGATAGTGTTTTGGATGCATCAAAGAAATATTTTCGGTATTCGTGTAAGAGCCTTAAATATTCAATTCGGAGAAGACCGCCCGATATAACTTATGCAAACAAACGTACGTTTCCCCTGTCTTAAGATGTGTCATTCCGTTATTATTATACGTCGAAAAATTCGAGAGAGGGAAAAACTAGAGCTGCCATTTTCCGGGACCCAGGTGTCCTTTTTTCGTCGCTTAAAAGAGAAAATGTAATGAACGCCTTAAGTTCACCTGTTCACGTATGAAGGTGTTTATCCGCAAACGGGTGCGTCGCCTTAATATTAAGAAGATCAAAAAGCTTCTAGCAGTTTCCCCTTTAGAGGGACGGTGAGAGGTTATAGAGCAAAAAGTAGATATATCGAGTTTTTCGCACGTTATTCCAGTGTCACCAAAAGGTTTTCCGCGCTAAAAATACAATAGCTATACCCTTTTAAGACCCAGACTCCACCGAAGCGGAGACGAGAGAGAAGTGATGTTTAATAGCTAGGGTGTTTCCACCGAAACTTTGCGGTGGTGCGTACTGGAAAGATCGGAGATGAGCTGCGTGCGGCGCTATACTAGCGAGAGATGAGTGGTGCATTGTGTGACGCGGGGAACTAGCAGTGCCGCTCGCCGCACGCCGCCCACATCTCTAGTCTCTACTACGCGCCGCCGCCAGCTTGCGAGGCGCAGCTCACATCTCTGTTTTGTTCGCGCTAAATAAATATGAAACTTCTTCTCTCTACTCTGCTCAACCGTCTCCACCGAAGCTAAGCGGAGACAAGATGTGTAAATAAGGAAATCCTTTTGGTTGTTTCTAACAACCAACCCCTGAATCCTGAATCCAACCCTGAATCTCACACTAGGGGAGTCCTGTGTCGTGAGATCCAGTGCCTTCCGAGATTACATTATTACAAATTATACATAGGTATTCTACGTAAGTACGAAGTAAACATATTTGAACGAGCGAAGCGAAGGTCTCAGAATCTGCTGAAGCAAATCGGCAGTTGTATGTATGTTTACATGTTTGTATGTTTATTTTGCATAAATTAAGAACCGTTAATCCGGTCTACATGAAATTTTGTATGCAAGCAGATTTGATAGAACTATCTTCGACCACAATGTCACTTAAGATCAGGCTGATGTCAAACGCCTAGCCTGTCGACCATGAATAATCCTATGAAAACTCGGTCATAATGTTTTGTATGCAGGCTTAGATATCCTAAATCAAAACAAGATAAACCTTTGAGAATATCTCCAAAGAACGAAAAAATATACGAAAATGATTCATAGTATCGCCCCATCCGCTCGTGAGCCATCGTGGGACCAAAAACAGATTATCGGGATCCACGTTACTCCCTACAATCGGTTTAGTTACGTCGAGTTAGGCAAAGATTTGTATTAGGCTTATCAAGGATCGATAGCGTAGTGTTTTTTTTTTCTTGTACAATTTTATTTTTCATGGGTCATTTGTAAATCACACTAATATTATAAATGCGAAATTTTGTGTGTAAGTTTTTTTTTTTTATATATGTTACTCGGTGACGAGACAAGCAAGTCGCTCACCTGATGTTGAGCGTCACGCTTGCCCATAACAGTTCAGTGCCACCCAGAATTTTGAACTTCGACAGGTCAAAACTATGCGTGGCAATGAACTGCGCTCGTCACCCTGAGATGTTAGATGTTAAATCTCTTTCTGCCCAGTAACTACGCTTGGTGTGTTTGTTCCCGTTCAACTCTGTAACGGCTAAATGGATTTGAATAAAATTTGGTATGAAGGTAGCTTACACCCTAGATTAAAACATAGGCTTTTTATCTCGAACAGAACCCGCGGGGCGCAGCTAGTAGTTTATATAAGTTTAATTTTTGAGCTTGCAAACATAACAATTATTATAATGATTTGTCACCTCTAGGATTAATGCAAACTAGAGATGTTCAAGATTCTGTTGAATTAACGAATGGAAAATAAAGATATTTTGGAACTAAAGTACCTCTGTAAAATAATGTTAGTACCTACTAATATACCGTTAAGCTTTGAGGGTACCTTACCGAAAAGGTAGAAAAAACTCTTTCCTCTAGACTTTTTTGGGCCACCGGCCTAGTGAGTGTCAGCCTTTTTATATATCCTACGAGTACGTTTACACTTTTTACCTACCCTTCTGATAAGGGGTAGTACCCACTAGTACACCTGATTTGTAAAACCGTTGAAATAGTGGGAGTTTTTATAAACCGTTTATTACTAACGGACCACCCTAACCATCCACCGGGTCCATCCAGCTGCCCTCCTGGGTAGTCGGTTAAGAAAATTTGTTCTTAATAGACCACCAGCAGTCCACCTGGGTGGTCAGTTAGGAAAACTTGTTCTTAAAAGACCACCAGTAGACTACATAAGTGATCGGTTAGGATCGTTCACTCTGGTTAGGACTTATAATTTTTTTTATTCGGTTAACCCCTACCGTCCACCTCCTGAGACCACCTGGGTGAACCGTGGAAAGTTTTTTTTTTACAACGGCTCACCTTTGCATTCATTCTCTTTAGTATTCATTTGTTTCATAAAAAGTAAAACTATCGCGTATGCATCAGTATTCAAAATAATTAGAAGGAAAATGATCTATTCTACAGCTAGATGATAATAAAAGTATCCTTCTTAGTGCATAATCTTTTCTTCATCATCATCAGCCAGAAGACGTCCACAGCTAAACAAAGGCCTACCCCTTGAGCGCCATAATAAACAATAATATGCTATTTGCATCCACAGGTTTCCCGCGACTTTCCCATTGTTGAGTTCTGTCCAGTAGGCCTATTTACGCTACGCGGTTTGTGGTCGCCACTCCAAACCCGTTACTCCCAATCAGTGTTACCGGTTCCTCGAGCGATGCAAAAACTGAAAGCTATGTTGGTGACCTTGGTTCTTTGGCGAATATGCTGGTTCCGGATTGTATCGTTTAAAAAACTCCGAGCATAGCGGTTCCCATTGCCTACTGTGTGACTCTCAGTAATCAGATTCTCAGTGGTTCCATTGAGGTTCCAAGGTTATGAAAAAGTAACTGTAGTACCACTGGTGGTAGACTAGAGTTAGAAAAAAGTAATTATGGTACTATTGGTGGTACGACTCCAAAAAGCTACCAGTTAAGAACCACGTATCATCAACTTTTTATTGAATATTCTGCGATCCACGATGGTCTGTTTGCAAGGTTTTCTAATTTCGTCTATTTTAAAAACTAAAAATGCACCGCTAATTTCCTAAAATAAAAATATACCTACTACGACGAATGTAATTAACAGAAGAAAAATCCAAAAAAAAAAACACTAAAAAGACATGCATAATATAATACCTACCTATCACATCACTAATAGCCGGGCTTGTCACTGGGAATACTGATACCCCATGACACACCGGTGTCTTTTTGGCGGTGCCATGGCAACGAAATATTTTTTTCTGTATTTCTGTTCTGTATCCGTAAAATAAAAATATACTTCCCTACCACGAATGTAATATGTAGAAAAAAAGCCAACAAAAGACATGCATATTTACGTACCTATTAAATCACTAATAGTCGGGTGTGTCACTGAGCATAGTTATTCCTCATGACACACCAGGAGGTGTCTTATTGGCTGTGACATGAAGAAGGAACGAAAATAAGTAACATACAAGAAGAGTATCGCATAACTAATAATATTTGAATTAATCATAGTACGCTACGATTAACATTAACTATTCCTATCTGCAATGCAGGAAGCTTGCAATGAAAACATTAATATATGAATATCATCGCTACTGAAATATTCCAGTAATTTTGTCGCACAATATGTGACAAGCCTTAAATAACTTTGTAGCGTTCGACTGTTTCCGCCACTTTCCGACCACCCCCGACCGGTTCTATGTATTTGCAGTCTGTCCTCCTAGCCGTAGCAAAGGCGGCGCTGCGCGGCAGTCGCGTCGTAGCTCTCGTAGTAAGCACTTGTAAGCTCTACGACCTACGCCACACATTCTCGTAAATTAATTATAATAATAATCACTTTAATAATTAATACTGCAAGCAGTTATATATTAATCCACCGAAAATACTCTTAGAAGTAATTTTGTATTGATAGTTACATAACAGTGTTAAATTATTATCTAGTTTATTATTAAGTGCATGGATGAGATTTGTCGCAACAGGTATGTTTTTTTTTTAAATGGACGGGCTAACAAAATGTATGCCTTTTTTTGCGTAGGTTTCCCAATATGTTTTGGAGAAAACTCGACCCTCAAAGCTTTCGATATTTTTAATATAACGCCAAAGCAGATCAAGCCATTTTAATAACAAATTCACATGAAAACAGACAGTCTTTGCAAGACATTAGACTAATATCGTACTAACTTACTCATTTGCTTAGTGATATTATAAAAATAACTGAACAAACGTGTAAGGCTTTTCTACACCCGAGGGGTCACATCCGGGGGTCATATTCAGCATCACGAGGGGCTTAAGTTAATTAATTAGCCCTTTTGAAGCCGAGGAGGGATCTCACGAGATCCTTAAACAATGCATCGTTTTTTGTTTTGTGACCCCGTTCTCTCTGTGTGTGTGCTAAGTTAAGGATCTCTGCGTAGTACTGTTAGTTTCTTTTGTTCAGTTTTTATCATCATGAAATGTTGGAATTGTTTTAGCGAATTTATTTAAAAAAAAAAAATATTTTGAAGTGTTTTTTGTGTAGTTTATTTTTACATTTGAGTTAGCCAAGCCAAGCCAAGTTAGTTTTGCCCACCCCCGTTTCTAATGCACTTTTTTCAGCAGTGGCCGTCTTGTCAGACGCAAGACATTGATTTTTAAATTAAAACAAAAGTGAATGCGTAAAAAAGATAGCTCTGGTTGGCAACGCAGATATTATAACATATCACAATGGGGGACAAACTTAAATTTTTATGGGCAGCTAAAATAAGTTTGCCTTGTCATAAAACGTTTATGAATAATAAGCTTAAAGTTACGCAAAACATTTTCCCTATATGAATATGGGAGCTTAAAATGCTAAATGCTATATTTTAACTGGGCACGTACCTTTATTACCTAAACAAAATATATACAAAATAAAACTATTTAGCTTACTACATATTACGAACAGTTGGATTAACCAGAAACAATTAAAGGTCAAGGTGTAAAGATAATCCAAATGCTTAAGCCTCCTATCAGTTTGCAACGTACCCAATATGCTAGCGATGTTACAACGCCAGATAAACGCCAGTATTTTGAATCATTCTCGTTAGATCCAGTACTTGGATCAATAATGGATCTACTGAGACTAATTTTTCTTTGGCCACGGTCGCAACAACCAGGTGCTGTAAAATGTATTTCTTATTCTTTGGAATTTAATAAAAATCATGTTGCTGAAGTGAATGCACGTGCCATTGACAGGGGGCGGAAGGGGAGGGTAGAGGCGAAGGGTAGAGTTAAACAACTATAGAAATAGATAGCAACTCATCATACCCTTAATATAATCTCTAAGCGGGACTTCTCCTCATCAGCTTTTAGATGTCCACTACTGGACAATGCTCTATTAAATCGGTCATTATTGAATAGCAAACAATTTTAACAGACAACAAATATTAGGACATAACTTACAACTCATTACAATTCCCAAACAAACTTGTTTAAGCTACATCCCATGAGCAGTGTAAATACGGAACTAGTTTAATTGTAGCTCCTTATTCGGGATGTAACACCTGGACTACGAAGCCACAGATCACCCCCTATATTTCGCACTCAGGACGATAAAAGCACACCACGCGTCAGTCGAAAAAGCGTCGCCTATAATTATCGGACGCATCCATCAGTCGCGGCTGAGGGACGCGTCCGATATTTGCAGCCACTACCCGATTACGTACAGCCCTTATTGCATGATAATTGGTGTACTGGTACACCGAATATTAGGCTATGCAGATGCAATGCAGGTTGTCTATAATGTATAAGCCCAATAATTGACGACACAATAATTTACGGCCTGGAAAGCATGGCCCGGTATAGGCCATTATCAGGTCGTACAATACGTACCTTCAATTATCAGCACGTGCCAATAAGCGTGAGCAAGTATGAACAGCCGATAATAATACGAATGATAAGCCGATAATCCGCGTACCTTAGAAAAGTACTCTTTTATCGGGTCGCACATTATTGGGCCGTATTTCATGGGGTCGTGAAATACCAGCCATGTATGTACGCCCGATAACGTACAGCATGATAAAAAATAACCAGATAATGCGCGACCCAATATTTGATTACCGATAATGTACAGCCCTTATTGCACAGCATATTAATCGGTGTACTGGTACACTGAATATCAGGCTAAGCATTACTGGGACAAGAAATCTTCTTCCACCAAACTAAAATTAAAAAAAAAAACTTGCATTAAAAAAACATAATCTTGTTAATACACTCCTGTACAATGTAAAAACGCGTGAGTGAGATAGGTAAGCGACTATTAACGTGACTAAGGGCCTTATTATCCGATTTTAATGGTACACCCTACTTACTGCTTAAATTTTGCATTTTGCATTTAGTCTTGAAAAGGTGACAAATATATAGACAAAGAGAAACAGATTTTACAGCTGTCACAAGTTACGGGTGAATATAGTTCGGGAAATATAATCTTAAGGTTTCCCCGTAGATTATAGAAACTGCATTGCATTCATTGCACTGCATTTCTTCATTTGTGTTTTTCTTTTGTGCCAAAAAATGCACTGAAGTTGGAGGAAACTGCCGGTTGCAGGGACTTAAACCAAGCGTTCCCATTGGCTAACTCATGGTTACGCCTACTTGCGCCTAGTAATGAACTAATGATAGTAAATATTTGTGATCCGTTTCGACCGATGCATGATGCGCTTTAATTGTCCTGAGTACGAAATCTTTACGAAATACTATGTGGTTCTTCCACAGTTCTTTCAAAAAATTGCCAGTTCTTAGCTTGTCATATCCTCGAAAAATGGCACAATAAAATTAGGTTCTTTCTTATTGACGTATCGGAAATTCCAGAAAGAAAACCTCCTTTTAGGTAAGATTGATAAATATGTAAAGGGAACATTTCATGCGCTCTTGTGGAATCTACCACCCATCACTGGTTCATCGGACATCATCGGTAGAAATGATTGTGGAATGAAATGTGTAATTTCAATATCTTATCTATAGTGGTGTAAATGTGGGGAGTGTGGAAGTGGAACTCTCACAGACAAACAACCTGCTCCTCTCGTAAAATGGAATTAGACTAACATACTCACATACAGATATCGGCACGGTTTAATAGCGCTGACCTTGAATGCGCAGAAGTCGATTTTTAGGTCTGTGTATTATTTTTTGTGATAAGTACAGCACAGAACATGCAGTTTCTGGAAATTCACACTATCTACAAAAACACAAATTGGCATTTCAACGGAGACAGCTGTAGAATGACTAATTATACTAGCTTGTGCCTTTGGCTTCGCTCGCATGAAAGTTACAATATAACCTGTTACCTAACCTGTTAGTATAACCTGTTTTGAACTTAAAATACTAACCGGTGAGGTCAAAATTAATTGGCGGTTTTTAACTATATTATAATGTAATATAATAAACTTTTACTATATTATATATTTACTATATTTTATTCTGGAAACTATACTACTAGTACTATTCTGTAATAAATCAAAAACTCTACAAAATAATACTACATTACTGTCGCGGCCTGTAATGACTGTGTTGCTGGCAGAGATGATGATGGCCGATAGCTGGTCCATCATAGCACGGTCAACATTGCAGCCCTTGATCGAAAAGCAAAATACAGAGTCGTACTGTTGTTTCCAAAACTCCATAGAAACCTAGTAAAATCTCCATCACTTTACTGGGGCGTGAGTTGGACTTAACCTTACTTACTTTGCTTGAGTTAGATTATGACCAAAGACTTGTTTTAATTGTGAAATATTTTACATCACTTGCAATATTACAAAACTTAATACTGGCTAAATACACCATAATTATGTAGACCCAAAATATAAGAGAAGAATAAAAAATATCTTACATTGTCTTCCGGCATGCCTGACAATGAAAAACTCATAAAGTCAAAACTTATTTGTCAAGTTTGTTTCTTTGTTTGTTTTCGATAAAATCTGAACTTAAATATGAAAGTTCGGTCGTATTTATTTTCATCTAAAAACGACCTATAACATTAACAAAGTTATCTCTAACTCTGGCGCAAAAAAAGACCTGGCAAACAGTTATTTATTGCAAAAGTCGGAGCCATACATTAAATTAGTCGTATAAAAAGTTGGCGAAACGCAAAGGTCATTTATCTTAAACGAGACCGATGTCTGCGGCGAGCATCTACGAGTAATATGTGTTTATTATATCGCAAATTGAGCTTTATTGAAGCTGCTTTATCACTTATCTTGTAGTTTTAATTAAAGTTTGTCTTTATGCATGTATATAACCTTAAATACCTTATAGTCGTATATACATGTGATTCACAAGCGTCTTAGCAATTATTTTGAGAATAAAAACATTTTTGCATCTGAACAATACGGCTTTCGAAAATCTATATGTATAGAGATGGCGATGCTACATTTTAAAGAAAAATTCTTGAGAACAGAAAAAGACCACCAGCGGTTTTTCCGAGTAACTACAACATGGGGGTCTTCAAAAGGGCTGTTAATCGAGTCTTTAAAGGTCGGCAACGTATCTGTGATGCCCCTGGTGTTACAGGTATCCATAGGCGACGGAGATCGCTTACCATCAGGCGGCCCGTCTGCTTGTGTGCCACCTATGGCATAAAAAAAAAAAAAAAAAGAAGTGTCACGGCACTCTACATGTACATGTCTGAAGCTTTTGATCGCGAGTACCATGACGTCCTAAAAAAAAACTAGAGCATGGCGAACATATCTTTTATAACACATTGTAACAATTTAATGTTTTGTGAAATAAATTATTTGAACAAGCGTTTATAAAATCCGTTATTGGTACTGTAAGCAGACCAAAATGAGTCCAACTCCACCGATCTACAGTTAGTTACTGAGGAGTGTCGTTTCCCACTTTCCGTATCCATCATCAGATCAGATCGCTGTTATAATATTGTATTGTCTCGGAACTTGACAGGTATGCAAAATTTCAACGCAATTGAACAAGGGGAACTAGTCTGAAATTGAGTTGCAAGATTTGACTATAACATAAATACATACATTGCAAGTTAAATAAAAACTTGCCAAATTGATTATTTTTTCGATTGATTATTTGACGGGGGTCAAATTAAAATATATCAAAACAAAAGTTTTTTTAAAACATTTGAAACCTTACGATAAGTGGATACACACCATACTTTTTGAAAATTCACTTACAGTTATTTTTTCATTTTGTCAATTTTGAAAAGTATTTATTTTTAAAAGGAAGACTAAAAACCCGACTGGACTGGCCTATGAAACTCCGGACATAAAGAGGTATCCGACGACACCTCACTCGTCAAAATCGATAAAGCCGTTAAGGTTGTAGGAGGTAATATAGGAACACAAATACAAACATGCTTAAATACACCCTAAAAACATTACCCTCTTTCTTAGGTAGTCAGGTAAAAATGTGAAATTGCGCGGGCGAGAAAAATGTGGCCGGGACAGAGCACCTTAATCCGAGACTTATGCATTACCTCAGAACATATAATACTGCATTACTGGTGAATTACTTGTCCTATGTTAGAAGTTACTGTTACGGCCGCACTCAGAGATGTTTAATGATTACTTAAACTGTCAATAAGTAGAATATCTTTACAAAGTAATCATTAAAATTTCTCTAAGTACGGCAGTTTGTTATTTAGAAGAGTTTTTAGGTAGTTCTTGTAGTGGGCCTTTTTAAAAGCTTTGCTCTTATGTAAATCATAATCCTAAATCTAACTAATATTATAATTCAGAGTAATATCGCAGCCGCAGTCGTATCAGGACCAATAAAGCTTCGAAGTATAAAAATGAATTCGTTCATACCGAGGAAAAAACTTCACTTGCGCGATTCAAAACCCTACATTACAACTGTCAGTTGTACAAAACGTCAAAAAATGCACAAAAATGGATCAATGCCATCTAGCTAACTATAGTAATTAACTTTGTCTGTCTGTCTGGATGTTTGTCGCGTTATCACGGCTAAACGGATGAACGGATCTTGTTAAAATTTGATAAGAAGTTACTGTATATCATAAAGACGGACATAGGATCTTTTTATGTCCACGCGAACGAAGTCGCAGATAACAACTAGTCAATGTTAAAATGCTCTGTCACCTGGCTGACGTTAATAACGTCGCACGGGAAAGCTAGACCGACCATTTTAATTACCGATTAAATTTCAGCAACGTTTAGCAGTGCATATATATAATCAATGTTTAAAATTAAATAATAATTAGCGTTTTCATTTGTTTAACGAAAATCTAGCTTTCTTCCACTTTTTTTTCCACTTTCTTTATTCGAACTGCTGAACAGTGGAATGCGCTGCTCGAGTGGGTTTTTCCTGATAATTATAATCTGGGTGTCTTCAAGTCGCGAGTGAATCGGTTTCTTCTAGGCAAGCGTGCTCCATCGTAGGCTGCATCTTCGATTAACATCAGACGTGATGGCAGTCAAACGCAAGCCTATAAAAAAAATAAAAAAAAAACCTCCCAACTTGTTACTAAGACGATTTTTATAATCATTTTTCCTTTTAAAAAGGTCAACGGCCGTGACGAATTTCCTAAAAAATCTGTCCGGTTCAGATGGCCGAAGTTCATAAGCCGGTTTTCCTGGAACAAAGTAAAGAGAACAGTGATGGATTGCGGGATTTTTGATCTGATCTATCCTTATCTATTGAGTTTGCATGTAGAACAAAGGAAAAAGTAGTTTTTCTAACTCGCGCTGTCCGCAATCCCCTGAAGGGATGCTCTCAGGAAACTCGAAATAGGAATGTCAACAAGATAAATTTGATTTTCCTGTTGGCCAGTTATTTATTCCACCGCTAACTTTCGTTTGTCTTGTCTTTGGTTCGTGGACTGGAATGAATTTAGAAGGAAGGTGATTTCGTCATGATCTAAATGCGAGAAATAATATAAGTAGTATTATTAAAAAGAAAAACAAAAAACCCGACCAAAAATTTAGCACATTGAGTAAATTTTTCTGGATATGGTATTCACCAGACTTAAAAAGTGTTGTTAAGCTGTTGTTGCTAATAATAATATAGCCTTTTATTCAGATCCACATTTTACAATTATATGATTAAAGTAAAAAGAAAAAAATAAATTTAATGTAAACCTCTAGTCTCTTATTTTAATTTTACTTATTGTTTACTTACTTTTTACTGTTGTTGCTAACTGTTAAGTAAAAAAGTAGTAGTATCTACTTACTACAACTTGTTTACTTACTTAGTACTGTTTTGATTACTCCAGACATAAAGAGGGATCCAAAGACCTCGTTAAAATCATTGCAAGCTACTTTGTTGGCCCATATTTCACAAACGATGCATCTGATAAAAAAACGGTATAGAAAACCTTTATTTTAAAAGACTTACCTCGGGATTATGAAACGTTTGTTAACTTTGACAACAGATTAATTCTAATGCTGCCTTTTCCGGCACTAAGCAAATGACAAAGACAGATTTAAGATTTAGATGTTAATAAGAGAATATCAAAATCTAGAAGAAAAGGTTGCTATAAGTTTTTTTGTGAAATTTGATTATTTCTGACGCTCTTTACTTTTAACAATGTTAATGTTAATTTCATTCGTTTATTGGTAGACATTACTTTTCAATTTCTTCTTTGGCAAACACAAATCCCTTAATATTTTGTTCACTTAATTACCAACTGAAATGGCGGTAAAATATTAATCATCGTAAATAGGTGTGTGCGGCGGACCGAGATAACTGGCCTTCGCCAGACAGATTCATTATTTTCGCTGGCGCATCGATTTATCTGCCACCGCTTTTTGTCGACGCTGTTTGCAAACTATGAATAGCAGAATCAATTCCAGCGCTATACCGAGCGATCTCCAGTGTGCATCAACTTGTAAACGATTTGTATCATTGGTGAAAATCTTTTGTTCGCAGGCTCGATGAAACATGAATACGATAAATAGGACCGGTAAAATGGAGAGAATGGAAGCGGCGCAGTTGACGGGTGTGAAGTAGATGTGACTGGTGATATATGTGACACGTGAGAGATGGATCGGAAGCTCGTGTATGCCGTGGCGGTCGCACTGGCACTACAAATAATTGGCGCCGCGCGGGTCATGTGTCCAAATGACCCTAACTGCGTTTGCGGCGGCACGGTCGCCGTCGAACTCAATTGCAACATCGATGGTAAGTGCACTTAAACGTTAACTTTTGCGGCATCTCTTTTACTAATCAACTATTTTAAAATCAGCTACATCAACGATACATTTTCACTAGATGTTAAGTTTAAAGTTTGTTGGAGGCAAAGTATCAACACTAGAATCCTGACTTTTTATGTCAACTGAAATTCTATGTGACATAACTTATAGATTTTTGATTGATATAAAACAAACAACTGGACTTTGCAGTTATTGTTCACTATCTGAAACACGGTAGCGCTCAGTTGTGAATGTTGATCGCGGTCACCTCTCTTAATACTTATTAGATTGACTTTTGCCTCAACGTCTAATTAAGCAATGCCATGACAGCATTAAATGTAATATTTCTTGCAGGTCACACAGTAAAAATAAATTTACTACCAAACACTTACATAAGCATAAAATGCGAGAACGCAACCAGTCTCGACTATAGTAAACTACCAAAATGTGCCAATCGTATGAATACTTTCAAATCGGTCAGTTTCAAAGACTGCCCTTTGCCATCGTCATCGTTCAAAGAAGTTTTAACAAACATGGGAGTGTCCAAAACTATGGCATTGATATTTCAAAATGCGAAGAACCTTTCAGGATACTTCGACAGAAAGCACTTTTCTGGACTGCAAGATCTCACCAAGCTGCTCCTATCAATCAACGGAGTATCACATTTGCCAGACAACCTTTTCACGGACATAAATAAATTGACTTGGCTAAATATTCGATCGAACACAATCAATTTGTCCGAAGAGCTATTTAAGCCTTTAGAAAAGTTGGAAACTTTAGAAATAAGTCACAATCATATGACCAATATATCTTCAAATTTATTTTCTCATTTGTCTTATTTGAGAAAGCTCTCATTGTGGCAAAGTAACGTCACCTGGTTCTCGAAGGACCTTTTTACTGGAGTAGATGTGCTGGAAGAATTAGATCTAAGTTCAAATGGTCTGAACGAGTTACCCTCTTCGATATTCAAGCCGTTGAGAAAATTGAAGAAACTGACGTTGTTCTCGAACAAATTTTCGTCGCTGCCGCAAAATCTTTTCAAACACAACGAAGAGCTGGAGACCGTTGTTATACTAAATAATGACGCAAAACTGGTGGAGTTGCCGAAATATTTGTTTGGTGGTATGGGAAATCTGAAACAGATTTACATACAAAGAAGCGGACTTGAAAAACTGTCATACGATCTATTCGCTAATTCGCCACAGATCACAAACATATCACTAGCGTACAATGACTTACGAACGCTGCCTGAAGCAATTTTTAATGACCAGATCAATTTATTGGAACTAGACTTGAGCCACAATAAACTTAACCATTTGGAACCGAAGTTGTTTTCATCTTTAGTAAGATTGGAAATGCTAAATTTGAATCACAATTTGCTCACAAAAATATGCGGGTGAGTACTTTAGTGTAAAATGCTATATTTAATTATTGTTATAATTCTGATCCTCCGATTTAAGTTTTGATTGGTTCTCCTGATACGGGAATATTATATCCCGTTGCATTATAATGTGTATTCTGCATCAGCCTTAACATGCAACTGTTGATATCTTGTTAACTGGGATATCGGCCTACCCTCGAAAGGTTTTTAGCGATTGTGTATTGAAAAAGCTAAATTGAGTTTTTTGTATTCATCATTTTGTTGAGAGTGAAAGACATTTGTTTCTTCATTCAAAGTTGTCCATAATTATAATGAGCTTCTTGGACTTAGTTACTTAAGACTTAGTTGGATGGTGGGAACCATTTCGAATATACCTATAAAAATGCATAAATTTTTAACTAGTAGCGCCCTGCGGTTTCACCAGCTATACCATAAGAATTGTATATTTTTCCGGAGTGTAAAGTAGCCTATGTATACACAGCTACTCCCATACCAAATTTCATCCAAATCCCTTCAGCCGTTACGGATTTAACTGGGAATAAACAGACATACTACATGGGATCAACAAACTTTCGCATTTGTAATATGAGTGTGATGTGATGTGATTAATTAACCTTTCTATTACTTTATATAAGAGCTTGCTCTTTGTTTTCAATTATCGTTGCTCACTTATTTCGATTCGATGAAATAATCTGACGTTGCTCATCTCATTTCAGCTCCACATTTTCGGCTCTCCTCAGTCTTATTTACTTGAACATGGAACACAATAACCTGAAAACAATATCCTCGCATTTGTTCAGCAACAATAAACAGAAAATGTCGATATCGCTGGCTTATAATAAGCTCGATTTCGAGGAAAGGGAGATGAGAAACAACTCGTGGGTGGTAAAAAGAATATCGCCTTTCGCCGAAACCTATAACCTGAGGCTGTTGAACCTCAGCCACAATACTTTTGACGCGGCGTTTGAAGACTGGTGGATAAATGGACATGATAATCTTGACATAAGCTATAACTTTATCAATGATCTTTGGGTATGTCTATATTCATTTGTAAATTCATATTTTTTCTCAAAATTATATAAAAAGGAGTGACAATGGTCATAGACAGATATGTATGTATGATTGTAGTATCTGATAAGAATGTAAGATGTCGCTGGTGCTTTAAGCTGCGACATGATCGTCACAATTTCTGTTTGACTTGAGTGAAAACCCAAGCAACTCATTCTTAATGGTGCGGAGAAAATGTACTACTTGCTATGATTATTTTTGCATTTATAATATCTTTTTTATTGAAAAACACGCTAGGTTCTCTAGAGATGGGATTGAAAAATCCATTTGAAAAATAATTTGAAAAAATATTACTTCAGACATATTTTTTCTAACTTCAATCTAACTTTTTTCTAATTGCAATCTAACTTGAACTAAACCTAAAATTGCAGATTATATACCAATAGATTATATACTATATAGTACAGTTTGTTTATTATCAGTTTGTTAGCTGACTAAATAAGACTATTACCTGACTATTAGCTGATTATTATCTATCTAATTTTATGCTATTTTTCAGGGCACACTTTTTTTATGAGGTTGTCATTCTTCTCGTATATTTGTTCTATGATTAAATATAGATATAATATTATATATATAACTCTTTACTAAAAACAAAACAATGTATAGAAAAACAATTACAGTAACTAGTCTAACCTAAGTATTAAAATAAGTAAGTAGATCAGTGATTGCGCCGTTGAAAACATAGCTAGGTGTCTTAATGGCGCAAACTGGAGTTTGCAAACCAACTAACCCTTGTTTTGTTATACAATACATATATTAACACCTAGAAGATTTTTAAGTCCCCTTTGTCGCTATCTCGTTCGCGCTGTTCAAACATTTTCGATTATGAAGAAAGTAGAAGGAAAAAACTTTAGAAAAAAAAAGAAGTTTTTTCCTTTTTCCTTCGCCAAAATAAAATAATAACATAATAAAAAAAAAACACTCAGTATTTTTCTCCTATAAATACTGTCTAAAAAGTGCGATCGAGATTGCTGAACCAGAGGAGCTCTTAAATAGTGCTGTCAGTCTCACTCACTATAATATTATCCGATCTTTAAGCGCATAACTTGTGTTTCCTTCTAACTTAAAATGTCTTCCTGCTTAAACTGAAAGGAATTTAATCAATTTAAATTGCTTTCTGTTTTTTTTTAGGTGAAAGACAATACTAATGGCAGCTATCATAACCTGATAAAGAAGACAATGAAACGAGTATGGATTTCAAACAACCCATTAACTTGTGAATGCCCCAATTATTTATTCATCGATTTTCTATCTGATAATTATAAAACTCAGGTAAGTTTGTAAGCAATTATTTTATAATTGAAAGTTGGAGCTAATGGTTGGACAGACGTTCTTGAAGTTCTCAATTCAAAAGTCCAGCCAGCCCAAAACGTGGACTGACATTACAATATTAAAAGTTTATATTCATCGTGATCCCCAGAACCGAGTAATTTGATTATAGTTAGCAGTTATTACCAGCATAGTTATTACCATTAGCAGGAGTTATTGAGTGATAAGACTACGTTGGAATTCCATTAGGGTTCCAAACTAAACTTTTTATACTAACCTATAGGCATGCTTACAACGAAAAATATCATTGAAAATTTACTAAGTTTTTTTTTTCAGATTATAGATGTTGAGCAAATACAGTGTCCACTGTGGACTCGGCGAGCTTGCCACGTGAAATTTACAGTCATTGCGTCGATAATTGCAACTATAACAGTTCTAAATATCATCATCGTCATCGTCTTCCTCGTCTACAGAAAACATTTCTGCGGGTTATTTAAAAAGAAATTGCAAACGTTTAACGAAATCAAAACTGAGACTTGTGAGCATTACGATAAAAATCCGCATATTAAACCCATCGACAAAAGTGCAGTTTCAATCTATTACGATGAAGGAAACGTCGCAATGTTAGTCAAATTCGATTCTAGGGATAGTCAATTTGTTGATGAGCAATTGATGCCCGGATTAATGAAATACGGGAAGTCTCAAATTGGATTTCCAAGGCCAAAGAGTATGATCACTATTCCGACGAAAAGGGAAATGCTGCTCAAATGGCTGAGAGATTGCTTTTGCCCTCCCAGCTACATAGTCATAATAGTTTTTTCACCGAACTATTTAATGTCGCAGTACAGTCACGTAGACATAAAGAAGATACAAAGTAAAATGTCACGACAAGTAGATTCTGTCTTCGTTTTTGTAGATATTGGACCGGAAAATTCAGTGTACGCTTTCTTGAAAGACCAGCGCGATACAAGAAACTCTGTTGTTTGGAACGATCCAAATTTTTGGGAGGAAATTTCGGAAATAACCGACGTGGAAAAGATAGCACAGCTGCACGAGCGTTCCGAAGATGTTTTACGAGTGGAGAGAGATGGCTTATTTGAATTTTCATCTAATTCTCACATTGATACAGATGGACGCAGATCTTTCCACAATCTTTCATTATTACAGAAAAAAGTTATCAGTACAGTAGCGTACAAAGTGTAGTTGATTTTCTCTACTTAATATAGTGAGGTAAAGACTGACTTCTCCGCAACCATCACTTATATTAAATCTCACACTTGGTTTTTCATAGACATTGTTTAAACACTTTTTATTTTCATCTATATACCTGTAAGATAATTATGTTACTTGTAGTTATAAACATAATTATGGTTAAGAATTGCTTGTAAAGAAACTTTTTAAGAAAATATTTTACTATGCTTAGGATAATGATATTGATTAAATTGGGATGATAAGTTTAGTAAATAAATATTGTTTTTAATTAAACTCACTAAAATTGTTAGCTTCAAAGAAGTTTGTTTAAACATCTTGGCCGAGGCGAATGTAATCGGATTGAAGTTTTGTTTAAGTTTTGTAATTGTAAATACAATTTACTGTGAAATTATTGTAACTTTCAAGTTTCTCAGAAACTCAGTGTTGTTAAGAGTTGTAAACTGCATCTTGTATTAAACAGTATACTTTAACAAAATCAAGTGTTTTATTGCTAAACCTTATATAAAGTATCGTTTTCATTTTGAACGAGAAACACACTTTCTACTTGTGTGTGTAGTTTTTTATAATTTATTTTTCTTTGAAGAGTAGATAACTATTACACAGACACGCACTTCACATCATACTGATGACTATGGTAGCGATGATAGCTCCGTGGTTAGCGTGGTTGGACCTCAGGCCAAAGCGAGCGGTTTCAATTCTCAACAATGAACTACATCGTAAATGGTGGCATAATTTTTAAGCTTCAGCTTCCCTAGTTTTTGCTATCTTGTACCCACTATAACATAACATTTTTTTAATAGAAAAATTACAAAGAGATGATTTATTAAATTAAATTAATTATTTAATATCTTAAGAAAATCATTTCAATTTTCGATTTAAAAAAAAAATATATATTAAAAAATGTTGATATTATAGTGCGAACGAGATAGCGAGAATCAGGTCCTTGAGTTGATATTCTGACACCCAGCACCTAAAGGAAAGAAGAGCCAGTTCTACTGTAAGCTAGAGTAAAATAGAGAGTGACTCCAGGGGCTCTATTTTTAAATTGCTCGTATGATTTCACCCGAAAATAATTATCATGCGAAATGAAAAATTTTCTATTGATAAAAAGCAAATTCGAATGATTCAAGCCAATCGTTGCGTTAGCAAGTGATATGATTATTTCAAAAATAATACTTGTTTGGGGTCGTTCGTAAGTCATTAATTTCGCCTGATGTTTTCGTGCGAAATATCATACGAGCAATTGCAAATCGAGCCCCATTCCATTCCAGGCTGGGATTGTTAACCATCTTTGCTGTGACCAGACCGTTACTTGAAATCACGTTACATTCAAAACGCCTAGCCTATCAACAATAGTAAAAATCGGCCAAGTGTAGGTTGGGCCCGTGCTCCGAGGGTAACATACCAACAACATAATATTTTTTTTTCAATCTGGTGAGGGGTTGACGGCGTGAGTTTTACACGCGCTTGGCCAGTTTTTAATATTTCTTGCTATAAAATAGAGGATATTAGACAAAATATCTAAATAAAAATATAAATGATATAAAAGGTCTAAAATAACAACTTTGACGGACTTTGATTTCTTTATTTTTGAAGATAAAAAATAAACTAACATTATTTTGTACTCAACAAGTTCTAGAAAATACCTCACAATATGCCAGGACCACAAAATTAATTATAATGGTTCTACTTATGATATTATATTTTTTTCAATATTCTGTGTTGGGGCAATATTTTAGACATCAATTTCAGGTAAATTACAATTTAGCAGCTAGATACATGTGAAACAGTCGGACATACGGACAACGGTGCGACAGCAATAAGTATCAGAGCAATTATAGTCCCGTTTGACCTCTAAGTAAAAAAATAACTCGATAAGAAACGTAAATGCTTAAAAGCTTTGCTGGCGAAACATAAACTTCATTCATCAAAATTTATACATCCATTTAGAAAGCAAAAAAGCTATAAGTATAGACAACTGGCTGTTACTGGCTTCGTTCGCGTGGACCAACAAAAAACCTATATCCGTCTTCAACCCTTAAGCTATGTCTATACAAATATGCTATGTCAGGTCGGTCCGTTCAGCCGTTTAGCCGTGATAACGCGAAAAACACGCAGACAGAGAGATAAACAGATAGAGTTACTTTCGCATTTATAATATTAGATAGGATACGTACAGTACGTATACAAGTAGACAAATATGGTACTGTATACTTATAGAGGTAAGGTAATTGGAGTGGAAAAATTGCAACGTGCCGGCCGATCGGGGGTTTCAACAGCACCATGGCAACGAGCGACAAACGAGTGCACAGTGAGGGTTAAAACTTTAATTAATTTTGTATCTATGAAGTGTTTGTTTAGTGGGGTGCTTCGTAGAGGGAAACATTTTGTCACGTTGAGTTGTTGATGAGTTTTATGAACTTTATTATGTGTTGATGTTTGTTTTTGATATTTTGTTTTTCACCAGGATGGTTATTAGGCTGTTATTAATTTTGTTCATAATTAAATTTAACTTATTTTCAATAATGTTAAAACTTAATAACCAAAATGAACTGTCTTAAAGCGGTTTATAATTATTATTATCTTTTAGCCTATAAGGTATTTATTGGGTTAGAACGGAATTAATGAGATTTATCATGACGTATTACAATTGTAATATCTCAGGCCTTCGCCATGCATTGCTGCACAAGGTTTTGATGGGTTACAATTCAAAATTCTGGGCGGCACTGAAATGTTAGTCGTGATACTGGTAAGTCTTGGTAGCAGTGGTAGCATGCTCGCCTCATAATTGTGGAGTCGCGGGTTCGTACCCGGGCGGGCCCGTTCAGATTCAGATTCAGATTATTTATTCACCTTATAACAATGATTAGTTATATTAGATAAGTCATTTACAGCTTAGGATATCACTTATAATAGTGTAATGTTATATAATTTATAATGATTAATAAAATTAAAAATTGAATACAAAATAAAATCGAATAATAACATTAATACGTACCGTACCAATGAGTTCTTTAGAACTTACGTACGGTTCTAACACCACTATGACTTTTCGGAGAAGGAAAACATCGTGCGGAAGCTTGCATATTTCCTGCATATTCATCATTAAGAAATTAAATTGTGTATGTGAATCCACCAATCCGCACTTGGCTAGCGTGGAGGATATGGCCTGATTACCGCTCCAGGGTAGGTCGATATCCCAGCAGTGGGATGTAAAAGGCTGATGTAAAAAGAAAACATGTTTTAAGGACAAGCATGACTTGTACCAAGAAGTTAGCGAACTCTACGTCGTACCCATTTTGTCACTCGATATCACATTTATTTTGAAACACAAACACAAAGAACATCATTTTAATTTAAAACTGCATCATTTGCACTTTCATTAGGGTGAAACATAATTTAATGCATTGCCGCAATTTTTGCGGTCTAATTATTTCTCCCGCCATTAACGAGGGCCTCTCTATAAATAATGCATTTGCCCCTTAATTGGTTTCCTGATCAAGTCAGTTCACTTCAACGCGTCCCCCGCCAACTAAGCAGGCGGTGGATGAAAAAAATACTTGGTGATCGTTTGGACGACGAGTATAATTTATTCTAGAATATCATTATGGCTCGCGTATTTATTTCCTTTCTTAAGAACGTCGCGAGGAACTAACACTTCCTACTGCGAACAGTAGGAAGCAGTGGGCTTGTCCCCTAACCCTGAAAGCGATAGCGAGAGTTGCGCGAGCGGGACCGTGCATAGTGCGACTAAGTTGGTACGAGCGAGATGGCATGCTTTCGCAATCAGAATCACGAACGTGCATGCGATAGAGAGAGTTAATGAATTTACCTTCCTTTATGATCGAATTAGCGGTTCGGGAAAAAACTGTTTTCACCGCTAAGTCTTATTAAAAATATTTTGTTTTGGTGTCATTGGTTTGGATAAATAATCTACGTCGTTAGATTTTGTTTTTGTAAAGAAATAATTCGGTTTACTAGTAAAGATTACTTTTCTGCGTCATAATTACAAGGCAAAAAGTTCGTCACTTTAGGTTTCTATAACCACGAAAATATTGCGATAATTGAAGAAAAAAACAAACCATAGTATTTCACGGTGTACTTAGTTAACATTTTAAAATATCATCGAAATCGGATAGCATTTGGGTGGGAAACAGTTGGCGGTTTTTGTATGGACCAGTAGGCGGTATACCTCTAATCTTAAGTTTAGATCTTTACAATACAGATACAAACCATAAATAAATAGTGAACCAAGAGAGAACCTCTTGAGATTATACATATACTAATACTAGTTGATACCCACGACTTCGTTCTCGTGGACCTAAAAAAATGATTATATGTCCATCTTTATGATACACAGTTCCTACAGTTCCTTATAAAATTTTATCAAGATTCGTTCAGCCGCTTAATAGCGAGGCAAGTCCAAGCTACCGATGGTCAGGGCCGCAGAGTGAGGAACCTCCTGAAGATGAGAACCGTATCAAGGATTATTGCCTTCTGGATCTGGTCCTTGACCCAACCGCCCCCCAGAGAGAGCCTCTTGAGATTATACATTTACTAATACTAGTTGATATCCACGACTTCGTTCGCATGGACATAAAAGGATAATTTGTCCATCTTTATGATATACAATAAAGATTACAAAAATCAAATTTTTCCTTATGAAATTTTATCAAGATTCGTTCCGCTGCTTAGCCGTGATAAAGCGACAAACATCCAGACAGAGATACAAAGCTACTTCCTATATATCGTTAGATGGCGTTGATCCTCTGTTGTGCAATTTTTGACGTTTTGTATGGACTGACAGTTGAATGTAGGTAGTTCTGCATCGCGCAAGCGAATTTTTTTCCTCAAGACCAACGTATTAATTTTTATACCTCGAAGCTTTATTGGCCCTGACACGACTGCGGCTAAATTCCTCTGAATTATAATATTAGTTAGGATAGTTACGATTAAAATCTCGAAAATTCAATGAACGGTTGATAATATTTTTTTCTGCAATTGTACCGAATTCCATTTGGAATATGGAAACTCATTTTGTATAATCTTGTACATAAGCCAATAGGTTCAAACCATTAGCTTTATTAGACCGATGTTTTCACCCTACCTCGATCAAAATCATTCGATCAAACGGACGGTAACCGATGAAAATTGATCCGTGAATCGCTGATAAAAAGGGCCCTAAAGCTGGTGTACACGCGAGTACAGTAGTTCAATATGATACCAATCAATATCCAGGTTTAGATACGAAATAGTGAATAGCCACTAGTAGTTAGCGCTGAACTGAGACCTCGCGACTCCTCAATTTTAAAAATTGTATTGAAATGAACTATTTGCCTACCAAATTTCATGAAGATCGGATTAACGGTTCGCAAGTTATCGTCAAACAAATATACACACAAACATACATACAAATGCCGTAAGCTCTGAGACCTTCGCTTCGCTCGGTCAATAATGAAGTACATACATTTAGATCAACTTGCTGCGAGTAAAAATTAAACGCATATTCGTCTTTGAAAAATGCTTAGTAAAAAAATTTAAGCATTTTTTTATATTTTTTTATAGAAACGGCTAAGGCGCTCGACTAAAGCGCCACGCTTGCACAAAACTGATCAGTGCGACCCAGAAGTCTGACCTGTTTAAAGCCACGCACGGAGATGCACTGCACTCGTCACCCTGAGTAATTTCGTTGGAAACATTGCCCTTCAGCCTCGAACACAGTAATGTTTGCATACTACTGCTTGGCAGTTGATTAACTGGCAAAACTATGGTACTTCGCCAGGCGGACTCTGCAAAAGATTCCTTCCACTACAATAAAGATGAGTGTAGAAACGAAAAAAAAAAAAAAATGTGTACCGTATAAAATTAATCTTATGGTCTAAACACTGTAAAGGTTGTGTTTGTGAATATCCAATAATATGATTTGTAATCGTAGCCTATAGAGCTTCGTAGCTATCTACGGCGTAGTTTTGTAGATAGAGCTACACATCAAAAATGAATTGGTGAAGTGCTTTCTATCGTTTTGGTAATTGTCCTCTTTATGAGTAGGTTATGGTGAAACCAAGCAAAATAAACCCTGTAAAATTTTATAAATATAAAATAACGTTTATTTGAGCTGCTAAAAAGGCTTAAGAATTACTTAAATAATTATGTCTATTATATTTGTTTTATTTTAGAGGGTAGTTGCTTATACTTCCATAGCGGTGAACCTATATATATAACACCGAGCATGCTCAGCCATATCAAGGACCCTATTCCTGTGCGCTTGAGATTATCTCTGTCACTGTCTCTCTAATTTAGAATTTAATGAGAGTGAGAGTGACCGAGATAATCTGAGTCGTCGTCAAAATTAAATAATGATCGAAAAATTTCCATTGCTATTGACTAATATCCTACAACAAAACTAATAATCAATGCAGCTATGAGTACCAGTGCTTGGCCAGTGGGGAATGTAGTGATATCTGTTCCTACACATTATAGCTGTATAAGGTTGCGGGCTCGCTATGAATCTCATTCCGGGAAGCCCCGTGGGATAAAGCGACCTGATACGTGAATTGTATTATATCCCTCGGTAGAAGTATAGGGATGATAAGTTGGAGGTATGCGGTTGATACGCGCATTTGCGTATTGCGGAGGATTTCCGAGTTGACTTTTTGTTGTTTATCCTTATACAGAGCTCGCGTTTTTGTTGCTTGATGTATTTATGTACTTAATTATTTAACTGTAATTACGCCACTATAATTATAACTAAGGATATAAGGATGAAAGTAACTCTGTCTCTCTGTCTGGATGTTTCGCGCATTATCAGTGATAAAGGGCTGAACGGATCGATCTGAATTTTGCATGGTAAGGATCGTAGAGGGACATAGGTTACTTTTTTGTCGGGTAAATGTATAGTATTTTGCACTCGAGTGAAACCGCAGGGCGCAGCTCATCGCGGTCGGAATAGTAGGATCGATATTTTGAACAAATTTATACCAGGAATACATAAGTGCTGAGGAGGTCGCTTTCAAAATATAATTCGAGCGATATTGTTTGATGGAGAATAAAATAATAATTATTTTTTATTTTAATTTTAAATCAAAATTAGCGAGAGGACGACGACGGAAACGGTGACAACATGTCACTGTTTCCGTCGTCTCGGGCGCTACTGCGGTAAAGGGCGACACATAATAATTAGGAAATGGATAGGTGTACTGAGGATAAGCGACGGGGCTATCTGCGCCCAGCGGTTTCACTCGCGTAGATATAATAAATGAGAAAGCGTGATTGTTCGTTTATTTGTTTCTTGTTTCTTTACCGGATTTGTACAGTAATAAGCTCATCAATAAAAGATGAATTGTTTTCCAAAAGTACATACCTAACAGCAAACTGAAATATTGGTGTTTGCTAGGACAAAAAACAATACATTTCCCTTGCACAACGCGGGCAAAGCCGCTGGTAAAAGCTAGTTGTGTATAGTTGTTATATCCAATTTTGATTTCATTTCTCAAAAGTAACCTGACCAGGCTTATTCTAACAGGGGTCTCCGTAGGCTTTATCATAAGGTATGGATAAAAGTTCCTAAATGTCCAAAGTCCAGCTAACAAATTTCATTTCATAAAAATCCCTTTAGTCGTTAAGTAAAAAAAAAAAATACACTTAACATCATAATCATCAGCTATAAATGGTTCACTATTGAAAATAGGCCTCCCCGTTGGACCGCACGACTATCTGCCGGCGATTTTCAAAATATCGTCGGTCCACTTAGACTACGCTACGTCATCCGATTTGTGGTCGCCTCAAGATCCTATCTTCCCCGTCGGTTATACCAATCCTCTCTATGCTAATGTTGCCTGGAAGAGATCGCTTTAAGCGATAAGCCGCCGATTGTTACATTAGTTTTAAGTAGATTTTTGTTTTATGCATGTAATTTCTGGTGTGAACAATAAAGAGTTATCTATCTATCTATCGGTTCTTCGAGTGATGTGGCCTGTACATTGCCACTTCAGCTTAAAAACTCTAAGAGTTATGTCGGTGACTTTGGTTCTTCGACGAATATCCTCGTTTCGGATCTTATAGCGCAAAGAGACTCCATGTTTAGCTTTTTCCATTGCTCCTGAGTTTCTCCAAAAGCCGAGCAGACAGCTACTAAAAGACAACATTCACGCTTACAGATAATATTTACGCACAAACATAATATACAAATTGTGCAACAACAGAACGTAACAGGAATTTAAGCTTTTTACTCGATTGCCCGAGAAGTAGGGTGATGTTTTTCTCAAAATATAACGAAAAGGAAAACTAGTTGTTAGGTGCATAAATAAGTCGAGATTCAAAGTATCTTAATCTGAAATCAACATTTCTGCAAGAAAACTTCATTTCAGATACAAAACATCTGGTACAGTTAATGAGTCTTTCTGTAGTATAATTAAAATAGTGATGACGTCTGGCTGAAATTAGTTTTAGTTTTACTTAGGATGTAAAAACCTACGGAGAAAACGTTACGATGTTTTTTTAATCTAAATATTAATATAGTAAAAGGATGTAATTCAATATTGCAAACTTCAAGAAGATTCAAGATGAATGAAAATATTTTTATATTACTTTTTTTTTTTTTTTTACAAAGTCCGTTATAGACACTGTAAGCCGATCAAAATGAGTGCCAACTCCTTCAATCTACTGTTAGTTACTGAGGTGTTCCGTTTTCCAGCTTCCTTATCCATTATTAGATCAGCTTGCTTGAACTTGATATATGCTAAATATCAACTCAGTTGAACAAGAGAACTGGTCTAAAATTGAGTTGCGAGATTTGATACATACATATGAACATTGCAAGTTAAATAAAAACTTGTAAAAATAGATCGCAAGGTCATATAAATGTGACTATGGTTGTGTTGTTATGGTTTTAATTTAACCGTAAAGGAGACTAGTCAAAAGCAGTATATTCACAATATATATTAATATATATATATTTAATTTTAATTATAATAACAAACAAATCATGGTATGCTTATTACATTTAAAAGTATGATGATTGATTGGCCATTTTTGCCTTTAAACCAAAAGCAATCAAAAGGGCTCTGACGTTGTGTACGGACACCTCGACTACTTACACCCTAGTGCAAATGGGTGTCCAAAGCTAAGCAGTTATTTGAGAAATGCTTTATTCCAACAAAAATATTAGCAAAAGTATTATAATTTTAAAAATATTTTTTTTCTCAATACTGGGCCCGTACCGTGAGGTGCTTATTGCGATGATTGTTAGGTTCAGCCGATGACGCTGCTCGACCATGAACCGTATTGCCTCGCGATAAGGTGTGTGGTTGCGCAATTTGGTTGCCTTGCACAAAGATAGATAGATATAAACTCTTTATTGTTAACACTTGAAAACCAAAATCACATACAGAAATACCTTATAATGTAGTTCTACAAGTGGACAACCTTATGGCTAAAAGAGATCTCTTCCGGGCAACCATTGGATGCAGAGAAATTACGTTATAATATAAGCGGTGGTATTAAAAACACTTTAAATGATACAATTGAACAAAATGATATTATAAATCCAAAAGTTTTGCGGCAACACCTGGACGAGATTGGCACAAAACAGGGTAGATTGGCGAAAGAGGGAGGAGGCTTATGCTCTGCAGTGGGCTGAATAAGCTGCTAATGATGATGATGATGATGATATTATAAATATGTAATATAATTATATATATACAAAACATATTATATTGCAGGCCACCCCAGTGTGGGCTCCAGTGCACAACGATATAAATCTTGTTTATGTTTACTTTTTCCATCTCATTTGTAACATCGGTGTTTATATCATGTATCTAGTTTCTAAGTTTTTCCCAGTTTTTATATATATATATATATATATATATATACATACTATATACACTATATATATATATATATAACACTTAAATTAATAGACTACCTTCAGATTGTGCAAGTATCCATACTATACTATACAATATTGTGGCTATTATACGAAGCAAAAGTGCGAAGACAGCAAGAATAAACTCATAATTAAAAAAAAATGCAAAATAGCAAGCAGCAGACAATCACGAGACGTAATTTGTGTGGTGATACTACAACATCATCACTATCATCATTCAGTATCACCACACAACTACACAAACAGCTTCTATATTGATTCATAAACCACTTTTCATACAAATTTACCTCCTCTCTTTTAGTGGTAAAGGGGACTGGGCAAATTTTTTTGGAAAGTGGTCTACAAATCAATAGCGATTCTGTTATTACCGTAGAGAAATTATACTTAGAGTGCTAAAGTCCTTAGATAGATGCGTAACGTAATAGTAGTACTGATAAAGACGTAAGATGTCACTTGTGCCTTAATCTGCGACAAGGTCGTCACAATTTCTGCTTGCCTAGTGCCAAACCCAAGCTAATTCATTCAAAATGGTACGGAAAAAAACGCTACTTGTTATGAATATTTTTGCATAAATAATATACATAGATTGATTAGAACTCTTCATTGCTTATACAAAATTTTACATACATTTAAAAAAAGGCTTAAAAACTAGTGTAACAGCCGGCGACCTTATGAAACGATCTCTTCCAGGCAACCTTAATATTCAGCCATACCTATTATTAATTTCATATTTTATTTCCGAAACTCGCTAGGTTCTCAAGAGATGGCGTTGTAAACATTATTTTTGGAAACATTTTTTACGTCGTATATTGCAATCTAATTTTAACTTAACTTTAAATAGCGGACATATACTATGTTACTATATCAACCATTTTTGCATCGGCTTTTGTAGCGGTTTAGACATTAGCTGATAATACGTAAGCGTCATCTACTTTTAATCAGATTTTTCGGAGGTACACTTTTTGTATAAGATTGTTATTCATCTCGTGTAAATTTTCTTTGAATAATTTGAACTATTGAATAATTATATATGTAAGATATTAAATTTTATTCATAAATTAGGCTTAGTCAAATTTGAATAACGTAGATTACAATACTTTTCCTTAAAACAAAAAAAAACCGTTCCTTAAAAACCCGTTACTTTCTACAAACTGCCGCTTTACGGATAAATCCCAGATTTCTTTCACAAGCTTGTACATAACTTCCTTCCACAAAAAGAACTTTTTTAATGCATTCAGCCCAACTTTTTCCTATAAGATAGTACCCAATTAGATTGAATGATACAACACTACTTTCCTTTGATGTTTCCTCTAACCCAGAATAATTTCCGGAGACACGGACCGCATCCATCTAACACACAACATAGTTTAATAAATCAGGGGCTAATCTAAACAGCACCCTATTCGTATTCAGGTAGTGTAACAAGTTACTCACCTTGGCGAGAACAACAAAATAAGCGACTTCTGACAAGAGTAAGATTGAGCGGTCCACAAATTAAGCACGAAAGCTGTATAGTTGGCGGCGGTGATCAGGACGGTCGCCTCATGAAATATTCAACGGAATCGTAGCGGGCGGAACATTCCCGCCCGATATATTTACCGGTGACCAGCTCGGCGACACAGAAATAATAACCAGGTAGCTAGGTGCGTCAGTATAAATACGTATTTGGAGCATCGGCGTCCATTTTCCTGAGGATTACAGACCGTGTACCGAGTTGGAATGGCCGGGACAAAGGGGATTGGATCCTGAGAGAAGTTATTTAAATTATTTTGCTTGTTTGGGTATGAAGGGTATCTAGTTAAGAGAATTTATGATATTCTCTACAGAAAAGCAAGTAATATTTAGTATGCTGTATAATTTAATTGCTAAACTGTTAGAGGCAACTGACAGGGCTCGTTCCCTAGCTCTTGATGCGGGGCGATGTGAGACGCGTGCAGCTTCACGTCGCGCGGTGCGTTGCGTTGTCTTCGTTTACGTCGCGTGAACGGACAGGCGCAGCCCGGGGCTTTATCCGCGGCATTGCACGCTCAAAGACAAACATATTGCAATTTGTACTCTCGTTTATGAAACCGCAGGGTGTCGTAAGGCGCGTGGAAAATGATGACGTCTACCGCGACGACCGCTTTTGGCATTCTTCTAACTCTGATGATGCAGTGGCTACAGCGTGTTCTGCCGGTAGTACCTCTAGATATCAAACAAAAGTTATATGAACACGCTTTTACATGAACACTCTCATACATTACCATACGTGAATTATTTGCCCACACGATGGGATGCTGCACGCACCGCGCAATGCCCCGCGTCTCGCTGAACGAGCCATCAAGTAAAGTCTGCAATATGAGCAATGTTACAGAGATCGTAAAATGAATCAAAATAAATTTTGTTCATCATCATCAATTTATTCAGCACACTATAAGCATTATTAGATCATAAGTCTCCTCCCTCTTGCGCCAACATACTCTGTTTTGTGCCAAACCAGTCCAGGTGTTGCCGCAAAATTTTGGAATTTCGTCACGCCATCACTGTATCAATCTTCTGGGGCTACGATTGAATTTTGTTACAATTTCAAATATGAATTTGTATAAATAACATTTTTTTTTCCATATTAGTATGTTAATTGTCATACAATGCTTCGAAGCACGCAAACAATATATTGATTAACGTACAGCTTTTATTTCAGTGTATTAAATTCTACATAGTAATTTACTTCATCGACAAGCTCGTTAATGTATATCGGCGCCTTCAATTTGTTCATTAAGTTTAATTAGTTTGAAAGAGCAAGTAACAATTAGAATTTAACAAGACAGCTACATGAAGTTTGAAGATAATTAAGTGCCGATCCAGCATTGAAACAAAGGGTATACCTACTAAATAACTCGTAACACGAGATACAGGGACTCTGAAGTTGTAGAGGAAGTGAGAAGGCAGTAAAACAGTGATTGCACTTACATTGTTCAAGGTACGATGTAAAACTCGAAACTAGGAGAAACACTAACTATAAAGTAATTTTTACTCTGTGAAATAGTGTTTTCGTTAGAAATTTTTAAATTTTCGAGTGTGTGTCTTTCGAGCGCGCTTATCGTACGAACAGGACACCAGAGGACGTGCAGCAGTGTCCTCTTAGGCTTTTTTTATGGAACTTGGTGACGAGACGAGCAAGACGCTAACCTGATGTTAAGCTTCACGCTTGCCCATAACAGTTCAGTACCAACCAGAAATTTGGACTTTAACAGATCAAAACCATGTGCAGTAACGCTCTGCGCTCGTCACCCTAAGATATTAGATGTTAAATCTCTTTAAGTTCAGTAATTAGTTCTGGAAACATTGCCCTACAATCAGGGCACCTCTACAATGCGAGTGGTACACTCCTCTATATATGTTTCACAATATTTGTGTGTCGACGTCGCGTACACCGCACAGTGTGTACCTCGTACATTTACCTCCTATCTCGCAGGCGGACATGTCGACAACAGAACCTGAAGGTGAAGCGAGACAGCGCTATATCACCTTATCGTTTCTCCTGATTGAGTCGCGCCACCTGTCGGGCGCGGGCGCCTGCCGCCGCTCGCTCGCTACGCCGTAGCCCTCGCCTACGCTTTCCGTAGCTGTAAAATAAACGTAAAGATTATTGAAGTAAATCCTGTTGTACCGTTCAATGAAGACAATTCTATCATTTATTTATTTTTCTTTCTATCTATCTATGTCAATTTTATGAGAATAGCGATAGTTCTAGTATGAAGGGATGCGCGGCTTGCTTCGTGGCGGGGCGCGGGGGTAGTTTGTGGTGTCAACACAGGAATGTTTGCACACTACTGATTGGCGGTTAAATAACTGGTACTTATACAAGCGGATTCTGCAGAAGAGCCATCTGCGATCTCCAAGCCGTCTGCCAAGAGTGGGGATTAAGGTAACCACCCATCCATATGGAGTAGGCTTCGTCTAGCAGTGGACGTTTAAAAGCTACACATACATAAAACATACACATACAAAGCTACACATATAAAGCTACATAGTGAACATTACGCTTGGTCTCGAGTCTCGACTCGACGTGCATCAAGTCCTGTTTTTAGTTGCAAATTTTCTCTCGTGTTTCAATGTAATGAAAGTTTCCTGTTATTTTGATAATAATCTTTTGATCACGAGGCGTATGTAGGGTTTCTGAACGTTTGTGAACTTTGACAATAAGTCTACTGCTGTCTTTGTCATTTGTTTAGTGCCAGACAAATGTAGCATTAGAATTAATCTGTTGTCAAAGTTAACATATGTTTCTGGAACCCTAGGTGAGTCAGGAGCATTCCTGTTATTAGGTTATCAAATAACAGACCAAGCGCGTTGCGATTTTCAGCACTAAACTGTCAATTCTGATGTATTTTTTTTCTGTTTATATTTTTTCGTTATATTGACTTTTTACTATACATCTATGTCCCACGTGATTAAGCCTCTCGCGATCATTCATTCATAATTTTTGTCATCATCATCATCAGCCATAAGACGTCCACTGCTGAACAAAGGCCTCTCGGTAAAGGTTGACATAATCACGACTGGACGCTCAGAAAATTGAAATCGTCCATATTTTGTCGATAATTTTGTCTTTATAATTAAAGTTTATGCTAAAATATCCTATTAGCGGTTACCAGAAGTGTCATTTTCGCACTGTCATTTCAATTTAGAATTATAATACCTCAACGTCATGATGTACGACGAGAGCTGCAGACGCAAATAGAATTTGGCGAACCACATTGTGACAATGAATGATCAAATTGTTATCATCGGTTACATTTACGATTAATTTTGATCATTATCATCTATTGTTTTTGGTGTATTTTTCTCTTATAATTTGGCTCCACAAATAGTGTTATTAAGTCAGTGTCAAGTTTTGCAATGTTACAAGTGAAGTTAAATATTCTACAATGAAAACTAGTCTAAGCAAAGAACGTTACGTCAAGTCCAAAATATGACCACAGACAAGTGGTGGAGACTTTACAAGAGATTTCTATAAAGTTTTGAAAAGAACATGAAAAGTCACGTTTCACGTTATTACGGTATATTCACGGTATACTAGTGTTTCGTAGGAATAAAGGACAAAAAAAAAGCGAGTGAGTGTCGTAATACCTTTTTGATAGATTTCCGTATCCATGACGGTTGTAGCGATATATTTTTTTTAATTTTGGTTCCACACGTTTTGTATTTAGCCAGTGTCATGTTTTGTAATAATTAGTTAAGTAAAATGTTATAGTGTCAGTCATTTTATAGACGTTATAATAAAATTATGACTATAGCTTACTGAGAGACAGACATAGGATATTTTAAGGTTACATGTTTCTAGAAACCGTAAAAAGAATTGTACGTTCGAGAAACAGAGAAATTGATTGACTGAAGTGGCCCAAAAAAGTCGAGACATTCATGCCAAACGCAAATACCGCTTGTATTATGAATTTCATTAGAAGTTTAATAGCTTGACATGGTTTTTTACAAAATATTTCACAAATAACAATGAAAATTGTACACATTCTTAAAGCTACTATAAAATTCTTAACAACAAAATGAAATCCTTTCCCTTGTAAGCATGTTCTATTGTTCCTTTACATTACAAAATAGTTTAAATAATCCTTAACATCCTGCGAGCAAATTAAGCAAGTTCTCAGAAGATTACTTCACAGCGCTATTATTCGGGACATAGGCCGTAAAGCTAGGTATTCATGGTACTATACAATGTTTATGTAGGCCCAAGCCCAGAACATTCAACTGCGAGTAGGTACAACAGTAAGGGTACCTAAATTACTTTGTTTGTATATTTTTTGTGTAAATTTGTGATTCTTAATGTATGCATCCCGCTTGTACCATGGTCATCAATCAAGGACTAGGATGGGATAGTAAGGGAGGGCCGAATTTCAAAGTCAGCATAATGCTGAGATGGCGCCTGTTTATGGAAAAAAGAAAACAAAAGAGTAGTAGTATACTTCGTTAAAGCGAGGCCTAATCATGATTTAACATGAGTATTGTACCCGCTCAAAGTTCTAAGGTTTAAACTTGAAAATCGCTTATCATACTTGATGAGAAAACGGTAAATTGTAGTTTTTCATTACTTTTTTGCCGATTATCGGAAATATACAAATCAAATAAAAATACTACCTGGTTCGCCGTATAAGCCTGGATATTTAATTTGTTAAAGAAAATTTGTAGTTACCGCTGCAAATTCAGACATCATACATTCAGGCATTTGATTTCAGAAAGGTTTTTCAGAGGTCATTTTGCGATTTTTATTTTGTAAGTATTTTGTATTTTTGTAAGACAGATTTTCGAAATTTTATTCAGCTATACGTAATTTCAGTTTTATTTCCTATCTGCAGTATTTTTGGCACCTGATTAAGTAATCTAGTCACTTCGAACAAAGCGCGGAAAAATGCTACTTTTTCTTGTTTTGCAATTGGACCTCGCCTTAAGGTAGCTTGTTAATTTTAACATTTGTAATTTTTTTGTCACAGCACATTATTGTTCGATATGAGTGAGGTTGACCTTGCTTGTTTGCTACTTTATTTTCTATTTCAGTGTTCGCAGTGAAACTGACCATTATATCATTGTATGTGTATGTGAACTCGGGTAAGTCCTGAAGCTGCCACCAAAATCACCAGAGGACGAGCAGCAGCGTCTTCGTAGTAAATAGTTAGCGTTCTGCGATCCCTAAGCCGCATGCCAAGCGTGGGATTAAGACAAATCCCTTTTTATGTCTTTGTTCAGCAGTGAAAGTTCTGGCCGATGATTATGATGGTGTGGTGGTGGTGTGGACGTGTGGGAAGGTATCGAATAGGTTTATCGAATAGGTCGTTTCTCGTCTTTTTCATTTACTCTCTTCCCTTTAACACTTTAATTAAAGCTTACTTGGATGATCTTGATGTATTTAACTGTTTTCAAAAACAAACTAGTAAAGTCTCTAACCAGAGATAAATAATGTTTTGATTTTAATATCTTTTTGTAATTTTTTTTTTTTGTATTTTTTATTATGATGTTTTATTTTTGTTTCATCATAGAAAATTTTATGTGTTCTAACTAACATTCTATTTACATTATTTTATTTCCCTGTATAATCACTATTTATGGAGAATGTTGTATGTGCCTTTAAAGGGTGATCATATCAGTTCCATGTCACCCACTCACGTGGAAATATATTATAAGAATGTAAAATATGTTCACTGTTGGCGTATCTCAATAAATAAATAAATACTCAAGAACTGAAAACTGTACCATTCTTGTCCAGTTCCGCGAACTTTTTAAATATCTATTCATATATTTAAAAGAATAAACACTTTTCTAAGACTCAAAGCACAGACCAAACACATGATAGAGACGTGATCAAATGGTTTAGGTGGACAATAAGAATGGATTTTTTCTGTAAACACAAAAAACACTAACAATCTATTGAAGTTGCAACGACAGAACCTTCGCCTATTAGTATGTCTCATAACCGTAAATTGCAAATTGAATACCAACCTGGGATCTACGTATAGTCCGCTATGCCGTGGCTGGATGCAGGAGAACGAAACTGAGGAGAATGTGCTATCGCACTGTGGAGCCACAGAAGATACTATACTATACCAAGGCTTACAAAGGAAATGAGAGCGCTGCCAGACAATGGAATCTGACAGGCCGTATAGCTCCCGCAATAGAGAAACCAGTCCATGGCTTTTATATCCAAACCCAATAATGCTCCCGGTAGGCCTGAAATTTGTTGCTCGCTCGGGCACAGCTGACGCAATTTGCTTCAATTAGCTAGGCGCCGAATTTGGCTTCCAGCGGTGATGAAAATCTAAATATATAAGTATATGTTGGTATATATATCTAACTATGTATTAATATATCAATACTATGTATTGAATCAGCCGTCCTACTGCTAAGTATATTTTTATCTCACGCTTGCATCGTTTTCGAGTAGATCTATGAGTTTGATCATCGCTTATAAGACCCACAAAATCGTCTTAATGTCTAAATGAAAATTGAAATGTACCATACTGTAGAATCCAATAAAAGAGTCGTTCGCGAGAAATGTATAAAGGTATGAAGGCGCGTAATCTAAAAAAAAGTATTGTTTTTTTTTTCTAGAAACCATTTAGTGTTACGAAACATAATGCAAAAGTATTTTCCTGCTCCTTTCTATCTACATTATCTAAAATCGAGTATATGATGCTTGCGTCGCACTGTCTATGAAGAGGATACAACTTTTGCAGCTTTTTGTAGATAGAGCGTGGATTTCCAAAAACTATTACTTATATATTTATCATCTTATCTAATTCTAACTAATATTATAATTTCGAAAGTAGCTCTGTCTTTCGATTACTTTTTTTCATTTACTTCTTTTCCATGTTTGTTGCCATAAATCTCCACGCTTGGCAGGCGGCTTTGAGATCGCAGAACACTCACCGTTGCTAAGAGGACGCTGCTACCCGTCATTTGGTGTTTCTGGTCACAGTTTAAGGACATGACCGGGTCGCCGGATTTGAATTTGCTAAATCTCTTTATGCCCAGTAGTTACGCTGGAAACATTGCCCTTCAATCCGGAACACAATAATGCTTGCACATGCTTGACGGTTGAATAACTGAGAAAGGTGTGGTATTACCCCAGGCGGACTTTACAGAGGAGCCCTTCCACTACAACAACATTCCAACAAATGACTGGTTATAAATCCGTGTTGGGTTCCGTCGTCATATTCAGTGGAGCGCACCTCGTTACACGAGCGCCGGTATCAAGTGTACCGGTTCGGAGAACGTTGATCGATGAACGTTAGTCGTTTGCGTCCACGGGATTTTAATTTCGCTAGAAGTTTTATCTTTCTGCATCAGTCTTTTAAACATCCCACTGCTAGGATACCGGCCTTATTTCCTCACGATGTTTTCCTTCACAGAAAAGCCAGTGGTATATCAGTAAAACTCATTGGTAAGGGCCCGCCCAGGTAACCCACGACCCCACGAATGTGAGACGAGCGAGTGCCCACTGAGCTGCCATGGCTTCCTCAGAGTAGCTTTATACTTTTCCAAAATTATAAACGTGCGTACAGACCTTACTTGTATATATGCAAGACGTTCAGTAACACTCCTAATACACGTGACAACTGTTCATTTTCATCCGTAGCGATACCAATTAGACTTTTCCCCGTCGGTCCGTAGACGAATAAGAGAAAATAAAATAAAAATATTTCTCTCTCTATCTCTCTCGTTTGTTAGACGGCAGTCAGTTCGTTATTAGCACAGTTAGACGACGTACGTATTTTAGGATATCTTTCTAACTCGCCTCTATGAATATTAATGGAAATAAATTAAATATATATATATTTATAATGTATTTGTTGTATGTCGTAGTGTTCGTGTTTCATAGTTTGCCATGAAATCGTGAAAAAACTCAGCCTGTTCCATAGAAAAATGAAGTTCACCCTCGAAAAAATGTTTATGGAACATCTGATTCAGCTTTTTACAATGTTATTGCTGCCATAACGTTTCTCTGCGCGGCTCGGGTAAAACAAGTACATATAAACAGACAGACGACTCTTTATTATTCAAACCAGAAATTATATACATATATATTATGTTATCGAAGCTATTGTGTATGTTTCATTAAGATTATATAAAAAGTACGCGAGTCAGAAAACTACTTAAAACTAGTGTCGCGACTAACATTTGATTGTTAGTATTACTCAGTCTAAAATCTATATATCTAATAGTATAGTTTCATTCGATGATTTTTAATATTCCACAGTTCATTTTTAACAAGACTTATCTGACATATTAAATATTATATTAACTCACTGGCTAATGTTATACAGAGTGTATACTAAGAATCCCAAAAACAGTTTGTGTTATAACTAACATTTTACTTTTATAATTTGGCTTCTTTGTATGTTCTTTCTTTATGTTGAAATAAAAAATATCTTATCTTATTACCTATAGTTGTTCTATAGGAAATTAAACATAACATCCGTGATGTTCCAAATAAATTTTCCCGCACATCATTTTAATATTTCTCTTTCAGAAGTTAAACAGATCCCAAGACACGCTATATTTTTATTAAAATGTTACATATTTTTTAATAAAACGCAGGTTATCATTTTTACGAGAATATTCGGGCCAAACACCATCTGTTTTCATTAGGGTGCGTCCACGAAGCTCATTATTCCATCTAATATCGCTCTACCTAAACAAAATTATTTATCTTAATAACGCTTGTTCTTTATAAGATGAATAGGTATTTTTATTTTAGGTAAGGGACTGAAAAACCTAAAAGTTTCAGTAACAAATAAATTATGGATTCATAATTATTTATATCGTCCAGCATGTAAGGCAAAACAGTTGCTATCATACGCGTGTAATCTTCCCTTTATTTTTAGCAACATGCATCTTGTAGAAGCACCCTAAGGAGGGCCTTTCGTTCACTATGCTACGCAAGTCTTTGATAGCCAATGACTTTAGTTTCTATGCAACGACTGTATAACAAATCTATGGAGCTTCGTACACAGACAAAGTTACGCAAGTCTCTGATACCAGTCGCCTTTAGTATCTGGGCAAATACTGCAATATAAAATGTACGCTTCGTAGCTCGAGCTTCGTAAACAGACACGTGTACGAAGCTCCGTACATTTGTATTGAATTTGTGATGGGTATCGGCGACTTTCGTGGCGCTGTGTACGAAGGGCCTTAGAGATAGATATATTTTTGGGTTACACATGCACGTTATTTTCTCAGGCAATGGATATTGATTCTGTCATTGGAATGGACATGAGAGTGACGAGGATAAAAACAATGATCTTTCATAAATATAGCCGTAGATATTTCATAGTGAAGTCCTTCCTGGCTTAGTTGGTAGCGCGTCTGCCTTATAAGCAGGAGCGCCCAGGTTCAATTCGGGCAGGTGTTTGAATAATGAATGTACTTATTATAATTATGTGCTCTGGGTCTTGGCGTTAGTTTTTTTATGTATCCATGGAATCCTCGATACTGGGAATCCTAAAGGCTGTATTAAGCTATTACCTACTACGTACTAGAGGCAATAATGTAGTACATTGCAATGCCCCATTTAATTGTGGCCATTTTATCACTCGTCTGTACATATAATATGTAGGTACTGTCAAGTACGTAGTGCATAATAAGGCTCAATGATGTGAGCATGTGAAAAAATGTTTTTATTTATTACTAGCTGTTACCCGTGACTTCGTTTGCATGGACATAAAGGACATTAAAAACCTATGTCCGTCTTGTGATATACAAAAACTCCATACCCTATCAAATTTTATCAAAATCCGTTTAGCCATTTAGACATGATAAAGCAACAAACATCCAGACAGAGAGACAAAGTTACTTCCTATAGTTCGCCAGATGGCGTTTATCCATATTTTTTTTGACGTTTTGTATGAACTGACAGTTGTAATGTAGGGAGCTCTGAATCGCGCAAGCAAATTTTTTCCCTCGAGACGAACGTATTCATTTTCATACCTCGAAGCTTTATTGGTCCTGACACGACTGCGGCTATATTCCTCTGAATTATAATATTAGTTAAATTATAGGGTAATTAGAATTAGGATAGTTATTTCTTTCTCTTTTCTCTCTTCCGGCTTCTACACCTTTTAAGGCCGGTTAGTAAAAATAAAAAATCTACGATCGCTAATACCTACCGTTTTATATATCTGCGGTCCTTGATTTAGATTATAACGTAGAATAAAATGTGAGAGCTTCCTCTTCCAAACACAAGGCTTTGTTGGCTGAAGCCAGTGTTCCGTTGAAATATTACTGCCTGACGGAATGAAAAGATGATGAAAAGTGAATGAACGCAGAAGTTATTGTTCGAATATTATTATTTCGCGAAGGGAATGAATAATGTTCGCATGTTTGGTATTTGAAACATTAAAATCAGTGTAATGTCTGATCTTTGAATCGCATAAAACTAAAACTCTACTTATAGGCAAAATCTAATTTAATTTGAACATGCAACTACTAAGCTAAGCAATTACTAAAGTAAAAATAAATATCGCCTTCGGAAAAAAAGACATCGATTTCATCGATAAGTCCGCCAATTGTTCAACTACTTTTTAAGCGTTTTAGCCTTGGGTTATTAATTTACTGACTGGTCTTGTCTTCCCTGACGCCATAAAGTCTGCATCAAACAGGCAACGTGGAGGAGCATATGACAGTCCAGAGAGTGCAAGTAGCAGTGCGTTGCTGCGCATGGTTATGAACTGTTGAAGTTCAAATTCTGGGTGCCATTGAATTGTTAAGAGCAAGCGTGATGCTTAACATCAGGTGTTACCATAAAAAAAAAAGTAACAAACTATTCTTGACTAGAGACGAACTTCGCAATAAAGAAAACGACTAAGAAGAAATCTTGCTATGTATGAAAAATATAGTGTGGATAATAAATAATTGTTTTATCTATCATACTGAATGTATCAGGCTTGAGTATTTGGACTATCTTTGTACTTTCAATTGTCTCTGGGTAATCCAAAAATTTTTCTTTTGTCGACGTCCAGAAGAAGTCCACTGCTGAACATACGCCTCCCCCTTAGAGCGCTATACGGACCGACAACGTGCCACTTGCATCCACCGGTTGCCCGCAACTTTCACAATGACGTCGGTCTACCTAGTGCGAGGCCTGCCTACGCTGCGTCTTCCTAAGCGTGGTCGCCACTCAAGAAACTTTCTTACCCATCGGTTATCGGTTCCTCGACTGATGTGGCCTGCCCATTGCCACTTCAGCTTACAAACACTGAAAGCTATATCGGTGACTTTGGTTCTTCGACGAATAATCTCGTTCCAGATTTTATCGCGCAAATAAATTCTGAGCATAGCTCATGCACCATTGCACGCTGTGCGACTCTAGTTTCTCCAAAAAGCCAGTGGTCAAGTACCACGTTTCAGTTCATCAGTGGCAACACACAATGGTTGAAGACTGAAGAAAGTCTGAAGAAGTTGGACTTACCTAACTGGACAGTCTGTCCAAGGTAGCTATAATGATCAACTACTTCGAGCGCATCGTTCCCAACGACTACAGGTACGCGTATAGCATGGGCATTTGACATGATTTTCGTCTTGTCCATGTTCATTTTAAGACCCACCCGTTGAGAAACGCCACTGATGTCGTTGAGCATATTATTGAGGTCCTCTAGCGACTCCGCCATGATTACTACACCATCGTCAAAACCGGCTGTTTAGTAGTATGAAATAAACCAAAACCTCCAAAAAAATACGTGAACATCATCAAATTCATTTAAAAAATAATATCACACAAAAATATGCTTTATTTTTCCTATTTCAAACTTATTTTTAGTTACAGAATTTATCTTTATTTACGTTGACTCGCACTTGACCGGTCTTTAAGTTTAGTTGTGAAAGGCAATATCCCCGTAAAAAAAATGGTACTTTGTTCACCGAGAGGAGAAAATGACTGATTACCAACGAGGGGTAATTTGACGAGGGGTTTCGTTATTCACTCGAGTTGAGAATCGCACTTTCTTCCGAGTTCTATTGACAACACATAGTTTTACAAGGAAAATTGGAGACAAAACAAAATTTTAAATTCATTAAACATAATGAGCAGACAACAAGCACGCATGTGATTTTTCATTTTTGATTTGGCTTTTTTGACTTGGCGATAGAAACTATCAGTCACTTGGCATTAGTACCGACCTTCAGATAATACCCAAAAGTTATTGATAAAAACTTTTTGTGTTTTTTCATTATTATAGACCTACAGCTATTAATCAAAATGAAAAAAAAACAGCGCGTTAACAATGGATTTTCATTTACATTTTCTGCCCGCTCAGCGAGTCAACAATGGATTTTCATTAAAAAAAATCTGCTCGCATATTTGTACGTCAGTAATCGCGTTAATTTTTAAGATAAGTAATGAGGTGCTTTCCGATAAAGTGTATTACAATATTTTATTCACTGCAAATAAATATAATAATACATAGAAGAAAAGTAACCTCTCATATTTTCACACAGGCTAAGAAAGTTTTTCAACTTCAAGCAGCTGCGAAATGGTCGCAAAAATGCTCAAGTCTTAAACTTTCTCTGGGAGCTGCCCTCTAAAATATCTCGTAAGCTTCGAGGATCGTCAGTCTTCGCCTTGAAATATGGCCTGCTGGCGCACCGGTGTCGGACGGTCAATTTTTATCTATAGCATTTCAGTGCAATAAATCGACAGTGATTTTTCAGATTGAAATATTAGCAGTCCGGTCTCTATATCTCTGAGGTCGGGAACTGTTAAATCGCTATTAATAGTTAATTGTTAATTTTGTAATTGTAATATGTAAAACTTAAATTTATAGTAGCGGAGTACTTTTATTATGATTTATTATAATTGTAAGCTATTTAACCTCTGTGTCTTTATTTTATATGCACTTATTGTTATATATGTATATTTATTTATTGTAGCTTTATCTTGTTTTTTATTTTTGTAATATAATTATGTCGGCAGAGGATCATTAAATATAAAACTTTTTGAAAACAGGATTCCTCGATACAGGCTTTGCCTAGTGAGGAAACTAAGTAATGTACTTCTAAATTTATGAAAAACTTCTCTCCAATTTAGGTACTATCGAGCTTTATTTTCTTGTGTATTTATTTTACTGAATTATTATTTAATATTTTGGTTTATTCTGTATGTAATGTATGGTATGTATATTTGCAGTAAATAAACATTTTTCATAAAAAAAAATTCAGTTCACTCTAATAAACAAGAATTAGTTTCAACGGCACGTCTTTGGCCTCATCAAACATTTCTTTAGAAAAAAATGGTACATTGATGTATAAACGTTCGCCATCAGGGCCCTAATGATTCCTTCCTCATGATTCAAACTACAAGCATTTAAATTTTCATCAAGATCGGTACCGACTATTCTTGATCTATTCTCGATCGGACTTATTCTATTTCTATATGTATGCCAGCGTCGAACATAGTCAGTTAGGAATATTGTATAGTGCGGGTAATATTTATTATTTTTTTAATTTGGCTAAGGAAAAGGAAAAATATACACAAATATAATATTTGTCTTTCTCTTATGCCAAAAAAATTGATAAAAAAAATTAAAAAAAAAACATTTGCAATGGTACAGACTTATTCTATTTCTGTATGTATGCCAGCGTTGAACATAGTCAGTTAGGAATATTGTATAGTGCGGATAATATTTATTATTTTTTTAATTTGGCTAAGGAAAAGGAAAAATATACACAAATATAATATTTGTCTTTCTCTTATGCCAAAAAAATGATAAAATAATTAAAAAAAAAAAAACATTGCAATGGTATTAAAAAGACATTTTTTTTATATCCTCTCTGTTATTTTTACATTTAAAAATGTTGATAATTTACGAACTAGATAGCGAGCCAGAGTAAGAGCGGGCTCGCTCTTAAGAACTAATTTATAAAGCTCACATTGATTCATACTTCAATGAAGTTAAAAATTTTGAAGCTGCGGAATCTGATCAAGTGTGATATAACTGAAAGGATTTTTTTTTAACTGTGCGTATAGTTTTGTGATCTCGATTCATACACAAGCTCAAAAATTACCGTACTTGATCCCGCCCCATTATTACAATACAATACAATATAGCTTTATTATACACCAAAACAAACTTAAAAATTAATGAACAATAATATTTTAAGAACGGTAGTATAATGGGCGGCCTTATCGCCTAAAGCGATTTCTTCCAGACAACCTTTGGATGGACAGAATTATGAGTTAAAAACTACGGTCGGTGGTGTAGATACAATGTAAAGACATAAAAACAAACAAATTTAGGAACAAGCACTATCATATTTACGCACTTACACGCATACTTTCGCAATAAAATTATAAGATTATTGCGATGGCTGTAAACGCTGTACCGCTGTCACCGCGGAGCATTATCTAAACAGCGCCATGTAGTGAAGTGACCGAATAATTCCCTCATTTGTCAACGTCTTCGCTATGCCGAGGGGAAAAATGATTCACAGAATCTGTCGCCGCTTCGCATTTCTGAATTAATTGAAATAAATTACCCGGCCCTCGTCAACAGTTTAATCTGAAGCGAGTAGAATCTGAGACCTGTCGCAATTTTGTACCCATTTTAATTAGGTGTAGCTAGGTACTAATTCCTCTGTCGTAGTTAGTATTTTAGTTCTAAATATCACAGCCTCTAATTAAGATTTCTGTTTAGAGTTTCATTTTGAATTAGTACAAGCCTCGTTATTATGCTGTTCTGGAGAAGTTTTTGTTTGAGGCTTTTTTGACATTATTTGTGCTAAGAACATAATAATATCTTTAATGTAGGATAGCCTGTTTGGGAATAGTAATTAAACGCGTGGATTTTACTTAAAATCACCGCCTTCATTGAAACAAAATAAATCTTATATATGTACGTCTTTCGTCTAGCGTCGTTACTATAAAGTGCACTCACCTAAAGATCTACTTTCTCTTTCACACTCATCTGTCATTCTAATTCATCCTTCCCTTTCATTAATCTCCGTTACAATCTACTCAATAAATAATATAAAAAATACCCGACTGCATAATATAGCCTGTCTCACTTTGGATGTTAAGAGGTATCCAATGACACCTCACTCGTCAAAATCGGATTTAAAAAAAAAACACAAGGTACTATAAGAACACAAAAACATACTTACATACACTCTAAAAACATTATCCTCCTTCTTGGGAAATCGGGTAAAAAGAGAAACGTTATACATTTTAAGAAAATGTAGTGCATTTATACTTGTCAGGAGACAAAATCAATATACAGTAAGAACAATTGGAAATGTTGGCGATCAATCTTCTGGATTGACATGTGACTGGATCAAGATGAAATACGGAATAGTATGTATCTTAAAAGTATATTATCTGTGATGAGTTTCGTTTATACTTCAAGAGACATAGATGGCAGGTGGGCTTCGCCGGTCACAGGATGGTGACCTAGAGGAGCCATATAACCAGAGGACGGACTACCCGCCAGATGGAAGGAATGTCACTCATAGGAATAGCTAGCCTTGCGTCTCAGTGGGAGTATTTCCGCCTTCTGAGTTGTAGGTTGTGGGTTCCATTCCCACCTAGAACAAACATTTGTGTGATGAACATCGATGTTTGTCCTTTGGTGTTTCTATGTATTCTATGTGTGTATTTACAAAAAATATATGTATTTATGTATCAGTTATCTGGGTCACATAGTACAAGCTTGCTTAGTTTGGGGCTAGATGGCGCTGTGTGTGAAAAACGTCCACGTCCACCAATATTTAATATGGATAGATATTCGTCACCATAGATAAGAATGTATACTAGTTCGTCACTCTCGGCCGTGCGCTCGGAGAGTCAACACGTCCTCATGATGCCTTTCGTAGAGGTGAAACATGTGTCGATAAAGTACTCTAAGATTATCGGTGATATTTTTTGTTTTATACTATCGTCTAATTACATATGACAACAGTTTTCTTCTTATATTGTGTCATAATTATAATCAATTTTATTTCAGAACAAATTATTTCTACAGATACATTTACAAGCGACAGATTTAGGCTAATACATTTGTATTTTTCTGTTTCAGGCATTGCGCAATACGGTACGACTCAGCCGGAGCCTGATGCTGCTCTATGTTTTGTAGAATAATAATTTCATGCCAAAATACTTTTCTTTTCTAAAATATTCAGTCTATATTACATTCGTTTTATTAAATACTCTTTGTCAAGTTAAAGACATTCAATTTATACCGCGACATTGCTACGGAAAGACACTACAGATTGGTTATTATAGACACAGTTTGAAAGGAATATCGTCATTGCCAGGGCATGGAAGAGATCAGTGCAGGACTGTATGGAATAGTTTAAAGTTTAAGTTTATAGTTTAAGTTTTAAAGAAGAGGCCTATGCGCAGCAGTGGATAGACAATGATTGAAAATGATGATGGTCAAACGATGTTTCTATGACCACTTACAGACAATTTTTAGAGTACCGTACTGAGGTAGGGTACTCTAAAAATTGTCTGTAAATTGTACTTCTGAGGAATTAAAAAAGAAACCATAAAACATCATCACTTCGTTGTCTGCTGTTGTCTCTCTGTTTGCCTGTTTGTCGAGACCCTTTTTCGCACAAACCGTGGAGGTATCAAGTCGAAATTAATATCAATTAATATGGTCATTTTATGCCGCATATTTTGACACTATTTTTTCTACTACAAATGCAAGTTTATCTTTCAATCCGACTTATTATTTCGTTAGTGCAATGTATGGTGTTTTCATAGTTATATAGTTTTACGGAATAAAATTGTACGGATTTCTAGGTGTGTAAGTCAGACTCGCACATGTCCGGTTATTAAAATATATTGTATTAAAATAGTGTATTTTAATGGTATACTAAGTAAATTAATATTCATTTCTGACGCTGCTCTTCGTACTGTAAGTTTGCTTTGCGTTGCCAAAACAGTAACGGCCAACCTTTCAACCTCAATAGAATATTCAAAGGTTAGGCTGTGAAAATATGGCTCAATTGGTACCTACTGGGCCCGCGCGGGATTCCCACTTTAATATTCGTCCGATGAAGTACATCCCGTCATAAAAACCTGGACCGTATGAGTTTTTAGAGCTCCCGTATTTGAATATTAATGTTTATGGAAAGTGGGAACTCATTCCTTTCGAAGTGGAAAGGTTTGTTGTTCGACACGCACGCCCTTCACTTCGACAAGTCAGACGCGCCCGTTTTCTTGTGGATGGGAGTGCCAGGCGTAGAATGAGCGGTTTGGCTTGAAATGGTATGAGTATGTGCGATACTGACACTGAAGAAACAATAAGAAACATGTACGTAAGTAGAGTTTTATTTGTTCTTTAGGCCCTTCGTACATTACGATACCCACAGGCAACGAGTATCATATGCGAGTCTTGGAGACTAGTCGCCACCAAGTATCGCACATACATTTGTGGAATGACTCGCATACTACGCTACCGCTACCTGCTACATATCTCGCTATACCGTCGGTCCGTCCATGTCATACACCCGCACGTCGCGTCTCCTGCGAATCTCGACAAAATGGGGCGAAACAGCAGTTCAATCTTTATCCTAACTAATATTATAAAATCAAAAATAACTCTGTCTCTCTGTATTTCTCTCTCTCTCTCTCTCTCTCTCTGGGTGTTTGTCGCGTTATCAGGGCTAAACGGCTGAACGGATCGAGCAGAATATTTGGGCTAAATAGCTAGGTAAATCGTTGTTTTTATTTTTTTGATGAGAAATTTTCTGTAGCGTACCTTATGTACGAACACGAGTAGGGAACACGTATTCTTTTTGTATGCGATTGAAGTACCGTCTCTTGCAAGTATCGTAATGAATTAAGGACTTAGAGCAACACAGGCCTGCGGCCGTGGGCCATTTGGGCCGATACCGAGTTGCTCAATGCCCTAAGAGGACGACATGTAATTAAAAATCCTGGAACTAGCATAGTTTTTTAATAAAATTAATTAGCGTACAAATGTGAAAGCAGCTCAAAGATACAAAGCAATTCGGGTCCGTATTGCCTAAGAAAAACAACCCCCATCTGATTCTAATTTAATGATCATCTTAATCTAACAAAAAGATTGGGTTCTAGTTAACACAAAGGCAAACAACGTAAACATGATTCACCCTAAAAAAAATATACTACGACCCTAGAGCGTAACATATGTGGAAAAAAGAGCATTAGTACGTAATTTATCACGCTTTCCGCGCCATTAAATAAGGAGACTGCAAAAACCGCGTGCGTGTGATAAGAACTGAAAACAGGATTGTCTGCAAAATGTTGAAATCATTACACGTTGTCCACTTTGAAACGGCAAAATCTGAAATTGGAATATTCGTAAAGTGAAAATAAGTGAATTTAAAATTGACTGACACTTTTTGCGTCGCAAAAACTTCAATTGTTTACTTCATTTACTCGTACCTATTTTTATAGAATAATTTTATTTAAAACAAAACCCCAAACTTTTGGAGGCAAAAGTTAAAAATTAAAAGAGAACAATTTCAAAGGCAAAGGGGCAATATTTTACGGACAATATTGAGTTGAAGTTACAAAAGAGAGCTTTCAGTTAGATTTGTTTTGATAAATTGAGGGTAAAGGAAAGTTTCCTGTCAAAGACATAAACGTTTTGCCATTTAGATAAAACACAAATTTCAATTGAATAAATCTCGAAGAGCACTTCAAACGAAAGATCCTTTCAACACGTTGAATTTATTCAAGAACCCGAAAACTTTTAAAATAATTTTAAAGTACCAATCCCAACGTTAGAGGTTCATTCGTTGAGGTTATTTGTACGAGCATATCGCCATCACCCTGACATTTGTACGCCTAACCGGCACAGCATGATGTGGCCACTTATAATATTAATTTAACATCTTTTATGCAAGTATTGTATAATATTTCCCGTGTTGTATGCAAATAAATTAATATATATTAATATTATCTTATCTTATCCTTACGACAGTTACTTAACATGGAGAACAGTTAAAAAAAGTACAAAATAGTACAAACTTAGTCACTAAAACTGATATCCCATCACTTCTTGTTTAATTTCAATAAATAACTTCAGATGAACCTTCGACGTTATACCAGTTTTAATTTAAAGTTAATATTTCTAGTAACGAAGTAAAATTCCGTAGTTTGAAACCCACTTTACATGCATGGAGTAAAGCACCCGGCCGAAACTTTATCACGCCGAAAGCTTACAAAGTAGCATTAAAACCAGTAAACACGTAACGTGCACGTCATTATATTGCAATTAATAATTTAGGGCAGTAAAGAAGCGGTCACGACCACGTGACTCATGGGCGTTCTTTCCTGCAGACCTTTGCTAATGGACAAGGCCATAAAGTTAGCTCTTCAGCCGCCATTGTTTCGTTTAAAGGCTAATGGGGTCCGTTGAGCTCGGCGTGTTATTCAGGTGTCAAGAAGATGAATGTCACGTTATTTATGAGGCTGTGTAAAAAACTGGCTTTTTGATACCTGGCTTTCCAACCCCGTCGCATGACGGTTGGTAATACCGCGCTTTTCAAGGTAATCCCGTTTTACGCTGTGATTTGAATATTTTTTTGTAGGTGTGAAATATTTAAGTTGGAGTGTTTAGGAAAGAAATAAACAAGTTCTTTCTGGAAAGCCTTAAAAAAATATTTTGGTTCGTGTTGAATAAATATATATCTGAAATGAAGTTTTAAAATATGATTTTTGATAAATTGATAGATACATGAAATATTCATCATCATTTTCAGCCCGTAATCGCCCACTGCTGAGCATAGGCCTCTGTTCTTGAACGACACTTATCCCGGTCCTGTGCCAATCTTGTCCAGGAGCCTTATCCCGTAACTCTGGTGGCAATGGTCATCGCGTGCCGTACCACTCGCGCCAACTTACTCGCACCATGCGAGCGAGCATGATAGCAAACGAAGACCATCGCCACCAGAGTTACGGGATAAGGCCCCAGGTTCGTCCCACGAAATATGAAGTAGTCTAACATTAAATATTAAATAATCTTATGTCAGAGAAAAATTCTGATCGAGTACTACTCAAGGCAAATTTAAGTCTTTGGACTATAGAACAAGAATATTGAGAAACAAACCTTAGTAAGAGAGCAAAATGGTAGGAAATATTAGGGAAAATTGATGATCATTTGAACAATAACGGAAAGCTTATCAAAATTTCTAACGAGCCATTCAAAAGTCATTAATTAAGAAGGTATTAAAAAGCAATTCAATCCGTCTTTCATTTACTTAATCGAAACTCCATGCCAGTGGCTGCTCATTTCGAAGAACATCGATCAGTCACTATTGGATATTGTAAGATAAAAGTTGGAATTTGGAAAATTTGTTTCGTGAATTTTCCTTCATCCGTCTATCAAAAAACGAATCGCTTTGTTCAACGAAGTTGAATTACTTTAACGAACTTGAAATTAGTTTGATCCACTTTGTTTTAACATCAATGCGTCAGACTTTTGGGTAGTCATGAAAGTGGCTTATAGCTTTGTAAGGTCATAAGCCTGTTAAGGCGCCCCTCCCTGACCATTCGCCTGTAATGACTGTAACAGTTCAGCCGATCGATTCTGGTAAGTGAGTTAACCGCAATTGAGGTGACAAGCTAAGTAAATGGGCATTTCTCTGTATTTCTACAGGCAAAAAAGTTAAAATATAGAATTTAAAAGGAAAAGGAACTATACTCTATTTTAATCAATCGATATATTATCTGTTCAGTAATCTGCAAGAAAAATACAAGTTCACTTAGTGTATAACCATATTTACGCGGTCACTTACTCAGTGAGTGAGGAAAACCGAGCGTTACAGTGTGCAATAATTATGTACTTATATAGCTGACCGAGCGAAGCGAAGGTCTCAGAGTTTACTGGGACAAATCGGCATTTGTATGTATGTTTGTGTGTATATTTGTCCGATGATAACTTGCAAGCCTTTGATCCGATCTTCATGAAATTTCGTAGGCAAGTAGTTCATTTCAATATATTTTTTAAGTTCGAAGATAAGCGGAATCGGTTGAGCGGTTGTGAAGATATAGAGGTCGCGAGGTCTCAGTTCGCCGTGAACTACTAGTTAGTAAGTGAGTTTGGAGAACCAAGCATTATAGTGCAACCTGTAATGACAACAACAACTGTTGTAACATTACAGTATTGAGTGGGAGCTGCCGTGATACAATTTGTAACATCAATGTAATAATAATTCTTTCGGCTATAGGCAAATGCTCAAAATCAAATCTAGATTATTACAAATCAGTGAGGCAGTAATATAACGTAATGCTCGTACTCGAATCTTGGATTGTTGGTGGACGTTTTTTTCACAAAGCGCCATCTAGCCTCATACTAAGCAAGCTTGTACTATTGGAACCAGCTAACTGATAGAATACATTAAATACTTTTTTTTTATAAATACATACATAGAATACATAGAAACACCCAGACAAAGAACAAACATCCATGTTCATCCCACAAATATTTGTCCTGTGTAGGCTACAAGGCTTGTTGAGTTGTTACATTACAGGCAAATGTTCCCGGTGAAGGAGCGCCTTTAGGGGCTTTAGGATTGTTTTTCGAAATAATATTTCAGTGCCGTGAACAGTCAGTGAAGCTGGACTAAAAACGTAGATTCAAAAAGTTTGGTACTTATCCAAGGGAAATCTATAGGGTATGGATGTGTTACTTGTCCTGTATTGAAATGAGGGTGGGTTTACGTGGAATTAGATCTGGTGCATATTCTACGAAATAAAAAATAAAAAGAAGTTCATGTATTTGCTTATTTGTCTCAGGGAATAAATTAATTTGACCAAATTAAACAACAGTAATTTTACCGCTATTTACCAAGATTAACAGACTAGTAGTTCACGGCGAACTGAGACCTCGCCACTCCTATAACTTCACAACCCCTTGACCGATTCAGCATCGAACTTAAATATATTTAAATGAACTACTTGCCTACAAAAAATTCATGAAGATTGGATCAACGGTTCGTAATATACAGACAAACATACATACAAATACCGATTTGTCCCAGTAAACTCTGAGACCTTAGCTTCACTCGAACAACAAAAACTATCAGGAGGTGGCCTGGGAGGTTGGTAGTTGACTACCAGCCACAATCTACCAAAATTACACCATCACCGAAAACCCTGATTACGTTCCGCAGAATATGGGTAGAGTAATTATTAATCCTATCTTAGTCTCCGCAGAAACTTGTTATGCATAATGTTATGCATATTCGAGCTGTCCTAAACAAATAGATGGGGGCATGCGTTGCTTATGTTACGATATTATGAAGTAATCGTACTTATCCTCATGTAATATTCATTGAGCAGGACGCGGCAATTTGGACATTATCTATATGCTGTGGTCTTACAACAGTTGAAGAATAGAGTAGAGCATTATAAAATATCCTTATACCTTGAAGTAGGCCTGATGAAGTTTTGGGCGTTAACGTGAATAAAATTCTTGTTGCAGCTTTGTATTCTTTTTTCGAAGGTTGTTATTTTCCGAGTATTAATGTGCAGTAGAGGAATTAACCAATACGTTTTTTCGTGCACGACTATGGGAAAATTGGTTAGGACAGTACAATGTATCTTTTCGGTTTGTTTCTAAAACTCTGTAGTAAGTTCGAGTAATGCTTTATTAACACTCCACTGGAGCATAACATGGACTGGACTGACTGAAATTGTATACTTAGACTATGACTGAGACTTTTTTTTCTTGTAAAATGCTTAGAAAATTACAAAACTTGATGCTGGCTAAAGACACAAAGTGAGCCAAAACACAAAAACAACGCATCTCTTCGAAGAAATAGTCTTCGAAGACTATTTCTACTGTGACATCCATACCCATGTATAGGCTGACGACAGATGTATCTTAAGTTATATCTGCGGACATAATGCAGATGGCCATTTCTAGATTGGGTCGATGCGATATCATATCTCTTGAACGTTAATGTTATAGCTGGGCCAATTTCGGTTGGTTTCGGTAAACTATTCAATGTGATATTAGCAATGGTTGTAATTTAATACCAATATTGTCTGACATTAATATACTTGTTTATGTATATACCATATAGTAGGGCGATCCCAGAATCGGAATTAGATTAATTACGGGCGTATTACATCTCGGCATTACATCCGGGGCTACAGATTGTCATATGCGGCAGAATTTGCTTAGCGTGAGCCGTGGCGTACAAAAAAAAAACAATTAAGGCCCCTAATAGTTCTTTCTGCTGAGGGTGCTGTCGCTCAGTTTTACATTATATGAGACTAGACGTACTCCGAATTATCCCCGCGTGGATAACTTCAAGAGCCATATATTGTTGTTTTTGGCTATGACATCTGGTTATATTATTATATCAATTTGAAATTGTATGTTAATTTAATGATCGGGCATAATATTAACTAGCATTCTGTTCTTTTATTAGGAGAGGCCATAGGTTCCTAAAATACAGTTTTAAATTAGTTTTGGAGCCTTTAGATTCATCATAATTACCCGTTAATTTATGTCAAAAATAAAATATTTGATTTGATTTATCCGGGACTAAAATAACTCTATGTAATCGACCCTACGCAAATCACATCGTTCCGTTGATTTATTGCTGCGTGAAAGATAGACAAACAAACGGACACATACATTTTCAAATTTTTAAAATATCCAAATATATTTATGATGTTATATGATATTTGTTATTTTTTTCATATTTGTTATATGATATCAATGATGTTTGTTAAAATGAAAAAAAAAGATTTAAAGAAACATTCGTTCAGGGTCACTAATCGGAGATATGTCGATTTCGAGATTCCAATATCGAGTGTATCTCGTCTCGATTGCCTCCAACCACTCGATGTATATCGCACACTAGTCATCGTGAATATCTCTAAAGATAGCGTTGCGAATAAGAAATTTCGAAATTCGACATTTTTTACGAGGAGAGATTGAATCTCAGCTTGTGAGAATAGGGGTACAGATAGGATATCTTTTAATTTGATGGGAGAAATCGAAAACAAAGTTATTTAATTTAATAGTATTTTCGTGAAGCCCTTGGTATGAGGAACCAATTTTTTTAGATTGACGTCACCTGATCTCACGACTTCATTGTCACCCATATTTTATTCTAATACAAATCCAAAATTCATGTATCAGACCAAAAGGAAACAAAATCTTAAAAAAATAAATCGAACGCGATATTTCGTGTTTATAGTATTTTGCAAACGGTAGTGTGTGCTTTTTTTTTATGTGTTACACTGTAATTTTAAAATCATTTTCAAATAATCTAAGAGCGTCCACATAATTGAAATATAAAATAATGATGAATATAAATTAATCCCTATTTCCCTTGGGCTCGATATAACATGAGAAGGGCAGGAACGATTTTGATTTAAAAAAATTGACAATTGATTTTCCTTTCTCAGTTGATTTGACAGTTCGCTATTTTAGGTAGACCCTCAGTTTCGTCGTAACAGTAATAAGAAAAGTAAAGAACACATACATCATTTTTTATTTCAGTTTTATTGTGCGAAACTAGCAGTTAGAAAGGGCAAGTGGGCACTATCAACACTACACAGCCACTAAAAGCCGTGCGTTCGTCGGGAAATTTTCTTCAAGTTGGCTAATAAAGATTTATCGTTACGATAAAAAATTTCATAGCTGCGAGTTGGCCGTAAATAATTCGTGGCATACCTGCGAATGCTGATTTGACATGGGTCAGGGCCCGACTGAAGTCGTATAATATTTCATTTCTTCCGAGTCGGCTCACGACTCATAACCGCGGCGCAAATTGAAATTTTCCCTCTGATACCGCAGTTTAGAATTATTGGCTTCGGTGGTCTCGATCAATGTTTGCAGTTACGGTATGAAAATTGATATATTTAAGACTAGTTTGCCCCCACGTTTTCGCTCGTAGGTAAATTAAACAACCCATTTCACCTCTTGAGGGGTTTATTTTCGGAAAATTCTGAGACATGCCTTTCTCTATATTTTATGCTTAGTACACAAATCATTTTCATTGGCTTAGCATGTTTTTTTTTTTTATTTCCATACAAACTTTACCTTTTAGGGGTGAAATTTTACAAAATCCGTTTCTAATTGTTGACCTACACCATTTTATTTTGAGGAATATTGAGGTCTTTCACGTTTCATTAGTGGTTTGATATATGCGTTGATGCCTAGAAAAGAGCTTTAATATATTGATACACGTTGAATTAATTAGGAGAATAACGTTTTAGTAATATTGTTTAGCTAGTTGTTGTAATGTACCTAATTTAATGATGTTATTCTACTAATGTAATTCAAATACATTTTTTAAAATCCTAACTAATATTATAATTCAGAGGAATATAGCTGCAGTCGTGACCAATAAAAAAAATAGCCTATGTCCGTCTCATAAGCTGCTATGCAAAAAATCAGTTCGATCAGTTCAGCCGTTTAGCCGTGATAACGCGACAAACAGAGAAAAAGATAGACAGACAGACAGACAGAGAGATAGATAGACAGATAGACAGAGAGACAGAGTTATAATCGCATTTATAATATTAGTTAGGATTAGGATTAAATCTGCACTCTCGGGCAGAATTATCGTTTTCTTGAATTATGAAGTTAAAAAAGAGTGGGAATCAAAAAAATAATAAACTCTGTTAGATATATGATTCTATAAGAATAAGAAACTCTGTTTCTATAGAGTACTGTTTCAAATCTTACATATAAATTATCATGTATTTTTTTTTTTACGAAGATCAAGTTTTTTTTTAATTGTCTTAATTGCAAATCAATTTTCAAGCTCTCTTTTCAAGATTGCCCCTTTTTTCGCCACTAAATTTCTATTTTATAACTTTAAATCTTACAAAAAGTTTTGATTGAAAGAAACATATTTTTCTCCGAAGCTAAATTGTCCTAATTGCAATTTAATTGTTAAGCAAATTTTTTTTTCAAGATTGACAATTTATCTCCATTTATAACTTGAGTCTTAGAACCAGATGTCAAGGTCCTAGGTTTGTGTATTAAAATTACAGATATGACCAGATCGTCTACTCTTTCACGAATTGTCCAGGTCATTAATACTGCGGATTGGCTAACCCTAAAATTTCCTGTGCTATTAACTAACCAAACGGCTCTATAAATCGGGAATTTTCATGTATAAATCAGGGTCAAGTCCTAACTCTCCCGAGATAAACTCCGAGTGAAAAGAATGGGAATTTTATGTCGGGAATACACTGTAGCCAAAGCGAAGCTAGAAAGAAACCTAATATAGTCAAAAACGTAATGAAAAAATATTTCTCATTACTTATATTATATTATATAAACTTAAATATAAAGATAAAGAAAAAATATAAATATAAAGATGAATATTTGAAGGAAGCATGCCCGGACCATTATAAATAGAGATAAGTATATATATTGTATACAAAATAAGGAAGAACTTTTGTTCTACGAAACATGAAAAAAAAAACAGCCGTTCCATACAAAATGTTCGTGGTTCTTGCAATAAAATAATGAAACAGCACATTATTTTTTTCAAAAGTCGTAGAACAAAAACTGTTCTTTATCTTTTATAAACATCCTCATAACGGCTCCCTGGCCGATTAAAAGGCAAGTATAGTACATAGTATTTAATTATTAGATAAATAATAATAATAAATAAATATCTGGGACATTATTGCACACACGGTCATCTGACCCCAAACTAAGCAAAGCTTGTAATATGGCTGCCAGAGACTGATATACGTACATAGATATTTTTTAAATACATACTTATATAGATAATAACACCCAGACATAGAATAAACACAAATATTCATCACATAAATGTTTGTCCTACATGGGAATCGAACCCACACCCTCAAGCACAGAACGTAGGTTCATTACCAACTGAGCCACCGGGGCAGTCAGAGCAATTAGTGAGCAATAACAATAACAAAACAAATAACAAGAAAGCAGCAAGAATAACTACGAACAGAAACGCCAGAGGACGGGCAGCAGCGTCCTCTTAGTGAATGGTGAACGTTTGGCGATCTCCAAGCCGCCTGCCAAGTGTGGGGATTAGTGCAAATAGGTGGGGCTTCATCCAGACTGGACGTCTAAGAGCTGAAAAAAAAAAGCAACAATGCAATAGCTTTTTTGAAAAATTATGAAGAAACAAACAGCTAAAAACGCATTTTACAACTTGAACAATGATAAATTAATAAAACCATTTACGGTTACATGAAAATTACTTAAGAATAAGAATAAGAATAATCGTTTATTGACCAAGGCTTAAAGGCTATACAATTTTGTTTGCACAGTAGAAAATAGACATATAATTTATTAAGTAGACGCTAAACAACAAATTTTGTTTGCCTAAGAACTAGCTGGCACCCGTACTAGTAATACTATAAGTACTATGGCTAATACTACATGAATATGAACTAAAAACGAGTAGATACATATTACTTTGCCGCAAATTGCGATAATATTAAACATATTACGTACAAAATGTGCTATAAGGAAAAAAACATGCTTCAAGCACGAGAATTGTAAACAACTCACAGCGCTGGTTTAGGGACGAGGTAACTAATCACGCTTATGATTGGGAGCTTCAAAATTCGCTTATGCAATAGCTCGAAAAGCCGGTCAGTCATAGGCGACCCAATTGGCAAGCTTATACTGTTTTTTTTTTTCCTGCACATAGGCCTGGCCCGCGAGCTAAGCCCCTAACATAATCAGGGATTTCCAACTTTACACTTTTTTCTTCTAATATTTTTTTGGTAATCTAATCTTAATATTAAGCTTATCCTATGTTACGCGTAATATTTTCGTGAGGGATTATATTAATCTACTTCTTTTGTTAATTTATTTTTACTGTTTGTTTATTTAGTTTGGTTCTGGAATTTTACATACAAATTATAAGTGTATTCAAACACATTATTGTTTACTGTCTACACAGATGATACCGCGGTATCAGCCTTTCCTTTACAACAGTGTCAGATTTTTAAGTGTACCAAAAGCCTAAGGCCAGGTTGCACCATCTAGGTTATCTTTAAACTACAGTCGTATCTGCAGTTAAAGCCTCCGTTAAGTAGAAAAATGTGTTGCACTGTTTTAACCATGGTTAAAATGACGGATAACATGCTGGCTAAGCTTCACGGTTAAGGTTAAAGTTATAGTTAATTTAACTATAACAATAATTTAAACTGGGATTATTATAATTAAATTGTCAATTTTAATGATGGACTAGACTTACTTATCTAAGACTATTATTATCTTAGGTATTATTATTATTATTGACATTTATTTCGACCCTACAAATGTTTGTAGTGCTGATAATTTTGTTGTGCTACTGTGACGTTTTGTTTATTTTAACCTTATACGTAGTAATGAATATCCATAAGTGTATTCTTAATACCTAATTGGAACTAAAGATGAATTGAACTTAATGGTGCAACCCAGCCTTAGAGTGGTACATTACCCGTGCAGCTGGTCGTTGCGGAGTCTGTCACATTACAACCGGTTTTATGTCTGGGATCCAGCGAACCTTGCCTTAATGCCGTATCTCCTCGAAACTTACACAAATTGAAACTTGGATCCAACTCCAGATAATTGGAACGGTCTGCGGACTCGCAATTCGGGTTTTAAAATTACTGAGGATTCGACGAGGGCTTATATTGTTTCCTATAATATATTTGCTTACATAGTTACAATGTTTCTTTCAAGCGTCTTTTTTTTTATGTTACTCGGTGACGAGACGAGCAAGTTGCTCACCTGATGCTAAGCGTCACGACTGCCCATAACAGTTCAGTGCCACCCAGAATTTTGAACTTCAGTAGTTGAGTAGTTGATACTATGCATGGCAATGCACTGCGCTCGTCCCCCTGAGATGCTAGATGCTAAATCTCTGTATACCCAGTAATTAAGCTGGATACATTGCCCTTCAATCCGGAACACAGTTATGCTTGCACACTACTGCTTGGCGGTTGAATAACTGGCAAAGGTGTGGTATTTCCCCAGATGGACTCTGCAAGAGAGCCCTACTACTACAAAATCTCTTCGTCTTTATTATATAGTCAAGTATAGCTTGGTTTGCAAGGTTTGCTTAAAAATGTATGTTCATAATAAGTTTTACGTTTTTTTTTCATCTTCTCGTACCATTTCTACAAGGAAAGTATAATCATGTGAAAAATAAGACTAACCTTTACAAGTACTTTTTGATTAAAACTCTGCAGTAAAGTACAAGAAATTCAAGTAAAAAGAAAAGGAAACATAAATGAAAATTTACTTAAACTGCTTAAAGCTCTTCACATCCCCGTGCCGGTTTCCTTGGCTTTTAAATCCGGATATCCGGTTTCATCTGAGGCTCGGTCTTTATTTGTCTTAGGCATGAATTTCACTGTAATGAAATAAAGAAATGAAAAAGTGGCCCCGCTCTGTCCTTTGAATAATAAATTAATTGTACCATAAATTTCACAGACTTAGATACTGCAACTACCTTACAGTTTGTTTGACCAAAATCATTTAAAAAAACCAATATTCAGGTTTTCAAATAAGAGCCTCATTAAGTATTCAAAACGCTTTAACATATTCTTATTTCCTTACAATCTCAACCTCATTTCAAATTAAGTTCATAAATATTCATAAAGTTTCATCAGGACCGCGTCTAAAAGATCTAAACGTAACAAAAGCGATCTAAATACGCAAAAGATACGGGAGATAAATTCAGCGCAAAACAGACATCTCATATTTTGTTTTAATAAAACGGGAATACTCAGTCACTCACACTACTCACTCACACGAAGTCGCACGCTTGTCACGCTTAGCATTCCTTGATAAAGGTCACCGAATGTGATCGAAACTATAGAAGCAATAACCGACTCAATTTAACGTGAATATTCCCGTTTTATTCGAATAAAATGTGTCGAAACCACGGCACTTCTAATAATTTAGAAATATTTTGTGAATAGAATAATAATTTTATATACATAATCACGTAATGTCAACGTCAAGGTAATGTCGTTCGTTAACGTCATATATTATCCAACTTAAAATTAAATACAATATGTACAAATTAAACTCAAATAAAATCCCTTAATTGTTATCCTTACAATATGACTTTTGATTGAATACCAACGGCCATCGCTTTCACCAGAAACGATCTGAATCGAGAGTATTACCCTTTTTAGGGTTCCGTAGTACTACAAGGAACCCTTATAAGTTCGTCATGTCCATCTGTCTGTCTGTCTATAAATCTCAGAAACTTATCATCTTCCAAGTTGATAGATCTTAGTAAAAACTTTCTTTTAACATTATTTTAGGCAACTTAATGTGATAGTATTTTTTTCAGATAAGCGGAAAAAACTGTGGAGTACTTCAAATATTAAATACTATGTGTCTACGGAACCCTAATAAGTATCGCCCGACATTCTCTTGACAATTTTTTTTTTATCTTTAATTCGCCGCGCTAAATCGAACGCCAAAGTTTTGGCTTCTCTGACTCAGATAATTATTGAAAAAACCTGAAAATTATAGCATATCAAATAGTTACGAGAAAAAGTAGTGGTGTACACATAATTATCAAACTTAATCACTTAAGTTAACCTGAAAAATAGTCAACATCTTCACAGATGTTGACTATTTTTCAGGTTGATCTATTAAGAATTATTCAAATGTGTCTGCTGAATAGAATGATGGCACAAACACACAAATAGTACAAACATTCCCTGAACAACCAGAAGCTTAAAAAGACCAACACTCGCACTTACCAAACACGTAAATTTTGCTTGTATTATTAATATTACCATTTATTTTTGCTAGTGGCGACTCAATATTTCATTTTAGCCCTTCACGGTATGTAATTTTATTACGGGGATCGATTTTACGACATTCGATACTTTTACGGGTGTTAAACCTTAAACGTAAAAAGGGTTACAGTACGGTCCACGTTTCTTGCCCTCCTTTGTTCTTGTACTGAATTTAAAGGAGCACTTTCTCGTTTTGAATAGATTTTATATGTCTTACAGAGGTTCACGTACAATGAAAATTTATAGGTGTTGAAGTGGAGCTGGTTTATGTCTGATACATTTCTATTTGGGAAACTTTCAGGGTAATTGGAGATAAAATCTGGACCAATTTGAGTGTTCGAGTTATTCCGTCTGGATGTATAGAAAGTTTGCACGGCTTTTTACTTTAAATGTTATGGTCCTAGAATTAATAAAAAGTGTTAAATAACTTTCTTTCAATATCTCGTACTATTTCTGTTTATTTATTAACTAGTAATCTGCAAATAGTAATTATACATTATTATAAGACAAATGTCAAAATAAAAATATTTTCATTATCATCAGACAGAAGATGTCCACTAATTAACAAAAGCCTTACCCGAGGAAAGGGTTTCCCCTCGCTTGGCGGCTTGGTGATCATAGAACGGTCACCGCATATTAAGAGAACTCTGCTGCCCTTCCTCCGGTGGTAAAAATAATTTACAACACAACAATAATAAAAAACAACACACATAATGTAATATAATATATATATTTCGGTCTGGATCCGAATACACGCATCTTCACATAGCTACGATTACTATTTTGGGCATATAGCTTTGATGAAATAAAAAAGTTTAAGAGCCCAAAAACAACCCTAGATAATTTAGTTTTTTAGCAAGTAAGCCACTCTCGACTAGTCTAGATTGAAGAAAATTCTAGAAATATGTCGTCTACTGACCCAGAACCGCTTCGATCGACAATGACGACTCGTAGCTTCAATTTCAATCAAGCCTGCGGCTAACCTAGTTACGTCCTAGAACTCTTTGGATTGTTAGACTTGTGATTGGCATTCAGTCCAATTCAATTGAATTTCAGCGTATTTTGAATTACATGTTGGAAATCATCTCAATCTTAATTTTCAAGGTTCCGTACCACATACAGAAAAAGGCACCCTTATAGGATCACTTCGTTGTCCGTCTGTCTGTCTGCCTGGTTATCATCATCCTTTTTATCAGGAATGTGGGAGGTATCAAGTTGAAATAAGTAGCAAATCTACGGTCCCTTGGACCTGTAAAAATATCAAGTTTTTTTTGTTTTGCTTTTACAATCTTACATTTGTATTTGGACAATTGACCGTTACGTTAAACAGTGTATCTTAGAACATTTTTTTCAACTACAAAATTAATGTCCTTCAATCCGACTCATCTTTTCATTGGACCAATGATCGGTGATTTCAAAGTTAATTAATTTCACGTAAAATAAAAGTTGTACGGAATCAGTCAACCTCGCACTTGGCCGGTTTTTTATATTACTTTCGTTTTGTCTTAGCCGGGACTTAAGCAAAAAGCTTCTGTCTTAGTAAATAGGTGAGGAACCTTCAATGTTCAGACATCAATGTTCATGTTATTATAACCGGGCAAAATGCCTTTATTAACTTTAGTAAAACTACTTGAACTTGCGGTGGAATTACCCAGATACCATTGCAGGTCTAAATATAATCCAAATATTCGTACTGTCAAAAATAACCAATATGTAGTGTCTTTCCGCTGTAACGTCGCGTCCAGTACAATAGGAATAATGAACAATTGTTTGTTTTTTACCTAATATGTATTTAAATTTTATAAAAATTTTAGAAAAGAAGTATATTACAAATTATTTATTCCAAATGTTTAAACAATTTTTGAAAAAAGAATATAACAATTTTGAAATTATTATCTTAAATTAAGACATAGAGCAACACTGGCGTCCGGCTGGGCTGTACCGTGCTGCGCTACGTCTGAAAGCAGAAAAATATATATAATTAAAATTTTGAAAAAGAGAAGTATTAAATTTTAAGAAAGAGAGCAGCACGCCTCTGGCTGGGGCGTACCAGAATATTCGTACCAGTTCGCAGCGTACCCAGCATGCTGGCGGCATTACCACTAGTAGTTCGCGGCGAACTGAGACATCGCGACCCCTATATCTTCATAACCCCTGGACCGATTCAGCTCATATTTGAACCTAAAAATTTTATTGAAATGAACTACTTGCCCACAAAATTTTATGAAGATCGGATCAACGGTTCGCAAGTTATCATCGGAAAAATTTACACACAAACATACAAACATACAAATGCCGATTTGTCCCAGTAAACTCTGAGGCCTTCGCTTCGCTCGGTCAAGTACAATCTAAATGAATTACTTGGAATGTAAGTTGTAACACAAGGATGCTGCTTACTTTTGTTTAACTAGCTTTCAACTTATTTTTAATAAAACCTCACTAGCCTAGCCTATTTGTACTTCTAACATCACGTAGTAGTCAATTTAACTTTTGTCAATTAGCTATTGTTATTTGAAATCGCTATGTGTAATGCCCCTAATGATAATGACCTTTGTTTGTATAACAGCAATCTTAATCAGAAGCGAAATCACTGTTCAGTGTTCAATGTTTAGTAATATTATCGGATATACCGTATATAGGTGCCTTAAAATAAACTAGTAGTTCGCGCCAAACTGAGACCTCGCGACCCCTATATCTTCATAACCCCTGGACCGATTCAGCTCATATTCGAACTTAAAAATTGTATTGAAATGATTACTTGGCTACAAAATTTTATGAAGATCGGTTTAACGGTTCGCAAGTTATCATCGGACAAATATACACACAAATATACATACAAATGCCGATTTGTCCCAGTAAACTCTGAGACCTTCGCTTCGCTCGGTCAATTACAAACACATTTCATTGACCGAAAAAGAATAATAGCGAATAGCGATTATTTATTTAATACTTTATTGCACGCACATACAACGTATTTGGTACAACAGGAGGACTTAATGCTAAAGCATTTTCTACCAGTCATCCCCGTGGTTGAAGAGAGGGAGATGTAGGCGTGCATCAAAAATCACGATTAATGATATTATGATTATTATTGATATTATGGTATTTATATGCATACTAGCTGTTACCCGTGACTTCGTTCGCGTGGACCAATAAAAAAAGTTGCCTACTGTCTCCGACCCTTAAGCTATATCTATGCAAAAACTTAGCTCGATCCGTTCTGCCGTTTAGCCGAGATACCGCTACAAACACCCAGACAGATGGACAGAGAGACAGAGTTACATTAGCATTTATAATATTAGTTAGGTAGGTGTGTTTGTAGGCGTGTGTGTAAGGGGCACTTACACACAAACCTACAAACACACACTCATATACTCACATATTACACACAAATACACACGACTATACACTAACACACTCTCACGCAACAAACAAACACTCGCGCGTTAACACCCATACACATTACACACAAACACACGTCTTTTGCACACGTACATAACACACCCACCCACACACATACACACAACCTCTACACACAACCCCTACACACAACCCCCACACACAAATACACACACTCCACAACCTTTTTTAAAATGTTTGACAGGCTCGACGGTCGATTAACTACACCTCCCGATCTTAAGTGACAGTGTGCTCGAAGATGGTAAACACCGAGCCTAGAATATGAACTGGGTCTCTTGAGAGTAGTAACTAGCCAGCCGAGTACTAGAAAAAAACCTACTACCATTCTGTGGTTTGTTTCCTTCACCCGTTAGTTGAAGCTCATTCTTGGAATTTAAGCCCACGCCGTGCGGCGTGTAATCCGAACGCGTTAACCACTGATCTATCATTGGTATAAGATAGGATGAATTTAATATTTGAATATACTACATATTAAGATTATTACGATAAGTACGGTTACACAATAGCGTGGCCTTGAAAAACTGTCAAATGAGGTACAAGTATGCCGTCAAGGTTTCTTAGAAAATAATCTATCATTTCTTTATCAGCCCAGTCAAAAAACTAGCGTTAAACCAGTAACATATAATGTGAGAGCAGTATTCTTCTGATTCAAAATATTTTAATATTGGCAAAACCATACAAAACTAAGATCTAATAGACGCCTCCAGGCAAGGATTCGTAAGTAAACAGGATTGTAAGACAAACATCAATACACTTTAACTTTGAACTCAACGCCGTCGGGTTTAAAGTAGAGATGCAACTGTTACATCGATATTTTTTAGATCGTTAATCAAAACATACGATTACAAAAAATATATCTATTCGGATTCCATACACAAAATAAATTATTTTGATGCCAAATTTATTCAATGTACATCAAAAACATGTTCCCAGAAAACAACGTATTATCTTAATGTTAATAATATTTTTTCCTAAAAAATAGGGTGTCACTATTTAATTATAAGTAATAAAAATAAATTTCTTTATTTCGAACAACGTTAGATATTTTTTTTTGTCGCGTTACGTAGTAAATTGATATTACACAGCACAGGATCGTGACAGGATCGAAAGAAATGGCACAGCAAGAGAGAGCCCTATACCCAGCAGTAGAATAAAGAAGGCTGTGGATGACGATGAATTGACTTTAAAATCAACTGAAAATGAAATACTAGCGGACTGATTCTAGATCAAACGTCATTTGATCCTTCGCTGCTTCCACGTCCATTTCTATGAAAGTGACAAGCCAAAGAAGTATGTAGTATCTATTGCATGAATTGAAGCTCGCCATCCGAGAAGCTTTCTATACGACGATAGTGATTAATGGCATAGCATATAAATATCGATAGAACCTCGCATCTCTAAGTTTAATATAAGTCGTGGGCAGATTGTGATACAGGTCACGTAGCGGAGCACCGTGGGGCGCAGGCCGAATTATCCGGCGCTCCTGGCACCACGCGTGACTCCGCACTACCGATATGCTATAAGCCGAGCCCATGCTGAGCCATAAAGGCTTTAGTGGTCTTATGCCCGACGGGCTTAGAAATCATAATCAATAAGTTGCAAGATTAGATCTTCAACAGTTTATGTAAGATACTTGCCTTGAAACTATATAACTGTGAAACTGTACTCTGTATTAGTAGTTCGAGCGAGACTGAGACCTCGCGATCCCTTTAAATTCACAAATCAGGATTATTTTTGTTCATATTTGAACTTAAAAATTGCATTGAAATGAACTACTTCCTGACCAAATTTCATGACGAACGGCCGTTGATCCTTTCGTCTCTAGTTATCGTCGGACAAACATACAAACAATTGCTAAGATACTCCCGTCAACTCATAGACCTTGGCTTCGCTCGGTTAATAATTTTTAGCATGACAACTTCTAGGTTTAGATTATAAAAAAAAAAAAAAAAAAAACACAAAGTATGTAATCGTACCCACTTAAAAAAAATATTAAAAATAAATCACACTAATATTATAAATGCGAAAGTTCGTGTGTAAATGTGTAAGTAGGTAAGTATGTAAGTGTGTTTGTTCCCGTTCGACTCAATAACAGTTGAATGAAATTTGGTATGGAGGTATTATAAACTGTATTAACACATAGGCTACTTTTTATCCCGGAAAAATATTTGGTTTCTGTAGAATAGCGGGTGAAACCGCGGGGCGCAGCTAGTGACTTATATTTTCTTTACGATGAACAATATTTTGAATTTAACGCTAATCCTAAATGATAAAGCTTCTATCACTGCGATCACGATAAAAAAATAGGACAAGAAATAAATCAAAATTGCCCTAAATGGTCGACTCAGACGAAGAAAACTTGTCATGCTGAACTCGCAAGCCGGAATCCGGAAAGTTTGGAATCCACTCCTGGGACAACTTAGGGCTGAAAAGTTTGCATTGTAGTGATGACATGTCAGGTCTAGTACAAGTATGAAGATGATGATGACCCGAGATCAGTACAAATCTGAGTGACGTTAAAGAATACATGGTAAGTTTATCACATTTTTCATAAGTAGTGATAGCCAAGTTTAGTTAGCCTTTTAATTTGTTTAAGAAATGCCGGAAAAACTGGAAGAAGTGAAGAATAATGGCTAAGCTTTACGTCGCAAATCTTGGATTATTTAGTTTCAAAAAAAAGTTTATGCAAAGACGTTTCACGTTAGGACGTCAATTTTTTTTCTTATATTTTGGCTCCACACTTCTCTCATATACTTTCCTCTTTTATTTTCATACGACCTGGACTGTCTTTAGACTTTACGGATATCTCTTTTCATCTGCGTGTACTGCGTGCCCAATGCCTTTGTGCTGTTTTCAGATTAATTCAGTTGATAACAGTAACATTACCTACAATACTTCAAAGCCTAATAACAATTTTTCCTGACATCCTTGATAACAAAACTTTGATTAATAATCTCAGGAAATGCTTCTGAATTACTAGCGATATTTTTGATCTAAAGACGCCGTGTATTTTACCGACATAAAACTGTGTATGGGAGTTCGCCATTGTATTTTAGCCTCAGGCTGATAGGTAATCTAACATCCACTTCATTTATTTTGGTCTCTATTAAAGCAAAGTCATTGTGTTCATTGTGTTCATGTGTCTGTGTGTGTTTTTTATGCAGTACTTTACTTAAAATCTAAAATTATGTGAAACTGTTTTATGGTAAACGCATGACAGTGGTGTATAACTGTATATTGCAAAATTTCTATTAAAATTTGCTTGTTGTCAGCAGCTGTGCATGATATGTAGGTCAATGTAGGGCTGCCATAGAATATATTTTGTTCTTTCTACCTACCTACCTATTTAACAATTGCTGCTAATATTTGTTTTGAAATGGATAGAGAATCGTTGTTTTTTTACCAATAATAAAAGTAGCAATGCTAGTAACACACAAAGTTTTGCACAAAATAAATAAACGTGATAATTATACTTCGATAAACTGAAGCTTGGGTACAACACTATATTTTTTTTTTTAGTTTTTGAAGAGTTTGCTGCCTTGCGTTTTTTCACATTATTATTGTAAGTTACCAAAATGAAGGGGCAACAGGAAATGAAAAGTGTAAATTCTAAATGAAAACACCCGGCCGCTTTGTGCAAAGCCCAGGTTTCGAGCCAAATGAAAAAGCTGAGAGATGCGCAAAATATTTGGCACATTTCCCCTATGTAAGTAACAGACGCGCAGGCCGCGTGTGGAGGTCTCTAGAACCTCTAGGGAGAATGCGAATCACGTCCTTGGGTACGAGAATGCCTTCGGACGGTCTCACAAATTATCCCGAGCAGTGTGCAGCGAGAGAAATTCGACGCGTCTGAGGAATTGTCTTGTCTGTCTGTGTAGGTAGTATAGAGAAAGTATAAGACATGGGTTGAAAAACTATAAAACTCGACTAAGTCCTTATGTCACGACGCATTTTGGTTGCAAAGTTATTTTTAACAATATGTTTGTTAAAAAACAGCTAACAATATATTTTTTTTTGAAATGTGCTAATTTAAGTATATTTTAAGCTCTTTCATTTGGTACCTTGTTAGGTTAGCATTATTTTTTTCCTTTTTCTTTGTCCTTTATAGAGCGCCATATTCAAGGACCAGTGGACAAACAAGAAGCTTCGAACGATACCTCATTTGTCAAATTGTGATAGGTAGTTTAAAAGTTATGAGGGAACAGATGAACATACATATATGCCGCTCAGAGTCATAACCATGATTATTTTTGCATCGCGTAGTCAAGTAAAAAGTTTGTACTTATGTTACTTATTTACTTGAATTAGTAAATAGTCATACAATGTCAATAAAAGGAAGACTTTTATGCTTCTTTTAATAATGCAATAAAAAATATATAGCTCTTATTTCTTTTTCACACATGGTGTGCCTTGATAAAACGTCTATCTACCCTTTTATCATAACCTTTTATGACGTTTCATAAAACAGACCGGACTTTTCATATGTCTAGTTTTAGAGAGCATCACCATAACGCGAGTTCATTTGGCGTGATATTCTGCTGCGTGTCGTAAAGGATTCTTTACGCGTGCCTGAGGAATACCTTTTTACTGAATAGACTACCGTACACCGTTCTTCTACAACACCATCAGATGCACATAAAAAAGAGACACCGTCTTATCGTAGAAAAATCGTTTAAACGCATTTCCGATCAACCTTCTTAGTAAGAACAGCAGAGGTTTGGAACTCATTACCTGCGTTTGTCTTCCTAAACAGATACTGTCCGAGGCTGTACAAGTGTATATGTAACTACTAGGCAAGCGTGATACATCTTCGACCACATCATCGCTTTCCATCAGATGAGATTGTGGTCAGACGCATGTCTAGTTTGGTATTAAAAAAAATGCTCGTCAGAACTATAAAACGAGACTAGACTTTTTATCTTGGTAAGTTGTAACGATTCGTATAATATGTGATTGCGGTTCCAATATAAATTTATCCTCGAGTCGACGAATTTCAAACCAAATACGAGTAGAACTGTAGTATCTTCTAGTAGTCTGTGACTTCTAGTATTCTATTTTGTTCTGTTCTGTCCCTTGAGGGCGGCTTCAGGGGGCTTGCCATATTATTCATCCTTAGCAGGCGGCTTGGTAACCGCAGAACGTTCACCGTTTACGAAGAGGACGTTGCTGTCCGGTAAGCTAATTCTATAGTAAGAATAGTATAATGTAGCACTTTGGGGTTCTGCTATCCAACATGGAATACAAACCAAACAACGTAAAAAAAACATTTAAACTGACTCTACAATTACGCAGCGCCTGAAAACAAATGTTTAAGCATTGTTTACGCTATGTAATTACTTTTTAACATGTAATTTCAGACCGTAATGCTAAGCGCAGCCACACCGAAACCGCGACAGTGATTGAAGTTGGTAGGAAAAGGAATAGCCCATTTAGGCTAACAACGCATTTTGGGATATAATTATATTTCATTACATTCAGACTGTATAAGAATACTTCCAGTTAATAGTCTTACAGCAAGTCGCTGACGTAAGTTATTACGTGAAACGGTGGCGATTAAGTTTCTAGTGAAGTAAGTAGGACTGCTTTGACATAGTATGCGCTCTCTCACTCGCAAGATTTCGAAAATCGCGAAATTTTCGGAATTGGAGATGTGAGCAAGAGAGAAGAAAAGTTATATTTTTTCTACTTAGTACGTTAGATTTTGCCAGTGTCAAGTATTGTAATATTTCAAGTGTAGTAGTCAAACATTTGACAACTAAAACAAGTCGCAGACATAGTCTAAGTCAAGCAAAGTTAATCGCATTTTCTGGTTTTAAATTGTCACTCAATATTGCCATAGCCAAATCACAGTGCGTTTATTCTACAAGCAAAGTGACTGCTCAAATGAGGTGACTTACCTTATCACTTTACTTGTGCCATCTTAACCGTGTACAACCGAAAGATAAAAATGTTTTCTCCTTATTTTTTCTCGTTGGTTCGCTGTTGTTGGTTTTCGGTTGTGTTATATATTCTTGCAGAATAGACCGGCTGTATTTTAAAAAAAAAAACTAGACAATCGCAACAGCTTGTCTACTGGCCGCACTGACATGGCGTCGCCATACCGCGGTTCGCATTATCCGGCTCGGCTGCTGCTAGTAATTATCGACGTCAGTAAAACTAAATGACCTCTGATTTAATTCAGCCGCAGGCAGTTTAACGTTGGGTAGTTTAATAAAAAACAAGCAACTCGATCCATAACACCAGCTCGGGTTAATTGCCAGCTTGGTGGACGTTATTGTCGAAACATTTGGGGGAAGAAACTAGTTTATGTTAAAGTCGATTTATTTTTTGTTGTTGACTATATCGGAGTGATTTTACTGAGACTACCGTAGTCGAAAATAGGGATGGAAATAGACCAAAATAAACCAACAAAAAAAAACAAAGCGTTGTTTTTTTTTCAGATCACGATTTACGTCAAATTTTTGCGAGCTACATTACTTATGTTTATCTTAATGGCTGTACTTAATATGCTTTATTTGAACTATAGTTATTTGATACTTCGAATACAAACTGTATTTTATTCATAAAAAAATGACACAGTCTTTAAATTGTTAGGTTACTAAACATATTAAATCGTTTTGCTGACTTTTAAAAAAAAAAAAGAGAATACGAAATATTGTCGATGGAACGGTTGACGTGGAATTAAGAAGGGAATTCGGTTGAGGCAGAGGGTAGCGAACGGTCGTGCAGGAGAGTGGAGATCGACACTAGATTATAGACGTTTGGTCTGGTGCTGTGACCCTATAAGAAGACTCGATATCTGGAATCGGCGTTTGTAATGTGAGTACATAATATCGTGTCTGTTAAATAAAGAGTTCTGCTTCTGAAATATATGTTTTATTATATTTCAGAAGTGGGATTTGCCCACTTTAATGCCCATTTGTGCTAATTATACGAAAGATATTTGCGTTAACAGCAGCCCTAAGTGCACGCAATATTTTAAAATTCATGCTTCATAAAAATATGTGACACGTTAGAAGTTAGCTGTTTTATTTGATGTAGGTAGTTTTGAAACTACAAAGTCGCTAAAATCAGTAATAAGTGTTTCAAATGTTGTCTCGGAGGGGTGTGAGGTGTTCTATTCTATGTGAGAGCAAACTGCAGCAATTTTTGAGCTAGGGGCACCGATTCCGAAATATGAATATTTAGGGCTAATGTGTAAATAAAACGTGTTTCAAATCATATTTTTCTTGCTTCGAGATACGGGGTCATGCCGCATGGCGATGGGTCTTCGACGCCGCACCGACGAATCTTGGGGCCGGTACGAAGATCGAGAAGCCGTGTCCGCCAGGAGACGGGTGCTCACCGCAGCCGTAGCCGACTGCTTAGTGACAGTTGCGAGCCGAGTGAAACCACAAGAGAGCTGGAACATGAAATCGATCGCGAACGTGCTCGGGCGCGAATGCTGGAAGACGAAATTCTCAGAGGTCGCAGCCGAACGCGATGTAATATCAGCGAGTCACGCAGTGGAGATGCGTGCCGTGAACGCGGTGCCGCTGTTGATCGCCAAGAGCGCAGTGCTGCTGTTGAGCGCCGTCAACGCGAGGGCCGTGTTCTTCGGAGTCGCAGTCGGAGTAAAGGGCGGACGTCGAGCAGAGCACGTGACGGTGACGTCATGCAAACACAGCGCAGCGATAGGTCAGATAATCCTGTATTTACTTCCGGGGATATAGCAAATTTATTTAATTCAATTAATCGATTCAAGTCCCAGTCCGCACCAGTGGCGAACTCGTTACCAAGTAGCAACATGAACCATAAAAACAATATTCCCGAATTTGACCCATCAAAAAAAACACGCAACGGATCGACATCTGGCTTAAGAAGGTAAACGAGTGCGCTACGGTTTACGGTTGGGACGAGAAGGTCACCATACATTTTGCTATGCAAAAGCTACAAGGACTGGCCAAAACTTGGTTCGAAAGTTTAAATACGATATTGTTTACGTGGGCCGAGTGGCAGCAAAAACTGCTCAATGCGTTTCCTTATGAACAGAATTTTGGCCAGTCCTTGGAGGATATGCTGAAAAGGAAAAGCCGGGCCAATGAACCTCTCGAAGTATATTATTACGAGAAATTAGTTTTAATAAATCAATGCGAAATCGAAAGCAAAAAGGCCGTTGACTGCATAATACACGGCCTGACTGAGAGAACTCTTAGATCTGGCGCTAATGCTCTACGTTGTACTCAACCCGACCAATTGCTACAATTTTTGTTGTGTAATAAGGATAATACCCAACCTTTTGAGAGAGGGCAGCCTATGTTCAGACCGCAACCTGGCGACAACAGCTTACCGAGTAAACTGAACAAACCTACGATAGGTGGCGCTAGTGATAGTCAGTTAACATGTTATAAACAAAAAGGGCATCCTTACTCTAAATGCCCTCAAACAGTGATCCATTGCACGAAATGTCGTAGGCTTGGTCATAGATCGGAAAACTGTTTAGTCAAGTTAGATAACGTCCATAATATGACCAAAGATGTGCTTAAGACAATGCGAATAGCATCTTTGGGCACTAACGCAAAATTTATCAAAGAAGGCAGAGTTAACGGACAACCAATGAAATCATTCGTCAATTTCGGTAGTGAAGTATCTTTGATTTCTCGCGCCAAGGCGTTCTCGTTAGGATTGAATAGCGACAATATTCCTATAGCTAATATGAGAGGTTTTGGAAACGATGTAGTTTACTCTCTCGGTGGTGTCGCCACGGATCTAAAAATTTACGGTGTCAATGCTAAGGTACCTTTTCAGGTAGTTGAAGATAGTTTACTTGACTTCCCGCTATTGTTAGGACAAACATTTACCGAACAACCACTCATCATGGTATATAAAAATGCTGAAGAATTAAAATTCTACGATATTAGCAGCGAGTTACCCGTGATGGATGATGAGCTGGTTGATAATTGTTCGGTGAGTGTGACAGTAGGTGCGGACGCTGTCATTAGCGGGCCTGCTACCGTCAGGTGTCATGTTACTTCTGGCAGGAATAGGCGAATACTATTGAGTGGTAAGCTTGTAGGAAAACCGTTTCAACAATTCATGGTGAGTGGGGGCATTTATCATGTCAAAGATGGCTTAGTTTATGTGGATATCACACCTGTGTCAGAACAATGTGTTCTTCAGATAGGTATGGGTGTTGGCCGAGGTACAGAAGTACACATAGTTAACCGTATCGAAGCGGCAAATACTAGCGAGACATAGAACGGGGCCACCTATATGAGACCAAGATTATCGTATCTGAATCAATAAACACACCGAAATCGGTCATCTAAACAGAACACACCGAAACCAGCTGATAGATTTAATTGATTGATTTAAACACTGGTTTGCGTCGACATTGAAGGAACTAATACTAGCAAATTAAATGATAAATATAAGGCGAAGGTGAGTTAGTTAAGATTATTAGAACGTCTTTCAGCAACGACGGTCAAAACAAGAAACTACTCCTAGCGTATGCAGGTCCATATAGGGTGGCTGAGGTTCTGGGTCGTGATAGGTATCGTTTGGTAGCAGTTCCAGGGCTGAGTACAACTAAAACAAGCGTAAAACTACTGCCGCCTCAGATCGGATGTTGCCTTGGATAAATGTGGCGGCTTTTAATGTAAATGATGATGACAGTGAAAAAGCGGAAAGCATTGATGATGCGGAGGTGACGGTTGTGATGATGAATAATATATATTATAATTAAATAAAATCAACATATTAAGTGAAACTGTATTCTAATATTATGTGTGTTATTATTATTTATTTCAATACATTGAAATAAATAATAATAATAAATTAAATGAATGTATTGTATTGTTGAGTAAATGTAAATGAATAACTATATAACGAATATATATATATATAATTTATCTGTGTCAAAAGGCGTTGTTTGGTAGGCAAATCGCGGATAATTTATGCTCCAATACAGAATTGAGTTTTGTAAAAAGGAAAGGTTCACAATAAATATGTAATATTGAATAATAAGTAGTAGTAATGTACAGTGTACGTGAGAATGAAGGGTTCACATACACCGATGGATATAAGCGATGGCGTTCGTGAGAAGGAAGGGATCACGGACGCCAATATGGTGTTTGTGAGAAGCAAGGGTTCACAAACACCATTAGAGTAAGTAGTAATATGCGGTATATGTGAGAAGGAAGGGTTCACATACACCGATGGATATAAGCGATGGCGTTCGTGAGAAGGAAGGGTTCACGGACGCCAATATGGTGTTTGTGAGAAGGAAGGGTTCACAAACACCATTAGAGTAAGTATTAGTATGCGGTATATGTGAGAAGGAAGGGTTCACATACACCGATGGATATAAGCGATGGTGTTCGTGAGAAGGAAGGGTTCACGGACGCCAATATGGTGTTTGTGAGAAGGAAGGGTTCATAAACACCATTAGAGTAAGTAGTAATTAATATGCGGTATATGTGAGAAGGAAGGGTTCACATAAAGCGATGGCGTTCGTGAGAAGGAAGGGTTCACGGACGCCAATATGGTGTTTGTGAGAAGGAAGGGTTCACAAACACCATTAGATTTAAATACATAGATATAACTTACCATGTCCTTAGTTGGCGTAGTAGACTTGTACGGTGCCGATAAGAAGTAAGCGGCTCACTGATTGATGTAAATCACCTTTGCAATATGGCAATGAACATTAAATTAATTATTTAATTTTTACTTACTAATATCCTGTATTGTATTACTGTACTTTAGTACTATACTAAATAATAATGTTTCCGACGAATTTAATGTCAATAATTACTGTATCTAGTTTCGATGCCTGCTACGACCGAGTGTTAGGTTAAGCGCGAGGGTCCTGATCGCGTGCATGAGGACATGCACGAGGTCAGGATGGTCAAGTGTTAGGTTACTAAACATATTAAATCGTTTTGCTGACTTTTTAAAAAAAAAAAGAGAATACGAAATATTGTCGATGGAACGGTTGACGTGGAATTAAGAAGGGAATTCGGTTGAGGCAGAGGGTAGCGAACGGTCGTGCAGGAGAGTGGAGATCGACACTAGATTATAGACGTTTGGTCTGGTGCTGTGACCCTATAAGAAGACTCGATATCTGGAATCGGCGTTTGTAATGTGAGTACATAATATCGTGTCTGTTAAATAAAGAGTTCTGCTTCTGAAATATATGTTTTATTATATTATTAATCAACTTGGATGACAAAAGAAATACTTTTTAGAATCACACTTACACTTAGCATAGATAAACACTACACTGTTTTGTATGATATTGTTATGAATAATAACAATTATCTGGAGACTTCCTGAACCTTTCATCAAAATCGGTCCAGCCATTTGGCGTCTTTAGAAAACATTCATACATACGTATGTATTTATATACATACATTTGGCAGATTGTCGTTCAGTGTAGTACTTCAAGAGGGCGCCTTTGTACAGCAGTGGATGTCTGATAATGATAATACATATTATCATAAATAAGAGAATTTCAAATTTTACCGTCTGCATTCTTTTATAGCTGCTCTACAAACCCAAGAAACATCCATTTAATCTTCATACCGCAGTTTAGCAATTCAAATATAAATAAGGCACCAGTAAAGCCAAGTAAAGTTCACGATGCATGTAAACGGTGGAATCCAAGCCAAGTGTACGCTTTTTGGCTCACTGCAAGACTTGCATAGCTGTCGCTGTCCTTTAACGAAGAAAAAATATGGACGGAGTTTCATTGTTATATAGTTGCGCCACAGCTATCTAACTCACACATGTGAAAGTTTTTTTCAAAAACTTTATGCTACATCTGTCTTTACTAACATCAGAAATATTTGAATCAATTTTCGTTGCGATATATTTTATTTAGACGATTGAAACCGACAAATACTTGTTTTCCCCGGGATTCTTTTTCCGTGATAAAATTATATCAAATTTTAAACAAACTTTATCTTATAATTTGAAAAGATAAAGTTTGTTTAAAATTGAATGTAATTTTTTCATAAATATACACAAATGGAAATTGGCCGAAATGTATCTTCAATAATGTGAAAATGCGTAAGTCAGGTAAGTTTTACGCATTTAGGCAACCTCCTAAGTTTGGTGCAATGCATTTTTCATTGTTAGGTACATCCTAGAGTTAAGTATGAACTTAGGAGCTGACAGTTTAGTGCAGACGGGCATAAGGGCCTTAAATTTAATATAGACTGACGCATTAAAATGGTCCCAGTATAAGTGACACGTTTTGCAGACGATTGCTTTACTAAGTTGTAAGTATGTACTTATTATTTGCCTCAATGAATAAGTACTTGGAGTGGCGTCCACCGTTTTTTCTTCTTCTGTGACTTCGTTGCAGCTTTCCCAGTTCAAGTGAACTACTGTCAGTTACTGGAAAGGGTAAACACGCCTTAGGAAATGGTACTGAAGAACTTACTTTGTAACTGAAAGTGGAAACATAACCAAATAGAAATTGTACAACAATGTCGCTGGACGAGACACTTTGTTACTTTTTAATGATAAAAAAGCTAAAAATTTAGCGTTCTTAAAATTCTAGTATTGTAGGTAAGTTTGGCTTTTATTCACCTCTTAAAAATAGTAATTCCCGTCTGCACTAAAGTCAACAAAGATATAACTTAATTAAGGATCACCTAAACTAAGTCGGACTTAGGCATCAACTTATACACCAACGTTACGTGACCTCTACAACTGACGTTTGAATGAAATGAATGAAAGAATGATACATTTATATGGTACCTAGGACCGTATGGTCTATCTATGGTAGACAGTTTGTTTGACACTGACATTTGTTAGCGATTACTTAGCCTTATGACATGAAAAATCGGTGTCTTAAAGTTAGGACATGTCTTACGCATTTAGACAACCTCCTAAGTTTGGTGCAACACATTTTCCACTGTTAGGTACGTCCTAGAGAGATAAGTAAGAACTTAGGAGCCGTCACACCTTAGTGCAGACGGACATAAGGCAACCGCAGACCACGACCCTCTAAAGTCAGTTAACTTTTTTCTCTTTTCCTCTTTTTCTCTCCTTCTCTTTTATCTCTAACTAAAGCATAAATTGTTTTTACATAGGGCCCACGAACTAAAAATCCGCCTTGTTAAGTAAGTACGCCCGCGTATATCATGTTCACGGATATGAATGTTTTTGAATGACTAAAACCTATAAATGACAATTCACGTCGACGGTTCAGGTTTATTAACTAATCCCATTATAGAGTTGCTCAACCTATTCTGCGTCTGTATTAATACAATATCAATATCAATACATACAGTTCATCGGTTCCCAACGGATATTGGGTCTGGTATCGCGGTATGCAAATCGAATTGCGCACTGCACTCCGAGCGACAACTTTCGAGGGACGCAATTGATCGTTACCAAGCTATAAGCAGCAAGAATTGTATCGGTTTGGTTAGGGTGTCTACACATGGCCTGACCTGACATCGTTTGAAAGAGATGGCTATATATAAGTTTCTGGGGGAGCGAAAGGGAGAAGCTATAACGTTAATAGTTTGTTTCTTTTGCTCCCGTGAAATTCAAATCTAGCTGTCCCTTTCACACGGTGTCAGGTCAGCCCATATAGCGAGGCCTTTACTCTTGGTGGTGCAGCGGTCACGTTCGGACTTGCTCAAGGAGTATTACTCTATGACAAAAGGGAAATGTTATCGGTTTTCGACGACACCCCTTGATTAGTTACAGCGCGTCTGCCTTATCGCCGAGTTCGATTCCCGGCCGGGCAGTTTTTTTTATGTTTGACAAGCTTGGCGTATGAGCGCCGCTCACCCGATGGTAAACGTGATGGTAAGCCTGAAATGGCAACTGCCTCTTAAGTGAGCCTGCCGAACACACCAAGGTGCTCGGCGACGGTAAAATGTATATGTTTGAATGATTAATTTAAATATCAGTTCTGGGTGCAAGTGATAGTAAAAATGTCCAAGTATTTTTGTGTGGTCGATGGAATCACAGCAGAAGGAAACCTTATAGAGAGATGTGGCATCTTCGAACCTAATAAGCCTAATGAAGAGCTAATGATGATGATTTTAGTTTAAAGTGTTTTTTGTTTTAGTTTTGTAAGTATTTTTTGAGTCAACACACGACGAAATCAGTTTGGTAAAATGACTACATTTTGTTGAAATAAGGTTTGTGAAACTAATTCACAACTAACTGCAGGTAAGTGCTAGGTACTTGTAACTGCTTTCTATTTATTTACAAAAACTTCAGATTCTGAGTTTAAAAAAAAAACCATAATTAGTACAACATGAAAGACGCTGCCTTTTAACAACTCATTATTTAATTCATATCGTAAATTATAAGTTATTTGCAATAAATAATGTTTATGCTTGAATTTAATTTTGCATGGAATACAAATATTTTACAATACAATACAAAATTAAGATTTTAAAAATAAAAACTCAAATAAAAATTCAGACACTATTTCAGCTGAGTGCTGTATTCACTTCCAACAAAGCATAGTAAACCGCCATTGCCAATGCGGGTATTTGAAAACATTCTCCGCTATATCTGTAGCGGCAACAAACTCGTATGTTTGAATTACCGTGACAGAACCGAGTGGATCGCGCGAACTATATTTTGTATCGACAATGTACTCCGCATCCCATAAATACTAGGATCAAGATAAATAGAAGATAAATAGCAATAACAACGAGATTTGTGACAAAACTGACATTAGTATCCAACTGTCTCGACTTAAGAATAGATAGAGTAATAAAATAATTTAGAACGAGCCTTTGAGCCTTGGAGCCGGGCCAAGCACCGCGGGATGCAGTACGAACTTTCAAAAAGCTTACTCTAACTTTACCATTATTATAAAACGTAAAAGGCGACGCAAATAGCATAGAAGTTGAACATAGTGGATTTTTAGACGCCACACGGTACGATGTCGCGTCTGCCCGGTGTGAGCTCGCAAATTTTTATTGCGGCATTCGTACTGAAAACATTATCGATAATGCGCATAACAATTGAGTTAGCAGTAAACATTACGTGGGAGTTATGTGAGTTGGCACGTGCTGAGTACTTTAGCTGTGTTCCACATATGTCCGACACTCGCTAATGTCCAAGTTTTTGTAGTTCCTGTGAATTTTCGGCAACTGTACTTATGTTTTATCTACATAATGTATCATTACATCAAAAATATTTTAGAGAAGTTTTTGTTTTGCGGTGTTTTAATTTGACGGAACAGATAAATTGTTACACAAGGGATGTAAGTAACCTTGTATACACGAGATATTTTGGCGCTCGACGAGCAAAGCGAGATGGACGCTAATAGTTTGAGGGTGGTAAAGATCACCTAACTAGCGTGTGTAAATAATCTACTTTTAAAAAGTGTATGTGTTTGTGTGTAAAATGTGTGACTGTGTGTAATGTAGTATAATGTAGATACAGATTTTTTCTACCCAAAATATATGATCCTCACCTATTTAAAAATCTTGAATAAAGTGAAAATGCGCGAGGCAGCTCTGGATGCCACTAAAGGCCCTGAAATTAGAGACATAGATGTAGGGATCAGAGCGGCGCAGATGTGAGCGGCTCATGCATCATTCAGCTGTAACCTGCAACCAATCGCTCTTACATTCGGGTTGTAGCTCGCTTACGTGATAAATCGGCGCACTCGAGAAAACTTGTAGTATCATCATGGAAGCGCGGGCGTGCTCTACATTGCCGGCTTTTATCAGATTTCTCCAGCTGCTATACGACTCATGTATTTTACATGAGCATGCGCCACTGGTATATGTAATTGCTGCTGAATTTTTGCATCGCTACATTTACCGTAGCTACTTTAATCTCGAAGTTTATGGGATCATAAAACTAGTACCCTCTATGAATGAAAACTGCGAACGTAAATATTCAGACATGTACAAACATTTTTTTAACCGTGGAAATGGTGCTGCGAAATCTCTTATAACAAAATTAGTATTGTTATTAGCGAAGTACTGAGTCATGCAACAGAGTTAAAATTCTGTCGATGACACCAACAGCAGCAACTAAATAATATAATTTTGTAATATTATTTCTCTAAAATGTTCTCACCACGTGCTATTTAGATTCTAACATAATTGATATTGGCGTCGTTTCCATGTAAACTAGCTAAACTAAACTTAATGCTATCGCCGTCTTTTACTAATAGAAACACAAGAAATAGATAGCATGCATTTTAGAGATATAGATAGCATGCTGTCAAACGAGTTTACCAATTTAAGCCGCGAAGAAAACTGTACACTAGCAAAACTTAAAATTTGTTTTAGTCGGCACTTGCTCCGGTCTCGTCTAAGCTTGTATGGAGAACCACTATTTTGTTTTGGATGGTCTCAAGGACAATTGCTTATGATACAACTCAAAGTCAATGTCATGTCTAATTCAACTAGAGATCTAAGGTCCTATTCCAGTGTTACCATTTCATATTAAATGGAAGTAATTGGAATTCCTGCCAAGTGTGAAATTGGCGTCTTCATTGCGGGGGCAGGCTGGAGGATGTCTCATGCAATATGTATCGATGTATCGAATATGTATGCCTCTATCTGGCATGATATTAATTTTCTCGTATTTATTGCTTCCCGTATGAACATAATTGTTGAGATTATTACGTGACTTAATTGCTTCCCCGGAATAATGGCTCCTTTGGAAATTGGTCCTAGGGACGCTGATATTGTTTCGATTGGGTAAGATTGGTTGAGTATAGAATTGATCGAAATGTTGAAGTCTTAACGCGCGAAAAATTTCGTGACAATAATGCATTAGATGTTTTATTTTCAGGGAATAACAAGCCAGGTGACGTCACCGCAACCATCAGTACTCCTTTAAACACAGACTTAAAAAGTGGGTGGTGAAACAATGCTTTTACAGATTTGACGAATTTGATAGACCAGAAATTGAATATATTTTTTTTTTATATATATTTTTTTTATATTACCTAAGTTGAAGTTGACATGTGTTAGGAATAGTGCTATTTTAGTACCACTACAATGTGTTTATTTATTTATAAGTATCGAATACAGTAGATTTGCTGAATTCGATACTTATAAATAAATAATCACATTGTAGTGGTACTAAAATAGCACTATTCCTAACACATGTAAATAGTACCAACTTACGCAATAAATGAATATTTATATGCTTATTGAAAAATAAACAAAATTTACTTAAAACGAATATCAAATTAGACTACCAATAAAAATATATAAACGTTTAAAAAAGCTTATACATAGGTAAGCCCCGGAGGAAAAGTGGCAAGATTGCTAGCAGCTGGATGGATATGCTATGTTGTTGCCAACGTTGTAACCAATAGTAGCATCTACCAAACATTTGGTCAGGGCTCGATTTTTCAATCGAAATGCGAAATTAAAGATTTTATATTGATAGAAATAAATTCGAATAGTTCAACCCACTAGCTGTGTCAGTGGGTGATACGATTATTAAAACATGCGACTTTTGTTTGGGATTTCTTTCAAAAGTCACTCATTTTGCATGATATTTTATTGGATTCTTGCATCATGAATGCCACATTTAAAAATACAGTCAAATTACAGTTAAAATCTACCCACTACTGTATAGGTAGACCAGTTTATAAGGCTTCAAAACCCCACAAACAAATACTAGTAACGACGAGGTCGCGCGCGTGTCTCGCTGAGCATTCCTTGATAAAGGTCACCGAATGTGATCGAAACTATAGTCGGAATAACCGACTCAATTTAACGTGAGTATTCCCGTTTTATTAAAACAAATACTAGTAACAAAAAAAATGTACTACAATATTTAATTTCTATAAAAAAAATTATAAGACATATTTCAATTTTATTCCCGAAGCCGTCTTTCTCATTTTGCCTTCGCGTTACACCAGAATAATAAATACTCCCTCCATCTCAAAGCGTAGGTATATTAATCAATACAGCATTCACAATGCTTCCTTTTAGCCGAGATTACAACGGAACACAATTACCTACTTCTTTTGATCTCACGGTACTTATTTCCCCCAAAGAAGGCAATCAAATTTCTTTTCCATCTTATACTTCTGACGCGCGCTTACATCGATTTTGTCTTTTGTTTGCCTTTTGTTTCTTCTGTCGTATTTGACTGTTAATTTAATTAAAAATCCGCATTATCTCTGTTTTAATTAAAACAAACGTTAATGAACTTTTAGTAATTGGATTATGTTGAAATGTAACTTTACAGGTTGAATTTTAAAATTAATTAACGCATGTAAAGTCACTCGGTGTGTCGTTTACTTTTGTTGATAAACCTTTAAAATAATGAACTTCGCAAATGAAAATTTTAAAATAGTGTTGTGTGAACATAATGGCAATTATGTTTTAAAGACTGATCAAAGTATGATACGTGTGCGGTTAAAATGTATGAATCAAAATACTGATAAGACTAATGTTTTATTTGCTTTGGTTTTATGATAGCTAACAGACCTCACGACCACGGAACCTAGACCAAGTAAAGAGAATAAGATAAAAATATATTTATCTCTCTCTCTTTCTTTTGTTTTTTAGAAGGCAGTCGGCTCCAACGTGTGCAAGCTCAAGCTCGTTACAGCTGTAACACACGTTACAGCTCAAGCTGTAACGTGTGTTAGCATAATCTTTTTTTTGTAGCTCAGTGACGAGACTTGCAGGCCACTCGCCTGACGGTTAGCGTCACGCTTGCCTATAACAGTCGGTACCGACCAAAACATTTTTTACTTGGTTCTTTTGCCATTTAAAAAATCATTACAAACTTTATCTCCCTGAGTTTTAGTAACGCCTAAATAGTTATATGCTTAGCAATATATTTCAAGGTAATTTTGTACGCAACACTATTAAATTTCTTCTTTTATAAATAGAAAATTATTGCTAACGATTTCACTATTTATACTCAGAGAGCAAGGTGTTATTGTAATTTGATTTTATTATGAAAAAAAAACGTACCGCCTCAAGACGTAATTTTCAAAACATATGTTAATGAGAACAGAAAGCTCGTGCACGTATTGGAAATTTTAAAGCTTGACTCTCATTTTACACACAAGTAAGTAACTTCGTAAAACGAGACAATAACAAAAGTTACTTATTACCAAAAGTACAAATAGAACTACTCCAGACGGTACTGCCATATACTTCAGCGGTGATGGTAGTTGGCCATTTGCCAGTACATCATTCAGACGTACAAAAAGGTTCCTAAAATGGAACGTTCCTCTTGCGCTTCAGTGGAGAAATGAAGCTTGGATCGATAGCTTCAGGAAAGAAGTCAGTTCAGGGAACTGAGCTGGACTGATAATGGGATAATAAATCAGTACCCATTAAAAGATTATGTAATTAGGTATAGTGACTCTTGAAGAAATTGGTTTTGTTTGAATATAGTATTTTTTTTTTTTATCGTGGCATTTTTCTGATAAAATTTTTTTTTACGAAGTCTGTTCAGGGAACTAAGCTGCTCTGCTAATGGAATAATAAATCATTACCTATTAAAAAAATATTTAATTAGGCAAAGTGACTCTTGAAGAAATTGGTTTTGTTTTAGTTTAATATTTTTTCTTTTTATCGTGGCATTTATCTTACCTATATTAATATTTTTTATACGCAGTCAGTTCATGGAACTAAGCTGTACTGCTAAAGCAATCATTAATATAACCTATTAAAAATATTTCCACACCGGTCAGGAAGCGCTTTCAGTTCCTTTGTTTACCATAAGCTTTGCCTAGAGTAATTAAATAGTGTTAAAACTGACGTGGTTTTGATACATTTTGTTTTAATAAAACGGGAATACTCACGTTAAACCTCACGCGACCTCGTCTTGCCTTGCACTCGCCAGTGCAAGGCAAGACTATAGTCGGAATAACCGACTCAATTTAACGTGAGTATTCCCGTTTTATTAAAACAAATATTAATTAGTGTTAATGTAAGTTAATGCTGATTATAGTGTTTGTTTATTTTACACCGTACCTATTTAATTTCAACCCTGAGAACTATCACCGCAGTGAAGTGTGAAGCAACGCATACTTCCTACACGTCATCACCATCATAATACATTCTCAACAATTATGTAAGTGACTCTTGAAGTAATTGGTTTTGTTTGAGTTTAGTTTTAATTGTTTTTTATTGTGGCTTTTTTTCTTTTAATGATATTTTAATCGTAATCTAAGTAAATTGGCATTGGTGTAAACGCTCGCTCGTCATGGATTCCGTTTAGGTATATAACGAAAATGCGGAAACCAAGTATTTTTTTAAATCTTCTTTTTAACGGTCTCGAATCGATTTTGTCGCTCAGGCAAACTTTACTTAACTTAATTGTATTAATACCACAGTTGTCAAATAGGTAGATAATACACAAAACTCCTAATTGCTTTTGGAAAAATTTGTTTGTTTCATTTAATTCTATCCGCCCTAAGTTAAGTTGCCCCGAGGTAAATTTAGTTTCAAAACAAGTTACACGATTCTGAACTTCCCGTGAATTATATTGTAACCTTTATAGAGAGCAAAATCATTTCCCTTTACGGCAATATTTGTAAAGGTTAAAAAAATTATCGTGTACCAGTCACGGTCTTGTACAGCGGGTTCGTGAACCGTTGTGATTAAAGAGCTAACTTACCACCAACCAAGGTAAACTTGGCTTTCAAAAGAGTTATTAGCCTTTGAACATCATGCTTTAGTGATTGATTTATATTAAACGTATTTATTAGCACAAGTGTTCTTGTGTTATTTGACGATTCTCATAGCTTAGTCATTAGCGCGTATCAATCAAATCACACTAATCTTAATATTATAAATGCGAAAGTAACTTTATCTCTCTGTCTGGGTGTTTGTCGCGTCATCGCGGCTAAGCGGCTCAACGGATCTAACTGACATTTTTGCGTAGTTATAGCAGGGGTCGGAGACGGACATAGACTACTTTAGGCAAATGAAGTCACGTGTAACAGCTAGTATTATATAAATGCCAAAGTTTGTGTGTAAGTATTTAAATGTGTTTCTAGTAAACAAACAGTAAGCTCGGTAACGGCTGTAAGGGTTGGATGAAATTTGATATGGTAGCTTATGCCCTAGATTAACCCATAGGTTACTTTTCATTCCGAAAAAATATATGATTCCTATAGGATAATGGATGAAACATCGGGGCGCTGCTAGTGCTTTTTAAGCAGACGGTCTCGAGTTTGATTCCCTTCCGGACAGAACATTAAAAATTATGAATTTGAGTATCTGGTCACGATGTTAGTCGTCCGTGTCTTTATATAAAGTCCATAGCATCCCAGATATAACGAATCCTAGTGGGAGCAATAACTATGAAGGGTTTTTTTTTTAGCCTGCTATATGTGTGTTGCTCATTTCGACACTTGAATGAGCCTCGCGATGTAGTCGATTTATTATGGGTCTTGGTGACTAGACGAGCAAGTCGCTCACCTGATATTAAACTGACCGCTTGCCCATAACAGTTCAGGGACAGCCAGAATATCAAACTTTAACATTTCAAAAGCGTGGGCGGCAATACACAGCGCTTGTCATTAGATCACGTGATGATATTCTCAATCTCAGCCACGTGCTCGAAGAGTCAATACATGTTCCTGAAGATGCTTCGTTTATTAGTTAAACATGTGTCGACAGAAACGATGTTCAAGAAGAAATATACTAACTTCCGTTAAAAAGATATTAGGGTTTAGAGAAATGATCACTAAATAGTAAGGCCAATTAGATCCACTTACAACCCAGGGCCTGGCATCCTGGTCCAGACTTATTAGGAGAGCCAAAATCTCCTAACGTGAGAATAGGAAAATAAAAAGAAGAATAGGTACACAACTATATTCTTTAACTTAAGAGAAAAGACCTATTTAAGTAATAATAATAATGTTTATTGTCTCATAAAAGTTGTACACATAGAAAATAGCTGTTTATAAGTAATAATTTGATACATAGATTGATTAAGTAGATAGACTAAACTTAAACATTAGCTTATTAGGTAGAAGTATATAAAGCTATTTATGGAGGGCTAGCACCCGAACAAAATATTCTGTATCTCGGATACTAACGTCTTCATGCAGTCAAAGTGTTTAAAGCGTATTTTACGTTACAATTTTTACATAGGTAGGTACTACAAGTTCGACTACGAGTTAGTTGAATTGTTGTTGAGTCATAATAAACGTAAAAACTTATATATATAGACTTATATTAGAAGGGTAATAAAACTCAGAGCTCTAAAAATTTTCAAATCAAAAAATTCTTCTCGTGCCATTTCAAAGCAATTTGAACTCAACGCAAGTCAAGCATTGTTAGAACTCCAGACATAAAATAATAGAGATAATATCGTGAAACAACAACGCTTCTATAAAAGTGGTAGCACAGTCTGTAATACAAGACTTTACGAAGAGCTGTCATATATCTCCGCCTTGTATTTTAGAAAATATTTTAACTATGAGTACATTCTAGCTCTATGTTGTCCATCTTGCCTTCGTAAAGTTCAGACACATTTACATTTCAATAACTATGAAAAAGTTGCACTACCCGACTGCCCAAATAGGAGGGTAATATTTTTTGGGTCTATACTATATATATTTCCTCCTGTAGCCTAAACGGCTTGACCGATTTTGACGAGTAGAATGTCGTTGGATTACTTTTTGTACCCGGAGTGACATAGGTTCCACTTTGCAGTTTTTATTTTTATTTTATTTTAATGTAATACTTGTTATTTATGTTTGTCTATGGTACGTTATTATCAAAGCTTACCTGATATCGAGTGATGATGTGATCAAAGATATTATAAACATGCCTAGCCATGGTACCAGCTTTTAACCAGGACCAGTACCAGTAGTACCAGCGTTTGTATCTGCTTGAATATAAAGAAATTCTTAATACAGGTACGAATGTTCACACACTTCATTGTGCTGCAGGGTGGCCGCAATTCAATAAAAATCACTGTGTCACCCGCACCACGCAGTACAGGAAGTAGACCTCCGTGTGTTTCCTTGGTAGGTTTTTTCTTCATCCGAAACTTTTGGTCATTAGCGTGATTAGAGATTTCTATGGTGAGGCGTCCGAACGCTCCAACAACTGAGTTATCGACGTTCCAGCATTGACAATCACAAAGGGACCAAAATTGTCTTTGAATACGTGTAATCCCATCGTTCCTAACACGAATGGGGGCCCAGGTGGCGGAAGAAATTGTACCCCATTATCTTCGCTTTGCTCGACCATTTCATAGTAGCTGATGGGAAATCGCTTGGAAAGCGAGGGATCTTAATATTCATGTCTCGGACGAACATTATCTATTTATCGTTTTCTATTCCCATAGAGAGAGCGGGGACAGTGCTGTCCTATTTTTCGGTTTTTCTATTATATTTTGTTGTGATTCTAATACTGTTATAAACTCACAGAAAAGTAATTAGAGGTTTTTTTTTTTAAATATAGAGTAGGTCAACGTAGGACCGCCAAATTTACTCGACTGATGAAATGAAATAGATTTATTTCCAGATTTGCATTCATAATACTATCTTAACTACTAATCAAATTTAAACTAAAATAAAATAGAAAAAACTAACAAAATTAATAAATGATCACTAAGTGATCGGTGGGTGATACAGGCTCCACGTCCGATGTATGGGGCTGATGGATATTATTGACGGTATTAGGATATTAAAAAACCAAATAACTTGTTAAGAGCATGTCGGGCCATGCTTAGTAGGGTTCCGTAGGTGCGTAGGATATTTGAAGTTTTTATCCGTTATTACAGCATAACTCAAAAAGTATTTATCACATGTTGCCCAAAATAATTTTAAAAGAAAGTTTTTACTAAGATCTATCAACATGGAAGATTTCAAGTTTCTGAGATGCATAGTTTAGAAATGGCGGGGGGGGGACACACACATTGCAAGCAACTTTGTCGGCTCATATTTCGCAAGCAGTACGTTTGATAAAAAAATGGTATAATAAACCTTAACATCATTTTAAAAGACCTATTCAACGACACCCGACATGATGGGGAGTAGCGAAATTTTTTTTTACCCTACATTACACGTATGGGAGCTACCTTTATTTTACAAAAAAAATTTTTTTTTTTTAAATTTCATGCATGTAAGTTTATAACTTTAAAAGTTATAAGGCTGTAAAGGATTCAGACAGACGGACGGACAGACAGACGGACATGACGAACTTATAAGGGTTCCTTGTAGTACTACGGAACCCTAAAAAGGACTCTCTTACTTCTATTGATCTCTGTTCGTCCGTACGTCACGCGTTTCTAGCTCGTACACGGAATGAAATATAGACAGATCTCAAATTTGGATATTAATAACCGTATTATACGTTATAGCACCATACGTTAAACGTTGCAATCGCATTGATAATTGTTAGACCAAATTATCGCCTCTCCCTAAAGCAATATACAAAGTAGGCTCTCAAACAAACGTGGTTGTGCAATCTGCAATATGTCATGCAAGTTTAACCTAAATGGGGTTGCGTTAGAGGGGATTGAATGAAAATGGGCGTGAAAATTAATGCATGGTCACATAGTATGAGCAAAGGGATTTTGTAGAATTGGTTTGGTATACATTCAAGGTATATTAAGCAGAATGGTATGTAATGTTGTTGTTGTTCTTCCAAATCAAAACTTGTAATTGATTCTTCGACCAATTTCAACGGTGTTGATCGTGTTGACATTTAACAAAGCATAGAACAGACATGATAAATACCTCAACTGTAAGGTTCATTGCACACGAGCCACACTTGCGAGCTTCCGCTGTCACGCACAACTAACACATCTGCCGCCGCGTCTTGTTTCAAAGCCCAGCTGCATGTGGCTGCCGCTGTAGGCCCGTGCATGCCAAGCTATATGCCGTAAAAAGCAGGAAAAAACATGGAAAAAGAGACAGAATTATTATCACAACTTACCAAAAATCTTCAGAACACAGTTTTATCAATGTAACGGTAAATAAAAAATAGTACTATATTACAATTTAACTCAATGAAACAGGCGTCACAGCAGTAATTCGCTTTATACACTTTGAGCTAGTTGTAAATTACAGTTTCACCGCGCTTTATAGAACGCCTAATGCTTAGTGCACAATAGCGTGAGTGAAGCGGTTGTGAAATTAACTTAGTGCCTCGTCTATTCGTGCAGTGTGCACGCCGCCTCATTGACGTTGTAATTATAAACAGAACTTGCGAATCGATTTTGGGCGCGACGTCAAGATATTGCTGAAACAATTGTACTTAGTTTAAACTTTACTTTCAACAATGACTCACCGTGTTTAATAATCAACTAAATATATCTGGGACAAATATCTGGGACATTTTTTGCACACACGGTCATCTGACGCCAAACTAAGCAAAGCTTGTGATATGGCTGCCAGAGACTGATATACGTACATAGATATTTTTAAATACATACTTATATAGATATTAACACCCAGACATAGAACAAATACAATTATTCATCACATGAATGTTTGTCCTAGATGGGAATTGAATCCACGCCCCCAAACACAGAAGGTAGGTTACCAACTGAGCTACTGGGGCAGTCATGGACATATCCTATTAAGTAGCATTTTTGACGACTATTATTACGAGCCATCATGCCCAAAAATGAGGAGTAATCATCATCAGCCAGACGACCAAAGCTGAACAAAGGTTCCCCACGCTTTTGAACGAGGTTTGTAGATCGCAGAACGCTCACCGGTAATTAAAAGGACGCTTCTGATTGCTCTGCTTCTATGGTTTTGGTGGTAGTTTTAGGACTTACACGGGTCCAATCACATACCTACTTAAAATGGAAAGATGTAAGCTTAGTACTTATAGCCGTTGAGACTGAAAGTAGACCAGCGTCTACTCTTTTCGACCACGCAGAACCGGATGACTCCAGAAGTTTTTTTCATTCCTTATTGATTTTACCCAATCAATACAAGGAAATTACTGCACTTATAACAGGGATGCAGTACAGGAATGCTGCTCTGCCAATTTTCTAACTGTTGAAGCTTAAAGTTAGCATAATTAATTATTGACTGTCACAGTGAATTTAAGCGTGATGCTTCAGCGATCATCAGGCGAGTGACTTTCTCGTCTCTTCACTCAGTTGCATAAAAACCGACATTAGTTATTTTTATTTAATTTTATTTATTTGGAACAATAAAGAGTGACATAGTATATATTAACTAGAACTAAAACACTAAATATTATTAAATTATGCCACCCACAGCACTATCCATCAATTATTTAAACATAATCTTTGCTGGGGTTGGCCTGAAAACAAAACCAGATCCAGGACGGGTTAAAACAACATTGGTTTCTGCTATAAACACAGGCCCATTAAAACACTAGTGCTTGTCGTACCAATAAACTCTATACACGTATTGCTGTGTAGTACTTAGTTGAGAGATATATAGTGCTGATAGTGAAAGCTATGAAGTTATCATGCGATACATTATAACGTAATCTGAAGGGGCTTTATTTATGATCCCTTTGTGCCTAGTGAGCTAATTCGTGTTAGTTTATATGCCAACAATAGTAATTATTGTTTCACAATTGTAACTCCAAAACAAACTGCAAATACAAAATTAATAGCGCACTAAAATTTAAATACTGATCTGTATAATTGAATACAAACATCACTCCATAGCGCGATGGTAATGGCGTAGTAAAATGAGTCGGATCGCGCGCAAATCGGTTTCATCGCAAACATTGACGCTTACGGCCAACGACTTGATAACCTATAGACATTATAAATACATTTTGTTTCACACTCATAGCTTCCTACTAGGATTACCTGTGTCGCGGATGCCATGGAACACACAAAGACCAGGGCCCGTACCGTGAGTTGATTATTGCGATGATTTTTAGGTTTAGCCGCCGACGCTGCGCGACCACGAACTGTATCGCTGCGCGATAAGGTGTATGGTCGCGCAGCGTCGTCGGCTGGACCTAACAATCATCGCATTAAGCACCTCACGGTACGGCCTCTGGACTAAGACCCAGACCCAGGGCATAGATGTTTTAATTCACCGTTCAACATCTTCTCGTCTTGAACGAGGCAGGCTCATGAGGCAGACGTTGTCCACCATTTGATGTTGTCCATATTGGAGGCGATCCGCCACACTACGCCATCATAAGAAGAAGCTTTTTAATGAGCGCTACATGAACATAACAAATTACACGCATAAGTTACAACAAAGAAAATGTTACATAACAGACTATAAACGCTTTCTTATTACATTTCAATCGGCTGCTCCCAGCCCAGGGCTTCCAACACCGCCGCGTTCCGATCTTTGATGGCCATCTGCAGGTTGTACTCTTTAATGGTCTTCGGTGACGCAGCCGACACTCGACGCACGAATCGGCTGATGGCATCGTCTTCGATGTTGTCGGCGTAGTAGACGAAGGTCCCGGTGTGCCGCGATACTGCAACAAGCGCCTACGACACGCTCTCGTACAGCTTCATTTTTGACTTGGTCTTTACTGAATCGTATGTTAGACCCTGAGCTACGGATGGTAATAGTGCGCCTCCCGTGCCTCCCCCATAACCCTGGCTGATGAGGGTCTCCTTTTCTTTCTGCTTGTGCAGTAAGAAAAGGTTGTTGGGGAACTGCAGTCATCTTAACAATTTCTGTGTTTGGTGAGAGATGAGGACGGACCGAAGTTTTGAATAAGTCTTCCAGAACAGTTAATAACTTACTTTCAGAAATAATTCAACCTCAACCATTATTAGAGCTGTGGTACTAAAATAATATTAATTTATCATCATCAGTCGGAAGACGTCCACTGCTGAACATAGGGGAGGCCTATGTTCAGCCCGTGATTCAACCTTAGAGCGCCGCACCAAATCACAACCTTGCCACTTGCATCCACCGGTTTCTCGCGACTTTCACAATGTCATCAATCCACCTAGTGGAAGGTCTGCCTACGCTGCGTCTTCCGGTTCCTTTATGACTTATCGGTTATCGGTTCTTCAAGCGATGTGGCCAGCCCAATGCCACTTCAGCTTGCAAGCCCTGAAATAATATTAAACTAAAATAATACTAACTTAGTTATAAAGAAATAACAAAGTCAAACATTAGTCAAATTGAAAAAAGTCGAAGCGAAAATTCAGCTTGGAGTCACCTTTCTGGGTAAATCAACTGCTAAGTTACATCACCACGATGCCGTAATTAAGTAAGGACCTCCTCATTTCAAACGCAGCCTTTATTTTGAAGGGGAGTCTTAATTTAGATTTACAACTGCTTAGTTGCTTACCCAAGTAACTGGGCCCGTCCTAATGCTCTACAACAGTAATGCCCTTTTACATTTAGATAATTAAATTTTCTTATCCCTGAGCATTATAAAGAGAATTTATAAAGCCCAGTGCTATGAATACAGGGTAACAAATGAAAAGCTCCATGAGTGGCCAAAAAGGGGAAAAGTCCAAAAAAATATTTTACCTTCCTGCAGAGTAAACAAGTAAATTCTGAAATATAATTTGTATTTCTGATACGAATCTTTTATTAGAAAATTCAATTTTACAGTTAAATACGTTGAGAATAAACTGAGTAAGGCTTTTATTTAATTTGAATTTTCAACGTGTTTTTTTTTTTAATTTTTTCAATAAATGCTTTTGTAAACTATACATTGCACCATTTAAATTAGTACATACTCAATTTATCAATATTTTCATTATTTTAGTTCCTGATATTCGGCACAGTTGCATGAAACATCACAGTCTACCACTGAAGAATGCGGATGGATGACAAAAAAGTTCGAAGCTTAAATGCAGACAAACTGAACCCTCAGTCAATTGCTACGGGTACCACTGGTACTAGAACTCGATTGTAAGTCCCAACATTACACACTCACAGCATGGAATTATGATCACATTTTGGACGCGTACTGTTGTATTTTTGTCGTTTTTGGATCGTGGTAAATATCCCGCGACTATATATTAATTTAAAACAGTAGTCTAAAACAGTGTTTATAAATTGCAAGTATTTTGATGTTACGTTCCTGATTGCACCGAAATGGGGGCATGTGTGTCCGTTTTTATTCAAATTCCGCGGAGCAGTTTTTATTTAACCCATAGCTGAATGCGCACAATACAAAGGCATGTCAACCCACCGGTGTGGGAGTGGAAATAAAGAGTTACGACGGCTGGATATGGCAATATTATAATTCAGAGAAATACAGCTGTAGCCATCACAGGACTAATCTAAGCTTCAATCACAAAATTCTCCTTATAAATTATATTATATAATCAATGTATACAAATGAATACGTTCGTTTCGAGCAAAAAACTGCAATGTGCGGCAAGCTTAGCTTCAGGTCATGAACATCATGCTGAAGCCCGCGGTTTCTTGACTTCGTTCCAGTTATAGGCATAGGTATCGTAGAAAGTGAGCGCTATGCACTGTCTTGCAAATTAGAGACATTTACGCAGCGTGACGGGCATATGCCTGCAGACCGTGAGCGTTATGTACTATCTCACGAGTCAGAGACGTTTACGCAGCATGATACGCGTCTGACGGCAGATTGTGGTCGCCCTGCGATGTCTCGTGAGTTGACATTTACGGAGCGTGCCTCGCGTCTAACGACAGACCGTGAGTGCCATATACTGTCTCACGAGAAAGAGACGTTTACGTAGCGTGACATGCGTCTGACGATAGACTGTGAGCTCCTGGAATGTCTCGCGAAAACTCCTAAGTTTCCCGTTCAAATTTTAAAATAAAAATTGTTGTGCATCTATCATTTCGTTGAGAGCCTGAACACTCCTAAGCACTACAACGGCACGCGATTTAAAGTGGTTTATTTTCAACGAAATGATGTAGAAGAGAAAAAATTACCTGATAACGGGTACAGTACAAGAGAACGGGTTTTATACCTAGAATACCACTACTTCCAAATAATTATCCGTTTTATTTCAAGTACGTGCATTTCGCAATTGGCAGCGTCTACTATTATTGGCTTGTCATTAAATAAAGCCCAAGATGGAAGGCGTAGATTTTAGAGCTAACTGCTTTTCACAAAGGCTGACATGTGGCTCTTTCCTGTGTCAGCAGCGAACTGAATCTTTTTGTGCACGTTCCAGGAGGCGTTGCTACACACCGCGAAACCGCGGATAAAAGCTAGTAAGTAACTATATAATTGGAAGCTTTGGGGGAACGTGAAGAAGCCATGTAGCGTCATTATATTTTTGTATGTAAGTAGGTTGGTGTGGTCCTATTCTACGTCTTGTAGCCCGATTTTGTCGAATGAGATGTCGTTGGATTCCTTTTTACTTCCATAGTGACATAGGCTTCATTTTGCAGTCAGGCTTTTTAATTTTCTTTGTATACGACTTTCAAAAAAAGGAGGTTCTCAAGTCAGCCACAAAGTTTAAAATAAAATTATCACTGAACTCCGTCATTTACAAACTGATTTGGAAAAATCTTTTTTAATTTGAAACAAAATACTTTTTTCAGAATATTTTGTTGAAGTCGTTTTTTGTTAAAATTATAACATACTAGCTGATGCCCGCGAAGCTCAGCCTACATCTCTTCGTACAAACCTTGTCCTCACAATTACGAACACAACAAAAAAATAACATGAAAACCGATTCAGCCTTTCTCAATCTACAGGCAGGAAAAATAGGGGTTCATTTATATATACTATATAGATAGATAATACAAACATAACAGTATTAGTTTTCGTGTATTAAAAATAAAGTCACATCTAGCAACTTTTACACCGTAGCGACCTAGCCCAAGCACGTGTGGGTATGTACGCCGTAATCATGGTTTCATCAAAAGAGCGCCAGCCATCAGAGCTCGTCGGCGCGCATTCAGCCACCGCCGCCGCTGATGGCGCGCGCAATTATGTGCTGTGGTGCTCACACTTTCACTGTATTTCACGTTTTGAGTACATGAGGCTCTTTACATTCATGATGAGGCATTGACTAGTTAATGTGTGTGGTAAGTATGGTAACTTTGGGCAGTTAATATGTGACACATTGACTAGTTCATGTTTATAGTAAGTGTTAACGCAAGTCGCGACGCGTGGATAAGCCAGACGTCTGTGATGGTTGTCTATGACACCGCCTGGTCTGGTGTTTTTTTCAACAATGTTCAACAAGTTTATTCAATTAATTTTTTTGAGTTTTTTTTCTTCTCCTTCGCCAGAATAAAAATAATAATAACATGAAAATAGCTATAAAACGTTGGCGTTGGTATTCTAACTATTTCAAAACATTAGCAAACTCACCAAATCATTAATCACGTTGTGTTCCAAAAACATGTTAATGAGTTTGAAATGAAAATTATAAAATTAATTTAATTTCTTAAACTTAATTGGGAACCTGCCATTTACAAGACAACATAACGCCTCATACAAATTAATACAGGCTGACACAAGGCTAAGCTCACATACGGATAATCTTGGTAAGTAAATTCCATGTGTATTACCAAACACCTGACGCTTTTGCAGCGTAAAGGGCCGCATTACAGTATTCGGTCGTGAATAGTTACAAAAACCAGCTTCTAATATGAAATAACAAGTAAAATATAATTGAAATAAAAATAAATATCCGACTATAAAGCCTGTCACTCAGGACGTAAAGCGGAATCCCACGACACCTCACTCGTCAAATCGGTCAACCGGCTTAGTCTACAGGAGGTTATATAGGAATATATACAACAGTCCAAGCTTTTATTTCACTTAGATAATTATATACCTACATACTCACTACTCACTACTTACTACTCGCTACTCGCTACTCACTACTCGCTACTCACTACCTACTACTCACTACTCACTACTCAATACTTACATACTTAACTCAATAATTACATACTTACTTGGACTTTAGGTTTACATTGATATGGTTACTGCGTTGATTAGTCCGATTTACCGATTTTTAACCTATTTCATTACTATATTAAATACTAAATACAATTTTTACTTAAAAACTAATACTATTTCTCATTATTTTTGATCAATAAACTGCTAACCACAAAAAAGTTTAAATCGCAGATAACGCTGTTGCCTTCGACTGTACGGCACAGGTTTTACCACAGAAGAGATGTTTTTTCTTTCTCTTTTCTGTGGCTTTTACGCTGTGATGAAGTTGTAAACTGTCACAATATTTCAATAAATCAGGTCCAAGTGAGACACACGATTCCAGCAAGAGATAAAGTCGGACTTTATTGCAATTTGTGTCTGCAAAAATACTTGTATATAGTGGGCTTAATCACTAGAGATGCTCCCTTTCACAATCGAAGTGTAATGCAATGTATAGCTCATAATTTACCAACTTATCTTTGATTGCGTATGCCATTATTGTAGTGTAGTATGCACACAGTAGTAGAAAATTGTGCTCTTGAAATTGAAGTTATTAGTAGAAGGGTGTCTTCGTAAACAAAGATCTAAAAAGTAACTTTATGTAGGTATGGCCATACAAACATTTGCGTCAGGCATGTCTACTTGAAAATTTAGCGCCATCTGTTGAAATCCGTTGTAATTTTTTTTAAGACACTGAATATCAAGTCGAGCAATTCGCTCTTAACTGATGTTATCTTCATGCTTGCCCATATCTGTACCACCAATTTTGGGTAGAACAGTTCCATACCACCCAAAATTTTAACTTAAACAGTTCAAGTGCAATGGGCAATGCACAGCGCTCGTCACTGCGATATTCGACGTCTTGTCTTGTTGATGTAACTACTTTACATCGTTCTCTATTAACTACGAGTACGTCACATCACTCTCAAGTAGACCACTCACCAACAAAGTCAGCGTGCAACAAAGTTCCATTTGCCGGTCTTAAATCATAATCATACGCCTAAGCCCATATTCGTAGATACAACTGACTAATCGTATGTTCAAACTTACTAACATAACTTACCGCAAACTAGCTTTTAACATACCGCTAACCAAGCTAACAACTGTCCCTTTAATTTCTTGAAAGTCCATAGCTAGTGAAACCCCAAAACTTTTGATCCTTTCTGCGGCCCTGTACACACTCGTCTGATTAACCAGAACAAGGAAGGGCCTCCATTTGGTACAGTTATTAAATTTTAATAAGAGGATCTGCGCCTAATAATGCAAACTACGCCTCGGGTAATACAGTTTATGATGTATACGGTGCCTCTTGTTCGTGTTTATTAATAAATCTTATTTGGGGAATAAATTTATATCTGGAACACAATGGCGATGCTGGGTACAAGCTTACTGCACTGCGCAAATATTGTTCCTGTTGGATAGTTTGAATATAATAAATGTTGCTTAGTAGCTGTAATTCTGCGATTTTTTACTAACACATTATTATTTTTCTGAAATTAAATGTCAATGTAACACGAAATGTTACAAATGAATTAAATAGATTTATATTTTTGTCTTCAATTTTGAAACCACGCAGTGCATGTAGTCAGTAGCATGTAACACCCAGTGTCATACAATTTCAAATGTATCGTAATACCTATACAATAAAAATCAGTCTTAGTCAAAGTCTAAGCCGAGTGTTTTAGTCACGCTACATCCTAAGTAGTAAGAAGCCCTCCAACTTATAATGTACAACACGCAAAATTGTAACCACAAACAGGATTATTATTAGGTTATTTTCTTGTCAATTCGGAATTTACACAGTGCATTTAGCCAGTGTCAAAAATTTTCAAATTTATCGTAATATTTCATAACAAAAACTAGTCTCAGTAAGAGTTTAAGCTAACGATCTTAGTCACGATACAGTCCAAGTCATGCTCCAGTGTAGATAGATAGATAGATTAACTCTTGATTGTTTACGCAAAATGTTACATACATTTAAAAAAAGTGGTGGGAGTGGTCACAGGACCACGTTAGGTCATTGGTAGGAAACCTAACGAGTTTTAGAAACAACAAAAATATACACAGTCTACCACTTAAGACGATTTTTCCATATTTGTTCACATAATCGAACACTAAACTTAGTGGTTGATATTCTATTTCGACTACACTTTAATCTCGAAATAAAATAATAATAGTTTGTTTTGTTGTAGATTCGAACTTAGATTTATGCTGTTCTATGAATGGTGTCTCATGGTTGATCATGTTTGCGGCATGCACAACACGAAGCAGTGGTCAGTAGTCAAACGAAAGGTACGTGTTTGTATCTAACCGACAACGCTTATCAAAGATATCACAAACTCAGAACCACGTCAATTTTCATAGTAAAATAACGCAAGCTCTTTTAATCTGGTCGAGTAATTCTATGCCTATTTTCGTCTCTATTTTATTCTACACCATTGGTTTTATCTTTTAGTCTAATCCAAAGAATTTAGTGTCGAATTGATCGAGTGAAGCGAACGAAGTCTCTGCATCAACCGGAAAAATTTGCTTTCATCTGTCCGTGTATTGGTACTCGCGTACAGGTCGTATTTTTCAACTTAACTGATCTTGATGAATCTTGATATACAAGGTTCTACAATTTCACTTAGTTTTTTTTTGTCGTCGGCAATTTTTGTTTTTTATTTATTTATTTCTCTCAAAAAGGGGGAAGTTTTGCTGCGGTGCCACTATTTTACCGGCCTTATTTATTTTATTTTACATCAAACATGGCAGTGTTCAAAACTCAATTACTTTTTTGAATTTTCAAAAAAATCTTGAATATGAGCAAAATTGGTCAAGAGGTGGTCAAGATAATTATAAGGTCGTGAGGTATCAATTCGTGGAAACTGATACCTCGGATACGTAGCTTAATAATAATTGTGTAGTATATTTTTTTTTAAAATAGGTTTACTAATTCTACTAATTATGATCGTATACCGTTATTATTCGAAGCATTTGATCCAAGGCTGATCAAATGCCTAGTTTGTAGTTCTTTGATAATAAGAAGATGGCAGAGGAGTTCCATTCTTGGGCAGTTTTTGTTGATGTAGGACAAATAACCGCGTTCCATGCTAAATACGGTAGCAATAACGTGCAGTACTTGCAGTATGCGAAGACTCACATTTGCAGTCTTGGTTGCTAACCATCCACTTTGCCGGACAGTTTAGCTGCGCGAAAAGCGCTTCAGTAAAGCGTAGATAACAAATGCATATTGTAACATTAAAAAAAATAGCTTTGTAATTTAGAAGCGTTGGTTCTGAGCCAAGCTTAATTATGATCGCTAATGAACCGATCGCTAAGAAGTCATCAATCTTCTGAGCGAGTGATGTATGACCCTAATATTGACGAAGGGTAAATACATTTCGTGACATATTTGGAAAAGTCGTTAACGTTTCCGTAATTAAGCTGAGGGCGGGGTTATAATTACCGAATTAATCAGGGTTAACATATTGACTCTGAATCTTGATGAAATTAAGGAAGTTACTCGCATGCTTTGAGAGGTACATTTTTTAATTAATGCTGAAGAATAAAAAAGCTTGTATTGCAATTTTATAATTCACCATAGTGTCAATTTCAAAAGCCTCACCTATCACAAAACCATTCACAAAAAACAAACACTATTTTATAAATTGAAATGAATTCTTATTCTTATTCGAGATGGGGGCGATAAGTCCTGCACTGACGTCCCGCATGGGGTGTATTGTGCATTTCCCCCTGCCAGCGTTTACCCAAGCCAACCCAGCTCCTTGAATTACCGGAGCGAGGCTCTGGGCCGCTGGCATAGCTGCTCCAGTAATGTAGATGGTGTTGTCGATGATGATGAGACCAAGCCAAGCTGTCGGGATGACATGGTTGATGTTGAAGCTGCCTCAATTGAAATGAATTTGACATTGATCTGCTCAACTTAAGGCTCCCATCCTACCTGATGGTATACAATGCAGGGGTCTAGGATGAGCATGATTATCTAGACCTAGGTACCTGTTTACTCTAAATTGGAAGACACAACCCATATTCTACTTTTCAGGAAACAGTCTCTACCAGAGAGTTCCATATTTTAGCTGTGCATATAAAAAAAATTGTAATAATTGTGAACGAGAGTCTCCTTACAACTGTAGAGACCAGAAGAGACAGGATGTTTGGCCACCTGGTGCGACATGACAAACTGATGAAAACCATCATAGAAAGAAAGATAGCAGAAAAGAGAGGACGGGAAGATCAAGGAGAACTTTTATAGACCAGAGATAAAAGAGAAGGCAGATGGCATGTCGTACAGGGAGGTGAAAACGATGACAGAAGACCGCCAGCCTTGGAAATTACTCCACCTACAAGAGCTACGCTCTTAAATGATTAATAAATAGAAGGTAAAAAAAAGTAAGAAAGGTTGCACATAATTTTCCATAACAAAGTCTTACATTCTGTTGTCAAATAAACGCTAACATTGTTTAATAGCTCCAGCAATCCTTTTTCAGCTTTGTTTTCTTTTTCAACTTTTCTGTTATAACTCAAAATCTCCGTTAAAATACGTATTTGGAATGTAAGCTCAACTGTCGGCAAAAAAGAGCCTGACATTCCACGAGGCACCCGAAATTGCGAAAAACAACCTCTGTGATGAACTCAACAAGCCGCACATTTACAGCATTTTTCATTTTTACATCCAAGGATTGACAAAGGGGACGCCTCGTCCCCAGATTCTGTCGTCACACGAGTCGACAGGCTCAGCAAACAAAGAATTTCGCCTTGTTTACTCGCGGATTACCGACATTGACAGCCTCTTTGCGCGGCTTATGTACGTTTTGAAACATCTTTTATGTTTTCCGCAGCGGGATAAAGTTACACAAAACATATTACGCCACAAATGTGGCGTAATATGTTCCGAAATCCAGTTTTGATTTTTGTTATAAGCTAGTTTGATGCTAAAATATTTACAGAGAGAATTTCAAAAAACGTAGGCAGAAAAGCAAGTGAGCGCTTTTTTTAAAAATGGTGTAGATAATTGTAGTCGATGTCGATCGAATCTAGACAATACTGGCACAGAACCGGAATGATGTGGCAGTGATGAAGTGACGTGCAAGAAGACTCACCACCAGGCTATTACGGCTGAAAATGATAAGGTATTATAATTATTCTTATTATACGGTAATACTATAGACGCAGTCCGAAATACGCGTACTAAACCAACAGTGCTAATGAGAACCAACGTGGCACATATAACTTTTCATCCTGGCTGTCTTGGTTCTCGTAAGCGCTCTTAGCGGTGACGCTGTTCGCTTAATTGAAAACGCCCCCATTTTTTATGTAGTACATAAAGACTAATGTTTACTGTACTGTAAACAAGTACGTTAAATTACCACTCCACGTGGTAATCAAACAAGTTATAAAATTGAAGAAAAGGTTCACTTACTAGGTATTCAATTTTACCATTGATTATATTTTGTGAGATAGTGGCAAATCAACACTTTTAGTAAGTTTTCAAGAATAAGTGCTCACACTCCATGCACTGTAGTGTAAGCAGCTTATGGCTTGTTCGATCGTATACAGACCAACACTCCTTACAATCTTTATGCTTGGGATAAAAGCGCACTCTGTACACATTTTCACACTAAGAACATAGATTTCAAGGATATTTTGGGCATTGAGGTTCAGGTACAATAATGGTCGATTGACAACGAGCAATTTTTGTAAAGATAATTTTACTCTGGCGCTACCGCGTTTGTACCTAGATCACATAATAAAGACGCTTGCTTGCGGCAAGATAATGGCGACTAAGCCTTCCTGAGCCTTCTTTACAACGCCAGCCTTGTCGCCATTTATAGCTACGGTTATTAGAAAATACACTGACATTTTATTAAATTGCGAACATCTTAGGGCAATTCCAAAAAAATCTCGCACGCGCAAATAAAGTAGAAAATAAGGCAGCTGAATAATGATGTGAGGAATTGTCGACTTTCACAAGAAATCCTAGAGATAAAAGAATCCTAAAAATAATAGTGCGAACGTGTTTTTTGTTCGAGAAATTGTGAAACGGCACATTTTGCAAATATCATAATTTGTATGATTTAGACCTAATGCTTATAAAGATTACGTTTAGATTAAGATTGCTCACAGCTATTAATATTACTGGCTCATATTCAAGTATTTGTAGATAGATACCAAAACTATCCTAACTTCCTAACTAATATTATAATTCAGAGGAATATAGCCGCAGTCGTATAAGGACCAATAAATAGGTACTTTGAGGTATAAGACTCCCTACTCCCATTACAACTGTCAGTCCATACAAAATGTCTAAAAATGCACAAAAATGGATCAACGCCATATAGCGAACTATAGGAAGTAGCTTTGTGTCTCTGTCTGGATGAACCGTCTGAACCGATCTTGATAAAATTTGATAAGGAGTTACTGTATATCATAAAGACGGACATAGGATACTTTTTTAAGTCCATGCGCGAACGAAGTCACGGGTAACAACTAGTAATGTTATATACCTGTCTCAAAATATTTGAAATACAGAAATATTTAAAAAAAAATTGCTTTTTGATATCTTCTAATTTGTCGGAAAGGAATGGAAAAAGGTTCTTTTTTCGTTTTTTTGGTTCCGTACTTCAAAAGGAATAAGAGAAATCTTATAGGATCACTTTGTTGTCCGTTTGTCTGTCTGCCAAAATCCCTTTTCTCATGAATACGTGGAGCTATTAAGTTGAAATTAATATCATATGGTCTATGATGGTCCCATAGCACTTTAAAAAAACCAAGCTTCTAAGTCAACGCAAACAAAAAATACGGCTATTTATGCGGCATATTTAACACTCCCAAGTAAAATAAGTGGTTGTAGAACCGGTGGATGCTAGTAGCCCGTTGTCGGTCGGTGTGGCGCTCTAAGGGAGAGGCCTATGTCCAGCAGTGGACGTCTTATGGCTGATGATGATGATGATGATGAAGTAAAACAAAACCTTTCCGTTGACCTAGACACTCATGAAAGCAAGAAGTAAACATGTCTATGGCTGTAACTTTAATGACTGTAATGTAATCATATGCAATAACATGATTTTTAATTTTAATTATAGCTTATAGGTTAATCTTACAACAAAAACAGCTAAACCGTGTCGAAGGCCTAAAACTCTGACACCAGCGCTCGCCTTGCGAATTTACTTTTTACTACAGACTGAATATGTGATGATTTGCGAGGCCATTCATTGTTCAATCCGGACAGGTAAGAAAGTAATATGCATGAAAACTCTAAGCCAATTTGCATTTGAATCGGCTTACGTGATTCTAGCGAGCGCATCCCAGACAATAAGTTTCCGCTTGTAAATCGTGGCGTTCTCGACTTGACAGCCGCTCAGATGATATCACTATATTAGCCCGTCCAAGGCTGTCTGATGCTCACAGAGGCTGTGTGGTGTAAAAAATGTGTTGGCGCGGATGCATACTGCACTGGATATTGGTACTTTTTGTTTAGTTTTGTAGTTGTTGTAATATAACCTAACGATAGAGACGAAAGAACTAACGGATTCGATTGAGATAAGGCGGTGATGGAGGAAAGAGGAACAAAAAAAAAAAAAGTTGTGTATCATTTTCTCCCATTTTCTTTGTTGTAAGAGTTGCGTGTATATCCAGTGCACTCACGCTCACTAAAAAGCTCTTTCTTGCTGCGGCGTCGTGTGGCGGGTCGCCCTCTTCCCAATAATATGGTTGAAGAGAGCGATGGCTGGCACATGCGTCAACTCGTGAACGGGTGCTGCTTGCGGGAGCTGGACTGCTCGGAGTATATACGTAAATCTAGTAATAAGTAACACCGAACTCTGCAATAATGTTAAAAGTTCGGTATATTCATTTTGTAACGCCATTAGTTTTATTAAGTAAAATTATAGTTGATAAAAAATTGAAAAATTTGAGAAAAGACACGGACCCCAGAGACTTTGGAGCAAGACGGATTCGGTTGTATCTTGTAGAAAAAAAGCTGCATCTATGCAGGATATGCATTATAAACACTGATTGAGACACCAATTTTTTTTTTTTTTTTTAAATAACAAAATATGATAAATGGAAACCATACAAAAGAATGATGGCAAGTCATTATGACCCTAGCACACGATTTTACTCCGGATATTCCAAGTGATAGCATTTTAATGGATAGTAGTATAATTTATTCTTCGCTCAAAAATGTGTAAAAAGAAGAATAATTATATTAGAATCCCGCATTTTTCTTTAATCTTGTGCTTCTCCCTAGCGCCGACGCGCCACGCATTGCATTCAAATGAACCAGACATTTGTAAAGGGATGCTGTCGTCAATTTCAATGGAAATTGCGAAAAACTTGTGATACTATACCGCGTTGGTGGGCAATTGGAATTGCCAATTGAATTGTGAAAAATATAAAGTGAATATATTTTCACGTTTTTGTAAAAAAAAACATATGGAATCGCATAAGAATGGCTGCAGCGTTTCTGATAGTGATAGTGCGCGAACGGGAGCGCACCTGGTGCCAATAAATTGGTACGAGCGGGTGGCATGCTTTCACAATCATCAGTAGAATATAAAGCCTCAAGAGGTTGATTTGTCGCGGAAATTATTCAGTAATCCTTTTAAACCGGGTTAATAATTATGTTGTAAGATGTGTTTAAAGATCAGCACATAAAAAGTAAGTTCATATAGGCGCAGTAGCTAGCCCCGGTGGTTTTAAGATCACTTGAAGGCCTTTAACATAACGATTATTTCAATAAAACAAACGATCAGTACCAACAATTTGTCATCCGAACCACGGTAGCGCTTAGATGTAAATACCACTCGAGGTCACCAATCCGAAGACTGACCATGTCGTCCGTTGCTTAACGGGATACTAACACCTAGTCGTGCTCTGCTACGAGTTAATAATGACAAGCAATATACAGAAGCATCCGAAGCAGGTAAGTACCTAGTTTGTGGATAAATTTTACTACATGCCATGTTTCAAAACTATAAACCCCAAATCCAACTGGCAGAGCGTGTATGAAAGTTTCAACAACAGTGAGACATAAAAATAAAACTGAGCAAAGACAATAGAGCTCGAGCATTTCCGATAAGAAAGCGGGACTTCGAAGATATTAGACGCTAAAATCCATGTTCACGACGATTCGTACATTCTCATAATGTCTAAACAAAAGCCATTCGATCGTTGGAAGAAAGAACAGCTGAAATAGGTGGAAGGAGAATATTTCAAACGAGTAAAAGTAAGTACGTTAAATTTTAGAAGCGCTTCAAAGCGCTGTATTGTCCTGGCGTATGAATTAATATCGGCGCTTATTTTAAGAGTTTTATTTTACAGAATCATAATTTTGAGAAGCGTATGAAGCTGAATTGCCAAAATTTTCTATTGATATCAGAAAATTTGAATGGTTCAAACCACTTGTTGCGATAACTAGTGATATGATTATTTCATAAATGATACTTTTGTTTGGGATTTCTTTCGAAAGTTAGTCATTTCGCGTGATATTTACGTGCGAATATCATGTGAGCGATTCAAAAACGGATTCCCAGGGAAATAGTGTTGTCTGAATCAGATTTAATTTTAAAAAGGCATTACAAATAGGTTCAACATGAAACTTTACCTATTTTGAGCGTAATTTTTTGAACGCGGTATAGGTATTGTTATTATAAAATAACAATTTTGATTATGTTTATCATAATATTTGTATAAATCATATTTCCTGTTTCTGTTTATAAATAAATATATGACCATTAACTAAGAGAAAAAAATAATACACACGGCATTTCGTAATTATGTACAAACGGAGAGGATACCCTGAATATCAGCTAACGTGATTTTGAGTTTGAATTTTCTATATTTAGAAAGTAAACTAGTAAGTAATAGAGAAACGATCATTCTACCTATATTCATACCTGGCAATACAGAATCAATTTTTCTAACTACACTTCCACCTGGTAATTTCTAGAATCAGAACGAAACTCAATATGACCGTTCTATCCATAATGCTCATTGTTTTCTGGCAGTTTCACTGCGCTGTTACTCTACGAACTTATCGAAAAACTTCCACCACTTGGCAGTACCGTTACAAGTAAAATATTTGTCAATAAAGGACCAACTATTGTAATACCCTGACCTCTGTTATAGCTGTTCTGCAATCAACGATATTGCTTTGGTGTTAGGGTCTATTAGGGAAACAACAATTTCGATTTGGCTTAATGGTAGGATATTAGCGTTCTGCGGTTGGCTGTACTGAATGTCGGTCGAATGAAGGTCGTTCGCCACAAAGAAGTTAATGTTGTTTTGGTGGATTTCGGCATCGAATTGGAGTTTCAGACATATTTTATCACCTTTGTTACATGGTAGATAGAATGTAATATATTTAATGTTGCAATGGTTATATTATAGAGAGCTAACCAAGCCACCTTATATAAGCAAAGTCCTAAGCTAATCTTCTGTTTAATCAATCCATTTTTAATAATTATGTGACTCTTTAAGCTAAGAGTTGCGTACATTTTTTAAAGTTATTTATGGTTTTGAGTGTTTGATGGTGTTCTTAGTTCATGGTTTTGTGAATATCAGATGGTATCAGAAAGGCTATCAGCTTGTACTTTGTCATTTTAATTATATATTACTAGTTGTAAATATAATAAAAAAGTACTATATGACCGACTTTGTGATATACAGAAACTCTTTATCAAATTTTATCAATATTTGTTCAGCTGTTTAGCGACAATCATCCAGACAAAGACACAAATTTACTTCCTATAGTTCGCTAGATGTCAATTTTTGTGCATTTTTTGACGTTTTGTATGGAGTTGTAATGTAGGGAGTTCTGAATCGCGCAATCGATTTTTTTTCCTCGAGACGAACGTAATCATTTTTACACCTCTTAGCTTTATTGGTCCTGATACGACTGCGGCTATATTTCTCTGAATTATAATATTGGTTAGGATACCTCTTTACATGACTGACTGAGCGACCGTGGTGCGGGCTGTCTGTTTAAGGTTTACCTATCATTAGGCCTATGATGACACATGACAAAATAAAAGTGCATACCTACAGTATCGCGGCCCTAAAAATGGCGATTATGACAGAAAACAAAACAAACAAATCAACAGACCACAGAATACAAAACTACGGCCCTTAAAATGGCGGCGCGACAGCCTGAAGTACGTATAAACGTGGTGCATATAGCAGAAAGGGGCCAGTCCTCTGGCTTCTGTCATTGTAGCAGTAGGCACGTAGTAGCTTTAGATGACACCTAACGTCACTAATTTTTTTGTTTTTTTTGCTGGCAACTTCTGAATATTTAAGCATGTGATTTGGCGACTCCTAGGGTTAGTATAAACGGACATTCAATCTCATTTACATGTTCTTACCATTTATTTTCGGGTCAAAATTACAGTCTTGAAAATACACACATTACCTAAACCGTCGTATCCTCACATTTTCTTAAGTATCTCAAACAAAAGTAAACGAACATACTGCGACACAGTACTTATTTATTAAGTGCCAGTACAATTTACATTTGGATTAATTATTTATCAAGTCTGTGGAGGCTGCCAAGAGCTTACCTGTGTTACACCTGACACTTGAATGATAGCCCTCATCCGAAGTACCAACAGCTTTGTGTTTTCGTGAGATATCGTGTGAGTTGCGCCTGGAGGGAGAACAGATGGAAATATTTCAGATTCTGACTGGCCACGTCATGGTGCTCGAGGGAAATGTATAGTTTGTTTTGTTTTTGTTTTTTGAGATTTTTAGCTTTGTTGAATCGTTTCATTAAGTTGTACACTGCAGATATAGTGTAGTTTATATTGTAGAAAAATACTGTTTTAGACTTTCGTAGTGGTTTACAACATTACTATTAGTACTCACGGGATATTTACCACGGTGTTAGTGATAGCAGCGTACATAATTTGGACACTTTGTAAATTTTGATTAAGGCATTGAGTGTCAGTGCCATCATCAGCTCGGAAGACTAATATAAGCTTCCCTTAGAACGCCACACTGAAAAACAATTTGCCATATGCATCTACCGGTTGCCAGTGTCCGTTATAATGTTATCAGTACACCAGTGGGAGGCCTACCTATGCTACATCTTCCGGTTTGTGGTCGCCACAACAGTTTGTTGAACTGAAAATAGCTAAGTTGAAAATCTGTCGCCAAGCACCTAACGGTGTATTCTGGCAAGCCTCATTTGAGTGCCAGTTCCCATACCAGATACGTATAATGCTTGAAGACTGTAAACTCAACGCATTTTATAATCTTCTACCATTACACCGTCACTTAACATGAGGTGGTCAAACATAACAAAAAAAAGTCCAGATTTAACAAAACTTTGAAAAAAGCTTAGAGATCAATTTTTTTTAAGTTATTCAAAGTAATGAGTGAACAGAATGAGACTTTGTTAATACGCGCCGGTTATCCGGCACATTCTCAAAGAAACAAAGCGGCTCCACAAACGGATACGTCTTGATAAGGATACCGGATGCTGATCTCGGGCTAACGAACAACTAGTAACATACTACCAGAATCACGTGACCCGTCTGGACCTATCCTTCTCACCCGCTTGTCTCTCAACTATCCGTAGGAAAGAGAGATGAGGCAGCTCGAAACAAAATAGTCAACCCTAGTACATGCTAATAGAGTGTAGTACTGGCAAAGTGACGTGAAAGCAAACTTCCTTTGATACTTCACTTCTCGAGAGCAGTGCTTGTTATAATGGAACTTGTCTGTCAAAAGCATACTTTGTATAGTACCTCTTTTACCTTCCAATGAAAAAGACACGATAAACTTCGATCTCATTTGCTCTTGAAAGAAAATGTAAATAGTGAGCAACTCAAACTGGCCGCAATATTGGAATTTGAAAAGAAAAAACAAAGTTTCAATTATTGGCTTTAATTTTCGAACTTTTTTAATATTGGCTCAATTGGGTCATTCGCAAATATCGGGAAAAGATCTCATAGAGAGCCGTTTGATAAAAACTCTACGTCCTCAGAGCAATATCGCCTTAGTTTCAAGAGGATTTTAAATTGAATTGGAATGAGCTCATCGGTAAAAACTTTGCATACGGATGCAGTTCGTTCTACGTAACTACCGTGTAATGGAAATGCTATCTCTAGAGGAAAGAAACTTGGAAGTCGGGTAATGAATCTGTAATTACGAGCCTGATTCATGTTCGAGATAAGATCGCGTTTTTTACTTGCTCGGAACTTACAAAGGAATGAAAGATTTTTTAGGGTTCCGTAGTACTACAAAGAACCCTTATTAATTCGTCATATCCGTCTGTCTGTCTGAATTATCATCAATCATTTACAGCATTATAACTTCCAAAGTTATAAATAATATAATAATAACAATAAATATAATTAATTATACATGAAGTTTTGCACAACGATAATCAAAATGTAGCAAGGTAAAAAAAATCTTTAAATATGTTTTTTTTTTGTATACTAGGGGTAACTCCCATAATTATATTTAAAGAGGGGATGAAACAAATAATTTCACGGTACCCCATCATGCAGAATGTCGTTGAATAGGTCTTTTAAAGTTAACAATTTGGAAGAATTAAAAAAAAAATATTTTAAATTTAAGCATACATGTAAAGGGATGATAAAACAAACCCACTTTACATGTATGACGTTTTTATGATGTTAAAAGTTATAGCTATTTCAAATTCGTAGACATAAATTCAAAATTTATTGAAATTCCTTTCCTTTCCTCCCTGAATCATTGTATTTCCTTTTCTCTCTGTGGATAGAATTAGATAAATTATGGCGCAGAGACTAGACGTTGCAAGCGAAAACCACATTGTTAGACAAAACAACATCCATACATGTTGATGTCAGTAGTTATAAATCGTTAGCCTTCCCCTACAGCGCACACTGAACGACAATTGGCCATTTGCATCCACGGGTTGCACGTGTCTTTTAAAATATCGTCAGTTCACCTAATAAGAGGCCTGCCTACTCTGCACCTTCCGGTTCAGGGTCGGCACTCAAGAACCTTTCTTCCCCATCGGTTGGTTCTTCGAGTGATATGGCCTGTCCACTGCCACTTCAGCTTGCAAACCCTGAGAGCTATGTCGGTGACTTTGATTCTTCAGCGAATATCCTCATTCCTGATTTTATCGCGCAAATCATCTCCGAGCATAGCTCTCTAGTTATGCTCGGAGTTTCTTTTCGCACGGCGTGACTCTAAGTTTCTCCAAAAGGCCAGGTGTTAAGAAACACATCTCAGTTCCATATGTTATCACTAGCAACACACACTGGTTGAAGGCCCTTGTCTTCAGACACTGCAGGATTTTGGACGAGAAGGTATCACGTAATATCTCGAACACCGCCCATCCAATTTGGATTCTTCGGGCGACCTCTGTTAAAGTTGGACCTATCTAACTGAACAATCTGTCCAAGATTGTTATAATGGTCAACAACTACGAGCGTAACGTTCCCAACGACTACCGGTAGAAGAATGACAATTGGTCTGTGAAATTACACATGAAAGGCGGCCGAAATGTCTTGCGATTAAATCCGACTATGTCGGCCGTTCCCTTCCATTGAATCATTAAATCGTCTGGAAATACGTTTGCTTCTACTGCGAAATATCCTGTGTGGTACGTTCTAACCGTTACTATCACGTTTATTCTCTTTTGTAATTGAAGGTGTCTAGGTCTAACTAAATTGAACCAGGATAAACTTAGGATTTAGATCTATAGAATTTAGATAACATGGACAACATATTTTATGTGTATCATAATTGAAGTAGTTGTACAATACGGTTACAAATTTTGATACAAAGGCTACGATATTATTTTAATACGAAGGCAAGCGATATCATAGAATTATCAGCGCAGAGTTTGATGTGTTCCAGTTTCGGATAAACTCGCCGGATATTAGAAATAAATGTATATAAAAAGAAATCATATATATTTGTTTTCTTGGTGCGCGTTTTTGTTGGTATTTCGTTTAATTTAATATAGGATCTCATTTGTAATTCAAAAAAACGTTCCGAAGAAATTTGAACATGGTAATAGATATATTTTTTCAGCAAAACTTCTGTGGTTTCTGTTGAAATTATTTGATTAAACATTCCACGTAAACACTTTTACAGAAGGCACTAATTAAAAAAACATTGGATAAACGACCAAGAATGTCAACTGCAACACTGCGCTCCGCTAGGTAAAAATAAAATCACAACCAACTAGGAACCTTCTCGAAATTGAAAACTTTAAAAAATATTTTTAGTTATGAACATTGTCAACGTAGAACTCACTGCGATATGGTGCTACAGAGTTACCATTTAATTGAATTAATACAAGTTATTGTAGTTAGATATATACAAGTCTGCGTATTTCGCAAATGTTGGTGACGGCGCAAAGCGAAAACTCGCCAGTCGTATTGACAGACCACTTTAAGTGAGCGTTTATTCAGCGGTAAGACGCCAGGTAAAATGTATCCACAAAACAAGCTTTCAGAACACCCTTGGGAGCCTTCCCAGCAATTTGTACTGCGTTTCTATACGAAAGAGCTCTCACATTTAAAGAAAAAAACAATTTAATCTCGCAAGAGCTGCCTTGATGTTGCCTTTTGGTAATTTATTACTAAACTTTGAAACGCTAACGCTACATCTTAACAAACAGTAGGAAATTATATAGACGACCAGTAACAATGAAAACGCATTTAGGTACAAAATGGCTACTAATTTTTAGCCTCACAATTTAAAAAACATGCAATGGTTTAAATTCTAGTTGAATATTCTAACATTAATTCCAGTCCTCGGCTAGTTATCAAATCGCCAACCGGTAGTGTGCAAATATGACTGTGATTGAAGGGTAATGTTTTCAGCAAACTACTGGGCATCATCTAATATCCCAGGGTGACGACCGCAGGCCACGCAAACGCAAACCACGCGTGGTTTTGAATAAATAAAGTTTAAAATTATGGGTGGCACGCACAGAAAAGAGAAAGATAGTAAAAAGATAGTCTCTTCTGTGACAGCACTGAATTGTTATGGGCTAGCGAGACACTATAAGGCAAGCGACTTATCGCGTCACTAAGTTGCAACTTAGTGACGCCAAAAGTCGCTCGCCTTATGGTGTTAAAAAAATACCTGTGACTATCTGTGTGTGCTTCTGTGTATGTGTGTTATACTGGGTTTTATCTTCTTACATATTTCATCTTCTGATCTCAGCTTAGCAAAGACAAGCAAAGCGATATTAGTTATAAGTTAAATCAACAAAAAAAATAAGGTTCAAATGTTATCAATGTTTCTTCCCGATCTTTCAGCCCTGACGCAATAATGTCTGTTTTTCCGGAAAACCGCACCGTCCACAGAGTTCCAGCACGTTTTGTTAAAAGAAAGATATTAAAAAGCGATCTATTTTAATTTCCCCAAACTGAAACAAAAAAGATGGAAAATATTTTCCGTGATCCTTAATTGCTTCGGACTATGTAACAGGACGGTAGGTAGAACCGAGGCTTCAACTCGGAATTAAAATGTATTGAAATAAAAGAGAGCTGATATTTATCTGTAAAGTCTTAGGCGCATCACACTGACACCAAAGACACATTTGTGTGCAGTAAGACATATGTCTTACGTGCAACACTTTGTGAAGAAATGTGGTGCTCTCGTAGACAACACACTACATTTCTTCAAAAGTGTGACAAGTAACACAAATGTCTTATTGCACCTAGATGTGTTTTTGGTCTGTGATGCGCCTTAAATTAAGTGTAAATATTAACTTGGAGCTTCTTACATTTGAAAATTATTTTGATATGGTACTACTGATTTCATACACGAATGCCATAAGCTGAAAATCTAAATATTTGTTGAGAAGCTTTTTTTATCTACAATTTGTATTACAGAATTTTTATTCGTATTTCTGTTTACGGCTTGTCCTTGAAAACATAATATTTTTCAAAATACAATCATTCAAGTGTTTTTTTTTTATCCTTCTTCAAAATAGAAATAATAAAAAAAAAAAATTTAATATTGGCATTCTTATCCTAAAGACTTTTTTTTTTATATCCCGTAAGTGATATTTTTATCTTAAAAATGCTGAAAATGCGCGGTCGTAGCCCATGAAAGAAGAAATATTAAATTTAATAAAAACTATTGTTCCTACAATATGCATCTTACGTTCGACGTCGTAAATACACAAGATATAGGTTGAAAAACGAAAACTTAACTTTAAAAAAAAAAGATGGATGAACCCATCATTTAGTGTTTTTTTTAAACTTGTTCTTATTTTTTGTCATTTCGAGTCGATGCTTCGGTTCGTTCATTCTTATTGCTCTAACTTCATTAACTTTCCAGTTTTATTTATTTTTATGAAACAATGTATTCAAAAACTATTTTTTGAAATATTATTTCATCACAAACAAACCTTTAGGTAGCATTGCATCATGTATGGTGTTAGCATGGTAATTGCATATTAGTAAAGTTTTTAGAATGATTTAACGCCGTTTGACCAATAATTTTTCTTCAGTAATCATGTGACATCTCACTATTATATTGTTTTTTCGCCTCTGTCTCATGATTGTTTCAAAAGTAACCTATTTAATGCATTCAAAACTTTGTTAACTAATGTACTAATGACTTTTGTTAATTACGTTTATAACTTACAATTTTGTTCACCTAAATTTGGTACTCCAAATCTTAAGCTTCATGAATAGTAATAATTTTTAAAAAATCAACAGGAATATAAATATATATTTTTATCATCATCAGCCACAACGTCCACCGCTAAACAAAAGCCTCCCCCGTAATTGGGGTGAGTGATGACGAAATCATCACGCTTGGCAGGCGGCTTGAGGATTGCAGAACACTCTCCGCTTACTACGTGGGCGATGCTGTCCGTCCTCCTGCGTGGTTGTAGTTTTAGGACAAGCCCGTATCAAATAATAAATGTCTAATAATAACTTTTAAAAAATCATCAGGAATTTAAACATTTATACCTACACTTTTAACCTCTAAAAATAACGAAGGAATGAGAAAAAACCCCAACGAGCGACTTGCTTGTATTGCTTCCTCGTTTCAGGTCGTTTTCGTAATTGGTCGGCAGTTTACCAGGATTACCTTCTAATCTTGAGGTCCTGAGGACATTACGTGGAAACCTTTTTAAGACCGCCGGCAATTTCTAGTTTGGCAAATAGTGCTACGAGGATTAGGTGCCTTTGACTTTAAGCCGAGGATGCTCCAAATATTACTGGATTTTTCATTTACGCATTTATACTTACTAAGTTTCTTATTGCATTTGTTTTTCAAAATATTACTTTTTATGCAACAAAGTGACAAGTCGAGCAATTATTCGTCTGATAAAAATTTCCACGCTTATCTATTGCACGGATATACTTTAACCCCCTTAAATATATTAATAAAGGCGGATAAACCTTGGAGCAGTTACTCAGTCTTCTGTCTTTTTCAATCGAGCTCTAATTTCGAAAAGCGCGAAGAGGGCTAAACACGTGATAACTAATCCAAGGGCACTCCACGCTTATTAATACGGGGGTTATTAATATAGTTCAAAACCAAACGCGGTAATGCACTGCGCTCATCACCCTGAGAAATTAGCGTTCCCCCTCTTTGCGTTCAGTGCTTTAGGTACAATTAAGATGTTTATTGCATTTTTTACACCAATTTTTGCAGGTTCTTAATGAGGCTCACGCGGTGCTAAGCTGTTCAGGACTTACAACGCCAAATCCACCGTCCATGACTACCCCACGTAGGAGTGATGCATGATGCTCAATGCGCCGTGAGCCGTGAATACTATTACCTCGAACTGGCACTTCGTGACACCTGTATCTTCACACGTAGATCGATTTTGCTCACATTCAAACCAAAAAATTGTGTTTGCATGGACTAACCAGTCTATTAAATTTCATGAAGATGAGAACTAGAGAACTATGTATCCGACATAGTTCTCTAGTTTTTTCAGACAAATGTACACAGTACATACAATTGCCGCACCTCTAGCAGAACACAAGATCAGGTTACGATACAGACCATGTAACCAGCAGACAGCTCGTACATTTCCCCCCTCTTGCATATGATAATGTTAAGCGCAAAATAGCATGCTCTCGTCAATTAGATCGCCTGTGATATGGTTGGCTCTTCAGGCTGACAACAGCAACAAGTTTTTGCATAAGTTGCTAAAATTTTAAGCCACGCGATTAATTACTTTATCTCGAGACCTTCGCGGTGAGTTGTATTTCTATAAAAATGATATCTGCATCTGCATGTACGATCACCTAGTCTTATTGTCTACTACCCGCAACTTCGTACGCGGTAAATCTCGGCCTTCAGCCTCACTAAACTCTTGCAAACCTTGTCCTGGCAATTACGAACACACCAAAAAAGAAATCATCAAAGTTATGGCGTGACCAAGGGAAATAAGGATTCATTTTTATAAGATTTCTGTGATATCATATTTATCACAAGAAACATATAGATTATGCCAAGTAGTGGGTTGGTAAGGTGATGATGATACCACCGACCAAGTTTTAGTTTAAGTCTATGTGGAGCAAAAACTTGTAGGAAGTATTATATTCTACTCTTAACATTGAATAGAAATAATTTATCGATATTGCACTTAAACTGTTTCAACCACACGGCGCCAAATGATCAGAAGTGTAAACAGATGTTGCAAAACTTCTGCAGCGCAATGCGCCGCTGCTCGTATAGCGTATATATATTCTTTAATATTACTGCTCGAAATCAAATTACCCGATTGAAGGAACTCTATTCCGTAATATTGAATCAATGTTTTTGTTTTACAATTCTTTGAAATTCTGGTTCAAAAGCAAAATGTATGAAATAAATATTTCAGATGCGAAGAACTTCCACTGAATTTACAACTGACTTTTACAAGCGAAATTGTTTTCTTTGTTTTTTTTTTGTTTTTTTACCTCTTGAAATAATGATCTTGTGATCATTATTTAAAGGATCCTGTGATCATTATTAATAATAATGATAATAATAATAATCGTAATAATTATCTTGTGATCATTATTTCAAGAGTTAAAAAAGACATGTTTTCATTTGAATCAAGTTTTTTTTTCTTGTTCAGTGTTAATTTTTAAATTTATAAGTATATTATTTTTTTACATTATATACTACTTCATATTACTCGATTGAAGCCAACTTCTATTTCGTAATATTTAACCTCTTGTTTGGTATTACAATTCTTCGAAATTCAGATCCGGGCAGACTGTTCTGATGAGAACAGTTCAAATAGGATTTGTAATAAGAACCAACTTATTTCACTTTCAGTGTAAATTTTATATAAATATGTTACTATTTCATACTTCAAAATTACTGCTCGAAGTGGTATACCCGAAGGAAACTAACTTCTATTTTGTAATATTTATTTTCCAATTCTTCGAAATTCAGGCCTAGGCACATTGTTTTGATGTGAACTGAACAGTTCAGATATCCAGCTTTATCGTCAATTTTTTTTCACTTTCAGTGTAAATTTTTAAATAAATATGATATAATAATATGACATAATATTAATAATATGAAATATAATATAAATATATATATACATTTCATACTATTTGCTAGCTAGACAGCGCTTTCAGGTAGGTATTCAGCGTTTCCAGCACAGAACAAACGCAGAGGATTCACCGGAAGCGTTGCTCTATATAGGTAATGCGATAACCCCCCTTTGAGTCTGGATTCTCGTCACGTCCTCGAGCGCATTCTCGCTACCAACAATAAAATGATAACGAGAATAACAAGACGATGCAAACTTTCATATTATTGTACTTACTGGTGGTCAAAAATATTGTTACAACATTGCGGAAAGTCATTTTATTGTTAGATAAATAAAAAAACGTCCCTTATCCGTTTTCGTGCCATTATTATAGTTGTCTCACTCTACATTTGCAGGTTTTTGTAGTTAATCTAAATTTCCAAAATAATTATGTTTTATTACTCTATCATAATAATATCAGAATCATTTTATGGCAATTTTAATTTCTCTTAATTTGCCTGAAGAGAAAAAGAAAAAAATATTTTCGACTTCCTCCTCTATTAAATAAGACATAAACGAAAGTTCATTTTGAAATATTTGTACAGATGAAAGTTTGTAAGTTCATTTCTAATCTTACCATAAACAGACAAATAAAAAAAACAAAACACATTATTTTTATATTTCCAATGATTTGAAAATTCAAGCGGGACTGTGGACGAAACTAAGAGCGTTAAATCACAACTTCACGAAATACATTCTACGAAAAACATAGATTACTCATTAGTATTTTGGTGTTGAATCTACGCTGCCAAACAAAATATCAGAATCTACACTATTCCCATTTCCGAACCATGCACTATACAGGATGCACTCTTATTCTGGTTTCAAACGTGGAATGCGATAAGCGGCGGTGCAGATTCAGGATTCCCTATGCTTCCGCGGTATATTCTCACATAAAGCGATAACAAAGGTAACGAAACAGCAATGTACTTTGACATTGTAACAACCACATATATTTTAACAGTATCTATTTTGTATATTCAGGCTTCTTCTCTTGTTTTGAAGCTGAATTGATCGATTGTCTGGACGTTGAAAATTAAATTCAGAGCATAATGATTGGTACTACAAACTATGCCATATTGCACAACTGCTCAACTAGATTGTTCAACTAGTAGTTCGACTGCTCAACTAGTTGAACAATCTAGTTAAGCAGTGGTAAGAAGTAATTATTTCCCCTAAGCAATAAAATTCAACAGCATAATTTATATTTTATCTGAGTGCTCTAGAACGTTACCAATTTTGATTTTAAAAAAACAATCTCTATTTTGTACATGAGAGACGGTGAAATTGAATCTAAATATTCTATTGCTTTTATATAAATGGAAACCGTCTGAGCGGTATCGTTATGAAAATATAAAACTAGAAATCAATTGAACGAGATAAATCTGCAGAAATGAACGAATTGGAAGCATTTCAAATAAATCAGAAAGTTTGAGACGTCGATATTCGATATTTGTGATATATATTTTTATCTTCAATCACGAGTACGTAATAAAGCACGTTCTATTATAGCAGTTCATCGATAAGTACCTTAGGGTGCGCATTTAATCGGAATAGCATTTAATAAAGGCGACGACAAAACTAAAAACTCTGCTAATGTAATAACGTAAATCACGGCGCAGTTAAATCGAGCAGAGAATATTACAGGTATTAGGCAAGACGTGAACTTTGTAAAGCAATTTTCAATTCAAATTTTGTCTGTAACGAAAACGTTTTTTATTTATTTTCAGAACAACAGGTTGTTCATTTTTGCTCGAATTTATATTTCTCTTTTCTATACCAACAATACCTTGAAATCATTGTACACTAGGGGATGGAGATCTCCAAAAAAATGTGTGTAAATCGAGGTCTTTCAATTTTTTATCGAGAAAATATCATGTTATCTCAGAATACATCTTTCTGTATTCTGAACATGTTAGTCTCCATAAACCTATCTGGAAAAATGATTTTTTACTTGATTTCCAGATTGTTCCAATTTTAATCAAAATCCAGTTCCGACAATGGAATCCATGAGGAATTGAGGGAACTCTTCAAATATTATAGGCATACATATAACAATTTTGGTATTTTCATTAACTAGTTAAGCATTTGCATTCAGAAAGCATCATTTGGTAAAGTGGAACTGATGAAGAAGACCACAGATGGCCACCGGAACTCCTTAATGATAAGTATTTCATGCACGTGTGGCACCAAGAACATCTTGATAGTGCTTTTTTTCTGTTTTTTTTTTTTTTTTCTTATGTTATTTACCTACTAAAACTACCATTTTGTACTAAATACCTTGTGATGAATTCCGAGGTTCTAGTAGAGTCAAAAACTGCTTGAATTGCATTATTTTCCTGCAGAAAATAGTGCAAACCGGAAATTCCCACGGCAATGAAGCCAAGCTCGGAATATTAGCAGGGCTCTAACTTCGTAAGGCCCGAATTACAATTTACAGTTGGTAATTTGTCCTGAAACGGGTCGGTTACACAAAGTTACTTAATAGTTGCGTAGTTCAGCCGGCAGAGTATTAGATATAAGCTCTTTATAAATGCATAGGCGGTCACAACTTTGGTAGGACAGGACAGCTAAACAATGTTGGGGCTAGTTGAGGGTACAATACTTACTGTAAAACCCGGGACAATGACCTACGAAAATTGTTAAGTTGTTTTAACATAACGTGCTTTTTACTTTTTTACCAACTTCCAAAAAAAGGAGGTTGTTCCTGTTTTTTTTTTAATTTGAAAGGAGACACTTCCATATTAGTCCCTTTCTTATTAAAATCCAGTTATGATAATGGCATTCATGAGGAACTGAGATAAAAATATTCTAGGCTCTTCTTCTTCTTCTCTTCTTCTCAAATATTATAGGCATACACATATAGCGATTTGGGTATTTTCATTAACAAGTTAGGCATTTGCATTCAGTTCATTTGCTGAAATGGAACTGATAAATAAGACCACATATCGCTTTCGGAAATCTACTAAGATAAGTATTTCACGGGTGGCGCCAAGGACATTCGATTGAGCATTTTTTCAGTGTATTTTGTTGAAAATTGTCAATTTTTTTAAAAGTCGAATTTTGTTAAATTTTAAAAATGTATGTCCGATTATCAAACTTGTTATGTTTAATTAAATTCCCAATGTGAATGCTTGTAACGATTGGCTTGCTTTTTTTTTCAATACAAAATTTTAAAAATTCATGTATCTTTAAAGTTTTTAAAAACAGTAAGTCGTTACGGGAATTTTGTTGGTCAATTAGATATACATCCTATAAGTTTCATCAAAATCTTAAGAGTAACGTCCGGGCGGCCGTTGACTGATTAAATTGTAAAATGAAAATGAGGTCATTTTTAACCAAAGTGGTTAAATTTAATGCTGAATTATAATAACGCTTTATAATATTGCTCTTTTAAAAAGGAGTGGCGAGCAATGCTTTGCCACTTTACTTACATCGTTTTTCAAGCAAATGGGTTTGTAATATCCACTGCACCGATATTACCGACTTTCTGCAGCACGCAAGGCCGCCAACATTTGCAGTTTTAATATGCTAATGGAAAAGAAAAAAACTGAAAGCTTTCTGTCCGTAAATTAACTAAATTACTTGTGTACAATTTTGCACTTTCGTGAAATTAGGACTTACGTCAAGACAAATTCACAAAAAGACAAAAAGGTCATAGCGTGGCCCCAAAATCTCTAGAGTAACCTAAGGCTACCCACTCAACCCTCGCTACAAGCTAGCACCCAAATCTGTTAACAAGTAATAGACGTCTGCGAAATTTAACGTGCCACTTCGGAAATACTCGAGAAGAGAAAAAGAAATCGAACGACATATCACTCGTCACAATCGGTCAAGCCTTTTGGGTTACATGACACCACAAAACATCATATTTTTATACTCACGTAGCTACTTTTTTAAATAGTCACATACTTACCCTCTTTCTTGGGCAGTCGGGTGAAAATAATGTGAAATACGAATGGTCAATGAATGACCTTCAATCGTCTCTGGGTCTTTCGTAATCCAACTGTTCGTTTTATGTATTAAGCTTCGTAGTTTAGGTGGTTTAAGTTTATTGTATTTTGTTTAGTTATTAAAGGCATATCCTAATCCTGACTAATATTATAAATGCGTATATAATGTAACTCTGTCTCTCTGTCTGAGTGTTTGTCGCGTTACTACGGCTAAACGGCTGAACGGTCGAGCTGTTTTTTATATAAATATGTAGCTTAAGGGTAGGAGACGGTCATAGTCTATTTTTTTATATTGGTCCACGCGAACGAAATCGCGGGTAACAGCTAGTATTATTATACATTATAATGTAAAAAGAAATGCACGAAAAGTAGTAGAAAAGTACAAGATGACTAGTAACATTACGCCAAAGTTACATAATACTCAAGCTATTTCTGAAATCCTGTGGCAAAATACCCCTTTTACGTGATTTTCTCGGCTTTCCCCAACGGCGTATTTACACCCCATAGTTCCAAGAATACCTGTCTTTGAAAACTGAAGGAAAAGCGGAAGTAGTAAATCTATAATCTCCCTTGCAAGCTCGCGAATAACTGAAATGTCTTGATCCTTGCGCAGCTTTTAGAATTTGTCATATTCTATTATCATAATTTTTATCCAATTGAATGTAAATTATTTTGCCGGTATAAGGCCATTTTGGGCTTTGGAGATTTAAAAGTTGGAAGTTTAAAAGATATTTTTTCTTTTCATCGTCATCATCAGCTAGAAGACTGCTGAACATAGGCCTCCCCCTTGGGGCGCCACACCGACCGACAACATGCCACTTACATCCACCGGTTGCACGCGACTTTCACAATGTCGTCGGTCCACCTAGTGGGAGTCCACATATTTTTTCTTTTAAATGGTTATTTCTTTAAATATAGATACGTACGTTATTTTGAATCTAAATTCAAACATTATTTTCTGCATGTCATTTTATGACATTTCTTTTTTAATCTGTAGAATTTGATGATTTATGACATGGTTGTATTATTAATAATTGATTAGAAATTGATTTAAGTTGTTGACATTTTATTGCAGTATTTAATTTAAGCTTTGACATTGTGATTTAAATTGTTGACATTTTATGAATTTATTTTATTTTTAGTTTTCAGTTTTAGTTTTTATATTAATATTGTTTTAATTGCGTTATAATTTGTGAGGTAAATGTAAGTGACTGGTTTAGTTTTTATCTCAATAAATAAATGACAGATGTTTTTTATAGGAACAAGAGAAACCAAAAGAATACTACAAAACAGACAACAAAATTGGTATCTGATACCACACATTTACTTATTACAATCTTTGCTCGGCTAATAAAAGCCTACAGAGAAAAGGGGAACAAACAAAAGATAAAAGATTATTATCATAATAATACTTGTGGAAATCTCATTAACAGAAGTTATCTCACGTTAGGTACTCTCAGCTCTTCCTTTGTTCGCATTATGTTGTTCAATCACGTCCACTCGCAAACAATGGTTACCAGACCCTTTATATTGCATCGTTTTTATTCGCGACCGATGGACGGGAACAGATAGGTTCGGTTGTAATATTTATAGGATTGGACCGAAGGGTTTTTCGTGGTCAAGCAGCTGTTGTCACGTAACCAACGTATTGGGAGATTTCAGTAGGTAATGTTACATGATTCGTGATCCTATTTGTTTAAAAAAAAATATTACACTAAATTTAATGTATCAGGACTTAACCACGCTAAAACTAGTTTATTTATATATCTCGACGTTTCGGCCAAGTTTCAATGGCCGTGGTCTCGAGCTGACTGAAGAATGCGGGTCGTCTCTGTGCGAAATGAGGGTGTTGAGATCTACTCTCATTTATTATTAATTTATTAATTTATTATTACTCTTATTTATTAAATAAACTAGTTTTAGCGTGGTTAAGTCCTGATACATTAAATTATGTGTTCAAATCGCGGAAGTTTAAAAGTTACATATATTACACTAGCTGCGACCCGCGGCTTCACCCGCTATTCTACAGGAACAGTTATTTTTTTTTACAGGATAACAAGTAGCCTATGTTTTATTTCAGGAAATAAGCTACCTCCATACCAAATTTCATCAAAATCCGTTCAGCCGTTACAGAGTTGAACTGGAACAAATAGACTTACACACAAACTTCGCATTTATATTAGTGTAATTTGTTTAAAAAAACAAAAAAGGCATATCTTAGGATTTTTTGAATACTAACCCTTGAATAGGTGAAATGGGGTTTTGAATTTACTGTAGCATATGCAAGCGAAGCCGGCATAATATGCTAGTTAAAGTATAGTTATTTATTATTATTAGTGTATTATGTTAGTATATTATGCTAGTTAAAGTATATTATGTTAAAGTATAGTTTTTTATTATTATTAGTGTATTATGTTAGTATATTATGTTAAAGTATAGTTATTTATTATTATTAGTGTATTATGTTAGTATATTATGCTAGTTAAAGTATATTATGTTAAAGTATAGTTATTTATTATTATTAGTGTATTATGTTAGTATATTATGCTAGTTAAAGTATAATCTATGATAATGTAAGTTATTGCACATTCCCCAGTAGAATAGAGAAAAGAAAATGCAGCCGATTGGGTCACATAGTTTGCCATTTGGAGCATCGATAAATCATCATGCCATAAGACGTCCACTGCTGAACATAGGCCTCCCCCTTAGAGCGCCACACCGACTGACAACGGGCCACTTGCATCCACCGGTTGCCCGCGACTTTCACAATGTCGTCGGTCCATCTAGTGGGAGGCCTACCTACGCTGCTTCTTCCGGTTCGTGGTCACCAAGAACCACTCAAGAACCTTTCTTCCCCACCGGCTATCGGTTCCTCGAGTGATATGGCCTGCTCATTGCCACTTCAGCTTGCAAACTCTGAAAGCTATGTCGGCAACTTTGGTTCTTCGACGAATATCCTCGTTCCGGATAAATAATCGATATCATCGATAAATAGTAACTGCTAATGATCACTTTTAAAATATGCTAAGCAATATTAATCAATCTTTTTATTGGAGTGAATTTTTCGTTCATCTTTTGTATACTTATATTGATTGTTGCAGGCTAAAACATCTCAGGTTCATTTGAACTATAATTTGGTGCATCTGTCAATACATTTTCTATGTTTGCAGTGTAAAAAGTAAATCTAAAACTGAGACCAAAACTATCGGAGGCAGCAGCTTCCTTTTAAAAAATAGAAGTAAGGGTTTTGCGATCCCAAGCCACCTGCCAAGCCCGGAGATTACGTCAACCTACCCCTTTTCTAACGAGGAGGCCCTTGTTCAGCAGTAGACGTCTTCTGGCTGATGATGATGATGAATACATCTCAGCAAAATACTCAAGGCGGCAGGGCCAAAATCCAAAAAATCTCCAATAATATAGTAATTCGAATTCCCGTCGATGTATAACTATCCTTGTTTTGTCGGTCCAATAAAATCACAAAGGAATTTGCAGTATTTGCCTTCATTCCCCGTCAAGGGGAATGATAGGAATTTAAAGGAAATTCTCAATTGAAATTGACAATTTTGTTAAATACCTTCGCGCAGCTTAATTGCGATATAGTCGGGTCATTCGATAAAAGCCTTGTTGAAATGAGTTTGTGCAATATTGTTAAAAGGATAAGATATTTTGGCAAGGATCTAAGAATATTGAAGCGTTTCATTAAAGAATTTTTTTTTATAAGTTTTGTGTCGGAAAGTATTGTCCCTTGTTGTGTAAGCCTGAATTTCCGAAAGTAAAACTAAAAATAGATGTTTGAAAAATACGGTTTTGATAGATCAAAGATCTATCAAATTTTAAACTTTAAACACAAATATCACACGCTCCATATAACATGGTAGAACTATTGAACAGAGTCCGCCTGGAGAAGTACCACACGTTTCCTGTTATTCAACCGCTAAGCAGTAGTGTGCATACATTGCTGTTTCGGGGCAGAAAGACAATGCTTCCGATGAAACTACTGATGTTAAGATTTTTAATATACCGGTAACTAGTAATACACTGAAATGTTTTAGGATATGATTGTATTCGTCATTATGAACAACTCTTACTATGGGACCAAACCAGAATCGCAGAAAATAAATCTATTCCAAACATTTCGTCGGGGGAGAATGACCGTTTTCTATGGAACTTCCGTTGTTTCTTTTGCGATTTCAATGTTTATCCCATAGTAAAAATTGCCCATAACGACGAGTATAGTAGTGTCTAACCAGTGTCTTCCTGTATAATATCTCAGGGTGATGAGTCCAGTACACATTGTATACTGGTGCATGGTTTTGAACTGCTGAATTTCAAAATTGAGTGACACTGAATTGTAATGGGTAAGCGTAACACTTACCATCAGGAAAGCGACCTGCTCGTCTCGTCACTTAGTGCTATAAATACAATGTTTTTTGATCAAGCGACGTCCGTTAACTTCAAACTGAATTAAAACACTAGTAGTTCGCGCCGAACTGAGACCTCGCGACCCCTATATCTTCACAACCCCTTGACCGATTCAGCTCATATTCGAACTTAATTTTATTAAAATGAACTACTTGCCTACAAAATTTCATGAAGATCGGATCAACGGTTCGCAAGTTATCATCGGACAAATATACACGCAAACATACAAATATACATACAAATGCCGATTTGTCTCAGTAAACTCTGAAACCTTCGCTTCGTTCGGTCAATTATATACTCTGAAAATAAATTAGATTAGAAAATAGATTTATCAGAATAAAATCTAAGTCTCATCCAAGCCATAAACAAGGCCAAAGAAAAAAAAACAGCTGCATATAAAGTGTAAGCTCCACAAGACCGGAAGTCCGGCGCTTGCCGCATCCGACTGTCTGCTACTGAAGCCTTTTAGTTCAATTTACCGTAAAAAAGAGACCGACCGCGCTGTTCCCGTGTTTTACGCCACTTGGGAAATTGCTCTCATCTTGTCCGCGTATTGACATGTTTTGCATATTATTTTATCCACTGACTAGGATGGACTGAAACGGAATGTTTTTGTTTTGTGACTGTAGCCGAATGAACATGGTGACTGAAATGGTTCAATTAAAGTTATAATTATCAGTAGGTATTTCAAATCTGTAAAGTTGTTCATGGCCTTTGGCAAGGCACACTATACGAGCATCTATGTTTTTTGTTACCCTTCCAGCTTACTTTAACACACAACCACATATATATCACATTTATAAGTTTTTGTTGATAGAGTGGTAATTCCCAAAAAACTGCAGATTTTATCTGTCTATAAAGAAAAATGATTTGACATCTTTGACATCATTGATGTGAGGTCGACAAACAAACATGGGGTTTTGGATATCTTAGACAAATAAAAAAAAAATACCAAATAAGTAATAATATTAAAAGATTATTGACACTTGTTAATAGCTTGCTTAGCTAAGTGAAATGCAAAATCGGTGACTTAAAGTTACGACATGTCATACGCACTTAGGCAGCCTCCTAAGTTTGGTGCAATGCATTTTTCATTGTTAGGTACGTCCTAGAGAGTTAACTATGAACTTTGGAGCTTTCAAAAGTTAGTGTAGACGGACATGAGTTTATTAAATTCTCGCCTAAGTATACTTTAATCTCGCGCGTTATATTGCCAGTTCCATGACTTGACTGATGAATACTTCGGCTATTTTAAGTTTGTTTGTTCGAAAACTTTACTATTGTGAAGTATTTGGCAATTAAAGATCTCCTAACTTCGGTTTCATATCCTGAAAAGCCATATTTTCTTCAGCACAAGCGGTTAGTTAAGCTTACCGAAAGTTTTTGCGTAAGTCCAAAATAAACATTAACTTTCTCCAATAAGGCTCGTGCTTGCCTATTTTTTATGCAAATTCCTAATGCAGAACACTCTATAAACACATAAAACTAATGAAAACAGTAGTCCATTTAAATACAATTCTACCATTTGCCGCAACGAGTTGAAAACAGTTCATATGAATGGCGCTGTTAGGAAAATTGGGGTCATTATGAAAACGCAAGTCAGGGACGTAACTAGGATTTAACAAAAACTACAAAAAATATTGATAGAAGGCATTCATTTCAAGCAAAGATTTAGCAGTCTCCAACAAAACTTGCACAGGTTAAAAAAAAAAATGGTTGTAAAAAAAATGGTTAAAAAAAATATTATGTACGATTATTAAATTGTGTAAATACAACAAATGTCCACATAATTATTTATTACTGGAGTCGTTTCAAATCTCACAAAATTAGTTTTACAATACAGGTTTGTACAAAAGAAAGATTTTTGGCATGCTTATTAACTTTTCCATGCAAGTAATCATTTATTTTCAATTTTTATTTTTAATTTAAATACTTTGATACTGATAGAAGGTTGATTTAAACACCATAAATAAGTAAAGTACAAAAATTTATTAATGGCACTAGATTTAATTCTTAGCCTTCATGGTCATGCTCAACTAGATAAGAGTCTTGATATAGAAAGATCGCGATCATGTATTTTGTTAGAAGTTTTACCCCGGTTTATTGGGGCACATGGCCCCAGACCTACAAACCCTAGCTACAATCGTGACGCAAGCAATTCTAAAACAGAAACTAAAGGCAGTAATAGAGGTGGCCGCAATAATGCAAAGGGACAGGACCAGACCTTCTCCTTTATAATTAGGTGACGCAAATTACGTTCGTCGAAATTAACAACAGTTGTTTCGTTCGTTTAAATTTCGTGGACTGTCTTCTTTATGTTCTTTAACTAAACCACTTTAAGCTTTTCTCTATTCTGGAACGCTGATAAAAACTCTGGGATGTTGCTTAAGGCGTGCTAAGGGGGCAAAAGTGCGCTCTAATTGAGTTCCCTTTGCCCTCTGGCAGGGCACAGAAGCCCACCGAGGGGTTTTGGTTTGTGTAACTCTGCACTCCAACGTTTATTATTATTATTAAATTTAAAAATTAAATTAAGCCTATTTTTTTTTTTAATCGGATAATATCAGAACGAATAAAGTGATTTTGAAAACGACTTTCTGTCGTGAGTTCTTGCAATTTGCTAGGCTTTTCTAGAGCTATGAAAAACTTGATTAAACAACGCTAACTGCAAATGAACCCGTCATAATACCGAGTCAACAGCAATGAAAGCTCCATTTGTCCGTTGACCATTCGATATTTTTGCCCGCGTCGTGTTACCGAATGGAACAATTAGTATTCTGTTTCTGCGCCGGAGGATAATTGGATTGTTAGTTATTTTCTGTCTGGGATAAGTTTCGGTTTAGGACTTTTGTTTTGAAATTGAAATGTTAGTAAAAATAAGACCGTTTTAATTAATGCGTCTTATTTTGGGTAAGCCTAGATCCAATCGGCAAAACACAGAGGTAAACGGAACAAGAAAGCGGTATATTCGTATTAGGCCTTAACATAAGTATTTTTGATGACCAAAAAAACACATTATAAATACATAGGACAACGTGTACTTTTATCATAATAAAATAAAATCAACTTTACCGTGACTTACTTTGCTTGACTTAGACTATTACTGAGACTTGTTTTAATTGTTAATTATTTTACTTCACTTGATTGATATATTTTAAAATTTCACGTTGGCTAAATGCACTATGTGCCAAGTGAACTAAAATATTTCACACTTAAAACAAGCATCAGTCAAAGTCTAAGTCTAGCCAAGTACGTCGCGGTCAAGTCCAGGTCATGCCCCAGTAAAATGGTCTAACTTTACAACAAGTTTCTATAGAGTTTTGGAAAGGAAAAGTCACAGTACAACACTTGTGCAGTTCACAAACACTTAATAGATAACAATCCACCGTTTCTACACTAAACATTCAAAATTACACATGTTTTGGAAAATAATACAATGACGAGACATGACTTCTTCATGTTCCCACTAAAACTCTTTGATTCCAGTGTAACTAAATCAACTTTCCCAGCAAACAACCCCTAAAACAGTCACACCATAGCAAGACATAAACAAACAACTAAGACGTCGTAAATATGTATGAACAATAATAGGTCCATTAGAGCCAGGGAGCACTCATCTCGGCTATGAATGCCAGTAACACTTCATTTCTTCGTACAATACAGAACGGATGAATTATTTGTCTGTTTGTATGGAGGCGTTTTGGGTTATCTATATCAAGAGTAAAGACAGTATGAGATGAGAGCAACTACCCAACAATAACTTTTTTCATGCTTTTTTTTTTGAAGTTTGTTGCTTGTTACGTCGTCTGAAATAAACAGAGACTTTTCTACCAATTTAATCTTTGCTGGTCAAAGATATTGATGATCTTTGTTTGACCTGCATGGGAATAAAGGGACCAGTTCAAGTTCAAGGTCAATTTATTTTTGCCATAGGAACACAAGGGTACACTTAGCCATGTTTGAGCCAGTGATTGAGAATAGGGCTCTGTTAAGTCTGCGCTTTTTATTCTTGTTAGTGAGCGTGGCCAGCACTCGTGGCGTGGGTAGGTGTCTAGTGAGTGAGGTTAGAATAAGAGAATGATGACAAAGAGATGACCGGAGCTATGCTTGTCTAGCATTGAGATGATGCTCAGGTATTGCCAAAATTGCGTTGCAAACCTGTACCAGATTAGCACTGGATAGAGGCAGACAACAGAGCAAGAGGTTTACCAACAGTTAGATAAAGGAGGCTGGAAATAATAACGATAATTTTAGTACTTTATACATAGGATAATTTTACAGTGCAGTTGTAACCGATAGAAAGGTTCTTGAGTGGCAACGACGAGATGGAAGACGCAGCGTATGTAGGCCTCCCACTAGGTGGACTAACGACATTTTGAAGGTCGCGGGTAAACGGTGAAAGCGAGTTGCAAATTGTTGTTCAGTGTGGCGGTCTAAGGTTGTTGAGCAGTTGACTTCTTCAGGCTGTTGATGGTGGTTAATTGTAAGCCATTTTACAGAAGATTGGTATTTATGATTGGTTCATCTCCTCTGAAAAGCATAAACATTTTCTGTGAGTTTAGATCTTACAATATTATCAACGACTGCTTCTTCTGTGTACTCGTATAGCAAGCAAGTGAGAAAGATTTACGAACATGTTCAAATAGCCTTTATATCTTTTCGTCAGTGCCCATACTGGTGTTAACATTTGATATCTCTCTTCACGGTCCATAAAGCATTCATATACGCACATACCCGCATATAATTTTGGTATCTGGTGTATGAAATTGCCTGGAACGCTTGCCTATGTAAATAATCCGTAAAAAAACTTTGTTTACAAAAATATTTTGCAATTTTCGTAATCAATAGGCTGGTAACTCAACCGAAGTATTTAGGAGGTATACATTTTATTTACTTAGACCAAAGTGAAATTAATGGACCTTACACTAACCACACAATTTCGTTAAAAATAAGTCAAAACAATCGAACTTAGGCTTCAATACCTAATTAAAAGTACTCACAAAAGAAAAATTAAAAGATATAGCGAATATAACATCTACGAAAGAAAAAGGGATACCTGTGTTTATTAGTTGCTCTAGAACCGTTTGACATTCGAACGTACGTCTCGCACCTTTTGCCCTGATGCCGGGACACTAGAATACGGCATCGATATCCCCTGCCTGTAGTAAGAGCCTACTAAAAGGGGACCTCTGGGCTCGGGGTGGTTAGAGGTTGGGCTCTAACCACCATCTACCGAAGCGAGCCCCGGGAAGGACGACAGCGTCAAGTGGCAGACGCTGTCGTAGTTTTAGGCGTCTCACGACAGCTACTAGTTGTCCCGGGAGGAGCTGAAGCGTGGTGCTGTGGGCTCCGGTGCGTTCCCTTGGAGATCCCGGAGCCCTCAGTCAAGCACGAAGGCAGGCCACCGGGGGGGTTAGTGGATATAATCTCACAAAACCCAGCTGCACCCCATAGCAGACGGGTACCTAGGTCACCTAGAAATCTTCAAGATTTCCGCCTCGTTAAAAAAAAACGTCTCGCACCTTTCACAGACTGAGTGCCACTGAAGCAATGTGAGTTGTACATATGTAAAGTCTTCAAAATTCTGTTACTTGGTCCATTCATTATTCCTTGTTCGAAGAACTTTGAAAACGGAGCCTCAAATATTGAATTCATATTTTATTTATGCTGCAGCAGATGACTTTATATATGTGATGGTGAGCATAGTCTGAAAATACCGATACAGTGACGGCCTGACGTTAATAAACATTTTTGCAGCAACATCTGCAATATATTATTAAAAGAAAATCAAAATACCAGACTGCAAAATGTTTCCTATAACACACGGCCATAAAAAGGAATCTAAAGATACCTCGTCAAGATCTCTCTATTATATCAGGCTACTGAAGGTATATATAGGAACACACTAACATACATACTTACATACATACTACCATATTTACAATGCAAAAACATTACCCTCCTACTTGGGCAGTCGGGTAAATACTGTAATACTTTGAAAATGTAGAACCATCCACTTATTTCTACTTTCAATTCCTAGACTTTAAGTTCCACGGAGTACGACGTCTGGAATAAAGATTCGACTTTAGCCATACTAAACCGAATAAAATTGAATCGGAATCAACTTACACTGAATGTATACGAGAGATATTCGATTTAGTACGTACGCTGTTCAACTCGTGGTAAATCGTACAGTGCATTGCGTATTATGGCAGTAAAATGTTGAAATAATGCGGTAAAGTACAGACAGCCTTTAGAAAAAAGGTGCCACAATCCCCAAGCGTGGTAGGCTTGGGGTTCGCAGAATGTCACCGTTTACTAAGGGACACTGCTTCTCGTTCTCCGTAGTTTTGGTGGCGCTTTGAGGACGTACCCGAACGCTAACCGAATAAAGCCTTCAAAATATAACTATTATGTAGTTCTGCGAACAGTAGACCTCGCGAGCACAAACTTTTCTCCACAGTCTCTATTTCTCACCTTATGTCTTGACAACCTCTTGACTGATTTTGCTCATATTCAAAACTCTTTTGTAGAACTGAGTACTGAACTGAATGTTTCAGTTAAATATTGTCAAAATGGGCATGTAAATGGCACCGCAGCAAACTTCCCCCCTTTTTGGGGGAAATACCCATCAAAATTCGCCGACGACAAAAAATCTAACAAATTGTAGAACATGTCTAGATAATGTTTCGTCAGGATGAGTTGAAAAATACGAACTGAACGCGAGCACGAACATATGGACAGGTGAAAGCAAATTTTGGCAGATGAGACAGAGCGTTCGTTCACTTCACTCACTCAGTCAAAACGTGAATAGTGAAAATTTCTAGAAATTCGTCGAACGAATAAGTTAACAAGCACTACGAGCATGTTTGCATTTCAGATATTAATTAGCTCAAAGTCAAAATGTTTACATTTTCGTTTCAAGTTTGAAGCTTGCCTTTGATAATTTAAATTAACTAGCTAAGCGAAGATCCAGCGCCTAATGACTAATTAATTTACCCAGCTGCTTTTGTAGTGTTAGCATTAGACCAGAACTATTGGCGTCGATTCTCTTAAATCACTCACGAAACTAACCAATCCGACAGGAATAAAATTTGTATCTTCATCTGTTTTCATTTCAATATGTGACAACAGTTTTAAAATTGACAAATTTAGTTTAGTTAAGAAAACTGTACAACAGAATCGACGACATTAAGTATGTTTATAGGCTTGCGTTTGACTGCCATCACGTCTGATATTAAACGAGGATGCAGCCTACGATGGAGCACGCTTGTCTAGAAGAAACCGATTCACTCGCGGCTTGAAGACACCCAGATTATAATTATCAGAAAAAAACCCACTCGGGTAGCGCATTCCACTGTTCAGCAGTTCGAATAAAGAAAGTGGAATCAAACCGTTTCGTACGAGTTTTTGGTATATCAACCATGAAACGGTGTCGCTTTTCGAGGTCCTGGCTGACCGTGATATGTATGACGTTGCGTATTTATATAACTCAAAAACAAGTATGTTTAAGGTGTAAAGGTAACACATACAAGACACTATGTAACATAAGACAATATAACTTATGACAATGGATCTTAATAAAATTTGATAAGGAAATTCTAAATCACAAATCCAGACGTAGGATACCTTTTTATGTCCACGCGAACGAAGTCGCAGGTAACAACGATTCTTAAATATAATAAGAAAATATCGGCCAAACAATTTTCAATATCACCCTGGCCAAATTTATTTCAGTAAAAATGAATGAGCGAGCGAGAGAGATAAAAATTAAAAATTAAAATAAAATAAAATTTGTATCCTGCATTTCATCTTAACGCAAGAAATATTTGAGTAATTTTCGCAATAACAATTCAAAACAAACTGCTAAAATCACGTTCCATGACGGCAAACCAGTTTGTTATTTCACTTGTCTGCCAAAATATCCATCAAAATTACACAACTGAAACGTTTAAAGTTTTTGTTCTGGCAACTCGGTACAGACAGCAACAAAAGCGAAAAAATCGAGTGGCAACAGTGCATTGTGCTCGTATTTAGAGAAAATAGACGCCATCCGCACGAGAAAAGCATCCCAGTGCTTGTTGATACAAGAACCTAGAGTTGGTAGAGTCGGCCTTTTTTTTCTAAGAGTTGGCCCCATCCTTATATTACCCAATAGGTGTACATATAACACATCTATAACGTTTCAATTTCTTTGGTTCATTGCTGGGTGCAGCTAGATGTAATCTTGAGACAGCCAATGAGAACACTTTATCATAGTACCTACAACCAATGTTTTCTCCAACTTTGGTTCCTATAATACTTAAAAAATTAGGAAAATGTACCTCTGGTTTTGCTTCAGTCTGTTGTAACAGCAGCTAAAAATAAAAATTAAAAGCTTCAAATTAATTCCAATACTTCGCAGATACAATACGTAGAAAAAAAAGTCCAAAGTTTTCTAAACAATAATATCTTCTTTTTCTCTCTCCGCTTTTCTCTGAACAGTGCCTTTGTCTGAAGTAAACAACGTTGAAAAGTCAAACACTAAATAAACACAAAGTCCCGCGTTTTCTTTAAATAGTACCTAAGTATTTAAAATAATTATCAGTGGGACAAATACGAATATTCACGTGCTCAAATACGTATCGAATTTACTACAAATTCAAAATTTCGAAACCAAAGTTTCAATACGTAAGTACTTCTCCAACTAGTTTGTCAAAAACATGGTTTCAATCTTTTCAGCCGCTGCAATGCTTCAAGCTGTAATTACGACTTCCAGTGGTTACTTTTCTCTTTGTTGTATGAGAGAGGCCCAAGAGGATTTCCAGCTAATGCAGCGTACGCTGCAATGGCTACATCAAGGGACAAAATCAGAGGATTACAAGCTGTGATGTAATGCCTTACACCTTAGGAGAGCGAGAAACTCAGACGAAATGCAATATTTTTTGCAAGCGCGAAGATGAATTTAAATCATTTTCAATCACACCACGCAATGCTATTCTAATAACTTATTAACTATAATAGTTTTGTTCTTGTATTCTAAGTATTAGGGCAGTCATAATAAATTAGTTTAAAGAAATCGCTTGTGGCTAACTACTATTTTGGTCGTAAATAAAACATACCAAATACCACAGAGTTCTTATAAAAAATACTAACTTTAAAAAAAAATGGAATGATTGGCTAACAAGTGACGGGTCTCCAGGGTGGGTGGTCTCCTCCAATACCCGAGAAATAATGTCAGTGACGACTTTATTCACCCTTCGTTTGAAGCAGTCTAGATTATATTTCGGAGGAAAATTGGAAATAATGTACATTAACTACTACTGTAAAATGTACGTAGCTTGATTAATCGGTTTCGAGATAAGAAACGGATGATCAGTTCAGTCTTCGAATGGATGTTCAAAAGTGACTTTTACAACTAGGCTTTACCTTGTTTTGGGCAGCACATGCACTGTACTATACTAAAAAAAATGGAGCCTTCGAAGCGGCCTAAAAATACATTCAAAACAAGAGCTGGGAACTCACTCTGCACAAAATCACTTACTCTATTATATGAGCTATTGTTTATACTTGTACATTCCTCAATCGTTCAATATGGAGATGAGATCCTCAGAATGCATTACGCAATGCAAATTATCTATTTGAGGGTACCATCTCTCCAAGTATCGTACGGTCCTTGCCTTTGGCACCATCTTGTTATGCCACTTCATTGGTCAAACAAAGCAACTTGATGGTCGGAGTAATTTGCATTCCATTGATAATGATAACTTCACTTGGGACTGTGTGTAACAAATATATAGTTATTCATAAAGTTTACTTGAAAATGTCACAGTATTTTACCTTTTTCCGACACATATATAGTGTAATGTAGATTGTGGTCGTCGTAGAAAAGTTTGTGCTACGACTAAAGTTTTCTACGCAATTTTACTACTTTTATAGTTATGTTTGAATATTTAATGGGGCATCTTTATGCCTCTCGTGGGTTGGACATGATCTACACAACAACCTGTATATAAGTATTTAGGCTTGTAAAAGTGAACGCTCACTAATCCGCACAGCAAGCGCCGTACACGTTTCATTCACTGGAATTCATAGTATCTACTAACTAAGCTGTGATAAATTACGTCGAACATTAGATTAAATAATTTTATTTCGTTTAGTACATATCTAGATATGTTACAACTAAACATGTAGCGACCGTTACGTAGTGCTTTGTGATTCTCCGCGAGCTAAATGTCAATTTATTTCTAACACATAAGCATGTTAGATTGTAAAATTGTATACGATACTATATGTTTTAAACACGCATAATAAACATAAATAATGCATATATAAACCCTTAATTATTTGTTTTTGCTGGGTAGTCGTGGTAGCTCAGTTGGAGCACGTTCGCCTCACATTCGTGTGGAGTTCGAACCCGGACCGGCCCGTACCAATGAGTTCTTTAGAACTTACGTACGGATACCACTGGATTTTCGGTGAAGGAAAACATCGTGAAGAAGCCTGCATATTTTCCGGAGAAGAAATTCGATGGCGTACGTGAATCCAACCCGCACTGGGCCAGCGTGCTAGATACGTCCTAATCACCCTTCGAGGGTAGGCTGATATCCCAGCAGAGGGATGTATAAAGGCTGATACAGTAAACTATCAAAGTTTTTTTTCAGTCTTTATTTTTTGAAGTGACACAGACAAACACATATAGACAAAGGAACACCCGTTTTGGACTCATTTTTGAAAGATTGTGCGTAAATAGAATAAATTCTCACCTGTTTATAACAAAACCACAAAGTACCAATAAACCGACATTCCTAAGTCGTACCTAGACTTACTTCTAGACTGCTCCAATCCACAATAAACAGAACAATAACTCGGGCTATTAATAATCGCTGGAGAACGGCCAAGTTGTAAAATGGTGCCGAAGCAGTTCGAAGCGACTGCTCCAGTTGTCGTAAAGCCATAAGACAACTTAAGACGTTTAGTCGCTCGCTTTTGTAGGGCAAAGTCGGCAACTTGCTTCCAGTGGTTAGCTTCAAACTTCTATGCGGTTGCGACCGCAGTACTTACCTCGAAGGATGTCGGTACTGCTACTAATAGCCCCTTTATGCCAGAAGTACCATTGACCAGTACCATTGATGGTACCTCTGACACATCTTTGCGTCAATAGTACATTAAAGAAAATACAATATAATTCTTGACCATGTTTAAAAAGTTTACAATCTGGACGAACACGTACATATACATACATATATGGAAAAATAGCTTGAAAATAGTCAATATCTATTGTCCATTTAGAACTATTTCGCAGAGATGATAAACAAACACATAAAGTAACATATAAATCAATACACACCCACACAAGAAGCTTTCAAAATTGTATTTATATTCATTTTATTTCTGGTCATCATAATAGCACGAATCTCTGAAATACAAGAATTAGCTTAGTTCAGAGATAATTTTAAGGTCAATGTTGGAAATAAATAAATTTTGTATTTTATTTTTGTACTATTTATCTATTGATGGCCGTTTGTGTATGAATTCGATGGCTTATGTATGAGATAGTAGATGAAAACTTTAAGTTAATTTGATGATGCCACAAGTAAGTAATAATATTATTAAATGAACAACAAAAATACCCGACTTCAAATTGTATATAATGTCCCTCCAGACGTAAAGAGGAGTCCAATGATACCTCAATCCGAACATAAAATTCAAATTTAAATTTGATTCTTGTAAATGGGTATAGAAATGGAAAAGTTGAAATGGAGACAATTAACAAGAAGCTGGCATTGTTAATATTGTAACAAAAACATATGGTATGATAAAATTATCTTACTATAACAAAATTGCTTCATATTTTACCACAACAACGAACTAAGAACAAACTTTGTAAAAAAACAAAATTAATATCAAACACAAGTAACCTCAAATTACATTTTTTTTTAAAGTATTTAAGTTTTTTTATTTAATTAAATTTACATCAATTTAAAGTATTCCCGTTTTATTAAAACAAAATTATCAAACCTTTCATATAAAATATTAATAGATTTATTATTTAATAAAGCGGGTGGGTTCCATCGAAGCGAAAAAGCCCTCAACTAGACAAAATTGACAAAGATATAGGCAAAGGGTTATTGGTTAAATCTTTCTGCTCGCTTACCTTCGTCTCTTTGTGGTACAGCTTCAAAGAAAAGAAAGCCTTTTGATCGCCACTATGAGGTTATATGAAACCTACTCTCTAAATCTACTAACCAAACATTTCATTTTACGTCTCCTGTTTCGATGGAATTTTTCTACAGTCATAATAGCTAGTTTTTGACAAACTATACAAATAAAAAAGCATGCTTTAGACCACAGAAAAGAGAAAGAAGTAATTCATTCTATCACGCAATAAAAACTGAAAAAACGCAAAACGCATAAACAAACGTTTTTATGTATATTTCCTTTTTCGGTAAGTACCTAGATTTTTTACAACTCTATTCAACGGGGCAAATAAAGCTTAATACGTGCCATCCACCCCACTAAACGCGATCCGGGGTAAATGATACTCAGTCTGTTCCATCCACCCCGTTATGAGCCTAACGGGGTGGATGGGACACACACCAATACTAAAAATGTTGTACCACACAAAATATTTATCCTATGCGAGTGCGCTAATAGAGAACACGCCACATTTCTACACAAAAAGTGTGCCATGCTATGATATTTTACTAAACATAGTTTTTTAACTCCAAAATGGGTCTGCTTACGGCCACCAAAGAATAGGAAAGAAGATGCGAAAAGTTAGAGAGCAAAAGAGATAGCTGTAATGAAATCTGTCCAAAGGGAAATTTGCGGGGGTTGTTTTAAGTGCGCTAAAATCGTATGATTAAATGTGTTAATTAATTAATTATTATTTTGCAATGGCCGTAATGGGCGACTAAGTCTTGAGTGCATATTATATTTTAATAAGACCTTTGTACACTTAGTGGCAAATAAAGAATATGAATATGAATATCTCTAGTAAAATGCAATCGATAAAAATACTTTTCGCATCTACCACGTTACCGGGACAAACGGACCGGGGTGGAAGCTTGTAGTTCACCAAAACGTTTGACCAAACGACCCACGATCACTAAGTGGTTCAAAAATCCATCGGATTAACGCTGCTCGTAAAATAAATTGCACGTATCGCTACTACTAACATTCTAGTAGAACTATAAATAGGGTTGTCAACCCTAACGTTGAATAAACATTTCTATAATAGGGTACAGCTTTCTTTAGGGATAGATATTTAGTGAGTCATAGTATTTTGAAGATTCAATCGTCAATGAAAATGTTCTTCAAACTAGACAATTAAATAATGCATTATAGTTTTCTTGTTAGTATCGTTATCCTCTTCTCATAACCAAGTCAATAATGAATTTAAAGTAGAGCTGGGCTGCGGCTACACAGCCGATTGAAGTAGGTCACAACATTGTAATCCAGAACTCGAAGCTCGCGTTGTTTCTAATTTGGTAAGATTATTTAACACTATCAACTGCGAATAGCGCGCGCTTCGTAATATGTTCCGCTCGTAACCTAATGAATACCTGAACAATGCGAGTTGCTTGGCGCGACGCAAAATTAAACACAAATATTTTTTTATAAAATAAAATTTAATATCGTCGCAATACACTAGACATTCGCAATTTTTTTTTTTTTTGTACTGTACCCTTTACACAACCCTATGTGGTAGCGAGGGCAAAGCCCGACGCAGGGCCATTACGAGATTAAACAGGGGCACACCTGACGATACTCTGAACCGCAGTGTAAGGGAACTACTCTGAAAACATCGGTTTCCTATTCATGCTAACATAAAAGAAGACGGGTACTTGTATCTCCTTCATCTGAGTATTTTCTTAATGGCAGCTAGACTAGAGTGGACGTGCACATCATTTTTTCAAACCACTGAGCTTTTTGTATAGCTTATTTTAGTTTTATGATATTTATGGCTGAGCCGTGGTAGCTCAGTGGGAGCATGCTCGTCTCACATAAGTGGGTTCGTGATTTCGAACCCGGGCGGGCCCGTACCAATGAGTTATTAGGAACTTACGTACGAATATATACCATTGGCTTTTCGTCGAAGGAAAACATCGTGACGAAATCTGCATATGTCCTGAGATGAAATTATTCAATGGCGTATGTGAATCTGCCAGCCCGTACTAGGCCAGCGTGTTAGATATGGCCTAATCACCCTTCGAAGGTATAAGCTGATATCTCAGCAGTGGGATGCTTAAAAGGCTGAAGCAGATGCGCGGCTTGTTTTATAACAAAACTCAAGCAATTATAAATACGAACTAACTAAATAATCAAATCAGTGTTTTCTAACTAGTATGCCTACGAACTTCTGTTCTAATTTAAGTAGGAAACTCGCATTTTTTTTTATATGGTATAATTCTTATTTTTTTTAATATAATTTATTGGTTAACTAGCTGCGCCCCGCTGTTTATAGCTTCTCTATAGAAACCAAATATTTTTCTGGAATAAAAAGTCTATGAGTTAATCCAGGGTATAAGCTACCCCCATACCAAAAATCATTCAAATCCGTTTAGCCGTTACAGAGTTGAACTGGAACAAGCACACTTACATACTTACCTACTTATATACTTACACACAAACTTTCGCATTTATAATATTAGTGTGACGTTTTATAGGGTGCCGTACCTTAAAAGGAAAAAAGAACCCTTATAAGATCACATCGTTGTCCGACTGCCGTCTGTCTGTCAAGACCCTTTTTCTCAGAAATGCGTGGAGCTATCAAGTTGAAATTAATATCAAATACTTATATCTACAAAAGTTGTAAAAAAACCAAGCTTGTAAGTTCTATCACGAAGCAACAGAGCAAGCGATAGACCTGATTTGCATGGATATAGATTAAGGATCCGAGAGTGACCTAAGCTTCTTTTAATCCCGGAACGATTCACAGTTCCTCAGGGATAGCAAAATAACCAGTTTTGTTTTAATAAAACGGGAATAATCACGTTAAATTGAGTCGGCTATTCCGACTATAGTTTCGATCACATTCGGTGTCCTTTATCAAGGAATACTAAGCGAGCCACGGGCGCGACTTCGTCTTGCCTTGCACTGGTGGCTGCAGCGCGTCCTTGATAAAGGTCACCGAATGTGATCGAAACTATAGTTTGAATAACCGACTCAATTTAACGTGAGTATTCCCGTTTTATTAAAACAAAATGTATCAAAACCACGTCAGTTTTCATAGTATATATATCCAGGTTTCGTAAATATTTTACGCTAGTTTACCATAACCTCATCTTCAACTGCGTAAGCAGATGCTTACTAATTACATTACCACTCATCATCATATTCTTAATTTCCAACCTATAATAATTATTGCTTTTCGCTTTACTACACAAAAATCGACCATAACATAACAGATGAAAAGTCTATTTTAGAATCAATTCTATTGGTTCCAGTAGATATTAATATGTACTCAAAGATACATATTTTATACAGTCGTAAAGTGAAACGCCTATATAAAATAGCGTTATCAGAGGTGCGTTAAATTGAGTGCTTCCCACCAAGCATAAACAGAATTACCGTTTAATAATGGAGCAATTTCATGAATTTTATAATACAAACAAAGGCATAAAATCTTCCTGAACGGTGAATTGAGGCTATCTATAATAAACTTTTTGTTTTTAATAACGGTTTTGGCTTAATTGCTTTTTTTGTCGCCCCTATTTTGGTTCAAAATTATTTTGTTAGTAGTTTTACCCGAGTCAAAAGTCTGCCAAACACTAAAGAATATTTTATTTTAAAACATTCATTACGTTTTACAGCTATTGACTTTTACGTAGAAATTATTTTTCAAAAGAATTAATAATAAATATATTTGTGGATGTTTTCCACATACAGCGCCATCTAGCCTCAATCTAAGCAAGCTTGTATGTACTATGGGAACCAGATAATTGATAGAATACATTTAAAAAAATATTTTTTGTAAATACATACATGAAATACATAGAAACACAACTGTTTGCCCTGGGTGGGAATCGAACCCACAACTTATAGCTCAGAAGGCGGAAGTCCACCCACTGAGCCACAAGGCTAGTCATTAATATAATATATATCTTGCTCACGAAAAATGTGTTTTACTTTAAGAATATTCTCTAATTTATGATGATTTTCTTTTAGTAGTAGGAAAAAGAAAACCAGATTTGACTATTCATTTTCAACTCATGAAAATTTCACAAAAAAAAACTTATTTGGCGCTTGTAACAAAACTATGCTAAATAAGCAATAATTAGCTATTAAATTTAAAACCACTTTTGCGCTAATAGCTATATCAAGAAATTACGGTTAAAACGATCACCTAGAAAACATTGGTTTAGCTACAAAATTAAATGTTAATAATCCGATTTTCATCTTGGCTTTTGGTTTAGTGGCAAATAATGGACTTATACTAGTTTTCACCTCGTTATTTTGGTTAGTGTAATTTCTTGATACAACCTATTTATTAGCGTAAAATTAGTTTTTATGAACCGGCAAATATTAAATTGGTGCGCTGAGCGAAAAGTTGCACATTAATAAAACTAATCCTTGCACATTAGTATTTTCACAGAACAGAAAAAAAAAAAGTATTTTGCTATGAAAAACTACTACTACACTAGTATTACTAGTGTGGCTTTGACACAATTTAATTTTATACGTGTTGTTTTGTTTTGTGAGTGCAAGGAAAGACGAGGTCGCGCGCGTGTCACGCTTAGCATTCCTTGATAAAGGTCACCGAATGTGAACAAAACTATAGTCGGAATAACCGACTCAATTTAACGTGATTATTCCCGTTTTATTAAAACAAAATCAGTATTTTAACTCGCCACTAATTGTTTCTGATGCAAGCTTATGTCTGTGATGCTGGCAGCGTCACCGCGCTGAACATCAATGTCCATCCTTTGCACCAGGACTCCGGACCAGGAGAGCCGGACTCTGATATGCCTCCTTTAAATCTAAAGCCAAAGTTTTAGCTTGAATGTTTCCCTAAGTTTCCACCTACATTTTAGCGTTAAGAACTTCAATTACATTAGCTTAGCCTAGCAGCTTTACGGACGCAGCAGTAGCTTAGTAATGTAATTAGCCAGTTTATAAACGAGGTATGTACAAACAAAATTAGCAATTAAGTACAAGACTGCTACCTGCTAACGACCAATACAAACTAGTTGTTTACGTGATCAGTGCCGGTATTTGCGACACACGGATCTACTAGAGATTCTGACATTAACTGACATACAGTAACTGATTGACTATATAATCTTGTGGCTAATCTAATAGAAATAATGTTTTTGCTCTATATAAACACTTCTAATATTTTATGAAGATCGTGCGGCTTAAGAAGTCTATCTCACCTCACATTACAACTCTGAGCTACAATTCTTTATTCGAACTTTTTTTTTTAACAATATTAAGTTCTGATAGTGCGACGTCAGTTTTTATTTATATTTAAATTGATATTTTCAAATAAAAAACATAATAATGTTCAAGAAAATACAAAAACAAATTAGAACGAACACAAAACCAATTTTGAACAACTAAGTAATGTAATAAACATTAAAAAAATACCCAAAATGCCACCCCCTATTTGCAAATTGAATTGTATGTTCATTTTTTGGGCAATTTAGAGGGTCAATTTAATATTTTGGTCACGAGTATGCTTCGATCAGACGCGTTGATAAACCTTTTATATTATCGTCACAGAAATGCATTTTTTACTTGAAACTGATTCTTTATTCAAACGCAGTAAGCAGAGGTCAGCCCGCCGATCGTCACTCTTCGTTACTGTATGTCCGTTGTCCACTACCAGCATTAGAACGACGGGATTACGTCCCAGTGTCAATCAGGGGCGGCTTCAGTAATCTTGCTTTGTAATTGTGTGACGGAAATCCAATTAGTAGAAACGCGGAATTGGTGGGATGTCGAATTGTATGGGCGGTCAGTAGGCGGCCAGAGGGCGGCCATTTTGATGGCAGTATTTGGTTAACGGCCTCGTTTATGGGGTTGATGCCATGAATGTCTAATTAGGAGAAAATGTCCTTAAAATAATGCGATTTGTTCAACCGTGAGATGGATAATATTTTATGGTATTATGGTCCATGTTAAGCCCAGTGCATTTTAAGTAGGTAATGACACAAAAACAAGCAAATTGCAATTTTTTTTTTAGTTTTTTTTACTTTCAAGTTCCTGTAGGCTATGGCCCTGATGTCAAAATCTAAGGCTGTCTCAAGGCCCCTCACATATCTTAGCGGTTTTTGTTAGAAGACAAATAATGTGAACTTACATATTAACATGTCATCCAGCCAACAGTAGCGCTCAGTTGTAAATGCCATTGGCGGTCACCCATCCTAACACTGACCATGTCGTCCTTTGTTTAACGGTCAAGTTATGCTATGAGCCCATTAATCAGAGACTTTTAATGTAGAAAAAGATGTAAGGTCCACAGTTTACCCCACTCTACTACGGAAACGAAGTATTTGCAACGTTTTTTCGGTGGAACAATTGGTGAAATTCTCGTAAAACACCTCACAGAACCAAACCTTGCAAAGTTAATATCTCAAGCCTGACTTAGCGGGAATTACAAACAAACAAGTAAGTAGCATTAGTCCGCGAACTTCATTAAGATACCTATTCTAAGTGCATGTAGTCTAATTAGTTGGAGATTTGAGACGACTGATTGGGAGCGAGACGTCGGAGTTTTAACAAAGGCTTCAAGAAAGGCCATGAATGCCGAAACACTCGGATTGGGGGCTCATTAGTGTCTCTTTGAAACGACTTGTTTGACATCTGCGTTGAAATCGCTCTCATTTGCCACTCGCAAAAGATGAGACTCTTGAAAGAAATTGAAACAAGCCCCATTTAGAAGCGTAACGAGAAATGTCGGGTGGACCTGAATTGGAAAATTTGCTTTTTTAACACTGAAATTTGAATAAATGGATCGAAAAAGCCTCTAGTTTTTTTTGTCATTTTTACCTGACAACAACAAACTTACCTGATTTTAAGTGACTTTGTAGTCGAAGATGGTAAACACACCTAGCGTGGATTGGGATCTGGGATTCTGGATTTCAAGTGACGCTGCCGAAACATACCATGAGGTGCTTGGTGGCAGATTTTCAACCTGAGGGAGGTAGCAAAATAGCCGAGCATTGTCCCTCTCACCATTATAATGGTTTTCTCGCAATGTTTTAATTCACCGGTAGCTCAAGCTTATTGTTCGAGCCCACTTTTTTTTTATTTTTTTTTTAGTTTATTTATAAATACAGAAAATTTACAATAAGTTTTAGTATTGCCTTAAAACCTATATTAGGTTTGTCTAGGCAATTCAGCCGAAACTCCCTGCGGCATTCAACCGAAACGAGCTAATTACTGGGCTATTTCCACTAAACTCTTTTTGTACTGAGACTAATCATCATTTCGATATCTACGTCCATTACGTCAATCAATCGTCAAGTCGACAATTTGAAATGTACCTTGTTTAAAACATACAAAGGCTGAAAGGCTTGTTAACAGAAGGATATAGAGACACGGATTTCAAATGAGCGTGATTAATTTTTGTGGTACCGTTTTTTAATAATAATTGTCATAGAACTGAATCGATAAAATAAAACCCATCATTTCCATGTAGGCGATTTATGCAAGATCGCACAAAGCCAATAACTTGCCCTCGAACCAAAGATAGTAAGATATTTCTCATCTATGACCTTTGACGTTAAATAACCTTTGCCCAAAATGGAATATATAAAGATATACAGATTTATACGTGAAATTTATTAGTGCGTTCTAATATCCACTGTTATTGTGTACATAATCGTTTTAAATTCACCAAAGGTTTTATATTTATTGACCGAGTGAGCGAAGGGAACAATAGGTCTCAGTTTTAACTGGCAAAATTTGCTTTCATCTGTCCGTTGGTACTCGCGTACAGGTTTTTTAACCAATCTTGACGAAACTTGGTATACAGATTCTACAATTTTATAGATTTCTTTAGCCGTCGGCGATTTTTGATTTGTGGGGTATTTCCATTTCCCTCAAGAAGGGGGGAAATTTCTGATGCTGCATACACCGGCCGATTTTGGTAATGTCCGTATGTTGGTATTCGCGTACTAGACGTACTTTTCAACCAATCTTGACAGAACTTAGTATACAGGTTCTACAACTTTATAGAATTTTTTACTCGTTGGCGATTTTTGATTGGTGGGAAGTTTGCTGCAGTGCTATTTTTAGCAGTAGTAGTAGTATTAGTAGATTTAGCATTCATATATTTTTTTAAAGTTTATGAGTTTATGTCCTTTAGAAGGAACTATATTACATTTTTAGTGATGTTACATAGACTGTAACCAAGGGACAATCCAGGCGCTTCCAGCGATACCTCATTTGTCAAATTATGATACGTAGCTTAGAAGTTATGAGGGAACAGATGATACATAACGGGCAAAATCATAACCCTCCGTTTTGCTTTACATAGTCGAGTAAAATGGTAACGTGGTTATCAAATATGACAGTGTCAACATCGGTTGTCAGACAGTTTTGTTAATATATCACTATTAGTACTCACTGGATATTTACCACTGTTATTATTTTATAATACGGTATTTACCACGGTAATAACCGTGGTAAATATCCCGTGAGTACTAATAGTGATATAGTAAACCACCACAAAAGCTTAAAACAGTTATATTACTACTAGCTAGTAGTTTGAATAGACGTGCTTACGCTATTGTAGTAAGCTTATACCTGCATACTTCTCAAATAAACATAATAATTTATTAAATTAGCTTCCTTCCGGGGCCGTCAGGTTAAAAAAACCCAGTATTTACAAACAATTTTTGAATACAATTAATACAACACAAGAAGTGATAACACAGCGAACTCCAGCATGTGACTGAGTCGCTAGTATACATTCATCTATGGACTGAGTGAAGCACGGCAAAGTAACCGCAATTTAATGGAACATTGGAATGTCATGCGGTGTCAAGTCTAGTACCGAACACATACTAGCTCAATGAATAATAAAACTGAATAAAATCTCAAACAACAGTGAATTTTCGTGAGAACATTGCGTGTTCCACCACGATCAAAATAACAACATTTCATCAAATACGGCACTAAAATTTGATGGGAAAGATGAAAATAAACAAGACACAAGTGCCACCGGAAATTAAAGGGACCGGGGTCGTATCCGTTGTTTCGTTGCTCTATACTAAGTTTCTATAGAAAAGCGACGGTGTGTGTGTGTCCCAGTGGATGCAAGCAAACAACGGCCGGAGGTTTTGTTAACACAGGGATGAAGAGACACGGAGATTAAAATATCGGATTTACAATGACAGTGATTTATTTTTACGCCATTGTTTTTTTTCCTTTGTCTTATACTTTGCCGCCACGCTTTGAGCTTTAAATACGTATTCAATCGTTATTATTATGTGTCGTTTCTAGGATATAATTTACACTACAAATTGTACTAAATTAATTATTTATGTTAAATAAATAATTTTAAAACAACAACAAACAATTTTATTTTATTATGTCTTGATTATTGTTGTATTACGACCTAGTTGCTGTAATCAAAAAGTTTCTGTCAATTATTTAAATTATTAGAATTGTGTTACTTGACTGATGTCCGATCTGTTAGTTCGTATTTTTATAAAAATCATATTTGTTTTCCTTAAAAGATTAAATTCACATTCTTCACCAGCCAGCTTTTCTATTTATTCCAACAATTATGTACTAGCTGTTACCTGCGACTCCGTTCGTGTGGAGCAATAGAAAAACAGTAGCCTAAATGTAGCCGCAGTCGTAACAGGACCAATCAAAGCTTCGAGGTATACAAATGAATAAGATCGTCACGAGCATAAAACTTCGTTTGCGCGATTCAGAACTCCCCATATTACAATCATGGACGTAAGGCTACGATTACAACCTACACCATCTATTGGCGAGTGGCGACCCAATTTAAATTTGGTTTGCAAAGGTATTAACGTTTTTAATATTGCGTAATATTATCTTCCGTTTCCGTGAACAGATTTTAATGAAACGAAGTTAATGAAAAGCCTTTGACACCGCAGACCATTTTTTTTTTTAAAAACGCCCTTAGATCACATTCCTTCAAAAGGTTTCCGTTCTCAAACTATCCAATATTCAGCGTGGTGTGGATCAATACTTTTTTTAGCTCTCCGCCGTCAATCTCGACTTCATTCGGGTCTTTTTTATGGCTTGAACTAGTTTGCCGGATTTTTTATTGCCTCTTGCCACACTTAGGACTAGAGAGTAGCTGGTAACGTGTGGGTAACTCAATAAGCTAACAATCTGTGACGTCATTGTTTTTTTTTATATCTTACTGATTGGTCCACTAAAACCTTAGAGATTTACCCCCGAATACTGAAACGTTTGTTAACTTTGACGACAGATTAATTCTAATACTGCCTTTGTCTGGCGCTAAGCAAATGACAAAGAATGATGACAATTAACAAACGTTTCAGTATTCGGGGGTTAACTTCTCAAAGACTAAAACAATAAAACTGGTAGTTCTGCAAACAATTGACCTCGAGTCGCGAGCACTAACTTTCGTGCACAATCTCCTCCTGACCTTATCTTGACAGCCTCTTGACCGATTTTGCTCATAATTCTTATTTCGGGTTAAAGGTTTTTTATTCTCGACAAAAATACAAAATGTCACTTATGTGAGAAACAGATTAAGGAACGTATTTGTACGTTCTTCCGTATCAGTAAATGTAAGTAGGTATACTATGTAAAAACTAAGACGTGGTTACATTTGGTATTATGCTTATATAACTTAGGGACTCTTTATAAAATGCGTACCCTTTAAAATAAATCATACGAGTAAACAGGTTCGAATTTAAGTGGCAGAATGAATGCAAGTCGTTGGTCGCCACAGTGCTTGTAATCACAAACAGTAGTACGGTAGGGGTTTATTTTTGTGGATGTATATTTTTTTTTTTGTTTATGTTTACACACAATGTAAATAAATTTTATGACAATATATATATAATAATAATCTATACAAAAATTAAATTAATAAAAATTACATAAAAATATATATAAATATATATACTTTTTTTATTAAATTAATAATTAATTGAATTAAGTACCAAAATCAAAATCGGCCGGCAAATGGCGCAGCATACTTTTTGAGGAAAGGAAAAAAAACAAATAGCATTTTTACTATGAAAACTGACGTGGTTTTGATACATTTTGTTTTCATTAATTCGGGAATACTCACGTTAAATAACCGACTCAATTTAACGTGAGTATTTCCGTTTTATTAAAACAAAAGGCCCTTTTGTGGGCCAAAAACATCAAAAATCAAAAGTACAAATCGCCGACGACAAAAAATACAAGTCTATGAAATTGTAGAACCTGTAAACCAAGTTTCGTTAAGATTGGTTGAAAAATACGACCTGTACGCGAGTTTCGACTTAGGGACAGATGAAAAAAAAATTGCCAGTTGTTTTGTTGAAGACTCCGTTATCTTCGCTCACTCGGTCAACCAGTTGTCGGACCTCGCTCGGTCAGTTATTAAAATGATTAGTTCTACTTACTAAAAACGCTACGTTACTAAAAACCTATATTTTACGAATATATTTTCTAGCATACGCGAACAGCTATGCCTGTTGATAAAAAGATATACATGCGTGAGATCAAAAAGAAACCATTTTTGGCATGTAACAGACACATTTGGACTAAAAAAAAACCTGCAAAATTGAGCTGACATGAAAAACACCGCGGCTCGCAACGCATGCCAATATATTTCCCCATCGCGTCCGGTTTTCAGGGAATCATTTTCATTCGTCAGAAAAACAACGGAATTGTAGCAAAGAAGATTAGCTGCGAAATTTAATGGTTGCCAATATGGGATCGTGTACAAAATCGTGTAGAGAGGCTTATGTCGCAACTCGCCCGTTTGTGTGTTGCTTATGTTATTTAGCGAATTGTTTTTCATTTGGTGATATCGGTCGGTATTAGCGTAGAGGAAATGTATATTTCCTATGTGATCATGATTGTTTATTTATACTCGAGTAGGGTATTGGGTGCTATTGCTTTTATTCAAAATTCTAACCAAAATAAAGGTTTAGCATAATAATAATAATTATTATTATTTTTGGTAGGTACTTTACTTTTTTACTTTTTTTTTTAAATTATTATTATTATTTATAGGCTTGCGTTTAACTGCCATCACGCTGATGTTAAACGAGGATGCAGCCTACGATGGAGCACGCTTGCCTAGAAGAAACCGATTCACTTGCGACTTGAAGACACTTCGATACTTCAAGCGGTTTGGCATCGAAAAACATTTTTTTCCCACACTGAACTGTTATGGGCAAAGTGATGTTCGCAGTCATACAGTTACATAAATAATTTTAAGAAAACAAAACCAACTTCAAATATATATATATATTATTACACACAACACAAATCACAATCTATATAAAGCAAATGCACTAAAAAGTAAAAAAAAATGCAAATGCCTGACTTGTTGATGAAAATACCAAAATTACATTATGTATGCCTAAATTTGAGCAGTTTAATTCCTCATAGAACTGGAACATTATCAGAATTGAATTTTGATAAAAATGGGACCAATCTGGAAGTCAATCAAAAAAACGAAAAAGAATTTTCCAAATCGGTTTACTAATGACAGACTTCTGAGGTATAACAAACATAAAAAAAAATACAAACAAATTGAGGGAGGTTCTCAATTCACTTGTTTTTTTTCCTTTTTTGGAAGTTAGTTAAAAAAACTGCGGACAGAGTTTATAAAACACCGCTTTACTCGGTGCAGACAAACCGAGCTAGTTCATTTCGTGGTAACAAAACGCTATGTAGAGATTTTCCGAAAGCACAACAATCTTGTCGAACAAACCCTATAGAGAGCTTGTTAACTCGCCTCCGCTGGAGTGTGTAATAACTTCACGGATTTTTGAACAATAAATGGAAAATATTGATTAGATAGGACGTCGAACATAATACTTTACTTATGAGCTGGGTAGCGAAATTGTAATAGAATATGGAACAATGTACAATAATTCTCGTAATATTATTACAAGAAAAATCTTTTTTTATTGGGCCTTTTTAGGGTTCCGTAGTATTTAACTAAACTTAACTAAACAAAATAAACACAAACTACTTAGCCTTCTTTCTACACAGAAATAACAGTTGGATTAGCCAGAGACCATTATATTGAAGGTATAACGATAATCTAATTATTCAAGCCCACTACCAGTTGACGGTGTTCTCTACACGCTGAATGGCAATGCGTTGTGCCAAAATCGGTCAACCCGTTTAGGTTATAGGAGGCAATATATATGGGGTCTAATTATGTTTGAGTCCTATATTACCCTCCTTCGCGGGCAAAGAAATACAAAAGTTTTTTTTTTTTTTTAATACTTCATTTAAAAAAACAAAGGAAAAGAAAGTGCAGAGTAAGACTTTAAAATAAAAAATGAGTATATTTTGAAATAATTAAGTATTAAAAACCTTTTTTTACCGTAGTGACGAGAATAGAAAGTCATTTTGCTGATTGTAAGCGTCACTGTTGCCCATAAATAGTTCAATGCCACTTATAGAAATTTGAATCATAGCAGTTCAAAACACTTCGTGGCACTGTCATGCGCTCGTCACTCTGAGATATTAGATGTTAAATCTCTTTATGCTCAGTAATTACGCTGGAAACATTGCCCTAAATCCACCAGGATCTACTGACTCGATCCACCAGTGGATTGAACAATCCGGAACACATTAATGTACACGTCCTACTGCTTGGCGGCTGGATAACTGGCACAGGTAACTTCCCCAGGCAAACTCAATTCGTTCGCTCGGTCAATAACATATCAAATTTACCAACTTAAAGCAAATCAAACTTGTTTACCCCTAAAAACTATTAATTTGGTCTGTTTAACCCTTTGATAGCACTACATTTGTAAAAACGACAAAGTTTGCGGTCGGCCGTACCATTACCGCCAAAATAAATACGGTCCTGACCAACACTTCACTAATGCCAACCTTTTTAGGACAGACCGAGTTTAAATCGACTAAATTAAGGTCACCCCAAAAGGTCCATTAACGGTCAACATGAAAAGGGGTAAATATTTATTTTAGTCAGCTCTTTCAGTGCTTTCAATTTATGTGCTGGATAGACGGCGGTGAAACAATCTAGTGCTTTAAATATAGGGCAATCGATGTGGCAATTTAAAATTACCTGCAGCCACTACTAGAGAACTTTATCTAATCATCGTACTAAAAATTTTAGTTTAAAAACTAAAACCCGCCTACGTAAAAGTATGAAATAAGAAAATGTTATTCGAAATTTTTAATGGCATCCATATAATGTACAAAATACATAATATTTTTCCAATGAGTTTTAAAGTTTCTTTACCCGTAGTCTGATGCCTGGTCAAATACTAATATTGGCATCAAAGTGACGTACTAACGGGACGTATTTAATGACTTACTTACTTTTTTTAGATATCATAAATGTCTGGCCCTAACCAGCGTACCGATACGAAGAGCTGGGTAACTTGGTAACTGGGTTCAAATTCAAATCGAGATTATTTATTTACTTACTTACGTTTCATCGTTATAACGGTAAAAATCACTTACATTAATTTCACACGAACGCAGAATTCATTTAAAACAGATTTAAATGTCACAAATCATTTGATTATTTATCAAAAGTAAAATTAAAAAATGTCAGCTCTATCACATTTACAAATGAATGAAATTATTTTTAAAAAAAACTTTTTTTCTTTAATTACGGAGTTCTGAGGTAACAAATGTTTAAAAAAATCATTCGACTTGAATGATTCTTCTCCTTTTTATGGAAGTCTGTTAAAAATGAATTTATTATTTCTGAAATTTTCTAAAACGCCAGCTGATAAAAATTTGAAAAATCCCACAAAAGCAGTCGGTAATTAAGTGAAATATAAATTGTGTGGATTATGGAAGCTCATTGTAGATACCACATTTCATCTGCAGGTGACTGGCTATTCAGTCTAGGGCCATTTGGTCCCGGCTAAAATAACTGTCGCATAACGTTGATATAGCATCCCGCAGGAACAGGTGACTGAAATTATGCTGTGACGCCGCAGACATGATTTAAACTTGGAGTCTTTAAAGCCTTGCCTTTCTACTCACTTAAAAAAAACAAGTTGTAGCGTAATGTGACGTGTTATGAAATACTCAAAGAAAAGTCACTAATGCATGACAGCCAATAAGCGATTATAATTTAAAAAATCGGACTTAGCTTATCTATTACTGCTTAGCTTATAGCTGCTTATCTTAGCTAAGCAGCTATAAGTACTCGTGTGTGCATCAGATTTTCCCGCGCGCCCTTGTCTTGGAAATATGACTCCAAAACCGCGACACGCGGCAAATAACAAATGACACGAGAAATCAATGGACTGTAGACTCAGTCACATGATCATATATTGTAACTGAGTCTAGAGTCCATTGATTTTAGGTATTAGCTAATTACCTAAATTAAATTAAATTACGACCAAAATCCCAGCAGCATGTTGATGAAACGCAATATTCTCCGTATATTCGACCCATACGCGCATTCGTACGCAGACCCCATTCGGACCCAGGTGTATTCTAAGCTGCGACTAACAACACCGGAGGGCTGCGATCGTGGGCGTTCTGCGATCTCCAAGCCGCCGGAAAAGCGCGGGGATTATGGCAGCCCCAAATATTATGGGAGAAGCTTCATTCAGCGGTGGAACTGATAGGAAGGAACATTATACGTGTTTTGAAAAGATCTGCTAAAAAAAATACGCTCTACATTTGCTATGACCAGCAGTAGACTGATGTGAGCTCACATAAGTTCATGAACATGATAGCGATTTCACAAAGGAATTGTGTGTGAATGTAAATTTTCGGGAGTAACTCGTCTGATACTTATTCTAATTATACGAGTTGGAAGTCCTTGCATAGGAAACATACGACGTTATTATACCTTTCTTTTACGTATATTAAGAAATCCACTTTGTCTACTTTTTCTCAATTTCTCTATACGTTTTGATGTGTGTGCTTTGTGGCTCAGTGGGAGAATTTCCGCCTTCTGAGCTACAGGTTGTGGGTTCGATCCCCACCCAGGACCAAACATTTGTGTGATGAACATGGATGTTTGTTCTTTGTCTGGGTGTTTCTATGTATTCTATGTATGTATGACCAAAAAAAAGCATTTATGTATTCTATCAGCTTTCTGGTTCCCATAGTACAAGCTTGCTTAGTTTGGGGCTAGATGGCGCTGCTTGTGAAAAACGTCCACCAATATTTATTATGATTTATTTATATAATTTTTTTGTATAACTTAGGGTACAACAAAGTTTCAAATCGACTTAAATTCATTTTAAATTCATTCACGGAGCTGTAACCGCCTGCGCGGGGCATGGCAGGTGCACGAATTGTACGGCACACTTGGTGCCCATTTCCTAAATTACTTTCTCTCAATTTGTATCCGAGTCCCACGTCTCATTAAATGAAATGAAAATATTTTTCTTTCTTTTAAATTACACCTAAACACGATTCACTGTCACGTCTTGAGGTAATTCCCTTGAGTAGATGGAATTCAGTGGACATTTTGCTATTGAGAAAAATTCTCGGTGATCAGAGGGTTGTAATGAAAAAGATTTTTTATCTCCCAAATTCAGGTACGATGAAATTTTGGGAGCGCGAACGATAATGAAGGTAATATTAAATGACACGGAAAACGAGATTAGAACTCGTATTTGAAGTAATAAAATTACTTATTTTATTTTATTGGCCTTTTGCTGGTTCTATATACCAAGTAGGCTTAAATCTAACTTTACTACCAAAATAAGTAATGAGCTACTCACTTTATCATCACCTCAAAACAATCAGTAGCATTTTTTCTTGTTTTGCTATTACATCATCGTTTCCTTTTTAACCTACCCAAGGTCTAATAGTTAAGTTAAATTTTAGGTTGTAATTAGGTCCTGAGTCCTAGAAGTCAGAGGGCTTTGTCCGTTTCGAGGGTGCTTCTGAATTCCCTCGTCTAGAGTTTGGATAGTTCAAAACCTTCCATAACATAGTTGACATAGAAAGGCACATAGTTGACGTAAACTAGTCAAAACTGCTAGAGATTTGGAGAATTCAGGTATGAGTTAGGTAAGTGGCATTGAGCTTATAGGCTATTCTTGTTACATCGAGTACAATTGGAGTATATATAAAAGCTAGGATGTCGCCTTAATTGACCGAGCGAAGCGAAAGTCTCAGAGTTTACTGGGACAAATCGGCATTTGTATGTATGTTTGTGTGTATATTTGTCCGATGATAACTTGCGAACCGTTGCTCCGATCTTGATGAAATTTTGTAGACAAGTAGTTCATTTCAATACAATTTTTAAGTTCAAATATGAGCTGAATTGGTCCAGGGGTTGTGAATATATAGGGGTCGCGAGGTCTCAGTTTGCCGCGAACTACTGGTTAGGTATAGATTCATTATCATCAAGTTCGTATGGACTGAATCGCCAGAAATTTCAATCCGCCCGAAAGTCTTGACATGGTTCTACCATACTTGTTCTTAAATAGTACACTGATTTCAACAATAAACTACAGGGAAAAGAAAAAAAAAACAATATAAAGTGTAAATTGACTCACGCTAGTGCTAGATTGCTAATGCCACTTATCTGCTCCGCTTCCGCTTATCCGCTTAAGCGATCACCTATCCGAAGACTGAACAGTAACTCTTATCTTTAACGTGATTGATTTACTTTTATTTGCTTACTTGTCACGGGCTAGCTAAATTTGCTGAATTGAAACTAGCTAGCTAAGTGCTGCTACATGCGCTACACTTGTTTTGCTTCTAATTACATAACTGCATTTCCCGCGGGCGGCAAGTGGAGTGTTCGTTGGTCGTTACTACTTATTACCCGCAGTTCCGTCCCACAGGATTGACGATGTAATTACGTGGCGGTAATTATGGAGCCTCGCAATTTGCCATTAAACTTTGACCGAATGCCGTCAAAAAATCTTATCTCGTTCAATTTTTGCATAGCGTTTTTTGTTGAACACAGAGGGCCTTACTCATAAACGTTTCTTAACTTTTTAGCATTTGCTTAGCAGCTTCTCAGCCAGATTCTTACTCATAAACCTCTTAACGTTAAGAAGCGGCTAAGTAACGCTTAAACAGCTGTCAAAATTAACCAACGTCTGGACCTCTTGTACAAAATAGACAAGATGGCGGATTTGGATCAGCTGGTCGACGTTGATATGACACGATTGTAATCGATCAATTTTGTCTTATAGTCGTTTATTTTGATTATAATCTTTGCTGACCGACGTTTTGTTTATGTTTCCTTGCTTAACTAAGCAAACCCTTAGTAACGTTTATGTGTGAAAAGAAGTCATGCATTGCTTAGGTATTTAAGAGCCTATTAATTATGCAGTGGCGAAGTAACGGCAAATTTTTTATTTTATATATTTTTTTATTTAATTTTTATATAAGACGTAGAGTGATCAACACAAAGTATTTTCTAAAATTCAAATAGATGTAATTAATAATGAGGTTTTATTAACAGTATTCGTCCACGTTTGGCCACAAATTCCTCTGATGAAAACCGACGCTGCAGCCGAAGGTAGAACACGTAGTCATAGAAGGTTTATTATTATTATTTTATTCACTATGGCCTTCAAGAAACCTGAGGCAATTGGATTCAAGACAAGATATATTTTTTAACGATCAAGTGTCTTTTAAGTGCCAATTAACTAAACAAAATACATACAAACTATAACTACACTACCTACACTACTTTGCCTACTACATAAAAATAACAGTTGGATTAAACAGAGACCATAGCCTAGAAATACATACATACTCACACATTAGTTGATTGACTCAGGCGTTAGTTTGCGGAAGTTCGTTTTCAAACTGAGTCTATAATAACCAGTGTATAGTGTCTTTTCGCTGCAATATCGCGTCTATTACGAGAATAGAAACAAGGAATCAATTGTTTGTCTTTAACTTTACAAAGAGTATTTCAATAAAACTAATCCTAACTAATATTATAAAATTCTAAAGTAACTCTATCTCTCTGTCTCTCTGTCTGGGTGTTTGTCGCGCTATCACGGCTAACGGCTGAACGGATCGACCTGAATTTTTGGAAGGATCAGAGACGGACATAGGCTACTTTTTTTGTAGTTCCACGCGAACGAAGTCGTGAGAAACAGCTAGTATAACATAAACCAAAAAGAAACTAAGTATTACTAACCTGAAACCATAGATAAAACTGAAACTAAGTATTTACTATTCAATTTCTTTAACAAAAATTTAAAAAAAATTACCATAAATCTATCGCTTATTATCTTTCAAATTTATCTTTCGTATATTATGTATTGAATAAGAAATAATTTGTTCTGAAATATAATTAAGCAAAATTTCAATAATATATATACATTTACGTTCACAAATATTCCAGAACAACTTTTGTTACGAAGCGAAGCGTAATTGTATTGCGCCATAGTTTAACAGGTAACATCAGATATCATATTGTTGCAATATTTCACGCTATGATCCCGCAATATGCAACCAAAACTTTCGCCACAATAGGATTTAGAAACTGAACAGACGAGTTTCCAACTATTCTCGCGCACAAATTAAGCAACATTCAATTTTTGTTCCGCTCTAGGGTGAGTCGGGGTGAGCTAGAGTTACGAGTTTTCTAGTTACAAAAGAGAAACTTTGCACCTACGCCAATTGGTATCTGGTGCAATTGCACGTTTTCCGCAACGTTTAAGATGGTTTTAACTCGACAACGGGAAAGCCAAAATTAGGGTATTGTTGTTAACGTACATCTATGTTTGCACCAACATACAAACGAGTCAACCGATTTGACAAAGTATTGTTATAATTTTGGTTCAGGAATGCTCTTAAACATGGCGTCTTCAAAGTAATTGATAGTGACTATTATAGTATTTAAAGTGGAGATAAAAACAAAAATTTACTGCATTCTTTCATGAGGGGTACCATTAACATCTATTCGGATCAAGAGCATAGGGCGTACTACTCACAAAACTTAAGTAACTTACTAGTAACTGCTAAAGTATTCATCAACTATCAAGTATTCAATGGCACAGAGCGCTGTCAATAGTAAGAATCACGTACTTTATGAATACATTACAAATAAATTAACACCTGGGGTGCACTTAGGCGAAATTCCAGTAAAACAAGTCACGATCTGCTCATATCTGTAACAAAAACCGACGCTGGGTTTCGGAACCACGAAAGCAGAGGTCGAGAGACAAATATTTCAAGCCTGGGCAGCATTTAGCGTTAACAAACCAATGTTGCGCAGTAAGCTGCCACTAAAACTGAAGCCCAAGGTTCAAGTTCAAGTTCTCACCAAACAATCACCCAAACAATTTAGAGTCGGGCAACGGGCGATGGAGAGATGGATAACATTGCGCGACCGTAAGAGAAGCGAGTGGCTTAGGCGGAAAACGAAACTGAGAGACGTGGTTGAAGTGACAGTAAGAAAAATAGAATTGGGTCGGCCGTAAATAGCTAGGATGAACAATCATCATCCTTGAGTGGAGACCATTGGCAAAAAACAGGCCATCATAACGCCAGGCACGCAGGTTACGACTGGATGGTCAAGGCAGATGATCGTTGAAGAACTTGGGAAAGGCCTATGTTTCTAGGGAGACTCCGATATTTTCTCGTACCGATCATTAATTTTATCACTCACTACATAGTTATATACTTCAAGTAGTCCAAGTCGACTCCCATACTAACTATTAAAATGATCCGTACAACATTAGAAAGTCACAGTGGCCACTGATTGCCAATTTATAGACCCAGGTCCCTTATCTCCGATTGGGACAGACCAAAGACAAATGAGAACATTCGGTAATCCTCGCTTATTGCCCACCGATGGCAGAAAGCTGGCTTGGTTCAAAAGAAATTGGACCCCAATGACGTAACGACATCGTCAAAGTTTGTCTGAAATAAGGAGATACGAGAGACCTGTGCTAGATACGTACTTACATATATAATATGTATGTAGGTCAGAATATAATGTTCTCCATCCGTACAAATAAAACGTTACGCGCTCTGTCGCTCGCATAATCCTTTTTTTAATATACAAGTAATAATTTATGTAAAGGGTTTTGAAAATTTTGGTATACCTAGACCTACTGTACGCCATCTTGGTTTTTTCTTCAAAATAGCGCCCACTCATAAAACCTTTATGAATCGATCGCTGACACTAATACGAACAAGGGTTTCAAGATACAAAAATTCCTCCAACATCACGTTTCCAAAACATATACTTTTAAAGCTACGTTCGTGGTGCCACTAAATTGAAGGTATGAAAAATTATTAGTACTCGTATTTTTAATATCTCATTTGTATTTTTTAATTCAAAGATACAACAAGTAATATTATTAAAAGAAAAACAAAATACCCGACTGCAACATATAGCCTATGTCACTCCGGAAGTAAAGAGGAAACCAACGACACCAAGCTGGTCAAAATCGGTCAAACCGTTTTATCTACAGGAGGAATAATATACACACAAACAAACTGCATCCCAAAAACATTACCTTCTTTCTTGGGCATTCGGGTAAAAACAAACTGTCTTTAAAATATTTGCAATCTTATAATTAACATTATTAACTTTTAAGAAATTCACACAAAGTTTTACATCTTTAATAATGTGAAATTGTGCGAGCAAGACATAATAAAACTACGTGGACGCGACTAGGGCTATTAACGCAGTAGACCTTTTTAGTCCATTCTCCCCGCATTGTTACGGCCTGATTACTGATTAGTCAGTATTATTAGGTAATAAAGGAGGTCTACCCAGTAAACAACCTTTATGAGTGCTGAGTAATACGCGTAAATCCAACTTATCCCAAAGATAAAATAGAGGCAGTAAATTGGTTAATCCGCTCCCTCCCCGACCCATATTCATTATTTATTTCGCCTGGAGGCTGGATGTCACGCTCGGACTGGGTTTGTTGTCTCATGTTTGGAATTCTAGGTTTATTGACCGAGTCAGCGAAGCGAACAAAAGTCTCTGCTTTAACTGGCAAAATTTGCTTTCATCTGTCTGTATGTTGGTACTCGCGTACAGGTCGTACTTTTCAACCAATCATGACGAAACTTGGTATACTACAGGTCGGCAATTTTTTGATAACATTTTGCAGAAACATTTGGTACTCAATTCTAAGCAAGAATTACGAATTTTAGCAAAATCGGTCAAGATATGACCGTGAAATTGAGGTTGTGCAAAAAATTTCTTGCCCGCGAGATCTACTGTTCACAGAACTACTAGTATTGGACGTGTCTACAACCTTACCCAAAATCATATTTAATTTCTCCTTTAATGATAACACAGTAGTCACTCGCTACTGCAAATGAGAACAAAATTAATGATGTAAAGCGGTTTGTTCGAAACATAGACGCGGCGGCTGTGGTCCAATTATGTTACACGAATGCTCCATATGTTCTAACAATACAAGCACAATGCCGGAGCAATTTACGTTACCACAAGGGAGTAATGATTATAATTATTTTCATCAAAAACCGTATGAAGACACATTCTGGATAGAATTGTAGTCGTTTAGTTTGATGTGTGTAATTTACAGTAATCTACAACTACCTACTTCACCAGGTGTTTAATGTTTTTACTGACATGTTACTTATATTGGATGTTCGGTTATATGAAATATTCCATAGACATAATGTTCCTCAACGCAATGTTTGGAACAGCTGTTTAATTTCGTGATATCAGGTTGGTCCCGTAATAAAAGTTTCTATAATGATGAGTTTAATGATATCCTAGAACTTTTACGTCATGTTAAAGAACACCCAATATTTTATTATCAGTCATGTTTTTCCACCACTAGAGAAGAAATAGTATAAGTACACAATTTTGAAGAATTTTGTATTTTTTTTTTTTTGTAGTACACAATTATGTATGGGTACAAAAGTTATTAGGGAGTTCAGTTATTATGCCGTGATAGCTAACACAAGTTGTCTGTCTCTGACGCACCCGGGAGCATTTGCCTAGAATGTAACAATTCAAGATTCGATTTCGAGCAATACGTTACATTACTGCCCTACTGACAGACGAGCATTCGCATGTAATGTATCAATCAAGATTCGAATTCGAACATTTGCCTGTAACCGAATCAGTTTTTTTTACAAAGTCAGACGGAGCGATCGTAATGTAATACTGTAATGTAATCGTCGTAGGTGGTGTAATGCTCGGTTCTGCTCACTCGCTGATGTGCTCGAATCTGAACTATTACTTTACAAGCGAATTATCTCGGTGAGGGAGTGCCTTAAAGCAACACAGGCTCGAATTGTTGCGCATAATTATGGAGGTTCCGGTTCCACAGCCATGGTTTTTTTTTAAAGCTACCGTAACATAACATCCAAGTTAATGACTAAAAGTTGTAGTTCTTCTTTGTAAGTTACTAAGTTTGTAAATACTTTATACTAAACTGTAATTGAACGAACGAAGCGATGGTCTCAGAGTGTATAAGAGAACAAGTTGGCCTATGTATGTATGTTTGTATAATTATAGATTATAAAAAGTCGGTAGCTTATTAGAAGCTCAGCGGGAGCACGCTCGCTTCATATTCGTGGGATCGCGCGTTCGAACACGGGCGGGCCCGTGCCGATGAGTTCTATGAAACTTACGTACGGATATATTCACTCGCTTTTCGGTGAGGGGAAACATCGTAAGGAAACCTGCATATTTCCGGAGATGAAATTCAATGACGTATGTGAATTTGGCAACCCGCACTGGTCCAGTGTGGTGAATATGGCCCAATCACCTCGAGGGTAAGCTGATATTCTAGCAGTGGGATGTTAAAAAAGGCTTATGCATTTATATTTGTAACTTGAGCACTGTTGATTTGATCTTGATGAAATTGTGTAGGAAAGTAGTTCATTTTAATATATTTTTATGCTCTAATTTGAAGAAAAATTTTCAAGGGGTTGTGAAGTTATAAGGGTCGCTAAAAGTACTATTTGCTGAATCAGGGTCTAAAGATCACCCTGACTCAGCCAATCACAAAAGTCACTGACCTATACTGGCCGTCGTCCGAATCTATATAAAAAAACAACCTACGTTTTAAAAAAAGACTCAGCATCTACTTTATCACTCTATTTCAGCCTTGTGTCACGGTTCCCGACTGGATTTGCTTCAGCACAAAAGTTACTAGGAAATGCTTTTAATATCGGACTTGAAAACCCTTTTTATTCTTTTGGACACGACTGACATTACAAAAGTAAATTCATGATGTTTTTCAGGGGTTATAAATTGTGTCGCAGAGGGCAATAGAGAGAGCTATGCTCGGAGTTCCTTTGCGCGATAAAATCTGGAATAAGGATATTCGCCGAAGAACCAAAGTCGACATAACTTTCAGGGTTCGCAAAATGAAGTTGCAAATAGCAGTCCACATCCGACAACCGATAGTCAATGGGAAAGAAAGGCGGCGACCACGAACCGAAAGGTGCAACATAGGTAGGCCTCCCAATAGGTGAACTGACGACATAGTGAAATTTGCTGGCAGCCGATGGATGCAAAAGGCAAATTGTCGTTTAGTGTGGCGTTATAAGCGTTCTAGGTCCTGCAGTGGACGTTCTCTGGCTGATGATGATGATGATGATGATCAATTGCGTACCTAGTTAAAACGAACAAAGAAAAAAATGTTTACATTACTACACAAGAATTAGTAGATACTAGCCTTGTGGCTCAGTGGGTGGATTTCCGCCTTCTGATCTATAGGTTGTGGGTTCGATTCCCACCCAGGACAAACATTTGTGTGACGAACATGGTTTGTTCTTTGTCTGGGTGTTTCTATGTATTCTATGTATGTATTTACAAAAAAAAAAGTATTTATGTATTATATCAGTTATCTGGTTCCCATAGTACAAGCTTGCTTAGTTTGGGGCTAGATGGCGTTGTGTGATAAACGTCCACCAATATTTATTTATTTATTTGTATAATCAAATTATACTACTATCAAATTAATTCTTTTTTTTTCGAATTATTCTTGCCGTGTACTTGTTTTCGCTTTGACGACGGAGATAGTCAAAGATAATAAATTATCATTGTTGTCCGAGTGAGCGAAGCGAAAGAAGTCTCTGTTTCAACTGGCAAAGTTTACTTCGATCTGTTCGTATGGTACTCGTATATATGTGGTATTTTTATACTAATCTTGTATACAGGTTCTACAATTTTGTCGTCGGTGATTTTCGATTGCAGTGTATTTCTTCCAAAAAGGGGGCAGTTTGTTGCGGTGCCATTTACAGGCCAAATCTGATAATATTTGGCAATAACATTCGGTACTCGGAAACTTTCGTGAGGCCTCAGTTCCGATCATTCTCGTTAGAACCATCGATGTCCGGAACGGAGGCCTCACGACCTGATATCTTGACAACCGCTTGTCAGATTTTGCTCATATTCCAAATTCTTGTTAAGAATAATTGAGTACCCATATTTTTCAGCTTCCACACAATTTCGCTTATAAAATATCATTGTCTAAACACATTCGCTTCCCTCAATTTTCTTACAAAAACAATAGCATATTTTTGTTAACGCACTCCACCCAACGGATGTATTAAACAACGAAGCAGAAAGAAAACATGTCGATATTCTTATAACAACTTCATAAAAGTTTCCCAACAATTTTATGTAAAAAGTTGGGAGTATCAAAACAGTGGGGAAAATAGTTTCTATCTCGTGAACCTTAGATGCTCTAAATACGGTACGGTACTGAAAGTTTAACAACGGATCTCCGACATAAATTACCATAAATAAGCCTAATTCTGCATGCTCATTGAAGTTGGGGGAGAGTTGGGAACTATGCGCTATAATATTTATCCTAACCTTAATAGGAGCAAGATCGATAGTTTCAGGCCGTTAGGGAATGTTATTGTTTATTTCGGCTTCGTAGCCTTTTCTGTAATTATCTCGAACTCTCTTCGCTTTGATTAAATTATGTATCCGAAATTAATCATAGCAAAAAGCTCCTTAGCTGTTTTTTGTGCTTATTAATAACGTTCAATAATATTTTCTACTATGTAATATAACAAACAGAATAATTATTTTACTTCTTTTCTCATTTTTCGTAATTTACAAATGTAATGTAATGTACATAATGTTTGCAATTTGTATTTGTATTGAGTATTAAGCAACGTAGTTTTTATAGTTGACAGGCTAGGCGTTTGACCATAGCTCATCAGATTTTATATGACGGTGTGGTCGAAGATGGTAAACACGACTAGCCTGTAATTGGAACTGGTTCTCAGGTAATGCTACCATACTTCATTCGCTTTCGTGAATTTTCAAAAGTTGAAGGACAAAAGCTGATCGTTATCTAGCATACAACATCTTCACAGCCGCTCCCTAGCCGACAAAAAAACACCATGTATATACTAAATTATAGTACTAAATTATAGAAAATATTACTTAAAAATCCCAAACTCTGATTGAAATGCTATTTTTATAGTGTATAGTTTTCGTAAAAATAAGGATTCCAGCGAAACCTGCGCAAACCTTTCTCAAAATCCAATTAAGCTGATAAAAGATAAAACACGGAGTTTCTAAATCGACTTTCGAAACATCCCTTAATTCATTAATTAGTCAAATCGGGTAAAGACTTATTTCCAACACTAGACACCACATCGGCTTACGAATATTCTTTACTAGCGACCCGCCCCGGCTTCGCACGGGTACCAAACTTCACAAGATCACTCGCTTGGCTAATCTGAAGATCCCCAGAATATTTAATCAAAATCGGTTTTGGTACCTATAGAGAACGTACATACATACATCGCCTTTTATATATTAAGAGACTAACGGCTCGCCCTGGATTTGCACGGGTACCAAACTTCACAGGAACACCAGCTGCGCTACTCTGTAGATTTTCTGAAAATTTCATCAAAATGGGGCTAGCCTTTTTGGAGTAAATATGGAACATATATACATCGCCTTTTATATAATAAAGATTTAATAGGATATCGGCCTACCCTCGAATGGTGATGCCTACGCTGTGTTTTCCGGGTCATGATCGCCACTGAAGAACCTTTCTTCCCTATCGGTTATCGGTTCTTCAAATGATATGGCCTGCCCAGTGCCACTTCAGCTTGCAAGCCCTGAAAGCTATATCGGTGACCTTGGTTCTTCGGCAAATATTCTCATTTCGGATTTTATCGTCCAAAGAAACTCAGAGCATCAGTGCTCTGTCCATTGCCCGTTGTGTGACTTAGAGTTTCTCCAAAAGACCAGTAGTCAAGGAACAAATTTCAGATCTATATGTCATCACTAGCACCACACACTGACTGAAGAACTATGTCTTCATGCACTGGGGGTTTGGGGCGATAAGGTATCACGCAGTTTCTCGAAGGCTGCCCATTCAAGTTGGATTCTTAGGACCTCTCTATCGATGTTGGACTTACCTAACTGAACAATATGTCCAAGGTAGTTATAATGGTCAACAACTTCATTCCCAGCGACTACCAGTATCATTTGACATCAATTTTATCTTTTCCGTCTTCATTTTAAGACCCACCTGTTGAGAAACGCTATTGAGATCGTTCAGTATAGTATTGAGGTCCTCCATCAACTCTGCCATGTTTACTATATCAACGGCAAAACGACATCTTAAAAGGACTAGTAATTATTTTCCTAATATCTAATTTTTGGCAAAGAAATACGAGCGCAAGCCTTACTTAGTTCCTACATTTCGAAATACGAGTATAGAAGCATAAAAACTTGGGTCGTTACTCGGAAATCTAATAGTAGCAAAGTAATAAAAAGCGTTTATTGCCCATTTTGTTTCGTGATGAACAATAATAACTCCTTAATTGTTCTTACAAGCGTTAAGTTGTTTTACGATCATTATTTTCAAACGATAAGCTAGCTTACTGTGAGCTTAAACTATAAACCCATCACAATCTAGTGCAACGGATTGACATACACGCAACGTTTGAAATATTGTGGGGTTTACTTACTTATTTATTTATTTATTTCCAAAAAAACAAATAGTAAGCTAACAGTATACCAAAACGCTTACTATCTTAAACGATGAGTACAAAACAACTTAAATTCTCTAATAATAATAGTGATGTTATCACTAAATATGTCGATATGCTGGAACTTGTGCGCAAAATGATTGAGCACGGCCAAGGCTCTAGTTGTAGGTGCGTTGCTAGCGTGGCAGGTTCGCGAGACAGCACACGAGAACAGCCGATGCCGTCGACGGCTCCCGACTTAATGGTATTTTAGTCATATTTTGTCATTTGGCTAGTCGGAAAAATTTGGCAGCCAAACTTTTGCCAGTTGGTATATAGACAGAACATGTGTTACTATGCGAAAACAAAAAAAAAATAACATGTCTTTAACTTTCGTTTGTATTTTCTCTACTGTAAAAACAAACATGTGCCGTAGGTACGTAGATACGTGGTACTATAGTATCAATCTGGGTTGTTCCGTCTTCGTCCTAGCGGTCTCATCCCATCCGTACAAGTGAATTTTAATTATAAAAATATTTCACCAAACAGTAAAATCCAAAAAAATGCCTTAATTTAAAGTACACGGTAAAGAACTCGAACTGAATAAAAGAAAACAGCGTTTTGGAACCCAACGAAAAAAAAAATGAGGTACCCGACTCCCACTTAGTCAGCTATTCGTATTTGCCCTCAAAAATAGTTTGGCAAAAATCGAAGCCTGAAGATCTTTTTACCAAACAAATAACGTAAAAAACGGAGTTTTGGCGGGAACGTGAAGAAATCATGTCGCGTCATTTTATTATTTTCCAAAACTTGTGTTATTTCGAGTGTTCATGTGTAAAAACGTTGAATTTGTACCCGTTAAGTGTTTGTGTACATGCACGAGTGTTGGTGAATGATATAATGTCGTGAAACGTGAATTTTCGTGTTGTTTCCAAAACTCCATAGAAGGCTCTAGAAAAGTTTTCACCACTTTACTGGGGCATGACTTGGACTCGACCGTGACTTGCTTTGCTCGACTTTGATTGTGACTATGACTTATTTGACAATATTCACCAAAACTTGAAAAAAATATGAGTATACTTGACACTGGCAAATGCTTAAGACGTGCGACGCCATAATCCTCTTAGGAGGAAAGAGAAAAAAAAAAACGTAAAAAACGAAATTCAATCGTATTTTTCCATCAGCTACCGCCATGTCAACAGTATCCAATGTCCAAACAAACGAATTAAATCAACTCGTAACAAAAAATAACCTTTTCCCATTAAGCGCAAGTAAACCCTAGTAATTGAGTTTGGATTGCTTTAAAGATTTATAGCCACTATGTTTATATGCGGGCATCGAGTCGAACATTAAACGTTTTCGTTTTTTTAATTGAAAACGGGCTGGAAAAGCGTCTCTACGGGACTTCACTTGCTTGGTAACAAATAAAGTAATTTTACTCAACATTCGGTTGGAGATAGAATATTTTGGGAAGAGCACAAAAAATATCGTATTTCCTCAATTTCTATTGTTACGCAAAACGGCGCAAAACATGTTTCTATTTTCGAAAAAAAACGTGGGTTCTATAAACCTTCCCTTCAACGTAATACGAGTGTAACTTACGAATCGTATTAAAATACTTTTAATTGTTACGAAAAAGTTTTATACCAGTTTGATTCTACGCTGATGATTAGATTGACGGGTTTCTAATAGTTTTAAGTGAATTGAAGTGAATTGTTTTTTTGTTTATTTCTTCGCAGTTAAAGAAAAAGCCGAGTGTATAACTCGTGCATAAAATCTATTTTATCCTCGACTTAAATATCCGCCCTCGCATTCGGCTTGGGCTGACAAACGTTTACGGTAAAATGTATCTTTTTATGAACTAGTTGTACAATCTACTATTAAAGGTCAAAAACGATAAATAAAATTAGTTGGATTTTAAAAAATTGGTTTTATATTATAGCCTCAGTATATAACTTCGCAAGTTGTATCAATATTTTAGAGTAATTCCGCTTACGTGCTGGGTACGCTGCCAACTAGAAGTGGGCATATCGTTTATCTTTACACCTTCACTGATCTCTGGGTAATCCAACCGTTCGTTTTCTGTTTTGTTTTTAAGTAGTTTAGCGATTTTGTTTTACCTTGAACGTATTTTGTTAAGTTACTAAAAGTTTTGTATTATTAGCAGAAAAACAAATATCCGACTGCAAAATGAAGCATGTGACACTCCGGTCACAAAGAGCTATCCAACGACATCTCATTTGTCAAAATCGGTCAATTCATCAATCTACAGGAGTACTACTCTCATTCTTGGGCAGTCGGAATAAAAGTTGTATTCATATTCTTTCATATTCATATCCTTTATTTGTCACTAAGTGTACAAAGGTCTTATTATAATATAATATGCACTTAAGACTTGTCGCCCAATCGCCAATTGTATCCTACAATTGAGAGTAACAAGTAGAATGTATATTGTATACCTAGTAAAGAAACGAGCTTCGAGTATTCCAACGATATTGTAACACGTAACCACAGTTACGTAGTAATAGATGTTTGCTAAAGTGTTTCCATACCTCAATCTTGAGTTAATTGAAAGGGCTTGAACAAACTCGACTCAGTTCGCGAGTGAGGAGCCACGGGAGTTCTATTTTACTGTATCAACTAGTAGTTCGAGCCGGACTCCACGACCCTTGGACCTCTTTTGCTCATATTCGAACTTTTTTTTTTGTATTTTTGGCTTTTTCTCTTCTGACAAAGGTTTGTTGAGCAAAACAATGTTGACAGTATGATGACATAGTATGATGGTAGTTATTTCTAGTACTCGGCTGGCTAGCTACCATTTTTACGTTGAAAATGTTTGCCAAGCACCTCGGTGTGTTCCGGCAGCATCACTTGAGAGTCAGTTCCCATTCCAGGCTTGGTGTACCATCTTCGATCACAGCGCCACTTAACACCTGGTGAGATGTCATCAAACGCCTTTCCTGTCAACAATAAAACCCTACTAATATTATATATGAGAATTTGTGTTTGTTGGTTTATTTGTTCACCTTTCACGCAGCAACAGAGCAATGGATCCAGCTGAATTTTTGCACGGATATACTTGCCGGAGAGTGACATAGGCTAACTCATAGGCTAACTCTAAGCGACTTTTCACGCGTGTGCTAGTTAATAAGTAAATTATAAAAGAAAAACAAAAACCCGACTGCAAAATTAAACCTTTGACACTGCGGCTATAAAGACAAACCTAAAGAAATCCCAAATCAATCAGTCGTATTTTTCAATTATTCTTGATGTAGCTTGGTATAATTTTATCGTATTTTTTTTGTCGTCGGTGATTTTTGATTGGATCAAGAAGTTCGCTGTGGTACCACTGACCAGTCGATGTTGATAATATTTGGCAGAAACATTCGGTATGATATTCTTAACAAGAATTTCGAATATAAGCATAATCGTTCAAGAGGTTATCAAGAGGGTCGTGAGGTCTCAGTTTGTGTCCGAGGTCTCAGTTTGTGTCATCGAATTGTAGAATTGAGGATGTGCAAAAAAGTTTGTTCTCGCGAGTTCTTCTTACTAGTTATACTTTTGGAATTGGCCATACACTTAACTGGAAACTGTCTTTAAAAGAAGTAGTTGCGCTGTAGTATTTAGATGCACTAATGATATTCCACTAAGATTATATCACAGTTTTATTCTAAATTTAGTAGCAGCGTCATTTTAGATTTAAATTTGAATGAAAGAGACACTTTTACATTCTTACCTAGATGCTTCATTAATCGACCGTAGGTAACTGTATCTTACCGCTGCCCCTTGCCTACAACAGCACAAGCCTCCGATAGAAATCAACCAGATTTATTATGTAGGCAAAGTTACTCGCAATTTCAGGCCAATTTACATAAAGTAATACAGAATTTTGTGGAACTTACTCAGATGTACCGTTCGGTTATAAGTTATTTATTGCCGTTCCAGTTATTTCTCGGTGCAAAGTTTTTGGTTTCAACTTTCTAAAACATAGATAAATTCGAAAGGGTGCCTAATGAATAATTTAAACTGTGGTTGAATTCTGTATTAAAATCTAAACTTTTACCCGATGTTTTTATTTTGATAAAATTGGATGTCCGTTGGATGGATAACTAAAATTCAGTTTAATAAAAGTACCAAAGCCAATGATCCAAAATGAAGTAGGTATTATTTAACTTTTTTTAAATAATTTTAATGTGCAACGTTTCGCTTGGCTCGGCTTTTTGCCAGGGCTCTTCTGCAGAGTCCGCCACGTTCTGTCACACATTTGCCAGTTATTCAACCGCCAAGCAGTAGTGTGCAAACATTACTGTGTTCCGGAATGAAGGGCAACGTTTCCAGCGAAATTACTGTGCATAAAGAGATTTAACATCTAATACCTCTTTCATCATCTCCATCTTTTCAGTAAAGTCCCGAATAAGCTACTTACCGGTTAAAGTGGTTAAGTGGTGGTGGTCTGTGGTACCTTCTACTTTAAAAATGTCAGAGTATCAGAACTGAACAAACATTAAAGATATTTGGGCTTTTACTCACCAATTTGCATTGATCAGAAAGTAGATAATTAACCAACAATTTACTTTGATAAAATTGGATGTCCGTTGGATGGATAACTAAAATTCAGTTTAATAAAAGTACCAAAGCCAATGATCCAAAATGAAGTAGGTATTATTTAACTTTTTTTAAATAATTTTAATGTGCAACGTTAAGAAGTGGCAAGTAGGTATTATTTAACTTTTTTTAAATAATTTTAATGTGCAACGTTAAGAAGTGGCAAGAAAGTGGCCTTTAGTTTTTTAGCAAGACAAGTGCCACATTGTAACTTTTTACGTACACTACGCTAGTTTATAAATCAGACTTGCCTTTTCCTAACCTTCAAACATATGAAAATATCATTGGATTTCATATAGAGTCAGAGAATGATAATGTTGTTTACGAAGAAACCTCGTTTATTGGAAAAAATTAACATGTTTAACCCATTCTGTACATAACATCTCTGTGAAAAAACTATTGTTATTGAATTAATTATTTGTTCATCAATATTAAAAAAACGTACCACAGTTGATATTAAATAGTAACACTGTGGTAATTCACAACCAAAATATGTACTTAGACCCCAAAAAGGGTCTGATTGATTCGATTTATCGCGCCATAGTAGTACAGAAGGATGTTTACCTATTCACATAAATATCAAAGCATTACAAGAGAAACGAGCCAAGGATTTGATTAATGTAACATATCCATCTTCTTTATAATAATTCAGTATTTTTTATTGTATTACAAAGAGAGCTTTTATTTTGTTCAGCTAAACATATGAATCTTTAAAGATCGAAATTCAAAATTCAAAAATTCATTCGAAATTTCAAAAGTCTTCTTATCAGCTCTTAGACGTCCACTACTGGACGTGTCCCTATTGGTTGGGCGTTTGCAATAAGCCCCACGCTTGGCAGGCGGCTTGGAGATCGCTGAATGTTCACCGTTTACTAAGAGGATACTGCTGTTCGTCCTCCAGTGGTCAAAGAATACTTTGCACGTAGTAACTAATACTGCCCACAGGCCTATAATCACCTCATATAGGTACTTGAAAAGTATAACAGCAAGAGTCCAAAAAATAAAGTACCATTCATTCGTTTCGATACGACTTTTCCAACTTTTAGGTCCTTGAGTATTATTTATTTAGCCTCAGGCCTATTTAATATCCGTCTTTTTGTTGAACTAAGATTAGAAGTAAGGATACGCCTTCAGCAATGTGATCTTTTTTGGAAGTATTCAACAAAATATCCGAAGATGTGCTAACATATCCAGGTGTACAAATGTCGTAAAATACAGAAAATAAGGCGTAAGTAGAACCATGAATATCAACTCGGCGCATTTCAAAAACATAAAGTGGGCGTTTTATAATGTTCGTTCTAAATAACGCATTTTCAAAGAGAAGTAATCGTTCTGAAACAGAGAGCTCGCATTTCTCCCACAAAAGATGGCTCGGCTTTGGTAACTGGGTTAAGTTCCTCTCAAAAATGCTCCCTTCTCCCTTCTGATTTATGTCACACCTTACTACAGTGACCAGAAAAATGGAAATTTCTTAGAGACAGACGTACTTTGCAACTAAAATGTTCGTGAGGATATAGCACTGGATATTGTGGAAATACGACGAAATCGAAGAGTGCGTAAAATGAACTCTTACCCCCGAATACTGAAACGTTTGTTAACTTTGACAACAGATTAATTCTAATGCTGCCTTTGTCTGGCACTAAGCAAATGACAATGGCAGCAATAGACTTAATCTGTCGTCAAAGTTAGCAAACGTTTCAGTATTCGGGGGACACTCGCTTATTTGCAAGTTCTTGTACATAAAGCTTATATGTCCAAAAATTGTATGTTCGTATTTGTCTATCATAATATCAGACATCGAATAGGGGGAATTCTGTGTAGACGTATTTCAAAGATCGGGTTTGTTATGGTATTGTAATATTTAAATTTGCGTTACTAGAAATGGAAATAAAAACCTTTTTATTTTTCTATTTTACTATGACAAATTTAGAGGATATAAAAACGAAAATGTCTTATAGCTGTTGTAATTTTGGCGATATATAAAAAAAAATGTAAATTTACAGTTAGTATGTAAGTTACATTTTATATCTACAATAGTATGTAAATGCGCGAGCAAGACAATTATGTATGCGACCAAAGACCATACTGTAAACTAAAATATATCATATGGCTCTTTTATTTGGCATTAACAAACATAATTTTCCTCACAACTTGTAGCATTAGGGACCTTAGGGACTTTCTTGACGAGAAAAAAATGAATTGAAATAACATAAACCATAGCAAATTACGAAGAAAAAATAACAGACACTTCAGGGCTTCAGGGCTTCACTTTCAGCCCGACCCGTCTTGATTCCTTGTGGGATTTCTAAATTATCCTCGGTTGAATTAAAATCCGGAACGAGGATATTCGTTGAAGAACCAAAGTCGCTGATATAGCTTTCAGAGTGTGCAAAGTGTTTCACTCGAGGAACCGATAACCGGTGGGGAAGAAAGATTCTTGAGTGGCGACCACGAACCGGAAGACGCAGCGTAGGTAGGCCTCCCGTAGGTAGGCCTCCCGTAGGTAGGCATAAGGTGGACCGACGACATTGTGAAAGTCGTGGGCAACCGGTGGATGCAAGTGCCTATGTTCAGCAGTGGACGTCTTATGGCAGATGATGATGATGAATTAAAACTGTATCCATAAATAATATCGAAAGTCTGTTTCAGTAACAGGAACATCTATATAGAGTCACAGTATCACACTAATATAATAAATAGGAAAGCTTGTACGTAAGTCTGTTTGTTACTACTCAACTCCATAACGGCTGGACGGATTTTGTATTCCGAAAAATTTACGGTTCCTGTAGGATACCGGGTGAAACCTCCAGGCGGTTTCTCATAACTTGGCGTATTATTTTACCATACGTTATATGAAACGGTTTCAAGTGCGGGTTACAAGAACCGACTTCTAACTGAGAATTACCAGTACGGGCTACTCCTACAATCAGTGTTGTTCTCCATACGGGTATTGCCGTATTATACAGCTTTAGGCATGCTGCGCATCAAATATACGGCATACGGCAGCACTTCCAAAGCCGTATAATATTTGCATGAAATATACGTTAATCCACGAAAGAGTTATCAAAAACATTACTAATTTTTCGTGAACCGTAACGCACCGAGTTCCCGGAATTCCCCGTTGAACAGCGCCTTCTATGAACACAACCGCTGAACAACGCCATTACGACAAAATTGAGATGTTGGACTAATAAGTGTTTTGTGATTACATCGTTTCACTGAGCTTCGAGAAGGTGTTACGGTGATTGAGTGGTGATACCTCAGAAAAATTACAAAATCAATCATCTGTCGATACTGAGAAAGATAAGATAAGAAGAGATACCATTTCCAAGTGAAAATGAGATGATGACTGCGGCTATATTCCTCTGAATTATTGACCGAGCGAAGCGAAGGTCTCAGAGTTTGGGACAAATCGGCATTTGTATGTATGTTTGTGTGTATATTTGTCCGATGATAACTTGCGAACCGTTGATCATCATGAAATTTTGTAGGCAAGTAGTTCATTTCAATACAATTTTTAAGTTCGAATATGAGCTGAATCGGTCCAGGGGTTGTGAAGATATAGAGATCGCGAGCTCTCAGTTCGCCGCTAACGACTATTAATATTAGTTATGGACGAACAATTAGAGAGAACCAAGAAAGTCCTCTTTTATATAGTTTCCCAACATCTTTGACAAAAATAGTGTTATTTTACTTCCTTTTACAATTTGTAGAATTTCCCCCACAAAGGTAAACGTTCGCTTTATCGATCAAACGACTACAAAATAGTAAACGACAAATAAAAATGAGACCACGAACTGCTTTCAACCAGTCTCGGGTACGTCGTTTGACATTGGACAGGGAGTTATTTTTGTGGACTAAGTTTCTTATTTTTTACGCTAATTCCATTGAGACTCGTGCAAACTACGAATACAAATTGCAGTCGTGAAATATTTTTTTGTTTAATAAGAGATTCATGTTTTACTGTGAAAACTGACGTGGTTTTGATACATTTTGCTTTAATAAAACGGGAATACTCACGTTAAATTGAGTCGGTTATTCTTGCCGTGCAAGGCAAGACGAGGTCGCGCGCGTGTCTCGCTGAGCATTCCTTGATAAAGGTCACCGAAGGTGATCGAAACTATAGTCGGAATAACCGACTCAATTTACCGTGAGTATTCCCGTTTTATTAAAACAAAAAGATTAATGTTAGTTTTTGTTTATTTACAGCTTTTGATTAATTAATCACTTAGTTATAGGATGCCAAAAATAGTAGATAGATAGATAGATAACTCTTTATTGTTCACACCAGAAATTACATGCATAATACAAAAATCTACTTAAAACTAGTGTAACAATTGGCGGCCTTATCGCTTAAAGCGATCTCTTCCAGGCAACCTTAGCATGGAGAGGATTTATAAGGAAGAGGTAAGGGACGGGGTGTGCCCTTATAAAGGAAAGTAAAAAAGTAAAGTAAATGAGCACCAAAATTAAAACTCCATTTTAATGTAAAATCATTCCAGCATTCCTTATTGCCGCGGAAAAGTTATTCAACCGCCAAGCAGTACTGTGCAAGCATTACTGTATTCCGGATTGAAGGGCAATGTTACCAGCGTAATTACTGGGCATACAGAGATTAAACATCTGACATCTCAGGGTGACGAGCGCAGTGCATTGCCGCGCATTGTTTTGAACTGTTGAAGTTCAAAATTCTGGGTGGTACTGAACTGTTATGGGCAAGCGTGACGCTTAACATCAAAAAAAAAAAAAAAAAGTCACTGAGCCATATCCACCTCTTTGGCCCAGTGCGGGTTGCTGAGTTCGCATACGACATTAATTGAAGATACAGTTTCATTGTCTTAATTATCGGCAAGGTATGCAATACTTATTTTTTAATCATCGAATGCATATTGCTAAAAATTGTATGCGACGATTTTGTAGTAAAGGTTGGCTCTAGGCCAAATCTAACCTTTTCGCACATTTTCAACATTATTGAAGATAAAAAAATCACTTGGGGCAGTAAAAAAAGGCCAGCTATTTTTTAAACAACGTTTCATTTTATAGCAATCATCGTGTTAATATATTTGAAGAAGAAGGGCGAGGAAAAATCTAGGTCCTTTTTTTTCACACAAATATTTTTTTAATTCTTTTTTTTTTAACTTCAAACATTTTCTAAGTGCGCGAACGAGATAGCCAATTAGGGGAGCGAGCTATTCATACACCTCGATCGATCCCATAAAAGTATAATCCTCATAGCTGCACTTTGTCTGCTCTATCTTATTATGCGAAAATCCTGATCAATTCAGAAAAGGGCTGAAAAATAATTTTCAAACGCCTAAGCTTTGCCCTAAACGCATTTATACCTTCTGCGTTCCTATGTGGTTCAAATTGAAGACATAGAACTCTGTCAAATTTAAACCATTGTAAGTTCAAAATAAGAATAAATTATTAAAAATCTAGTTACAATCAATTACATTACGCTTTAAACTAATAATTCCGTGTACTGAGCGTTAATAATTGAACATCGAGTCACTTAAGCGTTCACTTTGTGATTTCCCCAGGCCTTCCTTAAAGACTTCCTTCATGGCTGCTACCAAGGGAGCTTAGTATGCCTACGCTCTATAAGTAGTTTGTGTTCTAGCTAAGTAATTGCATTAGTAACACAGCTGAGCATGATTTATGAAGTGGAATATCGTGTTTTATCTACTTAAAAAAGTATGAGTAGGTACGTAATTGTGGCTACTAAACAAAGGATGGGTATAAAATTGGCGTCGTCCTCGCAAATTTATCGAAACTCAAGTTTTTGGCATCCACTCTAGCGCAGATAGTGGTTCGGAAGCGGCCACTCGATACCATATAAAATGTATAAATTAGACTATATTAGACTGTCATAGTTTCACTGTTACAGTCTAATCTGCTATGACAGTCTAATATAGTCTAAGGGCTGCCGCCCACTAGGTTACCGGTGGCAGAACAGCCACTAGTGGCCACCGCAAGTTAACACGAAATTTTTTATACATTTTGTATGGTATCGAGTGGCCGCTTCCGAACCACTATCTGCGCTAGAGTGGATGCCAAAAACTTGAGTTACCAGCAGATACCCCAGTAGAATATCATGGTCAACCTATGGTGTTTAGATAGCTGAGGTTCGTACACAAAAAGATTTTTACCTGGCTTTTTTACGCGGTGGACGTTAGAGCATGATCTCTTTGAACAAAATTTCGATAACAAGTAACATTATTAATGGAAAATCAAGTTTACACGACTGCAAAATGTAGCCTAGCTATTCTAATGTATTGTAGCTATGACACTCCAGGCATAAAGAGGCACTTTTTTCGTCAAAATCAGTCATGCCATTTAGGCTGTAGGAGGTAATAATAATTAAAGGCACACACAAATTTACATACTTATAAACTTACAATACAATACCAATAACCATTTGCCTTAATTATATTTGTGGTTTTTGAGGTTTAAAATTTTGCAAACCAGCAATGTAAGGCGTAAAAGAGAGCGCGCGGCGTGGTGCAGCGCGGCGCAGGTCGTTCGTTGACCTCTAGCGTCAGCTTTGCGAACATGACAAAAACAATAATAAAACTAGCCTTTAATCACCGACACTCTCACCAGTCTTCGTCCTGGCGTTTCCCTTACATCTTGTATATAAGTTTTATAAGTTTATAAGTTTTTTATTCAGTAAACACACATTACAAAACAGATTTAAGCAACCAGGGACACTTTTTAAGCATACAAATGCCTGTGTTAAGAGTCCCTACTCTTTCTTAATGTAGCACATCTTTAAATACATACATACAATAATATAAATACTTACATACAGCCCAAAAACATTACGATCCTTCTTGAGCAGTCGGATGAAAGATACCAAGTTACACAATTATAAAGAAGCATATGCATTTGAGGGCTTTTCTCAAGAAATTATTCACCGGCTACAAGGCCAAGAAATCCAGAGTTTTCACGAGGAAAGATATCGAGAATTTCGTAAATATAGCCAAAAATTAAAAATACTTGGCAACAAGGCTACCTACTTACTATTTGTAAACGTTTTCTATGATTTTCAACAAATTAAATTGGTAGGTATCAAGCAAAATACTTATTTTTTTAATACACTTATTTTTTGTTTTACGAGTTGCTTTATTTTTTTGGATCAGCGGTGCCCGTATAGGGATAGAACTGGCTAACATAACAGTGGAAGACGTAGAAAGTGATACCGATCTTAAATCCATATATCTGCCCAATACGAAGACAAATAAGGAGAAGAAATTCTTTATAAGTGGAAAATTTCTAAAAAAAAACAAAGTCGAGTTTTTCGCAACTATCAAAATGGAAAATACACAAAGTCAAAGTCAAAGTTATTTATTGGTAAATATACACAAGGCAAAAATAAATTTATCAACATGCCAGAATAGATCCTATCTAAATTTGTCTACTCCGGAATTGTGATTTCTCTCTTGCGATTGTTCCGCGATCGTGCTGTGATTGGTTAGCAAGGAGTTTGTTTTATTTGTAATACCAACTCTTCGTTGCGATGACTAGCTTTGAGAAGTAAACCAAAGAGATCGAACGCATAATTGACCGAGCGAAGCGAAGGTCTCGGAGTTTACTGAGACAAATCGGCATTTGTATTTTGTGTGTATATTTGTCCGATGATAACTTGCGAACCGTTGATCCGATCTTCATGAAATTGTAGGCAAGTAGTTCATTTCAATACAATTTTTAGGTTCGAATATGAGCTGAATCGGTGCAGGGGTTATGAAGATATAGGGCTCGTGAGGTCTCAGTTCGCCGCGAACTACTAGTGTATAGAGAAGCTACTGGCCGGTTAGATTTTGGCGGCATTAAAGTGGCTATAAATGACCTGAAATGACATCGTGTGGAAGAGATGGCTATATACGAGTTTCTGGGGAGCGAAAGGGAGAAGCTTAGTAGCTTATTTCTTTTGCTCCCGTAAAATTCAAGTCTTGTTGTCCTTTTCGCACGATGTCAGATCAGGTAATGTAGCGAGGCTTTTATACGCGTTTCATAATTTATGTTTTATTTACACTTTCAACCTAATGTTTATACCACAGAAGAGAAAAAAAAATTACTTATCTTTCTATTTTCTGTGGTTTATACATACGAGTTTCGAGACGTAGCTCTTTATTTTTTTTTCTCAACAACAACCAACATTTTTATATGTTGTGAATTCCTCGCTACGCTCAGGATTCCATAGAGTCCTTCGCTTCGCTCTGAATTCAAATTAAGGCCCTCAAGGAACAAAATATTACTTTGGACCCTCATAACACAAATAACTATTTCTGCGCCCGTCACCGAAGCCCCTCCCCACTGAACATAATGATCCGGACGGATTGGGCCGCCAGCGGATTACTTTTCTCAATCAGCGCCCGTAATAAATATTTGATGAGCTATTTGTAACAAAGGCTGAATAGAGAATACCTTTTCAGAATTCTATTAGCAGCATGGATGCGGCACCTGAGATTCGAGATTGATCGGGGCAAAAGAAGATACGTATACTTATCCGACTGCCCAAGAAGGAGGGTAATGTTTTTGGTGTGTATATAAGTATGTATATTATCTCCTGTGGCCTAAGCGTGTATATCGATTTTGATTTTGACGTTGGATTCTTCTTTACGTCGAGAGTTTGTTTTGTTTTTCTTTAAATAAAAATTGTTATCTACAGAAATGTGAGAGTTCTATATTGGTTCTATAATATCGATACTGGTAATGTCGTGGTAGCTCAGTGGGAGCAATCTCGCCTTGTATTCATGGGGTCGCGAGTTAGGACCCAGGCGGGGCCGTACCAATGAGTTCTTTTGAACTTACGTATATCACTGGTTTTTTGGTCGTATGTGAATGACCCGCACTGGGTAAGCGTGGTGGATTTGGCCAAATTGCCCTTCGTGGGTAGGCCGATATCCCAGCAGTAAAAATGCGCTAATGTAAATAAACTTGCCGTACACGTAAAAGCTAAGAATTGCTAAGTGGGCAGCATAAAGAGTGTCTGGACTGATGTGGGTTGATTGATGATGTTAATGAAAAATTTGATGGATGCTTGATAAATTTGATAATCATATAGCTAGAATAATAATAGGATCAATGCATAATCGTGTTTAGTTAGTAGACTGATTTACGCGTATGCATTACTTATATTAACGTTTAGATTACACTAATATTGTAAATGCGAATGATTGTGTGTTAGTGGGTATGTTTGTTACTTCGTCAAGCTGAAACTGCAAAACTGATTTAGATGAAATTTGAAATGGAGTCAGTTGATAGCCTGAACAAAATAATTTTATACCCTGGAAAAATGTACGATGCCTGTAGCTAAGCGGGTGAAACTGCATTGCGCTGTTGTATATCTTAATATTTTTATGCTCAACTGTAATGAACTGTTAAGCCGAATACGGGTATATTTTGCAACAGTTTATTACCCAAAATAAGTTTGGGAACTCCTTTTCCCCGGGCTGGGGGAGTTTTTTTGCGTGAAATTGCGTTTTACGCGCCTAATTATCTTTTCAACTTTTCGACATTAGCAAACGTCATGGAACTGGAGCAAGTAAGAATGGTCTAACTGTTAAAACCTGCAAATGCAAATAAAACTTATTTATCAAGTGAGCGGAGCGAACGAAAATCTCTACTCAAATGGCAAAATTGGCATGCATCATCATCATCATCATCATCAGCCATAAGACGTCCACTGCTGAACATACGCCTCCCCCTTAGAGCGCCACACCGACCGACAACGGGCCACTTGCATCCACCGGTTGCCCGCGACTTTCACAATGTCGTCGGTCCACCTAGTGGGAGGCCTACCTGCGCTGCGTCTTCCGGTTCGTGGTCGCCACTCAAGAACCTTTCTTCCCCACCGGTTATCGGTTCCTCGAGTGATATGGCCTGCCCATTGCCACTTCGGCTTGCAAACTCTGAAAGTTATGCCGGCAACTTTGGTTCTTCGACGAATATCCTCGTTTCGGATAGCAATGCATGCAATTGGCATGCATCTGTCCGTATATAAATCTAAGCTCGTGAGGTCTATTATACATTACATATTAAAGTGACGATAGTCGATATACAATGATTACACCTCTTGATTGTACAAATAATTACTTTAATTCACAGAATTCTCCTTATAAATATGTCTTTGCTTTAATTCGATTAATTTTTCCAGACATTCCACTATACTTCTGATACGTCCTCTTCTTTCTGTGTTGCCACCACTCCGTTTTAAAATAACAACTAATCAACATAAGTATCACTCATGTTTGAGGGATAAGGCGGTTTAAAGTCAATAAACTCCCAAGTACGAATACAGTAGATTTGCTGAATTCGATACTTATAAATAAATAATCACATTGTAGTGGTACTAAAATAGCACTATTCCTAACACATATCACACAAACGACGTATGAAAGCAAATCTAGTAATATTATTTAGCTGTTAGAGTGTAATTTTCGCCCAATAAACGAAGCCGTTGACGAGAAACCATAATATGGCTTCTTGTCACTTGTCGGAAAACGGCGTACGCTATAATATATGGCTTCTTGCCACTTATCGGCATGTGCTTCCTTCCTATCCGCTCTTAGAAGTCAACTCCTGGACGAATCCTACTCCCCCATATTGGAGGGCAGGGTTGCCATAATTTCCATGCTTGGCACTTGGAAATCGTAGAATGCTACAGTTTGCTAACAGGACGATACTGTCTGTCCTCTAATGCTTCTGGTCGCAGTTTTAAGACATACCCGGTTCCCAATAACATTTATTTGAATATATTTTCTACTGTGAGACCCTTCTGTGAGAGTCTTGACACCAGTCAGGGTGAGTAATAAGCGCCTAACTTGATTAGGCTTGTTTTGTTGCGCTCTCTAACCTAGAAGTCAGGCTACATCGTTAGGGCTACGCTACGTGATAGCTACATTTTTATACATTTTACCCGCTTCGCAAAAGAGTTATTTTTTTCATGTTTTTGTATTTATGTATGTTTCTACCGCCTAAGCAGCATGATCGGTTTTAGATCGGTATTTGAATTTGTCTTTGTATCCGAAGTCGGGTTTTTTTTGTGTCATATTTCTGGCAAACAATCAGACGGGTAGCGATCGCCGTCGCCTATGTATGTGTTGCCCCTGTGTCACCAGGGGCCTCAAACCGATGCACACACGCCAACATTTTAAGACTCTATCCGCAGCTCTTTTGAAGTTCCCCATGTTGTAGTTACTCGGAAATACCAGTACCAGTTTATTGGCAATAGATAAACCACTTTACAAGTATTATAACAAAAAATTTAGTCTGCGAAGTTCTGCCCATGAAGGTAATGATTGAAACTGAAGAAGTCATGTCGCGTCATTGTATTATTTTCCAAAACTTGTGTTATTTCGAGTGTTAACGTGTAAAAATAGTGGATTTTCATCCATTAGGTGGTCGTCCATTGTGTTGGTCCACGAATGTTGGTGAATAGTATAATGTTGTAAAACGTGATTCTTCGTATTGTTTCCAAAACTCCATATAAACCTCTAGTAAAATCTCCACCTCTTTACTGGGGCATGACGTGGACTTGACCGTGACTTACTTTGCTTGACTTAGACTATGACTGAGACTTATTTTAATTGGGAATTATTTAACTTCAGTTGAAATATTACAATACTTGACACTGGCTAAATTCACAACGTGTGGAGCCAAAAAAGAAAAGAAAAAAGGAAATGATTTTGGGATAGTTTGTAAGTATGTCAGTATTCTGTAATATGACGTGTAACTGGGTATTATCAATAAATGATTTGATTTGATTTGATATGACTCTGTGTTCATTTATTACCTCCTGTAGTTTAAAACGGGCTAACCAATTTTGTCGATTGAGGTTGTGTCAGACTCCTCATGTCCAGTGCCATAACTATCTAGGCTATATTTAGCCGTCGTATTTTTCTTTTTCTTTTAATAATAATACTTATATATATAAGTATTTGGTAAGTGTACCATAGTTGTCAAAATAAGTAATAAATCACCGATTTATGACAGGGGTAAACAATACCTGAATTTCTGCTTACGTAATACGTGAACGGCTACCAAAAAGTACCTAAATAATCACAATCAATAACTCTTACCCACGCAATGGTCCGTTTCACAAACAAAAAAAAACAAATGTCCTTTATAATATCAATCAACATTTGCACACAGTCATGCATTTTAAACGAAAACCCATCAGATTCCCGAACGATTGGCAATTTGTCAGGATTTACAAAGTTTTCCATTTTTTATTGCATTGGAAAATCATTTGCAAAAAGCAATAAATATGATCATTTCAATAATTTTACGATTAACTAATTAAATATTGTTTTGGTTGAATAACTAAAAAATTAAAACATCAATTTGAAGAGTATGCATTATAAATTAGCTTTTAAAGATAGCTGTTGATATTCAAACCTAAAACTACAAAGTCATTTTGTTTTACGTCAAATTTCAATCGCAGTGCTATTGATGGAATCCCGCCCACTTGGATAAGCACCTACTTTCCTTGACAATTCGGTAGAATATAAACGCTTTGAGCAAAAACGTGAGGGCATTTTCCGCAATCATTCTCACACTTATAATGAATATGCAAATTATTGAATCAGGAATAGACTTTTGAATTGGCGTTTTACATCAATCGTGTTGCGTTAGAACTTGACAGCTTGCAGAATCAAAATGGTGGAACAATCTATTCAGCTCAATGAAGAGCAGAACTTGTTCAAACTTAATGATTGATTGGAAATAAGAGCCTTATCGATTCCCCAATTACTGTCAAAAGTTAAATTCACACAAAAACAATTTCGAACGGACGGGAAACGAAATTAAACCAATTACAAAGAGAAGTGAAACCCGACACTAGTACGATTGATAGCCGAATAAATTGCTACGAGGTTAAATTAAAAATTCCCGTTTATCAATTTAGTTTGAAAAATACTAAGAGTTTAATAAATTGCAATCGATATGACATAATCTCACTATCATTAGAGGTCAAGTTCTGAGCATGTAAGCCAATGTTAGCGGTTTTCCAAAACATGTACATTACATTTAAAAAAAAAACAGTAATTTGTTCGGCTACATTTCGTTAAACCATTTAGTACTATTATAGTAAGTACGGGTCCCGGGTCCTAAAACTGCGACAAGAACTACCGAAGGATAGGCAGCTGTGTCCTCTTAGTAAATGGCGAGCGTTCTCCGTCATCAAGCCACTTGAGCACTTTGTTCAGCAGCGAACGTCCTCTGGCTGATGATGAAGTTCTAGATATACAATAGACAATGGTTTATTTTCCACAAAAAAACCAGTAAAAACTTAAATAAAAAATACAATAAACTTTTTTTAAACTTTTTTTTTTAATCCGCCTTTTTTAACTTATTTTTTATACGGGACACAGGCGGACAGACTGACAGAAAAACAGATAGAAGAGTATGGGGAGGCTAAAGAGTCCCTTATTCTGCTACGGAATCCTAAAAAATAGTGGTTAGCAATCAAAAATCAAAAAGTGGAATAAACCGTAGGAATGCCAATAATTCCTAAGTGCCTATTTTTATTTCGTCTCTTGCGAACCACTAAAAGAAAAATTGGCTTCCCATTGATAGGCGACTGGCACACAAATTAAATAAAAGAACCACTCCATGTAATTCAGTGCTAATTACGTCTTGAGAGGCTGTTACAAAGACCGAGAAGGTAATTACGTACATGCGCACTGTTTCATTAAAATTTCACCTTCGTCGCCTAACGATCCATTAGCAACTCTTTGACATAGTAATTGTATTCCTCAGTGGGTGTAATTGTAAATTGTAGTGCTGCTTGTTTTTGTCAGATGTGTTGTTTTTTTTCTTTTTTTTTTAGTCAAAAATGGTCAACACACATAGCATGGAATGGAAAGTGACTCTCTAGTGAGGCTTCCGGAAGTCACAAAGATGCTAGCCAGCCGAGTACTACATAGAAACCCTACTACCATGCCATGGTTTTCTCATGTTGTTTTCCTTAGCCTAGGTTAAGTTAATTGTTGGGATTTGAACCCACGCTCTGCGGCTTGCGATCCGAACGCCCTAAACGTCACTAACATTCTTTCTTTACTTACATTGCTTCCGACATATGATTTTTGAAATTTCTTGGAAATAACAATTACGTGTACAAAGAGGAAGACAAAAAAACTTTCTAACAATCCAATATTTAAAAAAAACAATTGACTTGAGAACCTCCTACTTTTTTTTGAAAGTCGGTTAAAAATGGGCGCCGGCCAGACTCGGGAGAACTCGGCGCACGATAGATGACAAAGGTAGAGTCTTAGATTAATTTAATCTAAGGGTAGATTAAAACAGTAGAATTCTTTGTAAGAGCGAGACAGTGAACCAAGTGTTCCAAACGAAGCTGAAGATGGGGGGGGTCACCGGACTCACTTAAACCCAGACTCCACCAACGCAGAGACGAGACGTTATTCACACATCTCGTCTAGAGACGGTTAAAGCAGAGAGGAGATGAGATCTCTCATATTTTTGTTTAGTGCGAAAAAAACAGAGATGTGAGCCGTATTATTTAATGGTAAAACTTAACTTTGGTAGCCCGTAAAATTTTCCTACACGCTGGTACAAAAGTTTCGTATATGCAAAATAACAACACAGGATGTGAACCACTTAGAAACTGCCAAACAAAAATAGTTTTATTTGCAAAATGCTCGTTAATCTCGAGGGACGGCTAGTTCATCCTCCGCTTGAAAGGTTGTTGTAACAGCAAAGAAAAAAAACGACAAAATTAAAATACTGAACCAATTTTGAAACTGTTGTTTTGACTAAGTGTAGAAAAACGAAAACAAGAAAAAATTATTGATGACATCGCTCCTGGCAGAGTAAAGATCCATTATATAGATAAAATAAACAATCAAACCATTGATACTCTCAAACGAAATTGGAAAAAAAAACATTAAAATAACTTTCAAAGTACATTTTAAACTAGCTTTATAAATAAAACTAACTAAACACTGAAATGAAGTTTTGGACTGTATGGTTTTATTGGTCTGTGGATATCCGACCATTTCTACAGAAACTATATTTTGAGCAAAGAGAGATAAAAATATACCGCCTACACAAAAAGAAAGAGAAAAAAAACTACAAACTATACAATAATATTTGTTATATTAGGAACTTTATATGGCATGCAGCTACCAAAAACAAAAGCATGCTTCGCCCATACATTCCGAGTATCATCGCCATCATCATCATCATCTGCAGGAAGACATCCACTGCTGAAAGGCCTCCCCCATAAGCCATTCGCTTAGGCCAATTCTAGTATAAATAATTGAAATCCTCACGCAATAATTTTTTTTTCGGGCGCCCTTGCCTTATATGACTTGCCTTTATGTCTAAGCCAAATTAATAAAAACTAAAACGAACTACTTAGCCTACTACACAAAACGAGCATAGGACTATCCAGAAACCAGTAAGGGTCTAAAGATAATCCAAATGCTCAAGCCTAGTACCAGTTGGCAGCGTACTCTCAGCATGCAGTATCCTACTGTTATTTTTACTGTGTCTGTAAGTACTCTTAGTTTCAGAGATTACCCAAATAAAAGGGATTGCAAAAGATAAAATATAATTTCCCTTTTCATAATAATTATCATAGACTTACATAGATAAAGGTTATAATATTTCTCCGGCTTAAGCCCCTTTTACAAGAAAATTAGAGATGTAAAACTGGGACTAAAAGTATTATTTCAGGGCTTAATCATTATTAAAATTATTCAACCTTTTTCTCCGCTTTTAACCCCAAAAGTCTCGTAGAATTTAATAACGTCCCTTTCGCGTAAACTGAAATTTAAACGATAATTTTTGCGCCCTCACCTGACAGAAAGATGGCTAATTGCCCCTTCCTAACAAATTAACAGCTGGGATTTAACAAAAATAATAATGTTGCCGTTTTAAACACTTTCTTTATTCACTTTGTGGATTTAAGGAAGGTTTAAAGGTCGTTCGGTTGGTTTTATGAGAGTAATGAACACGTTTCTTTGATGACTCTTTCATATGGATTTTCCTTGTGAAATATTAATAGAAAACATTGAAAAAGGTATACTGAATACTGAATTTAATGTTTGATTATATTGAACTGCAATCAGTGATCGCGGGAGAGCAATATCTAAAAACTTAGGAACTAAATAATTTCATAGAGGATTATTTACAGAATATAGGTTCTTTTTAGGGTTTCGCAGTACTACAAGATACCCTTTTAAGTTCGTCATGTCCGTCGGTCTGTCTGAATCATAAAACATTCTTATTATAACATCCGAAATCATAAACATACATGAATGAAATTTTTTACAACTATTGTCTAGGTAGGTACAGTTTTTTTTTTTAAATAACATTTTACATGTAAATTAGGGATAAAAAAAAAATCGCCGGTCCTCCACTTGTGAGGTATTATTGAAAAGGTCTTTTAAAATGAAGGAAAGGTCTCCTACAACATTGTATATCAGATGTAGGTACTGATTGCGAAATATAGGCTATCAAATAAGCTTGCAATGTGTCCCCTTGCTGCGATTTCTTAACTATCCATCTCAGAAACTTATTATCTTTCAAGTTGATAGATCTCAATGAAAAAAATTTTTTAAATTATTTCGGGCAGCATGTGATGATAACTTTTTATAACCGGAAGAAACTGTTATATACTTCAAGCGCTCTTGAAAAGATTTTACTTATGTATGTGAACAAGATCCGAAACCACTCTAGCTTCATTATGAGCTATGGTAATGGATAAATTCTAACTGAAAAAAGCTCTTTACCCTCACGAAACTTAATCCATTTGCGTTACGTAGTTTATGAGCAACAATGCAGACTACTTACGATTCTCAACATGCATCATTTTTCTCAACTTTCACATTACCCCAGGGCCTTCAATAATGGACTTTCCGAAGCTTCGTGACTTTGATCAGAATAGAGTAGAGAGGGAAGGTTTTTTTCGCTATTCTTAATCGATATTTTACAGCTACGGAACGAAAAAATATAAGCATTTGAGGTGAGAATTTGAAGTTTTGAACATGGTCAACTAAAATTGGTTAGAAATCATGCAACACCAGAATGATCGTACATTTATTTACGCAACTGGAACAAAAAGACACAATGTCAGAGGAAGTAAAATAAAGTGGCTATTCATATTTATTGACTAAATAGAGAAAAATGTGTAGAGATGTATTTTCAAATTAATTAGATTTAATGATTCATATTGAAATGTATAATTATATTAAAGTATCTTTTATCACCTAAAAATCTTAATCAGTTTCGAATACGTGAATAAAATCGATTAAAAAATCTAGACCACATCTCTAATCCGGCGAAAATAGTCGAATTTTGGGGACATTAAAGCCCTCGCGCCATTAATTCTGGGCAGCTAACTTAGTTTGCGCGTACAAATTACATCAGTCTTAGTTTAGTTACACGGAAATGTCTGCGGAATTCTTTAAGAAGCGCGCTTATTTGGGAATCGGGGGAAGTCGGGGTAATCCGTCTCGGTGTTCGTTCGATCGGCCTAATTTGAGGAGATGCTGTTCTCTAATGGGCTCAATGTTTCACCTGGCTACCTTTCAGATTATTGGGACTGACGACCGTGGCGGCGTGATGAAGGATTGTCAATAACGAATTTGATTTTCCTTTTTTTGGAAAGTACTTGGGATTTTGCTGATTGACTAAGTACGCTTTTTTAGGGTTCCGTTGCAAACTAGGAGCCGCTATAGTTTCGCCGTTTAAATCTTTATGTCTGTTTGTATCGGCATGTCTCGTTCTTTTTAGGGACTATTGATAGAGGACTAAGCGCTGAAATGTGTTGGTAAGTTTGGTGGATAGATAATACCCGATACAAGGAAAAAATCTTGAAATTCTGTAAAAAAAAAGGGTTGGAGATCGGCTTCCTTACATAATGCGGTGACTTACCCTATCGAGTAAGGTATCGTTGAAATGTAAATTTAAAATCATAATAGATAATGAAATAATAACTGTTTTCACAATAACGACCGATCAATCAAATATGTTCTAAGTAGCTAATTTCGATTTTTCTATGTTTCAGTTAAAATAATAGCAATAAAATACTGTCTAGTATTTTTGTCATAAGACTAAGGGCTTGCGCAGCTTGAGCTAGCAGGAATGGGCGCGGGCGCGGTCGCGATTTCATGTTCTCATTGGCTGCCAGGAGTTTGCGCGGGTGTGACGTGTGACTTACCTGAAGCCGTGGGAGAAATGCGCGCTCCGCCACCCGCGCCAGCTAGTTAACGTGGTTAAGGCCACACTCAAGTTAACTAGCGAGCGCGGGCACGATATTGCAAACATATGGATTACTATGCAAGTGCTCACGCAACGTAAGTGCAGTGTAATTAGCGGGCAAGCTCGCGACCGTCACTCGCTGCAATATCAAAGTATTCAGTCATTTGTTTCTCTCGCTGTTTGAGGCCGCGCCCGCGCCTGTTAGCTCAACCTGCGCATGCCCTAAGCCCTAACAATGTGTGGCTAGTACCAAGTGCGCTAGAAAGAAAACAGTTGCTACAAAGTTTTCAATATTGCAAGCAATGTCAGTAAGTAATAAGATGCATGAAGATTTACTCAGACGAAAATGTCATCAACTTAACTTGCTTGAAATGAAAAGATGCAACTTTTATTGAAGAACTTCGGAGTATTTTCCAACTCCTTCGCGCAGACTTTTCAGTTACGCTTACTCAGTTACTTATAATATATGTAACGCGTACACGCTGGACATAATGGCTTCTACAAACAGAACGCGTATCAGGCGCAGAGCAGCATTCTTATTATGAACGTTAGTGATTCTGATTGCGATAGCATGCGGACCCGCTCGTACCAACTCACACTATGCGTGGTCCCGCTTGCGCACTTTTATACGGAGACGTTAGGAAAGATTAAAAAAAAAAACTTATTTCCCTATTAGAATTATGTATTGCGAAAAACTTAGAAAACACTTGGGAAATAGTTGGATGAATATCTGTAGGCAGTCGGTTGGATTGCTATACAAGCAGTGGCTCAGCTAGAACGTGGGCCCGTGCTTTTTGTAATTTCATGAACTTTATAAATATATTATATAATATGATATATATATACAAAATAAAATGTGTGTGTGTGTGTGTTAATTACTGCGGGCACAAGCACGATCTGTCATGTGGCTGTGCTGCGCCGGTTCTTGCGCTCGTATTTGGTATGCAGTGCTGAGCCTCGCTCCGACCTATCGCTTTCATCTCGAATAAGAAGCGCAAGGAATAATATAAGAATAATATACATTTCAAATCCGGAACTGATATCAGTTGCCAAAATCCAAATAATTTCATTACAGCATCTGTCATTAGCCAGTCAATATGTCAGTGGTAGTGGTTCATACAGTTCCTTGTATTATATAAAACGCGGGCCCACATTTAAGCTGTGCTACTACTGAGACGCCCTTAATTTGTAGAAGCCTTAATGGTAGTGCCAATGTTTAATAGACTTCCAATAAAAGAGGTTTTCAATTCGGTTGAATATTTTTTATATTTTTGTTACCTCAGAACTCCGTCATTTATGAACCCATTTCTAAAAATCTTTTGTATTTGAAATGAGATACTTTATGATTGGATTGATTTTTATCAAAATCCAGTTCTGATAAAATAACGATTTTTGTATTTTAATCAACAAATCAAGCATTTGCATTCAGAAAGAATAGAATAGAATCGTTTATTGGCCTTATAACATTGGTTACACTGGGCAAGTCACATTTACAAAATATTTAGTTCATAATTACATAATTTCAAATATCTAATCAAAAGCCACAACAAAAAATAAGTACTAATAATAATTAAATTAATAAAAAAAAAAAAATTTAATAAAATATGATTAATAATAATGTCAGCAAGTTTTATAAATGTCAAAAAATAATTCAAGAGTCAAGAAGTAAAGTATCATACGGTGAAGTGGAACTGATGAAGAAGACCACAGATGGCCACCGGATCTCCTCAATGATACGTATTACACGGATCGCGACAAAATAATCTCCATTATGATAGTTAAGCGACTATGATGAAGCAAATTTAAATAAATCGTTCTGAAGAAGTCAGTATTTTTTTTATTTAAAATTATATTACAATGAATTTCTTCAGTTTAATAACATTCATAAGCCTATACTCCGATTTTCTTCGTTATATTATTCAGTTAATAGGGTAAGTATTCAGTTATTTATTTAAAGCCATTTATTCCGAACATTGGTAAGTAATGTATAATTTGTATTAAATTATTTTCACAAAATGTCCCTCTGCTCGGTGTGCCTTTTGGCATAGGCCTCCTCCAACTCTCTCCATTGACTGCGGTCTTCTGCCACTCTTGTCCAGTATGGCCCCAAGGTTAGTCTAATGTCGTCATCCCATCTTCGTATGGGACGTCCCTGTCTTCTAGTACCATCTCTTGGGTACCATAAAGTAGTTATCTTACTCCATTTGTTTGCTTTACAACGCAACATGTGTCCTGTCCATCCCCATTTCTGATGGTCAATGCGAGTATTCAGTTAAGCTTTGATTAATTATACCTGTCCAGTCTAATAACTTTCAACACACAGTTATATTAACATGGCTTTGTGTAGATATTTTCGAATCTTAACTTTTATTATTATTTTTATGCATTGTTTTTCATCGTACTTAATACCTTATTGAATGACGTAATACGTACTCATACTCACGCTTTAATTGCTTAGTTTTATTTACTAATCTAAATTAAATAAGCTTTTGAGTTATGATTTTTATTCGGTCTAATAACTTAAGCTATATTAACACGGCTTTGTGTAGATGTTTTCAAACCTTTTGATTTTTGATGGTTGTTTTACATCATTCCTAGTATGTTTTTGAACGACGTAATAAGTACTCCTATTAATTACTCAGTTCCATTAGTCCTTTCTAGTAAGATAAGCTTTGAGTTATTATTTCTATTCGGTCTATCTACTTTGAAGACATAGCTATATGTGTAGATTTCTTTGAATCCGCAAGTTTATGTTTTTTTTTTTTTTAAATGACATCGTGTATAATACGTTTTTGAACGATGTAATTAATTGCTATAGAACTTGATGAATGATCAGTCTCTCTTCCTTTGACGTGAATTTGAACTAACAAAGGAACCCCTTTAAGTGGAATATTCAACTCCTACGTAGTGCTTGGGATGGTTTGGTGTTGGGCTGTTATTTTGAAGTTTGGTAGGCATTTTACCTTATTTAATTAAATTTATTTCTACAGACACTAGCTGACGCCCGTGATTTTGTACTCTGTGTTGTTCGGCCTTCAAGCTCACCGGGTTTAGGCACGGGCCATAATCTCGACCTTCGGCCTCCCAAATTCAATGTAAAATGATTAAACCCTCTCGAGGAATGAATTCAGAAATCTTTTCTTAGTTAGTTCCTACGTTAAATAAGAAGATTATGTTTACATAATCCACATAATTATGTTTACATTATGTTTAAACATACATTCCATGCTTCGAGATCCACTGGTTTAGGCTATGCATTGTCTGTCTATAGTTGTTGGATTTTTTGAATTTTTATTTATTTAATTACTAGCAGCGCCCCGGTTTCACCCACTGTCCTATGACAATTGTAAATACTTCTCAGGATATAAGCTAGCCCACCACACCACCACACAAAATTTGATCTAAATCCGTTCAGCCGTTACAGAGTTAAATGGGAACAAACACACTTATCTCATTATTATTATCTCTTCCAATTATTATAAAAAAATATACGACGATAACTAAAAGTTTTGAATTTTTAAATACATTGAAGATTTTAAATAGTGTAACCAAATCAGCTCAAAAGTATTTTCTGTTGATGGATGACGCAAACTCCAAACAATAACCGTTTGTTCCGTTGGCGTTTTCCAAAATATAAAAAAGTTAACCCAGGAGAAACCTTTACCAAGGACATAATGGCGTCGATTCCCGCTAAACCAAACTTAGTGCTACTGCTGTCTTTTACTAATAGAAACACAAGAAATAGATAGCATGCATTTTAGTTCTGTCGAACGAGTTTACCGATTAAAGCCTACGAAAACGTACACTAGCGACACTTAAAACATGTTTTAAATCGGCACCCGCTACGGTCTCGTCTAAGTTTGTATGAAGAACTAAGATCTGACTAACTTGACAGCACTATAATTGATGCTATCTCTATCTTGTGTTTCTATTTAGTAAAGACAGCGATGGTTTAATTGCGTTTAGAGAGTGTACGGTGTAATTGCGGCCAATACCGACTTGTACTACGTACCGATACCAAAATATGCCTTTTTCATTTTTGAGATTCCGATACTCGCCAAAATACTCGAATATCGAGAACTCCGACTGACAATCATGACAGACATGCATATTTATCGGAGAATTTAAATTATGCTGAAACATTTTACCAATTCTTATGCTGATATTTTATATTTGAGATGAAAATATTTGGGATGAATACTCGTACTTATTTAAATGCAAAGGGTAAAATCCTTCACTACTCGTGGGTCTGGCCGTTCCCGCTACTCGATCCGCTTAACTCCATCGCCTATAATAACACCTGCTTGAATTTGGCGGAGTTGTTTTACTTTTACATGTTATCTCAAGACACTCTACATAATAGCAAAGGATTTAGAAATATACTGTACTATTTAAGACAGATAATGTACATACTAGATGCGCCCCGCGGTTTCACCCGCAATTCTACAGAAACTGAATATATATTTCCGGGATAAAAAGTAGGCTTTCTGTTAATCCAGGGTAATGATGATTTGTTTTACCGGTAACGTATTTCTGGAATTTGAACCTACGCCCTGCGGCGTACCATCTGAATGCTCTGAGCTATGATTGCTACAAAAATTCAAGTGATCAAAAAGTAACAAATAAACAACAGGAGATCATCGAACCAGTAACCAATCGATGATTGAGGATAAGCAAGATATTTGAAAAAGTATTACAATGTACTCTGATAAAACTAGATCCTATTTTGCCGACAAAAACAATGATATCAATTTATAAGCATTCCACATCAAATGGCGAAAATTCATTCAACGGCCAATTGCCCAGTTCTAAACTGTACGCTGTACTGTCAAGACAATATGTCACTTCTTATATACTTAACTAAACTGTAATACCTTAACTTTTAAGTCTAATTTGTTTTCACACGGCACAACTTGTGGTGCCGGTTGTAGGAATACCAGTGGTCACCAACAATAGCGCAATTTCGACGCCACGGATGTACGTGCGCGCGAATTTGTAATGAGCAGAGACGGGCAACATTTGTAATTTTATTACCTCCACGCCATTCTTGTTATGGTAATGCTAATGAGAGGAGTTTGTTGTGGGCACGATAGCGGAGGTATTGCATCAGATTTCATGGTCGAAGGAACTAAAACTGCGGAAAATTGACAAAACAAAAAGAAGAGCGAGAGGATAAAGAGTGAGTGAGGAAACTTTGGCATGGTTATGACTTGGTTGGACGGCTGAACGGATGGACCTGAATTTTTGCACAGATATTGCTTAAGGTGCAACGTTTCAACGCAAGAAAATTTGAATTTCGCGCAATGAGTGAAACGTTGCACCTTAAGGGTAGGAGACAGACATAGGCCACTTTTTTTATTGGTCCACGCGAACAAAGTCGCTGGTAACAGCTAGTACTGCATAAAAGTAGCAAACAATGTAATAAATAGATATATAACTTAGATTGAATAGCTATATCTTAAGTTATGACTATATCAATAAATAGTAGAAGATAAGAAAAAAACTGAAAAAAAGTACACTATATAGAATTAAGGAACATTAATTTGGATAGATTCTGGTTCCGTTTCCGGGGGATGCGATTGGCAAGCTGTCGGTCGGTGTGGCGTTCTAAGACCTCCCGCCTTTATTCAGCAGTGGACGACTTCCGGCTGATGATGATGATGATGATGGATTTGGATAGTTTCAGTAAAAATGGCAGAATATAATAGGAAACCGCGCAAAGTGTGGTTATTTCGAACCACAAGTATGTGCTAAGTGTTAATGTGGGTCTAACTGAAGAATAATATAAATAGTTATTACTCTACAACTTAAATTGATAAAGAGCAACAACTAGTTTAAAGAAAACTTAGGAACATTATTAGGAGTAAGCAAAAACAATAAATAAATGAAACATACGTAATAAAGGTATCTGCTAATGACACGGGAAACAGTGGAAAAAAAAGTGCCCCAAAAAGGCCAAAGGGTACTTCTATAGCTCGCTTGGCTAGCCACCGCCTTAAATTGAAAATCTGTCGCCAAGCACCTTAGGGTATGTTGCAGCAGCCTCATTTGAGAGCCAGTTCTTATCCAGGCTGTGTGTACTGCGCTCGTTCCGTCACCGTACACCGTCACTTCATATCAGGCGAGTATTTTTTTTTCTCTTAAATGTTGGCTTCACACGTGTATTTAGCCAGTGTCAAGTTTTGTAATATTTCATGTGAAGAAAAAGTATTTCACAATTAAAACTCGGTCATAGTCTAAGTCAAGTGTAGTAAATCACGGTCAAGTCAAAGCCCAGTAAAGTGGTGGAGACTTTACTAAGGGTTTCTATGTAGTTTTGGAAACAACATGAAAAGTCACGTTTCACGACATTATATTATTATTGTTCACGAACACCTAATGAACAAAACTCCACCATTTTTACACATTAACCCCCGAATACTGAAACGTTTGTTAACTTTGACAACAGATTAATTCTAATACTGCCTTTTTCTGGCACTAAGCAAATGACAAAGACAGCAATAGACAATCTGTCGTCAAAGTTAACAAGCGTTTCAGTAGTCGGGGGTAACACTCGAAATAACACAAGTTTTGGAAAATAATATAATGACGCAACATGACTTTTTCACGTTCCCGTCAAAACTCATCAGCTGAGTTTGTGGGCGAATGCCTAGTACGCCATAAAAAAAAAAAAAAAAAACAACTGAACTTTGATGTAAAGGGTATTAAAGTTCTCAGCTCTTCAAACTCTAAACTGTAATGAGACTCGCCCTGAAGAAATTTAATTACGTAAATCCTTTGGCGAGGCTTAGCAACTTAAGTACGTCCAAGTATCTTCTGAAGCCGTAATAAGCTCTAACGCTGAAGTTTAAGGTCATTTGAAATATGATAATTTTCTACTGTTTTATATAGATGGCTTTGGAATAGAAACATTGACTAAATATAAAAACTCAGCGAGAGTACTCCTGTATAACAAAATGATACACCTTTGCCAGTTATTCAACCTTCAAGCAGTAGTGTGCAAACATTACTGTGTTCCGGATTGAAGGGCAATGTTTCCAGCGTAATTATGGCCATACACAGATTTAACATTTAATAGCTCAGGATGACGAGCGCAGTGCATTGCCGCACATGGTTATGAAGTGTTGAAGTTCAAAATTCTGGGTGGCCCAGAATTGTCATGGGCAAAGTTGACGCTTAATATCAGGTGAGCGACTTGCTCGTCTCGTCACAGTGTACCATAAAATACATGTATAATATTGGATTTAACCTTTAAAGAATGAAGACAAAAGTAAAATAATTAAAATTAAAAACTACCATATTATATAGTTGTTACCCGCGACTTCGTTCGCATGGACCTACAAAAAAAGTAGCCTATGTCTGTCTCCGACCATTAAGCTATGTCTATACGAAAAATTCAGGTCGATCTGTTCAGCCGTGATAACGCTTTAAACACCCAGACAGGGAGACGGAGAGATAGAGTTACTTTCGCATTTATAATATTAGTTAGGATAGGATAGTTAGGATTACAATTACAGATAATAAGTAAGGAAAAACAAAAATCCGACTGCAAAACGTAGCTTATGACACTCCCGTCACAAAGAGAATCGAACGACAACTCACTCGCCAAAATCGGCTTAGCCGTTTAGGCTACAGAAGGTAATATAGGAACACACAAATAATTTATATTGCAATTTACAAAGTTACATAAATACCTGCATAGTCACATAATGTTACATGCACCATAACCATTACATCCTTCTTAGGCAGTCGAGTAAAAAACAGAGCTCAGGTACACTATCCACAGGCAAGATCTCCAAAAGGCTGGCAACGCTAACTTGCTGAATACCAAAGTTACTTCACTACCTGACGTAAGAATACCATTTATGTATACGTTTAAAAGATGAAAGTTTTTGATCTTATTTAGTTATTATCCCGAAAAATAAGTGATCTGAATACATAATGAAACCGCGGGACGCAGCTAGCATTAGTTTTCGTAATTTGTCACTGTCATTGACATGGGTTTAGGAGTGAAAGGGACAAAAAGAATATACATTGTTCTAGAATCATCCGAAGTTTTAGTAACGCTGCGCTGCCAAGTTGTAGTAACTGAGGATAGATGGCTCTTTAATAAAACCACAAAATACAAACGAAAAATAGCTTTTACAATAACTAAACACGTGGCAGCAGAAAACCTTGAACGTGGCTCTCAAACTGCGTCACCGCGAAGAAGCTTCTTTCACGCCGCGCCCTGATCTGCGTCTTACACGTGTTCTGTTTGTGTATAACTTTATACTAAGCTTTTCTACGGACTAGGTTCCCAAATCGTCTTGCCCAAATGCCGGTGCACTAGAATACGGCATTGATATCCCCTGCCTGCAGGGGATATCAATTTTAGCCTACTAAAAGGGGCCCTCTGGGCTCGGGGGTGGTTAGTGAGGCTCTAACCATCTACCTAAGCGAGCCCGGGGAGGACGACAGCGTCGAGTGGCTGACGCTGTTGTAGGCTTAGGCGTTTCAGGACAACGGCTAGCTGTCCCGGGAGGAGTTGAAGCTTGGTGCTGAAGACTCCGTTGCGTTCTCTTGGAGATCCCGAAGCCCTTGGTCACTCACCAAGGCAGGAGGGATTTTAGTGGGTATTACATTACATTACATTATCAGCCAGAAGACGACCACTACTGAACATAGGCCTCCTCCTTAGACAAGCCGCAACTTTCACAATGTCGCCGGTCCACCTAGTGGGGGGCCTGCCTACGCTTCGTTATCCGGTTCGTGGTAGCCACTCAAAAACCTTTCTTCCCCATCGGTTATCGGATCTTCGAGTGATGTGGCCTGCCCATTGTCACTTCAGCTTGCAAAATCTGAAAGCTATATCGGTGACTTTGGTGACTATATCGGTGGGTATAATCCCACATAGCCCGCTTCACCCCAAAACAGTCGGATATCTTGTAAAGATATCCCCCTCGCAAAAAAAGTTATTACGGTACTTCTGAATAACGAAGAATACAAGTTTTCATTGTTGTTATAGAACTCGGTCTTCTGACAGTATACTTCTTACTAAAAGCATCAACAAACCAACAAGAAATGACACAACAAAAACATTTTATTATTTTCAAAGAAACGAAAACTTCAGAATTCCGAAATTATTTGCATCTGAAAGAGGATGGAATAAACTACTTGTTTCCTGCAGGGGACATTCTTCGACTCGAAAAACATCCACGAAAGTATTTGCATGCAGATTTTGCAAGGTTTTGTTTGGAGAATGTACTTGACCGTCCCCAGTAGACGCGCTGCCGGTGACAGAATTAAACCAGTAGAGTGCTTTTCAAGAAAGAAGTCCCCCAGACGCGGCGTTGTCATCGCGCTTTGAAAATGCGTCATCAAACGGTTAGGATCAATTCTGGCTTTTTCCGTGGGACATCTTTCATGAAAAGCACTCTAGTAAGTACGCTGTCCCTCTCTGTCTCCTTGAATGTAAATATATGTCATAAAATACATAAATATATTTATTTTAATTTTATATTCGACTTCCTCTAAAAGAAGGTTTAGTGTTATGTAGTAATGTTTTTATCTTTCTATGCCACTTTATTTCGCATCGTCGTTCATATTTCGCCTTGCATTCCCTCAGTTCCTAGTACCAACTAGTACCTAGTGTCTTATTATTTGTCAGTAATCGACTGTTAATTAGGCTATTTTGATAAGTTTAAATCGTTGTATCGCATATTTATGTGATGTTGTCGTACTTCCTGTGATAATTTTTAGTAGCGAAGTGAGTCTTAAGGTGCAACTTATCGCGCGAAATACAAATTTTCTTGCGTTTTTTGTCATTTACAGCTTAATTACTCATCGTGGATTTATCGAAACCAATTTTGCGCCAATAAATAAGTTGTTTTAAGACATTACGGGTAAAATGAATACCTAGATAACATTGGTTTAGCTACAAATTTCAATAAGCTGATTTTCATCTTGGTTTTTGGTTTAGTGGGAAATGTACTCATACTAGCTTTCAACTTGAATTTTTGGTTGGTGTAATTTCTTGAAACAATTTATTTATTATCGCAAAATTCGTTTTCATGAACCTACGATGAGTAATTAAGCTGTAATTGACATAAAACGCAAGAAAATTTGAATTTCGCGCGCCGAGCGAAACGTTGCACCTTAAGGCGAGGCCCAATCGCAAAACAACAAAAAATAGCATTTTTCAGCGCTTTGTTAAAAAAATACTGCAGATAGAAAATAAAACTGAAATTACGTTTAACCGAATAAAATTTCGAAAATGTGTATAGTTACAAAACAAAAAATCGCAAAATGACCCCGTGAAAAACCCTTCTGAAATCAAATGCTTTGAATTTTCAGCGGGAACTACAAATTTTCTTTTACAAATTAAAAATCCAGGCTAGTGATTTATACAGCGAACCAGGTAGTTTTTTTATTTAATTTGTATATTTCCAATAATCGGTAAAAAGGCAATTAAAAACTACAATTCACCGTTTTCTCATCAAGTATGATATGCGATTTTCAACTTTAATCCTTAGAACTTAGAGCGGGACAATACTCATTTTAAAACACGATGATTAGTATTTTTCGGCTTCAAAATCTTTTCTACTGTATGTTTTTTTTCTGTGGTCTTATTATGGATGGCTGTTTACAACAAGCATTTGACCAATTTACATATCCAGTGAGGATGTTTTATATGTCAAGAATGTGTTTAAGAAATTTATATCGTTAGACAATATCGGTAATTTTCATACGTTACCTACTCAATCTATAATAAGTAATTGGCTTTGTGCTAAAAATAGGCAAAATATGTTCTAAAAAGAAAAACATTCTGTTGTAAAATTAGCATTAATGGTAATAATGCATTAATGTTTTGAACCACATCATCCAAACAGAACATAATTGTTTTATTAGAAGGAAAAAATACAATTTATTATTTATGACTTCGCATACTAGTTCATCGTTTCATAAAATTTGTCCTGCGTTGGAAATACATCATCTAGAAATTGAATTTAAAAAAAAAAACAGAATAATTCAATTGTATAATAAATATATATATATTATGTGTTGTAGCCACACAAATCTTTCAACAAATGGAAAACCTAAAATATCTTGCGGCCAACCGATGCATATTTTTTATGAAATAGAATAACGTAAACGTCAAACTCTTTGCTGATAACCTTAAGTAATAATAGCAGAAATAACACAATTATTTGTTATTATTTAATGAAGAACTAATGCGGTGATGTTTACAAAGTTTTCCAGGGCTTTATCCGACAGGATCGCTTGAGGGGTCATATTTATGTGCTTCAACGTATTGTATCTTTTTATGGCCTGTTAGGAGCATGTTACCTCAAAAACTTAAATTTGATATGGGTATCGGTATAACTGGCAAGAGTCAAAGATGAAAAGGTCGGCGGCTCCTCGAGGGACACATTGAGACCATTCCAATTTGTAATAAAAGTTGATCGTAACAAATCTGAAATATTAGAAGGCATTGTAAATTGGATCACGTTTTACGTCTTAGAAGGAAAATCTTACGGGATTTGTGTCCCATTTCTTGTATTAGAGCAATAACTTTTAACGCTGAATTTTGACGTCGCGGCTGTAATATTTCAAAGAGAGTTACACAAAAGCGTGGTTATAAATTAAGTTTGTCCGCCAGAAAATTTGTGAAAGTATGTGCTCGAAGCCAAGCAAATTCGTGCGGGGAGCCTTATTGAGGGTTCGAACGACGATTGTTATCGGCTTATTATACAAATGGGCGGTATCTGGCTAACCAGTAACAATATCTTACCATGAAAAATTACGACTCAATAGTGTTGCGGTTCTTGGCTCTAGGCTGCAATAAAATCGGTGCCTCATAGACCGTTCTTGGCATTTGTGATTCCCGACGTGTAGGCCCGTTCTGGGTCTTTTACACGGGAACCAATTTTGCGGATCACATTATGGGTAGATACGGCGTAATGTCGATCTGCTACAGTAAAGATAGCTTGAAGTTATCTGGCGTCTGTTTTTGATTGATATCGGAGAACGCTTACGTCGGACAATACTTGTGTCTGAGCCAGAATAAGTTTGGTCTTTTGAACGTAAAGCCATGTGTTATTATTTAGCACTAAACTTTTTAGTCTAAACTACACCAACTATATACAATGAACTTTAACTTTCCATACAATTTCCCTTTTAATTTCTGGACATTGATCCCGAGAAAAACTATGTATAAAGTCAGCATCATGCTTAGAACTGTAGAGGTTCCATTCCAAGACAAAATTTTAGGCTATATTGCTTTCTTTCGTCATAAGCCAAAAGACGTCTGCTAAACAAAAGCACCACACTGAGCGACAATCTGCTATTTGCATTTTGTCTGCGACTTTGACAAAGTCGTTGATCCACCGTTTCTCACCGATCTTCCGTTTTGTGGGCGACCAACACAGAAGATAAAAAAAGTACTTCTAGATCTCTTTTCTGTGGCGACCACAAAGATTTTTGAATGGCGACTCTCTAAATCTTTTTTCCATTCAATAGACACTTCTATTGCCATCTCTGCTTGAAAACTCTAAAAGCTGTTTTCTTTAAAGTAGATAACGAGGACCCAATTCACTGGAGTGAAGAACGTATCTTCTATAATTTTGTTTCCAATGTCGATTTGGTAAGAAATAGTGTACTTCTTCTTCTCGCAATTCGTCTTCAACTGTTCGGTGTGTTATAAGGCTATATTTTGCAATCGGGTAATTAGTTTTTTTCTTAGTAATAATACTTATGTATTGGTATCTTTAGAGTTTAAGAAAATCTAAAAAAAAATGCTGTATAGCGCGGTTAGACCTGCGTGGAAAATTCCTCCGGAACCGTACAGATTCCCGAGATGAAAAGTAGCGTATGCCAATTTCTGACCATTAAACTATAAGTATTCATGTTCAGGTAAATCCGTTTCTCTGTTAATGGAGCGTAAAAGAGCAACACAAAAACAATGCACAATCCAATAAACCAACGACCAGATAATGATTATAATATATTAGTAAGGATTGGGAAGTAAGGATATCTCACCATCTACCATAACTACCAGAAAGTTCTCTGGACTATAATTTGATCTGCTAATTAACAACTATTTTCAAAAGCAGAGCCGCTTGGCGCCAAGACGAATTTCTGTGAGGTGTTATGGTGCTAATCCCAAAAAAAAACAGTTAATTACAATTAAAAGATAATAATTGAAAAAAAAAACAAATCACATAAAATTAATATCCCAACCCTTTCTTGAAAACGTTAAAAAAGCGGTAAAGCGATAGATTAGCGCCGAAGTACTCTAAGTAATCTATTGAGAACTCCACTTATCAATTAATAGCAACGAAAAGCGATGACTGGGCACAGCTTAATCTCTTTTTGCCGTCTCACTGGACCGCTATTAGCCTAATGGAGCGTAGCAGCGATGTAACGAATCCAATATAGGACTTTGAAGTATTAAAATAAAAACAATGGGTCTTATCTTTTCATGTCCGGCCGTTGGAGCCAGCCGGTGAAGTTTCAGTATTCACGTTTTTGTCATTTGCTTTTTTGATGTTTTCGTTTCGATATTTTATCCCCGAAGCGTACTAACGAGCTCAGAGAACTGTGCATTTTGACAGAGTGATTTAAAAAAATAATATTGTTTTTTATCTCTTTTGTGTTAATTTATGAATGCCTAATGTATGATAATACCATAGAAAATGTATACGACATAATACCTAATGAAACGATTCAAATCAAATCGTCTGTTTGCATTTTAACACAAATGGAACAAGAAGGTTCATGCTTTTAGACTAAGTGGTTGTTTCTAAACTGTTTACATCAAAACGACTGTACCGATTTTCTTATAGTTTTGTAAATTGTGTTGACCTCGGACGGGTTTTTTAAATTTTACTTTACATATATATAACCGCTGTAAGCTTATTATTATGAAATTGATATTATCAGCAACATCAGCGAGAAGGCGTCCAAAGCTGAACAAAGGAGACCCCTTAGAGCATCACACTGAACGACACCTGTCATGAGGATTGGGAGGGAGGTGTGCTTTAAGCCTCACGCTTAGCAGGTGGCCTAAAAAAGAGGTATTATTAATTAAATACATGAGAGAGACGGGACAAAATCCGAGTTTAATCATTAATTTTATATTGTAACGTTCTTCTTGAAATAGATTACTAACTTATCCGTATATCTTTAGGTACCGATATGTGAACAGAGATCCACCAACGCGCAGCAATGGTACCCATACATCATCCAACATTTGTGATTGATGGCCCAGAATCGTCACGTCATTGTTTGTGATAGAAGAACATTTTGCAACGTTGTCTGCGTGTTAAAAACATAATGATTAAGTACGTTAGAGCAGTGAGCTTGCTTGATTTGAAGGCTATTGATTTTTTCGCGGCAGTGTAATTAATGTATATTTTGTTTTGTAATATTGGCTAAGAGTGCAATTTATAATTTTAATAGTAGGGCGCTATGGTGTCACCTTATCAACAGTATAAAAAAACTGTTAATTCAGCATAATTATAATCTACCCCCAAACCAAATTTTATTCAAATCCGTTCAGCCGTTACGGAGTTGAACGAGACAAACTTTCATACGAACTTTCGCATTAAAATATTAGTGTTATTATAAATAGTGTGATTAAAAACTCATTATTAAAGTCATACTATATAACAAAGAATATAATGCATCTATGCTTATAATGATAATACAAAAATTAATTCGAGTTAATTCAATTCAATCAATAAATTATTTTGTACTGCGTACTTTTCAATTTATCTAGTTCATAGTTCATGGTAATATTAATTAACAATTAGTTACATGTCAAAAAGTAAGTAGAGTTTAAAAATAATAATAATAATAATAGCATTCAATTGTTCAGTCAAATTAATTACAAGTCACATGAATCTATCCGTGGCAGCTCTTAGAGCATGGCGGCTACGAGGTGCTTCGGGTCCGGCCAGTACCTGCGTTGCTCTAGGGGCTAGCTACATTCAAGTAAATGTGAAGTATTCCATACAGAAAAAATGCGATTAATATCTCAGATAATCGCTTGCATTCGCGATTTTGCTCTGAGATGAAGCGCGGCACATAACTACTAATTATGCGCTTTCTGTACAAATATTTCGTTACTTATACCCAAACAAACTTACCAAACAATAACTGTAAATATCACTAAAGCCAACCTCCACTGACCCTATAGTGTTTCCTGCTAAAACAATCTTTGAAGATGGGCCATCACACCAAATTATGATCGCACCTACTCGTAGTCTAAATTGGAGCTAAACCGAGCAGCATGTGACCAGACTAACTCCTAGTCTCGCTCCCCAGTTTGACTGTTACTTTCTCTAGGACAAGTTATGACACTACGGTCTAAAGTACCCGTACTGCCTAATCTAGCCATATCCCAACTAGTTTAGGCACACCATCGTCAACAGAGACAGAAAACCGTTTAAAACGATTATCCGGTATAAATTCGTACATTTTGTAGAAAAAAGTTGTGCTACGAGTAAACTGTACACTTTCTTTCTTTGTTCTTGAATCACTGAAAACTCTAACCTATGGTATCAAGTCTTTGCCCGAAATCAAACTTTGACGTTATTTTAAATGAACACTTGTGTATAGTTGTTTTTTACTCGACTGCCTAGTGGCCGAGAAGGAAGGTAATGTTTTTGGGGTGTATGCAAGTATGTGAGTATTTTTGTGTGTTCCGATATTACCTGATTTAGCTTAAACAGCTCATTAGGTCCTGTGTGCCATAGCCTATAATTTTTTTTTGGAGTGGATTTTAAAAAAAAATACTTGTTTCATATAAATTTTTCGGTATTTGCTTGCGGTGTCTGCAAGTCAGGTAGAATTCCGTAAAACTCAAACAAAAGGTAGTCAAATATAATGTAAAAATAAAAAAACATATTTTTTTTTGGTAAAAATACCTTAAATTTTGGGTTACGCAGTCCTTAGTTCCCAGTACGAGCTTCATGCTGTTATGGCGCCAACATTATCGTAAACTGACCGGGCTATAAGGCTGGCGTTAATCCCACGTGTGGACGACTAGAAGCGTTCTTAGCGATACAATATACATACTAAGTAGATTATTATGAGATGCCGTTTAGACGCAAGGCGATATATTTTGCAGAACGTATGCGTCTGGAGAGTTAGTTGCGATTCCTAGGCTTGGTGTATAGCAAGCTGGTAGCTTTAAAATATTTAATAATTCTACCAGGGCAGTTATTCTGTATCTTAGTTCAAACTCTTAGCTTGGCCGCGTTAAGATAAATCCGAGGAATTAGCATGGAATGGTATTAATTAGGACAGAAAATTCCATTACATAAAAATAAAAATACATTAGCAGCATGTTTCTTCGGTAAAACACAAGGATTTTTACCTCTGTTTCTTAGTGAATAGTGTATAAGACGAATGAGGAATAATTTTATCAAAAAAACCGTCTTCATCGACAACAAAATTCTCAGAAAAAATACTAAAATCGCTAAATGTATGCCTATAATATTTGAGAGGTTCCCTCAAATTTGTTATGGATGCCATAATCAGACCTGGATTTTGATAAAAATGGGACCAACCTAGATGTGTCTCCTTGCAAATAAAAAAAAGCTAGGCTTTTTACTAAGATTGCGGCAGCACATAGATGAAGTTAGGTCATTCACAAATCTGATCACGGGAATCAAATTAAATCAATTGACTATTCAATTAAAGCAGAGATCAAATCTAACGACCATTCGTTAAAAAAGTCTGTTGACAATCTTCTGAATTTCGACATGAAAAACCATCAAGCAGGTACTTTAATTATGCGTGAACACGGTTTTAACCTCAGAATCAGAATCAGAATCAGAATCAGAAATAATTTATTGTTTAACTGTGTACATAATAGATGGTAGGGTACATATTCCAAAGTTTCAACAGTCTGCCCTTTACGAGCGTACAATAATAAAAAAGATACACGTACAAAAATAATTTCTAGTAGAATATCTAAACTATCTAATAAAATATCCTTATTTTAAAGTTTACTACTTATTAGTTTACTACACTGTACTTAGAGCCTAGTCTTCAAAATACTCCTTAATTTTGTAGTATGCTTTGGGAATAAGCCATAATTTCAATTGAGTTCTGAATTTTTTATCATTTAACATTTTTATTTCAGTAGGCAACTTATTGTAGATTTTCAGAGCCATAACATAAGGGCTATTATGAAACATACTATTGTTAATTTGTGGAATTAAAATATTGTATTTGTGTTTAGTTCTTAAAATATCGGTTCGACTTGATTTTGTTTTAAAGAAATAACTTTCATTAGATTTAACAAATAAACAGTTTTCGTAAATATATATGCAAGTGAGTGTAAGGATATTATTAGTTTTAAATATATCGCGCAGACTGTCCATGTTATTAAGCTTAAATATTATTCTTATACATCTTTTTTGTAAAATGAAAGTTGAGTCGACTTCAACAGAATGCCCCCAAAATATGATCCCGTAACTTAACTGAGGGTAAACATAACCGTAGTAGGCGTTTAATGCTAGTTTTTTACAAGTAATATTACTGAGTATGGACAAAACATAACAGTATTGAGTAAGTCTACTATTTACTTTACTCACATGTGATTTCCAGTTTAGGTGTGTGTCTATGCAGACACCTAAGAAGTTAGTTTCTCCTACTGTCTTTACTTTACTACCCTTATAATGAATATCAAGTTGAATTGGTTGTTGTTTATAATTTCGAAATTGTATTAGTTTCGTTTTTTCTACGTTTAGCTTTAAGTTTATTTTGTCTAGCCAAGTACCTATTTTATTTAGTGTATTATTTATTTCTAGCTCGTATTCATGATTGTTAAAATTATTTTTGGGGATATAAATAGTGGCGTCGTCTGCAAACATTACACATAAGTGTTCTGTGATTTGGGGCAGTTTATTTACATATGGTAAAAATAATAAAGGCCCCAGGATACTTCCCTGAGGAACGCCTAAATTTATGATTTCTGTTTTCGAAACCACTTGTTCAATAGTTTTAGTACATTTATTGTAAGCATCCAATACTACTGATTGAGTTCTGTTATCTAGATATGATTCAATGAGTTTTAGGGCAACACCTCTTATTCCTACTTCTTCTAAATTATTTAATAGTGTGCCATGTTCAACGCAATCAAACGCTTTTGATAAATCTAAAAACACCGCAACACCTGGTCTTTTTAGGTTAATATCGTCACTTAATTGTCTTAACATTTTAAAAATTGCTGAAGTAGTGTTCTTTCCCTTTTGAAAACCATATTGGTTGCTATTTATTATTTTGTTGATCTCAAAAAACGATGCAAGTCTGTCGAAAATAACTTTCTCAAATATTTTTGAGAAACATGGGAGAAGTGCTATTGGCCTGTAGTTGTTTGGATCATTCTTTGGGCCCTTCTTATGGATTGGTTTGATCAGAGCTACTTTGAGGTATTCTGGGAAGATTCCAGTTTCTAGTGATAAGTTAATGATGTATACAAGAGGTTCAAGAATAATATATATACTTTTTTTTATTACTTGCATCGATATCTTATCATAACCAGTTGTCTTTTTATTTTTGAATCTATGTACAATTTTTATGATTTCTGAATGGTCTACTGGCGCTAAAAAAATAGATTTGCCGTTCTGCTGATTGAAAGAGCTATTTGCGGTTTTTGAGGCAAGGCTTATTGTGGTAAGACTATTTGAGTTATTAGGGCTTAGGTTTTTTGGGATATTTACAGTGGAAAAATGTTTAACTAGCATGTTTGAGATACGGGTAGGATCAGCTATTTCTTCACCGTTTATCTTTATTGTATCAATAGTCGTACGTATACTATTTGTTGGAGCTGTGTATTGCTTTATAAGTCCCCAAGTGGCTTTAGTTTTATTTATACTTCTATTTATGTAATTTGTGTTTGCTATCTTTTTTGATTGTTTTATTATTTTCTTAAGCGTATTTGAATATCTTTTGTAACAGTTTATGTATTTTTGTTCACTAGTTAAAATAGTTTTTAGGTACAATTCTCTCTTTGTTTTACTTGATAGTATAATACCTTTAGTTTTCCAGTTCGGTTTTTTTTTGTGAGACATTTTAATTTTTTCAATAGGAATACACAATTCGAATAGTAAAGTTAAGATTTCCATAAAGCTATTAAATGCCGTATTTGGGTTATTTTGTTTATATATTTCGGTGAAGTTCAGTTGCGATAGATATTTGCAAAATATATCTATATATTTATCAACGTTTCTTCTTTCTACATACCTGACAATGGCGAGATAAGACAACCTTAACTGGGAAGTCTACCTAGATCTATAAAAAGTTTAATACCACTGTTGTAATGCTAGATAACTTTGTTATAAGTAGGTACTATTCCTGCTACGAAGCGACTTTTTTTGACGCTCTTAAACTAGTACTTTGCTCCGAACTGAGACCTTGAGACCGCTATAACTTCACAACCACTCCATTGATTCTGCTCATATTCGTTTTTTTTTCGTCCGTTTATGATTTTTTCTGAAATAAGTACGGCAAGTAATTCATGTCAGAAAAAAAAAACGTAAAGGTCGGATCAATGATTCGCAATCTAAAAGCGTTAGAAAAATATACATACGTAAGTAAGTAATAGACCATTAATTTATATGTATTGCAACTAACTCTGCAAGGCTAAATAAATCGCGTAGTGTAATAATCACTTAGTTTTGAACTTAATATTTGTCTTACTATGAAAACTGACGTGATTTTGATACAGTTTGTTTTAATAAAACGGGAATTCTCACGTTAAATTGAGTCGGTTATTCCGACTATAGTTTCGATCACATTCGGTGACCTTTATCAAGGAATGCTAAGCGAGACTCGCGCACGACCTCGTCTTGCCTTGCAAGCGCGAATAACCGACTAAATTTAATATTTGTCGTTTTACATCAGGGCCTAAGTTTAGCTAAACTCAGGCCAATATTTAGTCGAGTGAAGCTTCTGAGATGTGAATCGATACCAAGAAAATAGTTCCTATTCTATTTTCCATTCGTAACCATTACTCACAAGTAGATAAACACGAAACGTCCCGAGCGCGTACATTTATCACGATCAAATCTGAAAGGAATATACATAAGTTCATAAATTATTCCTGGGAACATGCTTTGTGTATTCTGTTGTAATAGAAAATAAACAAATGAAAGACTTAAACGAGACCTCGATAAAATTCTAAGTAGGAAAGTTATTTCTCGAATACGTACATTAGAATTCTATACAGTACGGGTATAAATATTCATGACTACTTTTTTTTTTTTACAACTATTGAAATAAAGTTATGAAGTAGCAGTGAGTTTTGAATAATTAAATGAAAATGACCTGCGTATGTCCTAAAACCAGGATCATCGGAGGAAGGGCAGATAAACGGATAAATACTTCAAACGTGCTACGCGCCTATGAAACCCTACTAAGCATGGCCCGACATGCTCTTAACAAGTTATTTAAATTACTTTTTTATATTATTTATATAAGTGGTCAGTTCCGGAAACATTATAAATAGTGCGCCCTATATACGCACAGTGCAAGGCAAGACGAGGTCGCGCGCGTGTTGCGCTTAGCATTCCTTGATAAAGGTCACCGAATGTGATCGAAACTATAGTCGGAATAACCGTCTCAATTTAACGTGAGTATTCCCGTTTTATTAAAACAGGACGTGGTCGGGTTTTAGTTTTTCGATCTATAACTTGTTTTAGCTTCACACTTGCTACTGAGGAAATTTTTCAAGGCCGTCCGAAACGCCAGCATGGAAGTAAAAGTAAACATGCCTTCACAAACACACGATAAGTGGAAACCGGACACAAGTCCTAACAAATCCTGTGCTTTTAAAAGAGCTAAAGGTGGCCGCATACCGGAATGCAGCGGAAGCAGCGGCCTTTCATCTCCCCACGTTTTTGTTCCTACCCGCTCGCTAGAAATAACCAATGCATATAAAATGATGCATGTTCTCGCTGGCCGAAGGTTTTATGTGGAGAGCTGGCGACCCGATAACGTAGAAGGTTATAAACTAGAGTTTGGGGAGAATTAATGCTCTTGAAGACCAAAATTAACTAGACGAATAAATGCAACGAATAAGTTTAGATTATAATAAATATCTGGCCCGCGGTTTCACCCTCTATTCTACAGAAACTGAATATTGTTCCGGGATAAAAAATACGTTAGTCCAGGGTATAAGCTACCTCCACACCAAACGCATACATTTATTGAAACGCATACACCTTATTGCTTGGACCTTCTGCTGACAACTGATCCAGACCGCTACTCAGTGTCAGTTTCTTCACCATTGGGTAGCTCCGACCATTGTCTGGTGAAATCTGTGTCTGTCTACTCCCCGCCCGATCGTAACCCCAGGGGCAACAGGCGGGTATGGCGATACAAGTCAGCAGATTGGGATGAAATGCGTAGTTTCTTCGCGTCTTATCCTTGGCAGTCTGTGTGCTTCTCATCTGGCGATCCCTCGACTTGCGCGGATGCTGTGACTGATGTGCTACGTACGGCTATGGAATATTTTATTCCCTACGCCGAAGTACCATTGGCCGGCAAAGCTCGTCCTTGGTTTGGACCTCAATGTTTTCATGCTGAAGCACTGAAACATGAGGCATATCTATCCTGGGTCGAGGCTCGAAACCGTAAGGCGAGGGATATGCGTCAGAAGAAGAAAGCGTTTAACAGGGCTGCCAAGTCATGTAAAAAGGTTCTTCAGAGGGCTCGCTTTGACCACATTAGCCGAATAGGGAAGAAACTGGCTTCGTACCCTGCGGGTAGTAAAGCGTTTTGGTCCCTAGCTAAATCAGTCGAAGCGAACTTCTGTCGCCCCTCACTTCCTCCACTATTGAAACCTGACGGGACGCTGGCTCATGCCGCTGCGGAGAAGGCAAACTTGTTTGCTTCTCAGTTTGCGGAATCTTCACGTCTAGATGCTGGCAGCGCGATTCCTCTAACATCTTCTGGCAATACGACATTTATGTCTGATATTCGCATTCGCCAAACAGAGGTTCGTAAGACGCTACGCAATCTGGACGTGAATAAGGCCAGTGGCCCGGATGGTATTCCAGCTATAGTACTGAGGACCTGTGCACCTGAGCTGTCTCCTGTACTGACACGCCTCTTCCGCCTCTCTTTAAGGACTGGTCAAGTGCCGAAATCTTGGAAGCTTGCTAACGTGCAACCTGTACCTAAAAAAGGTAGTCGCACCGACCCTGTCAACTACAGGCCAATCTCGGTCACGTCCATACTCTGCAAGACTATGGAACGTGTCCTCAACAACAGGCTCCTGGCATACCTAGAATCTAATGACCTCCTCAGTGACCGTCAATACGGGTTTCGCCGAAACCGGTCAACTGGGGATCTTCTAGCGTATGCCATTCACATCTGGAGTGAGGCTGTCGAGAAACACGGGGAAGCGCTCGCCGTTTCCCTTGATATCTCGAAAGCCTTCGACAGGGTTTGGCACGACGGCCTTATTAGCAAGCTTTCCTCCTACGGCTTGTCCACCGGCTTCATTGCTTGGATATCAGACTTCCTGAAGGATCGGTCGATTCGAGTGGTCGTCGATGGCTGCTCGTCCGACGAAAAGGCAATCAATGCCGGTGTTCCTCAGGGGTCGGTGCTTTCTGCGACGCTCTTCCTGCTGCACATTAACGATCTGCTTAGGCCCGGTACCTTTGGGTACGCAGACGACAGCACTGTTGTAGAAAGCTACATATCCAATGCACGAGCCAGTGGACCTGAAATCCAGTCTTTAAGAGTGGCCATGGTCGAGCGCTTGAACTTGTCCCTTAAGGCAGTCTCGGACTGGGGCGATGCCAACCTGGTCAAGTTCAATGCAGCTAAGACCCAGGCGTGTCTGTTCTCCGCTAAAAGGAAGACATTCGATCTGGCTCCTTCCTTTCAAAACGGAATCGTGCCTATAACCGACCATATTGATCTCTTGGGCGTTACTCTGACTCCAACCCTCAACTTTGGCTGTTACATTGAGTCAAAGGCTCAATTAGCTGCCAAAAAGCTGGGTATCCTCTCGAAGGTGCGTCGGTATTTCACGCCGGAACAGTTGCTTTCATTATACCAAGCGCAAGTTAGGTCGTGCATGGAATACTGCTCGCACCTTTGGGATGGATCGGCTAAGTACCAGCTTGAAACGTTGGAGTCAATCGAGAAGCGTGCCAAGAGAATCATTGGCGATGACTCCCTGGCGCGGGCCAAGCTACAAAGTCTTGGTCATCGGCGAAAGGTAGCTAGCCTCTCGGTTTTTTATAGGATACATTTCGGGGAGTGTGCTTCGGATTTGCATGATCTAATAAATAATTAAAAAAAAAAAAAAAAAAAAAAAAAAAAAACATTCAAATCCGTTCAGCCGTTACACCGGTTGAGCGCGAACAAGCACACTTACATACTTACATACACACTTACACAAAAACATTCGCATTTATAATATTAGTGTGATTAAACTTATTTTTTTTAATAAATTTTGTAAATAAGCAAAAAAAAAACATGCTTAGTAGGGTTCCGTAGGTGCGTAGGATGTTTGAAGTTTTTATCCGTTATTACAGCATAACTCAAAAAGTAGTTATCACTTGTTACCCAAAATAATTTTAAAAGAAACTTTTTACTAAGATCTATCAACATGGAAGATTACAAGTTTCTGAGATGCATAGTTTAGAATTGGGCGGGGGGGGACACATTGCAAGCAACTTTGTCGGCCAATATTTCGCAAGCAGTACGTTTGATAAAAAAATAGTATAGGAAACCTTAACATCATTTTATAAGACCTATTCAATGATACCCCACATGTGGGGTACAGGCGATTTTTTTTTTATCCCCACTTTACATGTATGACAGCCACCCCATTAATATAAAATTATGTTTTTTTTATTTCTGCCAAAATTGTCACCTATTCTACCACACCCAACATGATGGGGTGCAGCGAAATTATTTTTTTTACCCCTCCTTTACATGTATGGAAGCTACCCTTATTTTTAAAAAAAAGCTTTTTTTTTTATTTTTTGAAACTGTAGGTCTATACTTAGACTATCGTTGTGCAAAATTTCATGCATGTAAGTTTATAACTGTAAAAGTTATAAGGCATTAAAGGATTCAGACAGACAGACGGACGGACAGACAGACGGACATGACGAACTTATAAGGGTTCCTTGTAGTACTACGGAACCCTAAAAAGACAGTACATAACTTTTGGAAATTCACTCAATGATTTTATAATCGTCAATATTGTTAAAATGCACGAGAGGGACTATTGATTGACGATTATTATGACGATTGATTCATAATTACTTAACTGAAGTAAGAGTAATTTTTCTGGGTCCTACCTCTCAGCCTAAGTATTCCTAGCCGGCCAGCAGAGCGCATTAATTACAAAACGTAAACTTGATATTACGGCGCAATGTACGGGTACGATATTAGTGTTTTTGCCAGTGGCTTGCTTCCTTTTATTTATATGTTTTGAGCTCCGCAGCGAAATCTAATGTTTTTGCGTTTTGATGCAAAGGAGAGAAATCACATAGCATTTTTTAGATAAATAAAATAAATAAATAAAATAAATATCTGGGACATTTTTGCACACACGGTCATCTGACCCCAAACTAAGCAAAGCTTGTAATATGGCTGCCATAGACTGATATACGTACATAGATATTTTTAAATACATACTTATACTACTAACACCTAGACATAGAACAAACACAAATATTCATCACATGAATGTTTGTCCTAGATGGGTATCGAACCCACGCCCCCAAACACAGAAGGTAGGTTCACTACCAACTGAGCCATCGGGCCAGTCAAAGATCAAAGTTTTGTAATGCACACAGTTATAAGAAAGACAAAATAAATCACTCTACCACAGCATCGGAAACCTTGCTTCATATCGAAATTTGGTGACTGCCTTTTACAAAGTGGTGCTAGTGGTAATTAAGCGGCTATTAAATTTGTTTGCAATTTGGTTTAAAATTTGGTTGCGGCTGTTTTTGTGAAAGTCGCGGGCAACCGGTGGATGCAAGTGGCACGTTGTCGGTCGGTGTGGCGGTCTAAGGGGGAGGCCTATGTTCAGCAATGGACGTCTTCTGGCTGATGTATTGTATTAAATTTGTGGTAGACTTATAAGATCTAATCACAAACATCTTAACTGGGAGGCCTAACAAAAATTGCATGAAGGAATTTCGAGCCGCACAGTCGTAAGCGATACTAATTACCTCGTCGGCCCGGGAGCTGTTTGTATTATGTACCGAAAAAAAAAACCTGTTATTAATTAGTTTCGGGTCAAGTGCTATATTGAGTGAGCTAATAGCCCTTTCACGTGTCTGATACTGCACCAATTACACCCTTAATTTAAAATAAGAAAGGACATTTCAGAGCATAATGTATTTTACCTGTCTGCTGAGAGTTTTTTTTGCTGAGGTTTTCGTATATGAATGCTTAATAAGTTTTTTATTGTCTGTCTGTTTATTTATTTGTTTGTTTCGTGTATTCAGTATACGTACTTTCCTTTGATGTAGAAAACAAATTAAAAGCGAGTAGTTCTGCGAACAGTATATGGACCTCGCTCAAACTTATATCTTATATATATCTTAACGATCTTATATCTTGAAAACCTTGACCGATTTTGCTCGTATTCAAAATTCTTGTTTTGAATTGAGTATCAAATATTTCTGCCAAATATTATCACAATCAGCAAAAGGCGCCGCAGCAAACTGGGGGAGCTTTGTTGGGGGAAATACCCATGCAACCAAAAATCGACGACGACAAAAAAATACTATGGAATTATAGAAACTGTTTACCAAGTTTCGCCAAGATTAGTTGAAAAATACGACCTGTAATGCGAGTAAAGCAAATTTTGCCAGTTGTTTCAGAGATTTCGCTTGCTTAGTTCACTCGATCAATAACACAAAACCATGTTAATAAATATGTATACTCTACAAAGGAAGTTTATTTTATCATCATCAGCCAGAAGATTGCCACTACTGAACAAAAGCCTTCCCCTTAAATGTAACTACAAAATCCATAATACCCGTACTTGGCAGGGATCGCAGAACGCTACTACAATTACTAAAAGGTCGCTGCAGCTCGACCTCCAGTGGTTCTAGTTGCAGTTTTAGAAATTGCTGGGTCCGTAAGTTTATTTATTTCAGCATAACTTCTGAGCCTGAAGATTAAGACGTTTTTTTAAAGAAACCTTGCGGAATCCTGGTGATATAAGTATTGTATATTGTAATTTACTGAAATTATGAGTGGGTAAGGTACGGTAAGCATTTCGTCATTACGTTTCCATTTATAAATAAGAATTGCCATTTTCCTCAATCATTTATATCGATCGCGTACTTATTCCGCTATTCTCTAAGCGACAACATTAAAAGGGGGATTTAATTGTCGTCAAGGAACATTTGTTTGTGTTTTTCTGTGTCTTCTTTCAGTTTACGAGTACCAGAAAATATCAATGGCTTTATAGAAGGCTATAAAAGTAAACGAGTCCAATTTTCCTCGTATGCGTTCCCAATAAAAACATTAGCGTTCGTTGGTGCGTGAAATTTCCTCTTTACATGCGTGCCTTCGATCACGGACTGACACAGTATACTTACATTCTATATAACAAAACAGAATGGATCCAATTTTGTCTAAAACGGATCGAATAATCCAATACAGAACCAAGATTTTGAGATATGTTGAAGTTGGTTGAAGGACAGTAACGAGTTTTCCTTGACGTAAAACGTTCTCTAATTTGTTGGTTCTCCGAATAAGATGCAATTCTAAGTACTTTTCTAGAGCACTATTGCATAAAAATCTACGACGACTTATCTACGACGTAGCATATATACCTAAGGCGTAGCACATACGATCAAATGGTCCATGATTTACAAAATTGAAAAGATTTTATAAACTTTAGCACTTATAAAGTTTTGTCATAATTTTCCCACATTGAACTAAAAAGAGACGCAGTTCTTTTTGACACCTAGTACTTTGATGCGACACATCTTATTGGAATCAAACACAGAATCTTCTCCTCATAAAGTAGACAAGCTACTAAGTAGGCCAAGAAGTTATCACACCCCCAGGTGTGGTGGTTTCCAGGTGGTTTGGAAACGGCAAGCAGTTCCAATACTGGGTAATATTACTGGTTTATAAACAGCAAAGTTCTTTTTAATACAGAGCGTTAAACAAAAAAATTGATTATAACGCAAATAGAATTTTGTAGTGGTAAGGCTCTCTTGCAGAGTCCGCCTGGGGAAGTACCACACCTTTGCCAGTTATTCAACCGCCAAGCAGTAGTGTGTAAGCATTACTGTGTTTCGGATTGAAGGGCAATGTTTCCAGCGTAATTACTGGGCATACAGAGATTTAACATCTAACATCTCAGGGTGACGAGCGCAGTGCGTTGCCGCGCATAGTTTTGAACTATTAAGTTCAAAATGCTGGGTGGCACTGACCTGTTATGGGCAAGCGTGACGCTTAACATCAGGTGAGCGACTTGCTCGTCTCGTCACAGAGTAACATAAAAAAAAAAAAGCAATTGCAAATATTTATGAAAATGCCAACGCCCGATTATTCAGAAGAATTGCATTAAGTATTCAAAAGAGAAATATCCGCTTCGTACCTATACAAAGAGAAATCGCGATACTTAGGCGAAACCGGAAAATCAAAGGTTGTAATATAATCACGTACCAGACTTGCTATGCTATAAAATCAAATTTATAGTATCGCTTACGGTACTGTCATAGCAATACTACGTAATAATAGTCGTCAAGGGCAATACTTAGATCGGTAAATTTGTTTGTTTGTAAATATGTAAAGTGTGGAAATATGTTCTATCTTTATAAGTTAAAGAAGAATAATTCAAAATTTGGTTTAGAATAGCTAGCACAAGTAAGTAGTATAAAAGGAAAAAAAAAGGTTTCTGTAGTATTTTGTTTATTGACCGAGCGAAGCGAAGGTCTCAGAGTTTACGAGTACAAATTGGCATTTGTATGTATGTTTGTGTGATAGACAGATAACTCTTTATTGTTCCCACCAGAAATTACATGCAAAATACAAAAATCTACTTAAAAATTAGTGTAACAATTGGCGGCCTTATCGCTTAAAGCGATCTCTTCCAGGCAACCTTAGCATGTGTATATTTGTCTGATGATAACTTGCGAACCGTTGATCCAAACATCATGAAATTTTGTAGGCAAGTAGTTCATTTCAACACAATTTTTAAGTTCGAATATGAGCTGAATCGGTCCAGGGGCTGTGAAGATATAGGGATCGCGAGGTCTCAGTTGCTTAAGAAATATAGTCACCGACATAGCCTTAAGGGTTTGTGGTTTGCAAGCTGAAGTGGCAATGGGCAGGCCACATCACTCGTAGAACCGATAACCGATGAGGAAGAAAGGTTCTTGAGTGGTGACCATAAGGCGGAAGACGCAGCGTAGATAGGGTTCCCCTAGGAGGACTGACGACATTGTGAAAGTCACTAGCAATTGGTGTATGCAAATGGCAAACGGTCGTTCTGTGTGGCGCTCTAACCTCGGGATTCTGAAATGCTTGACAACTTTGACAACAGATTAATACTAATGCTGTCTTTGTCTGGCACTAAGCAAATGACAAAGGCAGCAATAGACTTAATCTGTTGTCAAAGTTAACAAACGTTTCAGAATTCCGAGGTAAATGGCAGGCATTTGTTCAGCCGTGGAATTGAACTGGAAATTATTAGTAAAACTGCAACGGACAGCAATATCTAAATAAAAAATAGTAAACAAAACAAGCTACACAGCTCAGCACATCGTAACGCGTCGTGACTCGGGTCGACCGTTAAAGAAAAAGCTAAGGCAGAAATAATTTCCGTTTCCTCACTTGACCTCACTCAAGTCGATAGTCAGTCGTTGACAGGCCCCGCCCACTCGATGTCCGCCATAAATAAATGAGTGTCCGTCGCATAGATACTTCACACCGGAAATACCCTCACATTATACTCGCACGAGTGATGACGTGTTATTAAAATTTGCTCGCGCATTGTTTTTTTTTTTTTTTATTAAACTGCGTGACCTTTGTTTTTTTTATAAGGTTTTTCATTCGCTTTCATTTTTTAATTGTTAATCATCACAAAATAGACTTAAGCTAGTGAAGAACCGCAAAACTACAGTAAGTCTGCTGCGGTACCTACATGAAAAACGAAAAACATAATATCAGTCTCCTCGATAAGGTTACAAAATGTACTCATTTTATGTATTTTTATTTGACAGAGGAGATATAAAAAAATGGACAATTGCGATTCTTAATCGAGCACCGAGTGCTCCGTACTTTTTACGTACAATTACTAACTTTGTAGTTGAAAAAAATGTCACTCATCTTTAACTACAAATGTAAGTTATACGCAAAAAAAAAGTGTTTTGTTTGATTTTATTACAAATTAATGTTATTTTTTTTTTTATTATTGATAGGCTTGCATTTGACTGCCATCACGTCTGATGTTAAACGAGGATGCAGCCTACGATGGAGCACGCTTGCCTATAAGAAACCGATGCACTCGCGACTTGAAGACAGCCAGATTATAATTATCAGGAAAAACCCACTCGGGTAGCGCATTCCACTGCTCAGCAGTTCGAATAAAGAAAGTGGAATCAAACCGTTTCGTACGAGTTTTTAGTATATCAACCATGAAACGGTGTCGCTATTTCGAGGTCCTCGTTGTCCGATAGAAGAATGGGTTGGGGGGAATTAGATCACACTCCGCGAAATGCTTCCTATAAAATCCCGAGAGGCTAGCTACCTTTCGTCGATGACCAAGACTTTGTAGCTTGGCCCGAGCCAAGGAGTCGTTGCCAATGATTCTCTTGGCACGTTTCTCGATTGATTCCAACGTCTCAAGCTGGTACTTAGCCGATCCATCCTAAAGGTGCGAGCAATATTCCATGCACGACCGAACTTGCGCTTGGTATAATGAAAGCAACTGTTCCGGCGTGAAATACCGACGCACTTTCGAGAGGACACCCAACTTTTTGGCAGCCAATTGAGCCTTTGACTCAATGTAAGAACCAAAGTTGAGGGTTGGAGTCAGAGTAACGCCCAAGAGATCAAGATGGAAGAAGATAGAAGATATGTGTTGTAAGAACATCTTTATTGCCAAATTTCATGATTCTAGGGAACGGGAAGTACTCTAACCCACTTATTAATAAACGCGGATAAACCTTGGAGCAGTTACTCAGTCTTTCAATCGAGTTCTAATTCCGAAAAGAGCGAAAAGGATTAAACACGTGGTAACTAATCCAAGATTTATCCGGAGGTTTAGGTTTTGATTTACTTGCGAGTGTCAAAATATACGGCATAAATGGCCGTATTCTATAATTGCGTTAACTTAGAAGCTTGTTTTTTTATAGCTCCAAATGACCGTATACTGGATTATTTGTCAACTTGATACCGCGACACTTTCCTGAGATAAAGGACAGACAGAAAGACATAAATACAGATAAGCAGACAAAGGTATAGATAGATGGCCAGACAGACATACAGACAGACGGACACCGAAGTGATCCTATAAGTGTTCATTTTTTCCATTTTAGGTACGGAACCTAGAAAGCGATCTACGATCGAACTATCTTTCCCGGTATATTAAACGATACCAAAACGAAAATGTTACGTAATATATTTGATGTTGTCATATACAAATTTACAACGTAGAGTTTTTTTAGAAATATACACCACACAAAAACTTACACTAAAGTAAAGATGCCTTAAGGAGCTAAACTGAAAAAAAAAACATATTCTATGTTCCTCATTAGATTCTATTTGTGATATATGTTTTTTAGCCTATCATCTAGTACAGCAAAGCTGGATTACATGACATGGAATTTTCTCTATAAAAAATGTATAAAACTCAAATATAATATTAATAATTAGGTCACTCCAAACAAAATTAATAAAATTCGAGACAAATCACACGCACCAGATAATAACTGCTATAGATAATAAACTATAATTATCTTAAATTATCCGCTCGAGCTAGCCCAAACCCAATTACGACTAATTCAAACCTTGAGACACTAGACTAAATAAGAAACGTTTATACTTGTCCAAGACAACCAATGGCACAAATGGCTATGTACATAAAAGCTGTGAATGTGACCCGAATATCAATGTCCAATCTCACATAATTTAGGAGCTTATCAAATTTTCTGACAGCAGTCTTTAATAAATCACAAAATAAGAAATAACACAGAAACAGAACTTCAACGTAGAAAGATAATAATTAATACTAAGCCCGTTCGAATACAAAGCGACGAAAGTATTGGGTATTCAGCGACATGATTACCGTCACGACTCTCGTACTCGTAGTTTGTCTGAATAGAACTTCGTGTATAGTGACGAACACTTTGATATTTTGACAGATAACAAAATACCCGGCCGCAAAATGTAGCCTATGTCACTGCGGACGTAAAAAGCAAGCCGTTTAGACTACAGGAGGTCATACAGGGCTATGAGGAAAGGGTATGATAAGCCGAAAAGGGCTTATAGTAATCATCATTATGAACAATTTTAACTATGGGACCAAGCCTGAAATTGAGAAAAAAATATCAGTTGTTCCATAGAAAAATGTCAATGACACTGGACAAAATGTATGGTAAAACTGTTTTTTTTTCTCGATTTCAGGGTTGGTCCCGTAGTAAAAGTTGTTAACAATTATGAGTACTATAAGCCCCTTTCAGCTTAGCATACCCTTTCTTTATAACCCTGTATAGGAACACACAATCATACAAACACCCCAAAAACACTATCCTCCTTCTTGAGCAGTCGGGTAATACCCGTATTTATTATAGTTAGCATAAATCATTACGCGAGTTTTAATGAAGTCATACTGGTTTATATAGGATTATTATATTTATTTATTTATTTATATAAATTTACTAGTAGGAGTATTTTAGACGTAAGTTCCTACCACACAAGCGCGCACCACGGGAGTTGCAGAGCCACACGTGTCACTTAGTATCAGATACTTTTGTCGCCTCGTGAACGAACTGTCTAAGAACAAATTACAACTAGTTCTAGAGCATAATACATATATAATTAGTAGATATAAAATAAATTGTTGACTTTTATGTAATGACTTAATTCTATTTATAAATATAGTACCTCGCTCTTTATGATTGCATGCTGTCTTCACCTGTAAGGATTGTGACATTTAGTTCTATTTTATTTGTGTACATTTTTGACATTATATTGGTGTGACATTATATTATACAGTGTAGGTGAACCTAAATAAATAAATAAGAGCTCAATGAGGTTTGTATCGTAAAGTAATTTTTTTTCGAGGCATTTTAATAAAACGATATCGCGTGTCTGTATATTTCTAGTCTGTAATTACATATTCTCTGGAGATTTTCATTAACTTTATTCCTCAGAAATACAATAGAGCTACATTAAGTAGGTACTAAAAATGTAACGTTTTATCCAAAGAGTCGAAACAGAACATCGTGTTATTAACAGTAAGGACTTCTTTGGATAAGCGAATGAGGACTGGATTTTTTTAAAAGTTTTTTCAATGTGTATTGCGTGGACGGCCATATTCAAAGCGTACAGTTATAAAAATGTATAAACGCAGAACAGTTTACGTGTAAGTTGATATCGTATTTATAATCGTATTTTTTTCTAGAGTATTGAAGTTTTTTTGCAAATATTTTTAGCCGAGCGAAGAGAAGGTTTACGAGTGTACAAGAGCAGATTGTCAATTGTATGTATGTTTGTATGTACATTTTTTGGACGATAACTTGAGAACCGTTGATCTGATCTTTATGAGATTTTGCAGGCAAATAATTGACCGAGCGAAGCGAAGGTCTCAGAGTTTACTGGGACAAATCGGCATTTGTATGTATGTTTGTAGGTTTGTGTGTATATTTGTCCGATGATAACTTGCGAAGCGTTGATCCGATCTTCATGAAATTTTGTAGGCAAGTAGTTCATTTCAATACAATTTTAATTCAAAATTAATAATTTTAATTTTTTAATTTTAAATTCGAATATGAGCTGAATCGGTCGCGCGGTTGCGAAGATATAGAGGTTGCGAGGTCTCAGTTCGCCGCGAACTACTAGTTAATTTCAATTTAATTTTTGCTGTGAAGTTATATGGGTAGCGAGGTCTCACTCAGGCCAAGTCGCGGTTAATTACAATTCATGCCCCGGTAAATAGGTGGAGACCAGATTAGAACTTCTATGGAATTTATCAAAACCTATATATTCCAAAAGTAGTAGTAGTTTTAAAAGTAAACATAATTAACATATTATTTTAATCAATTCTTATGAATTTGATTTTGATTCATTTAGTTTCTTAATAATTATATTCCTAGCAATTGTCAGAACAAATTGTTTTAGAAGTACGTAAGTGTTTTTTTAAGAACTTATTGACATGAATAATGCCCGTCTGCACTAAAGTCAACAAAGACAAAACTTAGCTAAGCATCGCCTAAACTAAGTCGGACTTAGGCATGTCAAAGGACATGTCTTACGCATTTAAGCAACCTCTTAAGTTTGATGCAACGTATTTTTCATTGTTGGGTACGTCCTAGAGAGTTAAGTATGAACTTAGCAGCTGTCAAAGTATAGTGCAGACGGGCATAAGATTATTTACTGCTTTCATAATGTTTTTAATAGCTAAGTAATTAAAAGCGTTTAAGATATTAAAAACATGATACCATAAAACACGGTATTTTGTTACGATAATATAAAACATCTCCACCGAGAATTGAAAATGATACTATTCAATTATCAAACGAAATTAAACAAAGTAATTCTAGAAATATACTGTTACTTGATGATATAAAATGCTGAATATCCTAATAACCTAATGGAACATGAAGGTAGATACGCACTGCGACCAAAGTAAAATGAATAGACAGGGTCTAACAACACAATATTCTTGAAATAACAAGTCAAAACAATCGAACTTAGGTTTCAATACGTAATTAAAAGTATGTTTATTACATGTGTTACAAAAAAGAGATAGCGAATAATATCATAATATATTATCCAGATTATTGCGGTTATTTGCATCACATTTATTGACGAACGTACGTCTTGCACTTTTCATAGGCTGAGAGTGACTGAAGCAAGGTGAGCGCTGGCGCTCACTTTGAAGCCTTCAAAATTCTCTTACTTGGATTACGAAGGATACGCATACAACTTCTAGGTTTACACTATACCTTGGACACATCTAACTTTTTTTTGTGAATAGCACCCAAGCTTACGTCTTTATACGAACGCACACACGTGAATGCCTCCCATGCAGTTATAGATGCCTTCCGCTAATACTGACTGGGTTCCACGAGCGTCCCAGAGATGTAGATAAAGACTAATATGCCTTTAAATAAGAGCTTATAACATGACACTTCTAATAACTATTAATGTTAATTCGTTCATCTAGCTAGAATGAATGGACAAATCAAAAACAAGTGTTCATTTTGAGATCTGGACTTTTTGTGAATTGTAGACTTTTTGAGAATGAGGCAAATTTATCGCTCGTCCTCAAAATGCGGACTTATCAAAATTTTCACTGCGCTGAAAATGTTCACACCGCAAAATGTCCACCGCGCTCAAAAACTTCCACTTTGCAAAATGTCCACCGCGCTCAAAATTTCCACTTTGCAAAATGGCACGGCGGACATAATATGCTCAAAATGTCACACTTCACATAATTTCTTTGCGTAAAAGCTCAACTTCACAGAATCATAATATTTATTGTAAAACTGAGTTCTAAGTCGTAGCACTATCGTAGTAAGCTCGTAGCTATTTCGTAGCACGTACTGTAACATTCTACTGTAACATTTGATCTTTTTCAGTCGTACACAACACTTTATTGCCTTTTAAAAGATACTTTATAGCGAATTCACCCCAATTCAAAATTCCCGTCACACCGTTGGAACTCACACTGCAAGTTAGAATTGCGCTTAGTCTGCTGTGGCATCTCAAATGCAGACTTGTGGAGTGCAATACTCGGCAGAAATCGTCAAAACTTGGATCACGTGTCTAACTTCTTAACAAGGAAGTAAGTCCATCTTAATTTTGAAGTGTAAAATGATAGGTGGCAAAAGCTGTGCTGGAAGTGAAACTAAGTGGCCAAGCAATATATATTAATCTGTCCTGTAGCCTAAGCGGCTTGACCGATTTTGACGAGTGAGGTAACGTTTGATTTTTCTTTGCCTCCTGAGTGACATAGGCTACTTACATTTTGTAGTTGTTTTTTTTTTTGTTTTTTTTTTAATAATATTGCTTGTTAGACAGAGATAGAGTTACAGATGTCATTGTCGTAGACATATCTTTCAACGATAATAATGTTTTTAAGTTTTATTGTAGACTACTTAACGTACTGAAATTCAAATATTTGCTAGACTTGATACTGGCAAAATATATAATGTAGAGCCAAAATATGCGTAGCTATCAAATACGCCATCTATTGAGTACACTCCGGACATAAAGAGGAATCCAACGACACATTACTCATCAAAATCTGTCCAGCCATTTACGCTATAGGGTATATAAAATAAGAACACAAAAACATAATACTTATATTATTTTGTTTTAGTAAAACGGGAATACTCACGTTAAATTGAGTCGGTTATTCCGACTATAGTTTTGATCACATTCGGTGACCTTTATCAAGGAATGCTAAGCGAGGACGCGCCCGTGTCTCGCTTAGCATTCCTCGATAAAAGTCACCAAATGTGATCAAAACTATAGTCGGAATAACCGACTCAATTTAACGTGAGTATTCCCGTTTTATTAAAACAAATTGTATCAAAACCACGTCAGTTTTCATAGTAATAATTACATAATTACATAAATATCGACAAACTTATATACACTCCGAAACATTAGCCTACTTCTTGGGCAGTCGGGTATAAAGTGAATAATTTATTGTTGCGAAATTAACAAACCGCTTCAGAATTCTAAGACCCAAGTTAAACACCGCGCCAGCGCAGTACTTAAAAACTTTTAATCGCAGGCAGTGTGTAAATATAAGGAGTATCTACTTGGTCCAGGCCCTATACACGGCGCTACATAGAAACTTTAATGAGCTTTATATGTGACGCCGTATAGTTAAGGATCTGTTATGGCAAGTGAGATGCTTCAACAGCGAGCGACATCTGCGTCGCTTTGCAGTTGCATATAAAATTAAGAAGTAAGTCAAAGTCAAAGTTACAACACATTCTTAATAAACTTGTATGAGGAAATCTCGCTTAGTCCTACTGTCTAATTGTAATTGCAACGGAAAGACACTTGAAGATTGTTTTTTTTTAAACAGTTTGAAAATGAACTTCCGCAAAGCTTAATAATGATGATGAATGGGACTATTTATGTCAGTGTGACTTTGACTTCTGGTTAATTCCTTTTTGACATTCAATAATAATATATCTTGACATTGTTTTATATTGTATTTGTACTTGACATTAATGATAATTTTTAATTTACTATTACTTTGAACTGTTTATATTTTTAATTTTAATCTCTAATGACTGTGTATTTTTAATTTGTTTAGCTAATGTAATTGGTTTCACCGTGTTAGTTATATAAATAAATAAAGTTACGCCTGAAACAATCAACTACTTAATTATATTCGCATTCTATCACACACCTACAAACACACCCCTTATCACTTACACTTTCACACACACGCACTCCCACATATTCCAATATGAATAAATATACTTAGTACTAAGTTTTCGTTAATAGTATTTTGTAATCGGTACCAGTCTCCCGCGATACAAGCTAGCCCTAGTGCGGGGACTACAAGTAAACATTATATTGTATTCTTATTTTTAAGGTAAATAAAAATTTGTATTTGTATATCTCATAAATCATGGATTCAGGAGCTCATTTCTTCCTCAACTTTATTCTATCCTTGATTCTTTCAGGAAATTTTACATTCTGATAGACAATAAGCAAATTTATTTATTTTTAAGCAAAAAAATTAAACATAAATAATAAATAAACAATCAGCCAGAAAAATAAATAATAGCTGAACAGAGGCCTCGCTTTTTCTTTTAAATATTATTCGTTTATGGCCAAACATCTGCGGGCTTATCCTCTAACTTTGAAACGTTCGTGATTCTGATTGCGAGAGTATGCCATCTCGCTCGTACCAACTTAGTCGCACTATGCGCGGTCCCGCTCGCGCAACTCTCGCTATCGCTTACAGAGCTACGGCATAAGCCCACTGATCATCATTATCCTATGCAATATATATTTGCTAGTAAGTTGTTGGCTTCTTATAAAAAACGCGGAAAACGATTTCCTGATTTTACCCGACTGCCCAAGATGGAAGGTAATGTATATTTATACCAGCTACTTAACTCCGGCACCACTACGTGCGTATTATCTGTTAGTGAGCTGAGTAAGCGTTAATGCTATTAAACCTTAGGTTCAACCTATTTTCATACATGTATACTACACGTCGATAAAGCAATTTAATGGCCTCCTTTACGTAATTTATTAGGCTTGCTTGAATATAAAGGCGGTTAGCGAATAAGCCACTTTAGCACAGATTAGAGGTTACAAAAGTCAGGTTATACTTGAAATAGCTGTGCCACGCAGGTTTGCGAATTCTGAAGGAATAACGTTCTAGGTGAAAAAATACTTTCTTGTTCTCGGCGAAGTATCGTGCATTTATTGTTGCTCTACTTTATTTTCTAGTAACTTAAATTTTGTAGTACATATTTATAGCTTAATAATAAATAATGTATTCTTTTTTAGTACTAAGTATTATTTTGAGTATTTCGAAGCATTTTTATGAAACTAACAAAATGATCGATGTTCCATTAATAATACTAGACTTGGAACACACATCGTAGAACACACTCAACCTTTTATTTCTTTAAAAACTCGCTAATGGAATTTTAGATACCCCGGATTTGCTCTTTGAAATATCTCTTAACGAATCCTCGAACACTGCCTAGAGTATTGCGCTTTAATATTTTTTCTACTGCGATGTCTCACTCTAACGTGGGATTAAATGCTCCCATGGCTAGAATGGTGCGTATGTATAGTACTCTGTCTAAGACAGCCGATGTTGACATATTTGGTGACCATATTAATATATTTAGGAAGACTTTGAGGTCTCTGACTATCTGATCAATGATGATGATGATAATTCATATTATCACTTTTAAATTTTAATTTTTGACTTTTATGTAATGACTTAATTCTATTTATAATTATAGATATTTGTAGGTAGTTTTTTTTGTAACTGAGTGTCAAGACCAACAAGTCGCTCGCCAGGTTGCCCATAACAGTTCAAGCCACCCAGAATTTTAAACTGTAGCAGTTCAAAACACTTCGTGGTACTTTCCTGACTCTGAGATCATATAATGTCTTAGACGTCCGCTGCTGGATGAAAACTCCCCCTTATTGGGGGGTCACCATCATCCCCACGCTTGGCAGACGGCTTTAGATCGCATAACACTCACAGTTTATTAAGAGGACGCTGTAATCTTAGCAGTGGGATTTTTAAAGGGTGATGCAGAGCAGAGCCATTTTGCAATCTATTAATCATTATTCAATATGAATTAAATATCAATATCAATATTATTCTATCAATCATTATTATTAATATATCAATTAATTTTGCATGCATATTATAAGATGTGTTTTTTTTTTTAGTAATTTAATCATGCTATTGAATTGAGGGTATTAACAAACCGATGAATGTGCTTTTATATCAGATATATATAAAAAGTGAATAAATTAAGTTTCTTAATTAAGTCAACTTGTTTGACTTAATGAAGTTTTTTGCCGTTTTTTGCTTTTGTAGGAAAAAGAGGTTCTCAGATATACTCGAGGACTTCTGGGAAAAAACAAAAGAAAAAGTTCAATTAGCAAAAGATTTTGCCTTCGTTAGTAACTCCTTGGAGAGCTTTTTTTGTCCAAACTTGTTCCTTAGCTCCGTTTGCGTAACTTTTCCTTACGACCTCTTACATGAACCCAATTATTAGGGTATCTTGTTAACATACTTGAACTACAGTTTCGGAATAAACATTTGTTTCGTTCACATAATTTATGCAGATTTAGAAATTCAATGAAGGAAACCATCGTCATGAAATCATAACGTGGTGGTGCAGATACCCGATGACCGATGGGGAATAAAGGCTCTTGAGTGGCGACCACGAACTAGAAGACTCAGCGCAAGCACAAGGTGGACCAACGACATTGTGCAAGTGGCAAGTTGTCGGTCGTTGTGGCGCTCCAAGGGGAGGCCTTTGTTCAGTAGTGGACGTCTTCCTGCTGATGATAATGGTGATACAGATACAGATTACTTATTAATAAATTATAAAATGTATACGTCAAGATTACATTGTAGTACTTCGCTGGCTTGCTATCACCAGCTATTAAGTTGAAAATCTCATGCACCTAGGTTTGTTCCGGCAGCCTCACTTGAGAGCCAGTTCGCACTCCTGGCCGTCTTTAGCCGCACTTAACATCAGGGCCGTTATTCTGTATCTTCTTTCAAATTCGTAACGCTGGCGTGGTATGTTAACTTCGTGGAATGGTATTGTTTATACCATCAAGAATACCATTCCTTGTAATGAGTTGTTGTCAAATGCCCATTCTATCTTTAATAAGATAGAATAGGATAGAATAAGAAAATCTTTGCACTTTTAATCCTGTTAAAAAAATTATACAAATATTAAAATTAAAATGTATATATAATATTTTTTATTTATTTTTTAGTTTTATTTTTCTTTCTAGCGTAATAAAAATTTCAAATACCAATCTTTTGACAAAGTCAAGTAAATTGTTTTATGACACATTTAATCATAATCTCTATCCCTACTACTAATCACACTAATATTATAAATGAGAAAGTTTGTAAGTATGTAAGTATGTAAAAATATTCTGTTTCTGTAGAATAGCGGGTGAAACCGCGGAGCCCAGCTAGTGATGTTATAAATGTTAATATGTTTGTTGGTTTATTTGTTCCTCATTCACGTATCAACATAGTAGTTATCTGCATCTTTGCTTTCTTTAAGGTTTGGAGAATGATGAAGGCCCATATTTACCCGAGTGCCCAAGAAGGAAGGTAATGTTTTTGGGTTTTATTATGTATGTTTGTATGTCGTGTAACAAACTCCTGTTGACCGATTTTGACGAGTGAAGTGTTATTGGATTCCTCGATATATCCGAAGTGTCATAGGGTACGTTTTAAGTCGAGTAGTTTTTTATGATGTTACTGTTACAGTTACCGTTACATTACAGCTACTGTTACAGATACATTTATAGCTACGGTTACAGTTACTGTTACAGTTCTGAAAAAAAATAACGCGGGGAAAATCGCGGTGCTCATGTAGTTAAAATAATTTTGTTGGCTTACTTTATCTTGCGTTTACAAAAGTCACAAACAGTATAAATTACAAGAGGAATATGTATATTTAGGACTTCGTTTATTTTATCTCACACTTTATGGACTACGGACATGGATGGGAAAATTTATGGCAAATTGTTCTTTGAAGATAAAGCCCACTAGCTCCCCTTTCTCTATTCATCTCTTTGGCCTCGATGTCCATTCCTCGATTTCAATGACCCGTGCGACAGTTCGCCTGGTTTTTTTTTTTCTCTTTCCTCCTAAGAGGATTATAGCGTCGCACGTCTTATGCATTTGCCAGTGTCAAGTATACTCATATTTTTTCAAGTTTTGGTGAATATTGTCAAATAAGTCATAGTCACAGTCAAAGGCGAGCAAAGCAAGTCACGGTCAAGTCCAAGTCATGCCCCAGTAAAGTGGTGAAAACTTTACTAGAGCCTTCTATGGAGTTTTGGAAACAACACGAAAATTCACGTTTCACGACATTATACCATTCACCAACACTCGTGCATGTTCACGAACACTTAACGGGTAAAAATTCACTGTTTTTACACATTAACACTCGAAATAACACAAGTTTTGGAAAATAATAAAATGACGCGACATGATTTCTTCACGTTCCCGCCAAAACTCTCGTTCGCCTGGTTAAAAACAACTTATTTATAATGAACTGGGACCCTATTCCTGTGCGCTCGAGATTATCTCGGTCACTGTCTCTCTAATTTAGAATTTAATGGGATTGAGAGTGACCGAGATAATCTCGAGCGCACAGGAATAGGGTCCCTGACCTTTTACCAAACACTTTTCACAGTTTTTGTTCAGAATTAAAATCTAATAAGTGTGATAAGTAGTGTGTTGTTGTGTGTGTTGTGTGTATTATTGTGTGTGTGTATTGTTTAGGTGCTAAGAAGCCTTTAAAGCACTGGGAGCATAATCGCGCTCTCTCTCTCTCTCTCACGCTCACTCGCACAATCAAAATTTTTAATTACATGAAATCACTGAGGGTGATATTAAAAAAATTGCAACATTTTCTTTTTACCAGCTTTCAGCAGCTTAACTTCCAATGTTTGTATGTAAGTATGTATGTTCGGATCAAATCTTGCAAACTAATTTTAGACCAGTTCCCCTTAATCAATCGAGTTGAAATTTTATATGCCTGTCAAGCTCCGATGACAATACAATACTATGAGAGCGAACTGAACTGATGATAGAGACGGAAAGTCAAAAACGCAACTCCTCAGCTAACTAACAGCTAGATTAATGGAGTTTAGGCTCATTTTAATCAGCTTACAGTACCAATAATGGATTTTATAAAAGCATGTTAGTACATTAACATGTTTAAGTTAACCCGTTTATTTGATTTAAGCATATTACACTGAGCAATACGTGTATTCTGCAAAACAAGTGACCGCGCAAGTGAGGTGAGGCGCTAAGTGAACCTGTTTTTTTCTTTCAGAATACTGTAAAAAATTAGTGATCACATTTGGCTGTAGTTCCTTATCCTAATTCGATATTTTGACATTTCTTTGCACTACGGGCAAGAAAAATGCAATCTCACTTAGACCACCACCTCACCTGGCCATTCAGTTATCTTGCAGGGCCCAGAAGTTTTAGTTTTTATACTGTTCAGCGCTACTCCGACATTTTGAAACTAGTACTTCTTTGCTATTTTAAGCAAGAAGCAACGTACTTGGCACTTTACTTGGATGTTATGAATGAAGCCCTTTCTGTAGGTTCATATTAGGTTTTTGTCAGAATAATTCTGTCGTCTGTTCAAATATTTTGTAACCTAAGTTGTTCCAAGAAACAGAAAGCCTTTGGAAAGGAAAGTCAGAGTTTCACAATATACAAATGTAACTTGATGTACATAAATACATTTTCATCACAAACAGGAAAGTAAACAAGCTCGAATAAATTGTGTCCCATTGGAACTGAAGATGTGATTTAATAGAACAAGCGAGGCCAAATAAACACGTCATATGAGTAGACGAGGATTACAGTAAAAAACCGGCCAGGTGCGAGTCCGATTCCACCGGGAGTTCCGTACCGCCACACAATAAATATTCGTGTAATCTGCTTAAGTACATACTGAGTAAAATATATATTTGCGTATGTTGATGACTTAATATTGAATACTTAACTCTAAGCGCGAGCTTTTTGTATTGGGTAAACCTATATATACGCATTTAAGTGTTCCCCCTTCATTTTTTCCTTTTAATTTTATTAATATTTGTTAGGAAATTGGTCGTTTTTAAAAATATATTCTGTGAAAATTTGAACGGGCTACCGACTTTTACGGTTTAAAAGATACAACCCTAGGAGAAACGGACAGGCAGACAGTTGGTGCGGCGTGACGTACGCTTAGTAATGGGACTTAGTATGATCCCGTTGGCATTGGCATCCTTTGGGTACTGAACCCTAAATTGTCACGACTATGTTTATATTGTGCAGACTGAAAAGACAGACGGAACATATCGCAGAAAGGATGAAAACCAAGTCGATTACTCTGACTATAGCTTCCGTAAATATTTCCGTATGGTTATAAAAAAAATATGTGTCAAAACCCTACGAAGAAATTACGTCATCAAGTTTGAAATTAAAGTCAATTCGTATAAGCCCAGGGCCAGCCACTCGGCTTCAGACTGACATCAGTCAGAGTTCATACCCGTATATTTGAATCACGAGTTAAAAACACAAACCAAGTAAGTAACGAATACATATCTCGGATATATATATATTTTTTAATGAGGGAAAAAGTACGTCATTGCTATCGTACTAATACGTGGACAGAAAAAGTGTATGGATATCCATTGTTAACGCGCTTTTTTATAATTTTGGTTATATCTATTGGTCCGTAATAATGCCAAAAGTCGTGGTAGCTCAGTGGGAGAAAGCTCGCCTCACATTCGTGAGGTAGCGGGTTCGAACCCGGGCTTGCCCGTACCAATAAGTTCTTTGGAACTTACGTACGGATACCACTGGCTTTATGGTGAAGAAAAACATCGTGAGGAAACCTGCATATTTCTTGAGAAGAAATTCGATTGAGTATGTGAATCCGCCAACCCGCACTGGGCCAGCGAGGTGGATATGGCCTAATCACCTTCCGAGGGTAGCTGATATCCCAACAGTGGGATGTTTAAAGGCTGATACTGAATGCCAAAAGACAAAACGTTTAAACACTACATTTTGGGTGATGGTTTTGTGTTTTATTTTCCTTTTAAGCATAGTATAAAGCACTATCTATCACTCTGATTCCGAACTCATGTGTATCGTGTGTTAAGCCTCGTGTGTAACTCAAACCACACCATCGTTGGTAATCGGCCACTTTCGCTCCTCGATGAATAATGCACTATCTTTTAAATGATCCGATATTCGTCGACCTGTCAATCAGATTGTTGAAGAAGGCGCGTGTCACGAACTGTCTGTGTAAATAATCTATCTTTGGAAATTAATTTCATACATACATTCATTAATAAATACCCACTAGGATCCGGAAATGCCCTAAAACTGTGACCACAACCACCACAGGACGGGCAGCACACACGAGCGACGTTTTATAGCTTATGGTGATGATGATGAATAATATTTACTGCTGAAAGATTTTGCATCCTACACAGTCTTCACACAGCTGTTGCTGTTTGCATATTAAATAAGAACATTCCAGTGCAAACTTTGTTTATAAAGGGGGTTTGTCTCAAAGCGAACATTGTTCAGGATACAGATTCCTACATGGTTCCTATGAATTTTGCTCAGGTAACACATCCTTTAATAAACTTCGTAGCTCGGTTTTCTTTGCATTCCTTCGCTGTGAGATTTTAGTATTAAATATTTACAAGACAGAAAGGAACCTATATCAAAGTCGGCAGAGAATATGCAATGAGATGTTTTTGTAGTTTTGGGTTATTGAGTTAGGAACGTATGCAGTATGAAAACCATTTCTTAGAGTCTTAATGGCGTCGATCCCATGTAAACTCGCTGAGCTAAACTTAATGCTATTGCTATCTTTTACTAATAGAAACACAAGATAGAGATAGCATGCATTTTAGTGCTGTCAAAAAAGTCAGATGTTAGTTGTCCATACAAGACCATTGGCAAGTTGCCATTTGACGAGACCGTAGCGGGTGAATTCGTTGACAGCACTAAAATACATGCTGTTTCTTTTGTTTCTATTAGTAAGAGATAGCAATAGCACTAAGTTTAGATTAGCGAGTTTACATGGAATCAACGCCATTGAATTAGGAACAAAGTATGAAAATCTATGAGCTGAACCTTGTCATACTTTTGTATTTGAAATTTGAATTAATACTGTGTTAATTGAACTATACGACTACAGTTCTACACAACAAATAATTCCAATCGGCAGTTTTCGTTTTCGCAGAAAAGCGCACACTGGTTTCTGACAGTAGCCGAAAGGGTACATGATTATTACAAATATTGAATTTTATTTGCAACACAATGGCAGAGTATTGCTTGCTATACATTCTTAGCTCTGTCCCGCTTACACGATTCGTACACTGTCGGACAAAGATGGCGCATGGGCGGTGCGATTTTGCCGCGTAATCGATCGACCAATAAAAACGCAAGATTTTAACGCGCGTAGCTGCCATTGGTAAGTCGAAGTTTCACGCACTACTAAAATTGGTATTCCACGGGAGGAATTATTTGTTGTAAAAAACTGTACATTCAACAATGGTTGGGTTTTCCTAAACAAAGTTTCTACTCTGTTTAGGAATACACCATAAAAGAGTTCCTTCTCGAAGCTGTACAATTGTACATACCGACCGAGTATGCTTCAAACTGTACAGATAGCTCTCAGTAACGTATTTAAAAATAAAACTTTTACTGGCCAAGATTTTCATAGGCTTCTTTTGTACAGGACGATGTTTCTTTAAATACGCGATAAAAAGTTTAACCCGACTTTAGAAAGTACGGAACGTAGAAAATTTCTCATTCCTGCCTATCAGCTTTTAGACGTCCAGTACTGGACGAAGCCCACATATATTGCCATAATCCCCACGCTTGGCAGGCGACTTAGAGATCGCTCAACGCTCAGCGTATACTAAGAGGATACTGCTGCCCATCCTTCGATGGTTTTTACAGTTTTAAAACATAACCGAGTCTATACGAATTTACTATTTACTTATTAACAAACAAGACAGAAATATTTAAAAAAACACCAGTAAGAATATTTTATCAGTTTCTTCATACTATACCTGAGACAGTATCTCTTCCGACTTCCAGAAAGCGCGTCTAATACTCCCCCGTGTAACCTCGCTCCACATCGATCTCTCCATCAAAGTACAAAAGAACCGTAAAAAGGGAATATCTCACGCAATAGATGCGAAACGTGTCAGCGGGAAGGTTTTTACGAAATATTTACGGCTTAAGCATGTAGTCTGTTGGCGAACAAGCTCGCGTGTTTTGTTCGCTGTGTGCTGATTTGTTCTCAACAACTAAAAACAACTTATAATATTACTGACTTTGAAATGTATAATAAGTACTAAGGCTAGAGCAAGATGTGGTAGCCTGATCGGTAAAATACTAAGCGTGATTTTTATTTTTTAATGGCACAGAATTCTCCTTAAAAATATTGATTTATGGTAAGTCAAAAAAAAACTTAACATTTTACCCCTTTAGGGGTGGAATTTTTTAAAATCCGTTCGCATTGTTCGCCAAGTCTATTTGAGGAGTATTGGGTTGAAATTTCACGTCTCTATCATAAGCGGTATAGTCTGTGCGTTGAGTTTTAGACACGGGTTTGTTCTTCCATACATATATAGAGAACGTGCCCAGCCTGGAATGGGAATTGATCTACAATGAAGCTTCCGTATCAAACTAACGTCCTTTTTAAATATATTTACAAAATAGAGTGCAACAGGCAAAAAGGAAGCAGGAAGACCGCTTGTCATCTGGTCACCGCCGTCTATAGACAACTGCAACTCCAGAAGCATTGCCGCTGCCTACTCTTCCAGGTAAGGATTCTGTAAGCATTTTCGTTACACAAAGTTACAGCTGAGCGGAAAAGTAAAAAAAGTTTAATCTAAAAAAAGTAAGTAGATACCGTAGTTTTGTTTTGTTATCTTAGACGCTTCTATTTTTTCGTTATACTTTATGTTTCCGTTTATATTATGACAGCGGAGTTTTGTTATGTTTTGTTAATGTTTTGAAATGTAATGTCTTTATTCAAAAAAGCCCTGTAAAGTACTTTATTCAAAGATGCAACTCCAAAAGTGGTAGTCCTAGTGGTGCTCCAAAAACTTGGTTCGCCAACTTGTTTGTCGTCTGATCGGCCCTTCAGCACCATTCTGCGCGGCTCGTAAACCGACGCAGTCACAGTTGAATTAACATTCCCAGATTACAATTTCGGGTCGGGGCAAGGTGGGCCACTAATAAATCTGAGCGAGTGAACCCGGTCATAACCCCGCGGTTATAAAACTTTACACGCCTGTGAAATACATTTCCATATTGCTCTTTAGCATGTTTGAAACATAGCCATTTCAGGTTTTGTCTGCGTGGTGTAATTCCACAAAATTGCAATACGAGGTTATTCACTAATTAGTATAACTTTTTTGTTTTTTTGCCAAGCTTACACGAGAACCAACCTATTTTTATTTAAAGAACAAAGGTATTTTTTATGTGTTATTATATTTTGCAAACGGTATATAATTATGTGTTTAAAAAAAGACTTAGGTATCAAACATCACTCTCATTTTAAAAGAAGCCTTTTTTTTTACACCTTCCTATTTCTGTCGACATCGAATTTGTCAAAATATTAAGTACTAGCTTTTACCAATAAAAAAAACCGACCCTTAAGCTTTTTATATGTAAAAATATTAAGTACTAGCTTTTACCAATAAAAAAAACCGACCCTTAAGCTTTTTATATGTAAAAAATTCAGCTCGATCCGTTCAGCCGTTATGCCGTGATAACGTGACAAACACCCACACATAGACACAGTTACAGTCACATTTATAATATTAGTTAAGTTTGACGAGAAAACATACTAAGAGACTACTAGTAAGCTTACAGACAAATCAGTTAAAACACCTTCAAATAAGTTCACTTAAAACTGAACTTCGGAGTTGGTGCCAAGAGAAAATGAGAGACACATTATATTATTTCTCTCTGGTTTGTGAGACGGCAGTCGGCAATTGTTAAAGCGGTAATAATTCAATAATATATATACACCCGTGCGAAGCAGGGGTGGGTCGCTAGTTATATACAAAAGTATAACGCTTGCCAGCTACATTTTTATACGATTGATTAAATTAATTTAAATTGAATTTTGTTAAATAAATCTCTAGGTGCAATATTCTAAATCATACTGAACAGATCGTTTAAAAACAGAAAAACAGAAAAACTGAAGTTAGCCATTTATGGCCATTTTACTACGTCAATTAAAATGCTCATCGCCTTTGCTGATGCCACAAGGCTAATAAAACAATTGGAATCGAAACGTAGCTCGGAGAAATTAATTACTTTGCGTTTCACTGTTTGACCACGCTGTAAGCCAGTGGGAAAAAGAAACATAGACCCTTGCCCACAGAAAATTTACTGGAACTTTTCTGCGTGTATAGACCATCGGAGATAAATTATATACATGATGCTATTGCATATTTCAAATGAGCTTAAACAGTAACGCCCCCTTTTTGATGAGAATTTTCTTGCACTAATTTTTTAACACATGTACCGAAATATCAGCCGACAAAGTAGCTTGCAATGTGTAGTCCCTGCTGCCATTTCTAAGCTAAGCATCTCAGAAACTTATCTCAGGTTTCAAGTTAAATAATAATTTTTAACTTTCAGCATGTGATAATAGATAACTTTTTGAGATAAGCGGAAAAAACTGTTATGCACTTCAAACGTCCTACGCGTCTAACATTGTCCGAAAATCAAATTCAAATTCAATTGTACTACGTATAATTTTGCCTCTGTAATGTACATTTCCTATTTAATGAGAATGGAAAATGATAAAAACTATTTTTTTATGGTTGACAATCGTTTGACCACAGCTCACTTCATGTTAAGTGACGGATTGGTCGTAGATGATAAGCATATGAAGCAAAACATCGTGAGAAAAACTTAAAACATTTGAGAGCTAGTTCCTTTTTCAGGCAACCTAGCCTGAAATCAGAACTAGCTCTTAAATTAGGCTGTTGGAACATACCGTAGCTCCTTGGCGATAGATTTTCAACTAGAAGGTGGTAGCTAGCCAGCCGAGTGCTTGTTATGTTTTTCTCACGATGTTTTGCTTCATATGTAGCTCAAGCCCATTTTTGGGATTTGAATCGTATCTAATGCCAGCAAATTTAATATGGGCATTGTTGTTAAAATTCTTGTAAGCATAAGCATAAGAGCACCTAAAACACTTTGTGCAATTATTATTATTATTTTTGGTCCATCGCATTTACTTTTATGGCAATTTTTGGGGCTAGTCAAAACTGATTTTGCCAGATTTTGAATACCACTACATACATTGCCATCTCGCAACACAGCACGAATAATACATGCGGTATACCAGAGTATTGTGCGACCAACTTATCTGTCGAAGTGGCCAAATGAAGAAACTATTTTTTTTTTTCAGGATCCTTTCTTTTGTACTCAGAAATTACGACGGTGGCTCCCCTACGCAACAGTATATACAAATATGTTGGCATCTTTAATCTAATCATAACACGGGAGATTTTGAATTAATCATGTTATTCCCTCGTACTATTGGGACTCAGTACACGTAGCATATCTTTAATTTATAAAAGAAAGGGAGGCAGCGCAGATTTACTGGCGACTTGTAATAATATTTATTTCAGATATAAACATTGAAAGACAGATTCTGGTGAAGTTTAATATTGATATTGTGTTTTTTACCTTTTAGTGTTACATATCTCATACGGAATAAAAAGGAACCCTTATAAGATCACTTTGTTGTCTGTCTGTCTGTCAAGACCCTTTTTTCTCAGGAAAGCGTGAAGGTATCAAGTTGTAATTAACACCAACACGGTCCCTTAGAGTTGTAAGAATTAAGCTCATAACCCCCGAATACTGAAACGTTTGTTAACTTTGACGACAGATTAAGTCTATTGCTGTCTTTGTCATTTGCTTAGTGCCAGACAAAGGCAGTATTAGAATAAATCTGTTGTCAAAAATAACAAGCGGTTCAGTATTCGGGGGTAAGTCAATGAAATCAAAAATGTCACTCGCAAATAAATCAAAACCTATAGGGTAGTTCCCGTTGACGTAGAATCATGAAATTTAGTAAAAAGCAAGTTATTAACGTCGTACACCACAATTCAGTATGTATTAAAGAAAGAAAAAAACAATGGTGATTCCAAAACCATTTTGAAATATGTATTCCATTCCTGTACATTATTTTTACGTTTAAAACCCTATAAAATGGGGTTTATTTTAAAATAATTCATAAAATAAAATTGACTTTAATTTGACCTCTAGTGACGTCACAAATAGTAGATTGTATTGGGCTTTTAGTGCCTAAAAAAAGAATGGCAAACCAAAACAAAGTCTGTCAATGTCAAGTCAAGGGCAAGGGTCATTGGGCAGCCGGTTATCTTCTATGATAAGTCAATCAAAGGTTTTTTGGCGAGAACGTGAAGAATTCATGTCGCGTCATTTTATTATTTTCCAAAACTTGTGTTATTTCGAGTGTTAATGTGTAAAAACGGTGAATTTTTACCCGTTAAGTATTTGTGAACATCCACGAGTGTTGGTGAATGGTATAATGTCGTGAAACGTGAATTTTCATATTGTTTCCAATACTCCATAGAAGGCTCTAGTAAAATGTTCACCACTTTACTGGGGCATGACTTGACTGTGACTTGCTTTACTCGCCTTTGACTGGGGCTATGACTTGTTTGATAATGTATAACAAAACTTGATAATATATATGTATACTTTACAAATGCATAAGACGTGCGACGCCAAAATCCTCTTAGGAAGTGAAACAAAAAAAAAAAAAAGTCAATCAAATGTGTCAAAATATACATAGCTATGTTTATTGTTTGTATTTGTTCACGCATTTCGCTATATCAACGTCACCTGTCATCTGTCAGAAGAAATCACCGGGAGATATCAAGGGAGATCACCGAATCAATAAATGGCCAGGAAACACCGCCTTTGCACACTAATATTATAAAATTACCGGCGCCGGGAACTTACCAGTACGTTGGTTTTAATGTAGATTACTCCTGTCAACCGGGTCAAGAAAGGCGGGAACGCATTTCTTCTGACAGATGACAGGTGACGTTGATATAGCGAAATGCGTGAACAGTACCTATTCTTATTTTTTACTGCATAAAAAGCCAAAATATTCAAATTAGTTTAATAAAATAACGTTTACTATCAGTGAAAAATATAAAATAAATACAAAAATAACACTTTACATACCGAATTTGGAAAAACCTGAAATCGTTATTTTCTAGTTATATCAAATAAAAAAATATTTTTTGACATTACAAACTTACATTTTGTATTTGAAGAATCAATCGCGACCACAGAAAAGAGAAAGAAGTAAAAAAAAATCTCTTCTGTGATCGCGACGTATTTCTACGAGTAGGCGAATATTTTTTCTACTACAAATTGCGTCCAGTGCTTTTATAGTTCAAAATAAAAACGCAAAAACGGTGTACCGAGCCCTCAGTGCGCGATGCAGACTCGCACTTTTCCAGTTTTTTTTCTGTCTGTTACTCGTTAGCTTGCGTTGAGCTTTACATTAATGTAGAAATAATATTATGGTAAAGATATGGTTGGTTGGTGGTAATAATATTATGGTTTGTTGTCTATTATGGTAGGTATGTGTGATGGTATGTGCCTGTTTGAGTGTAGGGTGCTTTTTTTTGAGGACCCTGCAATACAAAGTATACCTTTGGTTTCTTGTTAGTAACGCACAACGCTGCGGTCAGCGTTTTGCGGTGTCGGACACTTACTTGTATGAGAAACCTCCACATTGGCCCGAGTGCTTAGTGCGAGTTTTTCCAAATGCGTTTACTTACTCGATCGCGTTAACGTTAACTATCATTTGTATGAACTAACTACGTCTAGCGCCATCTAAGTGGCACTGCTCTTACTTCATACAAATAAATCATAGTTAACGTAAACACGATCGAATAGGTTAAACGCAATTACAAAAACTCGCACTCGGCACTCTGTTGTTTCATCGAAACACGCGTAAGCGATGAGCGATAGGCTCGGTGAGTGGGGGTGACTTTTGTTTTTTCTTTTAATGATATAACTTCTTTTTAAAATAAAGACTTTTCTCGCTAGTGTAAGAGCCTTAAAACTAAGATATTATAAAAGCATTTTCGCAATTTACTCTAAATTAGGTCTTATATACACAAGCAAGTTTCCGGCTCGCTGTCACTCCGGCTTTCCTTGACGCGAGGTGAAGCGACGCAAACACCTCATGCTTTATTTATTCCGTTTTAAGTAGACGCTAAGTCTTACGTTATGTATTTGTATCAAATTCCTCAAGTTGGAGCCAGTTCAAAGAGTAGTAAAGATGAACATCATGTTCATTTAGAATTTTCTGCTTTTTGCTTTAGAAGCAAAAAATTCAGTAAGTAAATTATTGGAATAGTATTTTTTTAGCTCTTATGGTTGTACTAGCTTGCCTGCACGATTTCGGTCGCATTGGTTAATAAAACACCCCATTTCACCTTCTTAGGGGTTGATTTTCGAAAAATCCTGACACATACCTTTCTTAATTTTTCATGTTTGCACACAACTGTTTGTCACAAACTGAGTTTCATGGGCTTGGCATTAACAAATATTTTATTTCCATACAAACTTTGGGCCCATTTTACCCCCTTAAAATTGGAGTTTCCCAAAATCTATTCTTATTGTTCACCCAGACCATTTGAGGAGTATTGGGTTCAAATTTAACGTCTCTGTCATTAGAGGTTTGGTCTGTGAGTTGAGTATAGTTATAAAAGGGGTTGTTTTTATATAGATTGACATTTTTCTTTAGACCAAAGCTGTTAATATTTTTTTTTAATAAAACGGGAATACTCACGTTAAATTGGGTTGGTTATTCCGACTATAGTTTCGATCACATAATCGCTGTTAATTAACATTAGTAATAATAATAATTATTATTATTAATTATTATTGTTATTAGTTTTTAATAATAGACTCCCGAATGAAATGGATTAATGAAATGAATTATTCAAATATCTGACTGGCCGGGAATCGAATCCTGGATCATCTGTTCAGTTTGTGTTCAGTCTGTCTGTTCAGTTTCAGTGGTCAGTTGTCAACGACCTGATTGCACGTATAAGAGACAGAATTTCCAATTGTCATGACAAACTTCGAATGCACGTCGCGTCTGTTGTTTGTTTTTGCCCGACTGTCCATGAAGAAGGGTAATGTGTGTTCCTATAGTACCTCTTGTAGCCTAAACGGCTTGACCGGTTTTGACGAGTAAAGTGTCGTTGAATTTATCTTCACGTCCAAAGTGACATAGATTTTTAATATTTTGAAGTCGGGTATTTTATTTTTAATAATATTACTTGTTGGTGTACTCGTATGTAAGTATGTATGTTTGTGTGTAAATGGTTTGACCGATTTTGACGAGTGAAGTGTCGATAGATTCTCTTAATATCCGGAGTGTTAGATAATCCACCGCTAATCCGTGCCCCTCGCCACCTCAATGCACTCCATTCCGCCAACACTGATTTTGATATTATTTGCGACAAGTGGAAAACTGTATCGAAAATATTCTTGACATATTGTGAAAATTTAACTGACCAATGGGACAGGGGTATAAAATCTATTTTTTGCCCTGTCCCGTTTGCTCAATTGTGACTACGATAATAATTTTATGAAGTATTAATTTTATTTTGACTTTTAATTTAACATTTGAAATTTATTGTATACTAGTCGTTACCCACGACTTCGTTCGCGTGGACATAAAAAAGTATCCTATGTCCGTCTTTGTGATATACAGTAACTCTTTATGAAATTGTATCAAGATCTCAGCCGTTTAGCCGAGATAAAGCAACAAACATCCAGACAGAGAGACAAAGTTACTTCCTGTTCGCTAGATGGCGTTGATACACTTTTGTGCATGTTTTGACGTTTTGTATGGACTGAGAGTTGTAATGTAGGGAGTTCTAAATCGCACAAGCGAAGTTTTTTCCTCGAGATAAACGTATTATTTTATACCTCGAAGCTTTATTGGTCCTGATACGACTGCGGCTATAATTATATTTCTCTCAATAGTATTAGTAAGGATTAGGAAGTTAGGATATTACTTTACTTTAGTAGAAATTACATTATCATTTAAATTGTGTGAGATAAATGTTAGTGAACATATCCGATTGTGTCTCAATAAATAATTTTAATTTGTAACTTAAATAGGCTGCACTGGTAATTGGGTTACTATTGTAGTTTGTAATTAAAATCTATGTAAAAGGCATAATGTGTGTGTATGTGTGTGTCAATTTGAATTTTGTAAAGTGAATTGGTAATTTTTATAAGCTAAGATTTTTATTTTTATATTAGCAAAGTCGGCGCCACGTTTTCTAAGCGTTTGAATAAAACGCAAGTCAGTAATGTACTCGCGTGCTTAATATCCACAAACCTGAACAAACATTAAATCGTAATTAGTAGCAGAATAACACGAGCAGCTATTACACGTGGGCAATTAGGGTTTCCATTAGGCATTGAAAATTATATATTCAGAGCATGCTTGAATAATTACGATAGAAACAAATCTATGACACAGAAAAACCCCCATTTCACCCTTTCTGGGGTTGAATTTCGAAAAATCCATTCTTATTGATCACCTAGACCACTTGAAAAAAAACTGAATAAAACGAAACGAAATTTGGTTCAAAATTTCACGTCTCTATCATAAGCTATTTGGTCTGTGCGTTGATGCCTAGAAAAAGGCTTGGTATTTTGTATAGAAATAGATATATAATCATATATATAACACCAGAAACATCGAAATGTCTAATTATAATACTATAGCAATACTATACTTAGATTTCAAAATCAAACAAGTTCTTTCAAATATTTCGCTATCAAAGACCATTAACCTTAACCCCAAGCAAATTACCCTCTCTTAGTTTTTTGTTTTTTTGTCACAATAACTTTTGTCATAACAGTTACTTTACGTGCACTAAATCACCCATGTTTATAAATAGAGTCAGCAAAAACGATCACGGGCGATCATAAAAATGCCATAATACTTAGCCCGCGACGGCATTCCGATACAGAACGGTCATTATCTGATATCGCTGTTTACAAGAGCACAAGTTTACAAACAGTCGCTGTAATCAAGGAAAAATACCGTTGTTTTGAAATTAACTAGTATTTTAACAATAATACTATGTACCTTATCATACTATTAATTGTACCAATAAAAAAATATTATTATTATTATTATTTTCCAAGGTTTTCGTTTGAAATGAACATGAAATGAACAGCCTAGGTGGACAATACCTAGGACTTGCAGTTTTGAAGCTATTTTCAATTTTGTTTCATAACGTAACTAAAGACTGCACAATATAGTGAAGAATAGTAGTTTATGTAGTTTTAATTTGTATGTATTTTGTGTAGATAACTGAATGAACTGAACTACACAAAATGAAATACTAAATTTTTTTTTTTATTTTTTTTTTTTCATTTTTTTTTATTTAATATGGCATTTAAATACGTAGAAATAGCATCGGTGCTTCGTCGTATATTATGACATCGGCATGAAATATTAATTCGGCACGTTGGGTGTTATTTATTATATTTTTCGTATTTCAATGCCAAATCCCAGAATTAATAAATATAGTCTATAATCATCTAGCAAACAATACCGCTCGAGTAGAAATTTGTCAAATATGGCAGTTTGACCAATTTTGACTTAATTGTTGTTGTTCTTTAGGCAAAACGATATTTAGTGAAAGTAACACAATTTTTGGTTAGATTTTCAGACAAACTCTAGTAAATTGAACAAATGGTCCTAAACGTCCTAAACTCACAAACTTTTTCAAACTGAATTTTCAACGAATATCTAGTGTTTTTCCGCTATAATATCGCTTCTATTACAATAGAAAAAAGTAAATAAAAACTAGAAATTTTTTGATGATACAAAAATGGACTTCCGCAAAGTAACGCCTGATTCAGTCAACTAACTTTTTTCAAAAACCAAAATGTAGCATCGCGTAATTACTAGAATACTTTGTTATAAAGGAGATCATACTTATGAAGTACTTAGATAATAGAAGAAATTCGATACTTAAGTATTGTAAGCGTTTTTTATCTAAAAATACCTCCCTACCTTACCCTACCTTCTTGATATATTTATCATCGTTACCTCCAAATGACGTGTACTCAACCATCGACAGAGCGATAAAGGAACACCGGCACACTTCCACCACCTTTATCCGAGGTATTTGGGACAAATATCGCTTATGCCATACACCACTATATTGATACAGTAAAAGTACATTGACTTGAAATACTACGCGGATTATATTTTGTGGCAGCATAAGTCTCTTGTTAATTCTAGGGCTAATTTCACTGTTTAAATTGGAAAAATCAAATCTCTCTTAGGAGCCGTATCTTCAACAAATCTTTAGTGTGTTTCCGGTACAATATCGCATCTAGAATATAATATATAATAAATATAATATAATAGTGATGAGGATAACCTCATTACTATTATATTATTCGTAAAGTGAAAGTTATCTTCCACTTTACTAATAATATTTAAAAGAAATCTAAGTTAACCGAACCTGAAAACAAAAAACAAATATTACCAGAAGAAAATATAAAATTAGTTATCTGAAACAATATATGTATTAATTACAAAAAAAAGCACTTATTGTAAAAACGATAAACTTGTTTTTTTATTTGTTTACTAGTTTTTACCCGCGACTTCGTTCGCGTGACATAAAAAAAGTATCATACGTCCGTCAGACACGTCAGACGTTGTGATATACAGTAACTCCTTATCTAATTTTATCAAGATCCATTCAGCCATTACTTAGTTGTACTTACGTTTCTAAAGAGCTTGTGTACTGTCGGGTATAGTGCCTATACATCGTGAACTATATCTTTATGGGCCATTTTCGTGTCTGAAAGTCTGTCAAGTGTCAATCCAAGCGTCGCAAACTCATTTGGTGAGATGGCCCTCTAAGCGGTAGCTGGCATTAACGTTTTACTTCAGTTGTTTAATAACTACTTAAACATAAAACTTTTAGACTGATAGAAGATCTGTAAAACTGATCCCAGTTGTAAAAGGAATTGGAATTAAAATTAATTAAAATAGCATCGAGTTTCTAAAAGACAAAAATACTTTTCGAATAATTTTCAATCAAACAAGTAATTAATTCCAAAGCAGGTAGGTATATACTAAAATTGCGAGCAGAACAAACGGAGGGCAGCAGCGTCCTTTTAGTAAACAGTAAGTTTTCTGGGATCCCCAGCTGCCTGCTGGCTGATGATTGATTGAAGTAATAATTTTGATACAATAATATTCGAACACTCTGAAAAAACATTTTGATCATTCGAAACCACTTTTACCATAACAAAACATTAAATCCCTTTCATCGAAATTATATTGATAAATTGCTAATTTAAATTGCCTCATGTCATTTCATTTTCGATTGCAAATAATTGAAACAAGGAACATAATAGGTACTCTTGATTTAAAATAGCAGCCAACATATAATGCCCTTCACGCTTTTGTGTTCAGGGCCCTGTTTTGTTTTGTTTATTCATTATCTTATTCGGTAAATTTCACAAATAATTGCCGTTCTGAGGGTGAAGGTCTTACGTCATCGAGCCTGCAGTAGAGCGCGACCTAGCAACTTCGCTGCCTCGTGCTGCCGCCGCCGCAGCGAACAGCGTCGGCAGAAGACACTTGGCCCGTGTGACCCACTTAATTAGTAAGTTTTATAAAATATGTGTTTCAATTAGTGTATACCTAGCATCGGTTGCTCTCACTTGTACTTTTAGTTAGAATTTTAATTATCGAAATTCAATGTAGTTAAACTTTTTTTTTTCGTTTCTTTGGATCCTCCTGCTGCGGCCTTCGTAATTAGTGCTTTCTCCGTGTTATGTTTGGTTACATGATACTAATATTATAAAAATGTTTGTGTGAGTTTCTGTGAGTGAGTATGATTGTAACTTGTTTACGCAGAAACGGCTGAACGGATTAGGAAAAAATTTAGAATGGAGACAATTTACAATATAGATCAACATAATATATAGTACGTACATTACTCGTAATATCTCAGTGGGTATTACGAGTTTACCATTTACCTAATATAGGGGCTGTTATATCCAAAATCCCAAGTGGATCTGCCGTCAAATATAATATTACTGAAGTAACAGTAATAGCTCTTTGATGCCATGAACCAACAGTTAAGCTATGTATCTCACTCAACTAATGGATTCTGATTTGATCTTTGATCAACAACCAATCACACGTATCAGTTTAACCTAATTGTTTAGGTCGATCTGCCCGTGACACGTTGTATTAGGTTTGAGCAGTGAGTAGTTTCGAAGTCGAATTGAATTCTTGGTTGTTCCTAAGTTTAGTCAAAACGTTAAACTTTTCCAATGATATTCAGTAGAATATCGGGTCAATATTATGCGACGAAGATATAAAATGTAACTTCGACTATTCGGAAAACAAAAGATAAATGCATGAACATAAACCGCGGCGTTTTACGAGGACAAAAGGCGAAGTTTCAAAAGAGTTGTTAAATGTGTTATCAAAGTGATGACTACTCAGCCGCGAAAAACAAATGAGAAAAGAGCACGATAAGTATGTGAAACCCGAAAAAAGAATGTTGGCGGGAAGAAAACAAATTGTTACAAGCATTCCGTATGCCACGGTGGATATTAAATTCTTTCTGTTCTGTTGCTTCGTTTATTTTGTTTACAATTTGCGCTAAATTTTCGGACGTGACGTCAACTTTTTGTTGTGCTGGTTGAGTTTAAATTGTATAAATGTTTGCTTTGAATAATTTCAAGTCGCGGAGAGGATACCGGTTTGCGTAGTGGGATACGTTTTGTCATGCGTACCTATAACGTTTTGGTTATCAAACTTTCGTCAGCTGGATAACCAAATTACGCTAATATGCATATTTTGAATGCTCTTAATAAAATGCATGCATTAAGTAGCAATATAAGTTTACTAAGAGTTTATTAAAAAGCCGTGGTAGCTCAGTGGGAGCACACTCACCTCACCTCACCTCTTTGGTACTTAACTATAATTAATTATATTAATTATAATATTCTTTGGTAACTTACGAATGGTTAATTATACTACTGGCTTTTGGGCGAAGGAAAACATCGTGTGGAAACCTGAATATTTCCGGAGTAGACATTCGATCACCCTTCGAGTGTAGGCCGATATCCCAGAAGTGGATGTTTAAAGGCTGATGCAGATAGAAGTTTTTTTATATAAATACTTATCGCGTACATAAAAATTACAATATTACTTGTACAATATACCTACACTATGGCCATGCAGACGGAAATATGCTATTTTTGGTAGTGATTACATATTTATTTGAGCCGACTGGGGTTCAGACATTGGATTCGTGGGACCGAGAGTTTTCAAAAAGCTGTCAGAGCGCCTAGCTAATGCGATGCGCGACCAGAGTGCTTGCATTATCATTGTCATTCTTCGACGTAATGCCGCCATGCTGGTTATGCTGTCAACTGTATGGTAGTGGACTTGAACATTTGGATTATCTTTATACCTTCAACGTTCTCTCGGTTGTCCAACCGCTTGTTTTGTGCAGTAGGCTAACTAGTAAAGGTAGTTTGTTTTAGTTTGTATCAAACTTTGGGCTTTACATTGGGAGGCTTGATCGCGAAAGGAGATTTTATTTTAGACATATTTTGGTTGTGTATTTATTTCCGTACTATAGTGGTCGCACTAGCTTTGCACGGGTACCAGGAGGATGACAGGTTCGCCCGCTGGGCTAATCTGAAGATACCCTGAAAATTTCATCAAAATCGCTCCAGCCACTTTGGAGTCTATATGGCCCATACATATATAATCGCTTTTATATATTAAGACGTTGCGTAAATACAATTTTACAAGCCTTTTAAACTTGACCTTTCTTCAACGTACATCAAAGGTTAAAAAATTCAAAGGAATAAATCGTTTTTCACTTTAAATTTCCAATATGGAATAAGTAATATACGTTTCACAAAAGGATATTAACATTACAATGAAAATATTTGAATCGTCGGCCCTCCACGGCAGATATTAAGTAAAAAAAAACAATACTTGCATAAGACTGAAATAAGATTCCTCACTCAGGACGATAACAGTGCAACCTCACATAAAAAATTACCTATAAAAATGTATTCTCGCTGCTAGGCGTGAGAAGGCCTAACCTTGAGATAGCCGATGAGAACAATGGTCGCAGTCCCCACAACCCGCGCTTTCTTCCAACTTTGGTAAGGTTTTACTGGAACAACGATCTCGTAATGCGGTATCTATACATATTATTATAAATCTGAAATATTCATACAAAAAAAATGTTGAGTGTTTCAGTAACGAAACGCGTTGCTATCTCGCTCATTATATATAATTGATTTATTAGATTAGTCGACTGCTGTTCATATAAAGTGGAACTTTAAATCTTTTAGAACTTTAAACAGAAACTTTAAAAGATCCCCCATTTTACTTAAAATGGTTTTCTCGAAAGTTTCGCGTGAAATCTTCATCGAAACATTTATAATGGCGAAGGTTTACTGAAGCTAATTGCTTTTCGAAAACTTCGTAATTAAATTTAATATTTTAATCTATAATTTCAGAGAATTATAACTTAAAGATTTTTTTAATCCGTTTACATAAGTAGTAAAGCATGAACTATCTAAAAAAGGAGAGAGAGAGATCGAAATAATTGTAATCATTTTACTTTGAGATATAACTAAGAAAATTAAATGTAACTTTGTTTTTCTTTGTAGGTATTAAGAATGATTTACGATCTTAATTTGAATTGTAGCAAATACTTTAGCTCGACCTCAAATACAAATACACAAATACACAATGCTCGCTTTCAAATACAATTCAATACAGAATACATGGAAAACCCAATTGACGTCAGCATACTCTGAATGTGTATTTATTTTAATAAACTGTCGAAATGGATTGAAATAAAATATAATATTACATATACTAAAAATAACATAAAATTCCGCGCGCGAGTTGAATGCATTCGAGGCCTGAGGTGAAGGCCGGGAGCATTTCCCCTCGCCGTCCGCTTTCCTCGCCTCTCGCGCCTGGCCCCCTATTCGGAGATATGACAAATTGATGTTGATTTCGAGATTTCAATCTCGACTGTTTCTCATCTCAATTGCCTCTGACCACTCGTTGTATCTCACACGCTAGCCATCTTTAATATCTCAAAAGATGGCGTTGAGAATAAGAAATCTCGAAGTTGCAAATTTTTTTTCGAGAAGGGATTGAATCTCAGCTTTTGAGAATAGGGGTCCTGCAGTGTTGTCCTTGACATCTATCTTAGGTTCGCTTGTTGCTTGCTTGTCGCTTAATACGTGCTAATTTTCACTTTTAAAAATAACTGATCCGGGACCTTCAAGTTCAGTAATAAAAAAAAACGTGTTTATATTCATCGCGTAAATCGTGAAAATAGTTTTGGATAATGTGTGCTGGAGAAAAGCAAAATAACTTTTTGTTCTTTTCCCTTCTCAAATAGGAAGACTGTGTAACACAAAGTAAAAAGTTAGATATCGATGATTTTGATCGTGGTAATTCATCAAATTATACAAGACTTTTAAAAATAATATGATTAAATTATTATTATGTTTAATAAATTGTGTCAATCATTTTTTTTAATAATACTGTCAGCACCACTGCTTGTTTTTGTCGATATCGATATGTCTGTCACTAATTAGGTCACATCACTAGCACATTTGGAATGTGCTCGGCATTCAGCTCGCGCGCGGACTCGAAATAAAATTACTTCGTACTGCACTTATTGTCCGGAACCATGTTTCGACCAAAAGGGAACATTCTATGATTATTTTTTTCCGCTTTCCGCCAGTCGCTTAAATTTACATTGGAATTTTCCGCAAGCGTACGGCAGAAAAAGTCCGCCCAGTTGTATTTACTTAGGACAAAGGTTTTGTTTGGACATAGTATTGACGGTTGTGTAACTAACTAACACGGTTCGCCTGTGTACATGTCGATTAGGATTACGTTGTCCGGATACTCGGAATAAGTGTCCATCCAATTGTTGTGAAAGAATATCCGACAATTGATTTAATCCTACAGGATTACGCGTTTATTTTTTGCGAATTGATTTTCACCTAACCCGAAAGGTCAGCGTTTTATTTGAATTGGTGATCCATCACTCAACTGTCAGGGGCTAGATTCACGCTGTAAAATTCAATTTTGCTTTGACAGCTGAGGGATCGGACTGCGCTGACGATAAGCTGGCGATTTTCCATATGTAGATGACGTCATTACCGGACTGTCCGAGTTGCAGTTTCAGGCTTCGAGCCGTAATGTGATTGCTTCGACTCGTATCCAGCTAGCTACGAACGCTTTGAAACATGCAAAAGCAGTATCAGACGTGGCACTGACGTTGGTTAATTAATGCAGCTTTATTCTACATCCTGTCAACCATAAAGCCAGTGACGAGCTCGCTACGATTAATGATCTTACAAACAACGCACACACATCAAAGTTAAATATAACCCTATTCAAATGACAATGGATACGCATGCAAGCGAGTTATATGGATAACAATAAGCAACATACAAAAGCATTATTTCATTTGCCTCGCTTTCATATAGATTTCCCCGGGGTGGGTGAAGTAGTGGAGCGACCAACAATGAAAGACCTGTCTCTTCCCAAACAAAAGCTTATTTCGTGATATTCCTGGTAATAAGCATAGCGCATCAGGGGTCTTAATAACATGGATGCCGTTTTTCGAGATTTAAGACAACTTGCGGTCCTGTTTACCCTTATCGATCATATTGCTACGAATATTTCTCATGGCGAGTGAACTATCAATAAATACCGTTTGTGAACATGTTTTTCCTTTTACGCGAGTAGAAAATAGACTTTGTTGCGATGCTTTAACGACGATATTATTTTCATTTTCATAATACAGCAATAGTGTATTTTAAGGAGCCGACCTACTCGAATGTCAACTGCGGAATCGTCGCTCTGCCTTACCCGATCTCAGATGACGACGTACTAAGTAAAATATTATCCAATTACTGGACAGACAGACTGCACTATTAATGTTGCAGTGGTTATTTGTAATTCGGAGTATATTTAGTCATTCGTTAACACCAAGTTAGTTTCGTTAAGTAATCCAGTAACATAATATATTTACCTACCTAATATGAAAAGTACCTCATCATCATCATCAGCCGGAATACGTCCAAAGCTGACTGAACAAAGCCGCCCTTAAAAGCGCCACATTGAGCGAGAATCTGCCATTTTCATCCACCGGCTGCCCGCCACTTTTACAATGTCGTCGGTCCACCTAGTGGGAGGCTCATCTACGCTGCGTCTTCCGGTTTGTGGGCGCCACTCAAGAACCTTTCTTCCCCATCGGCTATCGTTTCTTTGATGTGGCCTGACCATTCCCATTTCACCTTGCAAATCCTACTTTAGCTTAAAGCTTTGTCGGTGACATTGTTTCTTCCGCAAATATCCTTGTACCGGATTTTATAGATCGATTTGCACACTACTTGTGCAACACGAGGATACACATAGCATACCTAACCCCTCGGAAAAATATGCAAAAACTGGTCGATCGCGGGTTAAACTGCCAAAACTGCATTGAAATATCTGCAACTTTCTTGAATTATATAAAGACCGAACGTTTGGTGGAGGCGACTCGTATTTTATAAACACACGTTTTGTTGAAATACATTCCGACAACTTAATTACTGCAATCCGTAACTAAAATTTTCTTCATAATGCGCACAAAATGATTTCAAGGTACGCCGCCTCCACTTCCCCGAGATGGGCGCCGGTTCTCGTAATACTTAGTAAAGTACCTATTTGTCCCCGAGAATGTATTGCTCATAATAACGGCCTGGCTTAGGGAGGATATCAGACCCAAAAGTATTAATATAATACGCCCCGCTGTTCCTCACTGACCCTAACCGCTGCCCTACTTATGAAGGCTTGTTGATATCTTTAATATTGGCGCCAACTACTATCTTAGTAATAAAGTATAAGGTTAGACTATTTACTAGAGATTAATTTGTTTTATGGCCAGCAACAGTTTAATACGGACACAGTTTTAATGGTCTAGTTTCGTATCAACTTCATTTATCTAACCATATAGAACTCAGTCGACTTCAGAACCACCTCCTTTGGAAGTCCGTTAACAACTGTCGTGTCGCTTACTGACTGACAATCAACGCACAGCCTAAACCAAAGACGATAGGGGCGTGTAATTTTCAGGATAGCTTCCTATGGTAAAGCGAGGGACTAATGCCCGTCTGCACTAAAGTCAACAAAGATAAAACTTAGATAAGCATCACCAAAACAAAGTTGGACTTAGGCATTTCAAAGGAAAGGTCGTGGCCTTATGCATTTAGGCAACTTCTTTAAGTTTGGTGCAACGCATTTTTCACTGTAAGGTTCGTCCTAGAGATGAGTAGGAACTTAGGAGCTGTCAAAGTTTAGTGCAGACGGGCATAAGAAAAGTGTTTTCCAAAACTCAACCCTAAGCGAGTGAAACCGCAGAGCGCAGCTAATACAATATATACTTTTTGCAAATTCACGCCTAATTATTTCGTATCTTATTTAGTATGAAAATATGCGAGCGAGATAGGTATGGACGCGACTTACCCCCGAATACTGATACATTTGTGAACTTTGACGACAGATTAAGTTTATTGCTGTCTTTGTCATTTGCTTAGCGCCAGACAAAGGCAGTATTAGAATTAATCTGTTGTCAAAGTTAACAAACGTTTCAGTATTCGGGGGTAAGGGCCTTAAGTAACGCTTAGTGTTTTTCTAATACAAGCAAAGCATTATAATAACAATGCAGTCGCTGAAAAGGATCAAAACAACGTTACTCATAATTTTAGTATCCAGATGCTGAACTTTATGCCAAGCACATAAATCATGAAAGCGAGACGGGGACTTCTCTAGATCCTTTGTAATAGAATAAGGATTGTAAGCGAATTTGAGCTTGGATTATTTTTAACCTGTAGAAAGACAGTGATGGATAACTATTTAATATTAGTAGTTTTATCTACGTTTTATATTATATATACTGTAAGACGAAACGAGCACAATTATGTCAATCACACGCTCTCAGTGTCACTCAGAAATTAGACCTTCGCCATTTTAAAAATTTCGTGGAAATGCCTCTCGCTTCACACTTACATAATCGATGCAATCTTGTTATTCTTACCCCTGAATACTGAAACGTTTGTTAACTTGAACAACAGATTAGTTCGTATACTGTGTTTGTCTGGCACTAAGCAAATGACAAAGGCAGCAATAGACTTAATCTGTCGTCAAAGTTAACAAAAGTTTCAGTATTCGGGATTACTTACTTAGGGTCCTTGCAATTTGATTTATTTTTTTGCCAGAGGATAATTTTAATCACTTTATGTTTACCTACTAAAGTAAGAGTTTAGAAAAATATATGTATAATCTAGCGAATTGTATTAACTAGTTGTTCGCGCCGAACTGAGATTACGCCACCCCTATAACTTTACAATTCCCGGAACGATTCAGCTAATAAACAAACTTAAAAATTGTATTGAAATGAACTGTACAAAATTTCATGTAGATCGGATTAACGCTTCAAATATAGATACAAACATGTAAACATACAACTACCGATTTGCCCCCTTAGAATCTGAGACCTTCGCTTCGCTCGTTCAAATATGTGTACCTCTTACCTACGTAGAATATCTATGTATAATAGTAATAATGTATTCTCGGAAGGCACTGGATCTCACGACACAGGACTTCCCTAGTGTGAGATTCAGGGTTCACCGCTATGAAAGTATTTACAACTACTCTCTAAAATAAAACAATTTTTTTTTTATTTTTTTTACTTCGGACTAGGCATTCGTTTCACCACAATCTCACCTGATGGAAAGCGATGATGTGGTCGAAGATGTAGCACGCTTGCCTAGGAAGTACCTATTCACTCTTTTTTTGAACAGCCCCGGATTGTATTTGTTCGGAAAGACAGACGCAGGTAAAGAGTTCCACACCTCTGCTGTCCTTACTAAGAAAGTGGATTGGAAACGCTTAGTACGTTTGAATGGTATATCCACCATTAGAGGGTGCCTGTTTTTCGTGCGTCTGGTAGTATGATAAAAGAACGGTGAGGGCAGAATTAGGTCGTGCAGTTCTTAAATATAATAGACATATTTTAGTACTTTTTAGGCTTTTTTTAACAGCTTTTTAGCTTAATAGGTTTTTTTTTAAACCATGCCCGGCGTTTGCTGCGCTCTTCACCCTGTGATATTAGATGTTAAATCTCTCGTATTTTAGGATTTCACGCGTAATTGGATTATTTTCTAAAACTTGTCTTATTTCGAGTATTAATGTGTAAAAACGGTGTATTTTGATTCATGAAGTGTTCGTGAACGTGTCCAAGTTTTGGTGAATTGAATAATGTCTTGAAACATGACTTTTCATGTTGCTTCGAAAGCTCCATAGAAACATTTAGTAAGGTCTCCGCCATTTTACTGGGTCATAGTTTGGACTTTACCTTAGCTTACTATGTTTGAGACCTGTTTAATTCTGAATTACAAATTTTGACACTGGCTAAATATACAATAAATGTGAAGAGCCAAAGAGAAAAAAAAAACTAACCGAAATTAACTTTATTGTTTCTAAGAACTATTATCAGAATCCCGAGGTTAGAGCGCCACACTGAACGACCATTTGCCATTTGCATACACCAATTGCTAGCGACTTTCGCAATGTCGTCAGTCCACCTAATGGGAGGCCAACCTATGCTCCGGCTTCCAGTTCGTGGTCACCACTCAATAACCTTTCTTCCCCATCGGTTATCGGTTTTATGAGCGATGTGGCCTGTCCATTGCCACTTTAGCTTGCAAACCCTGAAAGCTATGTTGGTGACTTTTGCTAATTCGGCGAATAGCCTCGTAGCGCAAAGAAACTCCGGACATAGCTCTCTCCATTTCCCCCTGTGTGCCACTAAGTTTCTCCAAAAGGCCGGATGTTAAGGACCACGTCTCAGTTACATTTCCATATTATGTTATCACTAGCAACACACCCTGGTTGAAGACCCTTGGTTCGAAACTCTTTAACACATGTACCCATTCAAAAGTCTCTCGAACACTGTCAACAACGTAAAGTTTGTAGATATAAAGAGGTCGGCAAGTTTCGGGTGTCCTAAAGTACATGGTCTCACCTCGGCAACTTTTGACACCTCCATCGGGCTTTTTAACGCCAGAGTTCTGCAGAGAGATCACTTAAAAGTATACAATTAAGTAAAGACACAGTTAATGTACCACTTTATTTCATAGTAGTTCTAACTAGTATCAAATGTGAAATACAAAATACATAAAAACATACAAAAATTACATAAAGTGTGAAAACGATACAAACATTATTTAGGTATCAGGAATGTTCACAGATTTAGTAATTTAAATGTTAGTACATTTATGATGAATGAATGAAGTTTCTATAAGTGAAAAGATTTTTTTAAATCGGGTCAGTTAGTTCTGTAATTACCACACCAAAAAATAAAAATAAACAAAAACTAAAACTCTTTTTAATGTTATAAAAAACTGTTAAAGGTGTTGTGAGGAAGTGTGAGTTAATTGTTGTAATTTTATTAAAATTGATGAACGCTGATTTGTGGTAACAATTTTTCGGAAAATGTCCTGAAAACATGCCTGATTGTGTCATCGTGAAGGAGCAGCACTATAAATTGGTAGGTTCAAGCTGTTTCAGTATGTCTTGATATCTTCAGAGTTAGTTATCTGTTTTCTATCTTCAAAGTTATTTACAAGCTCGAACAAATCATTCAAAGGATATTCTATTACGGAGTTCTTTAGAACTTCGCTTCACGCGTTGTGTGATTTGTGACGCGAAGGTGTTTGGAAGGCGATGTGAACTTTACGTTGTAATTTACCTTTGCAGTTATTACCTAATGACAGTCATGATTATTGACCGAGCGAAGCGAAGGTCTCAGAGTCTACGGGAGCAAATCGGCAGTTGTATGTTTGTATGTATAATTGTATATTTGTCTGACGATAACTCAAAAACCGGTAACCAATCTTTATGAAATTTTGTAGGCAAGTAGTTAATTTCAATAAAAAAAAAACGAATATGACCTGAATCAGTCCAGGGGTTGAAAAGTTATAGGGGGCGGCGAGGTCTCAGTTCGGCGCGAACAACTGGTTAATTGTCAATGATTTTTTGAATTTAATAATAAGAAACATTTATACTAATCTAACCAGCAATTCCAACAATATAATTATGATGAATATGAATGAATATGATTTTAAAAAATACCCGACTGCAAATTGTAACTTATGTCACTCCGGACGTAAAGATGATTCCAACGACAACTCACTCGTCAATATCAAACCGTTATGGCTAGAGGAGGTACTTACTATAGAAACACACAAACATACTTTCATACACTCCAACAACATTACCCTCTTTCTTGGGCAATCAGGTAAAATCATGAGTGGAGGGAGCATTGTTCCGGGAGCGATCCTTAGTGACGTTCTAGGAGTTCACCGGTGCGTTTAAAATTTAAAAATTACTTCTAGTTTTTTTTCCTTCGCCTTTGCCAAAATAAAAAAGTAAAACTTAATTTATTTATTTACTAAGCAAAATACATACAAACTATACCTTTCTAAATTACTTAGCCTACTACATAAAAATAACAGTTGGATTATCCAGGTCTATAGATAATCCAAATGTTCAAGTCCACTACCAGTTGGCAGCGTACCCAGCATGCTGGCGGCATTACCACGCTGAATGGCAATGCTTATGCTTACTTAAAAATTGGTTTCAAACTGTGCCAATGTTATTTTTGATAAAAATATTTCTGTGTTAAAAAATGTTGAAAAAGTATCAACGAGATAGCAAGTGGTTGTAATATCACATAACCCGGTCGACCTTAGTGCAGCCCTATTCTATCTTATGAACGTTAGTAAAAAAAATGTATACTTATTAGTCAACGGATGAATTTAAAACTAAAATTATACTTCTACATAGTATAGAATTGTTCAGAAACAAACAATTCGAAACAGCCACTTATTAACCACAAAGTCATAATAAACAGAATAGAAATAAACTACAGAAATTGTTGTTTTACTTTAGTACTTTGTCTATTTAAATATTCAACCATGTCACTTTATCTCTAGAACAAACGTCGATATTGTTATTGCGAAAAAGTTCCTAATAGTAATACTGGATGTTGTACTATCGCCACAAAACTCTTGCTCTTAATTACTTTACATTCAATAAACTGGTAAGCGATGGCTTAACTTTTCTCGGAGCCATCAATTAGGACGGAGTCTACGCCTTAAAGTTTGAAAGTTACTTGAAATCCCTGAAGACAATATTCTTGGGGTGCATTTTAATAAGTGCCTAAGAATCGAGGACTGTCATAAATTCTCTACTTTTGTAACTTCCATTTTGATCTGACAGATTTATTCTGAGCTGCATTACAGAGCTGATGGGTGAGATGGTTAAGTATAGTTTTCTTCATCATCACCCCTTTATTACAAAAGTCAGTAGATGTGATTCTTTTAGCAGTTGAATCAAATCTAGAAAGTTAAATATTCTCATAGCTTGGAGAACTTAAATTGCAAAAAATGTGCATCTGTATCAGCCTTTAAACATCCCACGACACGATGTAAGCATCCCATCATGCGACGTAGCGACTCTTTTTATTCAGTTGTCATGTCGGAGTGAGTCTTCTGTACTGGCACTATTGTTTTGTGACAAGGGCTCAACCCATAACCTAAATACATTCGTGCGAACGTAACTTTGCTTTACCAATGTATTTAAGTACCAACTTGATAAATAGTAATGAACTTGCAAGCTACAAGGAAAAGTGTACTTTACCGAGTTTACTTACGGCGTCTTAACTTGTTGTACTTAGTTGTTTCGGATAGGTTCTGAATTTGGAACCCCTTTGCCCCTTTCTATTCATTTACTTTAGTTACTTCTATTAATTTATGTTTACTTCTATACGCTGAGATGCATAAATACCAAAAACGCAAAGCACCAATATGATGTTTTGCATTTTTGGTACGGCAAATAAAAGTAACGTCAAAATGCATTTCTTTACACCTTGTTAATGTTTCCGTGGACGGCCACGGATTTTATAGGAACAAAATCGGATACTCATCAAAACTTTTAAAAGACTCAATTTTACATAATTAGCTCAAAAAACTCTTAGTGGAAAGGTCTGCTTGGACTAGCAGGCTGATTCTACAGCATTACATTATTACTGTCCCTTCCACTCCTGTGTCCACATCAGAGACAGTGTCAGACAAAAATAACTACTCTCTGAGAATAAAATCGCTGATTGTTGCCAATAGTAGGTATTTTTGCTGCAAGTGAGTCTCGCGAGACTAGCAAGTCACGCGTAAGGAATTTGATGTAGCAAGCGCTCCAAACGCGCGGACGGGCGCTGTGATGTGACACAAAAATGTATGATGCTCTATGGAACGACGCGTTTTTTTTTTCGTTCCATAAAGCCTTCACAGCGCTTCATTTAGGTGCAACGTTTCGCTCCGCGCGCGAAATTCAAATTTTCTTGCGTTTTTTGTCAATTACATCTTAATTAATCATCGTAGGTTCATGAAAACTAATTTTGCGATAATAAATACATTGTTTCAATAAATTACACCAACCAAAAACTCAAGTTGAAAGTTAGTATAAGTACATCTCTCACTAAACCAAAAACCAAGATGAAAATCAGCTTATTGAGATTTGTAACTAAACCAATGTTATCTAGGTGATCATTTTACCCGTAATTTCTTAAAACAACTTATTAATTGGCGCAAAATTGGTTGCAATAAATCCACGATGAGTAATTAAGCTGTAATTGACAAAAAACGCAAGAAAATTTGAATTTCGCGCCATGAGCGAAACGTTGCACCTTTATATCAAACCCCTAAGCCTCACGCTTTTGCCATTATAGGCAAGGTAACGTAAGCGTTCGTGACGCTTATCAGCTCCTCGCCATCCAGAATTTTGAACTGCAATAGTCCAAAACCATAAGCGGCAGCGCACAGTACTCGTATATCGGAGTAATTTGATATTAAAATATCTTTATGCCCAGTAATTTCCCTGGAAATATTGCCGTTTAATACGATACAAAATTATGTTTTTGCACTACTGCTTGGCGGTTGAATAACTGGCCAAGGTAGTCCCTAGTCGGACTCCGCAAAAGAGTCGTACCACAAAGGCAAAAAATTTCTCAAAAAAGCCCAGTCTCACTACTCATGCAGCTTGGCTGAAAAAACAAGTATCCACCACATATTTTGGGAGACAGAAATCAAGATAAACTAATGAAAGTACCAGGTTCTTTGCTGAGCTTACTTCCAGAAATGCTGTATGACTCGAGATAGCCGCTCTGATAAACCGATTGTTCCGTTCATATCTTGGCAATTATCTAGAAAGGTTGGTCTTTCATTTCTCGCAGAGTCTGCGTTTTATGTTCATAGATCAGTATCTTGAATTGGAAAAGGAGTTGCGATACGTTCGGGCTTTTTGGTAAGCAACATTTTCGGAATAGAACTTTAAGAAATACAGCTTTTTAAATACTAGAAATTTGTTTAAGTTGAAGTTCAAAGTTCATCATCATCACCAGCCCGGAGACGTCCACTGCTGAACAAAGGCCTCCCCCTTAGACCGCCACACTGAACGACAATTTGCAACCTGCATCCACCGGTTACCTGCGACCTTCAAAATGTCATAAGTCCACCTAGTGGGAGGCCTACCTACGCTGCGTCTTCCAGCTCGCGGTTGCCACTCAAGAACCTTACTTTCCCATCGGTTATCGGTTCTTCGAGCAATAACCGATGACCGATCTTCAATGATAGACTTCTGCAAAGTAGAGCCTGATTGAATCAATTATTTGTTTTCTTAAGTAATAGTTTAATCATTTTTTAAATGCTGAAAGTAGAATGTTTCGTAAGCTCCTTTAAAAAAATACAACTATACTTGTAAGTACTTGTCTTAAAAGACACTGAAAAGCTCTTGCACTAGTGCGGACCAGTCTATCAACACGTGCTCGTGAAAACCATAAAAACTCGGTTTGTGCCGATTCTCTAACAAACGAGCGAGAAAGAGAGAGGTGTTAACCTCTTATTTGCTCTCGTTGGTCTGCGTGGTTCATGGTTGTCAGGTCTCTTAGCCACCCTAATTATGATTATAAGATGATTAAGGGCTGATTTTTCCAACGTCAAATAACTATTATCTGAAGAATAAAATGGCGTTTTGACATATTTTCTATACAAAAGCTGTGATGTTGGAAAAATCAGCCCTTAATGGAGGGTTTTTAATATTAAGTATTTTTTGAACAAAGATTAATAGGTACTACTTACCTACATTAATATTATTCGTAAGGAATTGAGTTTTAAAAATGAAAACTTTGTTAAAAAATATACTATAAAGCTGATCAATAAGCCTTTACAAATGAAGATACATATTTTTGTATCAAAATTCCATCCTTGTGAAAATAAGTACTTAACGTATTCAATCCGAAAAGACACTTATTTTATTTTCTTGCTTCCCAGGCCAGCTTTTAACTCAGTGATTTTTTAAACTGCTTTTCCCCAATCCCGTATGCTATTTTCATCGCATCCTAAGGAGCTTATCTCTAGACGCAGGCATACGAGGGACCTCTGGATTCAACCGGGATCACCAATTTCTTACTTGATTGGTCCCGTTGATGGGTTTCGGAACAAAGGAGAAAGCCTGAATAGAACAATAAATATAAGATCCGATACACCTCAATCTTGGGCTATAATGTAGGGTCGTGGTATATTACCCTAATATTTTGATCAGCACGTATTGAGCTCATTTTCGTTTTGCGAGAAAAGTATTTACGTTGCTGGGTCCTGGAAACTGTTACGGCTTGATAACAAAATTACTTTTAATTATTTATGGTATGCGGGCACACCGCGCACGTGGGCGGCAAGCAATATATTTTTTATTTGAATTTTGGCTCCATAATTGGCTGTCAAGTTTTGAACTTTTGATGTAAAGTACAATGCTTATACTTTGAAGTTATACTTTGAAAAGTTATACTGACAAGTTCAGTCACAGCCAAAGTCAATAACTTATTGTCAAGACCAAGTCATGCTAATTCATTAGCTAGTTTCCGACTAGTGCTAATTAGCAAGTCCCAAGTAACTAATGACACTTGTTCAGTGTATATATATGTGACGGTTAATTCTGCTCCGGCTTGGGAATTTACTTGGAGATGATGAAAGAGACATTTAAAGATGAAAGTACTTATTTCCAAATGTTTATAATCCTACTCCAATATAGCGTGACTAATAGCTCGCTGGCTTCGCTTGCATAGGCATTTTAGTAACCCTATGTATTGCCTCTTTAGGGGTTACATTACATTATCAGCCAGAAGACGTCCACTACTGAACATAGGCCTCCCCCTTAGACCGCCACACCGACCGACAATGTGCCACTTGCATCCACCGGTTGCCCGCGACTTTCACAATGTCGTCGGTCCACCCAGTGGGAGGTCTGCCTACGCTTCGTCTTCTGATTCGTGGTCGTCACTCAAGAACCTTTCTTCCCCATCGGTTATCGGTTCTTCGAGTGATGTGGCTTGCCCATTGCCACTTCAGCTTGCAAACTCTGAGAGCTATATCGGTGTCTTTGGTTCTTCAGCGAATATCCTCGTTTCGGGCTTTATCGCGCAAAGAAACTCCAAGCATATCTCTCTCCGTTGCCCGCTGTGTAACTCTGAGTTTCTCCAAAAGGCCAGTAGTCAAGGACCACGTTTTAGGGGTTGATTTTGAGAAACCTTAACATGTGTTTCTTTATTTCTTGTAATCAGTATACAAACCGAGTTCTATTGGCGTAGCATGAAAAACAGATTTTTTTATTTTCATATAAACTTCGGTGTCTTTTTTATCCCTTTAGGGGTGGAATATCGCACAATCCTTTCTTATTGTTCACTTAGACCAGTTGAGGAATATTGGATCCAAATTTCACGTCTCTGTTATAAGCGGTTTGGTCTGTGCGTTGATTCCTAGAAAAGGTCTTGTTCTTTTATAGATGTATTTTGGTAATGTTTTCCTCGAATAAAATATTTCTCTAGTTTTTTAACCTTTATATTTTTTTGAGGAAAACCTTTCTTGCTCTTCTAAATTTGGATATGGCTAACAAAAACTCCTAAAGTAATGAACTCCAAAATAGCGTTCAACGAAACCTTAGGACCGGAATTCAGTTGATGGATAAGACATTGTTTAAAAAATTACTTTATCTTCACGGAAACAAAGGCGCTTTTCGATTGAATACGATGTGCTATTTATTTCGGGATACAACACGTCATGCTTGATTAGTCACGGGTAATACCTTGATCCTCACCGTAATAGCTGAAGGGGAAAATTTTAGACCGTATTCATGTCAATAATGGGGGAGTTTATAATTATGGTTTCGCATTGTCTCTTGTTTAGTACTCGTATGGTTTGCAGCGCTCGTGATGTAGCTTTATCTAGACGAAAAGACAATCCATCTATAGCGTTATAGTACTTACTGATATTTTTTTTTTTTTTTAAGTAATTTTGATTTTGACATGTAACATTGGAGTTATTAATAAAATATGGTATTGTATTAAGCCCTTTTATTTGATACCCAACACAGCATCATTAAAACTTTTTTAGCCTATGAGTTTGTCCTCTAGAGGACGCACTATTCAATTTAATGTGACGTCATACGCCCTATAACCAGCGGACTAACAAGACGCTCCTCCTTTATGCTTCGCGTAGTGGGGTAAAATGCTCTTTTCCTAACACGTCATTGCTGTTTAAAATAAAGTAGCATTATTCATATTTTCCGTTTTTATTTTTAGCCTAAAGCCTGCAACGAGGTGCGTTTTAAAATGACTCCTAACCATGTATCCTGATGACGTCATAGTTTCTCCGTTGCACTAAGTGGGCACTAGTGCTGAGAACCTGGCTCCCTGCCAGACGCAGTCTGCATCCTTAAGGCTTGATCACACGAACCACATAAATAAGACCTAAGAAACAAATGAAAAAAACATGGGTATTATGAACAATGGCTTTTGAATTCGCAGGTGTTTGTTTTGTTCTCTGTTCCGTTCGACCCCTATATCTTGACAACCCCTTCACCGATTATGCTCATATTTCTATACTTGCCTGCAAAATTTCATGAAGATCGAATCAACGGTGCGCAAATTATCGTCGGACAAATATACACACAAACATATAAATATACATACACATGCCGATTTGTTCCCGTAGACTCTGAGCTCGACTCCGGCTTCGGCGAAAATTCAATATATAACAAGATTAGGTAATCAAATTTATACCAATTATCTTAAATGTGCATACTGCCTGAAAGTAGAGATCGCATGCCGATTAAGCTGACGTGCTCTAGTGGTCGGCGCTCTATGCTCACAGCATGATTCTGCATCGCGTTAGCAAGTTCTTGCATTATTCGCTTACCAATAAACTTCCTATTAATTAAATTTTTAGGTTAGTTTTAAACTGGGCCTAGACTTGGTTTGGTAAAGTTCAAGTGCATGCCTGTTACTAGACACAAGTTTTTACACTTGCGTATGATACCGTGCTGATAATTTTAAAGCAACCTGCGTGATCTGTCGTCAATGAAATCCAATTTCGACCACGACCACGAACCAGAAGACGCAGCGTAGGCAGTTGGACCACCTAGTGGACCGACGACATTGTGAAAGTCGTGGGCAGCCGGTGGATGCAAGTGGCCCGTTTTCGGTCGGTGTGGCGCTCTAAAGGAGAGGCCATATGTTCAGCAGTGGACGTCCTATGGCTGATGATGATGATGAAATCAAATTTTGGAATGTTGGCGCATTACTGACTTTAATGTACAACTTACGGAGTACGTCATTAAAGAAAAAAAACATTAACAAAAAAGTCAAGTCGCGCATTCGAAAACTCCTAATTTACTGATTTGAATGTACGACTTACGTTAATTCATTATCATTCATCGGTCATGAGAGATTTAAAATACAACTTCTAAAACGGTATAATAATTAATGTAGTATTTAATTCGTCAAACCAATATCAGCGACATAGCTTTCATAGTTTGCAATCTGAAGTGGCAATGGGCAGGTCACATTGCTTGAACAACCGATAACCGATGGCGAAGAAAGGTTCTTGAATGGCGACCAAGAACTGGAAGACGCAGCGTAGCAGTATCCTGCTAGGTGGGGCGACGACATTGTGAAAGCCATGGGTAAACGATGGATGCAAATGGCAAGTTTTTGTCATCGTTTACTAAATCGAGATTATTGTCTGTCGGCTTTTGAAACCCCATGACTAGAACTGTAGATACAAAATGGCTACATAAAAACTAGTAGTTCTCGCCGAACTGAGACCTCGCGACCCCTATATCTTCACAACCCCTGGACCGATTCAGCTCATATTCGAACTTAAAAATTGTATTGAAATGAACTACTTGCCTAAAAAATTTCTATGAAGATCGTATCAACGGTTCGCAAGTTATCGTCGGACAAATATACACACAAACATACATACATATGCCGATTTGTCCCAGTAACTTTGAAACCTTCGCTTCGCTCGGTCAATTAATTGTAGCTACTTGATTTTCAAATTTGATGCATTTTAAGTATCTAGCACTATCGATCCCGGGCGAGCCCCGTGCCAATAAAGTCTTTGTAACTTACGTACCACTGGCTTTTCGGTGAAGGAAAACATCACGAGGAAACCTGCATTTTTCCGGAGAAGAAATTCGATGGCTTATGTGAACCCGCCAACCCGCACTAGGCCAGCGTGGTGGATAATGGCCTAATCAACCTTTTTGGGTAGACCGATATCTCAGCAGTGGGATGTTTAAAGGCTGATGCAACAACAATATTTTGTGGCATCGTAAGTCTCAAACGTGCATCCGTTTGAGACTTACGATGCCACAAAATATTGCCATTACGAATGCAATTTTTATCATTTTTTAATCAGATTTTATTGTGTTGTTTTTTAGCTATATTTATTTATGAAAATCTGTTGAACCGTTTTAAAGTTTTGAGCTCTTTTCCGAACCTTTTCGTAATGGAATCATAATCGTTAATCTTTTTATTTTATTTTTAATCCCAAATATTATATAGATCGGTTCAACCATTTTATCGTAAAAGTTTACCAACAGACAGAAGAACAGAGTTACTTCCCCAATGTTATTATTATTATATTTTTTGCGATTAAGGTACAACTTGTAAATAAATATCACAAACCAGTCGCAAGTGCCTATTTATTAGAAAACAGTAATTAATATCAAATTGATATCCTAAAAATCCAAATTGATATCCCAATTATAACCGCAAGCAAACTACCCTCATAATGACTCCACAAAGTCGTCCAACAAATAGCCCGATAATACGCATCGGGTACTAGCAATCATCAGCTCTAAACTGTGGCCAATGACTTGATCTTATAGACATTAATAAAAGAAACTTTTTCGCAATGCAAATATTTCAGGCATTTAGCTGAAGAGCCTAGGGTGGGAAACCGAACGCTGATTGATTCGCTTTACGTCACGACTTCCATACCATTGGTGGGAGAAGCATTTCCTTGCCAATGCGTTGACTTGAAATGGAATTGAAAATGTGCGATATGCGAGGTGTCTACGGAGTATCAGGTCTGTTATTTTAGTAAAACAGTGCAGTAGCACCGTGGACGTGGGATCAAACCGATCTCCAGCCGGATGCCAATTAGCGCTGTTAACTGGCGAGCTAACCAATATATCCATGCTTGGGTACGCTGCATTGTGTTAAGCACAGTGTGTACTGTTTAATATTATCAAATTATTAACGATCGTGGCTTAGGCGAATCGATCTTTGCGTGGATGGCACTTAGACACAACTGCGTGTGTATTCTGCTTACCAAATGACCGCAAATTTTGTGATACGCATATTGAACTTGCTTTTTTCTTGTTCATGAAATGCCAAAATCACAACACGTACTTGACTGTAGCTCCTTACCCTTAAAATAAGATATTCTGACATTAATTTATATACAGTAATTTACAAGAAAAAGTAAAATCACTTAGCGTATCATATCATCTGACTTGATCGGTCACATAAATATTAGCTTGCAGAATAGGCGGCTGTACGCTAAACAATTACAACTGCAAATAAAGTAAATCGTCCACAATAAGATGATTAAGACCGATTAAGATGTTTTATGCTCTCTCGCTCGCACTCAATATGTTTAATTATCTAATAATGAGACATACAACATCAAAATGCCCGATGTTTCTACGCGTTTCAACATTCCACGCATTTTTTTGAAGCAAAAACGTCATGGTCAACGTCCTAAAATTTCGACCAGAACTAGCTTTCTCTGCTGCCTGGCAAGCGTGGGGATTATGGCACCCAATGGGGTTCCCTTTAAGGGAAACCTTTGTTCAGTAGTGGACGTCTTCTAGCTGACGAAGTCAAATAATGAATATAAAAATAAAATCAAATCATATACCCGGTCCTAAACATAAGCCCACATTTTGAAATATCATTGCTATAAATTACCCAGATTTTGGTAACCCACCCGAAACAAAACATCTTCCACACAAACAGTGATCGAAGTCTCAATTAAACTCGCAAACTACCTTCATCACTGAAATTTCGAGGCAGCAAAGTTGAAAGATAAATGCGCATCCAAAACAGCGAACATCAACATTGCTCAAATTGAAATCAAACAGCGCTCGGTAGCTGACTGGATAAATTACTGGAGCGAGTAGACAAGCTTGAGCGCTTGCTGCATTATGTTTGGATGGATTAAGTGAAGGTTATACTTTACCGAGCTACTGATGCTCGACTGCGTCGTGCTTCGAGCATTTGCGTGATATCTTCTCGTCCAAAATCCCGCAGTGCCTGAAGACAAATCAATGTGTGTTGCCAGTGATGACATATGGAACTGAAATGTGGTCCTTGACCACTGGCCTTTTGGAGAAACTCAGAGTCGCACAGCGGGCAATGGAGAGAGCTATGCTTGGAGTTTCTTTGCGCGATAAAATCCAGAATGAGGAAATTCGTCGAAGAACTAAAGTCGCCGACATAGCTTTCAGAGTTTGCAAGCTGAAGTGGCAATGGGCAGGCCACATCTCTCGAGGAACCGATAACCGGCGGGGAAGAAAGGTTCTTGAGTGGCGACCACGAACCGGAAGACGCAGCGTAGGTAGGCCTTCTACTAGGTGGACCGACGACATTGTGAAAGTTTTTCCCATTGAAGGAGGATTTCCATAGGAAAAAAATATTTAAAAATTATTCGTTCAAAAAATATGTTATTATTTGTTTCTGTGTCGAAATCTTGCAAGATGAGCCAACCTGAACATAAGAAAACACAAACACAGTCTAAGGCAGTACCACACTGCTCATATATTTTGTGCAACGACTTTTATGGCACTACATTTGAAACGCACCACTTGTACAAAATGTACAAAAACTACACCCGATACAAATGTGTCCCAGGTGCGTGCCTGCTAAGACAGCTTGTACCTATTCTGCCTCAATAAAATATTACACGAAAACAGCTCCTTGGAAAACTTGCCCATTGGACCGCCTATATTAAGTCCCAAATGGCATGAATAAATTTTAAGCTGCCCAATAATTGCATTACGCGCCGATTGCGATGAGTTGTACCTACTTACACAATTTTTTACATCAATCAAGTGATTTTGATGTATCTCCAGTACGCATTGATCCTGAGGTATAAAATATCTCAAAACAAACATTTGATACGCAAAATAACGACAACAAAACAAAATATTGTTCCGTTCCCAGTACGACACTTCAAAATATATAAATAACAAAAGAATTATATTTAATGCCTCCAGCCGTTACTGGCACGAACCTCTAAAGAGCTGAGAACGCGTTTAAAGAGACTTTGTGAAAACCCTCCAATGTGTTTTCTTTTATTATTTTCTTTTGTCTCGAGCCCTCAAAAGTGGCGTTTGTGAAATATTCGAGCCGTAATATAATTGTGGGCAGTATTTTTAAACCCTCATTTATTTAGACGTTTATTATTCTTGTGGGTTTTTTTTACTAAAGGAAATGATTATAAACACCTACTTACTTAAGGCACGAGAAAGATAATGTTTACTTATTTTAGTTCATGGACTAGCACACAAGACAAAGACGCCAAAATCCATTTGGAAGGACGGAAAAAGGAACTTAATAAACTTAATAAAAGATCTTTAATTTGACTAAGTCATATCAGTCAAATCATAATCATCAATCAAACAGTCAAGAAACATCGAAGTCAGACAAAAAGTCAAACAGTGTTATTATTTAACTACATATCAATATCTTTAGTCTCCATTACTTTAGTGGAGCACAACTTAGACTATTTACTTCACTTGAAATATTACAAAACTTTACAATATGGGGAAATATAAGAGTGAATCGAGCTCTGGTACACTTGACACGAATCTTATTATCTGCTCGTTTTCTAAAACCTTTTTAAAATCAATATCTACAACAGTAACTTGATATTTATTCGAATACCTAGGCAAACCAAACAACGCCATCTTAACAAATTTGCTTTAACAAGGTTGCATTAGGCACAACAAGAATTTTCAGAACCATGAATCTTTGGGAGTGACCGACTACCCTCCAATAGATGGCGCCACTAAAAGGTATTCAAACGATTCTTACAGTGTGTAATTGAATATAGCTAGACTCTGGCAAAAGAAACGCATGCTTATTATGATAGATGGCGTTGAGACGCTTAAATCGGAAGAAGAATTAGTTTTCGACATTATAACAATGCTAGCCAAAATCTATTAGATACGCTTACGTGCCCCCTGAAAAGTAAATCTAAAAATTTATTTTTATTCTATAAACAAATACTGTCAATTAATTTTCTAATGCGTTATTACAAAACAAAATAAATACAACTTAGGTTTTTTTTCGTTATTCAAATTACCGGCCCTGATTGTCTCGATGCAAAAAGGTGCTCAAAATTATGATTGATTACCCATCGATGGTCGAAAATTCTTTGTATTATCTATGTTATGAAATTGGAAACCGTTTTGTTTAAACACTTTTTTTTTTTAAATCCCCGACGCAAACTGAGTGGTGTTAAAGTGGTTTAAAGTATGTGGCATCGTAACTCCCAAATAAAACGGATAAAACTATTTAGATTTATTTTTATTTTTTTAATATTTATTTTTAATTTTTTACGAAATGTCAAATATTTTGAAAAAATCAAGCTTTTCCCTTTTTATTTTCTTAATCACAACGCTCAATTTTAATATTTTTTTATGGCGACCATGAAATCCAAGCTTCCGAATGGGTTAGAACATAATACTAAGAACAAAAATTATTATTAAACGTAGATCCGGATATTAATGAACCGGAAAACTATAGAAAATCTTTTAACCACTCGTAGCATATTTCAAATGACAAGCGTGTCGTTTGCAGAACTATATAGTTCTGCTTCAGCCTATAAATATCATAGGGTAGGCCTATATATAGCTGTAGAGTCAAAATGGCAACGTAATGTCTTACAATAAAACTTTCAGAATCTCGTCTTGACTTGGCAAATATCTCGACGAGTTGCAAGGAAAGAAGCGATGGAAGTGGGCACTGGGCAGAGATGTAGTGTGACCACGATACTCGTCCTGCCGCTCGTAATGCTACTCGCCTTGTCCGCGCCACTCCCAATTTTGTCGGTTTTTAACGCTATTCAAAGGACCGGCGATATAGAGCGATAGCACGGCCAAGACATAAAAGAGATGTACTATAGCGCGAATAGAGCAGTTCTCGCGGCATCACGAAGAGCAGTGCTTAGTTTTATAAGAGCATCATAGTGAAAAAAGGCAGATTGCAATGAGGAGGAGACAGAGATGGAGCCTCGTGGTCGACTTCAGTTCGCGCGACATCATAGTCGCAGTAGACGGGCCAAGGTCGAATTTACACCATCAGCCAAAAAATAATAAAAAAAAAACATCAGATCCTGTGCAATAAATCCTACAATATCCTCAAATATAGACAGGTTACATTGCTAAAATTGAACATTAATAATTTTACTATGAAAACTGACGTGGTTTTGATACATTTTGTTTTAATAAAACGGGAATACTTACGATAGTACAAGGCAAGACGAGGTTGCGCGCGTGTCTCGCTGAGCATTCCTTGATAAAGGTCACCGAATGTGATCGAAACTATAGTCGGAATAACCGACTCAGTTTAACGTGAGTATTCCCGTTTTATTAAAACAAAATTAATAATTTTCTCATTTATCAGAGTAGATAATAATGCGAATTTCAACAAAAGACGTCTAGACATGCAATCTCATGCAAAAGTTGGAACAAACTCACGTGTCTCATAAAATATTATTACTCCACCTCGACAAGTTTGATTGAGTTAAATATTGCTGCTGTAATTGTAATGTCTCCGGAGAGCACTTCTTGCAATATGCATAAATTATACACTCGAAGTACCTACGTGTAACCAAACTTGAATGGTGGAGCCACCGCCTTGTTTTTAATCAAAAACATGTTTTTGTTTTGTTTGTTGTTTTTAACCGACTACGCGTTGCAAAACTTTGACTAGCCTTGTGGCTCAGTGGGTGGATTTTCGCCTTCTGATCTGTAGGTTGTGGCTTCGATTGCCACCCAGGACAAATTTTTGTGTGATAAACATGGATGTGGGTAAACATGGATCTGGGTGTTTCTATGCTGTGTATGTATTTTTTTAAATGAAGTATTTATGTATTCTATCAGTTATTTGGTTCCTATATTACAAGCTTGCTTAGCTTGGGGCTAGATAGCGCTGTGTAAAAAAAAGCCGTTGGGTTATGATTTTGACCGTTATGTATATATGTTTGTATGTTCATCTGTTTCCTCATAACTTCTAAACTACGTATCATAATTTGAGAAATGAGGTAGCATTGGAAGCGTCTAGATCGTCGGCTGATTATAGGCTGTGACGTTACATTAAATTGAATATGGCGCCATCTAGAGGACTAGTAGTAGTCCATCTAGTAGTTTAGTTCTTAGTTTTTCGACCTATGTTGTGTTTGTAACCGAAAGTTACTCCTGCAATAATGTAATTGCTTAATTTGACCAAGTTTCCAATAAGTTTTTTAGTATGAACTACGTTTTATACCACGAATGGGTAATGTCGGGCCGCGGGCCAGACGCTGCCCGCCGCGGCAATGGAAACGGCGCTCGGAACCACAGCGAAAAAAAAATGACTTCTCTTTCCTGTGGTAAACTTTCCACGTTAGAGACATAGCAAAGATATTCATATTTTTGTTTTAATAAAACGGGAATACTCACGTTAAATTGAGTCGGTTATTCCGACTATAGTTTCGATCACATTCGGTGACCTTTATCACGGAATGCTCAGCGAGACACGCGCGTGACCTCGTCATGCCTTGCACACTATTCATATTCATAATCTAATATGAAAAACAAATATATACTATTTGCCAATACGCAAAGATATCTCATCTCCCTACGGCCCGTGACTTTAAAAACCTTCGAGGCGATGGCCCGCAACTTTATAAAGGTTGCTTTACACTATACTTCGACTTTATGTTCAAGATAAGACAATAGTGCATATGCTTATGACTTTATGAATGCACTGCCATCGTAAAATAGTCTAAGTGCTATCATACGTCCTCGTAGTATTACTCTAGCATTTTAGGGTTAATATAGTAAACATAAAAAACATAAAACATAATTTATTTCAAAAACATAAAACTAAGGATAAATGCAAGTGATAGCTCTGCCTTTTGCGTTAGTTAGAAACTGTGTTGCAAAAGGCAGCTTCTTCCAATGGTATGTGGTTAAGAGTGATTAAAGTTTATACAATGAATTATTTTAGACTGAGGGTATACAATAATAGGTTCTGTTGAAATATTTTTCTATGTCATGTCAAGTGTCAGGTAAGTGTTGATGTAACATAATAATGTACTCTAAGTAATTTACAGAACTGTTGGTATTACATTAAAATTACTTATGATTTTTATTTGTGTGTTAAAGTAATAAATAAATATCGCTTCACATAGTCCTGCCGCAAGGCTTTGGCGCATCCGTTATTTGAAATTGTGTAGCTGTCGCTCTGTTTCTCGTGCGTGCGATAGAGTTAGAGAATTTTCCTAACTTTTTGATGAAATTAGCGATTCGAGGGTAGTCTGTTATCACCCCCTAAATCTTAACAGGATCTTTTGTTTTTGGAGTAAGCCAAAAACATGTCGAGATTTTTGTTTTTTCAAAAAAATGTTTATGGTATTCTAATAATACAGCCTGATAATTGATGTACCGGTACATGGAATATCAGGCTGTGCAATATTGGGTATTCTAATAACAACGAAGATATAGCGAAATTAAAAAAAAACATATCGTGAAAAACATACATTTTTCAAGGTGTAGCATAACAAAAAAACATCAAAATCGGATAACATATAGGGTTGGGTATCAGACTACGCTTTCTGTATGGACAAGACGACGGTATATTCTATTCTTAGTGGGATTCAAGCACACAAAGGCAAACAATTAACACCCTGACCCAGAGCAAGTAGGTATCTATTTAAATTTATCGTTCAAATATCTTCTCCTTTGGGTATCGAACCCGGGATTTCCTGCTCATAAGGCAGACGCGCTACCACCTAAGCCAGGAGGGTCACCAATTTTGTTCTAATCCTAACTAATATTATAAATGCGAAAGTAACGCTGTCTCTCTATGTGTCTATCTATCTGTCAATCTGTCTCTGTTTCTCTGTCTCTCTGTCTAGGTGTTTGTCGCGTTATCGTGGCTAAACGGATTAAGCTGGATTTTTGCATAGATATAGGTCGGAGACGTACTTAAGCTACTTTTTTTTAGTAGGTCCATGCGAACGAAGTCGCGGGTAACAGCCAGTACAACATATACCACAGCATTTTATACTATTTTACGATTATACCCTGAACGGTCTAATTTGATAAAAAAAATATTTTTCTAATTTTTTATTTTTTTTTGTCTTATTCTGAGATTTATTCTAGTATTACATGACTGAATCTGACTGAATGACCGATCGCAGAATGTTCACCGTTTACTAAGAGAACGCCGCTGCACGTTCTCTGGTGGTTCTGATCGCAGTTTTAGGACATTCCCAGGTCCGGCTTTTAATAATAATTATCATTAGAATCTACAGCTACTGTAGAACTGTAGAAGCATGAGTAGCACCCTCGGGGCCCTGCTGGTTATAATATTAATTTCGAATGATTCAAATTCCTTCCAGAGCCTTCGATAGTTAGTATCAAGATATAAACGAGTGAGTAAACTACACTTACTTTAGGCAAATAAGTCGTTACATCACCAACTTAAATTGCTCGGTCAGCGTAAAACTTTTGTAATGTAACAAAGTTCAGTTAGCGCCCACAAAACGGTCCCAATTTAGCCAATTTGCTTTAGTTTGGAAACCACTGCAGTTTGCTTACTGCGGAGATTTTCTTGGTTAGAAACTTTTAACAAGTAGACGTTACCAACTGTTAGAATAGTTTAGTTTAGAGGGTTAACCTGGAAACATTCACTATAGCTGGGGTTAACATTTAGTTCATTCGTACGCAACGATTTGGGTAATATTCTTTGATGCATATATGGTGCCCATTAAAGATTGTTGGAGTTGTCGTTCTCTTTGTTTTCTAAGAACTACAATGTAGGTATTTCATTTTATTTTTTCGACATTTATTTCCTTGTCCGTCAATTACTTGTTTTAATTTATTTATTTTGTCCGAATGATTTTCTGATTTAATATTTTTCGTATTAATTATGTACCCATGTAACACAATTTTTCAACCGACGTGAAAATTGACCTTTTTATCAACAAGTCAAGCATTTGCATTCAGAAAGTATCGTTTGGTGAAGTGGGGGATGAAGAAGACACATGGCCAATGGAACTCCTCAATAATTGGTATTTCACGGGTGGCGTTAACAACATCTTGATAATGCATTTTTTAGAATATTTGATTGAAGTCAGTATTTCTTTGTTATTAAAGTATGTGAATATATACGTTATGACCATAGATAAAATAGAAAGTTTATTTGCTTTTGACTAATACCAAACCTACCCATTTGATACAGCTTTATAGGTCCTGTGTTACACTCTAAAGCTAAGCTAAAACACTAGCTAAGCTGTTATACATTTATATCACAGACTATGCAAGCCTTATATTCATCTTGTATCCTCCGCACACAAATTGCAACAGCGAGCCTACGGCACTTCACACTACCGACGATTTTCGTCAATCGCCTAAGACAAAAGTGGGGTGAATATTAAAGGGCTCGGAGACACTCAAGCTGGTTTTTCATCAGGCGACGAGACACCGGGTGTGCTTTCAAACCCTTCTTTTGAGATCCCTCGCAAGATTAGGCACCAGTTCTTGTAGTGTGACCCTAGGGATGGTGTAGTTAGGTTATTATAAATCTTGAAAAAAATATTGACCTCGCGAACTAATTGAGCGAAGTCTTTGCAACAAGTACTAAATATAGCTTTCATCTGTCCGTATGGATGTTGTTACTTCGTATTTTTCAACATACCTTGACGAAAGGTGGTGTACGGGTTCTACAATTTCATAGGTTTTTGTTGTAGACGAATTTTGATTGGAGGAGTATTTTGCCCAAAAGGGGGGGAAGTTTGCTGCGGCGCCAATTAGCGGCCCAAACATTTGGTACTCAATTTATTCATGAAAATAACTGCGGACTCACGTACCAGTACGTCATCATCATCATACTAGAAGCCATCCACTGCTGAGCAAAGGCCTTCTCGAACAAAGAACAAGACTCGGATTTTTCTATTAGCCACATAAAGCTACTGTGACGGGCAGCAGCGTCCTCTTAGTAAATAGTAAACATTCTGCGATCTCCGAGCCGCCCTTTGTATGACATTTTTTTCTTTAACTTTCTTCGTGAACTTCTAAAAGGTGATAAGAAGCTACTTTTACTTTGCCCTAAATACATTTTTAGCCCAGTTCCTTACCTCAAAATTTTAAAATGCTACTTATTTCGTTTCATTTTCATCGCGGGAGAACCTCCCTAGTTCGTTATTGCGCGTCATCAGTAGTGCCGCTGCTCGACACGATGATTCAGCATTCTCAATCCAAAAGCAAAAGCCTTTTACGATTTCTCTTTCATTCTTGGCGTGAATTCGACGCTTTCTGGCTTTCCCACGCAGTTACGTGAACTATATGCCCGCTTTATGCCGCTTTTCATGCTCATTATTTGTGGGATTCCACTAGTGAATGGACTTAGTATTAGGATCGTGTATTTTTAATAGGATAAAGATAGTAAAAATATATGAAAAATACTTAAATAGTCAAAATAGTCGAGACATAATGAAAAAAGTATTTCTTACTTGCTACGCCCCGCGTGGATATACCTTTTCTCCAAAGCCACGCCAGTATTGAGGCGAACCAAAAAATTGTATAATCAAATCGGTCGAGCCGATTTCGAGTTTTTGCAAGACTAACACACTGCAATTGATTTTTAAATAATACTAGCTGATGCCCGCGACTTCGTACGTGATGAAGCTCCGCCATCGGCTTCGCTGATCTCTTCATATACAAACCTTGTCCTGACAATTACGAACACAACAAAAAAGACTAGCTGCGCCCCGTGGTTTGAAAAATACTCAGAATCCGTTTATAATATTAGTAGGGATAGATATATATGCATCATCATTATTAAACATCCCACTGCTGAGATACCAGCACTACTAGGGTGATTGGGCCATAAACACCTTGCTGGCACAGTGCGGATTGCCTGATGCACATACGCCATCACGATTTTTTCATTCACCGAAAAGCCAGTGGTATATCCGTACGTAAGTTCCATAGAACTCATTAGTACGGGTCCGCCCGGTTCGAACCCACGACCACACGTATATGAAGCGAGCGTGCTCCCACTGAGTTACCACGGCTTATATAGATAAAACATCAACACTAAAAAAAATATGGGAGTGGCATGCCCTGACCGTTCTAAATACATATATTAGGTACATAGGTTGCGCAGTAATAGTTTATTTTGATTTAATGTAACTAAAGAGCTAGCTTAATTTTAGGATTATATTAAGCAAAAAAAAAATGTACTATAAATAACTTTTTTTGTAAAATGATGAACAAATATACAGTTTGAGTTTTTAAATGTGAAAGTGATTTTTATTTAAAGTAGTACTTAGATACACACGTTATATTTGTCGATGTTTTTTGTAATAGCCGCAAAAGAGTAAAACATTCATTTTCATTGTGAATTACGCGAATATTTTACTCGAGATACGATTTTAGCGCCCTTAAAATGACCCCGCAAAATCTGTCTTATAAGACAGATTACAATATAACTATCTCTTTTACTTTTCGCATCTTCTTTTTTACTATTTAGCGAAGCTTGGTTGGTAGGTTTCAATAATCTGTAAACAGATCATTGATTAAGTACGGACGAATAAGATAGGTCTTCTCTTTTTTTCTTTAATTTTTTGTTCCACACATAGTCTATTTAGCCAGAGTCGCGTTTCAAGATATTTCGTAACAAAAACCAGTCTTAGTCATAGTCTAAGTCAACAATTTCAATCACAGTCCGGTCCAAGTAATGTTCCAGTACGCAAAATTTCGCGTATGCGCGTTTTATTGACAACGAACTATTGGCACCACACGTCTAGAGTATTAAGCCCGTAACAAATATTACTTGTTTTATTGCGTTATAACCTGTAATTGTCCGTTACAAATCATCAGATAAAAAAGTAACAGCGCGATATAAAAATGTTAATAAATCCAGGCATCAATCAACCCAGACCGCAGGGCCAATGAAAAATGAGGAATTCCATTAAATTGTGACCGCGTAATCCAGCACGCGACGCAAATCGTAATTACAACATTTAAATGGCATCAATCATTCGATGGGCCTTTGTTTCTTTTTATTTGGAAATAGTTTATTGCCTCAAAAGTTTATTTTTAATGAATTTCAGTCGATATACAACGTGTCTCAGAAAGGTGCAACGAGTTTTGGCGGGAACGTGAAGAATTCATGTCGCGTCATTTTATTATTTTCCAAAACTTGTGTTATTTCGAGTGTTAATGTGTAAAAGCGGTGATTTTTTTACCCGTTAAGTGTTCGTGAACATGCATCGAGTGTTGGTGAATGGTATAATGTCGTGAAACGTGAATTTTCGTGTTGTTTCCAAAACTCCATAGAAGGCTCTAGTAAAGTTTTCACCACTTTACTGGGGCATGACTAGGACTTGACCGTGATATGCTTTGCTCGCCTTTGACTGTGACTATGACTTATTTGACAATATTCAACGAAACTTGAAAATATATGAGTATACTTGACACTGGCAAATGCATCAGACGTGCGACGCCATAATACTCTTGAGGAAAGAGAAAGAAAAAAAAAAAAAAAGGTGCAAAAAAAAATTTAAAGTTATGTATGTACTCAACATTATGAACTACTTTAACTATGGGACCAACCCTGAAATCGCGAAAAAAGTTCAGCTGTTCCATACTTTTTGTCGAGTGTCATTGACATTATTCTATGGAATAGCAGTTCCAACGAATACCTATCAATATTGTAGCACCTTTCAGTAAGCTTAGTGTTTTTTTGGAACTTTGTTGTTGGCGCACATGTTTTTTTTAAAATGTATTTTTATGTTAATAACAATTTTAAAACACAGAAAAGCGCTAACGTGTACACGCTATGTCGCCACTTTGTAATATTTTCAAAAACTTGTGTTCTTCCGAGTGTTGATTGTATAATAATGGTGGATTATTATATATTCAGTATTTGACAATGCGCATGAGTGTGGGCTAATCGTAAGAAGTAGTGAAAAAAATACATTTATTATTATAAACATAATTCTTAAATGAGCTTCAACTATATAAAACATACTATGATAAGCAGGATTAGGTTAACCCTGTCATAGTTTAACACCAATAATTTAACTGTCATTTAAATAGCTTATTGGCCGAGTGAAACGAGGTCTCAGAGTCTACGGGAACAAATCGGCATTTGTATGTATGTTTATCTGTATATTTGTCCGACGATAACTTGCGTACCGTTGATCCGATCTTCATGTCTCGACATTACTTATTCACGTTCCCGCCAAAACATGCTTTTATTCTTTGTGTGGTAATATAATGATAATAAGATTAAAATTCTCCCGCGCCCCGTCAGATGGTGTGGCTTGCGCCATACTATGCCGATTCTTAAGATTTTTTGACGATGTAGGGGGCATTGCCGTGCAGTTTAATAATAACTATGGAAGTAGTTTTGTAGAAAAGTAACACAATGTTCTTAACAGATAATTATATGATTTATTGTGACGTACACAGAGCTACTATATTCCTGCCTACGAACTATTAGAAGCGAACCCGAATTACGTTGCGATGTTATCGTCTGTTATGGCCACTTTTCACTTTTTTTTTTTTAAATTAACTTCTTTTCAGTCACCTATTGGGTACAGTAGAGCTTGCTTTATGAACATGCGTTGTGTTGTGTTATTTGCCCGGGGTATGTACGTACCTACTGCGAGACAACCAAAGCATATATTATGTATATTTAGCCGAATAAGGTTTTTTGTAGCGCTCTAGTTCGTAGTAGGTAGGTAAAAAAATCAGTATCAGAATAGCTCAGTGTTTACGATAACACTGAGCTATTCTGATGCTGATTCTTCATCATTATAATTTACTGTCATTGGAACCATACATTACCTATGTGTTATATGCTTTGTTAAATGTCAACTCGATCGAAACCACAGAAGAGAAAAAAATATGACTTCTAGATTTCTCTTTTCTGTGATCGAAACCGTTGAAAGTGGTCGAACAATCAATTACAAGTTTTGATTTGGAAGAACAACATATCATAAAAGTATCTATACATTATGAACAGTGTACATTATGTAGGTAAGTGAAATAAAAGCTTTCAAAACAGAACATCCCGAGATCTCAGTTCGGGGCGAACTACTAGTGTAATTTTGTTTGTGGTTTGTAGTTGTGGTAAATCGTATCTTTCCGTGCTGTTTCTAAAACTCCGTATAAGCCTCCAGTAAAGTATCCACCACTTTACTAAAGCATGGCTTGAATTGGATTGAGACTAAAATTCTTAACTTTGACTGTGACTGACATTTCTTTTTATTGAGAAATACTAAACCTGCCCTGAAAAATTATAAATCTTGACACAGGCTTAAAAAACACTACGAGTAGAGACAAAAATAAACGATGGGTAGTACAAACTCTGCAGATAATCACGCAGATATACTTTTAAAAAAATCACAACGCTACATGGAAAATACTTAAAGTACTTAAAGTAATTTTTTTATTTGTTTCTTCAATAGTGTACACTTTATTACACATTAGATTAACATAGTGATGAACTAAACTATGAACTAAAACTAAGACTGAAACTGAACTAGCTTAGAACTAAGCTAGAAAAGGAGAAAATAATAATAATAATAATAATTGTTTTGGGGCACTAGCACCAACGGTAGGATACCCTGAGTTTGTGAGAGCTAGTTCTCTTCTGGTGTGTATTCTTGGTTTGAAATACTGTGAACTCAATAATATTAATGTTTCACGTAACAATCATTGAAATTCAAAGGAAAAATAGGTCAGAGTACCGAAGAATTGCAACTAAGGTAACACAAAGGGGCCCTGTAACTACGGAGTACGTAAATGTCGCGTCAAAGGGCGGCTAACTGGACTAACGTATCGAATCATTCCACTTTGAGCTCGCTCACTAGGCTCAGAGGGAGACGTGATGTACATTGTTGTGTTATTTAAAACATATTCAAAATTATGGCCAAAATGGTTCAAGAAAATCTGTATCTAAAGTGTGGCCGGACATCGGTGTCAACAACTTTTACTTTGGAACTAACCACGAAATCTCGTACGTTACTCACTTATTTCAATAAACCACATGTTTTTCGATGAAAGAAAACATCGCGAGGAAATTCAATGATATTATACTTGGGATACTATTTTAGGGCCCTTAAATGGCCCCGAAAAACTGTCTTTTAAAAGAGATTCCATTATAGCTATCTCTTTTACTCTCTTACTTTTCACATTTTCTTTTGCACTCTTTGGCGAAACTTGGTTCTTAGATTACATTATACAGCCCAATTCAAAGCGTCATTTTAATGGTAAAAACCTATGTATAATAAAATATCATTGGTGGAAATCTGTATATTACAGTAGAAGAAATTCGATGGCCTATGTGAATCCGCCAACCCGCGCTGGGCCAGCGTGTTAGTGATAACCCAATCACCCTTCGAGGGTAGGCCGATATCCCAGCAGTGGGATGTTTAAAGGCTGATGCAGAGTCACTTACATGTAGATTATTACTGTTAGGTATGTCGCTTTATCCGCGTCCCCATTAAGGTTGCGCAGTTTTGTGAAAACAATCCGCGAGGCTCAGAATCACGTACAAATTAGTCGCGGGGCTCGACCTAACGTTGCCGCGAGGCTTTGTGCGGAAGCGGCTTTAGGCTTGAACACAGATCACAGATACCGCATTACGAGATTCGTTGTTCCTACAAAAAGTCACCAAAGTTTAAGGTAGGCGCGGGTCGCGGGGAGTGCGACCAAGCGTTTTCATTGGCTATCTCAAGGTTACGCCTACTTGCGCCTAACAATCAACCAATGAGAGTAATTTCTTATAAGTGTATCTAGACTGATCAGTGGTGCGCTTCGAGCGTCCTGAATGTAGAATCTAGGGTGTGATCTGTGGGCTTGAGTTATGCTTCGTGGTAATTGTACAATATTTCTAGTATAATGCGGCAAAAAAATAAACATAAAGTAAGAAATAAAAGCCTGCCCAAAATTATTATCTCGCACCTCAGTAAATCAGCAATAATTTGTATTCATAGCACCAATATCTTAGTTAGCGAAAGCACACGAAACGAACGCGAGCCTCGTGATTTATGGTCTGGGTAAAAATATTCCAGTCTCGCTATCCTTTTCATTCTAAAAATTAAAGATTCCATTCATCTTTGACCTCGGCTGTACACGGCTAGTATTCAAAATCGTGAATGTACAGCGAGCAACAAAAACTTTTGAACAATGAGTATTCAAAATGATCCGAGGGTCTCTAAAGAAAGATCGAATGACTTGTCTTTTTGACTGTGCAGGACGTGACTTTAGCACGTTCGCGTACTAAATGCGTTTTGGCCGTGCTCTTGAGAATTTGGGAGTGATTTGCGAAGAGAATCGTGGGTATAAGGTATGGCGTAGCATAAGTGCTACGCTACGCTACGCTCCGCTATGATATTGTTCTACGGTGCTACGCCATATGCTACGAGTAAGCTGTTTTTTTTGTTTTTCTCTTTTGTGTTGGCTCCACACGTTGTGTATTTAGCCGGTGTCAAGTTTTGTAATATTTGAAGTGAAGTAAAGTTTTTCACAATTAAAACAAGTCTCAGTCATAGTCTAATTCAAGTAAAGTAAGTCACGCTCAACGTCCACGTCATGCTCCAGTAAAGTGGCGGAGACTTTACTAGAGGTTTCTTGTAGTTTTGGCAACAACACGAAGAGTCACGTTTCACAACATAATATTATTCACCAACACTCGTGCACGTTTACGAACACTTAATATATAAAAATCCACCATTTTTTCACATTAACACTCCAAAATAACACAAGTTTTGGAAAATAATACAATGACGCGACATGACTTCTTCACGTTCCCGCCAAAACTCGCGTAAGCTGTTAATTCGTTCTAAAAAAGTTTGTCACTTCTAGTTATTTACAACGTCATTTTTGTATAGTTGCAAACCTGAAACTTGTGAAACGTATGAATAACGTAGAATAAGGAGGAAAATCAGTTGATATAGTTATTATACTATGTTGCGATTTGACTCAAAAATGTTATATTATATACTCATAGCCCTACTCCCTGCGTCGGAGATGCCATGGAACACACACAAAGACAAGGACAACTAGCACCCATACCCAGAGCATTTATTTTAATTCACCATTCAAACATCTACCCAGCCGGGAATCGAACCAGGGACCTCCGGCACATAAGGCAGCTGTTCTACTATTGAGTCAAAAAGGGCCTTTTTAAACCATGTGAGTTGCGATAAAACGTATAGCTATGCAAACATAAAAATCCCAACGAGATTCAGTAAATGTTTGTTTGCCTAAAGCCGATTCAAAGTATCAAATCTGTTTTTCAGACGTTTGGCTACAACTTTAGTGCACACGAAAACGTGACAAAATGGTTCGAAACGATCAAGAAGGCATCGGAGCTTTAAACATAGTGAAACTTGACAATATTATTATCAACACAAATCAGTGGCGAAGCTCTGGTGATTATGGGGTACATACAATGATTAAGTTTCCTAAATAAAGCTAAACGATACTGACATAACCGCGACATTTGTACCGTGCAACGTGTATTCTAAACTAGGGCAATATCTGGCTTCAATAACACTTGCACCATTAACTCTACTGCGTTGCGTTCGCAATAGACATAAGGCTTAGCATCATGTAATGATCTTACACAGCAAATTTACACTCTAACCCGTCCATATAAGGTCCAGAATACACCTCATAAACAATCAGTTTACCAAATTCACGTCCTATACAAAAGGTCTTAAATGTTGATATAATTGTAAAGGAAACTGATGTTTGCGCAGTGGTAGTTAAGGTGGGATGTTGAGTAGAGATGAGGAGTGTCGATTTATTCTATTTCATATGAGCCCAAATTGCCGACAGTTAGGTTAACTGTTGCTCACAGTGCTTCTATCTGCTATTGTGCTGCCCACTGATGTATTGCAGAATAGATTAAGGCAAAAAGCTTGATGCAATGAATTCCTACATTTCCTTGTGTATGTTTGCGCGATATTATTACAAGTTGCAAGTAAGAAAAATTTTAAATTACAAAAATTATTATTACAAGATAACCAAAAACCAGACTAAAATGTAGTCTATGTCACTCCGGATATAAAGAGGAATCTAACGACACCTCTCTCGTTAAAATCGGTCAAGCCGTTTATGCTACAAGTAGTAATATAGGATATATACATACTTCATACACGAATATATTACTCGCTTGTTCTTAGGCTTTTGGATAAGCAAGTTGTATTAATAAAAGAAAAACAATAAACCTGTGTGTTTATTGTTGTGTAATATGTTTTGTTCCGAGCGGAACATGCATAGTCGGAGCGAGTTGGATAACTTAAAACGGGTGTAAGCATTACGAAAGAAGTCAAATTATTTAGGATATCTTACTTTATGTTTAGAATTTTCCTAAAAATGTTTAAATTGCTAATTAATTGTTTAATGAAGTCTGCGCTTAGCATCACTTATAATATAAACTATTTGTGTGTGTAATCTCAGTACGTAAATAGCTGTTATTCTTATGAGATTAAATTATTCTGAAGCCTGACTGCAAAATGTAGTCCATAATAATAATGTGTAATAATTCTCAATAATGTTTAAATGATAGTCCGGCTATAAATACGAACAGCTAGTTCTTCTTTGCGATTTGCGGTAATGAGAGTACAATTATACTTATTCTAGAAAAGGTATATCTATCGTCTAACCGAACACCCGCAGTATTAGACACCACTTACATCCATTTAGTTTAGTACTTGACAACCAAGGACCGCAGACCAACGAGAGAAAATAAGAGGAACATTTATTTATTATTCTTTCGTTTGTAAGACGGGGTCGGTGTCAACAAAGTGACGCTCTTAAAAAAAAACGTATTCAAAAAGATCATCGTCATCAGCCAGAAGACGTCCACCACTGGACAACCGCCTGCCCCTCAGAACGCCACAAAGGACAATCTGCCATTTGCACCTACCAGTTGCCCGCGACTTTCAGAATCATCAGTCCACCTAGTGGGATGGCCAACCTACTCTGCGTCTTCCAGTTCGTTGTCACCACTCAAGAACCTATCTTCCCCATCGGTTATCAGTTCTTCGAGCGATTTTCAAAATGATAACTGCACATCAATAAAATAGATTTCGTCCTGAAAACACTTATCCGTATTTATGTCCATTGAAGATAACACCGCACATCGCAACGACCATCAAAGAACACTTCGATCTGGCCATCCCATACAGAGGGCCATTCAAAAGTATCAATTCACATAAATTTATGTAGCGATATCTCGTTTATAGCATCGGTAGCCGCTGCTATACCAATAAACCTCTCTTGTTTTATGCTTTAAGTTTACGGGCTATAATTTATAAAAATAAATAAAATAGGAACAGCTTTATGCTGAACATAAAGCGTCTTTTGAACGCAATTTCCATTAAATGAAATCGTAGTTCCTATTATATTTTTAATTTTTTGGGCCTTAGTCGCCTCCACAGTGTCCATAGTGTTGTATTTTCTCATTGTTTTTTGTTCAAGATATAAAATCACTAAGTTTGAATTTCCAAAAAGTATATTATTATGCTGATGCTAATTAAGGGGAACCCGGGATCTATCCGGGCGGCTACGAGGTGGCCGATCGTCAAGCATCGAAATATGGACAATTTCTTTTTTCCACTTGGCAAAAAACAGGAAAATAGCGACCGTCAGTATTTTTTTTATGGTACTGACTGACGAGACGAGCAAATTGTTCACCTGATGTTAAGCGTCACGCTTACCCATAACAGTTGAATGCCACCCAAAATTTTGAACATCAACAGTTCCAAACTCTGCGCGGCAGCGCACTGCGCTCGTCACCCTGATATAGATAGATAGATAGATAACTCTTTATTGTTCACACCAGAAATTACACGCATAATACAAAAATCTACTTAAAACTAGTGTATCAATTGGCGGCCTTATCGCCTTAAGCGATCTCTTCCAGGCAACCTCAGCATGGAGAGGATTTATAAGAAAGAGGTAAGGGACGGGGTGTGCCCTTATTAGAAATATGTAACACACAAACAGAACAAATAGACATACACACATAATAAGATATATTAGATGTTAAATCTCTGTATGCCCAGTAATTTCGCTGGAAACATTGCCAATCCGGAATACAGTAATTTTTGCATACTACTACTTGGCAGTTAAATAACTGGCAAAGGTGTGGTACTTCCCCAGACTCTTGCAAAAGAGCTATGAGTGATAGCAGTTCTCATCGTGTGGAGCCGTGAGTGTGAACTGTTATTTATTTTTTAGTGTAACTTAAAGCACTTGGAATACATATACAGTAAGTGTGCATTAAAATGACATACTGTACGATGTTTTGCAACACTCAGCGAGGAATATGCATATCTTTATTACTTCCCATCATCGTATATTTAGAGTGTATTCCGTTTTGCAACAAACAATTTCTTAGATTTTAAGCAAGCACAAGTAGCGTGGCTAACTTTAATATATCTTTTTAACAACAAACAAAGTACCAAGACAAAATATTTCCAATTTTTGTTAGTTAAACTGAAATAAAAAAGGCACGCAGTCTCACCATAAAAAAATAAGGATTAAGCCATGTATCCATTCCATTCCATTGTATGGCAAACAGAGACAAAGAAATAACATGTTTAAACTTCTACTGTCTAACTAAAACAATCCACTACAATGCAATTGATTAAATCTTTGCAAAAGTCCGCAACTTCGAACTATATTTCTATTGTTTACTTAAGTATTTACTTACTAGTTGTTATCCTCGACTTCGTTCGCGTTACATAAAAGTATCATATGTCCGTCTTTGTGATATACAGTAACTCTTTATTAAATTTTATCAGGATCCGTTCACCCGTTTAGCCGTGATAACGCGACAAACATCCAGACCGAGAGACAATGTTACTTCCTATAATTCGCTAGATGGCGTTGATCACAGAAGAGATCTAGAGGTAAAAAAGTTTCCTCTTCTGTGGTGTTGATTCATTTTTGTCCATTTATAGACGTTTTGCATGGGCTGACAGTAACAATTTAGGGAGTTCTGAATCGCGCAAGCAAAGTTTTTTCCTTGAAACGAACGTATTTATTTTTATACCTCGAAGCTTTATTGGTCCTGATACAACTGCGGCTATATTCCTCCGAATTATAATATTAGTTAGGATTTACTCCTTGCTCTTGTAAACTTATTCCACGCGCTGGGTAATATTGCAGCGGAAAAACACTAGAGATTTGTTAGATAAACAGAAACATACAATGAACCTTGATCATATACTTTTTGATGCGTGAGTGCTTTGACACATAGTCTCACAGAAAATAAGAAAAAAAAAACTCCTCTATGCATAGACAAGTGATAAACGCGGATTGATAATGTTTCGAAATATCTTCTGGGCCCGTACCGTGAGGTGCTTATTGCGATGATTGTTAGGTTCAGCAGGTGACGCTGCGCGACAGCGTCCTCGGCTGAGCCTAAACATCATCGCAATAAGCACCTCACGGTACTGGCCCTGATCACTTTTCACAACTGACGTCTATAATACTAATAAAATAAAAATCGGTGCTTTTCACTGTCTAATTTTTAAAATTTCTTCTCGTATTCAAAAAATATTCAGAGTGAATCATAAATATTTTTTTACATGCGATAGCAAGTGAACCTAATAACATTAAAAAAAATATTAATGTTGGGTTATTGTAGATATTTTTGATAAAAAAAAGTTTTAAGGTTAGCTAAATCATTTTCATAGCACCTAAAATGATAACCGCATTTGCAAAGTCAATGAAAATTAATTAAGTCCATAAAACCAGTGATATTAACCCCATAATAAACTGTTATAAAACCGTTAATAACGTTTTTAATAATGGAAAAACTGATTAAAATCGTTCCACGTAAACAAGCGCGAAAAATACGAGCCAAATCCGAGTTCAGAGCTTAAATTAAACCGCGAATATCACAAACGGCCGTGTTCAGATGAAACAGGGCCTTGTGCAGAACTAGGCTAGGAAGGGGTAGAACTTACTCGGATTTTTTAATAATACTGTTGGAGTTTTTAACAAAATTACTAATGATACGTATCATTACCTCAAAAGTAAACTCGACAGATTGTCACATGAATAATTTAGTACTAAAATTAGTAGGAACGTAACTAAAGTATTTGAAGATTGTTTTGTACTAGGTACATAGTGCACAATATATAACACATCTGATTTACGTATTGCATAATAGCTCAATGCAATGTAACTACATAAAAAACATAAATTTGAGTTATTTTTTTTAATCACTGAAATTTCCTGACTGACGCGCTACGGTTTTGTCCGAGATCTTTGGTACAGCATCTAACGTCCTAATAATAGTGTGGCCTGTTGGCCCTGCTCTTAGTACGTGTTTCATAAGCAAAATGGTGCGATATTAAGGACGGCACCGCATAATAAGCTGTTTACGTAAATCTGTATACCGATGAATATATAATGTAATCAGCGACTAATAGCATAATCTTGAGCTGACTTCTGCTGACTTTAACGAAGAAGTCAATTAAAGATTAGAATCATATTATGAACTAGCTGTTACCCACGACTTCGTTCGCGTGGACCTACAAAAAAAAAAGTAGCCCATATCCGTCTCCGACCCTTAAGCTATATCTATGCCAAAATTCAGCTCGATCAGTTCAGCGTTTTAGTCGTGATAACGTGATAAACACCCAGACAGAGAGATAGAGAGACAGAGAGGCAGAGAGACAGAGAGATAGTATTACTTTCAAGTTTATAATATTAGTTTGCTTGTAATCTCTCCGTTGTATTTTTAGTGCTTAATTTTAACACTTTTCAAACTGTTAGTTTGGAGAACCGTTGACACCCACAACATATTTTTTGGCTAGTTTAATAAACTTAGTGAAATATAAATATAAAAATTAGCATCATCAGGCGCAAGACGTCCATTGCCGAAAATAGGCCTCTCCCTTAGAGCTCAAAGTGAACGACAATTTTACATTTGCATCCACCGGTTACCCGCGAGTTTCACAATGTCGCAGTCCATCTAGAGAGAGGCCTATCTACGCTGCGTCTTCTGGTTCCTGGTCGCCACTCAACAACCTTTCTTTTCCGTCGGTTATTGGTTCTTCGAGAGATGTGGCCTGCCCATTGCCACTTCAGCTTGCAAACCCAGAATGCTACGTCGGTGACTATGGTAAAAAAATACTATCTGTTCCTTTTTAATTTCTTATTCAAAAGCGATTAAAAAAATATTGGCAACTTTCTCGTTGTTGAGAAAAATATAAATAAATAAAAGTCTTATTATTCTTATTATTCTAGTTATAGTGTATCATGAAACAAATAATTAGTACTAGATTTAGGATCTCAGAAAATTAAACGGCCAGAAAACTAACCACAAATAAATCATATCATCATAGCTTGAACTAGTACAAAGAAAACCTTTTTCAATACTTTCTCCGAATAGGGAGAATTCTGTGACCTTCTCCAATACAAAATACTATTTATGGCAAGTAGATGTGCCATAAAAAAATATAGACTCTGGACGACTAAACACATCAATTAAAACGGATTGACAAAATTTTTAACAAATTATTGATAAAAGTAGTCATATTGTTTTGCTTTTTTTGTTTAATTTGCCTACGATGTAATTTAATTCAAGTCGGCACGTTGCCAAAGAGTATCGCGTTATCTGAAACCGGAGAATTATTCATTATTAAAAATACATAAATAATTTAATGGATAATTACAACGCCGGTAAGTACGGCCATAATTTAATTAAGGATATTAATTCATTAAGCGCTTTTACGCATTACGCACTCATTCATTGCAAATTTTAAATTATGTAACATTACTGATATTGATAAAGTCATTTTTTTTACGACATTTTATTTTTTGAAGCGTTATTATTATTATTTTCAATTTATAAATATTATAGTTATCAAGAAACAGCCTAATAATATTCTGCTAACCTTTTGATATGGTTACAATTGCCTATCAAAACTTACTACTACTATTTTAGACTTGGATGACTTTAAAACAATTTTTTTAATAGAGCCAATTTATACCTTCAATTTATTTTGACTTTGGCGCCACCAGTGTAACTTTGAAAGCGTATATCTTAAGGTGAAGCTGGAGGAGATTATGTCTCATACAAACCATGTTAGTAATAGTGCCAACTATCGATTCATATAGGTTTTACGAGTGGCCGCTATTTTGAAGAAAAAAAGCAAGATGGCGGACAGTAGATATGCCAAAATCTTCAAAGCCCTTTATTGGGATGAACACTATTTTAATATAAAATATTAAGAAAATTCGATTTAGACATCTTATAATATGTTACATTACATACATTATCACCCAGAAGACGTCCATTGCTGAACATAGGCCTCCCCCTTTATAAAATACCTGACCCGCTACCTAGGTCAGGAATAGAGGAGCTGCCGGAATAGAACTGAGGACCGTGTGCTATTTGTGTCTGTCATTGTGTAAGGGAGGAGGGGTTTGGTTTTTGGTTTAAATCCAAATAAAAATATTTAAAAAATCAATTCGCAATCAGTAATTTCATAAACAAAATTAAAAAAAATGTAAGGGAGAGTACGAAATTCAGTTTCCTCCTCACAAACGAAAGCGAAGGGTAAATATAATTAAAAACGCCAGGAACAGAGGCCGCATATTTTCTGTTATATCTGCGGTTAATTAATTATTAATCAGCAGTTATAGCCCTTCGATAATAATTTTATGGTTTCGTTTGAGTGGTTCTAAAGCTGGTGATTAAAAAAAAAAAAATTTTTAATTAAAAAAAATACGTCAATTTTCCATTCATATTACAATTATTGATAACCAATAAATAATATAATTAAAAAAATATTAAAATACCCGACTGTAAAGTGTAGCCTATGTTGCTCCGGACGAAAAAAGGAATCCAACGACACCCCATTCGTCAAAATCGGTCAAGCTGAGATAATATATGAACACACAAATATACATACTTTTTCCTTGGCATCATGTGGCGGTTCGCCCTCTTCCCTCAAACGTGGTTGTGGACAGTTTTTGCTGGCACAAAATTCAATTTCATCTCTTCAGGGGTTGATTTTCGAAATATCCTGAGATAAGCCTGTCCTTTTTTTTGTTGTGCTTAGTCACAAACCGAGTTTCATTGACTTAACATGAAATAAGATTTTATTTACATTCAAACTTTCAACTTTTTCAAACCATTTTACCTCTTTCAAGGCAGAATTTCGCAAAATCCGTTCTTAACCTCTACTATTTGAGGAGTATTGGCTTCAAATTTCATTATATCATAAGCGGTTTGGTCTGTGCGTTGATTCCTAGATAAGTAATTCCGGTCTTGCTAAGACAATGTACAAAATAGTTTGTCAATGGTTAACAATTACATACTATACCTGAATAAGAAATATACGTAGTAAACAAGTTTATTTTTTTAAATAACGTAATTAAATTAAATATTAAAAAATTAAATATTATATTATGTTATATTAAAAATAACCAATATTGAATGTGCAATAATAGCCTACTCTGTTTTTTGCGGTTTTCTTGGAATCTATATACGGAATACTAGCAGCGCACCGCGGTTTCATCCGCTGTCCTTCAGGAATCGTATATTACTCTAAGATAAGTACGTTTTGTTAATCTAGGGTATAAGCTATATCGATACCAAATTTTATCAAAATCCGTTCAGCCGTTAAAGAGTTAAGCAGGACACACACTTATGCAGTTGCACGCGAAGTTTCGTATTCTTAAACTAATAATTATGGGATAAGTGTGATACTACGAGTATCACACTAATCCCATAATGAAGTGTGAAGTATATTGCCACGCATAGTTTTGAACTGTTAAAGTTCAAAATTCAGTGTGGCACTGAACTGTTATGGGCAAGCGTGACGCTTAACATCAGGGCCCGTACCGTGAGGTGCTTATTGCGATGATTGTTAGGCTTAGCCGAGAACGCTGCGCGACCATACACCTTATCGCGCGGTAATAAGGTTCGTGGTCGCGCAGTGTCGTTGGCTGAACCTAACAATCATCGCAATAAGCACCTCACGGTACGGGCCCAGGTGTGCGACTTGCGCGTCTCGTCACCGAGTAACATAATATATATATATATTATATTATATCATTTATGCTTATTAACAGCAGGTAATCATAATCCTAACTAATGTTATAAATGCCAAAGTAACTCTGTGTCTCTGTCTGGGAGTTTGTCGCGATTTCACGGCTGAACGGATCGACCTGAATTTTTGCATATATATAGCTTAAGAGTCGGAGATGAATATAGGCAAGCATTTGCATTCAGGAAGTATCATTTGGTGAAGTGAAACTGATGAAGAAGACCAAAGATGGCCACCGGAACTCCTCAATGATACGTATTTCTAGGGTGGCACCAAGATAATCTGTATTATGATAGTTAAGCGACTATGACGAAGCAAATTTAAATAAATAGTTCTGTTGAAGTCGTCAAATTATTACTTAATACTTAAAATACCATTTAATGAATCAATACAACTCCTTCTCTTTGAACGAGGCGGAAAACATAGCGATTCAAATTTAATTATGAAAATTAATTTTCGAAGAGAGGAAGCCTACTAAAATGGCTTGGAAACATGATTCTTTTAGTGGGTGAAAATAGCGGAAACTGGAAAAGATCAAATTTAGGACTACATAAAATTACTTCCTAACTTTTAAAATTAACCACTAAGTGGTGCCGATTCTGTTGTACCGTTTTCTAAACTAAACTAAATTTGACAGTCCTAAAATTACATTATAGTTATTTAAGTAAACAAACATTTACGATTGTTCAAATCTGGTTCGCAATCCATATCTACAACTAAAGAAATTTGACGTTCAATTACTTTTAACAAAGAATCTTTTAAAAAATATACTGAGCAAAGCGCTAAAATTTAAACATTGTACTTACTTAACTCTTTAAATAGTTTTTTTTTTCAAGAATAATTTGAATTGCTCTCCCATAAAAGCTGTATTCCAATGTGCCTTTTGCCAACAAAGTGTTGTAAGTACTTATACAATATGTACTATTCCTTACTCAAAAGTTGTCTAACAAAATTTAATTATTCACACTACGCTGCTACGGCCGTAGCTCCAGAGCTACGAGAGTAACAGACTGTAAGACACAGTATGGAAAAGTGCCTTATATCAATCCTAATATTTGACTTATTTCTGAATAAATAGAAAAGGCCACTTTTTCCACAGAAGAACAAAGCAGGACCAACTAAAGCAAATAGCGAACACTTTTTTTATTTTTTCTGTTGACAAGAATGGGTAAGTTCGACAAAAGAGACACGGTGTCCGTGGAGTTAAGCAAACAAAAAAATGTAATATAAAATATGGCTGGCTACTTGCTGAATTCAAGAACTAGTTGTTCAACTGATTAGTAGTAGAAATATGGAGACAAAATTCCAATACATCATATAAAAAATGCGGTCAAATTGCGAAAGATTAAGAGTTGAATGTACTACCCTTATTACTCTTAACGACTGCTAAATCTAATTTATATCTTCTAGTAATATTTTTGTAGTTAACTTTTTCACCTGCTAGTGATTGTCACAAGCGCTCTATGCATTATTTTTGGATGGATGTGACAGCAGCGGCATTTTACGATTTATAAAATTATTAATTTGCAATAGCATGTAATATTGTATGCCAATGTTTGTAAAAGTCGCGGGCAACCGGTCTATATTCAGCAGTGGACGTCTTCCGGCTGATAATGATGATGATGATGAATGTTTGTAAAAATATGCATCCCGATTGTTGTAGTGCCCATACTGGCTTAACTCCTCAGTTGTTCACTTGTAGCAACAGTTGCACTCGATGCGCGCTACGGAGCGCTCGCTGGCTACGAAGCGCACATATTTATAAACTCGAAATGTTCTTACAAAGCAATCAAACTTCACACTAACGTGTTTTATTAAGAAATAGATACATAAACTTAATATTAAATAAATATAAACCAAAGTGCTAATATTCTACATCAACACTAATTTCTTGAATTAAATAAATTACAAAGTTGTTGAAAATCTAATGTGTAGAAATTAAATTGAAAATGTTTGTAATAATTGAATAAATTAGAATAATGTATTTGTGATATTTAGTTAAATATGAGGCGTTTTTGGACTGTTTGCTTTTTCAACACATACATAAAGGGTAAGACAAGAGTAAAACTGGTAGCTCAGAGTCAATTTAATAAATTAATTATTAATTATTAATTATTATTATTAATTATAAATTTAATAAATTAGTAATTTACTGTTTTTTACATAGGAGTTACCAAGGTTCGTGGATTTTATTCTATTACCAGATTCTATGTTAGGCATTAACAGATCACACAACATAAATACAATGCAATTCTACATGCAAGCTAACTAATACATCTATCGACGAAGATCTTTTCTAGTTAGGTAGCATCAAGAAGTACAATCCGGTCACTAGTATTTTAAAAAGAACTTAGGGCTTTTAACAGGGCCAAATAAAATCTATTCCTAATCGCCGGTCAAAAGGTACCTAACTTGTTTCAGTGTCGGAGTATAGCGCTAACCGTCACAAAAATGTATTGCTAATTTTACTTGCCAATTAGCACTAAATGGGAAGTAGCTTATCGACACTTTACTTTGAGACGATGAAAGTGACCCAATCTGATTTGGAAATCAAACAATCAATCAAATCAATCAACGAAGGTAACGAATTCAGTTTCTGTTTGAATAACATTTTTTACTGGTCATATTGTTTATTTATTTATTTATTTACTCATGCAAATTACAACTATCCTTACAGGAAATTCCTAATTCAATAGTGTAAGTCAACAACATTAAAAAATATAAATCTTATCTAGGTTATGTTATGTGAGATTAGCCGGTAAACATACAATTATATCTACTACACTAAGGAAAATTGGTTACAAAATTATGAAAAATGGAACAGCGGAATCGTGCGTTATTGGAAGATAAATTTTTCACACATGTGCCATTGAACAAGTAAAAAAAAAACGATAATAATGATGATTTATTTATTTCCAAAAAACAAATAGTAAGCTAACAGTAAGTTATACCAAAACGCTTACTATCTTAAAAAATGAGTACAAAATAACTTAAATTATCTAATAATAATATGGATGTTATCATTAAATATGTCGATATGCTGGAACTTGTGCGTAAAATGATTGAGCACGGCCAAGGCTCTAGTTGTAGGTGCGTTGCTAGCGTGGCAGGTTCGCGAGACAGCACACGAGAACAGGCGATGCCGTCGACGGCTCCCGACACGAATATAGTTATCGGGGACAAATAACGCCAGAGCACCCAGCACTGTCGGATTGTTAACCCTGTTGCGACGGATCTGGCAATAGTGTATAACTATCAATAATTTTCGTCGTAACTCCAATGTATCCACTCGAACCATACCTGACACAGAGAAAGAAAAAGGTACGAGTAATCCGTACATACGTTTATAAACGTACCTAGCAAATTTGCGCTGAAGCCTTTCTATGAACAGGTCTTTCTATGATATGTTATGTTTTGATTTCAATTAAGTAGGTATAATTTTGTTTATTCCCAGTATCAGTCTGCCTCCGCGTCGTCGGCCTAACAGTGCCAGCGTTGAAACAGCGCGGCGAATCAGCGACTCTCATCTGTGACTACGACCTGGAAGGAGGTAAACTGTATTCCGTGAAGTGGTACCGGGACACTGAGGAGTTCTACCGTTACATGCCGAGATTGAGGCCGCCTCAGCATGCACATCAGTTGGAAGGAGTAAGAGTTGAAGTGAGTGGTCAAGGCCAGGCTGAGCCAGAACTATATGTTTCGCTCATTATTAACATATTAGGAGTTCAAAAATCATGAGTGGGACTCTAGAGTAAGCAGGTATCTTCTAGGTAAGCGTGCTTCATCCTAGACCATATCATTGCTTAAAGCCGGGCAGTATTTAAAAAATAAATATAAAATATAGGTACACTCGTTTTATAAATGATTGAAAATTAAATTTATTATTATTAAAATTAATAAATAAAATAAATAGGCATTGATCCTTAGAATAACATTGCAAATGTTTTGAAGCAATTGAGGTGCTCACCATTTTCAGACACCACATTTTTTTTTTTTTTTTTTTAAATATAAAATATCAACATGAAAATTGTTTTATAACAATATAAATGGTTAGGAACTCGTGGTAGTTCAGTGGGAGTAAGCTCGCCTTACATTCATAGGGTGGCCGAAGTTCACCTGTAGGAGCCCGTACCAATGAGTTCTTTGGAACTTACGTACGGATACACCACTGGCTTTTCGGTGAAGGAAAACATCGTAAGGAAACCTACATATTTCCGAAGGAGAAATTCGATGGGCAGGCCACATCACACGAGGAACCGATAACCGGTGGGGAAGAAAGGTTCTTGAGTGGCGACCACGAACCGGAAGACGCAGCGTATGTAGGCCTCCCACTAGGTGGACCGACGACATTGTGAACGTCGCGGGCAACCGGTGGATGCAAGTGGCCCGTTGTCGGTCGGTGTGGCGCTCTAAGGAGGAGGCCTATGTTCAGCAGTGGACGTCTTATGGCTGATAATGATGATGATATCATGTGATATCAGTCTGTTGATGTGAATCGGATGTTTAAAAAGCTGATGAATATGTAGAATATTCTTAGGTACACTATCTACGTTTTTGTGTTCAAGGTTCATACCCTTGAACTGAACCACTACCCCAGCTGAATAACAAGTAATACTATTAAATGAAAAATAAAATACCCGACTGCAAAATGTAGCCAATCTCACTCCGGGGACAAGAGGATTACAACGATACCTCACTTTTCAAAATCAGTCTAGCTGTTTTAGCTACAAGATAATTATAGGAATACACAAATATATCTACTTACATACAACCCAATAGCATTACCCTCATTAGTATTGGGCAGTTGGGGAAAAAGCGAGAAAAAAGCATGTTTTCAATACAAAAAACCCGTGATAAACATAAAACAAAAGAAAACTGAAAATCCATTAAAATGCGGGAGAGGAATTACGAAAAACACTTTAAGTACTTCTCTCCTTTTCTTTAACTCCTGTTTTGTACAAAGTCAACTATTAATACTATACTATTGTTAATCAGCAGGGCTAGCATGCGCACCGCGACAAAATCTTCTCTACTCTTCATGTCGTGAAAAATGAGACAAACGTATACATAATCGTAGCCGTGTCCTGTTCTTGCATAACAAAAATATTTTGTCGCGGTGCGCATGCTAGCTCTGCGGGACAACATAAAATATTTTTATATTAAAATAAATAATAAACAATTGGGTAACCATTCACTTTCGCTGAACTAATGTATCGCGTAGAACATAGCTCATAGCTTGTATAGACACTCCCTTAAAGGAATTAGTCTACAAAATCAATCATCCTGTAGTGTCTCTTTGTTTAGGCTGATTGGCTCATATATCAGGTACTCTATGTATATGGACTGGCTGAACCCGATGTCCGTATTTAAGCCGCCTGAAGTCTGACGTGGATAAGCCTTTGTTATTATAAATCACAAATAATTGGGACCTTTAACATTGCAGAGTAATAGTATTAAATATCATCCAGTGTTGCCGTTGTGGAATTTTTAATGCTAAATTTGGCATTTTTTTGTAACCCATCAATGAAAAATTATGTAAAAATTGAATTGCATGAAAAAATTTGTTCTTAGCATATTGCATATTTTTAGCATTTTTCTGGTCTTTACATGTTAAAGTTGACACCAATATATTGCAGTTCATTGCTCTGTTAAATATTTTTAGCATTATCTGCGCCAAACTCTAGCATTTTCTCCAAAAACAAAACGGCAACACTGCATTCATCCGAAGGCTGACCGTGTCGTGCTTTATTTAACATCGGTAATCGATTAGCAACACCTAGTCGAGCAACGCTATGAGCGACATTGTAGCAAGCAGAGTAATTAGGTATCTACATAGATTAAAAAACGCAGCTGACTCTGTAGTGGTTTTGAGGCAAAAATCCACGCTACCAGCAATAACGAAACCACATCACGCTCCGAAATTAGGTGTGATAGGTCCTTTGGGTTCTTTGTAAATTGGCTTAAACAGTGCTTTGAAGATGGTGAATCGAAACTAAATACGACAATATCTTCATGATTACTCTATTTTTATAAGTTTGCGAAAATGAAATATAGACCCTACAGCTCACATAATAGATCGTGCGAACTGATCACATGATATATTGTGAACTGTAGGTACTACTAGCAAAACTAGTTTCGAAAAACTTTCCTAAGTACGTATTGTACTCGCTAGCAAATTGTATGATTGATTCTGTTTCAAATAAAATAACTAATAAATAACATATTACAGAAAAGAAAAGAAACAAAATTTAAATAAAATAAACTAATCTAAAAGACCGCTACCAGTGGGAATTGTTCCCAAAATGCTGGCCCCATTACCACGTTGTATTGTCAACCTTTGGGTGAAATAGAGGCAAGCATTTTGGTCACGTGCTGCTTCGACCAGAGGATCTATAAAAAACATTTTGAAAGTGTCTTTATTTATCATAAAAACTTTAGAAAGAACGGACACAGTCCAGTAATTTTACATAACAGAAAGAAAATATTTTGACTTATCAGGTTAGGATCGCCTATATCAGCATAACAATTTTCGAAACACTTTCGTATGTATTGTACTCGCTAGCAAATTGTATGAAAAATTGAATAGTAACCCCTTATCGGACATAAATGGACAATACATTACTTGAATCGGCAGTGCAAATCATACTTATCTCCTTGTACGAAAGCTATGACTAGTTTTATAGGTAGGTAATGCGTTCCTAAATACGTGAGCGACAGACAACACCGCAAATTTGGACCGAAACCTTCATTGCTTGAAGATGCTCGTATTTCAACAGCTTTATTACTGAAGTTGTTACAAGTTAGGGCTTTGTGGCTTCGAGACTAGTTGATTTGAGATAACGTAGGCCTTATCATAACTTTCCTGCTCACTAGGCCGTATTTCATCCACGTATCGATTGAACCTCTCTTGATTCTATTATTCCAAATGTGGATTATGTAGATCTGTTCTACAAAGAGAAAAGAAGAGCCTCGTTTTAAAAATAAATAAACAACAAAGCACATAGAAACACTCAGACAAAAAACAATCATCCACGTTCATCACACAAATGTTTGTCTTGAATGGGTATCGAGCCCACAACCTACAGCGGAAGGCGGAAATCCTCCCACTGAGCCACAAGGCTAGTCCAGTAAATATATATAGTAATATATAGTTGACCGAGCGAAGCGAAGGTCTCAGAGTTTACTGGGACAAATCGGCATTTGTATGTATGTTTGTATGTTTGTAATTACGCTTGAAACATTGTCCTTCAATCCGGAACACAGTAATGCTTGCACACTACTGCTTGGCGGTTGAATAACTGGCAAAGGTGTGGTAATTCCCCAGGCGGACTCTGCAAGGGAGCCCTACCACTACAGATAAATCTATCTATACATTATGAACAATGTACATTATGTAGGTAAGTGAAATAAAGTCTTGTAAAACAGAACATCGCGAGGTCTCAGTTCGGGGCGAACTACTAGTGTAGGTAAGTGAAATAAAATCTTGTAAAACAGAACATCGCGCGGTCTCAGTTCGGGGCGAACTACTAGTAATAATATTATACGACTGAAGCAAGGTGAACGCTGGCTCTCACTTAAAAGTCTACAAAATTCTCTTACTTGGGCCTGGCCATTTATTTTACTATGGTCGAAGGGGTAACACGCAAGACAAGAAGACATCTTTTACAAGAACGTGCCACCATACCATAATATTCTTGTGATGTTTGGAATTTGAACCAAAATTTGTTTGAACCAAACCGAATTTGAATTTTATCCGTAGTTAGAGAAGTCTACCGCCCGCCGCGTGCACCTGCGAGAGCTGACCCTAAAGTCGCGAGGACTGTACCGATGCGAGGTGTCAGAAGAGGCACCGTCTTTCCACTCTGCACAGGCTGAAGCATATATGGAGGTTTATTGTAAGTACATAAACCATTAAGATGCGTACGATATGCCGAAATACACTGATACAATACATCGAAGGCACTCTTCGTCCAAGGTCCGAAAGGTTTTACGAAAACATCTTTCGCCGATAGTTCGATTCTACGAAATCAGTGTTCGCCATTGGTTTCTTGAGAGTAGATAACTGTATATAGTATGGTAACTGTAGCATAAAGGTTGCTTGAAAGAGATTGCTTTTAGCTATAAGGCCGTCGTTTGTTCCACTAAAAATCGTTTGTTATTCGTGTATAATTTCTGGTGTGAACAATAAAATAATTATTCATCTAACTACTTCTAACTATAGGATCTGTGCAGGATATTCCAAATAACATAAAAAATCATATAGATAATCCTCGTAAATTTTGAAAAAAGTACTATACAAACCTTACACTAGCGGTACCTGCGGATATTTATGCACTCATACATATGCTAGTTTCGCGTATGCCTTCCCTGGTCTACACATTATGGCCACTGCAGCACATGTGCTACAGCGCCTTTGGACGAAACCTCCAAGCACAGACCCTAGACTACACCCTAGATTCAGCATTCAAGAAGCTTTAAGTGCACCACACATCAGTCTAAATACACTTATAAGAAATTACTCTGATTGGTTGATTGTTAGGCGCGAGTAGTCGTAACCTTGAGATAGCCAATGAGAACGCTTGGTCGCACTCCCCGCGACCCGCGCCGCGCCTCAAACATTGGTGACTTTTTGTAGGGACAACGAATCTCGTAATGCGGCATCTAGTGTGATCTGTGCCTCCGACAACTCCATAAAAATTCTTGATTTCAAATTCGTGACGTCAGCGGCAGGCGAGAATTATTACCACAGACTTCAGATTTTAAGTAGTATTTTTTTTTGTTTCAAATGTTCAACCAATAGATATCTACTATGTACTTATCAATTATCTTTTCTTTACATTACTACAACTACTAAGTATGTAATGGAATCATTTTTTAAAAAATTCTACATCAAAGAAGACATTTGGCTTTAGAACTCCCAAGGGTAAGTCGAAAGGGCGGAAATAATAAGCAACAAAAATGTATCTGAATCAAGTTAAGCGTTGCTCTTAACCCTCCGCTTTAGCAAAGGGTTCAAAGAGTGGGTTCCAGCGATTATGATGTGATCAGATTTAACGCCCATCGTGATATACCCTCCATAGGTACTTCTATTTGAACGTCAAACGGCTATCCGCCCGAAATTCAATTCTGCTAACAAAATTGAAACATAAAAGTAACGGCTCATAATTTTCGTATACGCACCATTATTTCTCTTTATGACGGAAGAACCTCAAAAACGTACAAAATAACAAACATTTATCACCGTTATTGTGATTTTTAAACGGCAGAGTCGGGGAACTTGCCCACATTTTTGTATTTCGGAAACGTTAGAAACCTAGATTTATGTTACGAATCACAGACATCTATTAGAATAGACACCGCGTGTCTACTTACTTTCCGTGTCCGTTTTCTGTCATAAGTAGGCGCATTGCGCCATCTAGTACGCCCCAAATTCAGTTCGAGCTCAGTCATCTTCGAAGGAGTATCTAGGTACGTCAAACGTAAATAAAAAAACTTAAAAACTTACCAAAACCTAAAAAACATTTCGAAAGCTGTTGACAATCGAAATGCGAATGGACAACTTGTAAGTACTGTTATTAAAATACCTGCGGTTAGGTTTTCATAGAAATCGACTTGCTTGCGGTGTCTATTCTAAAAATGTCTGTGGTACCAGTACCTACTACCCCGCAATTGCCGAGAGTATGTGCAGCGACTGCATGCATTTGGTAAAATATAAAATCTATGCTTACCTACCAGGACTACCAACGAGAAAAAATAAAAGGAACATATTGCTCTCTCTCTCTCTCTCTCTTTTTCTGTCATTTTTAATCCGTAGGTCTGTAATGGCTGTTGTATAGGAAATTTCAATAGAACACTGCTTATTTCAGTTTTTCCCCGAGAAAGCCCTCGCATCACAGGCCACGACCGCGCCTACAGGCCGCAAGACCAGATCGACGTCAACTGTTCCTCTGCCAAAGCCTTCCCTGCGCCAGACCTGCAGTGGGTCATTGACGGACAGAAAGTAAGTGGTCAATTTGGCAAGTTGTCTTGTATAGTCGATATACCCGAACCCACTTACTAGATCGATAGATCCTATCTACTAACTTTTCACATTTTTCCGACTTTTTTTAACCGTTTAATTGTGTGTTTTTACCCGACTACCCAAAAAGTATTTTTGAGGTGTATGTAAGTATGTTTGTATGTCCACTGTTCCTATTGTACCTGCTGTAGCCTAAATGGCTTGATCGATTTTGATGAGTGAGGTGACGTTCCTCTTTACGTCCGGAGTCCTACATTATGCAGTCGGGTATTTTCTTTTTCTTTTAGTGCTTACTAGCTTACCCGCACGGCTGCGCTCGCCTAGACTACTCGGGTACATAAGCCATATGAGAGCACGTCATTCAGACCACAGAAAAGGAAATTTTTAGTGCTCTCTTCTGTGATTCAGACTCAGTCAGTGTATCCATATAAACATACGGAAGTTTGGTCGCCGCGGCCGATTCGGTTAGGATGATGATTATGATTATAGTGCCTAGGCTAAATTATACACCTTGTTTTATACCTTTTTCAGGGTTGATTTTCGAAAAATCCTGAGATATGCCTTTATTTATTTTTTATGCTTAGTACACAAACCGAGTTTTGTGGGTTAGTTCGAAAAAAAATATTTTCTTATAACTTTAGGGGTTCATTTTACCTCTTTAGAGGTGGTATTTCGTAAAAGCCGTTCTTATTGTTCTTCTAGAACATTTCAGTAGTATCTATTGGGATCAAATTTCACGTCTCTATCATAGGTATTATATTGCACACCCGATATGGGTCAACTGTTGTAACATTAATCTCTACTTTAAGAACATCTTTGTACACAGTACTGTAATAAAATAATTCTTATTCTTATTCTAGGTATGTGGTTTGGTCTGTGATACCTAGAAACGGGCTTGTTTTTAAAAAAAACTTTAATTATTTATACAGGGTTTTAATGAAATGACATACAATAAGGTACAATAAGGTAGGTTAATTGTTTTTGAGAGCTGAAAAATATATAGTTCTTTTATAAGAACAACTATTTATATTGTTTTATTTTTTTTTGTTGTTCAGGTATAATCACACTACTCTAATATTATAAATGCGAAAGTTTGTGCGTAAGTCTGTAAGTATGTAAGTGTGTTTGTTCCTATTCAACTCTGTAATTGTTGAACAGATTTGGATGAAATTTGGTGTGGAGGTAGCTTTTACCCTTAATGTACACATAGGCTACTTTTTATCCTGGAAAAATATTCGGTTTCTGTAAAATAGCTGGTGAAACCGCGGGGAGCTGCTAGTAGAAACATGTGAGTTACCATAGGGTCCACGCTCTTCTGATCCTGGCCCAAGATCGAAGATTGTGGATCACTAAATTGAGCTTCCTTATACCTAAAGATAGATAGAAGTGAACCACAATTAAAAACCTTAGGGCAAGAGCCTTTGATTCACGCTCTCTTCGATCATGGCCCAAGATCGAGGATAACTAAACTTAATTGAGCTTCCTAATACCTAAAGATTTTTATAGGTTTCCAGGCTTTGTTTCCAGTATTTTTTTTTTCTTTCTTCAGGTAACAGACAGATCGTGGCTGATAGCGTACGGGGCGAAACCCGCGCCGCAAGGGCTGTTAGTATCGACCCTGGGGCTGCGAACACCGGCCAAGGCAAGGATGAAGCTTCGATGCGTCGCCAGCATCGGCTCGCATAGACGCGAACGGACTGTTGTTGTGGGTAAGTTCACTGGCGAAGAATTCAAACCAGTAAGTTAAAGCAAGACTAGTCTGTGGGCTGCAAGCGTCATGCTGAGGGTGGTAAATTTTTGACACAACGGCGAAGTCTTGGACATACTTTTGGTTTCATCGACAGACCATTCGGTTTTTCCATCGAAATATAATGTAGACTGCTTTAAACGAATGTGAATAGAGTCCTCAAAGGTAGGCAACGCACTGGGAAGGCGGCGGTGACCAATTACCATCAGTAGGCCCGTCGCTTGTTTGCCACATATTACTCTAAGAAAAAAAAAACTTGAACACAGGTTCTATTCATCTGTGGACTTTAAATATTATTTTCCTGGAGTCCACGGAACTAGATTTTTCAAAAAATAGATAGAAAAAGTAATATATTTCAGAATAACCTACTTTATTTCTTCTTGATATCGGAACAAATCGAATTGACGGCGATACGCTAGTATACATTCATCTATGGATACGCTAGTATACATTCTCATCTATGGATAATGCTAGGATATGATTCTGAAAATAGGTCCTAGACCACATAATTGCGCGGTAAAGTTATACCTACATAAGGGTTGGTCCAAACGGTGACGTCCACACGAAATTTTTTTTCGAAACGAAACGTTTACTTAAGGATTTTCCAAATTAGAAATAATCTAACTTTTTTGGGGGGATTTTAGATGAGGGACGAAGGAGAATCCGAAAAACACCATCGAAAAATCCAACCATAAAAAGTTTGTTTTTCCATGAGCATCTTGTTGAGGTTGCATGTTGCATCAATGAAACTCAATATTAGAAAAATAATTTGATAGCTGTCAATGTTCTGTAAAACTTTTCGATGGCTAGTAAATTATAAAATACTGAAAAGAATGTGGATGTAGTTTCGTTTATTCCTACATCTTCATGGCCCTCTAGGAAGCAGCGAATCATTCAACCTTAAGTGGTTATGGGCCTTTTAACTGTTGAAGAGAAACTGCGCTAGTGAGACCAAAGATGGAGCTTAGTAAAATCCAAATCGCAAAGCTGGATGGGCACAACTGGGTGCAATGGCGATATCGTATGATTGCTATGTTGAACGGAATCGACAGTTTGTTCGATGTCGTGGAAGGCAAATTACGTGAACCTGAGAGACCAGCTGCTGCAGCGGGTGATGCCAGCGCCGCTTTGGGGGAGTATCATCGCATTGTAGGAGAATACAAAAGGAAGATGAGTACTGCACTGCTACTGATTACGAATAACATCACAGATGAAATCCTGGATAAAGTGATGAGGTTTAATCATCCTAAGGAGGTATGGGATGAGTTACATCGGCTGTACGACGGCTTGAACGAAGACCGTTTGTATGAAGCTTGTTTAGCATTCTTTAAGGCAAGAAAAGATCCATCGGATGACATGGCGACTTATATTTCAAAAATGAAGAATTTGTGGCATAAATTGAAGCAGGAATTAGTAAAATCAGGTGAAGGTACTGATTTACCAGAGTTTTTGCTGATCTGCAAAATTTTAGACAGTTTGCCGGATACATATTTCTCATTTAAGTCAAGTTGGATGCTGATGTCAAAGAAGGATAGAACAGTGGAAAGCTTAACCAGTCAGCTGTGTGTTCACGAGAAAGCACTATCGAGCCGTCAAGACGGGGAGTCTGGAGGTGAAGCTTTTACTATAAAGACAGGCAAACACAAAAAAGTTGTGAAAATAACAGAACGGAATCCAGAGACTTCGAGAGTGGAAAGCAGACGTTGCTTTATATGCAAAGAAATTGGTCACTTGAAGTTGCATTGTCCAAAGAAGAAGTCTGGAACTGGATCAGCTAAAGATGAAAAAGGAACTGGGGCTAATATGATGCTTACATCAATTTTCGTAGTCTCTGCTGAAACTGACCTTGAAAACTGGTATGTGGACAATGGTGCAACGAGTCATGTAACGATGAGAGCAGATTTATTTGAGGACTTCAAAGAATTTGAGGAAAGTCATACCGTTACTACTGCAGATGGAAGCACTGTAAAGGCAGTTGGCAAAGGAAGTATACAGTTTGAAACTGTTGTGAATGGAAAACCGGAAAAGTTTCATCTTAGAGATGTTTGGTATGTGCCTGGAATACAGAGGAACTTATATTCTGTATTGGCAGCACAAGACAGAAACCCGACAAGTGTGTTTGAGTCACGGGTTGAATCATGTGTCATGAAGATTGACGGTAAAGTCATAGTTACGGGTAGACGTACGAGGCATGGAGGTTTGTACGGGATGATTTGTAAGACCTTGAAACCAATGCCCACAGTTAATGTGACAGTGGTACAGAAGGAGGACATACTGCAGTTGTATCACGAGCGTTTTGGACATCAAAATAAGAGGCATGTCAGTCGTGTTATTGAACGAGAACTGGGAATAAAAACAACAGACAGTAAGGAGTTGTGTGATGGTTGTGTTTTTGGGAAAACGCACAGGCTTAAGTTCGGTACAAGAGAGAAAGCCACGAAACCTGGAGAAAGGTTACACACGGATGTCTTGACTCATTTCCAGAGTCATACGCAAAATTTAGATATTTTTTGATCATTAAGGATGAATTTAGTCGTTTTAGATATCTTTATTTGTTAAAGACGAAGTCTGAAGTTTATGAAAAGTTGAGACAAATGTTGGCAGAAGTAAAGACTTCTGGACATCGGGTACATGAACTTTTAAGCGACGGTGGTGGTGAATTCAATAACGAGAAAGTTCGAAAAATATTGGCGGAAAATGGCGTAAGACAGCGATTGGTAATGCCTTACACACCAGAACAGAATGGTTTGAGCGAACGAGAAAACCGCACGGTTGTAGAGTGCGCGCGCTCAATGATGTATGCTCACGAGGAATTACCTCAGAAATTATGGGCTGAGTTAGTCGAAACAGCTGTTTACATTCTGAACAGGACTGGACCGACTACTGTTGAAGGTAAATCACCTTACGAACTTTGGTTTGGTAAAAAACCACAGATCAAGCACTTAAGGATAATCGGAGCGTCGTGCTATGTTCATATTCCAAAACAAAAGCGGAAGAAACTTGATAAGAAGGCTGTAAAATGCAAGTTAGTTGGATATGATGGTGACGACGGTTATCGGCTTTTGATTGAAAGTTCGAGCAAGATATTGAGATCAAGGGACGTGACTTTTGATGAAAGACCACTCGAAGGACAAAGAGAGAACAGATCTCTGGAGAGTGATCAAGATATTGGAGAGATACCTTATGAAGTTTGGAACCAACCTTCTACCTCTAAAGGACCTGTTTGTGGAGAATTGGCAGTGGGCGGAGAACCAAATCCCATACCAATTGACATTCAAGCAAGAGAAGAAGACCATATTGTCAATGACGGTGAAGTCAGAGAAGACAATGATGTCCATGAGGATGATGAATGTAGATTTGTTCCATTGAACTCGGATGATGATGATGATGTTTTCAATGACGCTGAAGCTGAAACATCTGATCTCATTGAAGAATCTATTGAACTTGAGGAGGAAAGAGTTGAAGTGGATGAACCGATGAATACAAACGAAATCCAAGAAATTGGCCAAATGATTTTGAGAGATCGTACCACTTTGAGACAACCAAGCAAATTCAAAGATTATGTCATGAACATGGAACACAAGCATACAGAACCAGTAACTTTTAAGGAGGCTGTAAGATCACGTTTATAGTACAAAGAGTGGCAGAAAGCCATGCAGAACGAAATGGATTCGTTGGTTGAAAATAAGACTTGGGTACTTGTAGAACTACCAAAGAATAGGAAAAGTATACCATGCAAATGGGTTTATCGAATTAAGTACAACCCAGATGGTTCGGTGGACAGGTACAAGGCAAGGTTAGTGATAAAGGGCTACTCACAGAAAAAAGGGATCGATTATGATCAGACCTTTAGCCCTGTCGCCAAGTTAGGAACGGTAAGAGCTTTAATTAGCGTCGCTGCAAGCGAGAATTTGACGCTAAGACAGTTTGATGTTTCTACAGCGTTTTTATATGGAAATCTTGATGAGGAAATTTTCATGAAGCAGCCTGAAGGATATAATGACGGCACTGGACGAGTATGTCTATTAAAAAGGAGTCTTTATGGCTTGAAACAGGCGCCACGTTGTTGGAATAAGCGCATAATGGATTTCTTCAAAGAAATAGGGTTTAAAGCCAGTGAAGCGGATCCTTGCTTACTGATCAGAAATTCCAAAGCTGAGAAACTAATTGTCGCACTTTATGTGGATGATGGGCTGGTTGCAGGCTCAAGTGAGAAGCTGGTGAACGAATTTCTCGAACAGTTGGAAAGAGGTTTTAAGATAACAACAAAACCTGCGTCTTACTTTCTCGGTATAGAGGTTGAAAACAGAGAAGACGGTTTAAAAATACATCAGGCTTCTTATACAAGAAAGGTATTAAAGAGATTCGGAATGGAACAATGCAAACCGGTATCAACACCTATTACTACAGATGTTCAGAAGCAGGCTGGAGAAGACAATGATACCAAGATGAGGTACAGGCAAATTGTGGGTGCACTAGCCTACTTAATGGTCGGAACAAGACCAGACATTGCATACGCAGTTAGTGTAGTATCAAGAAGTCTTGAAAGTCCTACAGATGATGACTGTGTCAGGGTGAAACGCATTATGAGATATTTGCAGCATACTTCAGATTATGGGATCCATTACAAAAGAAATAGCAAAGTACTGGAATGCTTTAGTGACGCAGATCATGGAGGAGATATACATACGGGGCGCTCAACGTCAGGAGTGCTATGCATGTATGCAGGGGGAGCAGTTACCTGGATGAGCCAAAGGCAACAAAGTGTAGCCATTTCAACGACTGAGGCAGAAGTAGTTGCTGCAAGTGAAGGTGCCAGGGAAAGCATCTGGTTAACTCGGCTCATGAGAAGTCTTATAGAATTTAAAGGATGTCCTTATTTGCAAGTGGACAACGAGGCGGCTATAAGATTAGCGGAAAACCCTGAGTTTCACCGACGTACCAAGCATATCAGGCTACGTCATTTCTTTGTTAGAGAGCTAGTAACAAATGGAGAAATAAAGGTGAAGAAGGTATCCAGTGAGGATCAACTAGCTGATATCTTCACCAAAGCACTACCTAGACCAAGGCTACAGAAGATTGCTGGAAAATTGGGTATTCATTGAGAGAAGATGTTGAGGTTGCATGTTGCATCAATGAAACTCAATATTAGAAAAATAATTTGATAGCTGTCAATGTCCTGTAAAACTTTTCGATGGCTAGTAAATTATAAAATACTGAAAAGAATGTGGATGTAGTTTCGTTTATTCCTACATCTTCATGGCCCTCTAGGAAGCAGCGAATCATTCAACCTTAAGTCATCTAGGCAGGATTTATTCATACTCAAACCTATTTACAATAGCAAAAAGGTTTTAGGAAAGACCTAACTGCTAAACTGTTTTAGATTTTATTCACAAATACCTATCCCAGAAAAATGGGAAAAAATAATGAAAAACTGGAAAATAAATTCTAAATTCAGACTTCTATTTTCTCTCTTCTGCCATACTTGTTGCTGGCAAAAATGTTAACTTAAATTTTGCCACAAAAAAAACTTTATTATGAAAACAGGAGCTAAATAATCTTTGTTTGGTTTCAGAAACGAACTTCGCGACCTGGGAAAGGCCTATCGGATTGCTAATCATATTAATTAACATTTTTTGTGGTAAAATATTGTGATTCAAGTTATACGAATAAATCTTTCTCGTTTACTGATTTGTATTTATATTTCTTCCGAAGCCTCACAAAGTAAAATAGGCAAGTCTTTTCTCAATGTATGGTGCCAATATATCACTAGGTACTTCTATAAATCCACAACCACTGATCTGATCTCCTCTCCTAGAATCCATCTGGAACTCCTGGAAGAGGTCGCTGTTATTCGTTTTTTCTTATGTAGTATCCATTGATTATTCACTACACTCGTAATGTGCAACGGGCAATAGCGGAAGCCCATAATCAGTTGATAGAGCCTAGCCTAGCGCTGAGCCATACAGTAAAAGCCGCTTTTACATCTAACCTAACGAATGCGCAAGTCACAGAGCTAGTCACTTTCGCCTGCTCAAGCGCGAAGAGCAACTGTAGGTATTTATGACTCTTAGTTACGTTTCGCTCTGCGTACAAATATTAATATTATTGCGACGTAGGGAGTCTCTATGTAAATTTCATTTCGAAGTATATTCTATAGGTACTTCAGAACACGGCTATGTCCTAAAACTGCGACCAAGACCACAGGCGTTCGGGAAGTAGCGTTGTGGACCATAAAAGTAACTGCCCATTTGATAATTGATATTTTAAATGCTAAAACAAAAGAACGAAAAATAATAATTATTATTATTATTATCGCCCCTAAATATAAATTATAGGCAGGCTATAGTTTGGTAGATTACAAAATTAAATAGGTTAGATGCCATAGTTAAAAAAGTGTATCTAAAATAACTATAATTATAGGAGCTATCTAACTGTAATTAATAACCTAATATTTTTTCAGTTATCAGGGTATTCGACCTGTTGACTTCATAAACAGGTCGAATACCCCGATAATTGGTGGTTTTATTCAATTAAAATCTCTTAATTAACAATTTATAAAACAAAGGATACATCATAAATAGCCTAAGATATTACAAAGTACGAGTAGAAACCGATAAGGTACTAAGATTCTATTCTATTCTTGCGTTGTTTGTCAATAACAGCTTAATTACTCATCGTAGGTTCATGAAAACTAATTTTGCGATAATAAATAGATTGTTTTATGAAATTACACCAACCAAAAATTCAAGTAGAAAGCTAGTATATAAGTACATGTCTCACTAAACCAAAAACCAAGATCAGCTTATTGAGATTTGTAGCTAAACCAATGTTATGTAAGTGATCATTTTATCCGTAATTTCTTAAAACAACTTATTTATTGGCGCAAAATTGGTATCAATAAATCCACGATGAGCTGTAATTGACAAAAAAGCAAGAAAATTTGAATTTCGCGAGATGAACGAATTGTTGCACCATAATTAAATGCTAGAATCAAAGATCTTTAAAACTATAGATACAACGTTACCAACAAAACTACTGAAATGATGCCAACAACTTTTGAATAAGCGACCTTTCTGAAAAACCGACCATTTCTACTTTTTCAAATTTTTTTTTTTTTTCAAATCAGCAAGAACGCAATGACACCCGTCATTGCGTTCTTGCTGATTTTTGCGCGTCGATTCTGAATCTATACTTTTAAAGATCTTTGACTAGAACAATCAAGTCTGGTATTTTCCTAATGTGTAATTCAACTCTTCAGTTGCATTACAAAAGATAACTTTACGAATAAGCAACTGTAAACAAGAACTATTTCGAAGTCTATTATACAATATAATAACTACCTATTAATATTATACATATAATATACCTGTGTAAATAGCCTGCACGTTAATAAGTCATAAGTGAAATTTAAATGGAATTAAAGTATGCCAAATCTATAATTATCACAACATTTATTATCTAGAATTCAAGTAGATATTTGCATTGTTTAGATTTATCTACTATTACACTTTCTATTGTTTATGCTTTAAGATAACTCGAAATACTTATCAATGTCTAAACAATAATTTGTCAGATAATATTGAGGAAAGGAATTCAACTATGTAAGTGGTGAGATAGGAAATAATTATTATGTACTTAAATATATTTAATAACACAGAGAAAATATATAAATAAGGGTGCCAATGGCCATAGAAAGATACGTAAACTGATTGTAGTACCGGTAAGGACGTAAGATGTCGCTAGTGCTTTAAACTGCAGCATGATCGTCACAATTTCTACTTGACTTGAAATAGAAACCCAAACTAACTCAATCGTAATGGTATAAAACGCTACTTTTTAGGAATATTATTGCATTAATAATATCAGTAAAATTATTAATTTTATATTTTACTAGCTGCGAACCGCGGTTTCACCCGCTATTCTACAGAAACCGAATATTTTTCCGGGATAAAAAGTAGCCTGTAAGCTTGTAAGCTACCTCCATACCAAATTTCATTCAAATCCGTTTAGCCGTCACAGAGTAGAACGGGAATAAACACACTTACATACTTACACATTTACACACAAACATTCGCATTTATAATATTAGTCTGTTTTGTTTTAGTTTAATGGTCTTTTTTCGGGGGTACACTTTTTTGTATGAGATTATAATTTTTCTCGTATAATTTTGCTATGATAATAGTAATGTAATAATATAATGCCTAAATAATTGAGATGAGGCATTGTTATAACCACCCTACATAGTGATCAGGCCACATAGTATCTAGTGAATAAACTAAATCAGAATTCATATAAAAATAAAAAGTATCTTTCGGCTATCCATTTTACCCTGACTATTGTTAAAATAACCTGATATTGTGCCTATGTATATTAGCGTTAAATTTAAATAAACTCGTTATTATTGTTATTTCAAGATGCTTAAGCGTTTTGAGAACATACTGCCTAAATCAAGAATAGATCAATTTACAAGGTTTGGACATATTCACGGTCACAGTGTATTTCTCGACTTAGGCACAGTGCTTTATAATAACCTATAATAACATTTAAATACAACAATAATGAGGGCTTTTCACAGACCATTCAAAACATTAGTTCCGACAGGCTCAAAAGATGACACTGTAAGCTAAGTATCAAAAAGTCTATTATTATAAATTAATATCAAGGGCTTTAAACACATGTTTAGTAGTGTCTTTCCGCATCAATATCGCGTCTAGTACAAAAGAAACAAGGACGCTACAGATTTAGACTCAGTTTGAAAATGAACATCTACAAAGAAACGCATAAGTCCAAACTCAATTCAGCTATCCCAGCATTAGGTATTTTTTTTGCCTGTATTAAGTAACATAGATAAACATTTTAAGCATATATAGCCCAAAATATGTCCCAGTCAAAATTATTGTTTGATAACATTAACATAGGTGGAAGATACCGTTACCTTACAGTGAAATTTATAATAATAATAATAAAAGACATAGCGAAGAGGACACTGCCTTAGTGCTTGTTCACGCTGAGCCGACGGGTGCTGGCGCGATTTCATGTTCACATTGGCTGCCAGGCGTTTGCGTGGGTGTGATGTGCGACTTACCTGAAACCGCGAGCGAATCGCGCGCTCCGCCGCTAGTTTCGACGTGAACACACACAAGCAACTACACACGTTGCCGCGAGCGAGTCTCGAGCATGCCCGTTGCTTCCACCGAACCTGAGTTTTGTACGTGAACACTTGCGTAGTATACCATAATTATGTTTGATATTTCACGCCCGCGCCCGCCACCGCGCCCGCGTATCAACGTGAACAAGAACTTACGGCCAATAACTATCTTGTGATAACAACGCTATCTAATGAAGTTCCGGAGCTGTTCAAGAAAAGATTGAATAGGTAATTTCTAGGCAAGCGTGCTACATCTTCGCTTTCCATCAGGTGAGATTGTGGTCAAACGAAAGCCTAGAGCGAAGAAAAAAAGTTTGGAGGAAAATTGGCTCTGAAAAGCTCTCATTACAATTTATGTACTACCAGACAAATTCAATTCATTAAAAATCTAAATGAAACTTAGCCTTCCTGTCCAAAGTCTTCCATAAACTTCTTCAGCCGAACCATATCCTCATCATTGACAGTAGGTTTGGACGTCGCTAAAGATCGTAGCATATCATTCATAGTGACCGGTGGTTCACCGAGTTTATCGCTAGGTACTTCCATCCAAGTCATTTCTATAGCTCCAGCATCGCCAGGAGAACACGGAGTCAGCAAGTCGTCAACCATAGTATCGGGGTCGGTTGGACTTGGCCCCTTTATCTTCTTGAAATGCGTAGCGGATTGTACTTTACGTACAGGCTGCATTAAAGCGTCACGAACGACAATGCTTATATCAGCTCCAGAGTATCCGTCTGTCTTAGAAGCAAGTGTCTTTAATTCTTGCTCTGACACCACATGGCGAGTGTTTCCCAAATAAAGTTTGAACATGTCTAATCTAGCGTGCTCCTCGGGTAGAGGAATGTAAATTCGCTTCTCAAATCTCCTTCTAATAGCGGAGTCGAGAACCCAAGGAATATTAGTAGCTCCCAGGACTAAAATACCATCCATATCTTTGCCAACACCTTGCATTTGTACGAGAAATTCTGTTTTGATACGGCGAGCAGATTCGGATTCATTGTCCGAACGAGAGGAGCACAGTGAGTCTATTTCATCAATGAAAATGATGCTTGGCTTGTGTTCACGAGCAAGCTCGAAAAGATTTCGAACTAATTTCTCAGATTCACCCAACCATTTTGAAACAAGATCGGATGAGGACACAGAGAAGAATGTTGAGTTGTTGGCCTCCGTGGCCACAGCTTTGGCTAAGTATGATTTACCCGTACCGGGGGGGCCAAATAGTAAGATACCCTTCCATGGAATTCTCTTGCCTGTAAACAAGTGAGGGAACTTTATTGGTAGGATTACAGCTTCTTTCAATGCTTCTTTGGCCAGTTCCAAGCCAGCAACGTCACTCCATTTGACTTGAGGCTTTTCGATGATACAGGCACCCTCTAGCTTGTCTTGTAGCTTTTTCTTTTCTGGATCGTCGGAGTCGCTGCCACTATCGCTTTTTTTGTCCTTATCTTTTCCTCTTGAATTAGACTCTCCATCTTTTAAAGGCTTTTTCTTGTCTTTCTTTAAATATTCCTTCAATTTCTCAGCCCTGTCTAAATACTGCAGACACTTGTTACGGATGCTTTCTTTAGCTCTTTCGCCTTGAGCTTCGTATTTGACAGCATGGAGGAAGTATTCAACTCCATGTTCATAAAGACGTAAAGCTTCTTCATAGTTCTTGTTCTTATCTTCTTCGGTGGCTTTCGTGACCAGGTCAATGGCTTTTTGCAGGGTGTTTGTTGATGTCATTTTTTACACCTGTAAACATTATTTAGCTTTATAATATAACATCTGTGTACATTTTGTTACAGTTCATTAGGATTTAAAAAAAAAATATTAATTGTATCAGTGACATATATAAAAGACATGTTGTTATACGAACCCATCGTAAAAAATAACGAGGAAAATGACTCACAATATTGTATGGAGTTGAGTGAGTATTGAATAAGTCAAGACTGGTAGATAATTATTATTCTTGTTATATTGCGATACATTGTGAAGGAAAAAAACATGGATTCTTTTATTAAAGGCGCAGAGGTAATTAGTAAATCAATTTGGGGTCAGTGTAATGCTGTTACTGGTTTATTTCGTCAATGACAAACAGGCAACACGAAGCTATGAGATCATGGATAAAATATCCAAACCATGTAACTTTTAGTGAATGTGCTTATTTGTTCACTTACCATTAATAGGATGGTTCCAAAATACAAATAGCTTAAGATATTTTTCGATTTTAGCAATAAATCAACACGAAATAAGCTGAAATCTGGAAATAATTCAACAAAATTATTTTTTGTGTATTTCGTTTCGAGCAATCGAGCATAAAACTGTCAGAATTCAGATCAGGCACCTGTCATTCAGATGAAAAGAAAATATGATATGCTATTGTCAAAAATAATGTCACTTTTTATATTATATTTTGGCTCCACACATAGTGTATTTAGCCAGTGTTTTTTGCTTTGTTATTTTCAAGAGTTTTTTGTTAATATTAAGAAAAACATAGTATTTCTCAATAATAACAAGTCTCAGTCATACTCTAAGTCAACAATTCGAGTAACTGTGCAGTCGAAGTCATGTTTCCTTGAAATAGTGGAGGCTTTACTGGAAGCTTATAAGAAGTTTTGGAAAGAACACCTAAAGTCACGTTTCGCGAAATTATTCTATTCACCCACATTCATGCACGACAATTAATAAGGAGAATTCTGTGATGCATGATCACGAGTGCTTAATGGAAAAAAATACACCATTCTTACAAGTTAATTAATACATTTATAATACAATGACGCACTATGTCTTCTTCAGGTTTCCGCCAAAACCCCTGTTTAGGCTTTGCTTGCACGGCTTGTTTATTTATCCTTTTATCTGTGATCCAGGGACTCAATTATACTACACCACGTGGCCACGTTAAGGTGTCTCCACATTGGCTTGATCTGATTTTATCAAAGACATATAAATAAGACCTTATTTATAAGGAGAATTCTGTGGATTTTATATTGTAAAGAGAGTTATAGCTAGCCATGAATATCAATAGAGTAAATTGTTTAGACTGGTTGCAGCACATAATATTGCAGTCATACAGTTGTAATAATAAATATCAACTGCAACTTGGGTCATATAAGTTCTAATTGTTAGAGAACTTTGATTTATTTTATCAGTGACTATATCACCAGCAGCACCACTTGAAATGATCATCTTCAGCCATAAGACGTCCACTGCTGAACATAGGCCTCACCCTTAGAGTGCCACACCGACCGACAACGGGCCACTTGCATCCACCGGTTGCCAGCGACTTTCACAATGTCTTCGGTCCACCTAGTGGACAAATAAAAATGATTCGTGCATCATGTTGATCCACTAATCTTAACTCCAATTTATGTATTTTTTATTTAGTCATAAAAACTTGACTGAAACTATTATAAAATATTAATTTATTAAATCTTACAAACAATATGCAAAAACATATGGGGCATATTTTATGCACTAGCACTTAAAGTTTCTTTGTACAGTTTAAACTTCCCCACAAACTTTTTAACTTGATCCTTCGGGTAAGGTTTCATTGCCAGGCAAGTTGGTATATTTTCCGGCTGCTCAATCCAAAGTTTGTGTTCAATAGAGTTCTCTTTTAACTTCTCGGCTACTTTTTTGAGAGAAGCTTCATTTGGTACCTGCAAAAATAGATAAGTATAGTAGAATACAAACTTTATGGCGGCTGTGAAATTAGAATGACACACTGCACAGCTGTAAAATAGTTGACCGAGTTAGTGAAGCGAACAAAGTTTTTGCATCAACTGGCAAAATATGCTTTCATATGTCCCCATATGATGTTACTCGCATACATATTTTTCATCAAATCTTGATGAAACTTGATGTAAAAGTTCTATGAATTCGTAGATTTTTTTCAACCAACACGACACAACCATAGCACTGATCCATTTAGTATAAATTTGCAACAGAGGTGGCAGTCCTGCTCTTGGAGTGTAAAGGAGTCTTTGAGTTAACATCCCTAATATCAAAGATACTGTTTAAAATATTTAACGGATGTTTAGACAATGTATAAGTTTCAATTTGTTTACAATAATTTATTCATAATCGTTATTAAGTGAGCGACTACATCAATATCTAGATTAAATTTGAATGTTTGTAATTCAGATGAAAACAAGAAAACTTACTTCCAAAACCACTTTGTGCATGTTAGCCAAATCAGTTAGATATTGAATTGTGTGTTCGTCTTCTCTGTATATATGTAAGGCAGCCGTGGAAGCGTGGCACGCCTGAGCTACTACAGCACCGATTGACCATCCTAATTCTTTGAGAAGATCGCTCCGAAGCAAAACATATTGCACAATAGTATTGGACATTTTAGAACACTGTGTGAGCAATATGATCTAATCTAAAATGTGTTCTAATGGATACAACTATCTGTAGAAACCAAATTCCCTCTATCAGCCAACTTGCTATTTTTCCGTGATCTATTTTGAGTTATTTTGTTTTGTTTTTTAATTCAAAAATGTTTTGAATTTTTGGGTGTCTATAATTAACAACCCAATAATTGACGACACGATAATGTACGGCCAGTTTGGTGTACTGGGTTTCCAATTATCAGGTTGTAAAATGTCATGCCACTATAGCACGACCAGCGGGCTTATCCCGTAACTCTGAAAGCGATGGTGACAGTGCACGAGCGGGAACGCGCGTATTGCGACTAAATTGGTACGAGCGGGAAGGCATGCTCTCGCAATCAGAATCACGAACGTTTCAAAGTTAGAGGATAAGCCCGCTTAAATGTAAAGCCAGTAATCTGTGTACCTGAAAAAGGTATTCGTTTTATCGGAACGTAGATTATATATTATATAGATAAGCGATTCGGGCGTAATCTGTTCAGCAGGGCTACCATGCGCACCGCGACGAAATCTTCTGTACTCTTCATGTCGTGAAAAATGAGACAAACGTATACATAATCGTAGCCGTGTCCTGTTCTTGCATAACAAAAATATTTTGTCGCGGTGCGCATGCTAGCCCCGCTTCCCCCTAAATCTTAACAAAATCTTTTGATTTTGGTGTTAATATCTTGGATAAACCATAATCGATGCCACCATGTTTTGTTTTGAAAAAAGCGTGTGTGGTGTTCTAATAAGTCATAGGAGCCAGTGAACCAATCAGGGACGGATTGCCTTTTATCAAGCTGTGCGTTATGTCAATGATGAACGGTATGATATTGTACATCCCAATATTGCACAGCCTGATAATTGATGTACCGGTACATGTAATATCAGGCTGAACATTATCGGTTGCGCATTAGGGTGTCTACACATGGCCTGACCTGACACAACGAGAAAGGGACAGCTACTATTGAATTTTACGGGAGCAAAAGAAACAAACTATTAAGGTTATAGCTTCTCCCTTTCGCTCCCCCAGAAACTTATATATAGCCATCTCTTTCAAACGATGTCAGGTCAGGCCATGTAGCGAGGCCTTAATAAAAGTACCCAATAGATGGCGTTAGATGTACCTTGAGGTTTTCTGTCACTGTCAATGACATGAATGACAAAAAAAATTACGTGAGCCCTTAGACGAAGCATCATTACAAGATCCTTGCGTGAGCCTTTTGATTTTTGATTGATTTGACTTTTTTGACTTGACTTGACATTTGAGAAGCTCACTATAGTGACATAATTATATTATTATGAAATAATATTTTTACTCGGGGAACACATTATCTAGTGATGTCAAAATACGGCTTAAAATGCGCACGTTCTAGTTACAAAGCACTGGAAATTACCAAACCTCGAGGGGTTAAAAAAAAATGAAATGTTTCAATAAGATTGAATGAGGCGTCTTCCAAAAAAAAAAGAAATCCTGGTAATAAAAGTACCCAATAGATGGCGTTAGATGTACCTTGAGGTTTTTCTGTCACTGACAAGACATGAAACAAAAAAAATTACATGTGCCTTTTTTTTCTCGTGTGTTTTGACTCCACATGTGTATTTAGACAATTTCAAGTAATGTAACTATGTATTTGACTTCATTTGATATATTACAATAGTTGACACTGGCTAAATACAACGTGTGGAGCCAAAATTTACGATTTAAAAATGAAACATGAAATATTTCGAGGGAGTTTTGGCGGGAACGTGAAGAATTCATGTCGCGTGTCGCGTTTATTTTTTTACATTTTATTATTTTCCAAAACTTGTGTTTTGGAAAATAATAAAATGTAAAAAAAAAAAAAAAATATGTAAAAACGGTGAATTTTCTATACGTTAAGTGTTCGTGTACAGTCACGAGTGCTGGTGAATAGTATAATGTCCTGAAACGTGAATTTTCGTGTTGTTTCCAAAACTCCATAGAAGGCTCTAGTAAAGTTTTCACCACTTTACTTGGGCATGACTTAGACTTGACCGTGACTTGCTTTGCTCGACTTGACCGTGACTATGACTTATTTAATAATATCTAAAAAAACTTCAGAATATATATGTATACTTGACACTGGCAAATGCGACGCCAAAATCCTCTTAGGAGGAAAATGAAGAAAATATTTCGTCAGAAATGACAATGACAGATAAAACGATAGGACTATTACGCCATGTAGTAAGTATTTTAGAACAATTTTTTTTTTTTTTTGGAAAATATAACAGAAGACAGGTATGGCTCTCATGGCAATAGCTTGCCAAATAGGAGAAAAAAAAAACAGAAATAAAAACGAAAACAAACTGTCTTGAAATTGGATCCAGTGCTGCCACCTTAGCCCTCATTGAGCGAAATCTAGCAGGTCTTACTGTGGTTGAACTCGTTTTTTATTGCTTTAGCCTGAAAGGGGCAATCTAGCCCTTTTCGGCTCATAATGATTATGATTCCCAACAACAGGAAAAGCATAGGTAGTACAATCAACAAAAAAAAGTTATTACATTTGTTTAAATAAGTTTTGTTTTAGAAAAGATGAATCTTAATAGTTTTGAATCCGGTACTCACACTGTCACTCCACCACAATACTATACATAGGTTAGCTGTTAATCTTTTTATCCCGTTTGCACTAACAACGAACAAGGCGTCGCCTAATTAAAGAACTCCTAATCAAAGCAATGTCCTAAGCCAATGTTTCGCTAGTTCATTTTTAATAGGACCAAGTGACTAGGCTAAAAATTGCTAAGATTTTTGACAGTTTACTACAAAATCTATAGAACTTTCAAAAATGTTGTTTGGGTGTCAGCTTGTGCTTTTGACGAATGAATTATATTATAACTATAATATAATTATTATAAATATGTTATATTAATACTATATCATAACATAAGCATTGCCATTCAGCGTGGCAATGCCGCCAGCATGCTGAGGCTGCCTATCAAAAGGCACGCCCAAATCAGTGTCGTAACTTTAGGTGACGCCTATCATCACTAGTATTAGTAAACCTCCACTATGGTAAAACGTTTTCACCTGATTAAAGCGACTCCTACGGTTATTGAAAACGGGCATAATAGTTCATAGGATAATGTTTAGCTAAAATGAAATGTTTAATGAATATTATTAAATTATTTTCAAGTACCAATTTTTTCATACCCAGATAGCATTTTTGACCGTTTTATTTTAGCTTCGTATATTTATAGGCCCTATTAAAAAAAAATGGTGGCAGCACATTTCGAACTTGCGCGCTGCCTTCCTTTCGGAATGCCGAAGAAATAAAAATAAAGTGACCATTTTAATTTATTACAATCATTAATAGCTCAGTGATTACAGTAAACTTCTCTTCCATTATAGTTCTTCCATCTGAGTTGAGTGTTGGACCGAAAGTGTATTGACAACCTAAGCCTGGTTGCTACATTATTTACATTACAGAATTTATAGTATTTGAAGATCATGGCTTCGGGTCTTGAGAATTATGTGAATCAAACTGTTTCTGTGATAACTGCGGACGGCAGAAACTTTATCGGTACCTTGAAAGGATTTGACCAGACAATAAACATTATTTTGGACGAATCTCACGAAAGAGTGTTCTCGTCATCAACAGGAGTCGCGCAAGTGGTGCTTGGGCTTCACATTATACGAGGAGATAATGTCGCAATCGTTGGACAAATAGACGAATCTATCGACAGTCGATTGGATCTTGGTAATATTAAAGCTGAACCCCTAGGAGCTATTGCACATTAATTGTAGGAAATAAATGTATTTTTAGTACAAGCAATGTTTTACTTTGATAGTCTTAACATAATTCTTATAGGTTAACTTCCACTATGAAATAGTTAAGTCATAGAATAATAACTCGTTTAAAAAAGGAATATGTACTCAATTCAGGTAAATAAAACACAAATTATAAACATCTCAACATTCATTATTTACACGGCATTATTTACAACAACTTCTACATCGTATTTACATGTCTTGAAGACAAAATTATGTAGGTATGTAAAGCATTAAAAATAGTGCATAGTTTAGAATAAGTCATGACATATTTTCAAAGCTAATTACCTATCTAGTGATTATAATAATAGTGGACTTTGTAAAAAACAGATGGCAACTACATTTGTGGCAGGCAGGAAATTAAAGCTTGCTTTAGGAGAGCGGCAGGTATGACTGCCTCTTGTGCTTTTTCATGTCCTCCACAAATTTAGTCCTAATCTGTAAATACCTAAAATAAATGCGGAACAGTATTTTATTTTGGTCATTATTTTGAATAACTAGTGCAGTAGCATCATCAATTTTCTTTCAGAGTTTTTCATTTTTTTGTTAACTGCACCAAAATCTTAACAGATCATCAAGAATGATACATGAAATTTAACATGTTTATCTTAATATAAAATGTAAACTAGAAATGTTTTTACTACTATAGGTTCTTCCTAACCTAAAACATTTACGGGCTAGGTAATTAACATTATTTAGTTATATTGAGCTATAAATAAATCCTGGGAGAAAATTATTCAATAATCTTAGTATATGTCATTTGAAATAAATAATTACATAAACCATGTAACAAATTAAAACAAAAAAACTATCTTTTTCCATCTACAGTTTAACAAACTGCAGAATTTAAAATGGTAACTAATTTATACATAAATGTCTAGATAAAACAAATTATCTATTTATATGTCTCAATTCTATCACATTCTATGCAATATCTAGCATAACATAACATTCTTGTACTGCACCAGGACAATATTTTGTTCCCCCTTGTTTGGCTTGGAGCTAATTACGAAAACCCAGTATTATTTGAAGCCTGATTCATCAAAACTATCTCCTGAGCCCTGAAAAGACAAGTATTATTGTTTTAAAAAATACTTAAAATGTAGTCTATGACAATGATGAATAACAACACCTCACAATTCAAAATTGGTCTAGACTTTTAGGAGATAGGTACATTACCTACCCTGTTTCAGGGCAGTCTGGGGCTCCATTTTCGAATCGCTCGTATTATATTTCGGTCGAAAATGTCATGCGAAATGAAAGATTTTCTATTGATAGGAGAAAATTCGAATGGTTGCAACAATTCGTTGCATTAGCGAGTGATATGATTATTTAAAAATACGACTTATTTGTGATTTCCTTAGAAAGTCAGTGATTACGCATGATATTTTCGTGCGAAATATACGGGCGATTCAAAAATGGAGCCCCTGGTATAAATTTAAATCTAACATCATTCTGGTTTTATGTGGTTTACTTTATCAATTCTTAATTTATATTCTACATTAATTACAGTAATGCTTACATTATATGATTATTGCTGTTCCTTTGCTGCCGTAGCCTGCAGCAATGAAATAATGGAACGGGTGTTGGAGGTACGACCAAACTACTGTCAAGACTCAAACCTGTTACAGGATTGGTACCTTCACGTTTTTTGTTATAGCCATGGTACCAATCCTGTAACAGGTTTGAGTCGGATGACAGTAGGTTGGTCGTACCTCCAACAACCGTACCATTATTTACTGTTGCCGGCTACGGCAGCAAAGGCATTATGAAAAAAAAACGTGAACCTACTGTTATCCTACTCGTTTCTGTAAAAGAAAGGGTTTTTGAGTTTTTTTTTTACTCTGAAAAATGCACTACCGAAATGTTTTTGGCGCCACCCGTGAAATACTTATCATTGTGGAGTTCCGCTGGCCATCTGTGTTGTTCACCAGTTCCACTACACCCAATGAACTTTATGAACGCAAATACTTGACTTGTTGAAGAAAATCTATCCCATCTATAAATATCTATCTATAAATATCCCATTATCAGAATTGTATTTTGATAATGGGATATTTTGATAATCCTTTCAAATAAAAAAATCCACCGCAAACACAGTACCACAGTGTTGCTTATCATCAGGCGAGTAAGTGGCCAAAAAAGATAAATTTCCAGAAAAAAATCTACGTTCTAGATGAAAACATAATAAGAATTCTAAATCTGCCTATTTTATTATATTGGCTGCAACTTTACGTTAGTAAAGCTCAAAACTAATGAGGGTAATGAAAAAATTGGATTTCTATTGACCTTCGGGTGGGTAACGGCAGCTATCAGCGATCATATTAATTATCTCCTTATATTTAGAGTTTAGGTGGATATATGTTAAACAATCGAAATTAAAATGGACAATAGTTACTGCACAAGTGGATACCTATTGTTATACATTAACATAATATGTACAATAAAGTTTTTTTTGTAAAGATTGTTTAGGAAGTGTTCACACTACTCTTAGATTATGAAAAAAATATGATAGATGCTGTCTACTACCAGATCCAACTACAATTTGTATAGCTCATGTACCTCACATACCAGACTTTAAGCTTCAAAACTCATACTAACTATTTGTCATCCCTCTTAATAATTTTAAGATCTATTCCTTCACTGTAAATAATAATTAAAAAAGTAAATGATATGTTAACAAATTTCAGAGCTGTCTAGTTTAGAAAATGGTACAACAGAATCTACGTCAATGTTGTATCTATAGTTTTAAATACAGAACGCATCTGGGCCTCATAATTTAAAAAAAAAACGTTTCACAGTCATCGATCACCACCAGGTTTCCACAGATATGTATTTAAATTCTTCATTCAAATATCTAGGGTTCGATTCCCGACCGGAATTGCCTCTCGCTTATAACGTAGACTCGCCACCAACTTAGTCAAAAGGGTCATCAAATTTTAGCATAATTTGGATGTTAGCTGACTTACAGACCAAGTTATCTGTAGTTTGTATAAAGACGGCACTTAATAAGATTTTGGTGGCCTACACTGCTGATTCCCCAAGCCGCCTGCCAAGCGTGAGGAATGTGAGCATAGCTATAACTTTGGAATCTAAGGTTAGCCTTGCAGTTCGTAGCTGTCCTAGAATAGCACACGTTGCCTAGGAATTTAAAACTACGCCCAAAATGTTCTAAGTGCATCCTCACCTTTGCATTTTTTCCTTATACTTTTGTGTATTATACGTCCGGAAGAACTGTTTTCCGTATTCGAATGTTGCTATCATAATGGCACAAGCTGGCGCCACTTTGAATATTCGAGGCAGAAGGCCGGTGAACAATCCTTTGACACCGTGGTTTTTGTAGATATTCTTAGCTATTGATTTCATATTAGACGCTCTCTGATGCACTTTGCCATCTGAAAAACAGAAATTCTAACTAATATTATAATTCAGAGGAATACAGCCGCAGTCGTAACAGGGCCGGTAAAGCGTCGAGGTCCAAAAATTTAAAAGCCGAAGATCAGGCTAAGTGGCGTGACTTGGGACTTGGGAGAGGTCCAGCAGTGTACTGTGATGGGCTGATGATTATGATGACGAACCCCTAAAGGGGTGAAATGGGGTCTTTCATTTAGTGCTTGTAGCCTATCCGAGCGAAGCCTTGCGGGCTTGGTAACACATAAGTGGCCCGCCAGCTGACAGAATCACAATTGCGGTCCACTTCGAAAAATGGTTGGGTAGCCTTAATCTAATACAGTCAAAAAAAGGTGGGGTACTTCCCGCTCGGTAACTTATAAAAGTATACCACAGATCACACCCTAGATTCGGCATTCAGGACGCTCGGAGCGCACCGCGCATCAGTCAAAACACTTAAAAAAAAATACTCTGACTGGTTGATTGTTAGGCGTGAGTAGGCGTCACCTTAAAATAGCCAATGAGAACGCTTGGTCGCACTCCCCGCGACCCGCGCCTTTCGCAAACTGGTGACATTTTGTAGGAACAACGAATCTCGTAATGCGGTATCTAGTGTGATCTGTGAAGTGTACTTAATTCCAACCTGTATAAATTTCTTTTTCGCCTAACTCTATTTGCTGATGCGTTTTGACGACATCAAACGGCAATGTAATAAATGCGGCAATCTGAAACGAATAATACTACATTACTGTCGTGGTCAGAGTTACTAAACAAATCAGTTGGAGTACACCGAGGAGACCATTGGAGGCTTAAAGATAATCGAAATGCTCTAGCCCACTATCAGTCGGCAGCATAATCAGAATGCTGACGGCATTACCACGCTGCATGGCAATGCTTATACGTTCCGTCAAATAAGCGCCAGCTTTTTGGTCAAGCGTCGCATGAACCAAACGCTCTGATAATCTCTAATCATTATTGTACAAAGACTAAATTATTTAGATTAGGCACTTACACTTCCAGCCACGGATCCGCAGAAGAAATTGAACATAAACGAGTTTCTTTCAGAGTCCGGCTTATCAAATGCGTTTTTTGTTGTTTCGAACATCGTCCAATATATTCCTGAAAATTTTAAAAATAATGATATAATTTGAACGTTATTTTTGCTACTAAGAAGCAAGCGAGTCTCTCGACTGATGGTAACCGCCACGCTTGCCCATAATCTATATACATAAAAGCCCTTTTCTCGCAATCAACGCACATACCAAAACGCTAATTATAGAGACGTGAAATTTGAATTAAATATTCGTCAAATGGCCTAGGAACTCTAGACTCTAGGTGGACAATAAGAACGGATTTTGCGAAATTACATTGAAACTCGGTTTATGTACTTATATCATAAAAAATAAAGAATGGAAAGTCTCAGGTTTTTTTCAAAATCAACCCCTAAAGTGGTGTTTAATTTAGTGTAGCCAATGCGACCGAAGCCGTGCGGGAAAACTAGTAACACATAAAACAGAACTATGTAATACCGACAAGTTTCGCAACAGCTCAAGGATCTTTGAAACGGGATTTCTCTTGGCACATTCCGAGAGGGCAGGCGGAAGGAAAGCCTTATTATGGATGTTAGTTGTTGAATAACATGGGATTCATATGTTACATTTTGTAAAATTTTTGTAAAGTAGTGGCTTAACAGTAGAAGCTATTAATGCCGTAAATCCATAGTTACTGGCTCAGAAAACTGACCACACTGCGAGAGTGTGAACAGAAACTATTTTTTTCCATCCATTTTAGACCGTGCGAGCTGTAACTGGTCTAAATGAGCTATCAGAATCTCAAACAGACATTCATAATATGAACACTTTGTGTAGGGGACTGAGGGAGATCTTTACCTAGAAATAGAACAACTTTATTGTATGGTTAAAAAATATAGGTACCTGAAAATGGAACGTCTCTTAGCAGAGTTGACCCCAAGCCTCGGAACAGTGCTCTGTAACCTTCATACTTAATTACGTGCTTCAGTGCTGAAGTTATTTCTGAAAGTAGAAAAACATATTTCTATTGCAATCGGAAAAAATATTACAACAGACCTGTTTTTTTTAGATTTATGGTTTCTGCGACTAGTATTCAAAAATTCAAAATTCAAAATGTAATTCATGACTAAATGGGTGAAGCATCTTGATGGTACTAGCTAGGAAGTAGTGTGGGTTATTGAGATAAGGAATTAATGTCTAGATAAATGTGGGTACACTGGTAAGTCACGGATAAAATGCCAGAGATTAGTGAGGATCACCTGAAGCTTATACTCAAAAAACAATATATAAATACAATAAAAATACAATATATAAAAACAATAAACAATGAAATATAGGTCGAAAAACTGAAACCAGACTATGTCTGTATGTGAGCATTAGTTTTATCAGGTGCATGCAAGCAAAGCCGCGAGCAACAGCTAACAATATAAATATATTTTTGAAATTATTTGAAACCCAACATGGCATCATGGGGTTCTGAAATGTTTGTTAACCCTGACAACAGATTAATTCTAATGCTGCCTTTGTCTGGCACTAAGCAAATGACAAAGACAGCAAGACTTAATCTGTTGTCAAAGTTAACAAACGTTTCAAAAATCCGTGGTATGTCCTCTAGAGTGTGCATATTCAATGTAATGAGACGTCACGTAGCCTATAACCAGCAGACGAAGAAAGCGCTTCCAACTATACCTCATTTGTCAAATTATAAGAAGCAGCTGAGAAGCTATGAGGGACTTATATACAATACAAAACATAACGGTAAAAATCAAGTCTCATCAATTGTTTCCATGATGGTTGCCCGGAAAAAATTGATAAGGCCGCCACTTGTGGAACTAGTTGTAATTAGGGTAACTTAAGGTTACTCATTTGTAATTTTAATTTACTGGTATTCACAATAAAGTTTCAAAATATCATTCTTCTATAAAGATAACATTTGTAGAAACCAAGGTACTCTAAACATAGTCACTGTTTATTTCAGACGATGAAACAAAAAAATTGATAATGGTGACTTTTTGACTTACCTGAATAGGTCAATTTTTTAGATTGCATCTTAGTCCGAATGAGTTCCAGTGGGCTAACTATACTAACCGCTATGGTTCTGGCTGTGGCACCTGCTATCATTGGAATCCACATTGGCTGGTGAGCTAGAATCATAAGGGGTCGCCCATTAATCACGTGAGGCTCGAAAAGAGAGCGGGGAGGGGGGGGCTGGCTTAAAGAAAACATGAATTCATAGAATAATGAGAAAATAAAAAGAACCAAGCAAAAGAATATGACCAGCACAGAAGGCTATATAAATAAATACCTGTATTTAAAGATAATATTCTGAAAATGTTTGAGGTACTTTGTAAAAAAAAAACAAATGTTGTTTTTATTGTCAGGCGCTCTAAAACCTCACCATGTATCACCAGGAGGGACGGATGACTTTTTTTAATTTATTATGCTAAGCTTTGCTTTACAGACTCTGTGGTCCATGCCTTTTGTCAAAGTTTACTATTTTTATCAACTATAACATAACTTAATAAATCTAATTGTTTTACAAAAGGAATATGCTATACTATTATTGCAGAGTTAGGTGTTACTTATTACTAGATTAACTCTAATATGCTCTAAGCAGTCGAGCTCCCGCAAGCAGCACCCGTTCACGAGTTGACACATGTGCCAGCCACATCTGACTGGGTTTTTGTCGCATTATCACGGCTAAATAGCTGAAGGGATCAACCTAATTTTTTTGCATAGATATACATAGCTTAAGGATAGGAGACGGATATAGGCTACTTTTTGTTTTTATTGGTTTACGTGAACGAAGTCGCAGGTAACAGCTAGTTAACAATAAAATAATGATGTGAAACAAACTATATACTTCAATAATTTAATAGGAAACTTACTGGTCATTGTAAAATTGTTGTACGTTGTCTTCATTTTATATCGAAGCTGTTCATACGAAACAAAGTATATAACAGTACATGGAAGAGCTAACACTAGTGTGGGGCTTAGACCGGACCATAGTGCTGGGACACCTTCTATTTTGGCTATTTTATAGAATGCATCCTGTAAACATTAATTTTGAAAACAAATTCAATAGTACTAAATAAAACAAGTAGTATTAAATTAAAAGAAAAACAAAATACCTGACTGCAACATGTAACCTATGTCACTCCGGACATATAGACAAATCCAGTGATACCTCACTATTCAAAATCAGTCAAGCCATTTAGGCTACAGGAGGTACTATAGGGACACACAAACATATACCCCAAAAACGTTGCCCTACTTCTTGGGCAGTTCTGTAGAATGTTTGATAATAAAATAGTTAATTAGCTAATTTTTCAGTTAGTAATGTTTACCAGATAAATGTTACTTATTAATCAACTTGACTACACTCAAGTCACATTTTTTTTTAGTTAGTAATGTTTGCCAGATAAATATTAGTTTATGTAGATACATGGACCGCAAAAGATAGTTGATAGTGGTCCAGTTTACATTTAAAACTTGTTTCTTCATATTTTAGGAGCAATGTGAGAAGAACAGTCCATAGCTGACCATATTATGCTTGTCAAAGGCACGCCAAGAGTTAAGTAAGAATTAATCATACTTACAAATGTACCGTGGAAATGTACCCGTCGTGGAATCCAAGCACTTTCTCCGCAAGGACAAAGGTGTTCCATGAGCCCATTACAATACAAATAACATTTATTCGAAAGCAACGCTTTCTGCTGCGCTTGCAGTCTAATTTTCACCACGTCGAGTGGAGTCACTGAAAATCACAACATTCTGATGTATCCAACGTTTTTATTACGAAACAGAAGCTGAAATCTTGTGAAAATGAATACACTTACTAAACAGTGAGGTTATAAGGGCACCAGAACAAGCCGATGCCATTTGCTGGAATGGGGTGATTCGGAATTGGGGATCATCTTCTCGTATCATTATATCCGACTGCTGTTTTAGTTTATTTTTATTACTTAAATATAAAACTCGTGAAATTCTTCCGGCAAGCTCAATGTTTTTCTTTGTAAAGCCGTCAAACAAAAGTCAAAATTTGCAAAACTGACAATTTGATGTATTTTTTTTTAAATAAATCAGTCGATTACAAGCTGCAGCTTCATAATTACAAGAGCCGTGCGCATCAAGATCTACTACAATCTTCTTGGTGCGCATCCCTAAAGCAGTGCTGCCAGCAGTATTTGAAAAGGAATTGGCTAATCAATATTTTAATTCTCATCAGATGCTCCACCAGTAATCGACCAGTTCGTTGTTGCCGAATAGTTAGCCTTGATATCGGAGTTTTTAGGCCACCTCAAGCAACTAAAATGGCTTAGCAGTTGTTGTAATTGGACAAATAGCCGAACCCTAATATTAAACGTCTACTCTGCGTCTCTGCGCTACGAGGTAACAGACAGAAGGTAATTTTCATCATCAGCCGCAACATCAACATATCAGCATACGAACAAAAACAGCTAAAAACACTAAGTAGTGAAAGGTGTGGAATTGACGCCATATTGTGTATTCAAAGTGCCGTAAATGACATTACTTGTAATCAGTACACCTGACATACAAGTGTCATAATTATATTGAAGCTTTAGCTGAAGCTTATATTACCTTCAATTAAAAGCACTAACCAGCGATTGACTTGAGAACACGATGATCTTGTAAGGATTTTTGTACTACAGAACCATAAATAGATATTCGGTGCCCAAAAGTGCTTGATCTAACTCAGCAAGCGTTAAGCTGGCAGCACTGAGAAAATAAAACTACTTGGATTGGATTCTGAAACTGGCAGCTGGCAGTTTCGCTGCACACTTGCACAGACAGCGCCTTGTGCTAATGGATGGGCTTCTTGAACTTTATGATGATATTGATTTGGTCCCGCACTGCATTAAAGAGCTGCTTACGAACCCTTCAACTTTTTACCATTTGTATAAATTTTTAATCAGCACTGTAAATGAAATATAATATATATAGGTATCAAATTATTGTAATGCTACAAAATATGCAATCGACATCCATTTTTATTTTGTACTCTGTCTGTTATATACGTAAGACGAGGCGGTATGGCCTTAAAGGCTTTAGCCTGCCCAAAACGGGCAAATAAACAAAAAAAAAATAAAAAATTGCACAGACAGGCTTTAGCCTGCCCAAAACGGGCAAATAAACAAAAAAAAAAAAAAGCACAGACAGAGGAGTTTTGGCGGGATCATGAAGAAGTCATGTCGCGCTATTGTATTATTTTCCAATACTTGTGTTATATCGAGTGTTAATGCATAAAAATGGTGGATTTTTACCCATTAAGTGTTCGTGAAAGTGTGTGTTGGTAAATAGTATAATATTGTGAAACGTGACTTTTCGTGTTGCTTCCAAAACTCCATAGAAGCTTCTAGTAAAGTTTCTACCACTTTACTGAGGCGGTAAAAATACGGAAGACAAGGCGGTATGGCCTTAATGACTTTAGCCTGCCCAGAAATGGGCGAATACAAAATAAAAATAAATTGGCACAGACAGAAAGCAGTGTTCCCACCTTAGCGATTTTGGTACTAGATCTGGTGACTTTTGAAGGTCTTTAGTGATTTATTATTATGTTTTAGCCACAATATTTGTTTAGCGATTTTTAGTGATTTTTGCAGTATGGAACAGAGCAACACATTATAATGATAAACTTGTTGCTAAAAGATAGGGCCAAAAGAACTTAATGTCCAGGCTGGCCAAAAACAGCAGGTAGGGGTGCTGTTGGCATGAACATCATATTTTTTTAAAGTTGATTAACCAGTATAATCTCAGTAAAATTAGAAATAAAGAGCATCAACCATGGCGTCTGCAACTGATGAAAACAGAAGGAATAATGCTTGGGAATTTACAATTTTAATTAACTTAAGTAGTACCTAGTATTGTTTATACATTTTTGATTACATAATTATATACCTGCCTACTTACCATGTAAGCTTGTTAAATTGAAAATAAAACAAATTTACATATTTTCTTATCAGTAATTTATTTCAGGGTTTCAATGAGGCGTTTTCAAAAAAAAAACCTGGTAACAAAAGTACCCAATAGATGGTGTTAGATGTAACTTGAACTTTTTCTGTCACAGTCAAGACATGAAAGACAAATAAATGTACGTGTGCCTTTTTTTTCCTCGTATTTTTTGGCTCCTCATGTGTGTTTAGACAATTTCAAGTAATGTAACTATGTATTTGAGTTCATTTGAAATATCACAATAATTGACACTGGCTAAATACACAACGTGTGGAGCCAAAATTTAAGATTTAAAAAATAAACAACATATTTCGACAGAATTGATAATGACAGATAAACACATAGGACTATTACGCCATCTAGTAAGTATTTTAGAACAATTTTTATTTTCGGAAAACGCCTCTTTTTATCCATATCTAGTGATTTTTTTTCCTTGTATTTTCAAAATCTGGTGACATATTTTGGAACTCCATCTAGCTACTTTAAATTGCTAAGGTGGGAACACTGAATAATTCAGATTCAGTCTTGATTCAGTCAGTCAGTAAAATTACTGCCACATGGATGGAGGGTGTGACTACTATTTATAATTAGAAAATTAGAAAACCAATTTGTGCTACACGAAATAACAGTGCTTTCTTTTACTAAAACGCATCAGTAGATGAAATAAATATTTGAAAATGTTTTCCACCGTGCCGAGATCGATAATGTGAGTAGCATTTTATTTTCGGAGTTTACATAACCTGACAGCTGTTTTTCTGTCCAATCTATAGATTTTCAGTGAATTGTAGCTGTAATACTTTCTTTATAATTTTACTACCCTAGTCCTTGTAGAAGCAATAGATTGGGTGTCAATTATTTGCGCTTCAGTGATGAATATTGGTGAAGTGGTGCGCGTAAAACGCTTGAACGAGTTTCATTTGTTTTTACATATTTTTTTTCCTTTCCTTGGGTAGTTTTTGATGCTGAACAGGTTCGCGTAATTCTCAAGGTCTCGTGATTTACAAGAATTATGTGGTCACCTCGTTATAACGTCGAAATTCGTACAGCGTTTATTTTTAATTCACAACTATGTGTTAACTGGTGTATCTCTTGCTACATGATAGCACGTACCTATTGTTTTGAGGAAACCTAACGTCTTCTTTTCTTTAAACTCTAGGTCTGAATCTAGATTTATAAGGTAGGTAGGTACATGTTTAATGCTTGTATATTTTTTTAGTTCCTTCTAATCAGACACACCACTACTTACTCACTGTTCATAAAAAAATATACTATATAATAGCGTTTACTACTTTCAAACAGAACTTGAAGTTATTTTTTAGCTTTTATGTATCATGAGTAATTTGTAGTGCTGGAGGCATTTCATTGAAAATAGTTACATAGAGTAAATTCTATCTAACCTTCTTATAACCCTGAATGCAGATTGCAAGGAAAATTTTATAAGTTAACTAATTATCTACATTAAAATTAACTAGTAACTAACTCTCCGGTTGGGTTTAAATTAACTTAAATTAAATGAGCTACCTTGATTTTAAGTGTAACAAATGCCTTCTACCAAATTGGGGCAAGTGCCAAACTTACAAGATCAATAAAACATGCAGAAATGAGTTTGTATTGATGATTGTCATAGTAAAAGTTGCTGGCAAAAATCCAATTCCTGCAACTTTTGTAGCTAGTCTAAATTAAGCTTATTAAATATAGGGATCAAATCTGAACTGCTCCGAACATAAATAAACAATTGTAAAATCATCAAATTTCATCTATTATTAGAGAATTTTGTTGAGCATAAATTACTCTTTTGTTTTGGAGCATCTGGGTTTGTTATCAGGGTACGTTTACGTTTAGTGTGCACTCACTGTGCGTGAGACTGTTCCTAAAGGCAACATTAAAACCTGCATAACATAAACCCACAAACAAGTGGGTAAGTATTAGAAGTATGGAAAACATAAGGGAAGCAAACTGTTACACCCAACCTGCACAATATAAAAAAAATAAAGAGAATAAAGAGAGTTAACGTCCAAGATATCGACTAAGCATAGTGCATCGCTGTTCAGGGATTTGAATTGTTGAAGTTCGAAATTCTGGATGGAGCTGAGCTGTTCTGTCATGTTATAGAAGCGCTCTCTAAGAGCTCACCACGCAAGCGATTTGCTCGTCTCATCACTACATTACATTAAAAAAAAGTAACTGACAATGTATTTATAAAAAAAAAAAACGAATTTGTGATTGTTATTAAGATATTGTTTTGATATTTATTTTTTGCATGAGAAACATGAGTTCTGCTAGCAGCAATAATATTACGAAATGAAAACCGTGAATTCTGTTCACTTCTACTAGTTTTTTATGAACATAAGAATCTAATACAGTTATCTGCTAACTGAGCCACCACACAAGATAATGACTATATACAAAATTAAATACAAGCATGGCTGGGGTATAGTTATTCATCAATAGTAGAGATTTTCCAATGAAAATTCCATTTAGAATGTCAGTAAATAACATTAGACTGAGTTCTAATTATAGTGCAGCTCTTACACAGAGTTGGCACAATTTCACATGTTAAGGTGCTTCGTTTGAGTCCGCTAGGTAGGTAGGCGCCAAGAGATGGCGCTGTCGTTGAAAACTCAATTGAGGTAATCTGCCCCAGTTTTAATTCACTTTGCGACCTCTTACTATTGTTATAAACACATCTCAAAAATAATAGAGTCCATTAATAGCTGCACTCGACTGAAAATTCAAATAATGTTCAACGCCTGTATGCACGCATGAAAATTACGCACACATGCGAATTCAAAACGGTTACAAGCAAATACGAAATTTCGTTGCTCTGTATATCGTCTCGGTGGCCGAAGTCATCAGTTTGATTAGGTCGCGCTCGTGAGGTTCTGGGTTCGAACCCCTAAAATTAGGTAGTATTATTTTTTATAATTTAATTTCGAGAATACTATTTATTTTAATTTTTGCTGTGGGTTTCTTGACAAACTTATTCAAAATTAGTAACGAAACTTATAAAAGTATATATCTACATAAACCTAATATTGTCGCACAAATATTTAAAATGCGAAAGTTCGTGTGTAAGTGTGTAAGCATGTAAGTTTTTTTTTTTTGTTATTTGGTGACGAGACGAGCAAGTTACTCAGCTGATGTTAAGCTTCACGCTTGCTCATAACAGTTCAGTGCCACCCAGAATTTTGAACCTCAACAGTTCAAAACCATGCGCGGCAATGCACTGCGCTCATTACTCTGAGATATTAGATGTTAAATCTCTGTGCCCAATAATTACGCTGGAAACATTGCCCTTCAATCCGGAACACAGTGATGTTTTGCACACTACTGCTTGACGATTGAATAACTGGGTCCCTGGAATAACCCCATATCGGGGGTTCTAAAGGCACCGAGTCTGGTACCTTCCGAACAAATTTTCCACTTTTTTTCGGTTTTTTTCAAATTAATTTCGAATTTTACATACCTAACTAGTATTTCGCGTGGCTGCGCGGGCCGCGAGCGGCCCGCGTGGCGGTCCTGCCGTTAGGTGTGGCTGGATCACTGAGTGCGACTTACAAAGTTGAAAAAACAGGAGGAGCATGATGAAAACGGGTGAGAAACCTCCATACGGTAGTAATCTGGCTGATGATGATGATGACTATGAGTAAAATCCATGACCAAAAATGAAGGTTGCAGTTGAACGGGTAGAAATCCCCCCATCGCTGTGGAAACGGGTAAGAAATCTCGATACGTTAGGGAGAAGGCTGATGATGATGATGGATTTTTTTAAATCCATGACCGAAATCAAACATTGCAGTCGGCCGGGTAGAAAACCCCCATTGCTGCGAAAACGGGAAAGAAATCTCAATAGAGTTGTAATTTGGCTGATGATGATGATTATTTTGAAAATATATGACCGAGAGTAGACATCGCAGTCGGCCGGGTAGAAAACCCCCAATTGCTACGAAAACGGGTAAGAAACCTCCTTACGGTAGTAATCTGGCTGATGATGATGATGACTATGGTTAAAATCCATGACCGAAAATGAAGGTTGCAGTTGAACGGGTAGAAATCCCCCCATCGCTGTGGAAACGGGTAAGAAATCTCGATACGTTAGGGAGAAGGCTGATGATGATGATGGATTTTTTTAAATCCATGACCGAAATCGAACATTGCAATCGGCCGGGTAGAAAACCCCCATTGCTGCGAAAACAGGAAAGAAATCTCAATAGAGTAGTAATTTGACTGATGATGATGATGATGATTTTGAAAATATATGACCGAGAGTTGACATCGCAGTCGGCCGGGTAGAAAACACCCCATTGCTACGAAAACGGGTAAGAAACCTCCATACGGTAGTAATCTGGCTGATGATGATGATGATGATTATGAGTAAAATCTATGACCGATAATGAACGTTGCAGTTTGACCGGTAGAAACCCCTCCATCGCTGTGGAAATGGGTAGGAAATCTCGATGCGTTAGGGAGAAGGCTGATGATGATGATGGGTTTTTTTAAATCTATGACCGAAATCGAACATCGCAGTCGGCCAGGTAGAAAACCCCCCATTGCTACGAAACCGGGTAAGAAACCTCCATTCGGTAGTAATCTGGCTGATGATGATGATAATTATGGTTTAAATCTATAACCGATAATGAACGTCGCAGTTTGACCGGTAGAAATCCCCCCATCGCTGTGGAAATGGGTAAGAAATTTCGATGTGTTAGGGAGAAGGCTGATGATGATGATGGTTTTTTTTAAATCTATGACCAAAATCGAACATCGCAGTCGGACGGGTGAAAACCCCCCATTGCTGCGAAAACGGGAAAGAATCCTCCATACGGTAGTAATTTGGTTGATGATGATGATGATGATTTTGAAAATTTATGACCGAAATCGAACATCGCAGTCGGCCGGGTAGAAAACCCCCCATTGCTACGAAACCGGGTAAGAAACCTCAATTCGGTAGTAATCTGGCTGATGATGATGATGATTATGGTTTAAATCTATAACCGATAATGAACGTCGCAGTTTGACCGGTAGAAATCCCCCCATCGCTGTGGAAATGGGTAAGAAATCTCGATGTGTTAGGGAGAAGGCTGATGATGATGATGTTTTTTTTTAAATCTATGACCGAAATCGAACATCGCAGTCGGACGGGTGAAAACCCCCCATTGCTGCGAAATCGGGAAAGAATCCTCCATACGGTAGTAATTTGGTTGATGATGATGATGATGATTTTGAAAATCTATGACCGAAATCGAACATCGCAGTCGGCCGGGTAGAAAACCCCCCATTGCTACGAAACCGGGTAAGAAACCTCCATTCGGTAGTAATCTGGCTGATGATGATGATGATTATGGTTTAAATCTATAACCGATAATAATGAACGTCGCGAAAACGGGAAAGAAATCTCAATAGAGTATTAATTTGGCTGATGATGATGATGATGAATTTTAAATCTATGACCGAATCACATGCGAATTCAAAACGGTTACAAGCAAATACGAAATTGAGTACCCAATTTTCGGCGTTCCACCTATCAGATCGACTGGCCGAGCGGTCGAGTGGACGGATTTTCATTATGCTTCGTTTTGTAGTGTGTCAATGAGACGAAGGATCAATCCTCATTTGAAAATTACTGTTTTTGTAGATTTTTGTTCTTTTTGTGCTATTTTTTTACAAAATAAGCTATCAAACAACACAACAAACACCACACACAAAACTAACTAACTAATAGGTAGGTAGGTAGGTAGGTAGGTTGGTTGGTTGGTTTGTTGGTAGGTAGGTAGGTATTATTAGTATTATGCACATATTTCAATCGCGCAGCACGAAATATCCAATATTTTCATATACCTCTATCTACCACCTTACCACCTACCTATATAGGTACCTATACCTATATAGGCACCTTTTACAAAAAATCTATTATTTCACTAAGAAGGAAGTTTTTCAGAATTTTTTCAATATTTTTCCCGGGATCAGTGAGCGTGCGCGCAACGAGATCATACATAAAAATGCAAAAACCACATTCATCATCATTATTGAGGTGATTTTTTTTCCAGAAATTTTGCATTATTTTTCCTGGCAGTTCTGATGGAGCGCGCACCGAGCCCCATACTCAGAAATGCCGAATTCCAACAAATTTTAGATATGGGGTTATTACTTAGTCACACCAAAATGCGAAAGTTTGTGTGTATGTAAGTAGGTATGTTAGTATGTAAGTGTGTTTGTTCCCGTTCAAATCTGTAACAGCTGCATGGATTTTAATGTAATTTGGTATGGAGGTAGCCAAATTTAGGTATGGTAGCCTCCATTCCAAATTTCATCCAAATCCGTTCAGCCGTTACAGAGTTTATACCGCGGGTGAAACCGCGGGGCGCATCTAGTATCCTATAAATTTTGAAAGTAGCTCTGTCTTTCCGTTTGTTATCTGTTCACGATAAAACGGCTGGACCGACCTTTACGAATTTTGGCAAAGGTATTCTAGTAAAATAAAATATTTTTTAATTTAATCATTTTATGTATTTTTTAAGAAATCTCGTTACGTTAGGGAGAAGGCTGATGATGATGATGGAAAATTTTAAATCTATGACCGCAAATGTAAAACGCAGTCGGACGGGTAGAAATCCCCCATTGCTATGAAAATGGGTAAGAAATCTCGGTACGATAGGGAACAGGCGGATGATGATGATAATGATCCTTAAAGTCTATGACCGATAAACGACGAAGGTCTGTGACGAAGGTCACAGTTGGACGGGTACCAATCCCCCTATCGCCATGAAAATGGGTAAGAAATCTCGGTACGATAGGGAACAGGCTAATGATGATGATGATGATATTTAAATCTGTGACCACAAATGAAAATCGCAGTTGGACGGGTAGAAATCCCCCCCATCGCCATGAAAATGGGCAAGAAATCTCTGTACGCTATCAACAGGCTGATGATGATGATGAATTTTAAATCTATGACCGAAAATTAAAATCGCAGTTGGACGGGTAGAAATCCCCCATCGCCATGAAAATGGGCAAGAAATCTCTGTACGTTATCAACAGCCTGATGATGATGATGATGAATTTTAAATCTATGACCGAATCACATGCGAATTCAAAACGGTTACAAGCAAATACGAAATTGAGTACCCGATTTTCGGCGTTCCACCTATCAGATCGACTGGCCGAGCGGTCGAGTGGACGGATTTTCATTATGCTTCGTTTTGTAGTGTGTCAATGAGACGAAGGATCAATCCTCATTTGAAAATTACTGTTTTTGTAGATTTTTGTTCTTTTTGTGCTATTTTTTTACAAAATAAGTTATCAAACAACACAACAAACACCACACACAAAACTAACTAACTAATAGGTAGGTAGGTAGGTAGGTAGGTTGGTTGGTTGGTTTGTTGGTAGGTAGGTAAGTATTATTAGTATTATGCACATATTTCAATCGCGCAGCACGAAATATCCAATATTTTCATATACCTCTATCTACCACCTTACCACCTACCTATATAGGTACCTATACCTATATAGGCACCTTTTACAAAAAATCTATTATTTCACTAAGAAGGAAGTTTTTCAGAATTTTTTCAATATTTTTCCCGGGATCAGTGAGCGTGCGCGCAACGAGATCATATATAAAAATGCAAAAACCACATTCATCATCATTATTGAGGTGAATTTTTTTTCCCGTAATTTTGCATTATTTTTCCTGGCACTGATGGAGCGCGCACCGAGCCCCATACTCAGAAATGCCGAATTCCAACAAATTTTAGATATGGGGTTATTAGTTAGTCACACCAAAAATAAATATTATAAAGAGGAAAGATTTGATTGTTTGTTTGTTTGCATTGAATAGGCTCCGAAACTACTGAACCGATTTGAAAAATTCTTTCGCTGTTGGGAAGCTTTTTAGCTTTCTTTATATATATATATATATTTTGTAACTTGACGCAAATAGAAGGGTTTTGTGTGTGTATTATAATTTTTATTTTTTTGTTATATACCCGTGCGAAGCCGGTGCGGGCTGTAAAGGATTCAAACAGACAGACGGACAGACAGACAGACAGACGGACATGACAAACTTATAAGGGTTCCTTGTAGTACTACGGAACCCTGAAAATTTATAAATGGTTACCTATGTCAAAGTCCTCAAAATATAAGAATAGGGGTTCATTTTTATACATATAAACTAGTATTTCGCGAGGCTGCACGGGCCGCGTGCGGGCCCGCGGGGCGGTCCTGCAGTTGGGTATGGTATAGGGAACAGGCTGATGATGATGATGATGATGATCCTTAAAATCTATGACCGCAAATGAAAATCGCAGTTGGAAGGGTAGAAATCCCCATCGCCATGAAAATGGGCAAGAAGTCTCGAATTATATTTTTTATTTATAAATTAGGTAGGTAGGCACTTACGAAACACCTTCGCCATGATAATATTTCAGCCGAGCACGAACACGTTTCGTGCTCTTTTTTTGGCCAGAATATTGATGGCGTCTATAGCGCAACGATGATGTCTGCTGCATTCTATTATAATTATGTACGTTATTATTAGGTTACTAGCAGCCCGCCCCGGCTTCGCACGGGTATTTAACAAAAAAATAAAAATTATAATACACACACGAAAACCCCTCTATTTGCGTCAAGTTACAAAAAAAAATATATAAAGAAAGCTGAAAAGCTACTCAACAGCGAAATAATTTTTCAAATCCGTTCAGTAGTTTCGGAGCCTATTCAATGCAAATAAACAAACAAACAAAGAATCAAATCTTTCCTCTTTATAATATTGGTATAGATAGATTATTCTATCATCATCAATAGTTGTCGCAACGCACGCGATGTAAAGGATATTTTAGGTATTTTTTTTTACATCTTGGGTTACATTATTCGAGTTTTAGTAAGGATCCCAAATTTTTTAAAAATATAATATAATATAGTATAGGGATAGTGTAGCTTCCCAACAGTGAAAGAATTTTTCAAATCGGTTCAGTAGTTTCGGAGCCTATTCAATGCAAACAAACAAACAATGAAATAAATAAACAATCAAATCTTTCCTCTTTATAATATTGGTATAGATAGATTAGGTAACCAAATCAAACACTGCACTGCACACCGATACCGAATCTCGCAACGTCGCAATTATCGAAGACCGCGCGCGGACTAAGCCGCGAGGCAAGGATTCCTAGTCTCGCTCACACACGCTCCGACAAGCTGGCAACGTCGCGTAAACCGCGTGACGCGCGCGCGGCACAACCAGTGTACACGATTTTTGCAAGACGCACGCACACATGAATATTTCACGCACACCATGATCGCATGATTCGCATGTAAAGAACACACCACTACATTCGTAAAATTTGTCGTAATTATTGGGTTGAAAAATGGTATTTCCTAGCCATGAACATTTTAAATTATAAACTTTGCGATACTTAGAGGCCAAATTAGACCTATGTTAAGTCATGCCCAGTTCAAAATCGTAGTAGGACGCCTAAAAAGACATCGATAGTTTTGTATGAAAGTCGATGGACCTTAAATAATGTTTGGTAGAAAGACTTAGCAGAATATTTGTTTTTTTGGTGCTTTTGTTTACCAACAAGATTATAATACGGTTATCTCGCCTTTTTAGAAGTTATCTATTATAATAGTAGTTTCTCGAAATTTTTATTTTAGCTAAAAAACTGAAAAGTTATGAGCAGGCCATTTGGCAACTTTAAAAACATGTTAAGAGCAGGTTCCGCCTTAAATTCCGCCCGAATAGGTTTCTATTCAGAGAGTGATTACCAACATTATCAGCGTTAAAATTAGATACTTACATAACACGAAAACTAATTATCTACAGGTTTGCTACACGTGCCTATATTACTAGTGGTTTTGTGAACAGTAGACCTCGCGAGCACAAATTTTTTTGCTACAATTTCATAGTTTTTTTATCGTCGGCGGGTTGTGTTCGATGTCCCGAACCGAGACCTCACGACCTTATATATTGACAACGTCTTGACCGATTTTGCTCATATTAGAAATTATTGTTTAGAATTGAGTACTAAATGTGTTTTCTAAATATTATCAAAACCGGTAATTGGCGCCGCAGAAAACTTCCCCCCTTTTTGGAGGAAATACTCCTCAATCAAAAATCGACGAGGACAAAAAAATCTATAAAATTGTAGAACCTATATATCAAGCTTCGTCAAGACTAGTTGAAAAATAAGCGAGTATCAACATACGGACAGATGAATTTTTCCAGTTAAAGCAGAGATCTTTCGTTCGCTTCGCTCACTTCGTAAATTAGTTTTAGTAGTTAGTCGCAGTTTTAGGACATGCCTGAGTCCGTTTAAGTACTATACATGCATAAAAGAAGGTAGACCTATCATGACAGTACATAGATTAGTAGCGTATCCGCGCGTATTCGTATGCGTATGCGTATTCGTATAGGCTACAGTAAATAAAACACAACATTCCACCTCTCTAGGGCTTGATTTTCGAAAAGTCCTTACTTAACTTCTTTACTAGCTACGCCCCGCGGTTTCAACCGCTATTCTACAAAAACCGATTATTTTTCCGGGATAAAAAGTAGCCTCATGGGTTAATCCAGGGTTTAAGCTACCTCCATACCAAATTTAATTTAAATACGTGCAGCTGTTACAGAGTTGACGGGAGTTACGGGAACAAACACACTTACATACTTACAAACTTTTGCATTTATAATATTAGTGTGATGCTTAGTAGACAAACCGAATTTAATTGGCTTAGCATGAAAAAAGATTTCTTTCCATACGGACTGCGGGTCTATTTACCTCTTTAGATGTGGAATTTCGCAAATCTGTTCTTATTGTACACCTAGACCACTTCAGGACTATTGTGTTCAGACACTTCTCTATCATAAGCGGTTCGTGTGCGTAAATTCCTAGAAAAGGGCTTGTTCTTAGAATAGTTATTCTAAGGGCTTGTTCTTTTATATAGGTAGGTATACATATAGATTGTGTTCTTTTTGGGTATCTTGTGAAGTCTTGTAGTGGACTCGGAAAGAGAAAGGAGTGCCTGGAAAATACTTGAAGCTTGTCCGTGCTATATACAGTAGAGCTAGTATATACGTACGGTCCGCGGCTGGCGAAACCGACAATTTCAGTGTGGCTGTAGGCTTGCACCAGGGATCGGCTCTAAGCCCTTAATTTGTTCCTCCTGGTTATGGATACATTGACAACAAGTATACAGGAGGAGGCATTCTGGTGTATGCTGTTCGCCGATGACATTATGCTTGTCGGAGAAGATGGGCTTGAGGTGCAGAGAATACAGGAAAACGTGGGATTAAAGATCAGCAGTTTTCAAACAAGTAACAGTTTTCTGATTTCGGGGGTCCTGCATCTCTGCATCGATTTCCGATACCTCGGCTCTATCATCCAAAGCGACGGCGATATTGACAGAGACTTGATAAGCAGGATAAACGTAGGTTGGTTGAAATGGCTACTCGGGAACAACATTTATTTCGGATCTATTTTGGAGACTATAATTTAAAACTTAGACCGTACAAGATCCCCAACAACGGTTTGGGGTTTTTTCACTCGCCCAGTCTATGCTGGGAAGTTATACCGGAGCAGAGTGTAAGAGTCCCTACCGGTAGGGCGATCTTGTTGCGGCAAAGTGTGATACACCTACCGCATTTATGGCTGGTATAGTTACTAGAAAAAGGGTACTTCACTGGCAGTCCAGTGATTGCAATGCAATCAGTATGACTAGTATGCTAATGAGCAGCTTGAGCATAATTTAGCATTCAGTGCTCAATGATTATTCTGTTGGTTCCTTAATAATGTATGTTTACAAGGTCTAGGTAACGATACGGTAAACTTGGCGACCGCTGACATTGAGTATCCCCAAGTATCGATTACCATTGCCCACGTCCGATATCTAATACTCGGGTATCGATAGGTTCAGTTATATTAAAATTACGGATCCACTCGTAATAACCATATTTCATCATTTATGGCCTGGAGTTTGCCTGCACTTTTTTCGCTTTCTGCGAAAAATGCGCAATACTGTTTTCGTTACTGAAAATGCTTTACGATCCAATCCCTACATTCCAAAATCTTATCGTATCGAGCCCTCATCATCATCGTCAGCCATAAGACGTCCAATGCTGACAAATACCCCCCCCTGAACGCCAACACTCAACAACAAACTTTTTTGCAATGTACCGGTTGCCCGCGACTTACGCAATGTCGTCAGTCCACTTAGTAGTAAATTAGTCAGTCATCATCATCCACAGCATTCCTTATCCCACTGTTGGGTATAGGCCACTCTCCTGCTATGCCATCTGCCTAAGTCTGTGCTAATCTAGTCCAGGGTCGACCCGCGATGGTGGAGATATCGACGACCCATCTCGTAGCTGGTCGACCAACGCTCCGCCAGTAAATTAGACAGTATAAACACATAATTATGGTAAACAATTCATAGTTCTAAATGTCACACAGTAATGTGTCGCTTTTGTAAGTCAAATATCTACAATAATGACGTTATGGCCGTAAAATATTAATACGAGTGTGAAAATACATGATTCTGTCAGTTGTTTTTTTATAATGAAATACCTAATGTAATTATGGAAGTGAACTCACACATATATATAAAACTAGCTGCGCCCCGCGGTTTCACCCGCTATTCTACAGAGACCGAATATTTTTCTGGGATGAAAAGTAAGTTGTAAAAGTATGAGTATGAAAAGTAAAAGTAAGTTTTAATCCAGGGTCTATGCTACCTCTATACCAAATTTCATTCAAATCCGTTCAGCCGTTACAGATTTGAACGGGAACAAATACACTTTTTTATCCCGGAAAAGTAATCGGTTTCTGTAGAATAGCGGGTAACACCGCGGGGCGCAGCTAGTATGTAAATAAAATATAAGTTCAAAAACTAAAACCCGCCTACGTAAAAGTATGAAACAAAGAAATATTATTCGAAATTTAAAATGCCATGGTCCATTTAATGTACATAATATTTTACCAATAAGTTTTAAAGTCCTTTTAACCATAATCTGATGCCAATATTTTTGACATGGCATTAGACTACGGTTAAAGGGACTTTACAAAAAATACTTTGTAAAACACTAATCTTTACAGGTAGGTTATAGGTACCTACTTTTATTCCGTATTTCGTAACGGTAACTGTATTTTGGCCTTTCCAAATAATCCAATGAATCCTTACGAGTCACTCTGAGATATGCTCAGTAATTGCTCCAAGCATTGCCCTTCTATCCGGAACACAGCAATGTTTGCACACTTCTGCTCGGTTGAATATCTGGTAAAGGTGTCGCTGGAAAAGAGTCCTACCACTACAAAAACGATAGACCAACAAATTAAAACACAAATTAAGTCACAAATTAAATAGTAGTATGACACACTTATTAGATGATGTACGATCGCGTATCTAATAGCCTCGGCATTGACAATGACCTTGTATTGAGGTTTGGATTGAATAGATTCGTGATAGCGAAGAGATTACCTCGTCGTTTTGTTTGCGAATCACAATACAGATTGACCAGTGTACATTAGGAAGACGGGGAAACAATTAACGAGACGAGGACGTGTGCGCGAAAAGCTTGTAACACTCCTTGAAAAAAATCCGCGGAAGTAATCGAAAGTATGGTGGAGCAAACAACTTTTATTGTTATTCTGCATCAGCCTTTTTACAATCCCATTGCTGGGATACCGGCTTACCCTCGAAGGGTGATTGATTGGTTTTGTTTGGAACTGTTGAAGTTTAAAATTTTGGGTCGCATTTAACTGTTATGGGCAAGCGTGACGCTCAACATTAGGAGAGCGACTTGTTAGCTTAAGGATAAACGACTTTCATACAAAACTGTCGATGCCTTTTTAGGCGTCCTACTACGATTTTCAACTGGGCATGACTTAACATAGGTCTAATTTGGCCTCTAAGTATCGCAAAGTCGATAATTTAAAATGTTCATGGCTAGGAAATACCATCTTTCAACCCAATAATTACGACAAATTTTACGATTGTAGTGGTGTGTTCTTTACATGCGAATCATGCGATCATGGTGTGCGTGAAATATTGATGTGTGCGTGCGTCTTGCAAAAATCGTGTACACTGGTTGTGCCGCGCGCGCGTCACGCGGTTTACGCGACGTTGCCAGCTTGTCGGAGCGTGTGTGAGCGAGACTAGGTATTCTTGCCTCGCGGCTTAGTCCGCGCGCGGTCTTCGATAATTGCGACGTTGCGAGATTCGGTATCGGTGTGCAGTGCAGTGTTTGATTTGGTTACCTAATCTATCTATACCAATATTATAAAGAGGAAAGATTTGATTGTTTATTTATTTCATTGTTTGTTTGTTTGAATGGGCTCCAAAACTGCTGAACCGATTTGAAAAATTCTTTCGCTGTTGGGAAGCTTCACTATCCCCGGGTGACATAGGTTATATTATATTTTCAAAAAAATTAGGGATCCTTACTAAAACTCCAATAATGTAACCCAAGATGATGTATTTCGCGTGCACTGCGAAAACTATTCATGATGAAAGAATAGTCTATACCAATATAATAAAGAGGAAAGATTTGATTGTTTGTTTGTGTGCATTGAATGGGCTCCGAAACTGCTGAACCGATTTGGGAAATTCTTTCACTGTTGGGAAGCTACACTATCCCTATACTATACTATATTTTATTTTAAAAAAAATTGGGATCCTTACTGAAACTCGAATAATGTAACCCAAGATGTAAAAAAAATACCTAAAATATCCTTTACATCGCGTGCGTTGCGACAACTATTGATGATGATAGAATAATCTATCTATACCAATATTATAAAGAGGAAAGATTTGATTCTTTGTTTGTTTGTTTGTTTGCATTGAATGGGCTCCGAAACTGCTGAACGGATTTGAAAAATTGTTTCGCTGTTGGGTGGCTTTTCGGCTTTCTTAATATTTTTTTTTTTTTTGTGACTTGACGCGGGTGGAGGGGTTTTCGTGTGTGTATTATGGTTTTTATTTTTTTGTTGGGTGCCCGTGCGAAGCCGGGGCGGGCTGCTAGTAACCTAATAATAACGTACATAATTATAATAGAATGCAGCAGACATCATCGTTGCGCTATAGACGCCATCAATATTCTGGCCAAAAATGAGCACGAAACGTGTTCGTGCTCGGCTGAAATATTATCATGGCGAAGGTGTTTCGTAAGTGCCTACCTACCTAATTTATAAATAAAAAATATAATTCGAGACGTCTTGCCCATTTTCATGGCGATGGGGGGATTTCTACCCTTCCAACTGCGATTTTCATGTACGGTCATAGATTTTAAGGATCATCATCATCATCATCATCAGCCTGTTTCCTATCGTACCGAGATTTCTTACCCATTTTTCATAGCAATGGGGGAAATTTCTACCCTTCCAACTGCGATTTTCATTTGCGGTCATAGATTTAAAATTCATCATCATCATGATCAGCACGCTTCCTAACGTATCGAGACTTCTTGCCCATTTTCATGGTGATGGGGGGATTTCTACCCGTCAAACTGCGACGTTCATTATCGGTCATAGATTTTAACCATAATCATCATCATCATTAGCCAAATTGCTACCGTATGGAGGTTTCTTACCCGTTTTCATCATGCTCCTCCTTTTTTTTTAACTTTACAAGTCGACCTAAACGATCCAGCCATACCCAACTGCAGGACCGCCCCGCGGGCCGCTCGCGGCCCGCGCAGCCTCGCGAAATATATATTTTGAGGACTTTGACATAGGTAACCATTTATACATTTTTAGGGTTCCGTAGTACTACAAGGAACCCTTATAAGTTTGTCATGTCCGTCTGTCTGTCTGTCTGTCCGTCTGTCTGTTTGAATCCTTTACAGCCCGCACCAGCTTCGCACGGGTGTTTGACGAGGGAATGAAAATTATAATGCACACGCAGAACCCTTCTATTTGCGTCAAGTTGCAGAAAAGAAGGAAGTGTAAGGAGGGCTGAAAGGCTGCCCAGCAGCGGGGGGATTTTTCGGGTCGATTCAGTGGTTTCGGAGCCTATTCAATGCGGGCAAACGGGCAGTCAAATCTGTCCTCTTTATAATATTTATTTTTGGTGTGACTAACTAATAACCTAAATGAAAAAATTCTGAAAAACTTCCTTCTTAGTGAAATAATAGTTTTTTTGTAAAAGGTGCCTATATAGGTATAGGAACCGATATAGGTAGGTGGTAAGGTGGTAGATAGAGGTATATGAAAATCTTGGATATTTCATGCTGCGCGATTGAAATATGTACATAATACTAATAATACCTACCTACCTACCAACCAACCAACCAACCAACCTACCTACCTACCTACCTACCTACCTACCTACCTACCTACCTATTAGTTAGTTAGTTAGTTTTGTGTGTGGTGTTTGTTGTGTTGTTTGATAACTTATTCTGTAAAAAAATAGCACAAAAGGAACAAAAATCTACAAAAACAGTAATTTTCAAATGAGGATTCGATCCGGGGACCTTCGTCTCATTGATACACACTACAAAACGAAGCATAATGAAAATCCGTCCACTCGACCGCTCGGCCAGTCGATCTGATAGGTGGAATGCCGAAAATCGGGTACTCAATTTCGTATTTGCTTGTAACCGTTTTGAATTCGCATGTGATTCGGTCATAGATTTAAAATTCATCATCATCATCATCAGCCTGTTCCATATCGTACCGAGATTTCTTACCCATTACCCACGCCCCGCGGTTTCACCCGCGGTATAAACTCTGTAACGGCTGAACGGATTTGGATGAGATTTGGTATGGAGGCTACCATACCTAAATTTGGCTACCTCCATACCAAATTGCATTAGAATCCGTGCAGCTGTTACAGATTTGAACGGGAACAAACACACTTACATACTAACATACCTACTTACATACACACAAACTTTCGCATTTTGGTGTGACTAACTAATAACCCCATATCTAAAATTTGTTGGAATTCAGCATTTCTGAGTATGGGGCTCGGTGCGCGCTCCATCAGTGCTGCCAGGAAAAATAATGCAAAATTTCGGGAAAAAAATTCACCTCAATAATGATGATGAATGCATTTTTATGTATGATCTCGTTGCGCGCACGCTCACTGATCCCGGGAAAAATATTGAAAAAATTCTGAAAAACTTCCTTCTTAGTGAAATAATAGATTTTTTGTAAAAGGTGCCTATATAGGTATGGTACCTATATAGGTAGGTGGTAAGGTGGTAGATAGAGGTATATGAAAATCTTGAATATTTCGTGCTGCGCGATCAAAATATGCACATTATACTAATAATACCTACCTAGCCACCAACCAAGCAACAAACCTACCTACCTACGTACCTACCTATTAGTTAGTTTTGTGTGTTGTGTACACACAAAATAACAAATAACAAACAACAGTACCTACTATGGACTAAATTAATCTAACCCGGGTCTAAAATCCATATTTTTAGTCGCAGAATAATGTCTATCGACGCGGAAAACACAACATTTTTGGGTATTGCATATTTCATTAGGTTCATTTCATTAGGTATTAGGTATGTAAAATTCGAAATTAATTTGAAAAAAACCGAAAAAAAGTGGAAAATTTGTTCGGAAGGTACCAGACTCGGTGCCTTTAGAACCCCCGATATGGGGTTATTCCAGGGACCCAGTTATTCAATCGTCAAGCAGTAGTGTGCAAAACATCACTGTGTTCCGGATTGAAGGGCAATGTTTCTAGCGTAATTATTGGGCACAGAGATTTAACATCTAATATCTCAGAGTAATGAGCGCAGTGCATTGCCGCGCATGGTTTTGAACTGTTGAGGTTCAAAATTCTGGGTGGCACTGAACTGTTATGAGCAAGCGTGAAGCTTAACATCAGCTGAGTGACTTGCTCGTCTCGTCACCAAATAACAAAAAAAAAAACTTACATGCTTACACACTTACACACGAACTTTCGCATTTTAAATATTTGTGTGACAATATTAGGTTTATGTAGATATATACTTTTATAAGTTTCGTTACTAATTTTGAATAAGTTTGTTTTTCAAGAAACCCACAGCAAAAATTAAAATAAATAGTATTCTCGAAATTAAATTATAAAAAATAATTCTACCTAATTTTAGGGGTTCGAACCCGGAACCTCACGAGCGCTACCTAATCAAACTGATGACTTCGGCCACCGAGACGATATTCAGAGCAACGAAATTTCGTATTTGCTTGTAACTGTTTTGAATTCGCATGTGTGCGTAATGTTCATGCGTGCATACAGGCGTTGAAGATTATTTGAATTTTCAGTCGAGTGCAGCTATTAATGGGCTCTATTATTTTTGAGATGTGTTTATAACAATAGTAAGAGGTCGCAAAGTGAATTAAAACTGGGGCAGATTACCTCAATTGAGTTTTCAACGACAGCGCCATCTCTTGGCGCCTACCTACCTAGCGGACTCAAACGAAGCACCTTAAGTAGCTAGTTAGTCACCACGCTGGCACAGTGCGGGTTGGCGGATTCACATACGTATTATTTTATGGAAATATGCAGGTTTCCTCATGATGTTTTCCTTCACCAAAAAGCCAGTGGTATACGTAAGTAAGTTCCAAAGAACTAATTCCTGAGTGCCCTCCCGGGTTCGAACTCGCGACCTTACGAATACGAGGCGAGCGTGCTCCCACTGACCTACCACGACTTCTGTTAACGTTTAACGTTAACGTAATGTATTTCCTTTATATTTTAACAAAATCATGGGATATTCTGTAATGTACGCTTAGAATAGGCATTCCCAAGGCAAGTAAAACAAAATTTTCAGCTTTTCGCTTTCGGTCACATCCTTTAACGTGACCCCATCACGACGCACTACACAGTTATCTGTTTTACCGATATATAGATCTGTGTATCGATATGTTCGGCCTACTGCCACTTCAGTATAATGCTGTCGGATTTGGCGGGAACGTGAAGAAGTCATGTCGCGTTATTCTATTATTTTCCAAAACTTGTGTTTTATAGCTAGTATATAGCTGCTTTCTGGCTGAGGATCTCGCCACCGCGTTTTAAGTGCACAGTACACCATCTAGTTTGTTTTTTATGAAACGAATTTTGTTCTCTGTTCCGTTCGACCCCTATATCTTTGCCACCCCTTGACCGATTATGCTCATAATCGAACTTAAAAATGTTATTGTCATGAACTACTTGACTGCAAAATTTCATAAATATCAGATCAACGGTACGCAAGTTATCGTCGGACAAATATACACACCAACATACAAATATACATACAAATGCCGATTTGTTCCCGTAGACTCCCGTAGACCTCGCTTCGCGTAGACTCTGAGACAATCAATGCCATGGGGACGCTACGAATATGTCTACGGACAATTTATACTAGCTACGCTGTGATAACAGCAAACAGGATGACTAAATGACGTTCTTCCTACTATATACTATGATACTATACTATCCTAACTAATATTATAAATGTGAATGTAACTCTGTCTATCTCTGTCTGGGTGTTTGTCGCGCTATCACGGCTGAACCGACCGAGCTGAATTTGTGCATAGATATAGCTTATGGGTAGGAGACGGACATAGGCAACTTTTTTTTAATTGGTCCACGCGAACGAAGTCGCGTGTAATAGCTAGTATACTATAAGTACTTAAATTTGGAACTATACAGGAAGATCATATAGAATACTTAATTACGCTGCCAAGGTGGCATCATCATGCACTCAGAGAAATACTTTCCAAGAGTTCATCTGCCATTTGCAGAAATACACTGTTAATTTGCGAACACTTCATGCGATATTTAATTGTTTACGGTTTACGGACAGTTAACTGCAAAATTATAACTGCACGCATGAAAAATTAATTTAGAGGAGTAGAGGTGACGTAATGCGGACATGAGATGCAGCTTTTAATAGTTGACTAAAATATTCGTGAGAGCGCTAGCCATACATTTCCGGGTCAGGGTCCCGTCAGTGCTTGGTCAGAGACGAGAAAAAATGTTTGCATACATTTTTAACCGTCTTCCAAGAATAAAGAGGTTTTCAATTCGATTGCTTTTTTGTTTGTTACCAGAACTCCGGCAAAAAGAAATCTTTTTTTATTAGAATGGAGATTCTTCCAGATTGTTTCCATTTTAATCAATATTCAGTTCTGATAATGGTATTCATGAGGAATTGAGGGAACTCCTCAAATATTATAGATATACTTATAGCGCTTTTAGGATTTTCATGAACAAGTCAAGCATTGGAATTCAGAAAGTATCATTTGATGAAGTGGAACTGATAAAGAAGACTACAGTCGGCTAGCGAACCTTCACAATACAATACAATACAACTTCACAATGATTCACAATGATCACAATGATCACAACTTCACAATGATTCGTATTACACGGGTGGCGCAAAGATAATCTCGATAATGATAGTAAAACGACTATCACAAAGCAAATTTAAATAAATGGAGGATGAAGTTTGTTTTTTTTGTTAAAATCGTATTCACACAGTTCCGTAACAGGTGCATCCGGGCCGTCGTTGTCCCGGAGCATGCTCTGCCGAACGCACGCTTCGTCAGTGCTGTCCGAATTTTGACGCCACGTGCAACATGGATAAGAAAAGATTGAATTGTTATTTAATTGTTGTTGAAGATTAACTTGTTTGACAGAACAAAATTCTTTATGATCTATGTTATTGCTATTGCAACAATTGCCCATTCATCTATATTTAACGGGACCATCGCGATCTGTGCACAGAGTTGAAATACACTGAATGGATTAACCTCATATGTGTGAACACGGGTAATTGATGCCTCGCCCCTGACCGAACCCTGAGCCCGGATGGCCCGGAGCTCGGAAGGCCCTTAGCCGGATAGCGCTAAAGAGGAATCGTGACGTGCGACGTTCTTTAGAAGCAACAATGAATTAAGTTTGAATTAGAACAAATAGAGCAAACAACTTGAAGTATCTCGTCACGAGCTCGCGTATAATATTTACATTTTTCATCGTAATGACACACCTACTTAACCGAGCGGCTATAACCGGCTATTATATAACCGTTGCCAAGTTCAAGAACTGGCTTCTGCTTTAGAATTTTAAATGAGTTGTATCTTAATTTTAGATTTTAAAGCTTGTGGTCAGTGTGTGAGGTTTCGCATAATCGTTTTTTGGATGTATTTTATAATTGTTCCAGTCTAATGCCTAGTTTAGTGCTGTCTTATTTTCTTTCTCTGAAACTTTTCAATGGTCGAATCTGGTCCCAACTGGCACAGAGCCAGGCCCATATGTTTTTTTTTTTTGTTATAAAAAGAGCGGCAAACAAGCTGACAGTTCGTCTAATGGTAAGCAAAGTTTGTGACAGTGAAGCGCTTAGCTCTGATACCCGCAGTCAGGGCTGCTTTTACATGTAACCTAACGTGTACGAAAGTGAGAGAACGATCACTCGCTTCGTTCTTTGGGCGCCTGTGGGTATCATGGGCAGTTATGCTTCGCTGTGAAGTACATGCTAAAATTAACGTTGTTGCGTAGTTGCGAGACTCTCTTTATTAATTTTTCGTCTTGGAGTATGTTCTGGACTTGTATAATTGATGACTCCGTGACAAAAGACAGAACCGAGGCAGATAGAAAAACGAAACAAGAGAAACGCCCTTTACCTTACAGTGGGATAGGAAGACTCTACGATTGTGATGAGACAGTTTTGACGAACCTGACAATGTGCTTGTAGATAAGTAAGTCACCTAAAATGACTGATGCGGAGCAACGTCTTTGTATTTGTAGCATTTCCTCGTCTGGCGTCGAATAAAGAACATTTCTTTGGTGCTTCTTTTTGTTATTTTTTTCTTCACACACCTTGCCTTACCTTACCTTGTCGCAGATGCTGTACAAACGCTCTAAGCTCGAATCGGGCGCTTGCGTACGCGCTGACGAAATGCTCAGCGTTGGATCATGTGATTCAGAGCAGGGACTACCACGAGGTTACCGGCAGTGTCCTCTGTCCCAGCATGGTGCGGGGCATCGACCATTTGAGGGATCCTAGACTGAATAAGGTAAGTCTTCTGGAATAACCAGATCCATACGGTTCTGGCTTATTCCATTAATTACTCAAGAAAACGTAATAGATTTAAGTATTAAATTTTAAGATGGAAATTGGCCATTTCTTTACAGTTGACAGGCTAGGCATTTGATTACATCCCACATGTGGTGAACTCACATCATGTGTGAGGTGTGGTCGATGTTTGTAAAAACACCTGGCCTGGAATGGGAACGGGTTTGAGATAAAGCAGCAAGTGATTTCGAGATATATGGATTTGCTTCTCTGTTTCTTTTTCCTCAGTATTTTGAGAATTTTGAATTATGAATTTTTTGATAAAAAAAATCTGTACCAGTAGGTAGGACGGAACTTCCCACAGTAATTGTCAAAATCGTTTCATTATTATCTTTTTTGCAGGGTCTCGGTTTTACTTTAGAAGAGCGACAAGCACTGGGCCTCCACGGCCTGCTGGCGGCCAAGTACAAAACCCAAGAGGAACAGTTGGAAATCTGTACGATTTCGATCGACCGGTACACGGACAATCTGAATAAGTACCTCTACCTCGTCGAGTTACAGGTGACTAACCATGATAAAGGTACCGTTCATTCAATGAGTATGTCTTTATAGGTGTTAGCTGGTTGAGGCTGGTTGGTGACGAACTCACATGGGTGTCCTTGAAAGCATACATTACGAAACCTTTTAAAATAACTAGGGGGTAGTTTAGACACGTTGTAATACCTTTTCGAGAACACCCAGAAGACCCGAAACAGATGTTTTATTGAAACTTTTACAGTAAAATGGGCTTTGTTTTTCATTCAATTATTGAGTTTTTTGCTTGATATAATGCATAATGTACATCTGTGTCGTTTTTCTCATCTATTCTATTATTTTTTGCCTCAGTATTCGGCTTTAGCCGCCTTTACATTTACAGCGTAACCAGCTTATCTGTACAGTTGAGTGGTGGAGCCACCATAATATTTTCTAAGGAAAATCAAGAAGAATCTAGTTTTTTATTTCCTGAACAGATAAGTTGGATGCTTAATTTTAGAACAGTGACCACTGAGCCATTTTTCATCCAAAAACTGCCCTCATTGGAAATACATACTTTTTCTAATAGCATGTTCAGGTGGTGGTGAATATACCATAAACTTCACTGATAAGCGTAGATTCTGTTATAACACTCTCTAAGCAAAACTAATAACAGGACTAAAATATCTGCGTCTCTTCATTTCAACATGAAAAAAGTGGTCGTGATTACAGAGCTGCCAAATTTAGTTCAGTCGAATTGACACCTTTATCACCATGTTTTGCAGATTTTTCCATATTACCGACATTAACCATTATGTCTTCAGTTTTGTGTTATTATCCTCTGTGTAATGTTATTGTAATATTCAGGTATTGTATGATATTCATGTAGTTTTAAGTGTCGTGTAACCTTGCCCGCTAATGAGTGACAGTATGTAATTAACACATTGATGTATTATACTGAAAAGGATGTAAATTGTTACAGAAAATGTCGCAACTATTTGATCATTTTATGCTTTATTTCAGTTTTTTTTTTTTTTTTTTACGTACAATATTATAATATGGTGCCTCATCAATATTACAATCTAGCCTTCAGACTAATAAGTAATTGTTACGTTATGTATACAAAAAGGTATTTTTTTGTTCCTTTATGCGTTGCACAGAACTTTGATGGTATTTATTTTTGTTTCGTTTTTCAGTAAATATTTTGTATCACATATTTTCGTACCACATAAACAAAAAATTATTATAGCTTATAAATTAACTATGTATGACGTCTATCCGAACACCTCGTAAGTGTGAAATGATAGCCAGCACTTTTGAGCGAATTATAGCGAAAAATGTTTTCGTATAGCTTTATTCTAAATGATTACAGGACAGAAATGAAAAGTTGTTCTTCAGACTATTATCGGAGAACGTTCAGAAGTACCTCCCTATTGTGTACACCCCGACCGTAGGGCTCGCTTGCCAGAGGTTCGGCCTCATCTACAGGCGGCCCAGGGGCCTCTTCGTCACCATCAACGACAAGGGACACATATTCAATGTTATTAAGAATTGGTAAGTGCACTTTTTATACTTCTTCTCTCGCCTTATAAAGTAGAAAAAAAATATAGATTTTTAATTTTAATATACTACATAGATTTAGTACTGTATACTGGGTTACCGGTTAGACTTCGGACACATTCTAAGGATATCATTGTCATCGTCAACGCATAACATTTACAAAAACTACTGAAAAAAATCTGCTAATCGATAGAAAAATGTCATTCAACTTCGACGAAATGTATGGAACCGCATTGGTTTTTTACGTGATTTCTGGGTAAGGTCCTAGTAAATGCTGTTCACTGATATACAGTGAAACTTGGTTAAGTGGGACCTGGATAAGTGAGAAACCTCCATAACTGGAACTCATGCTGAGGTCCCAACACTTTGGCACTGAATTAACTCTGTTAGTGGGACGAGGTAAGCCTCTATATCTGGGATTTATTCTTTCGATTTATCTTCATAGTTACCTCTATAACTGAGACAGCGAGTAAATTTTATATGCATAAACCTCTGTAACTGAGATAACATTGTTTACTCATTCAGTTTCAGGAGAACTTAATGAAAGCGACATTGTTCATGCCTTCTCGTCTTCTTCATTGGAAAATGAAGAAGAAGACGATGAAATGAGCGCGGAAGTAAATTTAGTAAACATTTCTAAACGCGAAGCAGTAAAAGCACTAGAAACTTTGCACAGTTAATTTGAAATGTCATCAATTGGTGACCAAAGCATATTTGATAAAATTTATAACATCGAAAAACATCTGATGGCTGATACTTCCAAACGACAAACTAAAATGACAGATTTTTATAATTGATACATTCTGTTTCCATATTCGTACATATTACGTGTAAAAACGTGCTTGAATATTTTTGTTGATTACATTTGTACTTTAGTACAAAGTACCTTTAAGTACTATTTTTTTTTTATTAAAACTCATTTACATACATAACACGTTATTTTATTTAATGATCGCACCTGTATAACTGAAATAACCTGTATTCTCACCTCTATTAATGGAACCCTCTGTAAATGAGACAGATATTTATTTATACCTGTATATCTGAGACACTGGGTAAGTGGAATACCTCTATAAGTGAAACGTCATTGCAGGTCCCTTGATGTCTCACTTAACCAGGTTTCACTGTACTAGAAATTATCGTCTAACCCTCTAACGGAAAAGCCAGTATTTTCTTGAAGAGCATTCGTGCATGTGGTTACTGTGACAAAAACAGTGTTAAGTGTTTTATCGACCGAATTCGACGAATCGACGATAAAATACAGACTAAACTAGATAAGACCACTTTTATCGAATAACGGTGATTAATGGTATTCTTGTGATGCAAATTTTCCTATCGATACAATCATTTATACAGGGCTACACAGAACTATGGTACTAAAACGAAAGGAGTTCAGTCAGCTAACAAAAAAAAAACTCATTCGCACTAATCAAGTGTAAAAGTCAAAGTAACCTAATGAATACAATAAGCTAATTTCGGATTAGTAAAAAACGGTGTTATGCAGTTTATCCACCCTAGGGTGGATACTCGGAAACGTATGTTCATGTATCCACCCCGTATACAATTCACTTCTGATTGTTCTTTCGACTTTTTAAATTAATATAACTATATTTAATAAACTACTACACTAACTGTTATACTTGCTACTTCTATTACTTTTAAACTATTTAAACGATTTTAGCTTTGACCTTTCAAACAAGAAGTATGTATGTGTTTTTATAGGTATGCTAATGTTTATTAAGTATGTTGGGTCAGTTTCATAAAATAAATGATATTATGACTACACAGCCGAGAGATAAAGTTGGAAGAGAAATAATTATACGAATTCTGATTATCCACCGTCTGGGGTAGATAGATGAATACTCATTTACGAGTATCCACTTTAGTTAGGGTGGATAAACGGAATAACCCAAACAACCCAATATACATAATATTTTCATGCCTTAGTATAACTACACACACATACACTTTGCATAATTGATCTCGAATCTACTTTGGTGTTCTATCTATAGGCCTGAACCCGATGTGAGGGCGATAGTGTTTACCGATGGGGAGAGAATCTTGGGTCTGGGTGACCTCGGTGCTTATGGCATGGGCATTCCCGTGGGGAAGCTGGCTCTATACACCGGTCTGGCTGGCGTCAAGCCGCATCAGTGTCTGCCCATCACCTTAGACGTTGGGACTGATAATCAGGTAGACCATCTGTTATTTTATTTCATGCAGAATAAGGGCCACGTAGTTGTTTTACGTAGCAATTTTCTCGCACAATTTTCAATTTTTAACAAATAGTGCAAATGTGAATTTTCAAAAACTACTTGAACACCTGGCTAACTGAATAGCGATAATTGCCGCCAAGCTAGACTGACCCTTCCTTCGGCATTGCTGAAACAGGCGTGTTGCGGTACCAATGCCGACAGCCGAGGACCAGAATTACATATGGCACTTTCATAGTGCTAACTTACAAGGAAAATAAAAATTGAAAAATGAGATAAAGATCAGATTTACCTACATTTCTTTTAATGCAGTTTCCAGTATAATTTTGCGGACTTTGTGATAAAAACTTTTTTTTTGCATTATTAGAGAATTATTGCAAAACGCCCAAAATTAAAAAAAAATATACAGCCCCTTAACAATGGATGTCCATATATTTTTTTCCGTCCGCTCAGTGCGTTAACAGTTGATATTCATACACTTCTCCCGCACGCATATTGGGACATCAAAACTTACAATATCCCCAATAAAAAAAAGAATAAGGTGCTTTTCAAGAATGTGTGGTATATAAGATGTAGATAGCCTGATGTATACTTTTCTGCAGGAACTGCTAGAAGACCCTCTATACATCGGCGTGAGGAGGAAAAGGGCTCGAGGCCAAGAGTACGATGACTTTATCGAAGAGTTCATGGAGGCCTGCGTCATGAGATACGGGCAGAACACTTTACTTCAGGTACTGCTTTACTTTTTACCCGACTGTCCTAAGTAAGAGGGTAATGTTTTTGAGGTGTATGTAATTTATGTTTGTGTATTCTGTATTTAACTTCCGAATTTTGACGAGTGAGGTGGCGTTAGATTTCTTTATTATTTATTATAATCCACCATATTTATCCCGCGAGAACGAGACGGATGTATCCATATTCTAGCTTTGTCACGTCGACGCGAAGACAAAACGGGTGGACATAATTATGTTTATCCCGGAGCCCGTGCTAGGCATAATAATATGATACATTTTGCAGTCGGGGTTTTTGTTTTTATTTAATAATATAATTATAATAATTAGTAAGCTAGCTGCATCTTATGATTTTATCCGTGATTTTACAATTTTTTCTGAATGTTGACGGAGCAAAAAGTATCTTCTTTAATTAATATTAGTAAAAAGTCCTCGTGATGTAGACTCCATCCTTGACGATTTTCATCAAAATCGGTATAGCCGTTTATGACAAACAGACACATGAAAAAAAAACTTTGTGATTTGACACAAACATTCTTAGATATCAAGAATACGTGAAAAGAAATCAGTGTTTTGTCACTGCCATCACAAAATAAATAAAAAACATTTTTTTTTAAAATAAATAATGAACTTATAAACTTTTTAATTTCATGCTAGACTATGCGCACTATACTGAACAATGATGCCGCGGTTTATCTGCGCCCTAAAAATTCTGTACTATATCTTGCTCTACAAGAAAGAGTCAGACTATTCCATCTCCTCTCCCGTTAAGACGCGGGTATCAGCTAGTGTAAAATAAAATTGACACATGTATCCTATCGTTCTAACAGTAGCTAATCAAAATATCGTCAGTGAATTCCGTCTCTTGTTTGTAGACATAAGTCGTAAATGAAAACACCGCAGTGTTTAGCTGATAAGATGAATAATATGCACTATCAGTATCGCTATCACAGAAATCACTGAGGTAGTGCGTCGATGGCAACAGTTATTCATGCGATTTCTGATACGATTTCAAGTCTCACGTGGAATTTATCGTAAAACATGATCCATTGTTTTCACAATATTGTCGTTAAGGCTGATAACGGATTTATTTGAGCGTTTGTTATACCGTTTATTTGATTAAAAATACATAAAATACTATTATGCGTATTTAAAAATAATGATAAAATATTTTTATGACCGAGCTTAATAGACTGGCGTCTGTTCTGCAAGCAGATTGAATGCGCAAGTAAGGTGATAAGCTAAGTGAATCTAAATTTTTCTTGCCGATTCTTGTAGAGAAATGTCAAGTTATGAAGTGTAAGGGCTTGTTCAGGGATACGCGGGACGTTGCGCGGCGCGTGCGGCGTCGCGTCGCGTTGGACGTGTTCTCCGTTTACGGAGAGGCAGCGCGGGATGCATTAGGCGGGGCCCGCGGCGATGTCCGAGGCGTTGCACGCTATATGTACTCTCGTCTATAAAGCCGCGGGGCGTGGTTAATGACAGTGTCTGCCGCGGAAGAAAGCACACTAAAGACGCGGCGGGGGACGCGACGGCCGTAGCTACGGCGCACGTGACGGTGGCCGCAGCGTGCTCCGCCGCGAATGCCCCTAGATATCGGACAACGATTGTACACAAACACTCTCATACTTTAGCATATGTGTGATTTGTCCGCGCGACACTACGCTGCACGCGCCGCGCAACGCCCCTCGTATCTCTGAACGAGCTCTAAGGGTAAGGGGGCTACAGCCAAATAGGATCACTCGACATTTATATATTTATCTATGGTAATCAGCAATAATCACTTATCTTGTGAACTCGAACACTGCTCTCTCACGAACACTTGTAAATAACGACTAGATTGATCGATTTTCCGCCTTCACAAACTGTGCTCTGTAAATAATTAACGAAATAAAAATGTCTCTAGGTTAAACCTCGTTGTTTATCTCTTTCTCTGTTGAACCGACGAAGGAAAATAATAGAATAATAGATACTCTCTCTCTTGTTTCTTAGAAGACGGCGTGTCGTTTGAACCAAATCCACAGATCTGTTAGCACTGTGACACAGCTGCAGACATATCACGTAATTCAAAGGCCAATGGCCTGCACGTTACTTTTACTCTATTTATAAACGCGTTCGATTATTAAATCGGTCTCATAATATTGTTGAGTCGCCAAAGAATTCGTGACGCCAGGTCTGACCCACCTGGCTGGCTAGATACGAGTACACTACAAAGTATACTCTTATCTATCGTGAAAGATTGAAATGTAATGTTTTCACAAAATTGATATAGGTGCGTCCAGACCACAGATCACACTCTAGATTCTGCATTCAAGAATCTCGAAGCGCACCACGCATCAGTCTAAATACACTTATACGAAATTACTCCTATTGGGTGATTGTTAGGCGCGAGTAGACGTAACCTTGAGATAGCCAATCAGAACGCTTGTTCGCACTCCCAGTGACCCGCGCCTTCCTCAAACTTTGGTGTCTTTTTGTAGGAACAACGAATCTCGTAATGCGATATCTAGTGTGATCTGTGGTCCAGACCGAAGTTACTTATTGTGGAGCAACATTCACAAATGTTAGCAGACAACAATGGAATACAAAAAGTCTTATGTGTTGCGTAACATCTTATTTTTCAGTGCATAGAAAAAATATACGAGAAAAATGACATGAATGACATCTCATATAAAAATGCAGTATACTACTGAAATTTGGATAATGTAAAAAAACATGTATTCAAGAATAATGTTACAACGCCATCTCTTGAGAACCTACCGTGGTTGCAAATAAAATATAAAATTTATAATAATACTGATATTACTAATGCAAAAAATATTCATAACAAGTAGCGTTTTTTTTCCGTACAATTACGAATGAGATAGCATGGGTTTCTATTTCAAGTCAAGCAGAAATTGTGACGATCTTGTTGAAAATCGAAGCATGATAAGGACGTAGATGTCGCTAGGACATTCTACGTCCTTATCAGTTGCTACATATCGGGATACGCATCTTTCTATGGCCATTGGCACTCTCCTTTATATAATTTCGCTATGCCTCTATAGGCATTAAGTTACCTTCCTATGAAGGTAACTTAAGGCGAGGTCCAATCGCAAAACAACAAAAGTAGCGTTTTTCAGCGCTTTGTTCGAAGTGACGAGATTACTCAATCAGGTGCAAAAAATACAGCAGATATAAAATAAAACTGAAATTACATTTACTCGAATAAAATTTCGAAAATCTGTCTTAGTTACAAAATAAAAAATCGCAAAATGACCCCTTGAAAAACCCTTCTGAAATCAAATGCTCTGAATTTTCAGCGGTAACTACAAATTTTCTTTTACAAATTAAATATCCAGGCTAGTGGTTTATACGGCGAACCAGGTATTTTTTTTATTTGATTTGTATATTTCCGATAATCGGCAAAAAAGCAATGAAAAACTACAATTTACCATTTTCTGATCAAGTATGATATGCGATTTCCAACTTTAAACCTTAGAACTTTGAGCGAGATAATACTCATTTCAAATCACGATCAGTCCTCGCCTTAAACATTAAAAATTGCAGGGTGCTAATAATTTATTAAATAGGGTAATTGTTTGATACGTTAAAGATATCTACAATATATCAATCAAGGCAATGAATTATAAATTACATGATAGCATATCGAGTATGTACTCCCAATGTGCGTCAACATAATGCGTCAATAACATTAATTTCTTTGATGGTATTGTTTGGTCGTACGAAGTGAGCTTCTGATACAGAATACAGTTTTTTTTTATTCATGACAAACACATAAGTACATAAAAGAAAAAAAAGAAAAAGAACTAACAATTACAAAATTAATGTTGATTAGTTACATTTTCCCTGAATCATTATTAAAAAGTTATTGTGGGACACTATATTTTTCCACAATAACTTATTTATAATGATATAGATAAGACAAGTTTTTATAAAATCTGTTATTGGCACTGTAAGCTGGTCAAAATGAGTCCAAACTCCATCAATCTACTGTTAGTTACTGAGGAGTTCCGTTTTCCACCTTCCGCCTCCGTCATCAGATCATCTCGCTCTCATAATATTGTATTGTTATTGGTACTTGACAGGCATGTAATTTTTTTACTGAATTGAACAAGGGGAACTAACTGGTCTAAAATTTAGTTGCAAGATTTTGATTCGAACATATTCTTACATACATACATACAAACATTGCATACATACAACAAGTAAATAAAAGCTTGTTATAAGGGACCACTTTTTGACTCATTTTGAGCGGAAGGCAAGACGAGGTCGCGCGCGTGTCATGCTTTGCATTCCTTGATAAACGTCATCGAATGGGATCGAAACTATAGTCGGAATAACCGATTCAATTTAACGTGAGTATTTCCGTTTTATTAAAACAAAATGTGTCAAAACCACGTTAGTTTTCATATTAAATTTTTTTGACTATTTCTTGCGCAAGAATTTCACAAATAGAAGCATCTCCTTTGCAACTAGAATAAACAAACAGATTTGGATACATGTAAAGTATATTATAATACAAAAAAATAATACATTAAATAAATCTACGATCATCCTTAAATAAAAAATTTAACAAAAAAAAACGTCTTTTTCGAAATACTCTGAAAAAATACAGTATCGAGATGTTCTTGGCGCCACCCTTGATACACTTATAATTGAGGAGTTCCGGTGGCCATCTATGGTCTTCTTCATCAGTTCCACTTCACCAAATGATACTTTCTGATTGCTTGACTTGTTGATGGAAAATTCCAAAATCGCTATGTGTAAGCCAAAAATATTTGAAAAGTTCTTCATGGATCCCATTATTAGACCTGGATTTTGATAAAAATGCGATGAATCTGGAAGTATATCGTTTCAAATAAAAATAAAAATCAAATCGGTTTAAAAATGACGCAATAAAAACAAAGACGGTAGATATGTGAACAGCCTTTTTTTTTTTTTAAATTGACGGCACAAAGTATGTTCTTGTTTTTTGTGTGTCCTACAAAAGATTGTGCTGGATATACATTCATTACGAAATATGGATAACCATAAACTAAAATATGGCTATAAATGGATCACCATTTATTACGACACATCCTGTAATATTACCTTCAGTAGCCTAATTAAATGGCTTGACCGATATTGACGAGCGAGGTGTCGTTGGATTCCTCATTATGTCTGGAGTGACATAGGCTACATAATTATATTTAGCAGTCGGGTATTTTGTTTATATTTTAAAATTGTTATTTCTCTCTCCACAGTTCGAAGATTTCGCCTTGCATAACGCGATGCGCCTGCTTGATAAGTACCGTACTAGGTATTGCACGTTCAACGATGACATCCAAGGCACGGCCAGCGTCGCCGTTGCGGGACTCCTAGCCGCCGACAGAATCACCAAGAGGAAGGTCAGCGAGAACATCTTCATGTTCCTTGGAGCTGGATCGGTGAGTCACATCTGGTACTACCTTCCACCATAAGCGTGATAAGCCATAGAACATATTTTAACACAGATACACACATTTTTTTACATTTTGGTTATTATAGACTCAGTTTAAGGCGGTAGCTAGCCAGCCAGAGTACTAGAAAGTGCCCTACCATGACGTCTTTAAATACTTTCTAGTACTATGGTTAAGGTTCTTAACGGTTAATAAGGTTCTTGAGTGGCGACCACGAGCTGGAAGACGCAGCGTAGGCAGGCCTCCCACTAGGTGGACTGACGACATTTTGAAAGTCGCGGGTAACCGGTGGATGCAAGTCGCAAATTTTCGTTCAGGTGGTCGTGCAGACCACATCGCTCGAAGAACCGATAACCGATGGGGAAGAAAGGCACCCACGAACCTGAACACGCAAAGTAGACAGGCCTCCCGGTAGGTGGACTTAGTCGCGGACAACCGGTGGATGCAAATTGCAAGTCGTCGTTCAGTGCGCTCTAAGGACATTTGTCCAGCAGTGGACGTCTTACGACTGTTGATGATTTTTGTTTGGCGGAAAGGCGGTTCGTCCATCGAACGTCATTTTAAAGCTGCCGGTAATGTAATATTGTTTTGTCTACAGGCATCGAACGGAATCGCCCAACTGGCTTGCTCGGCCATGGTAAACGAAGGGTTGACCGTGCAGCAAGCGCGCGATCGCGTCTACATGTTCGATGTCGACGGTTTGCTCACTTCCAAGAGGAAGGGCGGGGTCCCGGAACACGCGAAGGCTTTCGGCAAGGACTGCGAACCTGAGACTGACTTTGAGAAGGCCGTGGCTAAATTCAAGCCGAGCTGCCTCATCGGTAAGAATCGGATAGCAAGGATCAGTGGTTATAAGCCGGCGATTTTTTTATTGGATTTATTGTATTTCCCCCAAAATGGGAGAAAGTTTGCTTTCATTTGCCGGCCTTGTTTGGAAGAAACATTCGGTTCTCGGTTCAAAACAAGAATTTCGATTATGAGCAAAGAGGTTATCAAGATATGAGGTTGTGAGGTCTCAGTTGTCACGAACTGAGACCGTAGGCCGTAGGCAACCGTAGGCATATTTATGTGAATAAGGTTTTTGTTTTTAGCAAGTTACTGAGTTAGGTGTTGCATACAATCATGCCACAGTTAAATGGGTCTCGCAACGTACTGCGGTGTCGCCTCTAGTACGTAGTACATAATGAAAATCCTTCAATTTGCAGGTTGTTCGACCGTCGGCGGTGCTTTCACTCCGAACGTATTGAAGCAAATGGCTATGAATACGGAGAGGCCCGTCATTTTCGCACTCTCCAACCCCACCGATAGGGCGGAGTGCACAGCGCAGCAAGCCTACGACCATACTGACGTAAGGAACTCTTTTTTATGGTTGACTGGCTAGGCGATTGACCACAACCATAGACCAATACACACCGCGTTACAGAATCGTTGTTTCGACAAAGTCACTAAGTTGGAGGAAAGTGTGGGTTGCGGGGACTGTGACCAAGCGATCTCATTTAATGGATCAAGGTTACGTCTATTCGCGCTTAGCATTGAAGACTAAACCAAGAAGTTTTTTTTTTACGTATATTTAGACCGATGCCGAATTTCCGAGATGAAGTTATAAAAATTGGACAAGAAGTTTTCCAAAAAAAATATATGCATTTATAGTAAGAAAACTCAAAATCTCGAATGCCGTGTTAAACATCGCGGGAGTACTAATTTCAGTGTATACTTGTTTTTTCAGGGTCGTTGCGTATTCGCGTCCGGTTCCCCATTCCCTGTAGTGCAGCACAACGGCAAGGAATACCACACGGGGCAAGGGAACAACGCGTACATATTCCCTGGAGTCGCACTCGGGGTCATCGCCACAGCCACGCACCATATACCGGAGGCCATGTTCCTTACTGCCGCTAGGGTGAGTTATAATGTTCTTCTCTATACTGTGAATTGCCGTTGTAATAATGTCAAAAAGTCACAGAGCAAGGAAACAACGCGTACATCTTCTCCGGAATCGCAAGGCTCATGCTGTACTTTGCATCATTGTTGTAACAGTGGGAAGGAAAAATCGCTTACATCTTCCCCGGAGTCGCACGCTTCATGCTATACATTGCATTATTGTGGTAACAACGACAAGGAAACAACGCGTACATCTTTTCCGGAATCGCAAGGCTCATGCTATACTTTGCATCATTGTTGTAACAGTGGGAAGGACACATAGCTTACATCTTCCCCGGATCATCTTATACATCTTCAATCTATACTTTGCATTATTGTTGTAACAATGGCAAGGGCACAAAGCGTACATCTTCCCTGGAGGCGCACAGCTCAATACTGTGCATTACTGATGTAATAATGGCAAGGAGTCAAGGCAAGGAAGCAACGCGTACCAGGGTCTCACTTAGGGATTATTTATTTACTTATTATTATAAAGACATTCTAATCATGCCCAATTATGGTACCGTACCCTAAGTCTGAACAATTTTGTCGATATTTCCCCTTTGTTGACCATCAGTGGTCAACAAAGGGGATTTTCTTTGGATGGGCCAAAGAAAATCGGAATAAGGTAAATGATTCAATCCAATTTAACAACTGGTGGTAAATTGCCACCAGTAGTTATTTACGACCTAATTTAGAAATGTTTGGGAATTTAAAAAATATCTGAGCATTTAATCCTTTTGCACTCAATTTATCATCAGTGGTAGTGTTTGGTACCAATCGACCATTGGTGGTGGCCAATGGTTCGTAGGGGTCGCCACCTCCACGAAATATGAGTTACCTCTATATTTGATTCTGTTCTCATCATCAGTAGCCAATTTCTGTTTACTGCTGGGCATAACCTGATGTTATCTTGACCAGAACGTAACGTTTGTAGTGTGCTGAAGAGTCGATCTACACTCATCAGTAAGTAGAGAATAACACTCATGATTTTCCGTGACTCTTTTTCTAGACTGTCCTACATTTTTATTCTATAAGCCAGAAAAGGATTATTTGTAAAATAAATAGAACTTCTGCATCTCTTTGGGCTTATCGCTAAGAGTAATATTTTCCAGGTACTTTGATGAAGAAAGCACAGTAAAAGTAAAGACTTTATTTCATGAAAAAGGAACTGTTCACTGTACTATGGCTTAGGACTATAGCTCCATTTCAATCTTCAGACAGTACATTTGATTACTTCAGTAATGTAGTTTTACGGAGTTTATTAGTCGCCTTGCGGTATGACTCTTGGTGTCGCTAGTTTTCTAATTCTATCTGATATGACGTATTTAAGAGCGTTAGGTGCCACCTTTATTGGATCTCTGTACCATTGCTCTTTAGACAGTCGTCTGTAATGTTTGAATTCGGGACGTGAAGATATTTGGTTGATTCTGTTTATGAGCTCACTGAGTGGCTTGCGAATTCCTCTCGATGGGGGCGGTGGCCTGAAATCCTTCTTAGGGGTAGCGATGTAGTTTATGTGTTCCATTCGCTTCTTCCATTCGGACTCTGTCCAGCCTCGCTTTCTTTTTACTTCTTTCGCGTCGCCTTTTTTATGTATAGCTATCGTACAGTTGGCAAGTTTGGAGTAACAGGTAGCGTTGGACGATTCGATCATCCGGTCTATGCGCTCTAAGCGTAGGACATCGAACCGATTCTTGTACAGACGTTTGAGTATGATAAGGCGGCGCAAGTAAGGCTTGGCGGCGTCGGTGACTCGATCGGACGCTTGACCTCTCAAAGCGGATTCCCTGATGCCTCGAGGATTATAGGCCGGCATGCCTTCTCCCGTGAATAAAATGTACTTTCTCGGAACACTCAGAATGTTTAGTCTCTTGGAGATTTTGTATGGGAATGTGTTTGTTGGGGGGTCAAATTTTAGGATAGCCATTTTGAGAATCACCTGTGGGTTGGGAGTCGGCTTTTAATGGGGGTTGGGTGGTGGGTTTGTTCTTAGGTTTGGTTACATGGTTTCAATGTTGTTTATTTATTTTGTATCCATTTTTTCTAGTTTAGATGTTTTGGTGGCGACTGATATTGATTTGAGTGCCGTGACATTGAAGATGACATATTGTTTGAAATTGGAAACTCTCTCAACTTTGACTCTTCTATAGATTCAACAAAAAGGTTGATATTTTATATCCATTTCAAAGTACTTAAAGGAGTTTGATAACCCACTAATAACTTTATCTCTTGTGAAATTTCCATAGTCCGCTGAGGGGCTCGGCACCATTGCCTCTCAACCTACTCAACTCCCACAGAGAAACACGAAATACAGTTTCAAACATTAATCAACAACGAGTCTTTAAAAAGTCGTAGACAAGTATTCTATTGGCGGTCCGCACACAGCATAACTAATTACAAATTGGTTAGTAACGCTTCAGCATGTTGTGCCGTGTGCGATGCGAGCCACCATGACCAAGGTTATTGATTGTAAAGGAACATTTTGCAAAACCATAACATTAAGTAAGATTATGGCTGACCGCACACTAGTTAGTAACTGAACCGCACACTAGTAACTGGTAGTAAATAGTGGTAAAAGCGATTAGCAGTAGCTCAACAGTTGCTCCGAACGCAAACACAGAAGTCCGTGGAATGGGAGTCCGAGCGGCAAGACAGCAGCTTATGCAATCGCTTGGTAGATCAAGCGACAAAACGCAACTATCGCCCAGCGATAGTAGCTAGTGTGCGGTCAGCGTGTAAATAACCTTTATTATTTATCAATATCTTTTTATATGTCGCTTCATAAACAAAATCTTCGGCGTGGACCTCTAGTTTTACCGTGGGTGACTCGCAGTTGTGTCCAAGCATAGCTGTGTGTTATATTGAAAGACCATGTTTTCAGCAAAAATACTTAGCGTAAAGAGATTTAACAGCAGCAACTTATGTTTCATTGTTTTTTTTTTTAATTTCAGACCCTGGCTAACTTTGTGAGACAAGAGGACTTAGATCAAGGCCGCATTTACCCACATCTGTCTCAACTTAAAGAAGTGTCTCTTTCTATTGCTGTTGAAGTCGCCAAGATGGCGTACGATGAAGGTGAGTTAATATATACTGTTCTTTATGTGACGATTCTGATGTTCTTTAATTCGTTTAGATTGTTTTGTTTGGAAAGCTTTAAAGCAATCATTTAAAGATCTCCAAACATGATGCCACTACGTTTCAAAATGGTTGACCTCGTTTAAGATAATGTAAAATAAATGTTGACGTCTTTTCATTAACTTCAAAAAAACTTATATTGATGAATTCCTTCTTGTAAAGTTATAAAATAATTTGTATCGGAATGGTAATCTACGGCGACTTGAATAATCGGCTGTGACTTGATTTTGTTGACTACATTTTAATCTTTCTTTCGAGAGGTCCTACTGTTCACAGAACTACTTATTTTATATTTGAAAACGAAATTTGGGTAAACGAAGACTCCTTGAAAAGAAAAAAAGAGTACGTGAACCATTCCTAATATTCCGCTTTCCTTTCCCCATTCCCCAGGGAACCTCGCTTCCTTTTATCCCAAACCTACGGATTTCCGCAAGCATATCGCATCGTGCGTATACAAGTACACGTATGAACACAGCCTACCTCCTAGAATCGAATGGCCCGAGTCTACTATTAAGCCTACGAAGAAAATAACGGGATGGCCGACCTCTTCTAACGTCTAAGTTCAATTTTGTTCATGAATTTAATGCCAGTGGTTATGGTAACATTTATTTTTCCTTTTTATTAATATTATTTGAACTATTTTCATTGAGCGTATTTTCGTCGCCGAGTATAAAGTCTTATAATCGAAGATAAAACGAAAAATCTAGCCCTTGAATAAAAGACATGTCTACTTTTTTTTTTGTACTGAGTGACAAGACGAGCAAGTCTGATGGTAAGCGTCACGCGTGCGCATACCAGTTCAGTCCCACCCAGAATTTTGAGCTATAACTGTTTAAAACCATGCACGACAATATTAAATCACCCACCCCTCGGTCACCCAATTATATTAGTTCTCAGATCAGATGTTATTATCGCTTCAGTACCCACTAATTTCGTTGAAGCCTTCAATCCGGAACGTTGTAATGTGCAAAAAACTACTGCTTGAGTAACTTGCAAAGGTGTAATACTTTCCCAGGCGGCCTATACAAAGAATTCCAACCACTTGCAATTCGCTAAATGCCTGTCATTGAAAACTGTAAATTCTGATTAATTTTGCTATTTAAAAAAAAAAATATATTTAAAGGTTGTTGCAGTGAAAGTAGTAGCTTTCAAGGTATTGCAGCTGTCACAACGTTTCTCAGCGCAGAATTTGGCATACCTACAGTCCACCGTAGTGTTTTTTCTTAAAAATAGCGGACACTCATAAACCCTATTTAAATCGATAGCTGAGACGAATAAGAACAAGTTTTGTATGAGACAAAATGTCCTCAAGCGTCACTTCTTTCCAAGATGTGAGTCTTGGATTCTTGTTTAACTTTATTTTATCATTGCTAATATTTAAAAAATACAAATGTTTAACGATATACGAAGGTATTTTAATCAGCTGGTAATCCTTGGCCTGACGTATATTATAGACTTGAATTATGACAGTAAAATTACATTATAGAGCCAATTCATACTTTAGTTCTAAGTCAACTTACTGGCGACGCCACCAGTGAAACTTTAAAAGCGTATATCTTGAAAACGTGACGCTTGATGAGGTTTTGTCTCATACAGACCTTGTTACTATTAGTCTCAGCTATCGATTTAAATAGGTTTATGAGGGGTCGCTATTTGAAGAAAAAACAAGAGGGTGGACACTAGGTAAGCCAGGCTTCATACTAAAATATTCACGATCCTTTCATACAAATATTTTATTGTTTTGCCCTAACATCCCCATTTTTTCCAGGTCTCGCGTCTCTGTACCCTCAACCAAAAGATCTGGCGAAGCACGTACAAAACGAAATGTACAATTATCACTACGAAAGCGCGATGCCGGTCACCTGGGAATGGAAACCCGATGAAAAATTCAACATCAGACCGATTGAACCAGTACCGAAAAACATTTAAATCAGTATTAGTTAATTTTTATTTACAACGCAGGAACGCAAATAAGTATTACTTATTACACTCTTATCTCTACAGGCCCGTGACTAGATTATAAGTCAGCATACAGATTATTATACCTACATATAAATACCGTATTACGAAATCTTTGTTCAGACTAAAACTCGCCAAAGCCTGTGGAAAACACGGGTTGCGGTGACTGAGACTTCCTATTGGCTAGTGGCGCCTAAAAATCACCCAATAAAAATGATTTTTATTGATTCGTTTTGATCGATTGGTGCGCTTTCGTTCGATAGTCTGTGGTCAGCGTTTTTAGGTGTTCGCAATGCAACGCCGCGCCCAAACTAACATGTGACTATAATAACAAATGGCGCTAAAAAATCTACTAAAATTTGGCTTAAAAAAAAAAAAACACTTTAATATCCCCACTTACGTTGAAGAGTCTCGTCGTGGGCCAAGATTCAATAATCACAAAGTATTTTTTACTCTGTATTACCAATGTATTGTAGTTAAATATGTCGCGTGACGTCACGACTAAGAGCCCAGTCGTTTCGCAAGAGAAAATAAAACGCATTAAAGTTATCTAGTCGCAGTGTTCAATTAAAGCGATTACATTAATAAAATCTGTTCTTTATTTAAGGGGATCTAGTAAAAAAAAAAAAGCGACTGGGCCTGTACTTTGAAGTAATTAATTACATTGATTAGCTCATTTACTAGCAAAAAATTGTACGTGCTTAGATCAAACCGATTCGAATACACTTTTATAGACACGACGCTAAAGGTAGGGATACAATTGGCGACGTATGCCACGTACGCGTATGTCGACCTCGACACGTTGGACCTCTTGTAATTTGTATGGCGACTACTTTAGAGCTATATTATGTCGGGTACAGACTGGTGAAACGTAACATACAATTAAACATTTTAATGTGTCGTTTGTCACATTGTTAGGCAAGATGCTAAAGGTAGGCCACATTTGACAACGTATGCCACGTACGCCTACGTCGACATGAAAACGTTGGACCTCTTGCAATTTATAAGGCGACTACTATAGAGCTATATTATGCCGGGTATAGATTGGTGCAACGTAACGTGCAATTGAACATTTTAATGTGTCGTATGCCTTAGTATGGCATTACATCTACGCACACATGTATCTAAAGTAGGACTGCGTGACTAGTCGCTGTGTAAAAGTATGGGCACCGACGCGTCCAGATCGACGTACGCGTACGAGGCATACGTCGTGTTAGCCAAGTGAAGTTCTAGCTTAAATCACCAATAAGAAGCTCACATAAGAAATCTAGGATTATATCGAGCAAGAAAACAATCGTAACACAAAATTCAAAGTTCTTAGGAGAGACAATTGACTTCTCCAAAAACTTGTAAACTAAAAGAGGTAGAAATGTCATATTGAAACGAGTATATTTTAAATGTAAACTCGTTTCTTACAAAGGTTTTAATTGTTATAAAGTTAATTTCAGTGAGATTCCCAGCAATTTTTATTACCAGATTTTGGTGTACCAGAATCGTCGTAACTCATTTTAAAAACAACAAGGCAATTTTCGTCGTTTTTAAAATAAAACACTGACAACAATTTGGCGTATTTAATATATTTTTTACATAGTGCATTGTTTTTTGTCCCATTTAGGACAGTTTCACATAAATTTTCTTAAAGAACCTCAGTTTTTCGACGTCGTATCTAATTTTTTTATTCATCGTTGGAGAACGAGACCCGAACCAATCGACGCAGTATTTTTTATGATTTCATTAATTTATATTAGCCTTTTTTTGAGTTAAGACAGGATCGACACCAATGTCGATGTAGTGTACAATTTAAGACGTACGTATATTATACGTACATAATTAACCAGAGGTAATTGATGGCGGTCAATGTAATTACAACTACTTATATATTAATACTTCATGTTATTGTAGTGTTTCATGTCATTTTCATGTGTATGTGCACGTAGCGGGTAGAAAGCATTTTAACTAATATCGAGTTTAAATTGTATGTAATCGATGTAAGAAAACAATAATGTGGTGGCCTTTATTTCATTTTAAGATTTGTTTAATTATTGTTGCTTCATTGGTATTGGTGATAAAAAATTAAAGTGCCAGTATTTCATACCATTGACTCAATCATGTTGGTATTTTGCGTTTACTACGAATAACATGTCTTTAAGGTCGCGCTGTAGTTCAACTATTTTCAATTTTTAACATCAACGTACTGGCGGTATTTCTGTTCGGAAACTAGGTATTCGTCCAATTTAAATGTAATAGTAGACGTTTAAAAATATAGGCGACCGACAGGACTCGTACTTGATTTACGACCCCGTTGCTTCGCTAATTACGCTACAGTTTGTCATCATAAATATCATAAATATAATAATCCTGTTTGTCATCATAAATATTGGAACTGTCTATATCAACCAACTAAGTGATAGTTGCTTTACTGGCAATTTCTAGCTATGCTGGCAATATCTAGCTATATTGGCAATATCTAGCTATATTGGCAATGTCTGGCTATACTGGCATTACCTAGCTATATTGACAATATCTAGTTATACTGACAATCTAGCCAAATTGGCAATATTTTGCTATATTGGCAAAATCTAGCTCCGATATCAACATCTACGTAATTCATATAACTTGTTTGCATTTATCAAGAAAGTCGTAGATATCGCCAATTTGAATTGGAGCTACGCCAAACTATGACTCGCTAGTTTATGAAACGGCCGAAATCGTCAAATAGTCGACAGCACGACCTTGAAATATAGCCTTTAACTATTAATGTTTTTGATGTATTGCGTCGCATTAACTATAAGTGTAATAATATGTATGCAAATAATTTTGGTTTCTCGCTGCTTTTTATTTATTTTTATTTTTCAGAAGTGAACGAACCGTTTTGAGCGGAACGAAATTGTGTATCACGGTGTGAATTTTGCTTGTTTGTTTGATTTGATTGCTTACTCTAGTTTAACTAGTTTAACTCTAGTCACCGCACGCAGCATTACATTATACTTACTCAGGTCATATATTTATGCATTTTACATCAATTTAATGTTAAGAATCTACGGAAAATGTAACGCGTAACGATAAAGACATTTAAATGTTTACGTTAGATTGGATAGTTGTTGTGACCGATAAAGTTAATAATGGACACTGGAAGAGTTACTGTTGAAAGACATTTTGTTTTTAATATGAATTTTCAACGTATTAAGTGACGTATTTCTTTCACAAATTATGAATAACGTGACCTTGGTATTTTAAATTATGTTTATATCTCTAATCTGCAATTTAAACTAAATGGTGGAGTCGTGACCCTGATCGTCTTAAGGTGGGATCAGACGGTTCACTCGGGTGAATGCTCACTCGAATGAATGGTATTGTTTTCTTACATTTAACGCTCACGAAGTAAATGAGCGTTCATCTGCTCTTTTTCTTAATTATGTCGTCAAATGAAGTTGTGCGAAGAACAAGAGTAAACGTTCATTTTTCCTTCATTCGGAGCGCGAGTGAATGATGCCAATTAAGAAATCCAACATCGTTGGATTTAATTCACTAAGAGGGTTGCACCATCTAGGTTAACTTTAAACTACAGTCATAACTGCAGATAAAACTCCCGTTAAGCAGAAAAATGTGTTGTACCATTTTACATATGGTCAAAATGACGGATAACACATGCTAGCTAAACTTCATGACTAAGGTTAAAGTTATAGTTAATTTAACTATAACAGCAACTTTAACTGGGATTATGGTGCAACCCAGCTAAATTAATGAACGCGTCACTTTTGTGTTCAGACATATACTTTGAGTGAAAGATGCCAAATGAAAGACAAATGAACAAAAAATGAATCGTCTGGTACCAGCTTTAGGGTTAAATTAATTGCACTTTACTAAGATTTTTTGTTAAGTATTATGTTTTGAGTTCAGTATTTTAATAATAGACAAATTCGCTGTGCGAAGAAAAACACGTGTTTATTTTAAGTAGTTTTTTTTTTGCTGTTTACTTTATTTATTTATGTTTTACATAAATTATTATGGTTGTATCGAGTGATACTATGTGATTTTGTTGCTGTGAAAATAACATGTATATTAAAAAATCTGTCAAGTGCGTGTCGCGACACGCTCATCGTATGGTTCCGTAGCTGAATTAGAAATATCATAGCCTGAGCTGTTAACTTGCAAAGTTGTTCTTACGGTTTCCGGTTGACTTCTTATCCTATAAGAGATTGCGAAAATTGTAAAAGTAATTTTTCTTTTGCTGTTCTTGTATTTTTTCTGTTTAAAAAAAAAAAGGTATCTTAAAATTATAAATGGCAACTTTGTATCTCGACTCGAATACGACTTCGAACTCGAATATTTCATAAAGGACACGTCATTATGAGGAAAGGCTTAAAAAACATATTTTTTGAAACTCTTTTCACAAACGATGGGGTACCACAATAACTACAAACCACAATCGGGTAACCATAATTGATGGGGTAGGTAATATTTTCCCCCGCTTTGCACGTATGTGAGGCGAAAGGGTCAAGCGGCTAAGGGACCAGCCCCCATCTTGTAAAAAAAATGTTTTATTATAGTTGTTTGCTTTTTTCTATTATCTAAATTACGGCGCTTCTTAAAATCTCTGAATTAAAGGACAGTAACATAAAATGGGGTAGACACGGACATGGCAAAACTATAAGAGTTCCCAAGTTTGCTACGGAACCCTAAAATGGGTTTACTGCTTGTACAAAACAGTTTTTTTACTAATACCCGTTTGGTGATATTGTTTTTGTTGTAATTCGTCAATTCTAGTGCAATAATATTGGTTTTGAATATTATGAGGGTTTTATTATTTAATTGTACAGTCAATTATCTTCTCATACCCGATTTGGAATGCATGAGATTTATCTTTCTGTACAGTTTGATTGGTTGAATTGTTACAACAAAAAATATACTTAGATGTTATTAATAAATATGTTCAAAATATTAATTCGTTTTTGTTATACCACACCCTTTATGGCTAGGGCAAACGAGATATTGTGCGTCAATGTGCGTCAATAATCCCTGATTGGCCCCTGCAGAGCTCCGTATTGGCTACACCTCAGACTAGAGGTTTTTAATCTGAGGGTTACACGGATAGGCAAAGGGTTTTTATAACCAGCATGGATATCAGTTTGTGATTCTGTTTTTTTTCTCTCTCTTATGTTTTGGCTTATATAAGTCGCAGTCATAGTCTCAAGTCAAGCAAAGTAAAGTGGTGGAGACTTTACTTAAGGTTTCTATCGAAAAGTCACGTTTCACGACATTATAATATTCACTAGCACTCGTGCACATTCAGGTTTTTACCCATTAACGCTCAAAATTACACAAGTTTTGGAAAATAATATAATGACGCGACATGACTTCTTCACGCGACCCCGCCAAAACTCTCCTGGCCTGACCTGAATCCTGATTAATGATGTTATGTTTTGGCTCCACACAAAGTGTATTTAGCCAATGTCAAGCTATGGCTATTAATTAACTACGCCACCGGCATTCATACACAGATTGAGATATCTTTTTCATGTAAGTACCTACCTACTCGAAGCTTTGAGCTTCTCATAGCTTTGAGCGGTTTTCAGTATCACGTTCCACCCAAATTCACTAGATGGCGTTATGTACTTAGCAAATAGCGCTATCCGTTGGAATAAGTAATTTTTTCAGTTTTCGTGAAAAGCGATGAGTTTGCTTTAAACGTCATAATATCAATATTGTCTCAGGATTTTTGGGGTATAAGTTCCTTATTCTCTTACCTTGATGGGGTGGGGTTTGCATCAGTAGGTACCTTGAATTAGAATAGGATAGAGAAAGTAGATTTTCTTTGACAATAGTACGCGGTGCAACGTTTCGCTCAGCGCGGCAAATTCAAATTTTCTTGCGTCAGCTTGTTGAGATTCGTAGCTAAAACAATATTATCTTGGAGATCATTTTAGCTGTAATTTCTTGATACGACCTATTTATCGCAAAATTCGTTTTCATGAACCCACGATGAGTAGGTAATTAAGCTATAATTGACAATAAATGCAAGAACATTTGAATTAGCCGTGCGAAGCGAAACGTTGCACTTTACGTACAGCGAACCAACGAGAAAAAGTAAAGAAAATATATTTTTTGGTTTTCTCTCTCGTTTGCTAGACGCCCGTGCGAACCAAATCCGCAGGTCTGTTGCAGATAGTTGGCACCAGTTATAGATTTATTTATAAGTAGGTACATATTACTTTTACTTAGGTAACTAAGTAATAACATTGCCTACATAACTCTATGCGTAGCAATATTTCAAAGGATCAACGGTTATGAAACATTTTTTGCTGGGTCCCAATTTCATTTCGGACAGCGTAAGTTATGTCGTAACTACAGATGGCGCACTAGTTCGTGTTGCTTGATAAGAGAACGAAAAAAGTAGGAGCCTGAAAAATAAGTAAAACGCTGTCAAGTGCGATGAGACACTCGTGGTAAGGTTCCAGACAAAGAGAATATCATCACTACTTTTACTACGGAGTCCCTATAGAAAAATGAAAAAGGCGATTTTATGAAACATGTACTAGATCAGATTATCGATAGAAATAGTGCGATAGAGTCAATACATCGATAGAGCAAGACAGCGATAGCCACCATTATTTTTATAGTACACGTTTGATACATGTTCTAGTTTTTTTTACTAAGTACTTGCGCCAGACTGGTTCCAGAGCTGAGATGGGTTTTATTTAAATTGTGGCGCGGCGGCTTCCTCAATGGGCTATCGTATATTATTTATCTCGTTCGCGCAATGTCAATATTTATGTAGATAACAAAACCCTGAATAAGAAATTCAAAAATTAAACAGTTTGTTTCTTTAGTACTTAAGTATATTACATTTATATCTTTATACATATAAATTCTTCTTATATGTGTTGTCCCTTTACTCCTAATAAACCGTTGGACCAAATTTCATGTTTTTTCTTGGGTGTGTTTGAGTCCCTGGAGGGACCGTGGCCAATATTGTGAATCTAAATTCATAATATTGGCCACGGTAGGAGGCGGAGAACGCCTGCTAGTAAGTACTCGTACACAGATACAAATCAATTGCCACAATACATGAATGACGGAGCATCACTTGAGAACGGCTGGACCGATTTGGATGCTTTCTTTTTTGTTGTGTTCCTATCGATAAGATTTTTAAGGTTTTAAGACAAGGACAAGTCGCGGGATCAGCTAGTTTAGAGTAAAAATGACAATATGAAGCATTATTTTTTTAATTCCATCTCCGATTTTTTATCTTCAAAAATATTTTAAACGTGTGAAAGAGAGCACGAATTGAATGAATTTTCATTTAATTATTTTTTTATTTAGCGAGAAAATTAAGAAGGAAATTAAATTCGAGCTTTTCTCCTTCTCCTTCGTCAAAATAAAATTAAAAAAACATGAAAATTGCTATAAAACATTGGCAAAATCTATGGATTTTCAACAACAAAAAAAAACTCTTTTTATTTTGTATTCAACATTGTTGAAAAAGTGTGAACGAAGATAACGAGAATCAGGTAAGCGGCATCTTCCAGGCAAATGAACCACGAACCTATCCATGTACAAGTACATGCATAGATAAAATACAGGATATTCTTTGGTAATAGACAATAGTTATTTTTTATACGACGCAAAAAAAATATTGTAGGTACACAAAACAAAAAGTAGGAAATAACAAAATTACATTGTTTTTTTTTTGCCACAAGCCAGTTCGAACTCAGCATAACCTACACTATGTGTATATAGGTGCAGTATTCATACCTGATTATTATCACATAGCTACACTACATACCTACGTAAGAACGTACCTGCAAAGAAGAATATAAGTTTGTAGGTATCGGAACTTAGACGTCAATCTGCTGTACAATATACGACGCAACAGCTGTTAAAACCTTGGCACCACACATTGTTAGTCAGACAGCGTTAGTCATAAATATAACTTACAAGGCTAATCCTAGGGTTAGCAAGCTTGGTTTGTTTTTATTAGACTCTACGCAGAAAGTTATTATTAGTTATTATAAGACCGATACCTTACGCCTAAGTTCATTATTATGCTGCATTTAGATAGATACAACCAAAGATAAATTATAGAAAGAAGACTGCCAGTGGCCATAGAAATATGTGCAACCCGATTGTTGTAACTGATAAGGGCGTAAGATGTCGCCAGTGCTTGGAATTACGACACAATTTCTGCTAGACTTGAAATAGATACCCAAACTTTGTTGCCCCACCAAGTACCAAGTACATCTACTACAACTAAATTAGTCAGGCAAGTAAGTAGTTTGTACACAACTAATAATTATTTACAATATACAAGCCTATAACGAAAGGGTATGCTAAGCCGAAGAGTGCGCATAGTATTCATCATTATGAATAACTTTTACTATGAGACCAACCCTGAAACCGATAAAAAAATCTGCTGTTCCATAGAAAATGTCAATGACACACGACAAAATGTATGAAACAGCTGTTTCCTTCCTTCGATTTCAGGGTTCTTCCCATAGTAAAAGTTGTTCACAATCATGAGTTCTATTAGCCTCTTTCGGCTTCAATACCCTTTCCTTATAACCCTGTATAGCTAGGGAGTTATAGCATGCTATATGTATTTACCTACTTAGGTACCACGGATATTATGTAAGTACCTACCCGTTTGTATAACGTGCTGAATACATGCATATAACTAGGTTTCTGGCACAGAAATAGAATAAGCTACACTAGCTAGTTTCAGCCAATAAACTGTGTTAGATATCGTTGGATGCAGTGCCGTTCACAAACTGTGTCGAATAACACAATATCCGCTGCACATGGCTTCCAGATGTTCTGTCTATTGCCTTCACAGCCGGCAGGATGTAAAGCTATTGATACACCACTCGCAACTTAGTACACTTCGACGGCATATAGTTAACTAGCTAACTTAAGAGGATAGTCCTTCCGCGAGGTTTTGGCGCATTCGATATTTGAAATTGTATAGCAGTCGCTCTGTTTCTCGTGCGTGCGATAGAAAGAATTATTAAATTTTCCTATCTTTTTGATGAAATAAGCGTTTCGGGGGTGGTATGTTATCACCCCCCAAACTACCTAAATTTTAGCAAAATCTTTTGTTTTTCGTGTCAATGGCTTGGATATACTTTTTTCCTACTATGTTTTGGTTTTTCAAAATATGTAACTAACTAAACTACTTTTCTTCGTCGTATTTTCGGCCAAAAAAATTGTCACTTTAAGCGACAAAAATATAGCGAAATAAAAAAAAAATGCTTTCAAGCATAGTTTTCACGGTCTAGATAACATATTAAAAAATCATCGAAGTCGGATAACGGTTAGGGGTGGGTACCAGAGTACGCTTTTTGCACAGATCAAACTCTAGATTCTGCATTAAGGACGCTCGAAGCGCATCACGCATCAGTCTAAATACACTTATAAAAAATTACTCTGTTTGATTGTTAGGCGTGAGTAGGTGTAACCTTGAGATAGCCAATGAGAACGCTTGGTCCCACTGCCCGCGACCCGTGCCTTCTCATTCTTTGGTGACTTTTTGTAGGAACAACGAATCTCGTAATGATCTAGTGTGATCTGTGCTTTTTGTATGGACGAGACGGCGGTATACTCTATTCACCTAGGTACCTTTGACATTACCTATAACGGCTATACCTAGTGGGCATTGCCACAGAATGGATAATAGTATCCGCAAACAATGCCGAAAAATATTAGGCTCATGAGCACTTAAATAAAACTACTTAGCTTACTATACAAAACGAAAAGTTGGATTACCCCAACAATATTTTACAAGAGATACGATTATAGCGCCCTTAAATTGGCTCCGGAAAATTTGTATTTATTTACACCGCCGGCCGTATTTCAATTCAAAATTCTGTCCATCCCAAGGTTTCATGGCATTAGGCGATAAGGCCGCGCAATTATACTGACAGATATTTAATTATAAGTTTAAGTTTAATTGTATTTTCGGTATTGTATTGTACATAATAGTACATATTAGGTTTATCTACCAATGGTCACCAAAGAAATTGACTGGTCTTGTATTATTTACTAAGTAAATAAATTATTTGACTACCTAATATTAATTAATTATACTAGATAAGGTAGGAAGGTAATACGTAATCACGTAGGCTAGGCGCACACGATTCCGTACAAAGTCATTATTTTCACACTAATTTTCAGTCTCACGCTATTCTAGCAGCAAACTTGTGTAATTCGTTAACTTTAAGGCATAATGTTTCAGCAAACTAATGGGTTAGGAATTTGCATTTTGCAATTGTTCTGGTAGGTTTAATATTATGGCGTTCCACTATAAAGTACAGTAGGTAAACTATTAATTACTTAGGGCTCTTTCATCATCTGCGAATAAAGAAAAGCTTAGTAGCCAGAGAGAGAGAGAGAGAGAGAGAGAGAGAGAGAAATTTCCCAACGTCCCCGCCATTTCTATTGGTGGTATCCTCCGTCCCCACTGATGGGGACGTTAATGGGAACGTTGGGACTAAGCCATCTTTGGTACTAGCCTATGTATTGGCTTATTTCCATTATGAATAAATAATTAATGTAAAAATCCGTACGTATTTTCAATATATAAGAGTCATGACGATTTCTAAAGCGAAATTTTGCCCAGCTTTTCGTGCACCGAAATAGTAGGTATCTATAGATTGCTTTTCCAGTATTTTTGGCACGGAATACAATGACGCGGGCATGGTACAACGAAAAACATCTGCCCCTGCGTGCGACATCTGAAAACGTGTTTTTTTGCGGTTTTTCTGGCTTCCACCCATCCAATATGCCTGTCCCCATATAATTGTACTATTTTGTTTGCTGCAACAAAAATACAGTGCCGCATGATTGGAAGCTTTGTTTCTTGGTGTCAAAGTCGAGTTTGATTTGAGAACTGGCTGTCCAGATTGTTGGTTAAATGAGCAACTGTGAAATGGTTGTCTCGTTGCGAGCTGCCAACGACTCTGCAGATAAGTACGCCCAAAGGACACAATGGCAGTTTATGTTGTCACCTGTACCTACTAAAAGTTCAGAATATTGCGTGTGGTAATTCAATTCAATTCATTTATTCGGACCATCGATTAGCACAACACTTGGTAAAGTCAAATACGCATTTTTCATAGGAAATACATTAAAGGGATAAATACAAATTTATTTTAATTTTAATTGTATTTTCGGTGTTTAATAAAGTTATTTGTATTGTATTATTATAGCGGCTTCATAATGGCATTGTCAGTTATATGCAGCTGTAAAGAGGCTTTTTCTAAATGTCCTTAATTATATACAGAAAGTAGAGATATATAATATAATAATTAATTACGTATTATGTCAAATCCTTGTATTTATTCGATTTCACTATAATTTGTCGCCATTGTTTTTTTTATCTTTAATAAAATCTTCCTCATTGTAATAATCTGTAATAATGTAATAATTGCCTCACTCATTAAGTTTTTTTTTTAACATTTTGAACTTTTTTCTTTGAGACATACCAATTGTTCAGGAATTATATTATAGAAACGTACACAGCTACAAATAAATGAAGTATTTGTTTTCTGTAGCCTACATCTAGGAAATGTGCGTTTATGTTTATGACGTGTTTTAGGGTTGTTGTCAGACATTTTTTTAGGTTTATGAAATTTTTCTTAGCACAATAAAGCGATGGTACCGTTAGAATATGTAGTTTTCAATATCGCTCGTAGTAATTCCGTGGCCGATAAATTATACACAGCTCGGATTGCTCTTTTGCAAGATAAAAATTGAGTCTATATCCGCGGCCAATCCCCATAGTAGTATGCCGAAGGACACCACACTATGAAAATAGCATAGTATAATAGGGAATAGGCATAGAAGGATACAATAGAATACAATAGAAGGATTTGACAGTAAAGAAATTCAAGATGTAGGACAGGGTCGGTATTTTAACAAATGGGTTACGACTCGGCTTCCATGACAAACGGCTTTGAAAATGCTCTACCTCTATAGAGGTTAATACTTACTAGGACGTTTCGTAAAGTAATTAATGTGACTATTTTTACAGATAATGTCTTGCCAACCTATGTGGAATGTTTGGTAAATGTTTTCGGTGAGTGTCAAATGCTTTTTAAAGAAAGGTTCATTGACCGAGCGAAGCGAAGGTCTCAGAGTTATTTGTATGTAAGTTTGTATGTTTGTGTGTATATTTGTACGATAATAACATGCAAACCGTTGATCCAACCTTCATGAAATTTTGTAGGCAAGTAGTTCATTTCAATACAATTTTTAAGTTCGAATATGAGATGAATCGGTTCAGGGGTTGTGAAGATACAGGGATCGCGAGGCCTCAGTTCGGCGCGAACTACTAGTCTAAATAGTAGAAATAAGAAGCGGACAGATTTTTGTCCGACTACCTATAGAGGGAGGGTATTGTATGTTAGTATGTTCCCGTTTAAACTACAACTGCAAACGATTTGTTCCAGTACGATTTGTGAATTGCGAGGTTTCATAATTTTTCGTTTTAATTCGTTCTCAAGCCGTAGCCTTAACAGAGCTATTCAAGGTTTATATTTTATAGACTGTTATTATCATACCTCTACCTTTGTGAAAATGAAACTATCCAATTAGAAACCATAACTGCTTAGGCGCTTGTCACGACACTGGCATTTTGAATTTTTTGATTTTTGAACCAATGATATTTTACTAGAGGTAGGTACGACTTTTACTATACGTAGGTACTTAAGAATTTAGAGTACTTAAAATGACAAAATCTATCCTTTCAAACAGATTTCATTATAGCTTACTTTTACTCTCTAACTTTTCGCATCTCCTTTCGCACTCTTTGGCAGCTGTGTTCAGACTGCAGCAGAGCCGAATTGAGAGCTACATTTTTAAGCTGAAAATTAAATTGATAATGATGATAAAGTGTCACCCGTACAAAACACCGGAATAAAAATCAGCATATTCTTTTCATATTTACATTTGCGTAAATGGGAATGTCCAGCGTTAAGTACCAGGAGCAAAGTTAGCTAATATTAATACGTCCGCCGCCTGACCAGCCCACTGCGTGGCAGCAAAGAGATATGAAGTCAGCGCCCTAACTTACAAACATATACGAGTATAGCACTTCAATAGAAAATCTATTTATTTTAATCCTTACTAAAGCTATAAGAGATTGGCACACGAAAATGAAAACCAACACGGCCGTGCACTGACCTCAAGCTAAAAATATGAAACACGCAAAGTTAATAAATGTACAGTAAGATCAGACGTTAGTGTTCAGGGTAGTCAAAATAATAGAAAAGGCAAAAAAAATATAATGTATGTTGTCAGCTTAAGAATAAATATATCAATATACGCATATTGTTATAAGTAAGGTTCCGAAATGGTCCATAGTGGGTCCATATAAATCTTAACAACACAGCTACCGATATAATGTAAAATGTCAAGAGGCTTATTATTATGTTTTCATACAAAACTTTTATTATATTATAACATCCAAAGTCGCCAATGTATCTTTTTAACGCAGATCCCAATATTATGTAAGATGTCAATTGGTCCATTATTATGTTTTTAAATAACGATAAAACGTTTTATTCATTATTTTATTATTTTCATATTAATAATTAACATCTTACATATTATTGTCAACTGTGTTTGTAAGATATATTGGGCTAATAAGAGAATCTGGCCACTTTGTTTGCTTACAACAATAATAATATGCGTATTCTGAATGCGTAGGTACTTATAAATGAATAAGTCTGTGACTTTTTGATTGTGTTCACTACTCGCTAAAAGCTAATGTATATTCGATGCTGACTGTACAGTGCGTCCAAACTCATGTGTAAAATTGAGTGGGGGAACCACAATCGTGTTTTCTGGAAAAAATTACAGTCATGCGTAATTTTTTTATCATTTTCATGATTTGGTAAACTTTACTATTAAGTTAGTTACCTTTAATCGTAGATCATCTACAACAAATCTAACTGTGTCCTGTCTGATTCACGCTAATGGTTTCTCGTAATTTCACCCGAATTAGGTATTGTAGCCTAATTACGTAGCCAGGTTTAGGTGAAATTAGCTTAAAGGCCAAGTTCCACAGAGACTGCAAGGTAGTGCTTTAACCACAAATAGACTAATGATAGGTAAACTTCGGTATAAGTAACGACAAAATTATTCTTACGTTTTTATAATTAAAATATATTTTACTTACACGGAAGATAAATAACTGCCTGTCAATAAAAAAGTAAGTTCGTAAAGGCTGAGTTGCTAGTTGACTAAAACGAAAACGTGCCGTTTTTATTTCCAAAATACTACCTGAGAATATGTGTTAACTCACTTATGATTATAAACTGGGCCCAATGATCTGAGACAAATATAAAAATCACAAATCTCGGTGAATATTAAGCCTTCTCACAGTGACTCATTTTTAGGTTATCTAAATCAGCCCATTTACTTGGAAATTAACGTAATTTTACGGCACACCTAGTGCCACCTAGTAACAGTCCAGTTACTTGTAAATTAAGAGGATAGTCCTTCCGCGAGGTTTTGGCGCTCTGTTTCTCGTGCATGCGTTAGAAAGAGTTAGTGAATGTTCCTTTTTAAACAAATTAGCGTTTCGGGGGTAGTCTGTTACACCCCGTAAATCTTAGCAAAATCTTTTGTTTTTGGTGTCAATGGCTTGGGTAAACTATAATCTATGCCGCTATGTATTGTTTTTTCAAAAAATGTTTATGACATTCTAACAACAACTACGTTTCTTCGTCGTATTTTCGACGCGAAAAATTATTACTATAAGTGCCTATAACAACTAAGATATTGCGAAATAAAATCAAACAAACATACTAGCATAGTTTTTCACGGTGTACATAACATATAAAAAACATCGAAATCGGATAATAGGGGTGGGTATCAGACTACGCATTTTGTATGGCTTTTTGATTTACACAGAATTATTTAATTAGAAATTAAATTAATGTAATTTAATTTTAATTTAATTTAGATTTATTTGACTACAGCACTGAATCGAGAAAAATGAAATTATTTTTGAGTTTGTGACCTTTGTAGTATTTGAAGTATTATATTATTTAATAAATTATATTATATATTATTTATTTATATACTATTATTTATTTAATAAATTATAATATTTTACCTATTGAAGTATAATAATTTGATTATTTTGTACCATTTGCGCGGTTTACATTGAACTATAATATACATAGAATACATTGTTAATTCCAGACAAAGAACAAACAGCCATGTACATCATACAAATGTTTGTCCTGGGTTTGAATCGAACCCACAACCTGCAGCTCAGAAGGTGGAAATCCTCCCACTGAGCCACAAGGCTTCTTCACAAGGCTTCTTATGAGCTTAGAATAAAGCATTAATAAAATGTGAAAATTGCTATTATACGAGCCTTCAGATATTTGGTAGCGTAATGTTCTTAAACCAAATCAGAAGGCAACCCATTTTAGCTGCGAATTTCAACGGAGCCGTTGTTTTTACGGTTCAATGAGCACGTGCCTATATTTAAGAGTTTATACACACTGCTTTCAGTGAAGCTCTCCTAAATATAAATTTCTATATTTATGTTTTTGATGGAAATATCAAACGTGCCATGTGATATGATGTGACGTAATTCTGAATTATGTAGAGCTTTAATACCGTTTTAGCTAAGATGCCTGGCAATTTTAAGCGTTTTTATTTTTAACCACAACCGAATAGAGACAGTTAGCTCATCACCATCATCATTATCATCACTTCTTGAACAAAGGTCTCCCTTTTAGAGCGCCACATGAAATAACTATCTGACATTTGCACCCACCGGTTGCCCGTGAATTTTATTATGTCGACGGTCCACTTAGTGGGCCTACCATGCCTAGGCCTACCTACGCTGCGTCTTCCAGTTCGTGGTCGCCACTTAAAAACCTTTCTACGCACTGGGTCTTTTTTTATGGTACTCGGTGACGAGACGAGCAAGTCGCTCACCTGATGTAAAGCGCCATGCTTGCCCATAACAGTTCGGTGCTACCCAGAATTATGAACTTGAACAGTTCAAAACCAAGCGCGGCAATACACTACGCTCGCCACCATGAGATATTAGATAACATTTTGTTTGGAACATCTGTTTTTTTCGTGAATTTTCAAAAGTCGTAGAACAAAAGTTGTTCGTTATCTTGTATATAATTTATTATTATTATTCTAACAAACGGTCCTTAGTCGATTAAAAAATAAAAAAACGACAATTTTTATTAATGATTATAGCTATTACTTCTGAATCTTATGAAAATAGCCTTTAATCTTAACTTAACAACTTTACAAGTGTTGCTTGCGCTTGATATATGGATCAATGAACAATCGAAATATGAAACAAAATTGTTTTTAATTTCTTGGCCGTTGTATAATCCCTTTGTCGAATAGCGTTGGTCTGTGATGGTCTGGTTTGGACGTATAACAATCATTATCATGTGCCCAAATCGTTATTTTTTATCATGTATGTTTCATGTACCTACATAATGTAAGTTGAATTTATTCTGGGTATTTTCGGTGCAAACATGGTTGTTATAGATATTATTATTTAATTCTTATGAAAATAGCCTTAAACTAATTCTGTCAAAGTGCTATTCCTTTCCATTTTAATTCAAAACGTCACCACAGGGGCGAATTTAAATTACTCCATTGAGTTCCAAACTGAACGAAATTAAATCGAGTCCATCAATACTTGTCAGCGAGCAACTTATTAGCATTTACTAGTATCATTAGTGAGACCTTGCAAAGACAAAGTGAGTTTTCAAATAGGTTCGAAAAAGAGTGAGGCGTCAGTGCTACGCGGTCTCTACGAGAGCGCGGACGCTACGACGTAGACCTGCTACGCCTCTACGCCGTGGATCACATCGCGTGAGCCAACTTCGATCGTTCCAACGAGTTGTAATTACCAACTTTCATGTGTTACCCTTAGTAGCTTGTTGTTTAGATTTTTAGTGGTTGCAACAATGGTTGAGTGACAGAAGGCTGTGACTGAATAGTGACGGTATCTGAAGGTAACCTATTTAATGCCTCGTCATAAAGGGGAGGTGAGTAATGACTTCCGTATTTAGTTTAATTAGTTGAAACTCGCTTTTATTACGCTTATGACGGAGATGAGGTGGGATTTATGAATCTAGGTCACAGTGCTGTAAAATTTTAAACGGTGCGAGTTGAATCTGGATTTTTATGTCCATAGACTTAATCACGGTTTTATTTTCAATTACAGTTTTTAGATTCATTTATTTGTTTGTAGTTATTTTTCATATAAAACAAATTCGTTTTGATAAAATATTTACGTATATTAGAATTCATTAATACGATTTTTCTTCTCACTAAGCGGATAATGGTAAGTAGCTGCTTAATTGAATCAGGTTGTCATTTGATAATTATAATTCACTTCAATAGAGGTAATATGTTTTCCAGGTTTTAATAGTAGATTTCTGTTCGCTCTCATACGCAAAATCAATATTATTATAATAGTATGAAAAAGGTGATATTAAAAATGTTTTTTCAATATGTTAAAACATTTAAGTTTTGTTTAACTAATTCTCATGTTGAGCCTTACAAGTTTTCATTTATTTTAGTGAACAATAGATCGCATAGCATCGCATCTTGTTCTAATGTTTAATATGCTGAACTTAAATTAAAAAAAAATACCCAACGAGCTGAAGGGTGGATTACGCCTAATGGGTTGGTAACGCGAACCAATCCAATACGTTTCAAAATACCAATACAAATACGTTTCAAAAATGTAGCTAATTTCATTCAAATTATAGTGAATATAGGCCTAACGGGTAACATCACATGGCTTTACCTATTAAAAGATGATATGCCAAGCGGATCCGATATTGGCCTATTCAGTCACGAACGCCAGTGCTGCAAAAACTCTTGCCTGCTGAACGCTGAATGCCAAACGCTGCTTGAATCATCTGAACACATGTACACCCCAAAAACATTACTCTACTTTTGGGCAATTGGGTAAAAATGGACACAAAATAAACCAACAGTCATAGCTAGTAAAGAAAATGTGAGCTGTGACCCTATCAAAATCCATTATCTTTCTGAAAATGTGTATTATATATATATAATAACTGTGTATTTGACGTTACCAAGTGTTGTGCTAACCCAGGGTCCGAATAAATGAATTGAATTGAATGTCGCTCAAAGATAGCTCGAGATAATAGTGTCATAATACATTTTTGTATGCAAATATATTTCAATAAAATAAGTCATGATTTAAACATTTGGCACGGTCACATACATGCTCAATGCTCATATATTTCGTTTGTGCATTCAAAGGAAATAAATGTCTCATTTTATTTGCGCGAGCATTGCTCCTTGAATAAATATTGAAAATATTTGAGGGAGGCTCAAAAAGTTTATGTTGAGGCTTTGATATGTAAAATGATGTTGCTTGAAAAATTTCAACTTGCAACAACTACTTACTAATAAATTACGTACCTAAATACCAGCCTGGCAACTAGCGACAACCCAAACCAACAAACCACCAAGGTTAAATCCACACGATTACCTACAGGTAAATTTATGTAAATGTAAAAATTTTACACACTCACTGGCTTTGCAAAGAACCATAAATATATTTTTGTGACAACTTAGAACAAGTTTTTATTTACCTGCTGTCTGAGTTATTATTGTTAACACTTTATTTTTTAGGAGTAATTTTTCAGCTCTTTTTTTAGATTTTTTTTTTGGGTGCCCTGTCTACTGTTATTGGGGTCTTTGATTATTTTCAGACCTTCATACTCATATTCATTTATTCCTAAGCAATGGTAACACGCCACAAGTTAAGTAGGTAGCAATAGCAATTCATAAAAAAATTCAATCATCTACGTTCTATATATGGGTACTATTATGGTTAATCTATCTTAATTTTTATGTTGCGCTCATACCGCTTAGCACGGTCAGTCTTCGGATGGGTTTTGACCGCGAGTGGCACTTAGTACATTGTAGGCCCCGGTTTTCTGTCCCATAAAAACAAGTGCAGGTAAAAGGTACCTAATCCTAACTAATATTATAAATTTGAATGTAACTCTGCCTCTCTCTCTCTTTGTCTCTCTGTCTATCTGTCTTTCTGTCTATCTATCTCGCTGTCTGGGTGTTTGTCGCGTTATCACGGCTAAATGGCTGAAGGGATCGATTTTCGCATAGGTATAGCTTAAGGGTCGGAGAAGGACACAGGCTACTTTGTTTGTAGATCCACGCGAACGAAGTCGCAGGTAATAGTACAATATAAACAAATAACTAAAATAGGCAGACAACTAATAGTAAAAGACGATGCTGTGGTGGCATTGTCTATAAGCAATTGTTTTTTATTCCACGCCAAGACTCAATATTTTTTTTGCCTCCCTTTATTTCTAAATTCTCACGAACTACATCTGCAAGTCATAAATTCTCTTGAGTTTATTTAAGCGAACATATAAATCGTTATTTTTTGCTAGACTTTAGAGGAATGTTAAGTTGTGAAAGATTGTATGCACAATCTTAATGAGTAACCATGGGACCCGTCAAGTGAACTCAGGGCTTTTAAGAAAGTCATAAAACCAATGATGTATGTGACACGCTGTATTTTTTGTAACTAAGTGTCCTATAATTTTTTGCATGTTAGAGGAAGGGTCGAGGGAAAGCTATGAAGCTTACTTACTTAATTTTTGTCTTCGAGAGTGGAAGGACGCGTTTCTTAGACGCATTAAAATCAGTGTTTGATTGTATTATAAAAATCACAGATAATTTAGATAAACATATTATTGTTTATCATACTAAATTATATTGTTAAATCTATCTAGAGTCAGTTCATTTTGCCGTACGACGCTTGGTAATGTAGTTCCAATTTCTATTAATAGATTTGACGATTATACTTTTATTGTGTCGTTATGGAACATATCCATGCCTTTGAGGTCTGGAAGTATGTGATCACTTGTATCCATGCTATGTTGAGGACGATATCTGATGCGTGTCCGCTATTACTTTATGTATGTAATTAGCGACATACGTTCTATAAGTATTTATAGAAACAATGGCAAACTCGTGTGAACTCATGTACGAGTTTACATACCGTCTCACATTAAAACCCCAGGTGGGTAGAGACAAGTAACTCTTATTAATTCGACACAATATAAGATATAATATGTATGTTTCCGTATGTATGTTAAAGACGTGAAACAAGGACGAAATGTCCTAGATGCTATTTCACAGTCGCCAGTGATACTAGATCAAGGATCGCTTCCTTACACTTTTATGGGATATTATCTCAAGTGATTTATAATGTGTATTTTGTTGAATGTTTCCCCTTAATGTATCTATACATTTAACGTGCTTTATTTTGAGCAGATAATTCTAATATTATTGTACAAATAATATGAAACATAAAAGCTTCCACAGCAGCTCGCAGCTTGCTTGTAAAGTTTACATTCTTGTACCACACGGGCTATATTACTTAAATCTATTATATATCGTATGAAGTAAAATTACTCCAATACTCATGCATTATGAGTAAGTATCGACTCTAAGAGGAATGGTCAACTGTCAAGCCCAAGTAATAAATAACTGCTCTAAATTAACGCACGGCCTATGTGAATATTCTCTATGTAATAAGAATGTGTTTATCAACTTAGTAAGTGTTGTAATCGTAATGTGAACTTACATTCGAAATACTACTTTTACCCTGAACGCGTTAAATAAAACAGATTAGCTGGGCTAGTCAATAATAATAACAATATTACAATCCAATGATAATTACTATATGTAAAGCATCGCCGTGGTTGACCTTACCAAGCTCTCACACACGTTTATTAAAATCATTGTTTATGTGCATTGACTAAATGCCCAACTGTAAAATAAAGTTCCTTTAATGAAACTGAACTTTAATACAACTAAGTAAAACTAGGGGTATTAGTGACAAAATGTAATTGGATTAAATCCAGATTAAATAAATAATTTCTATTTATGGGCAATAGCGGCTAACTGTATTTAATTTATTCATTTTGGTCCTGTCAGTTTTCGTTTGTGTGCTTGCTTTCTGACCAGGAAATGCCAATAGCAGACAAGCGCACTACATGTCATAATATCGTCATTGTGACATGTATAAATCTAGAATAATAAATAACAAACGCTTTGCTAATTTCCAGAAATAAATAATCATATCGCCCAAACACCTCTTTATTTTCACAATTCCCAACTTCACCTAAACCTTATTAGGTAGGACAATAACATGGTATTGATTTCTCAATAATGACAGAGTTCATTCTGATCGACGTTTAATGAATAAGTACTCCAGCATTACATTGTGTAATGCATGCCGAAACATGTCAATATTGGAAGAATCATATACCCATGTGCTGAATATTTCTTAATGCCTGAACTAAGGAGTTACCTTTACAGATGCCTTAGTAAGATTTGAACCCAAGCTACGAAACTCCATCTAAATTAGAACACGTATGGACGTAGTTAATCAGATTATTCGGAGTTAGGCTTCTGGGATCAATCTTTCTATAGAACTTACAGCTTTACACAGAGTAGGTAAACTGATAGCTACACGACACGATGTGAGTAATTGAACGAGATATCTACGGGTTTTTCTGCAGATCGGTGGGTATTTTATAAGTATCACTTTAATTATTATTTAAATGTGTACCTAGAGAGATCACCGATTTGCCTGATGAGCGAGTGCATACAAGATGGACTTGATTGTAAATGGGAAGTAGATACACCCGGTATATAGAAGAGGCGTTATATACCCAAAGTCGGATAACAGCTTGAATTGTAGTTTATCAATGTCACTCATTATAACTCAATTCACTCATCTCCACTTTCAACAAGCTTATGTGGAATATGTATGTATGTATATACATAATGGTTGTACCTTGGTATCGGTGATCTAAATCAAACGCGGCTTCGATGCTTGCGTAGTTTAATGTGTGATTATATACTGTGGATACAGCTCATTTTTATATATACACATAGGTGTATATGTATATAAATATATATAAATGCAATGCTTATAACTAAGGCGAATAGAGACGTAACTTCGATGCTACGTACGGCCCCAGTCCGTGCTATTGATTGGTGAATTGCATTATTAACAAACTTATAAGCTTGACTTGTTCATTCTAGTTAAACAGCTAGTGACCTTCATAATAACTAAGCTTCTCGTGGGGACTAGTAATTATTATACTCATTAGTACTCATTATTAGAATCTCATTGAAATGCTAGACAACAGAGTAATGTGCTGTGTTGAGGAAGATGTTGTTGCCATGACTGGTTAAAGGAGCGTATACTAGATTCCAATTAGACATTTATGTCTAACAATGTACCTTGTGTACATAAGGTCGAGAAACGACCTAACAGCTATCTCCCGTGCCTGATGAGAATGTGTGGTCCTGGCTTGCCCAAAAACACGTCCTCCCCGGGTGAGTGCACTGCACACCCTCCGAACTCTTAGCCAATAGTCTGTGGCCACAGATATTTGAAAATCAAAACCCTAGGTTGTTGATAGTAAAGAGGCCAAGTGCCCACGTCAGGCGTTCGCACGTCAAGGCAAGAGATTCGCGAAAGGTGTACTCGGTACACGCCTATTTATAGGTACTAGGCCTTGCGAGCAGAGTGGACCAGTTCGATTCAGTTATCTTTGTGTAATCATGACAGACCAGTCACTTGTACCTACTATGTACTGAATCTCAGATCCATTCCCATTTTAAAGGTTTAACAAAAAAAAAAAACAATTAGAATACTCCACACGCTATTCCAATTCTAATAAGGCAAGCTCTGGAGGTATGTTTACACAATTGTATGAGCCGTGGAGAACTGTCTTTAAACATATTTTACACAATCTATGCATTATGCTTATATTTGGCTCGCCATCTTAACTACATCTGAAATAACACAGCCCAAACTCTAATTAACTCAATATAAAATAGACGATCACTTTAGAAACAGATTCTGGGAAGGTGCGTCAATTGTTTTACCGCCAGGTAGTCATTGACGCATCATCGGCACGAGAATAAAATATCATTTCCCATCACAGAAAGTGGTGCCGTGACCAGGATGCACGAATTACTGGCTTAATTGGGGCCAGAAAGTGGTGTTCGTGACCAGTATTTAGTTACGCTATAAATTTATATTGCGACTAAATTCTTGTTAGAAAAAAAAAAAAAAAAAAAAAAACACAACGTAGAAATATAGGGTCCTCACGAGTTAATGTTCTCGTACATGTGTGCTATTTCAGAGATCCAACTTGTAGAACCAGGACAAACTACGAGATAATAAAAGGTCCTCGGAATTGTTAAAAAAAAAAAAAAAAAAAAAAAAAAAATGTACTCATTTGTGTATACCTTTACAGGACGGTTTGGAGCTGATGTCATCATAGAAAACGCGAAAACTAGCAAAAGTTAACAATAGTCTTGTATTGTTTTGTGAACTTAGAGATAAGCTAGATTATATTATTGGCTTAGTATTGATTGTGTAAGAAAAATATTAACGTTCTGTTAAGAATTGTTATACGTCTGTATAATTATGGGCATAAGTATTTCCCATCACCATTTATGAAATGTTATAACGTTAGGTACTATAGTAACTGACTTCACTTGACAGGTGCTTTATGGGTGCATAAGGTCATACATTAAATAACAAACAACAACAACTAAATACAATTACAATTGTAATATTACAATTTAAGCTCAATCAATTTTAGATAGGGTTAAAATCACTATCTGCTATATGAATTGCGAATATACGAATTCGACGTCATGAAGAGAGGTAGAACGTAGACGTGAGACAATAGGCTTGGAGCAGTCCCTAGGGACGAGCTGTACAGTCGAAGATGGTAGCAGTTTAGGAGCGAAACGAAACGCAACGGCTGAACTTGTTCCTATTTCTACTTCGGAAGTACATTGTTAGAGCATGAAACGTTTAAATAAGCTAAATGCACTCTATCGCGACATAAATAATATGTAGCATTTAAATGTGTAACAGGACATGCGTGCAAAATGTTAGAGATTAATGATGGCAAAACTACATGATGATGATGAATATGATGATGACGATGATGATGATGATGGTGAAGAGGATTTTGATGATGATGTAGAGGATAGCGAGTACTATTGATGATGATGATGTATGTGTGATGCATAAGAGGGTCGGTTCCGCGGATTTTGCGTCATATATTCGACGTAATTATTGGACAGAATAACAAGGGGCGGTCAAACAAATCGATGAATTTGGTGTATTCCACTAGCTCGGGATTGACATGGTTCAAACATTTTGCCAGCCAAGTTGACTTAACAGTCACTAGTAAGCGGAGAGACGTGGTCTCTGCCTCTTACGGGAAAGAGGCGTGGCTGTATGTGTGTATCAATTTTGTATGTATCATTAAGCGAATTGGATCAAAGGTACCTAATACGGTCAGATCGAATGCGCAAATCATTGCGCATGTATTGTTAGAAGTTAGAATATTTCTACCGAACCAATCTTATGACACCGAGGTATATTCAGAGAGGGAACGTCGGGCTGCGGTTATTATAAAGTGTTGTATGTGTGAATGTGTGGTTGTAACGTATTTACTATATTCCACGAATTAGAATAAACACTATATGACATAACTAATTGACAACGGCGAGCGTTACTCTTTACCTTAATTTCCAGAAATAACAGTGTCATTGCACGGTAGAGAGGTATCCGCGTTGTCAGACACAGCAGGTAGCATTATCCACAGTAATGAGATACATTTCGAATCAAACGAAACTGTTAATACTTTGTCGGGTACCGATACCTGAAGTCTTAATGGCCACTGTACAAGTTTACAAGTAAAGGGAACGATTGGATCACGAAGCGAGAACGCAAATCGGTTAATGTTGCTTGTGCTCCAATGCTATGGGGAACGTTCATATAGATACACCTGTGTTAGGTACAAATGTAGGTTACCTAAATCATTAATGTTAAGCTACAAATGGCTAGAACGTGTTAGAGGGGTGATAAGGTGCGATAAGAAAAGAATTGACCTTATGACATCACATTCAAAAAAAAAAAAAATATAAATATATATTTCATTCAATGCGCTCGGTTGATAGGTCAATAAGTCTGCGGACTTCCGATAATATCAGTATTTATGTAGAGGTCAGAGCCGAATCTCAGATATGAGAGAGCTTGTTCTCAGACATGTTCTTAGAAACGTTAGATAAATCGAGATCGGTCAACATATTGTGTATGTTGAACTTACCTGTGGAACAAAGTAAATTATTACTAACGGTTTTGCGGATTTTGGAGGTGTTCGTTAACAAGCTAAACCTGATTGTCAAATACGAATGAACAGTAAATTTAGGCGATGAAATAACTTTTAAGTTTAATACTTAAGCTACCGGAGAGCAACAATCAAGTCGCCAATATTGATACGAGATTCTCGCCTAAAGAGTTGCTGTTGGGGAAATAATATTATGTGTCTTGAAGTTAAGAAAGGAGAGGCTCCATGTGATAGAAAAATGACGATAGAGTAGATAGATAAGAGAGTGTGCGAAATTTCCATAGTAGTGCGCGGTTAATATCATCATATACAAAATCATGAGATTATTATTTGAGGTACCTTATTTTATATTTGATAGGTGCAATTTCATACAGTGTATGGACCAAGTGTGTATGTTTGTACGCATATGTATATGGTAATAAGCGAGATCATAGATAACTACAATATTACTTACATGTTATTGTACTATGATACAAATGTTAGAGAGAACGGGGGGGAACCCTTGTTACGACCTAAGCAGGTAGTAAAAGACAGACAGACGAGCGTGCGCGATGACCAGCTGCTGCTGCTAGCAAGCAATAGATAAAAAGAGAAAGCGGGTTTTATTTTGAAACAAATAAAAAAATAATTAAATTAAGTGTGGTGGCACCACACAATGAGCTTAACTATTTGTTAATAATGGAGATCGATTTATTGCTCCTTTTACGTGTTTATAATGGGAACTTAGGATATAGGTTCTCCAAAAACAATTGTTATTTTGAGTCTACACTGCACCACAAGTGTTTTGGTGGCTCATAAAATATTACAAAACAAAATGTAATCTTTAAATTGTTTTTGATTTGAAATATTTGGGGGGAATTATGTGGTGGCATTGTCTATAAGCAATTGTTTTTTATTCCACGCCAAGACTCAATATTTTTTTTGCCTCCCTTTATTTCTAAATTCTCACGAACTACATCTGCAAGTCATAAATTCTCTTGAGTTTATTTAAGCGAACATATAAATCGTTATTTTTTGCTAGACTTTAGAGGAATGTTAAGTTGTGAAAGATTGTATGCACAATCTTAATGAGTAACCATGGGACCCGTCAAGTGAACTCAGGGCTTTTAAGAAAGTCATAAAACCAATGATGTATGTGACACGCTGTATTTTTTGTAACTAAGTGTCCTATAATTTTTTGCATGTTAGAGGAAGGGTCGAGGGAAAGCTATGAAGCTTACTTACTTAATTTTTGTCTTCGAGAGTGGAAGGACGCGTTTCTTAGACGCATTAAAATCAGTGTTTGATTGTATTATAAAAATCACAGATAATTTAGATAAACATATTATTGTTTATCATACTAAATTATATTGTTAAATCTATCTAGAGTCAGTTCATTTTGCCGTACGACGCTTGGTAATGTAGTTCCAATTTCTATTAATAGATTTGACGATTATACTTTTATTGTGTCGTTATGGAACATATCCATGCCTTTGAGGTCTGGAAGTATGTGATCACTTGTATCCATGCTATGTTGAGGACGATATCTGATGCGTGTCCGCTATTACTTTATGTATGTAATTAGCGACATACGTTCTATAAGTATTTATAGAAACAATGGCAAACTCGTGTGAACTCATGTACGAGTTTACATACCGTCTCACATTAAAACCCCAGGTGGGTAGAGACAAGTAACTCTTATTAATTCGACACAATATAAGATATAATATGTATGTTTCCGTATGTATGTTAAAGACGTGAAACAAGGACGAAATGTCCTAGATGCTATTTCACAGTCGCCAGTGATACTAGATCAAGGATCGCTTCCTTACACTTTTATGGGATATTATCTCAAGTGATTTATAATGTGTATTTTGTTGAATGTTTCCCCTTAATGTATCTATACATTTAACGTGCTTTATTTTGAGCAGATAATTCTAATATTATTGTACAAATAATATGAAACATAAAAGCTTCCACAGCAGCTCGCAGCTTGCTTGTAAAGTTTACATTCTTGTACCACACGGGCTATATTACTTAAATCTATTATATATCGTATGAAGTAAAATTACTCCAATACTCATGCATTATGAGTAAGTATCGACTCTAAGAGGAATGGTCAACTGTCAAGCCCAAGTAATAAATAACTGCTCTAAATTAACGCACGGCCTATGTGAATATTCTCTATGTAATAAGAATGTGTTTATCAACTTAGTAAGTGTTGTAATCGTAATGTGAACTTACATTCGAAATACTACTTTTACCCTGAACGCGTTAAATAAAACAGATTAGCTGGGCTAGTCAATAATAATAACAATATTACAATCCAATGATAATTACTATATGTAAAGCATCGCCGTGGTTGACCTTACCAAGCTCTCACACACGTTTATTAAAATCATTGTTTATGTGCATTGACTAAATGCCCAACTGTAAAATAAAGTTCCTTTAATGAAACTGAACTTTAATACAACTAAGTAAAACTAGGGGTATTAGTGACAAAATGTAATTGGATTAAATCCAGATTAAATAAATAATTTCTATTTATGGGCAATAGCGGCTAACTGTATTTAATTTATTCATTTTGGTCCTGTCAGTTTTCGTTTGTGTGCTTGCTTTCTGACCAGGAAATGCCAATAGCAGACAAGCGCACTACATGTCATAATATCGTCATTGTGACATGTATAAATCTAGAATAATAAATAACAAACGCTTTGCTAATTTCCAGAAATAAATAATCATATCGCCCAAACACCTCTTTATTTTCACAATTCCCAACTTCACCTAAACCTTATTAGGTAGGACAATAACATGGTATTGATTTCTCAATAATGACAGAGTTCATTCTGATCGACGTTTAATGAATAAGTACTCCAGCATTACATTGTGTAATGCATGCCGAAACATGTCAATATTGGAAGAATCATATACCCATGTGCTGAATATTTCTTAATGCCTGAACTAAGGAGTTACCTTTACAGATGCCTTAGTAAGATTTGAACCCAAGCTACGAAACTCCATCTAAATTAGAACACGTATGGACGTAGTTAATCAGATTATTCGGAGTTAGGCTTCTGGGATCAATCTTTCTATAGAACTTACAGCTTTACACAGAGTAGGTAAACTGATAGCTACACGACACGATGTGAGTAATTGAACGAGATATCTACGGGTTTTTCTGCAGATCGGTGGGTATTTTATAAGTATCACTTTAATTATTATTTAAATGTGTACCTAGAGAGATCACCGATTTGCCTGATGAGCGAGTGCATACAAGATGGACTTGATTGTAAATGGGAAGTAGATACACCCGGTATATAGAAGAGGCGTTATATACCCAAAGTCGGATAACAGCTTGAATTGTAGTTTATCAATGTCACTCATTATAACTCAATTCACTCATCTCCACTTTCAACAAGCTTATGTGGAATATGTATGTATGTATATACATAATGGTTGTACCTTGGTATCGGTGATCTAAATCAAACGCGGCTTCGATGCTTGCGTAGTTTAATGTGTGATTATATACTGTGGATACAGCTCATTTTTATATATACACATAGGTGTATATGTATATAAATATATATAAATGCAATGCTTATAACTAAGGCGAATAGAGACGTAACTTCGATGCTACGTACGGCCCCAGTCCGTGCTATTGATTGGTGAATTGCATTATTAACAAACTTATAAGCTTGACTTGTTCATTCTAGTTAAACAGCTAGTGACCTTCATAATAACTAAGCTTCTCGTGGGGACTAGTAATTATTATACTCATTAGTACTCATTATTAGAATCTCATTGAAATGCTAGACAACAGAGTAATGTGCTGTGTTGAGGAAGATGTTGTTGCCATGACTGGTTAAAGGAGCGTATACTAGATTCCAATTAGACATTTATGTCTAACAATGTACCTTGTGTACATAAGGTCGAGAAACGACCTAACAGCTATCTCCCGTGCCTGATGAGAATGTGTGGTCCTGGCTTGCCCAAAAACACGTCCTCCCCGGGTGAGTGCACTGCACACCCTCCGAACTCTTAGCCAATAGTCTGTGGCCACAGATATTTGAAAATCAAAACCCTAGGTTGTTGATAGTAAAGAGGCCAAGTGCCCACGTCAGGCGTTCGCACGTCAAGGCAAGAGATTCGCGAAAGGTGTACTCGGTACACGCCTATTTATAGGTACTAGGCCTTGCGAGCAGAGTGGACCAGTTCGATTCAGTTATCTTTGTGTAATCATGACAGACCAGTCACTTGTACCTACTATGTACTGAATCTCAGATCCATTCCCATTTTAAAGGTTTAACAAAAAAAAAAAACAATTAGAATACTCCACACGCTATTCCAATTCTAATAAGGCAAGCTCTGGAGGTATGTTTACACAATTGTATGAGCCGTGGAGAACTGTCTTTAAACATATTTTACACAATCTATGCATTATGCTTATATTTGGCTCGCCATCTTAACTACATCTGAAATAACACAGCCCAAACTCTAATTAACTCAATATAAAATAGACGATCACTTTAGAAACAGATTCTGGGAAGGTGCGTCAATTGTTTTACCGCCAGGTAGTCATTGACGCATCATCGGCACGAGAATAAAATATCATTTCCCATCACAATGCCCAGCTGGTTTACATGAAAAGGGTAAAACTAGTCGTATTTGAATGGCCATAATTCAGTGCTGTCTGCCCCATATCATAGACCCGAACCAATAATATTGCTGATCAATAGCCGACATGTACTTGACCCAACAACTTGAAAGATACAACATAATTTGGGTAAATCTATAAGAAAATGTTATATTGTTTTTGTGATTGTGAATTCGACCTTCATTTTATAGAACTGAGCGAAGACTAAGCTACCGCTGGCTAGATGGTAAGTGGTTGAGCGTACCATCCAAATTTTCTTTTTTTAATACTCTCTGCAGTACAGCTTTTTTAATAGCTCTATGAATAAATAATTGTTGATGAAAAATAAAACTCTTTTTTTTTTTAAATCTTATTATAAACAGACACAGTATATATCTTTATGGAAATTGGCCACTTTATTGCTTGAAACCAAAAACACACGTTAAATTTAAATATAGAAAAACAAATTAATATTCATTTGCATGCTATGGTAGATAAATAAAACCTGCTTTATTCACTTTCTTTTTAAAACTCAGTGATTTAATCTCTTCAACAATTTAAAATTGTGCAAGCAAGAAAATTGTGGATAAAAGTATTTTCTATATTACTGTTATTACTCACGGGATATTTACCACGATTTTTCTACTAATAGAATGTATTAAGCCACCACGAAGGTCTAAATCAGTATTTTCTATGTCCATAAAAACAATATTGTGGATTATGTAATTGTTACCCAAAAATAAGGTAACTCCTGGGTTTTGGCGGGAACGTGAAGAAGTCATGTCGCGTCATTCTATTATTATCCAAAACTTTTATTTATTTATTTTATTTTATTTTATAGAATATGGATCCCCAACAGAAGTTACACATTACATTCACATTATGAAACATAGGCATCAAGCAGGGTGCACCCCCAATTACAGGAGACCACGTCGTGCTCATGGAGGTTCGACTAGACTAAACTAAAATGAAAATATTTTTGCTGCCTGCAGAGTACAAAATAGTTTAAATTAAATTTAGGTTACATTGGAAGTGGAAAAATTTACTAGCGAGTCTTGATTATACAATGAGAAAATGTAGCAATATATGAAACGAGTTAAAACTAGGAAACATCAATAAAAACTTGTGTTATATCGAGTGTTAATGTTTAAAAAAAGATAGATTTTTATCCATTAAGTATTCGTGAACGTGCACGAGTGTTGGTGAATAGTATAATGTTGTGAAACGTGACTCTTAGTGTTGTTTCCAAAACTCCATAGAAACCCCTACTAAAGTCTCCATCACTTTACTGGGGCATGACGTGGACTTGACCGTGACTTACTTTGCTTGACTTGACTATGACTGAAACTTATTTTAATCGTGAAATATTTGACATCACTTGAAATATAACAATACTTGACACTGGCTAAATACACAACGTGTGGAGCCAAAGCATAAAAGAAAAAAAAAAGATAACTCCTTATTAAATATAAGAATATTGGTTTGTGCAAAATATTTAAACTATTGCTTACTTTATAACTCCGTTTATTGAAAAAACATTTCCAAGTATAAAAGCGTATTCTTTTTTAATTAAAGACTCATTATGATCGAATAAAAAGTTGACCAAGATTGAATTTCCACTGAAAAAGTTTGACGATAATTGCGTTTCCCTATAATTTTTTTCAACGAAGAATCTTCAGAAAAACTTTTAACGGTTAAAAGTTGCGTGTTATATTGACATTGTTAGGTATTCAATATTAGTTGAATCCACGGCTTTACCCGCTTTAAAAGAACCGGTATTCTAAAGTATTGTACTTTATTTTATATTAGTTTTTAAGCCTCTTTTTAAATGTACCTATGTAAAATTATCTGTAAACAATAAAGAGCTTTCAAACACGTTTTTCTTGACTGAAATGACGGTTCGGTAATCACCGGTGTCGTAGTAACTTTAATACTAGTAGTTCGCGCCGAATTGAGACTCGCGACCCCTATAACTACAAAACCAAAACTATAAACCGATTCTGCTCATATTCGAACTTAAAAATTGTGTTGAAATGAACTACTTGTATATAAAATTTCATTCAGATCGGATCAACGCATTGAAAGTTATCGTCGGACAAAAATAAACACAAACATACAAATGCCAAATTGTTCCCGTAGACTACGAGACCTTTGCTTCGCTCGTTCAATAAATCTGTGCCGTGGCTTTTGAGACGTCATACGCCGATTTCTCCAAGCGGTGTTAAATTATTTTTGGTATCGACACCCTGCGGCATGCGATCAAAACGCGCTAGTCACTGCGCTGTCATCGCATTAAAATTTTAATTTGCGAGATAAAAAGCCGTAAGCTGAGTTGTACGCATAAAATCACACAAACACACGAACTTTAATATTTATCCTATTGGCGTGATGTTCCATGACAAGTTAAAATAGCGTGTAATAATAACATTTAGACATGAAACATGAACATTGTGTCGTAGATTCCAAAGGGTCTTGAGAATGAGCCATTTCAGACCTTTGATGTTCACTTAACGCTATGATATTCAAGATAATTACACCATTTGGCAATCTCTAATGCGCTACTTTGTGTCGAGTGTTCGGGTAAGTACGACCTAGCTACTAAGCTTTCATGAACGAAAATTGCTGCAATAAACACGCTGTCAGTTAGGGACTTGTCTCACCGCCGACGATAAACGAGAAGCGAGTAGAGCTAGAAACGAGTTTTGGCGGGAACGCGAAGAAATCATGTCGCGTCATTCTATTATTTTCCAAAACTTGTGTTTGTGAGTGGGAACCGTGACCGCGAAGCGAGCATCGCATAACTATTGTCGCTGTGACAAACTACTGGAGAGAGAGAGTACCGGCAGACGGTGAACAGTCGGCGATCAACTATTAACTAACTAACTACCTAACTGACAAACTATCAACTAGTGTATCTTTTATTCACGCGGGATCTACGTCTATCATACGTTTCTTGAGCGAGAAAATCGTCGATATTTCGTCGCGTTCTCTTCGGCGGTGAGACAAGTGCTTTACGTACGCTGCTTTCATAAATGTGTTTAACCTCACATAGTCGTGCCGCATGTCTATTACACATTCATAATTTTTTGTGGATAGTTTATATTTAAAAAAAAACTGTCTGTTGTATATACCTACATAATAATAATGTATTCTATTAACTTAATAATTGTATTCTTTTGAAATTTTTTGTAAAGTTATTGTAGGAAAAGTTTTTTTTTTTAACATTTATGTATGAACTAAGTAACGATTTCCATGGAAATATTTTGCACGTCAAAAATGACCGAAATTCTGGCAAATAAAACTCATTTCATTTCATTTCCTATCATAACTAATGAAATTTATTTGACAGTAACTTAAATAACATTAAATAGTAAATAAATTAAAATAAACTCAAAGTAAAAATAAATCATAAATATATATACAACTTAAAACTAACCCTAATCTAATAAACTGCTACCAGCAGGCGTCGTAAAAAAAATAATGAATACTAATGAAAAATATATTATGGAAATTTTTATTTTGATATCTTTCAACTTGACGAAAGAGATATATTTTTTTTTTTTTTTCATTCCATCATAATAAAAAATCAACTGTCTTTGGAACATCTTATAAAAAATCATCAAATATCTTATCAAGAACGGACACAACATAGACTTTTTGGAAATCACACTTACGAAAGGTATTTAGATGCTTAAAACATGTCGGAGTCTTTGGTTTTATAAAAGCATCTTTACTGTCTTTGGAATTGGTCTTTAGTGGCAGCATACGGGTAGCAAACGGGTTGTAAAAGTTCCACAATGTTAGTCCATAAGTGCCTCTCGTAGTGTGTAATATCTAGTCGTTAGCATGTGCAGTCTGTATAGTTTTATCACAAATCAGGGGGGACACGGCAACAATATGTGGGAATGTGAATGCACTGTGAAGTCCGTGGATCATGACCGGTTATTGACTCGCATACAAAGGAGACCGAGTTACAATGTAAGTCACACTGAGGTGTAAACTTTAATTATTATTATGGGCCATAAGTGCCCACATAATTTTCCTATTTTATATCAATGTACTCGACATATTACACTTTTCCCTCCACGAAGGCTTGTAGATTAGTTTTATTTTTACTTAACTGCCCAAGAAGGAGGTTAATATTTTTAGGGTGTATGTTTTGGGGTTTTTTGAGTGTGTCTTGTTTAAATGGCTCGACTGATTTACCTGGTACCTGGTATGGTACCTCTTTAAGTCTGGAGTGACTATACACTTATACATTTTGCAGTCGGATTTTTTTATTTACTTTAGCCGGCATTAACACTAGTTACGATTCTAAATATAGGTAAGTGAGTAGTAGAGTTTAATACATTGTAAATTACAATATATGTACAATTAATACATTGTATCTGAATTATTTTTCATGTGTATACTTGTTGAAATAATAAATTTATATTTTCTACGCTATGTTTGTGGGCTAGAGACACACCTCGGTTACTAAGCCACCTTCTCTCATTTGATATATATCTTCCTAAAAAACTTATGTATTTGGTTTGGGCGCACCGCTTTCCAACGTGAGAAAGAGAGAAAAACATATTTATCTTTTATTTCTTTTCGTAGTTTCACTTTCTCTGGTTTTCCAGCTGTTAGAATGATCAAAATTGCCTAAAGCGCACAAGAATAAGAGTCCCGAGTTCATGTTTTCATACTTTGTTAATTTTAGATAACCACTGTAGAAAGAGCTTTATCGTCAAAGTGACGTGACCTTATTTTTATGTCATTAATCGTGATTATAAAAGTGTTCAAATTCGAGCCCTAATCTGTAATACCTACCTGAGTTGTAATTTATCAACCTTTATTTACATTTCTACTAAATTATCGATATATACCCTTATTATCTTTATTAATTATCAGCATATCTGTGGTTCGTCTCTGGGGATCGAAACTAATTCAGCTTATTTTGAACATATCGTGTGAATATCGGTAATAAATGTGTTCGCTGTTATTCCCTTAACAGTATTTACCTGTTTATTTTTGCTTGCTTGGTTTTAGGTTGTATCTATACATCTATCTATATATGTATAAAAGAACAAGCCTTTTTCAAGGAATCAACGCACATATCAATCCGCTTATGATAGAGACGTGAAATAAGGACCCAATATTCCTCAAATAGTGAACAATAAGAAAAAATTTTGGGAAAATTATAGGGTAAAATGGACCCCCAAAATTTCATCATCATCATCAACAGCCTCAAGACGTTCACTGCTGTACAAAGGCCTGCCCCTTAGACCGCCACACTGAACGACAATTTGCAACTTGCGTCCACCGGCTACACGCAGCGTCCTCCTAAACTTGTACAAACAAAAATACATACTACGGCAATAAAAATCGGTTTGTATACAGAGTACAGGAATTTAAAAAAACACGTGCTAGAATTTTTAGAAAATCTATCGCTAAAGGTGAAATGTGGTGCTTAAATTGCCAAAACGTGAGAAGCCGTACGGGCGAGCCAGTATTTAACAATGATACTTAAGGCGCAGGGTAGTGCAAAATTAAATTGGGCATTTAGGCGCCGCACGAGCGCCATCTACGGGCGGCGCGCTGCCCTACTATCGAACTAGCGCTTCTATGCGGCTAGATGGCGCGCGGCCGGTCCGGCGTCTCAGAAGATACCTACTGAGTTGCAGTGTTGTTCTCCATACAGCAATTGCCATATTATACGGTTTTTAGGCACGCTACGCTTCAAATACACGGCATACGGCAGCACTTCCAAAGCCGTATAATATTTGTATGAAATATACGGCAATCCACGAAAGAGTTAAAAAAACTGCCATTACTAATTTTTCGTGTAACGTAACGCACCGAGCACCCGGAATTCCCCGTTGAAAAACGCCCTCTATGAATACGACAATATTGAGATGTTGGACTATTAAGTGATTTGTATTTACATCGCTTCACTGGGCTTAGAGAAGGTGTTAGGATTAGTGATACATTGATCAGAAAAAAAAAGAAAATTCAAGGGTGAAAATGTCGACACTGCGGAAGATAAGAGAAGAAGAGATACCATTTCCAAGTGAAAGTGAGACATAACTTCTAACCACAATTCAAAATATACATGGAGACCAGTAAATAAAAGCTAAGAATCATAATCTTGAATACAAATTAATGAAAAATTAGAACATACGGCATTTTTTTTTGATTTTGTCCCAAATACGGCAATTTTGAAGTGTAGATACGGCAGCCCCAAAATCGACTTGGAACAACACTGCAGTGAGTTGTTTCAATGTTTTCATTACAGAATATTTTATGACCAGAGACTCATCTCTTCAGAAGAGAACAATTTTTTTTTATTGAACCAAAATTTAGTACGCGAGCTTAATGTTAATGAAGAAAAAACATACAAGTTAATTTTGATCACACTTCAACTAATATTATAAATGTGAAAAATTTGTTTATTTTTGATTTATTATAAACTATGATTGATTTTTGAATATTATAACATTAGCTGATGTGCCTTTATAAAGTGATATATTTTTCATTAAAATCCAAAGAAACTCGGTTTGTTTACTAAAAAAATAAAGAACTGTTTATGAACGGTTAAGGCATGCAACGATGACGAACAAAAAAACATTAATTTAGCATTTGCAATGCGTGATTGACGTTTTAGAAACAACTTTGATGGTCTTGGTTTCCGCCCACTCTTATTTTCCATATTTATTTTATGATACTAATACTCGATACTAAACCACTAGAATACACTCGATAATCAAACCAAACGGCTTGAGCTTAGGTATCTGCCTATACTATACCCACAGATCATTTGTGACTATACCGCACGGGCGTTGAAAAGTGCAGGCATGCTCATCCACGAGAGCGACGTTGCCATTCCGTCCCGTCCGCGGGTCCGCAAAGCGCGACCCGCGGACGTTGCGTTCGTGGATGTGAGAGCGACGTTGCCATTCCGTCCCGTCCATACAAATACAATACACCTATTGCCTGATCGTATTTTGCGAGCACAATACGTTCGTGAAGAGCGACGTTTTTGTAGGCGCAAATAGTTTTTGTTTAAAAAATCGTTATGTTGATCACTGTTCGAAACAAATAGACCTGTACAGAAAAGATACGCACTATAAGAACAACTAGTCCGAGTTTGCTACTAAGCGAATGTGAAACACCCATAAAAAACGCTTTGCTAGATCTTGGTACATCAAAGTAGTTGAAATAGTTGTGGGTGTTCACTGGTGCTAGCTATAACCGACAGCAAGTACTTGGAGTCGGCAATAATAACTACAAGATATGTGTAATAGGATGTATAAATATCGACGCTCCACATGCTATATTTTTCGCCAGAAATGTTTCTAAAAACACCTTGTTTTCGTGTTTTTGCCTTTCCCATCACCTTAATGGAATTATGGCGACGCGAGCAAGCATATGAAAAACAGAAATGAGGAATTACACGAGATGTATAAAGATGACATTGGAGCTCAAAATACCTTTCGGAGCTACGACTAATTTGTGGTGATTTTTCATACAACAGAGGGTTTTGATAACTGAACAATGTGCGAAACATTGGCATCTCACTCAAAAAATTCCGTTGCGGTAAAATAAGACACAGTCAGTCAAGTCACAGGTAAATTGACGTATGATCCCTCATATCGCTTATGTCATGGGCTGCAGCCCATGACATAAGCGATAATGAGATTGCACTAAATTGCATATTTTTGTTTTTTTATGAAAGGAAAAAAAAATAATTCATTATTGACCCCACGAAGCGAAATCTTATAGTCTACAGGAACAACTCGGCATTTGTATATATGTTTGTATATTTAGTCTTTGTGGGTATATTTGTCTGGCTAAAACTTGAGAACCGTTAATCCGATTTCCATGAAATTTTGTTAGCAAATACCTAGTTCTATTCGCATGAACTAGGTACTACTTAAATTGTTAAAGTTAGAATATGAGCAAAAGGGGCCCCAAGGGTAGTTGAGCTGTATATAAACTGCAGTTTGGCGCGAACTATTAGAACTAAAGTTGCCAAGTATGATGTAGGGAAGCTGCCTGCGCGGGGTTGTTAGCTAGTTACCTATAACCTTGTATAACTATCACCCTAAGCCACAGATCACACTAGATACCATATTACGAGATTCGTTGTTCTTCCAAAAAGTCACCAAAGTTTAAGGAAGGCGCGGGTCGTGGTGAGTGCGTTCTCATTGGCTATCTCCAGTTTACGTCTACTCGTGCCTAAAAATCAACCCATCAGAGTAATTTCTTATAAGTGTATTTAGAGTAGTGAACGTTTCAGTATTCGAGGGTTTGATTGCTTTTAAAATATTTCAGTAAACCAAAAATAACATAGTTTAACTTTTTATTCTCGGTTTGTTGCCAATCACCTCAAATCACCGAATTTGTTCAGTGATGTGCAATAAATAGAAACTTTCACTCCAAAAGAGTTATTCATTCATTTTTAAGCACCGGGATTTGTGTTGGTTTCAAACTTTCATGCATAATAAATGGAACAGTTATGAAATAGCTTTATTCAAATATAAAAGCGGTGATAACTGTATCGCGTATAAAATGACGTAAATCATTCGTCGAGGGAATGGTCGAATGCTCGCGAGCAATAAGTTTAAATTAATTGGTCTGAAGGGATCGATTACAGCGCGGTTTGAGTGGCGGCCGGAGGTTACGTCCTCGGTACATTCGAACACGATTCAAGCATTGTTCGAATGCCTTTACTGCATTGTTGATTGTTGTGTCTTCAATGTGACCCCTTCAAAGGCGCAGTATGTAGGAAATACATTTCCGCAGTATATTATGGTCTGACTAGCTGCGCCCCGCGGTTTCACCCGCTAACCTATAGGCATCGTTATTTTTCCCGGATATAAAGTAGCCTATGTGTTAATCCAGTGTACAAGTTACCTCCATACCAAATTTCATTCAAATCTGTTCAGCCGTTACAGAGTTGAATGGGAACAAACACACTTACGTACTTACCTACTTACTTACACATAAACTTTCGCTTTTATACTATTATTGTAATAGCTTTTTGTAGAGCTAAGGACGATCAAAGCATCGGTAAAATTACACTTATACAAAATTAGTGATTGAATCATTGCTAGGCGCGGGTAAGCAAAAGGAACGCTTGTGAGCCCCACAACCTGCTTCCCTGGAACTCTGGTGCGTTATATTTGGAACAACGATCTCATAATGCGGTAAATATAGGGAATAACCTGTGATTTACAGCTAGTACTCAGTATATAGAATTTTGACAATTGTCTGACCGAATCAATTACAAAGACACAGTTTTACGAGACTTCTCCAGCAAATTAAACTAAACACTCTAATTTTAATCAAAGTATTTGCTAAAATTATAAATATATATCTACTACTTGACTAGCCTTGTGGCTCGGTGGGAGGATTTTCACCTTCTGAGCTGTAGGTTGTGGGTTCGATTCCCACCCAGGACAAACATTTGGGTGATGAACATGGATGTTTGTTCTTTGTCTGGGTATTTCTATATATGTATTTACAAAAAAAAGTATTTATGTATTCTTATCAGTTATCTGGTTCCCATAGTACAAGCTTGTTTAGTTTGGGGCTAGATGGAATGTGTGTGAAAAACGTCCACCTATATTTATTATATCTGATTATATATGTTGTATTTGATAGCAACATTTACAACACACAAATTTGGACCAGTACCCTTGCCAGTTGTCAATGGAAACTACATTCCTCACAGCTGTCTTAAAAGTACACATAAATAGAATTATTCCAATTTAAACACTCGAGTTGGATCAGTACTCGTCGGAGAGAATAACACCAGTTTTATACCAATTAATGATCCAGTGTCTGTTTGTACAACATTCAAGATAATTAAGCTTGGCTCGTGTTCTGTGATTTCGTATTGACTGCGCCTTGGGATGTTATTGTTTATTTTATCTGTTCGTTCAAATTGAAAGTTGTGTGGGAATTACAACAGCTAAATTATAGAAGAACGGTTTTATTGGAATTGCTGAGATATTTTTTTATGGTTGGTTCTATAGATTATCATTATTATTGTAATTTTTTTATTTATCGATATTGCTTACAAGAACTTTCAAGACAATCTTTAAAAAATCTTACAACAACAATAGCAGTTGACGTACAGACAACTTTTAGTCTTTTTTTTTTAATTTACTTAAAGTAACACACATATTTCTGAAAATTCTTCACCTAAGGTTTGTATAGAATTTCGTAATTTTTACCTCGTAAAATCGAGGCAAGCCCAAAGGACGAGCCTCGGTCCCGAGCCCTAAGCCGAAAGCATAAGCCGAATTCGCATAGGTCCATAGAAGTGTACTTCAACATTCTTACAAGTCTTTCTGCCTACATAGATGGCATGCGGCTAAGTTGGTTGTTACGTAATTGACAGCAAACAGACGGCTAAACCTTAACGCCTTTAAAAACTTCTACCAACTTAATAAGCTCTGAAGAAGTTTTGCGCGAAATAAATTTTATGCCGACACACGTCCAAGTTGGGTGTCGCGGCAGGTTGAGTTTGGACCGCGTTTTGTAATTCGGGTTATGTTAACATTTTGGTTTACTTGACGAGTTTAATAAAGAGTTTTAAAGAGAGCTAGGCATTTGTAGACTGATAAATAAATATTATTTTTTTCACGATGGAAATTTTGTACAAATTTATGCTTATCCTTGCCAAATTGTATGTCTTGAATTGGCTACACCGGACAGAGGCAAAAACAGAGGCAATTTTGCATTAATTTATAAAAGGAATGTCGTTACTTTAATGTAGGTACAGGATATAAAACAACAATAAGAAAAGGTATATACTTAGCATGTTCGGTTAGAAGATGGATACTTCTGAAGAGTATTCAGTGCCCTCCTAACGCCGCTAATTACTCTTCAGAAGTATCCACAAAATACACAAAAATTGATCAACGCCACCTAGCTAACTACACGAAGTGATTTTGTCTCTCTGTCTGGATGTTTGTCGCGTTATCACGGCTGAACGAATCTTGATAAAATTTGATAAGGGTTCACTGTATATCACACAGACGGACATAGGATTCATGTCCAAGCGAAAAAAGTCGCGTTTACCAACTACTTATTAATAAAGTAAAAAAAAATGAAAAAAGTCATTATTTTAATATCTAATATTAAATTTTTAATTGTAATAAAAGCTCAACCTTGTTTAAACCACTTGAGACAAGCTGAAAAGAAAATAAATTCTCTTTGTTTACAATGAACAAATTCATTTTCATTCGTTGGCTAGTTGAACAAATTCAAAATTCTCTTACATTTTTAATCCTTTCAGAGTAGGATTGAATTTTGTTATTACATTTTTTGAGTCAAACTGAGTTTTCATAGCGATTTAGCTCTAAAATTAAAATGATAATTCAAGCCCTTAGAGCAAAACTGGACTCCGGCTGATCGAGGCCCTTCGGACCGGTACCGAGCTACTCAATTATTGGCGTCGATTCTGATACTCATTAAACTAAACAAATCTAACAGGACTAAAATTATCTGCATCCCTTTTCATTACAATTTGTGGAACAAAGATGGCAACAATTTTAGATCTGTCAAGTTTACTTTAGTCAAACAAGGAAATCGATTCGAATGAATTTGATTATTTGTCTTGATCTTTACTTATTTTTTTCAATTAAAAACGACCGCTTTGCAAAAAAAACAACTTCAAAAATATTTTAATTATTAAATTTTAATGATTAAAATGTATTATTACATTGATATCCAATTTAAAATACTATATTTCTTTTCGAATTAAGCCTCCCGACGTTATCATGGACTCAATATTCAATGCATTTCAAATCATTCAAATGCAGTTCTCAAATTTACAAAAACTTTCCTAGCCCTACTAGTTACTGTTATCGGCGATAAAGTGGCCAGCAGCCTGCCTCTGGAGCGAACCGGATTGAGAACAAACACCGAAGTTGTTCATAACACGTGTGCAGGGAACCGCCGACTTTTTAGCTGGAGAGCTGGTAGACTAAGAAAATTAGGCTTGTTTAGTTGTTGGTCTCAAAACGTAAACTTGTCTTTGTCGTTGTTAAAATACTTAATACATTACGGTAATAAGTATTATACCTATACGTTATACGTATATATATATACACGTTAAGTAACAATATGGGTATCATTTCTTTAGAAAATAATATCGAAGGATACCACGTTTTTGCGTGAAATTATTTGTTACAAAAGAGGTATTTGTACTTCGGATAAAAAATATGACATTTAAAGAATCGTTTCTCTTAAACGACAAGAGGTATTGTTTTTTACAAGCTTTTAATTTAATTGAGATGTTTGAATGTATGTTCAAATGTTGCCCTGAAATTTTGCATGCCTGTCAAGTTTCGATGACAGTACAATACTATGACAGCGAGCTGATCTGATGGTGAAGGCGGAAGGCGGAAAATTAGACTCCTCACTAACTAACAGTAGATGGATGGAGTTTGGACTCATTTTGATGAGGTTATAGTATCAATAACGGATTTTATAAAAGCTTGTCTGGTTTTTTATTTTTCCACAAAAATAATTAATTTGACTATGGAAAAATGTAGGTTTATGTTCGTGAGTGTTAGTTTGTATTAGTAACGTTTTATAATTTTTGAATCACAAGAAATATAACCGTTAACTCAATTCGGAAGAATACCCTATACCTTTTATGATCTGTAAGCTCACGAAACATGTTCGGTAATGCCACTGAAAAGTAATCGCAACAGCAAGCAAATCAGAGTAAGCTCTCCTACTATAAATGCATTGCACACGTGTATCGGTGTCGTGGCTTTCTGAAGCTGAAGCTTATCCTACTTTATAGGGAATAGAAAGAATAGAGGCTTTACTGGGTGAAAAGAGGCGCGGAGGTCCGTTATACTGCTAATAGCATTAGGTACTTTGATAGTATTGTTTTTTAACTATCTTAAGGCGAGGCCTGATCCTGATTTGGAATGAGTATTGTACCCGCTCAAAGTTCTAAGGTTTAAAGTTGAAAATCGCATAATACTTGATGAAATAAAACGGGAAATTGTAGTTTTTCATTGCTGTTTTGCCGATTATCAGAAATATACAAATCAAATAAAAATACTACCTGGTTCGCCGTATAAACCACTAGCCGGGATTTTTAGCAGAAGGATTTTTCAGGGGGTCATTTTGAGATTTTTTATTTTGTAACTAAGACAGATTTTCGAAATTCTATTCGGTTAAACGTATTTCTATATTTATTTTATACGTGCAGTATTTTTCGCACCTGATTATTTAATCTCGTCACTTCAAACTTGGCGCTCAAAATACTATTTTTTGTAGTTTTTGCGCTTAGACCTCGCCTTAAAGCGTTTCATATACACCAACAGTTGTTTTGTTCCTCCTTTCCTTCCTTTCCCCGTCATAAACATACGTATAACACCGTAGTTGGTAGCACATTGCGCTTTTCAGTCCCCGACAGCCATCTCCATCTCCATCTTTTTTTTTTACAGAGAATAGGCTGAACAGGCTGTGTGACCACAACTGACCTGATGTTAATTGACTGTGAGGTCGACGATGGTAAATACATCTGGGTAGCTAGTTCCTAGCTTGGATTAGGAATCGGCACGCAAGTGAGGCTGCCGGAACACAACTTCGACCAAAATAATTTTACTTTGGTTGAAGCTTGGCAACAGAGTTTCGACTTGAAGGTGGTAGCTAGTTAAACTAGTACTAGAAAGTAATCTACCACCATGCAATATTTTCTTTCACCGGAAGCTCATTGTTGGAGTTTGCTCCCAGGACCTGCGGCGTGCAAATCGAACGCGCTAACAACTGGATACTGATAAGCAACAACATGTCAATCACAAAAAAAAAAAATGTTAATGATACAGAACGTTTCTGTGGCTGACAAGGAAGCGTTCTGTATCATTCATTTTTTTAGGATTTTTTGTGGGTTGACATGTTATTGCTTGTCAGTATCCAACTAAGCTATCTTTGCTTAGTTGTTTTGGATATAAAAAAGACTAACTTAAAACTTAAGTAACAAGCTAAAATATCCGACTGCAAAATGTAACTTATGTCACTCCGAACGTAAAGACGAATCCAACAATACCTCATTAGTTTATTTCATTATTATGACTCACATACTTACACACGCCTGTAAAATCCACCTTGGTATGATTGCAGACGGTATTTGATAATTAAAACACTGAGGTTATATGCAATAGTAATGTAGATATAATTTTAACAATCACGGTCGGCTTACACAACGTTCGCGCGCTTCGGCCGTCAAAAGCAAAGTGACTGCTCGAGCCCGCGCTCTGCCAAGTGTTGCCAGGTAAGGGCCCACTGAGATGCCAGTAAAAAGGGGCCAAAGTAACCTCAAATAGGCAAAATACATTGAAACCTTACACTCGTCCATCCTGATGACATGTATGTCCTCATACATGTACCAGGTGGAACCAGGTGAAACCTTACACTTGGCAGAACGAGGTATTTTGTTGTTAATATTATAATACAATAAAGCCTATAATCAAAACAATAACAATAATTCAGGCACTACTACCAAGTGAAGTATACAATGTTAATCATTTTGACAATAACCAGGATTAAACATTTATAAAAACATATTTTCAATCTAGAAGTTATCTTCATAGCTATAGCCAAATGATCATTTCAAAATATCCTTGTAACCAAATAAATCTTACATCTATCCTTGTAACCTTGTAGCCTTGTAACCTTGTAACCTTGTAACCAAATAGCTTATAATTATCCTTGTAACCTTGTAACCAAATAACTTATGATTATCCTTGTAACCTTGTAACCAAATAACCACTTATATTTATCATTTAATCAATTAACCATTCTTATATCCTTGTAGCCAAATATTTACCAAATTAGCAGATAAGTGATATCTATACATATATCTATAATACGTATATTTTATTTTAACCTTGTACCCTCCAGGCGACGGATTTTATTCCCGGTATATATAAAACTTATTATTGAATTATTTTAACTGCGCCTTGTGTGGTATCAGGCCAAGACACGAGCATGTCTGCATCTCGCTCTTGACCTGAAACGACACAAAACGACATGGCCATATTATTAACATAAAATTTTTAGAGGCTTAAACTAGAACGGACACACTAAATACCGAAAAGTTTAAAAAAATGAGAAACAGGGTATTTAATATTGAAATAATAATCATTCAGTTAATTCGTCATTACTTTGTTCATTATCCGTATCATCTAGACTCAAAGAGGTAACGTGAATCCATGGTTTCATCCTGTCTGCGGCAACCGTGGTTTTACGTTTGTTTTTCATTCCTTCAAACCCCGCAATTGGAGCAATTTTGTAACGATCATTTCCTAATACTTTTATAACCCTGAAAGGGCCTTCGTAAGAAGGCATTAGTTTCGTGCTTTGGCCCTTATTTTGGAATGCCACTTTCGTGACTTTGACCAGATCACCTTTGCTGTAGGTACGCGCAGGATGCCTACCCTTATCATAATATTCTTTTTGTGTAGCTTGGGCCTTATCAATTTTCTCTTTGACCTCAGCGCGAAGGCGCGATAGATCGGTAACCTCACGGGCGTCTTCTACAATCGCATTTAAAACCGGCTTGATTTCACTATTCATCGCTGTACCAAACATAACCTCAGCCGGTGTCTTACCTATGGTTTTCTGGACTGTATTGTTCAATCCCCATTGTATTTTCCCCAATTTCCTATCCCATTCCTTCTCGTCATCTCGTATATTTTGCGCCGTCAAAGAGTCGAGTATAGTTCGGTTATAGCGCTCTACCTGACCGTTTGATCTCGGACTTGCTACAGCGTTCAATATGTGTTTTATACCCAGGTCAAGGCAGAACTTCCTAAAGGCATGTGCAGTAAAACAAGAACCTCGATCGCTAATTAACCTGTCAGGAGCTCGAAATATATCGAATATGTCTTGCAATGCCTTAATTACATTTTGAGTATTAGTGTTCCGGACAGGTCTGATAAATAAGAACTTGGTGAATGAATCTACGACAGTGAGTATGTGTGTGAACCCTCTTTTAGATTTTACAAACGGTCCAACGTGGTCGATGTGCAAGGTGTGGAATGGGATTGCGGCCTTTTCTATGGGATGCAGTAACCCCTCTCGACCGTTACTAGTTTTCTTGGCGTACGCGCAATCGATACAGGCACTAACATATTTTTTTATAAATCGCGTCATTTTTGCAAACCAGTAAGATTTTTTAATACGCTCTAAAGTTTTTTCGGAACCGACGTGGCCGATATCATCGTGATTCAACTTGCACAGCTGCCACCTTGCACCCTTTGGTACTACCCACCTAACATTTTCTTTATCACCCCCAACGCACCTAAACAATCTATTATTCCTTAAAACGTAGTTGTCTTTAATGTAATCCAATCCCTTGGGATCAAGGTCGCTACTAACAATATCTCGTATCCTACATAACTCAGGGTCTCCCAACTGTAGGGTAAGTAGCCACTCGTCATCGGATATAACAAGCACTGGTGGATATCTCACGGGATCCAAAGTATCCGCATCATAAGTAGGGTTCCTGGAAAGGGCGTCAACATGACCCATCTTCGTCCCTGCTCTATATTCAATACTACAGTCGAACTCCTGTAATGCGATCCACCAGCGGGCAATCCTAGGTATAAGATCCCGCTTCTCAAACGTGGAGCGCAGTGCACTACAGTCAGTAACCACTTTGAAATTCCTGCCTAGAAGATATACCCTGAACTTTTTTAGAGAGCATATAACCGCCAGCGTCTCTAGCTCATATGAGTGAAAGTTCTTCTCCTCGGGAGTCGTCTGGCGGCTATAATAAGCCACGGGATGGAATGGATCTTGACTTCCTAGCGGACGCTGAAGCAATATTCCTCCTATACCTATTCTGCTGGCGTCTGTGTGGAGCTCTGTTTCAGCCGCGGGGTCATATAGAGCTAAAACTGGCCTTTCCACAAGCTTAGATTTAAGGATCAAGAACGAGTCTTCCTGTTCAGTTGTCCACTCCCATGTGGCGTTATTTTTTAGTAACTTGGTGAGTGGATGAGCCAATTGGGCAAACGACTGAATAAACTTTCGGAAGTAGCTTACGAGTCCTAAAAATTGACGTACGTTGTGCACATTTTGGGGTACGGGAAAATCTATTACGCTCTGAATTTTTACCGACCCCGGACGCATACCAGCCGAGCTGATTTCGTAGCCCAAGTAGTCAATTTTATTTTGTAAGAAACTGCATTTTGATATGTTCAGCTTGAGTTGCGCTTTTTCTAACATGTTGAGGACTTCTTCCAATCGATCCATACACTCAAAAGGAGTCTTACCAAAAATCAGTAGGTCATCTAGGTATACTGTAGCTTTATTGAATCGAGCTTGTCCCAAGACTCGATTCATCATCCTTTGAAAGACAGCTGGGGCGTTTGCCAAGCCGAACGGCATACGGTTATACTCATACTGACCGTCCGGCGTGACAAACGCGGTCAAATGTTTGCTCTCTTCCGAAATCGGTACTTGGTAATACCCAGACATTAAGTCAAGTGTGATGAACCATGCTTGTCCGGACAACCTCGCTATCTCATCCTCTATTATTGGGATAGGGTACCTCTCCTTTACGGTAATCGAATTAAGTAGTCTGTAATCCACGCATAGTCGTATGCCACCGTTCTTCTTCCGTACGAGTATTATCGGGCTAGCATAGTCAGACGTTGACTCTCGAATAATACCCGCTTTTAACATCTCGTCGACCATTTCTCGGACCTTCTCCCGTTCATGATGTGAGAGTCGGTACGGCCTATAAACTACAGGGCGCTGGCTGTTCAACTCAATGTTCATTTCTGTTACATTTGTACAGTCAAGGTCTACCAAGCTATGTGCAAAACACTGTTCGTGACGCCGTAACATGTTTAGGAGCTTTGTTTTGGCCTCATTGGAAACTGCTTCGCCTATCTGCACTAGATTTTCGTCGAGCTGTTTGGTTGGGGAAGATTCGGTACGTGTGATCGTAGCCAGAGAATCTCCTGTGCTCACTAGTCTATAAACCGATTCTACCCTTTCAGCCCTCGAGAACACCGAATTTTCCTCGAGGCAGCATGGGACCGCGCATGGTTATATTGTTACGAAAAGCAAACCGTCCTTTACTTCGTAAACCCCACCGCAGATAAGGTATTGCTTACCTAGTTTACCTACTACCTTTGTGTCGACTATTACGCAACCAGTAAACGGAGTCTCAGTCATGGCTCTAACGCTAGCAGTCCCATAAAGCCTGCAATACGCTGGTATCCTGATTTTCTCTAGCCGTTCGTCGTCGTCGTCTTGTACGTCAGTAGGTATTTCGGTGTCGACGTGTATGAACTGAAGCCTATTCACGTCCTTATAGATAACTATGTGTGGTTGCTCCGTGAAGCTTTGACCAATGAGCAAATGTTTCTCCAAGAACCGATCCTCTACTACCCGACACAAAACGTTAGCATCAACGCCGTCTATTGACAAGTTCAATTTCGCTGAGCCCACCGAGCATACAAGTTGGTTACCAAAACCCTTCATAGAAGATGGAATATGGTCGTGAGTTAATCCGAGTTTCGCAAACCTGGACTGTGCAATCAACGTGACTTCACTACCAAGATCAATGAACGCTTCGAGTGGCACACCTTCCACGATTACTTCTTTTATAAACTTGTTGCATGGCTTTGTACTGGATATACGCATAGTTTGTGCCACTGTGTCAGCCTTCGTTGATCTTGTGTCCAGTTTAGACTGACACAGTTCAGACTTATGTCCTATTTTACTACAACGACCGCATTTTACTAGAGGCTTAGGGCATCTAGAAAACGGGTGTCCTCTTTCCTTACAATTGTAACAAAACAGGACAGGATTTAATTTGGTATTCGCCCGATTGTTCGACTTATCGTCACCCGCATTAAAATTCCTGTCCTTTGAAAACAGCTGGGGAACATAATGCTCTCTATTATTGCTAATTAAGAACTTTAGTAACTCGTCAGGCTCGTCACATCGCAGCGCTAAAGCACTAGACCTAGTGGTCCTATCACTAATGCCGTGGATAATGCAGTCGACGGCGCGCCTACCGGTAATATCGCACTGGTTGAGGAGTGCTAGCTTTTCGTAAAAATAGTTTTGAATAGGTTCGTTAATCCTACTCTTTCGCTTTAACATGTCTTCAAGCATCTGTCCGTAGTTTTGTTCGCATGGAAAGGCATTGAGCAATTTGACTTGCCACTCCTCCCAGGTGTATAATATAGAATTCTGGCTTTCGTACCAGGTTTTAGCTAACCCTGACAGTTTCTGCATAGCAAAATGAACTACAGCCCTTTCATCCCAGCCGTAAACCTTTGCACACTCGTTTACTTTTTTTAGCCAAATATCCATACGCTGATTTTTCTCTGAAGGTTTAAACTCGGGAATAATGTTTTTACTATCTCTATTTGAAAACTGTGTGCTTTGGCCTGGCTGTGATGGGAGGATGTCTTTAATGGACTGGATAATTTGAGTTACATCTTTGGTAGAAAAAGAAGGACTACGTGACCTTTTTGTGAGGTGCTCGGCATGATGTCTCCTATTGTCCGGATCTGGCGGACGGCTGCGGCTGCGGTGGCTGCGGCTACGGCTGCGGCTGTCGCGCCTCGTCCCGTGGCGTGACCCACGCCGCTCACTCCGTTGTCGGCTTTGTTCGGCGTCTCGTTCTAGTTGCAGGTCGATCTCCAACAGACGAACCCGCTCCTGCTCTTGTCTCAGCGCCACTTCGCGCTCCAGCAAACGGCGACTGTGGCTGCGGCTATGGCTGCGACTCCGTCGAGTGCTTTCATGACCATGGCCTCGAGAGAAGCTATGCCTGGAGCGCGAACGGTTGCGTCGAGGAGTTGCCACGCTTCGTACTTTACTATCTCTCGGTTCCATCCCCTGAAACTCGTATCATGAAATTGTGTGCATTAGAAGTGGGCCCGAGTTACAGAGAAAATATTTTAAGGTCTAAAGAAAATTCAAAATAACTCGGAAACCGTGCGTCCTACGCAAAAATAACGAATAGGTTTTTTTTTTTTTTTTTTTTTTTTACCCTCGTTATATGTTTAAATGTCAAGAAATAAGTATGTAATAAAAATTGCTAATATTATATATATATTATTAATTAAATAAAATTCACATGGATGGTAAACCACATATTTAATCAAATGTAACGGGACCGGAAGCTCATGGTATAAGGGATTATTTACGTTAGCGTCCAGCTGTGTTGTACAGAAGTTCAAAGGTAGTTAAATTCTCAGTTAATTTCAATCAGGTAATCAGGTTGGTAAAAATAACATAAGGTGCAGGCGTGTACTTACAATTTTTCTTTATCCCTGGCTTCTGAGATGTAAAATCCACCTTGGTATGATTGCAGACGGTATTTGATAATTAAAACACTGAGGTTATATGCAATAGTAATGTAGATATAATTTTAACAATCACGGTCGGCTTACACAACGTTCGCGCGCTTCGGCCGTCAAAAGCAAAGTGACTGCTCGAGCCCGCGCTCTGCCAAGTGTTGCCAGGTAAGGGCCCACTGAGATGCCAGTAAAAAGGGGCCAAAGTAACCTCAAATAGGCAAAATACATTGAAACCTTACACGCCCAAAAACATTATCCTCCTTCTTGGGTAGCCGGGTAAAATATAGGCATGTTTACTTAGTTGACGGAGCGAAGCGAAGGTCTCGGAGTTTACTGGGACAAATCGGCTTTTGTATGTATGTTTATATGTTGGTGTGTATATTTGTCCGATGATAACTTGCGAACCGTTGATCCGATCTTCATGAAATTTTGTCAAATTATTAATTTCGATACAATTTTTAAGTTCGAATATGAGCTGAATCGGTCCAGGGGTTGTGAAGATATAGGGGTCGCGAGGTCTCAGTTCGACGCGAACTACTAGTTATATTAAGGTTATAGTGTTGCTTTTTTTCGGTGTCAAACCATGGGCACGCCCAAGTTGCCTGAATATGCCCGCCCAGGCCAGCCGTTGCGTGTCTTTGAATATTATTAATGGATTCTAAATTGCCTCTGCGCGCCACACATGTCAATGGTGTCGCTTTGGCAAATGGATTGAATTTAATATTGATACTGGTATAAAAACTGCAGAGTCATTTGTGTGAAGGTTTTTTTACAACACTGACCAAAAGAGGGACTGTTATGATTCCACGGTTCATGCATGTGTGATTTACATTATGCTACCATAACTTACCATAACCATAACTTATTTAGTTGGATTTAAATGCTAGAATTAGCATTTTTTCTTAGTTATAAACTTATATATAGGTTTTTTTTTTCAATTTGTGTTATTCTCATATTTTTTTTAGTACATAGCATGATTCAAAAATTTAAAACAGAAGTTTAATATACACTGGTTCACGGATCCGTGGGAGGACGATTGCTATAGGTTGTTGAAGACTTGTTTATAGATTAGGTGGGACTACAGTTTTTTAATAGAGTGAGTATCAAATGAAATATACTGGCTTAATAGTGAATATATTTTCAAAACCACGTATTGACAGGCAAACCTCGTATTTAATTAATTTTCAATTTCAACCACCCAACTATTCTGAATTCAATTTAGCTTGAAGTATTTGATGTGCATAATACATTAGTAGGAGAAATACAGGAAATAAATAGCAGTACTGAAGCTGCCACACATATTCTAGTTTTAAGAGCTATGCGGGAACCGGCCAGACAGACATGGAGCGGCCGGAATTCGCGATATCCTAGGATCTTGGTCCACCATTTAAAGATCGTGCAAAGGACTTGTCCGACCGCCGACGATGAATGTGCAGCGAGTTTAGCTTGAGTAAGTGTATAATTCCGATAGATTTGTCGCTGGGCTATAACAAGTGTGCGAGTGCGACGGACGATTAATCGTACTGTAAACCTATATATATGTAATAATAATGTAATGTCGCTGGGAGTCTCTCGGCGAGTGCTTTGACCGCCAAGAGAACATCGCTCAGAGAGAGATTTCTCGCCGGCAGTGTGCACAGTCGGCGATCAACTAATAATCTCTCTTTTTTTAATGACTTCGCTGTTGGCCTCTTCTGGGCACTACAACATTTTCCAACTTTCGAACGCATATGGCGTTGCGTCATGTGTCTCTTTTATTTACACGGAGTATATATATATATATATATATATATAGACTCCGTGTAAATCCGTGTACATATATATATATATATATATACATATATATTACAGTACGTCGCTTCCTCGCCGGTAGTGAACAAGTGCCTAAAGCTTAGCACACATTGGTGGCAGTTGAAAGAAATACCACTTTGTTGATTGTGGCAGTTAAAAATACAAACGACAAAACAATTGATAGTTATCGCATCTAAAGCTTAGCACACACTGGAATCCACGAGGAAACTGTGACATTGAATGGTGGCAGTTGCATACAAGAGCTTAGTGTGACTACAGATATACAGATAATTTTATTTATGACAAAAATACATATTAAAATATACAAAACACACAAAATAAAAAAAATACCCCATTTTTGTCACTAAGCCACAAATCAAGTGTCAAGTGTTTTGTGACTAGCAGATAATACGTTCAACTTGTAGTGTGTGATTACGTTGCAAATGTTCTAGATCGTGTAAAGATAGATCACTGCTGTATTCTGCGACAGAAAGTTGGAAATAAGCAATTATATTCAAAAGTCAGTCGGTCGCCATTTGATCGAATTTCCTAAACTAATTTCATTTTCAGAGCGAACTTAACTTCGACGAGGAAATTATTGAACGCAACTTTGTTTATAAATGACAATTTGAGAAGTTTTGAATCAACTTCAAAGTAGGTATTTAAAAATTAATAACATTTTCAGCTAAAGCTAATTATTCGTGACACATAGGAGATTTTGTTCACGCTACTTTTTCAAGACCAAGATCATAATTAGTAACTAGAAAAGTATTTTTTCGTTTGAAAATCAGTCTCGCTCCGAAAAATTTCAAGTCAATTTGAATTAAGGTGCAACGTTTCGCTCGTTGCGCAAAATTCAAATTTTCTTGCGTTTTCTGTCAATTACAGCTTAATTATTCATCGTGGATTTATTGAAACCAATTTTGCGCCAATAAATAAGTTGTTTTAAAAATTACGGGTAAAATGATCACCTAAATACATTGGTTTAGCTACAAATCTCAATAAGCTGATTTTCACCTTGGTTTTTGGTTTACTGACAAATGTACTTATACTAGCTTTCAACTTGAATTTTCGGTTGGTGTAACAATCTATTTAATATCGCAAAATTAGTTTTCACCTACGTTGAGTAATTAAGCTGTAATTGAAAAAAAAAAACGTAAGAAAATTTTAATTTCGCGCGCTGAACGAAACGTTGCACCTTAATATATAAAAGTTATTGTAATAATTTAAGTACTAGATTATCAAGTACTTTCTAGTTATAGTCTTGCCCCTTTTAATTTTACCAAAGGTTTTTTTTCAGCCTACAGGTTGGCAGGTTGGCCTAATATCTCTGCCATCAAGGGCTAGCTCCATTTAACCTACTTAAAACACCAATGATTTAAATTTAACAAAAAATAAAACAGTATAAAATACCCCTGGTGTGAAGTACTTCCTTTCTTCTCATCGAAATTGCTTCAGGCGATATGACGTCAAAATGTGACAAATGTGTGTGAATAATAGAGACAAAAAGACGCGGGCTACTTTTGCGATTATAATAATTTGTGTGGTCATCCACTCAACACATGAACATCATCATGATTCAGGCGGGTATATCTGGTTTATGATTCCTGTATATCCAAAGAATGAAAAATGTGTTCCAGAAGCTTAGGTACACCTAGGCACATTTTTTTTTTTTTTTTTTTTTTTTTTTTTTTTTGCCAACTGCACTGAGCCTTTTGTCGCTACGATCCGAGATAATGGCACGAGTAAAACACGGCACCAAATTGCATTGCCAGTTGATCTTTTGTTTCACATATTTGGGAAAAATCAGAGTTTGGGGGAAATTATTGTATGATTGGAAAAGTAATCCTAACAGCCATCGAGACACTCGAATTGCTTTCCATTATGTTTGGTACTTGTAGATTAATGATATCCGTTGAAATATTTACTAGCTGCGACACATTTCAACGCGTCTATACGTGTTAGGTGTACATGTGTGAGAGGCTCTCTGAATCGGTGCGACGCGTGACAAACACTCCCTACCGTGGGTCGCCTTCGGCCGTGTTCACAATAATGCGTAGTATAATTGTACGCACCACAAAGTAGGTGCCATTTGAAATGTGATACGCCTGCTGCCCACAAAAGAAAAATACAACAAAAACAGAAATCGCAAAAGTACCAGCTGTTTCATAGAAAAGTGTTGTTCACGATACGACAGTTTGGAACAACTGTTAACCCTACTTACTGACTAGACTTATACTACAAGACTTTATACTGGCTGTATAACCGAACACCCAGTCAAGTCAATATACTTTCAAAGTATTTTTTTCTTATATTTTATTAGTGTTTTTATTATTATTTAATTACCTTACCGATCAAATACCTCATTTATATTTTGAAATCAAAAATATCAGAGGATTTTTTTTTGTGAAAATATTATTTCGGCTATGTAAAAAAAAAACAATACTAGAAATTCCAAAAAACACTTCTGGCAACCCTGGCAGAAACTAGGATTCTGAAATTCAAGTGACGGCTAAAAGGACAAGGTATCCAGGCCGGTTAAAAAAAAAAAAAACTAACAACCTCGAATCCACCCTAGCGACAAGCTTTGTTTTTATTATAATGCAAATTACTTTTGTTCATTCATGAGAACGCACCTTCCTGAGTTTCCAGGGTTTCATTCGAGTGCCATTAATCAAAGAAACTCTGTCGGATTGGATCCCGTTTATATTGAAACATTATTTTATTCTAAAGGGCGAAATCCTAAATTTATTTCGAGAGCACATGAATTGAAAAGATATATGAGTAAAAACTCTTTTACGTGAACTTGTGAAGTCTTCGAAAATATACTTTAAACTAGCAGCTCCCGCAGTTTTACAGTGGGACAGAGCAGTGTGAAGGTAAGTCGGTTACGGTCTAGGTTTCCCTATGTAATATCTCATATGTAAAATCCGAAACAAAAAAAAAACGAAATAGAAATATGTCCACCCTCATAAAGCATTGTACTTTCATGTCCATTTTTGACTGAAATGATCTTGTTTAGGCGTGAACAGAAAAAGAAAACAAACATACACAAAATGTTTAAGGGAGAAACGGACAGATTATGCAGAGTTACTAACGCAGTTACATTGCGCCCCACGGTTTCCCCCGTCATGCTTAGGAACCGTTATTTTTTTCTGAAGAAAAGGCTAGCCTAGCCCCTTTACTAATAAACGCGTGGCTTTCGAATCGTTTTATAATGTTCGTGTTAAAATTATTCCGTGTTTTGCCTTGTTCTCACTCTGACATTTTAAGCTCGCCCGAAAAAGATTACCAAGGGTAATTACAGCTATCTAAGATTATCTTTTTCGAGCGAGTTAGCGAGTTAGTTTTATTTTTAAGTTTGTACATATATGTTTTTGATAGCTATTTTAGGGTAGTTTAGTTTTATATGTTGTACAAAACATATGTAGTTTTTTTCTTGACTTGTTTAAATAAAGCAAATATTATCGGTGCAGTCGGCAAAAACATACTAACGGACTCATAATAAGATAAGTGTGATGGAGTGTTGCATAGATGTAGTGTGATTGCCACTCTATTGTGGTCGTCTTTACATTGTCCGGACAGCGCTCCTGTTTTGTAAACATAGACCCTTCTGTTCACCAAACATTGATATGCATAGGTCAGCTCTAAATTAAAATTGCTTTTTGAATTCGATTCAAACTTTTTTTGTCTTCTATCGGTATGAATTCAGCTGTGAACGCACGAAGCAAATGAAAGCGGCGCTCGTGGAAAATTACAATTGGTATTGAACACAAAGGAATAGTAGGTTGAATGTTGAACAATGACGAACAAAAGTCATAAATATGTTATCGAAAAGTGAATTATATTTATGACTGATTCTGAATATAAATTAAAAAAATTATACGGAGTAAAACATACTGAGCTCCCGTAAAGACATAAGTGGATTATTTGTAATTTCGTAAAGATAACATGCACTCCTACAATGAGGCGTTATTGAATAGATATTTCAAAATAAAGGTAAGGGTTTGTCGTGGTTACTATGGTATGGTATTTTAAAACATCTATTCAATAATGTCTCATGTGAAGCGGTGTAGTTTATATTTTTATATTCGCCCGGTTTGCCACTATAGGGTGACATCAGCTTACGTCACCAGCGTGCATAAGCAATATCAGAATAAGTAATTCAGACATGACAAAATGACGGATAGTGAGTAGTGACGTAAGCTTGTGCAATGCCCAACCTTGTTTTTTGAACTTTGTGTTACAAGTGTTCATATAATTATTGACATAATATGAAAACGTAAATAGTGTCGTTAACTTAAAAAAAGTAGCTTATCCTCGTTACTGGACAAACGCTACAAAATCTATACAAAACGAATTAATTTGTATAATCTCGATAGATGTGAAAATAGTACAGCCAAAATTGTATTGCCATTTAAAAGATTAATTCGATTAAAAAATAGCAGATTCTCGTAACAGTTTACGATTCACTTTCCCCTAATATCTTTACCTCTTTTACTCTCAAAGTGAACGCTACCTATAACTTTTTTCATTATAGAAGAAAAGTTTCGAGGTCCATTCAGAACGCGCTTGAAAGAAGCTTCTCAAGTACCGAGTCAACGCCATCCTAAGAATTCTTACCTTATTTTTTACGCTATCTCCTACTTTATATGCTTCCGTCATGTCTAACGATGCCGATATAGTACAAAAGTGTCTTGGAAAAATATTTGAATATTTCTCCCGAGGTTTGCGAATGTAGGAATTATTTTGCGGTGGCACACTAGCGTTTTACTCCAGTTACGCCTACGTGAAGTGAAAATAAAAGCAAATAATGTTTGCCTTGTTAAGCGTAAAAATGATGATACTCAGCATAGTGTCGACACGACAGGTTGAGTAAGGCTGTGTGATGTGACAAGTATGATGAAATGCAAGATAGAGTTTTGGTCAGGGAAATCCGCAGAAGAGCTAACGCTCTGTATGTCGGAACCGCAATAATGAATCTAAAGTGGAGGTATGCTGTACACGTCTCTTGAGCAAAGTGATGGCTGGTGGAGTAAAGTAGTGGCAGAATGCTGGCCGAAAAGATAAGCACAGCGTTTGTTCATCCAGCAGCGAGATGGGTAGACGATATTGTCAAAATCGCGAGTCGAACCTGGAACAGATTAGCGCGTGATCAATGCAGATGCCATAGCAAGAGGGAGGCCTATACCCAACAGTAGGATAAATAAAGCTATGGACGATGATGTGCATGGTGATCTAAGTAAAGTAAATGGAGCGTCGATCTTTGGTCGACCAGCTATAGATGAATCGATGATTGATTCAAGCCTGGACTCGTTTAGAGCAGGATAAAGGTAAGAGCAAAGCGAAAGAAATACCGATTCCATCAGCGTGATAATAGAAGACCAGATAGTGGATGTGATAGCTGACGCGGTAGCTGTAAGAGACCAAAGAGAACCAGAACCAACCAACTAACCAAGGAACCATCGTCTGGTTTCGTCAAGGAATTGGAGTACTTATAGCAAGTAAAGAGAAACTTTATGGCGTAATGGAGAATATTTAATGACTGCCTGGCTAGCTGCCATCCTCAAGTTGAACCTCTGTCACCAACCACTTATCGACGTGTACTGCACTTGAGGGCTAGTCGTGGCAAGAAGTCGATTAGGTAGTTACAACAAGTACCAAAAACAAGTACTTCCAATCTTTTCATCTCAAATCTAACGAAACACGACACCGCCGTATATGTGGTATAAACTTCCTGCGCAATTTTCGAGTAACTGTAATGTGGTGTTTTTCAAAAGGGCTGTTAATAGAGTCTTACAAGGAAAGCAATGTAAAGCAGTTGTGATGCCTAAGCTTGGTGTTATAAGTATATAGGAGACGGTGCGATAGCTTACCATTAGGTGCTTATTTGCTTGTTTGCCACCTATGGCATAAAAAAACATCCGATTAAGCGACTTAGATTAGGTTGGAAAGTTTATTTTATCATGGTATCCATCCAATAGGTTCGGATAAGCTCGTTTCAAAAAACGGCCGCCTACCTAGTTTTTACCGTCCTATTAAAACGCTCCAATTCAGTCTTAACATTGCAGGTACAATGTCGTATGTTATAAATAGTAGTTTCGAGAGACCTGCAGCAATGTGTTGTAAAGCAAAGCATAGAAGATCTTAAGACTCAAATTGACATTCTGAAATGTAGGCTTCACCTAAATAATCGGGGTACCTTTAAATTATTCCTCCTTCTCACTTAAACACAAAAGTCTGTTGTGCAAGTGCGTCTTTAGTATGAAAGGGAATCGCCTATCAAAGACAGTCCCAAAGTCCTCACACATGTTGACATGGACTAAAGACTACAACCATCCTAAATAAACACTTGTCTTACGACTTAAAGATTTCTCATTGTCGAGTTTCATTCGGTGAGGTCAAACGTGACTGCCATGAGAAGGAGATTCTAAGAATGCGATAACTTTTCGTGTTGCAAATTATTTTTCCGATATTAATATAGAAACGTGCCGGCGTTAATTTTCAGGGAATCAAAAAACTTTATCTTAGTGCAGCTATCTATGTGCTTGTCTTGAATTTTACGAACCTAAGCATTTTGTTGCCTTGGTAGCAATCATCGATATAGCCCCATTGTTTTTTCTTGTCTATGGTAGTAATGTAGCAAAATAACAATATCTAATCAGGCTTGGACCAATCATGGATTTGATCAAACTATTTTAGTTTTTAGTGCAATAAAAGTACGTAACGTAAAAATAACGTTCACTAAAACTGATTTTTGTGTTTTTTTTTTTTCCTAAATAATGAATCCCCAGTTTCCTCCAACTCTTAATGAAGCTTATTAAGATATCCAATGTGAAATCCTTTTTGAAATGTCGGCACCTCGTCTCATTTTTCTTTCGTTAAATAATGATCGTCCAGCGGAACGATTCAAAAAAATAAATTACTTTATAACGGAGTATTTTTTTCTGCTTTAGAAGTCCCAATTGACGGTAAAGAAACTGTAACAAAAATAACAAGCCTTGTGGAATTTATTTTTATGGCTTTCAATCAGATGCTTTGAATGTCCCAGTTTTTCGCGTGCGAGTTAATCTCTGGAACTTAACCACCTGACCTGCTAGCGTTCGAGCCAAATACAATAGAGTGGGCTACAGAAAAAGCGAAAGCGTTCAATTAAAAAATTCTCCTCAAATCTGAAGTCTTCACAAACAAACGAGAGTTTTCAGAAGAATATATTACTACTTAATGACTGAAATTATAATTTGTTCGATTCTTTATATTCCCTTATGTGGAATTCCCAGCCGGAATCAGTGTATCCATAAAAATAGAAAAAGAGCAGCTTCAAATCTAGAGCAAACAGCTCGAATAAGAAAACTCAAACACTCACTAAACTAAACTGTTAAAATCTAATTATAGTGATGCACGGGAACACTGTGAGGTATATACTTAGTTTGCAGAGAAATAATATGGAAGAAGAAGCCGTGTGCCGATTAAAAAAAAAAAGTACTTTTGATTTAAATTGCTGTTTTTTTTCAGTATAATTTCCGCAAGTGTGCTCCTTCCTCAGTGTAATTTCCGCGTACACTATACCTACTTCTCCCCGACGCCGAGTGCAATTTCAAAGGGCTTGCAATACGCATGGAGCAGCAGATCCAGTGCCAGCTCATTGTAATAAAATGAATGGTGAAGTCTCCAGCTCATGATTAGAATACACATAAAATCTTTTGGAGCAGGACCAGGAATTTGGAATTCGTTAGCAAGGAGAATTTACAATAAGACAATATTGTATTAAAAAAAACGACTTAAATAATTTTATACTCAAAATACCCATTTTAAGTTACTGCATAGTTTTGAATTTACTTATATTACGTGAAGTTCAAAATCAAATGTACTAAAAGTCTATTATTTTAATAATTAAGTATGCGTAACTAATACGCACTAGTGCCCAAAATCGTTGACTAATTACCGTGTTTAATACGCTACATAAGGCAGTTTGTCCACTAAAGCTGCTCGAAACCGCGCGAGGTTGTAAATATTGAAATATGTAATTTTTCTATAAAATTGAGATGTTAAATTTATGTTAAACCATTGAAAAACTACTTCAATTAAGCCTAGTTTCAGCTGTATAGTATTCTTGCCCTAAATCGACAATGCCCTAATAAAACATGACTTCATGCGTCAACTCACTGTGTTTCTGTTTAACACCGTCACTTTGTTAAGTACGAAATGGGTGAAGGTGGGGCTTTAATCATCATTAGTGTCTTATTTCCGCAATAATAATACCCTCCAATAATGACAGTACATCGAAACTCTGAATTGGCGTGAAGGATTTACGCGCGCTACCGCCGCCGAAATACGAGCCTCGCTTTGCACTTAATACTATTACCATCAGTTTTGTTTGAACAGGACATGATATAAAACTCTTAAGAGCCAGCTCGTCTGAGTCAGCTATTTCGTTCGCATTTTGAACCATTTTTTAAATATAAAATGACAGAGAATAGACAAAAAAATAATTATCACGGAATATCTTAAGAATGCCAATATTTTAAGGCAATTTTCATGTTATTATTTCTTATTTTAGCGAAGAAGAAGGTCAAACAAATCGAGACATTTGTATTCCTTCTCTGTGATTTTAAATTTAAAAAAAATATAGAAAAGTGCAAACGAGATAGCGGAATCAGGCGAGCCTGCTCAAGCTCAGCGCCATGCACAGTGTCGCCATCGAAATCACAACTTTACACGTATTGACAAAAATGACAAAAATAAAACTTTAGTCACACGGATATTCATTTATTTTCTATTTTATTTCAATGCTAGTTAAGTTATGATTCTGAAGGCATTGATTCACTGTCGTGGCGGTCTACCGCCAGCCGCCGAGCGCTGTAAAGCACCTTAGAAAAATTTAAGTTTTACGAATTCTGAGACAAAATTAACCTAAAATGTGCCACCGTTGACTCTTTAGCATTATAGGGTTTGATGTCGACGGGTAAATCCTGGTAAATCAAGTTACATTCATATTTTGTCACGAGACTGTTTCTATACTATTTTATAAACATTACTGACATGTTCAAGAATGGTTTTGGAGTCATTGATAAAAGTGGGAAATGCATTGCATTGAAAACAGTTATAAGCAAATCTTGTTTTTTTTTTTAACGGGATAGTGCCTTTATTAACTAAGCAAAATACATACAAACTACAACAATACCTAAACTAAGTACTTAGCTTACTATATAAAAATAACAGTAGGTGCTTGTTACCATTTGTAACAGTTGGTGCCTATAATTTCACGGTCACTTTACGCAAGAACGCGTGTTTTTGAACTAGCTTATACGAACAAAATTTAATGAGATCTAAGCCAGTTTTTCTCTTGGAATCTGCTTATATAAGATAGCTCCTTGCGTGTTTTATTATTATTTTGTTGTTCAGAATAAAGAGTTTCTATCTATTCAATTTATCTATGTTTTCTAAAAATTCTTTAACATATATTTAATTGGTGCGTAGTTTGATTGAATAAGTGAAGTAAGTGAATGAATGGATGAATGATTGCTGCGCGAATGGCGCGAGTTTTAAATGTGGGTTAAGTTGACATAGTTTGAGTTCATTTTGATAAAGTTATATATTTAGTACTTTTAATAGGTCGCGAAGACGGTGCGAACAGTAGGTACATATACTGGGAAACTCGATACGCATACCTACAATAAAGTTCAAATTCGAGAAATTACGTCAATTGTTGATTCCGTTCGTATTTGCCAGCGGATATAATTTTTAATCCGCTCAGATGGAAAATTTTCAACGAATACTTTGTTCACTGTTTGCTCGTTTTTATTTCTCGTATCCCGAATTCGTGACCAAACCGATGGTCACTGAGTGGATGTATTTATTTAGTAACACGTGTCACGTGCTCGATTGAAGGCAATTAATTCTCGTAACAGATTCTCAAAAACATGGCATAATAATAAGCATATTATTAAGTGATAATTACGTTCATGCAACAGACAGATTTTCTGAAATATACACTACATCAACAAAAGGTTGCAAATGTTCGAATGAGATAGCCATCATAGCACGACTCTGACATTTCTGACTACTTAATATTCAGCGAACGTTAATTTCCGTAGAACAATGCCAAAGAGTATTTCAAGTTGAAAAGCGTATTATGTTATGATAATCTCTGCCGAGAGGAATTGATGTTTTTTTTCCCCTCTTATATTTGGTTCTACAAGTTGTGTATTTAGCCAGTGTCAAGTAAAATATTTCACAATTAAAATAAGTACGTCGTCAAGTCCACGTCATGCCCCAGTAAAGTGATAGAGACTTTATTAGAGGTTTCTATGGAGTTTTGGAAACATCACAAAGAGTCACATTTCACAACATTATCTCTACTATTCACCAACACTCGTGCACGTTGACGAACACTAAATTGATGAAAAGAACAACATTTTTACACATTAACACTCGAAATAAGACAAGTTATGGAAAATAATACAACTTCTTAAAAGATATTAGTAAGACTTCTTCACGTTCCCGCCAAAACTCCCGAGTTGATAATATCATTGCCACGTATCGCAGAGAAATTAACGTCTTTGCCAGGAAATACAGTTATGTTTCTTTAAAAACAGACAAAAGAAGACGACACTTTTTTATGTAGATAAAATATCAAGCAGAGTGACATATGTTTTAAAAATAACGTTCCGCCAAACACACAGACCATAATAATAATTATGAACTGTTGACAGCTCGTACCTTCGCCTCCTCACGAAAACATTACGCGCAAAACAGTATGAACTCTCCAATAGCATCGCGTATTATTGGTTGATCTTAGAGACGGCGATCGTATTATTTTCATGAGATGGGAATAGGTATGATCCCTCTATTCGAAATCATATTCAAATTGTCGGTATTATTCAATCGAAGTCCCTTTTAAATTCCCATTACCATGCTCCCAACTTATTTGTCATCAACATCAGCCTGAAGACGTCCACCGCTGAAAGGCTGCCCCTAGAGCGCTACAAAAATTGTCAATCTTCCATTTGCTTTCAGCAGTTGTCCGCGACTGTCATGATTTCGTCAGTACGCCTAGTGGGAGGCCTACCTAGCTGAGTCTTCCCGTTCATGGTCTTCACTGAAGAACCTTACTTCCCCATTGGTTATGGTTATTAGCGCGGATGAATGTAATAAAGTTTAAATCGCGAATAACCTCATCCCACGTTTCGGATGGGCCATGTTCTGGTTTATTATCTGGTTCTGGTATATAAATTCCTACTTATTAATTTCCTACTGTAACAATAGCGTTGTTATTCACTTTGTTTATTTTAAAAATATTTATTTACATCAAGTTAATTATTTCGCTCTCTTGTACCAAAATAATATCATAACATTATAGCTTTAGGGCTTTCAATACAAAAATTTCGTTGGCATTTCGTAGCTGTAGAGAACTCAACCTTGTACTACCAACGTTAAACTTAAACGTTTTTAAATAAATATTTTTGAGATGTAAATTTTAGCAGATTGTAATAATTGAAGCAAATAAACATAATGACGATATTTATAACAAAACTGATTTATTATTATTATATATTTATTAATGATTTATTTTTACTTAGGGTTTATTTCAATTTATTTACTATTTAATGTTATTTAAGTTACTAAATAAATACCCTATTTAAGTCAAGAAAAAAAAAACTGATTAATTTCCATCGAGATATACAGCTGGTATTAATTAACCAAAAACCTGTTAGAGGAAGCTTCCTGACATAATGGCTTTTCACAAAACCAAGCTTCAGCTTAGTTTCTAAGCTTCAAACGGACCACCGCGTTCCATTTCATTTGAAATCGCTTTATGTTATTGTCATTTAAAGCCCTGATTTAAATGTTTTTGTTTTTATTTCAGAAGAAAAAAACAAACGAGTTATATAAATTCTATGTATGTAAGCTGCCTGCGAAATATTGTTATCTAATTTCACAATAACCCCGTATAAACCCTGTACTGTAATTATTTTTTTAGGTTGTGTTTTTGGTGTATAATAAAGTTATATTGTATTGCATAAATCTAGAGGCTTGAGATGGTGATCCGATCATTTCTTCCCGTTATGTTTGGTAGTTGTAAATTGGTGATATCCGTAGAAATCTCTACGTTTCAACTGCATAGCATTGCAGTGTGCCAATATGTGTAAGATGTGTGTTTGAGTGACCCTCGGAAGAGGCGTGACGTCCGCTCGCCAGTACGTGTCACCTTCGACTGAGATCGCAATGGTGCGTAAACTTTTTATTTATTAATTTTCGAAACAAACTAAATTTGCATTATATCTGTAACTTATAAACTTTTGAATGTATGAAGGAAGTGTTTGTTTCTTTATAAAATTCATCGTCATCATCATCATCATCAGTCAGAAGACGTCCACTCTGAACATAGGCCTCTCATACGAGCCACACCGACGGACAACGTGCCACTTGCATTCACCCGTTGTCAGCGACTTTCACAACATCGTCGGTCAACCTAGTGGGAGGCCTGCCTTCGCTGCGTCTTCCGGTTCCTGGTCGCCACTCAAGAACCTTTATTCCCCATTGGTTATCGGTTATCGGCTTTATAAAATTACCTACATCCTTTTTCTATGCCTACAGCTCTCACACAAAGAACAATTTTACAGCGCCGCCGTCGCAAAAGCTTCCTTACACATGAGCAGCTTCTTAGTTAATTAACTTCATTCTACCATTGTTCTAGCTCCGCACGTTCTAGCTCCATCTGCATACACAGCTCTCTGCCAAATGACCTTAATTTTTCCGTTTTTAACTCGATTATACGAGTACTTACCTTGCGAAATTGGTTACAGTTTAACGACGATTAACTTAAGAGGGTTAACTTTAAAAAAAACAAGAAAAAAACCTAACATTTATTTAATTTCTATTACAACCCTTATAAATGTGGTGCTATACTCATCTATTTGCGAAGTCTTCAGCAGTCAGCGGGACCGCAAACACCTAGGTCGGGCGGGATTGGAAATATTCAGTCCAGCAAATACCGGGATTGAAATTACATAGCGGGATTTCATTTATTTATTTAAAGACCAACAGCACAATTAAACAATGAACACAAATACATTTCACTATTCAACTAAACGACTATCTCGCAACTTTTATGAAGTAATCATACTTTCACATGGCACAAATTATTGTAAATTCGATAGTATTTCGATACTGAAGAAATTGTATACTTTTTTTTTGGGAAAATAATGTGGAAAGTTATCGATATAATATAAATTTAGAAATGGTGATCAGAGCTTTGCATCATATTATGTTTGATAATTGTAGATTAGTGTCATGTTTTGAAATTTCACGTCCAAGCGCTAGCGCTGGTCGCCTGCGACTGAGTTCACAACGGTGCTTTATCTACGAGTAGGCACCGTGGAGCCGGTACCAAAAATAAAAATGTTTTTTTACGTGTATTTGCACGGTCCTTACGAAGTAAACACGTTAATGAGGAAAATTAAGAAATCACAGGTAAAACTACTACTACTAACTACTACTAACTACTACTACTACTAACTACTAGTGGCCTCTGTGAAAATTAAAATCTTTGCTAGTGTTAGTCTTCAAAGTTGTACCTACGCTTGTATGATGCGCTAGTGTGAAACAAAAACACCAGGCCGATGCACACATAACAGCTGCGTGTGACGCATGTCTCGGTATTTAATTAAAACGTCGCATTTTCATCATCCTAAAATTCCGCATTTAAACCCCGAAACACAGGCTGGAAACATGCAAAACAAGTTTTAACAGTCTATTCAAGCCTCGGGACACCAGCCAAGAGCGCTGTTTAAACAAAATTATTTCATCAATACGCAATTGTAATGGCTTTTAAAGTACTGAGCTTAGCTTTTTGTATATTGTGAGGTCTCTTTGGTTTACTATGAAAACTGACGAGGTTTTGACACATTTTGTTTCTATTTGTTTTCTTATTGTTTAGTGTTTATTTTTCGTAAATGTTATATTGTATGGGTTTCAAAAATTTCGAACCCACATGAGAACGAGACCAATGACTTAGTTCATATCGTGTCCGCTTTATAAGCAGGTGGAACTGGTCCTGTGATTGATTCCCGGCTGCGAATCAAACACAGGACCAGTTCGGGCTAGGATCAGTTGTCATTGCCTTTGTGTGTGTTCAATGGTATCGCCAATACAGGAAAAGCTAATGGGGAACTGTAATAATATGTAGTGTTATTTATTATAAACGACAAAAAGAGGTTTTGATTTTTTTAGTTTCATATACCTAGGTACATCATTTTGGTTTTAGATGATTCTAAAAAAACATCATTTTGGTTTTAGATGACTCTAAAAAAACATCAGTTTTTAAAAAGAATTATAAAAAAACACATATTCATAACTGTTCACAAGCTCTCCTGCCGATTAAAATACAAACACTCCAGCATAATAAGAACCATTTCACCAGACTCACGGCCCATTTTCCATGCGTTCTTAATCTACTGGCATCCCATTGTAGACTGTGCCTGTGCCCTAGAAACTTGAGAGTGGAAACAAACGCGCAAATGTAGGTGAATCGGAACATTGCGCATTGTCGTTGCTTTTGTAATTTCTAAAATGAAAATAGCGCGTTACATGAAGAACGTAAACCACTCTGAAAGCTAGACTGTAGTCATAGTCAAACAATGAAATCTGTTTCATGGATATTGTTGGACTTCAACACTTGCTTTATAGCTTGTGTATAGATGCTTGTAGGGATGGGAAAATTTACTAAGTTTTTACTGTCTTTACTATAGTTAAGACTTAGCAAAAAGTGTAAAGTAGTTAAATAAAAAAAAATTACGTCATCGTGCACATACCCGTCCGACTGTCGCAGACAATACTCTTACATCTACATGCACAATCGCAAGCGCCATTGGAAAGAACCGGTTAACTACCGCTTGTTGGTATGTTTTTGATTATTGGAGCACTTTGTATGTAAATCTTGTTTAGTAGTAGTAGTTTTTAGCGATTTACTAACGATATTGTTTATATTATATAGAATAGATTAGACCTATAATTGGCTGTTTTATAAAATGTATATGTGTTAATTATTTAATTGTGCTGTTGGTCTTCAATAAATATTAAATATAAATAAGTATTTGCTGGACTGAATACTTTCAATCCCGCGCGATCTAGACATTTGCGGATTTTGCTGACTGCTGTAAGACTTCACAAATAGATCAAACTAGTACCACATTTATAAGGGTTGTACTTAATAGAAATTAAATAAATTTTAAGTAAGTTTTTTTTTCTCTAGTTTTATTTCAAGTATAATTTCGGGTAATAAAGTTCTTCTGGCGCCTTCACCTCATTCTCTTGCACTAACTACACAATCTAACTTTTTTTTTGTTTTTGCCTGTTGGCGCGTGCGTCCACGCAAAGAGCACGAATAAACTTCGTTTTTCGTCAACCCGCAGAACCCGTAGGATCCCGCTCTATTATCGACCGGGATTAGTCCCGCATACTGAATGCAGGATCCCGGTATCCCAGTATTGCATTGCTTAGATGCTTAGATTCGCCAACAACTTGGCAACTTGACATTGAGAGCTCCGTCAAAAAGACCATCAAATGCAAAGAAGTATCCGAACATCATCATAACACACAATGTTGACGGCTGCTATTGGGACTTTTAGTGCCATGAAAATTTATTATCAAAAGAATCGGTTGGTAACACTTAAAAGATGTAAACAACTTGTCTGTGAAATGAACTGTACGAAATACACACTATTATTATCTACTGGGCCTTTCGGGAGATAATAAGGCTTAGTGTAGATTTTATTACATTTAAGTTCAGACAACTTAGGATAAAATATAAAATAAAACATCAGCTTCATATACATACCTGACAACAAACTTGCATTCCATACAATGTGAAATAAATAAATTTTCTAAAGCTCGATTCAGGAGTCGAAAAGTAGCTTGCAACATTGAATTGAACAAAAAGTTTGGGTGAAATAAACCAAATCGTACTGTTGGCAATTTTTAAAAACTTCCAACTTCAGCTTGTTTACCAATCTCGAAGTTGCTAATTCCGCCTAACTTCCATACTGTGCCGAACAAAGAATCCGCCAACTCTCGAACCCATTTCGAGAAAAGTAAAAGAATCAAAGTTGTTTACTTAATTTGGAGAACAAACGACATAAAATAAATAAACGAAACAAATAAAGTGGTTTGGCACTTCGGAGGTTACATAGAGTAATAAAATGTAAATAGCAGAAGTGTTAAAAGGAGTCGCGGTGAAACTTTAGCTCACGCGAACTTAGCACTCGATGGCGTCCCTCGGAGTTTGGATGTGGTACTTGTACAAGATAAAGGCGGAGAGAATTTGTTACTTTTAATTATACCGTGTGAAAATTATCTCATATTGTATTGTACTAATTATTAATCTAAAATATTCGGCAACTACACAAATCGAAATGGTCAAAGTTGACAAATTTTATATCTGCCAAACTGACGGATATCAAATGTCAATTTGACAGATAACACATGTCAATTTGATAACTGTCAAGTATTTTGATAACTGTTCAACTAACAAATTTGCCAAATTAGACCGGAGCGGTGTTGTTTGCCAGCTTCCGTAACGCCCATACAAATGCTTAAAAAATAAGCTTTATAGTCATGCTGGGAACAATAACAACAACAGTAGGAATAATTTAGCTGAGATATTTAGCAGATACTTTTAGTTTTGGGTACTAACCAGGCATGAACAAGTTAATATCTGAACAAAAAAACTAGGACTCTTCTATATAGTCGTACCCTACTCGAAGTTTCATAAGTTTTACATATAGAAACAATTGTGTCGATTCTGTTTTAAAATTCCTTAAAGTTTTCTTCACTGGGTACGTAACCACATAAAAATATTAAAATTAAATGTTAGTTCACCGTTATGCCACGACGACGCTTTCTTTTTGCACAGAGTCTAACACTAGCTGTGTCTTGTTTCACTTCCTTATCTAAGAACGGGATGACAACAAATTTAGAGCTGTCAAATTCAGAGCTTCGATTTCAATAGAACCGACACCGATGACTTCATATCAGACACTCAGGCAAAGCCTTGCAGCTTTTATTAAATCTGTAGTTTTTTGTTTTTACCTAAAACTTTTATAACTTAGGCCAAACCTAAACGATTCCCTTTACCGAGAAAATCCGCCGCAAATGGTTTCTGCAAGAAATATAAGCATTTCAGTGGTACTTAGGCTAAAATTATGAGTATTGTACTAATAAAAGCTCATTACGAAGTTTTCCTTTTATGACATCGATAACTTTACGAGCATTTTTTTAAATTATGATTCCTTTTTTACTGCGATGTTTTAGTAAGTATTCAATATTAACGTATAATTATGATTAGTTGTTCGTTTAATCTAGACAGGGTTCAACGGAACGGTAATACTTAGCCGAAAGGAGTTCTTTGTCGTCAATATTATGAACAACTTTTTTCCATAATAATTATACTTTTTATAATCTAGAATAAGCTATGAATACGTACATTTTTGCCCAAGAAGGACAATGCTTTTAGGATGAATATTTTTGTTTATTTGTATGTCCCGGGCTACTTGAAATAAACCATCTGTTTATTTGGTATGACTGTTTTATTGTGAGTCTGAGTCAAACTTTTTGGTCTAACAGCAAAAAAAAAATTACTATGAAATTTCACGTGGTTTTGACACATTTTATTTTTAATAAAACGGGAATACTCACGTTAAATTGAGTCGGTGCAAGGCAAGAAGAGGTCCAGCGCGTCACGCTTATAGTATTCCTTGATAAGGATCACCGAATGTGATCGAAACTATTGTCGGAATTTTTGGCTCGAATAACCTGAGTATTTCCGTTTTATTAAAATAAAACAGTCATTATTATGACTGTTTTATTTTCAGAAAACAAAACAGACTCAAACTCATAATTGGTCATAATATCCTTGTAGTACTACGGAACCCTAAAAACAGGTCACTATATCCGCGGGCAGGGTACCCAATTACTTCGTTGAATAGCTAATAGAATAGCTAATACTAATTGTCTGGCCGAGATAAGCACCAGCCCTTTGGTCGTTTGTTCTTTCTATCACAGCCGCTTAGAAAGATCTTTAAAGAGTAACCATGCGCTTGGACCCCAAGGACCCAATGTTTCTACCCCAAAAGGCTAAGCAACCTATGATCAAAGTCTGCCATATTAGCAACGTAAACAAAACTAATAAAATGGATTAGTTTGACAATGATTCAGCCGTATCAAAGCTGAGCTACAATTATTTTAACATGAAATATAGATTCAGTGTCCTTGTCTGTCACAGCCGTAATCTACTTAACTTCCAGAAAGAGGGCGATTCTTCGAGTTGTAACGAATGGCAGACAAACATCAGTTAACATCGTTACGGCAAAATATGGCAGTATTCACAAACATCTCATTTCCCGGGGGAAACTAATCGAATTGGACATTGTAAATTATAATGTTATTCCATTCTCCAATGATTGTAATCAGATAGACTAAATATTAGCTGTTTGTTGTATCAATTTTATACAGCTTAGTCATATGGCTCAATTGTTCGAATTGCACGCCGCAGGGCGTGGGATTAAATCCCAGCGAACCCCGTATTGAAAAACTGTCTCTAAACACTTCGGTGTGTTCCGACAGCTGCACTTAAAAGTTCCCATTTCAGGCTAGGTGTGTTATTTATCTTTGACCACACCGTGACTTAAAATCTGGTGAGTTGTAGTCAAACGGTAGCATGTCCGCCATAAAAACAGTCAAAAATATTGTTATTCCTATGTCTGAAAAAATAAAAAGAATATATTGAAGACTAGCTGCGCCCCGTGGTTTCACCCGCTTTCCTACAGGAACCGTTACACTTTTCAATTTTGTTAATCCAGTATATAAGCTACATCCACACCAAATTTCATCCAAATCCGTTCAGCCGTTACAGAGTTGAACGGGAACAAACACACTTACATACTTACGTGCTTACACACAAACTTTCGCATTTATAATACCTATGTGTTAATCCAGTATATAAGCTACACCCATACCAAATTTCATTCAAATCCGTCAGCTGTTTGAACAGAGTTGAACTGGAACAAACACACTTACATACTTACATATTTACATACTTACACACTTAAATTCGCATTTATAATGTTAGTGTGATTACATGCATATATTCAAATAAATTGTGTGTCTATTGTGTCAATCGCATACCTTTATCTATAAAGTTAGCAAAAAAAGCAGCAGTATTATCGCGGCACACTAACTGAAATCTCAGTATATATTTCATTATAAAACATAAAACTTTCGATCGGAGTGAAACCTTTTAACCCGTTAGTTTTTATTTTATTTGCCGTCGAGTTAAAATTTTTAGGTGAAACAATTTCTAACAGTAGCTCGCGTGTCTGTTCAGGGTTTGATGCAATTGATACTGTCGTCATAAATACTTAGGGATCGTTTTCCATATTCTAGAATACGCCTTTGTTATGTTAGTTGTCATGGGAGCTCTAACGTAGAGAACAAAATGACGCGGATTAATTACAAAATATGTACACATGTGGCGGAATTGCATTACTAGGTACAATTGAGTTTGTGTCCGTAACAACGTAGTTGGCGCCAACCGCCCTCTAACGAACAAGAGTGCAAGATATTAAAAAAAAAACTCTAAAAAAAATCGTTTTCTCTCGTTCGTGTGATTGTCGGGTGTTTTAGCTACCTAATAATATCTGATTGATACCAATGTTATAGCATATAGGTGAATCAAACACCAAACACCAAGTAAGTAGGTACGAGCACAGAAGAGGATTTTTTTTTACCTCTCTCTTCTGTGGATACGAGGGCCTATACATTAAATTTATTACCCAACTGACCAAGAGGGACGGTAATGTTTTTGGGGAGTATGTAAGTATGTTAGCATGTCTTTATGTTTGTTTGTATGTTCCTATTTTACCTCCTGTAACCAAAACGGCTTGACCGAATTTTGTCATTGGATTCCTTTTACGACCGGTGTGATATAGGCTGCATTTTGCAGTCGGGTATTTTGTTTTTGTACTATTTCATCTCCCGATTAAATATTTTCTAATTGCAATTTTGAAACAATCGTTGTGAGGCTTCAGAGCAATTTCACTATTGCAGTAGAACATAACGACCTCACTTGTATTCAGTTCCAAGCCACTAGCTAACAGGTATAAGATAAGCTTTACACCCCGCTTTGACTATTTCAGCGGAACTGTGCAGTGGGGTAATGCCGCAGTGGGAAGGTCGAAATTATATTTACTCGTTGAGTAAAACCCTAACACCCTACTAAGGGTTTCGAACATTATAAACCTCGTGCAAATGTGCATTGTTTTAATAATATAAATGGAAACCTACAGGCGCCTGATAGCCTGGCTGGGCCCACAAGAAATGTCGGAAAAATCCTCCCGCCTTCCAGCCTTATCCCGACTCTGAATCAGAAGAAGGAATGCGTGGAAAAAGATGGAGGAGGCATATTTTGCATTGCACAAAGACGTAGGCTGAAATAATTATTTAAAAACAAATATCACAATTTAAAAAAAAAGACAACTACAAAATGTAGCCAGTAATACTTTGGATATAAAGAGGAATTCAATGACAACTCGTCAAAATTGGTCGAGCTGTTTAGGCTGCACGAAGTGATGCAAGAACACACAAAAATACATACACACTTATATACACCCTAAAACATTACCCTCCTTCTGGGGCAGCCGGGTAAAAATGGTAAGATAATGTGAACAAAGCCAAATCATAGCCACTGGGATATTACCATGTTCCAAAACTATAAAGAAAAAAATACGTCAGATACAAAATCCGTTAAAGATAGATAAGACAGATAGATGGATTCTCGGGACACCGAAATAGAAAATATCGATTTGAGAGGTAAAAATGGCTGACTGTAGTAGGGGCTCTCTTATGCCTGAGTGGAGTTTCGTTATAATGGCTATATATAGACCGCAATAGCCACCGCAACGAATTGACCACAAGATTTTACACTTTACTGCATCAACTATATGAATATTTTGCGGTGGTAGGACTCTTCTGCAAGAATTAGTCTGGGGAAGGACAGTACCTTTGCCAGTTACTCAACCGCCAAACAGTAGTGTGCAAACATTAATGAGTTCCGGTTTGAAGGGCAATGCTTCCAGTGTAATTACTGGGCTTACAGAGATTTAACATCTAATATCTCAGGGTGACGAGCGCAGTGCGGTGCCCCGCAGTGTTTGAAACTGTTTAGGTTCAAAATTCTGGGTGGCATTTAACTGTTATGGCAAGCGTGTCGCTTAACATCAGGTGAGCGACTTGCTCATCTTGTCAATCAATACCATAAAAACAAAACAAAAAAAAATTTTTTGAGCGGAGAATTTTAAAGCATACCTAGCGGGTATAACGGTCTATGCTAATATACCAACTGCAGTAGAGCAAAGCAGCATAGTATGGTATGTATATAAATACGCGTAGATAGGAATGGCAATAAGTATTATCACAAAATAGGGAGAATTCTGTGGAATCACAACAGTGGAAACAATATATGAATACCTACGATTGTTTTGACAACAGTTCCGAAACGTTCCCTCATAAATATTTTATCAACGGACTAACTGATGTTTGCCACTTTGTATGAGGTGAAGCCTTCGGCTTGAAGAAATGAAATACAAAGTAGAAATGACGAACTTCCACACAAACTTCAATAATTTATTAATCCATTGATATATAACTTGGGTATGGATTTTCAAAAATACTTTCTTTTGTTCTTATACCTTATATTAGGGAATATGTATAACACAGTATGCTTCTAGTCCCGTGCAGTTTTGAATGTGTGTATTCTCTCAGTCAGTGTTTCGAATTTTATTATGACCGTTTTGCAGCCCACACTTGCCTATAGTCAAGCACAGCGCGCCATTCTTTTGTAGACCTAGGTGTGCTTTGTTCGAAGTTTCGAGCCCTGCATAAGAATAGCCCGACCGCGAAATGGTCCACTCTTAAGTAAATGAAACTATCCTTCTTACGGCGGGTCGCCTTCTTCCCTCATATATGGTTGAGGAGAGCGATGGCTGGCACATGCGTCAACTCGGCAACTCAGCATGTGAACTGGTGCTGCTTGCGGGATCTGGATTGTTCAACATACAGACAGCATCATAGTAAAAAGCAGTAGATTGTATTCTTCTTGTGAAGTAATTACTTTTTTATGTTATACTAGCTGATGCCCGGAAATCCTGGCCTGCGGCCTCGCTAAGCTCTTCATACAAACCTTGTACTCAAAATTACGAACACAACAAAAAATAGATCATCAAAATCGATCCAGCTTTTCTTTTTATATATATAGATTATTAATAGTCGAGAAAATAGTATAAGTTGACAAACGGCATGCATCCCGGAGTCGATGAAATGACGAGTATTTGTAATATCTCGTAAATACAAGCATCACACCGGTCACAAAGCTTTAACATTATTCTGTTACTTTAATCAGGCAGCTAAAGAGCTCTGTCCACAAGGTAGTGCCGTGCCATGCCAATACCAAGTTGCCGGCATTATTTATCATCGGTCCATTTTGTAGATTTATTACCTAAAATGTATGAATTATTGCCGGTGCAGCTGAACGTTTTATATGCTAATCGAATAAGTACAAAGCCCTGGCTTCCACGGTCCGATGAAAGGGGATGCAAAAACGGTATAGTCCACAAATGAAATCGATTTCAAAGGGATTGTGTATTCGTGTGTGTCTTCATTTTTTGGATCGATTTTTATAGTACACGGCAAAGCTTGTAATTGAAGATGGAAGATATGAATAGTTTGCATGGGCGGCAAATGGCATTGTCTGTCGAAAAAATGGTTGCATTGCAGTTCGTCCGTTTCTCGATTCCTCTGGTTTCTGGAATTTGTCTGGTGTATCATAATATTTGCAGCTTTACTTTTGAAGTCCTATACGCTTGGGCATTGGGCAACTCGGTACCGGCCCGAATGATCGGCCGGAAGCCTGTGTTGCTCTAAGCGCTCGGGTTTAGATGCTATATTATACCACTGGCTTCTCGGTGAAGGAAAGCATCGTGAGAAAACCTGCATATTTCCGGAGAAGAAATTTGATGGCGCACTAGGCCAGCGTAGTGGATATGGCCCAATCACTATTCGAGTATAGGCTGATATCCTAGCAGTAGCAGGCTTAAAAGCCGATGCAGAGAGAGAAAGAGAGACCTACCACAGAATAAGGTTAAAGTGTTATCATCACGTTTACAAGTTAAAAAGAAAATATTCTTAGCTATTCATTTTTTTATCTTTCTATATACTTGAAAATGTCCTTTGTTGCCCGTGTTCCAACCGCGTAGTTCTACCAGTAGGACCACGGGCAATTTCTGTTGCCCGTGGGTCATCCACTTGGGTGCTACCAGTAGGTACACGGGCAATTTCTGTTGCTCGTGGTTCTACCAGCGCGTGGTTCAACCGCGTGGGTACTACCAGTAGGACCACGGGTAATTTCTGTTTCCATCAGGCAGTGTTAATCTTAAGGCATCCACATTTGCGTCGGAAAAAAATTTGATTCTTTTATAGTCTCGCCTCGGGATTCCGAAACGTTTGTTAACTTTGACAACAGATTAGTTCTAATGTTGCCTTTGTCTGGCACTAAGCCTTTGTCTGGCACTTCGACTAGCCTTGTGTCTCAGTGGGTGGATTTCCGTGGTTCAAAAGTTCAAAATACTAATTATACCTAGTTTCCTGTGTCCAGACATATTTAATTCTCCTACTACATGCATAATTAATTAATTACATACCAGAAACACCTTACTCGCCAGACCACACGTAACAAGCACTTATAATGTCAGCGATAAAACAATAATGTCTCCAATTTGAATTTCATATCAATTTGAACGAACAAGCCCTCGCTCTTTTAATTACTGCTTAATAAAACCAAAAATGTTCACTATCAAGGTTAGTATAATAACATGAGTAGTTTCTGTTATCTTTGCACGCAATTGCCACCCCTTGGTTCGTTTAGCAGTATTTTAGGAGTGTTGGGAGTGTTTTTGGGAGAGTGCGTGCTTTTAATAAAACTGTGGAACGAGTGAATTTGGTTGTCTACGTGTGGAAGTGGCATAATGACGTTTGCACACGCAATACTAACATTCAATTGGAGCTTAGACAAGATTAACTAGTAGTTCACGCCAAACTGAGACCGCGTGTCCAAAAACTTCACGACCCCCGGAGCAATTAAGCTCATATTTGGATTTAAAAATTATGTTGATATTAACTACTGGCCTACAAAATTTCACGAAGATCGGATTAATGGTTCTTAAGTTACCGTCGGACAAACATACATACAACAGCCGATTTGCTCTCGTAGACTCTGAGACCTTCGCTTCGCTTGGTCAACTATACAGGATGTACACTTATACCCTTCTCTAGTAAGAAAGGGTACACTAAGCCGAAAAGGGCTCATAGTACTTACTCACCACTTTGATCAACTTTTACCAATGGAACCAACAAATAAATCACGAAAAAAAAATACATCTGTTCCATACAAATTTAGTCGAAAGCCTTTGACATTTTTCTATGCAACTGCTATTTTTTTTTTGACCGAGCGAAAGGTATTTTTTTTTATGGACTTCGTGACGGGACGAGTAACTCGAGAACCATTAATCCGATCTTCATGAAATTTTGTTAATTAACTTAACTTAATTTTGTTATTTTCAACACAATTTTTAAGTTTGAATATGAGCTGAATCGGTCCAGGGGTTGTGAAGTTTTAGGGGTCGCGAGGTTTCATTTTGGTGCGAACTACTAGTTAATCTATTTAAATATAATGTTTTGTGTACCGTGTGACTCATAGGGCGATGTGGCCGCTGAGCGACAAAGTTCTTTTAATAAAAAATAAAGAAAGACTTTTCTTAGGATTTTTCGAAAATAAACCTTAAAGATGTGTTTGTTGTGAATGGGGTGTTTCTTATTCACCTAAATGAGGCTGTACAGTTTGATTCCAAGGATTTGCGTACGTCCATCAATACCTCTGTGATAGATATAATTGGTTTCATTATCGAATCTCCCACCAACAGGAAGGCTAGTGAGTTTGTGTGATACTTGGTGTCCCAGATTGTGGGTCAAAGTCATCATTCGATAGTGACTTGGCATGGCGAGTTGTTGTTGCGGAAGACCGAGAAAGAGATGGATGCATGCATTGGACCTTTGCCAGTTGGGTGAAGTTGACTTACCAGGGCTACATAATATTCTTATTTGTATTATGTATGTTTTAGGCACCTGTTCCTCCATCGCGCCGGAGCGGGTGTTTTTATATTTTGTAGTAGCAGTGCTATGACCAAAAGACAAATATTAATAATAAAAGATTCTTGCTCAGCTCATTTTCTTAAATTTAACAGAGCGCCTGGTCGATGATAGCATTATGATGATTATGAGCATTATGATGAGATGATTTGTATCACACTAATATTATAAATGCGAAAGCTTCTGTGTAAATGTATAAGTATGTAAATATGTAAGTGTGTTTGTTCCCGTTTAACTCTGTAACGGCTGAACGGATTTGAATGAATTTTCGTATGGAGGTAGCTTACATACTGGATTAGAACATATTCTACTTTTTACCCCGAAAAAATTTACGGCTCCTGTAGAATAGCGGGAGAAACCGCGGAGCGCGGCTAATCTATTCATATAATATAGAAAACACTTACTTATAATAAGATAATATGTAAAAGAACAAAAGTATCGATGATTAAATTGCAAATTAGTTTAATAATTAACTTTTGAAATACACTCCGTATTTTCCTGAAAATTAATAGCTTCTTTATGTAGAGTATTCGTATTTCTCAAACGTAGTAAATATAAGTAATATAAAATTGGTTAACTCATTACAGAAACGTTTCAAGCGTTTTCATAGAGCTTTCGACATTTTATTTAGCGCAAAATTTTGAATAATCAACCTCTTTACGATTCCAACGGCTAAGCAAAATAATAATTTTAGCCTTCATTTGCAGGTAAAGCGAAAAATAAACCAAATTAGCTTTGCTGTTACCGTTACGAAACGGTCGGAAAGGGACTGCTTTTGAAATTAGTACACATTTGTGAAAGTAACATGCCCAATTGTTTTAATTGATGTTCGTAAAAAGTCCTAAGCTTGAGTCCTACGACTAATGCGTACATAAAACTGATTAGATAGATAGATAGATAACTCTTTATTGTTCACACCAGAAATTACATGCATAATACAAAAATCTACTTAAAACTAGTGTAACAATTGGCGGCCTTATCGCTTAAAGCGATCTCTTCCAGGCAACCTTAGCATGGAGAGGATTTACAAGGAAGAGGTAAGGGACTGATTCATACTCCTTTGGGATGAAATTTGTGACTGGCCTGTTTTAATTTTCAGGCTATTAACTCACTTTCAGGCAATACTTTTGGATTTCCAAAAATCACTGACATATACGTAATACGTATAGCGTACTTACTAGTACTAAAATAGAAATTAATGCCAAAGATCAAAACTCACACTGTAATTTTTGATCCTTATTAAATGTTACTATACCATTAATTGTCATACGTTTATACCTATGCACATTTATTAGTGTCAATTCTATTCTGCCATTTTCTAAAGTAAATTTGAAAGCGTTAAAAATTTAGAAGTGACATAGTTTATAGTAGTCACATCATCTTAAAGCTGTCAAATTTAAATTTAGCGACATCAAGTTTTAGTAACTTTTAGTTTTATTTGCCAAAACCATTGAGCAACACGGTACCGGCCCGAGTCTGCCGGAGACTTGTGTTGCTCAATGGCCAAAACCAAATCTACTTTTTAAATATATAGACAGCAATTGTTTTTTTTTATAAATCCCCTAAATATTATATGGTTAAAAAAGCATATGAAGGGAAATTACTCGGTTTTGTTTTTATTCATCACGTTCCTGATGAATACGGATAATTTACGACAAAACCCTCCTCACGCATATACAACGGGGTTAAATCGCAAAGGAAAATCTACTTGTGACGCACTAATTGGGTGCAAAGTAAATATTTAAAAAGGCGAGCGCAAAATGTGAGGTTTTAACTTTTCAATTATGTCAATTACGAGGGCCAAGCTCAACTGTGGATGAGTTGTTAGAAGCAACGTTTATGGCTGCGACACAAAGCGGGCGTGGACAGGACGATAAACTCTATTGTGGGGTGTGAGGCTAACGGTAGCGATCAAATTACCGTCTCGTTCATGCTTGATGTGTATCATTTCTCCACTCACGTTACGCTAATGTTCCGCCGACGCCCTTCCTACACGCCCTCGCTGTATCTTGACTATAAAGTATTTATGTTTGTTAATTACGAGAGCCAAGCGAAACTACGGTTGATTGATGTTGGTGTTTCTTTTCTGAAGCCTGACTTCTACGCACCCCACTTTTTTGTCAATTGCGACAGCCAAGCGAAACTACGGTTGAGTTGTTAGAAGCGGCTAAAAATGGTTTGTTTTCGTAAAAAATGCAGTGTCTTTGGTTTTCAGTCGAAACTGGTATGAAATTTTATTTTTCTTGGACCTAAAACTTTCGATGTGCCTGGGGTAACTCTTTTATACTGTCTAGACTGTTCTTTATCTGATTTTACAGAACTTCGGTATTCTATGTTAAAAGTTAAAACAGGTAGGAGGTAGTAACAACAGACTCTGATTACTTTATGCTTAAAACCAAACTGTATTATTATTGTTGTTAAAACGGTATATTTATCGTTTGATTTACTAGACTACAAGATCATTTACCTTCAGGGCGTAAATAAACAAGTCTTGGGATATCTTTTATGTGTACCTACATTCAGCAAAAAATAATGGTTTCCAAATTATTAAAAAAAATAATGAAAATATGAAATTTCCCCATTCTGTACCCTAAGACGCCGATTTCTGAAAATTCAGGTGTCAACTAGCAGGTTTTTGACCGAGCGAAGCGAAAGTCTCAGAGTTTACTGGGACAAATCGGCATTTGTATGTATGTTTGTATGTTTGTGTGTATATTTGTCCGATGATAACTTGCGAACCGTTGATCCGATCTTCATGAAACTTTGTAGGCAAGTAGTTGATTTCAATACAATTTTTAAATTCGAATATGAGCTGAATCGGTCTAGGGGTTGTGAAGATATAGGGGTCGCGAGGTCTCAGTTCGCAAACTACTAATTAATTCTGATTTCATAAAAGACAGCCTGTGATTCTACTCTACTGACACTTAGATCAATCCAAATTAACAAAAAATTTCAGACACTGTACGGATATGTGCAAAAAATACTCTGTTGTTAGTTTCGAATATTAAAACAGGATTTAAATAGGTATCAATTTTATAAGTACAAAAACGCACCAAAAAAGAAACGTTATTTTTATAGCATAAAAGAATTTATAGCCCTAATAATTGCCCAGCTTTCTGCTTATTTATGTTTCAGAATGAATCGTAAGAAAAAGCCCTCATTTCCATTAAAATTTGAAATACCCCTTTTAGTTCTTTGTTATTTATATTTTAGAGTGTCGTAAATAAAATCTATCGGTAGGATGAAAAACAATAAGTACATAATTTATAATAAGAACAACTTAAACTGTTAATAGTTAAAAATACATGTATAATGTTATAACTTTAGGTAGTATTACTTTTTTATTTTATTCAATAAATATTTACATACATGAAAAAAATTATGTTTACGTATATACAAAGTATAAAACTAAACTTCGAACTCCATTATAAAACATAAACAGGATAAGTATAGGTTGAAAAACTAAAAACCGACTGCATGCAAGCAAAGCCGCGAGATTTTGATTTGATACCTAACATGGTACCATTAAAACAATTTTTTTAGTCGTTGACTTTATGTCCTCTAGAGGGCGCCATATTCAATTTAATGTGACGTCGCATAGCCTATAACCAGCGGACGATGAAGACGCTTCCAACTATACCTCATTTGTTAAATTGTCATAAGTAGTTTAGAAGGCAAGTAATAGGGAACAGATGAACATACATACACAAATACCGGTCATTATCATAATTCTCGTTTTTGCATTGCGTAGTCGGGTAATAACATCAAACATCTACACGTATGTACCTTATCAATATCTATATCTACACTATGTATGTGAATACATAGGTAGGTACGTATTTGATACAAATAAAAACTAATTTACTAGACCCTTGGTGCATGGAATTGTTAGGTTATCAACCTGGATGGTAATCCGAGTTCAGTAGGCATCCGTATAATATATGACGTTGTATATGAGAAACATTAGGGTTGAAATTCCCAGTATTCAATTTTCTATCCATCCTGTCAAACAACGCGAGAAATAAACCATTTCATAACAACAAAAGGGCACAAATAACGGGGTAGAAAAATTCCAAAATCCCATTATTATTTGTAGCATTGTTCGTCTGATATGAAGTGATTTACCAAATTTCCTCGATCATTAAGGCTTTCATGCCGATGGTAATTTGTAGGCTGGTCAGTGAAGCGATGGGACTGCTGGTCGCCACACGCAATCTGAAAAGGGAAATTTATTATTTTTTAAGCATCGCCGTCGCCCCGATAACAACTGGGCCCACTGGCTGTCCAGAATAATACGTAAGCGTAATTAAGAGCCTATAACAACTGGACAATAATAATAATAATAATAAATATCTGGGACATTATTTTATTCCTATTTTGATTTATGCAGTGAGGATTGTTAATTGAAATTCGGTTTGTGTATGGCCAAATAAAAGGTTAATATAGTTTTTGTACAAACTATATTTTCATTACTCATTTATTATTTATTAGAAAATTAAATAAAAGTTAGTGCGGTCCACAGATAACCGCACAGGTTTATAGGAGACGGATTGGGTTGATCAACGAGATGCTTAATTAAACCTACAAAATCGAGCCCGCTGATTTTAAATATTACCTTGTATTTATTTTGGGATTGACTTTAGACTCGACTGAATAGCACCACACATCGTTCAAAATCACAGATGAATAGTGTGTTCAAAATACACTTATAGAAATTCACTGTCATTCGTTCATCGTAGGCGCGAATATGTGTAGCCATAAGATAGCCAATGAGAACGCTTGATCTCAACGCGCTCTCCTCAAACTTAAAACCTTTATTTTCGCATTTTTCTATCATTCCTGTAGATAACATTGTTCCGACATAAACGCACCCGTCTCCTATAAATCCCCGAAAGTCAAGTTTCAAGAAAGGCTACTTTCCTGAACGTGCAATTCTTCGAAGGTCACATGGTGCTATCGATCCGTGTTCAAAGTACTGTAAGCGTATACTTTTCCACATTATATTTTCAACCAATTACCAAAATCAATACCTTTCAACCACCAAAGAGGAAAAATGTTTAGAGCTTTCAACTATCCAACTTCATATCAACAAACAAAATTACAGTGTTTCGTTTGATTGATCGCGGATAAATAAGTATTTGTAGTACGCGTGTTTTTAACAATTAAAATAAACGGTAGTGTGGTTATAGCTTCTAAATATTTATTACATGCCATACAATAATTTGCTTTATTTTGTTTTAATAAAACTGGAATACTCACATTAAATTGAGTCGGTTATTCCGACTATAGTTTCGATCACATTCGGTGACCTTTATCAAGGAATGCTCAGCGAGACACCTTGATAAAGGTCACCGAATGTGATCGAAACTATAGTCGGAATAACCGACTCAATTTAACGTGAGTATTCCCGTTTTATTAAAACAAAATAAAGCAATTATTTTGTTTTAATAAAACGGGAATACGTTAAATGCTCAGCGAGACACGTGCGCGACCTCGTCTTGCCTTGCACAACCTTAAAACAAACTGTATCAAAACCACGTCAGTTTTCATAGTAAAATTTGCTTTATGTTTTACAGAGTTATATTTAATTTACCCACCTACTAAAAAAACGTCTCGCAGGTAGCTTCCGTACATCATATTTAATATGTTTTGTTCAATGTCTTAAAAAAAAAAAAACAATACTTTATTTAAAAGAGTACAGTAGGCGTGGTATTCCTTTTTTTTGCGGCTTGTTTCGCACTCGCTATGAGCAGGCCTGAGTATAGTGCAAAATTTAAAGTTTAAAACTTTTGAAGTAATATTAATGTAAAAATGCAAATTGTTCCAGGAACACAATTGAGGCGATGTCGGGTCGCCATGGCACGCCGCGCTAGTGCAATGGAGGTAAATAAGATACATACATCATAAGATATACATGATAAGATACATCCACTAAAGTGCTTTAGAGAAGTTGGTAATTTTTATCCTACTTGCATAATTCATATCATGTAGTTTAAAAAAAAATGAACGTGTCGATGTTTGAGTCTGGTCGCTAAAAAGGGGTTTGTGTTCACATTTTCTGTAAAGCTTCAAATGACAGTTTGCTAGCACCGAAATTGCCGACATAGGTTTTCACGAATTTTGTGAAAACCAGTAGTCGTACAAACACACGCTTGAAAGTAAGCATTGGCCATTACCGGTATCAAATCTATTTGAATTTCAGCAATAAAATAGGGCACAGATTAGATAAGAGTACATGCGAAGGGCCTCAAATACAATAAAATGATTCGAGAACAACGAAGATTCTAAACTGACGAACGTCAAGTGTTTTTGTGAACAAACACCACAACTTCGCCGCGAAATCGTAACTGCTACTCGTTGTAATATGAATCTAATATCGTCTAAATAGATCAGAATTTCACAAATGAGAAACTTTGATCTTGAACTTAGATCATTGGTAATTTGTCACATACGTCGTAGTCTGTAATTTGAAATGATGCTGTATGTGTTACGATATAGAATTCATATTTAAACTTGTAGCGATTTAGCTGATATATGTTCGCGGGGGAGTCGTGCTACTGCTCGTAGGTCCTGTATTTTTAGCGATAAACAACAAGTTTGGAACTCGGAGTATCGCTTGTCGATCTGCTCCGCTAAGACTACAAGTTAAAGAGTTCAAGCGATGCATTCCACAGAACTTCTTACTTAGCAGAAATCGAATTTGAGTTTCGAACAGAACATCGTACCACTATAAAGTATGTTAAGTACAGTCGGATATGTTAAAGTTTCTATTTTTACTACTATGTTTTTGTAAAAGTAGTGGAAGGACTCTTTTGCAGAGTCTGCCTAGGGAAGTGCCACACACCTTGCCAGTTATTCAACCGCCAAGCAGTAGTGTGCAAACATGATTATATTCCGGACTGAAGGGCAATGTTTCCAGTAAAACTACTGAGTATATATATCTTCTAATATCTCAGAGTGAGCTGTCGGCAAGTGCTTACGCGGAGCAGTGCGTGCGCGATCCTGCTTTAATAATTTGGTGTTTGTCCGTTTATTACAACACGTAATATTATTATAAGAAAAACAAAATACTCAACTACAAAATATAGGCTGTCACTCCGGACCTAAAGAGGAATCCAACGACACTTCGCTGACCTCGCTTGTCAAAATCGGACAAGCTATTTAGGCTACAGGAGGTAATATAGAAACACACAAACATACTTACAGACACCCCAAAAACATAACCTTACTTGTTAGGCAGTCTGGTAAAAAACGCGGGCCCTTGGGTACCTTACCGTGACGTGCTTTCTGCAACCAGGAACCGATCGCAGTTGGCGCAGCGTCGGCGGCAGAACCTCACGATCATCGCAATAAGAACTCCACGTTCAGGCCCTTAGCTGCTGCTGATACCCGTTTAGTGTGGAGGCTTTTAAACGACATTGCATCTTTGTGCTCTTTGTCTCTATTATACTTCCCTGTTTCATCTAGGGCTCGAAATAACAACCGCTCCAGAACACGAAATTTATTTTTATTTTTTGTTTTCAAAGTTTCGAAGCGCCGTCGCCGAAGCGGCGGTTATTATGCCCCTCTTTGTTTCGCGACTTCGCGAGTGCCCACTTTGAAAGCTTGAAAATATTTTGTTTTCAATATTACTCGCCGTGACAGTTGGTTATGACTAGTTTTTCCCCCTGTTTTACTGTGTTTTCCAGGATCTAATAAATAAACGCTTCACACTCATAGTTTCCCAGTATGATTTACTGTGTCAGGGATGCCATGAAACACACCCAAAGACATGAACATAATGGACAACTAACATCAGACCCAGAAACCCATTCATCATTTAAACTTCTGCCCGGCTGGGAATCGTACCAGGAGACGTCCTGCTTATAAGGAAGAGGTGATATCATTAAACTAGGATAGTCGTCAAGTATCCTGTGTACCGTACTCATGACACGTACAAGGTGTCTTGAGTCTGTATTTATGTTACACCGTGGTCACACCCTACTGTCTTGCTAAATTTTATCAGAATATTTTACTATGAAAACTGACGTGGTTTTGACGTGGTCACCGAATGTGATCGAAACTATAGTCGGAATAACCGACTCAATTTAACGTGAGTATTCCCGTTTTATTAAAACAAAAATTTATCAGAATAGTTTGAGCTGTTTATTGAAAAGATTACAATCAGATTGGGAGTCAGTGTAAGCTCAACATAGAAATATTAAAACTATTCTGGGTACAATAGTTTTGTATAACTAGTAGGTAGTTCTGCGAGCAGTAGACCTCGCGAGCACAAACTTTTTGCACAACCTCAATTCTACAGCTACATAGTTTTTTTTGTTGTCGGTGATTTTTGATGGGTTTTTTTTATTTCCTCTAAAATATCGATGTCGCGAACGGAGACCTCACGACGTTGACCAACTTTGGTTGTATTCGAAATTCTTGCTTAAAATTGTGTAGCGAATGGTTCTGACAAATATTATGAAAGTTGAGGAAACGTTCTACAGAGTGGACGAGTTCCTACCTAGAGTAGAGTAACATTTATATTGTATTGTGGAAATAATTCACGACATAATTATATTATTATTTTTTATTATTATTAATTTGACATTCACTATGATTATTATACTTAACTTAAATTTAATATTAATTATTGACTTTTGTAATAGCAAATTATTATTATTATTATTTTTCTATTGTTAATGTATACTCAAGAGTAATTAAAACCAGTGACGTGTAGCCTATGGTTATAAATAAATGAGTATGAATGGTGCCTCAAACTTCCTTTTTTGGGGAAATCCAATCAAAAATCGCCGACGACAAAAAAATTACATGAAATTGTAGAACCTGTTTATATCAAGGTTCGTTAAGTATAGTTGCAAAATAAGACCTATGCGCTAGTACCGATATACGGACAGACGAAAGCAATTTTTTTCCAGTTAAAGACTTAAAGACTTACAGTTAAAGACTTCGTTCGCTTCGCTCATTTGATCAAAAAATTGGTATTTATTGGTGGGTTTCACCTCTAAAAACATGCTAATTCTAAGCCTCAAATAACTTTATGTAAAACTTCACTCTCATGTTTTAATGTTGTCTGAGCACGAAGGCTACCGGGGCTTTATCTGATTTAATCGCGTTGGCTAAGCTTGTCGTAGTTTATCTACAAGTGAAGGGTTTATCCAGACAAGACAATTTTAAATTTTAACTCTTAAACCACTTTAAGCTGTTTTAATAGACCATCTTTTTGAACTGTTTTTTTTTTTTGTGTTTTATGAGAGTTTTGCACTTCAAGAGTGTAGAAGAGAATGGGATACGTTTTTTTTTTAAAGTGTATTCGTTTCATAATTTTTTGTCTTTGTTTAGTTTTTTTTCTATTCCTTGCATTTCGTTAGTTGTTTTTTAGAGATCTTATTTTTAGATAAGATATGTTTTTTGTTTCTGTTGTCTTGTCTCTACTTTAAAAGCGAGTCTAGAATAATGTCTACGTAAGCAAGGCACGGATTTTAGATGGATTTCCTGGTTTAGGTGTAATAAGTTTAAGGTTAAGGTGTAATTATCTGCTTTTTTTTTCTAGCGCACGCTCTAGCCGCCATTTTTCATCTGCACGCGAAAATTTATAGCGCTATCTTTTTCTCAAATAAGTTAATAATAATTTTCTAGTATTTCTGGCCGTACGAATACAACAATAATTTTCATAATCTTGATCAATTTTCCACTAGGATTATCAAGATAAAAATATATCTGTTGCCAAATAATTTCCTAGACATAAAGATTTCTAGATTATAAGGCCACAAATCACTTTAAATGCAGACTGTATCAGAAGTAACCTTTATTAGAACTTGATATTAAAAAAGTTTTTAATCCCATCGCGAAAGTTCAACGAGTAATTTTGTCTTGAGGAATGTTCCTACTTTTTATTCACTCAAGTTTAGTGGAGTCAGGTCTCATCACCCTGCATTTAAAGCAGGCAAGTTGTTCTGGCGAGCGGCCAGGACTCCATATACAGGATGTAACAACATCATACCATACTCGTCACAGTAGATATTAAAATAATTTTAACAAAAAAACCGATTTCAACAAAATACTCTGAAAAAAAACGCACTATCGATTTGTACTTGACTCTAATTAATTGTACTTCCGGCCATCTGTAGTCTTCTTCATCAGTTCCTCTTTAGAAAATGATACTTTCTGAATGCAAGTGCTTGACTTTTGATGAAAATATCAATACCTCTTTCACCTCTTTAGGGATTGATTTTCGAGAAATCCTGTTTATTTTTAATGCCTATTACACCAACCGAGTTTTATTGGCTAAGCAAGAAAAAAAAATTATTTTTTATACTAACTTTGGGAGTATGTTACGTCTTTAGAAGACGAATTTCGCAAAATCTTTTTTTAGTGTTCATTTAAACCATTTGAGGAGTATTGGGTTCAAATTTCACGTCTCTATCATAAGCGGTTTGGTCTGTGCGTTGATTTCTGGAAAGGGGCTGTTCATTTATATACATATATATTATAGATTCACTCTTGTCTAGTACTACTAATACTACTATGTATTATCTCTGTATCCTCATTTTATCTGGTCGAATACTGGTCGTCACGAATGATATAGATAAGGGCTCATACGTTTCGCGTGGCGAGAAGGTCGTTGCCGCCCGTAATCTTTTTATTCGGTTTTCTAGGAAATACGCCTTTGAATACAGTTTCATATAGTACTCATTGTTGTCGGAAAGATAACACGGTGTACCTTTATTTTTCTTTTTGTGAACATAAAAGATGTTTCCTCGGAACATTTTTTATTTTCAGACGTCAAACGTGAAGTTATATCTTGTAGTGATATTGTCCCATTTTATTTTCGCAGCAAATTTTGGCTTTTTAATCATATAAAAAAATGCCAATAACATTCCAAACACTCAATCATCATCATTAGCCAGAAGACGTCCACTGCTGAAAATAGGCCTCCTCCTTAGAGCGCCACACCGACCGACAACGTGCCACATGTATACACCCGTTGCCCGCGACTTTTACAATGTAGTCGGTCTACCTAGTGGGAGGCCTGCCAAAAACTTCAAAGCATCTTTAAAAAAATATTGGCTAAATAAAGCGTTTCCGAGTTCCATTTAATTGGCATCACAAAATTTGTTACCAACTAAGGTGAGATTTACTTATTTTTTTTACACCTACAATAAAACAAAATTTCAATCTTCACAATCAATCTACCATATATGTAGTCCAGTTCTGGACATAGGCCTCTCCTAAGGCACATCACTCAGCATGATCTTCGGTTTTTTTGCTTCTAGCTACCCGCGAGCGTATATCATATAATTATTACTCGTCACTACATCGAGTTTCAGAGCATTCTGTATTCAAAAACAGCAACATTTGATAACCAAAAGGAAATTAAAAAAAAAAAAAAATGTATTATATAGTCATTTGCCAAGATGTGCACTACTTCAAACATTTCCAACAGACAAAGTTACAAACCACCACAAACTACTCGACAAATTACCGTCCACTTAAAATGCAATTCCACTAAGTAATAAAATTTGCGAAACTCATCAAATAAGTAAATATTAAAGTCAGCTCCGTCTCCAATCATAACTCGAGAGGCAGATGTACCGAAACTTACTAAAAAGTTAGTTAGACCAAAACGAAATTGCCACGAGAGGATTTCCACCAATTTGAAATTCTGAGTTACGACACTTACACTCTTTATTACCAAGTTTTGCATGGAGTTGGGTGAAATGTTGGGATTTAATGAAGCTTAAAAAAACTTGACAGAGATTGGCGTAATTTACTTGATTATTCAACGTAACTTTTTCAGACGCAAGCCACGCACAATTCCATTACAAGTTTTCAGGAGTCAAGAAAATTCATAACTTTAATCTTTAATGTACGAAATCCTTTACAAAAATATACTAATTGAACATATTCTATGGTGAATAAAACAAAACAGTTAAATAATGTGTTTATGAGGAAGTAGTAATATTGTTGAAATAAATGTAAAAACCTGACTACAAAATGTACCTTTTGTCACTCAATGTATAAAGGGGACTCCAACGACACCTCACTCTTCAAAATTAGTCAATCCGTTTAGGCTACAGGAGGCAATATATATAAACTTAAATACTCTTCAATAACAATTTCTTAATTCCTTAAATTAGCACAATTAATTAAAACTAACTTCAAAATTTAATTACTTACACCTTCTCAATCAACCTTCCGAGGGTGAGTAGGCCCTATCCAAATTTACTTAATCAAAGAGATTGGAATTTGAACAAAACCACCATCAGCCAAGTTTGAACTCTATTGTAATGCAAATACGATTATCAGTTAACCCGAAACCGGTTATCATTAAACAAAGCTCAATTATTGACCCTGGTTATTTGACTGCGATCACAAAATAAACAGAAACAGAATGCAGATGAATGATGTTGATTCAGTTCATTTTAATATTGTATACAATCCGACATAAGTGCAGAATCAAGGGGTAATCTGTGAAAAATTAACAAAACATTTTTTTATTTGAAGTGACGCACAATACAATAATTGTACCTGTGTCGCCATATGGGTTGTGGGTTGTGTACTTGTGTCGCCATAGCGCATTCACTCACAACTGGCGTTTGCCCGACAAACTGCTCAATTGCATTTAACTGTCTGACAATGGCCTTCGCCTTTAAGAAGCCCATTCTGGGCTTCATGTAAGTCAGACTGGGCATCTTGGAATTTAATTTAATTAAAAAACAATAATACATAATTATATTTACTTATGTTAACTTGAAGGTGAAGACATGACCAGAAAATTTAAGAAATAAAGGTGCAGATGCGATACATGTATATGTGTGTGCGCGCTAGTTTTTGCTCTGTGTATGGAAACGGCGTTCTGTACCCTATTTATTTTGTACTGTGACTGTGATATAAATTAAGTGCAAATTTAATTTGGTGCGGATTATCCATTCATGCGAATTTATTTAGTGTGGATTGTTGCCCAAACCACACAAAATAAATTCGCACAGTTTAAAGTGCAAACAACAAATATAATCATCTAGCTTTAATGACAATCGATGTCGTGTTTGTTTTATAGTTAGATTCGTTTATTAAAAGTATATTTTCTAATTAGTAGATATACTTTTAAGTAGTCGTTTTTAATTAGTAGTAGTACGAAAACTCGAAAACTTTCTTGTACGAAAATTGACAGATATACCAACATCCAAACAAATATTATAGTACAAAAGTGTGTTTGTTTATTTTTTTGTTCCTCTTTCACGCAGCAACAGAGCATCGACTTGATATTTGCGTGGGGAAAGTTAAAGGGCCTTAGAGTGGTACAGGCCACTTTTTACCAGCAAAAATGTAAGGCTCTTCATGAAACTTTCAAGGGTTTTCAACCTTGAAGAGGTTAAAAAATCTAAAAGTTTGCTAATAAAGTATAAGTAATTGAATACATACAAAACACATTACGTTTATCCTGGCCAATCGAGTATTATTTTGTATAAGTCCTAATCCTAACGAATATTAAAACTCTGTCTATCTGTCTCTCCGTCTGGGTCTTTGTCACGTTATCACTGCTAAACGGCTGAAAGGATCGAGCTGAATTTTTGCATAGATATAGCTTAAGAGCCGGAGTCGGACATAGGCAAATTTTTTTTTGTTGGTCCACACGAACGAAGTCGCGGGTAAAATAAAAATTCCGAGCTCTAAATGTAGCCTACGATGACAGACACTACGTCATAGGCTAGATTATGGTATTGCATTTTTTTTTTGTCTTTTGCATAAAGATAAATCCAACGTCAGACAAGCCGTCATAAACGAGCCACAAAAGATAATATAGGAACACACAAACATACATACTTACATATGATACTATACTTACAGCTATGATGAATTTATAAAATTGAAATTATAACTGATATCTGATATTTTGAGTATTTCATTAATTTTTATTTTATTATTATTACTATTTTGTGGGACATTGTAAATTTTGACATGACTGTGAATGTAAATTTACTATATTAATGACAAATTACTACTGTCCTAATATAATTAATACTTATTTATTAAACTATTTTTGAATTGACATTATTTAGATACTATTTTTTGAAATTGACATTGTGTACTAACGCTTTGTTTTGTATTATTTTTGTTTTACTGAATTTATTGACATTTTTTTATATTTTTTGTCCTATTCTTATTTTTGTTATTTGATATTATTCTTATTTATACTATTGGTATTCAGTTTGACATTAACTATTGGACAAACACTTAAATTATAATAGGTCTGTAAATCTGTCAATAAATTGATTATGATTATGATTACATACACCCCAAAAACATTACCCTAATTCTTAGGCAATCGGGTAAAAACAAACAATCCTGTAGCAAACTGAAAGAATAAAACAAAGCACCAAGGATATTTTTGTGTCGCTCGCAACTTAATCTGTAAAATGTGAGCACCCAAAGAACAAGATATCGCCGTCGCCGCAGATAAGTTTGAAATATAATATCTCGGTGTGAAGTTTGAGACGCCGCGAGACTTTAAAATGTTCAACTTGCATATAAATAACAACTGCATAAAAGATACAGGGAAGAATTTCCTGTAACGAAAAACCGCGTTCAAAATGCGCTGGCAAAATGAAACTTGTGTCTGAACCGTATGAGTGTATGTGTGCTGTACAGGGTGATATGAAGCTGTTATGCTAAACCGATACTGCGTGCGTGAGCGGGAGCGCGAATGGTGCGAGTTAGTGTTGGTAAGAGCGGGATGGCATGCTATCACAATCACAATCACGAACTTACATAATAAGGGTGCATGTCACCGTAAAAGCCTTTACAGACCAGATTTGGTTTGCGCGGACCGTCGTCTAACAAACGACACAGAAATATTCTCCTCTTACTCTGTCTTTAGAGAATTCATTTTATTGGGCATCAGCAGTTTCATGACGATTTTGTTCGTGACCCCTTTCTTTTGATCAGCTGATTTTTCTTCGCAATTTGGTTGTTCCCATACCTATAAAAAGTTTGACGTGGTTTTGACACATTTAACTTAATGGTTTTGGTGGTTGGTCAATAGTGGCTGACGTGGTTTTATTCCGACCCATTTTAACGTGAGTATTCCCGTTTTATTAAATCAAAATGTGTCTAGAAAAAGTTGTTCGTAATGATGAGTACGATGTTTAGCATACGATTTCGAGTACACCCAGTATAAGTCGAGGATTTTTAGTGCTTTGTTGATATACTATGCTGCGTAGGTAGTAATAAAGCTTGCAAAAGCAGGTGGAAGTGATGCCGGTAAATAAACCGAGTAACATTTCGGATGAGAGTTGCAGGGATATTGCTACTGCAGCAAATGTTCGCGCTTTCGAGAGTTTCATTTTAGCACTAGTGATAAGAAATAATGCGATGGGTAAGAAAGGTGCGTTTGTTGTCCGTGGTACTACCAGTCTGCCTTCTTGAGTGGAAACCACGAGCTGGAAGACGCAGCGTAGGAAAGCCCCCCACTAGGTGGACTGACGATATTTTGAAAGTCGCAGGCGAACGGTGGCAAATGGCAAATTGTCATTCAATGTGGCGGGCTAATTGGCAGGCCTTTGTTCAGCAGTGGACGTCTTCAAGCATTCATGGGGTCGTTAAGTGAAAAAGTTCTTTGGAACTTACGCACGGATATATACCACTGACTTTTCGGTGAAGGATCCTTCAGCGATCCGTAAGCCAAACCAAGGGAGAAGGCATCTTTTCAGCAGTGGTCATTTTCTGACTGACGATGAATTAATTAAAGCTAAAATGGAATAATTAATGAGGACTTTCTTCATTTTAAATTCATATATTTTTTTTTTTTAAATAAACCGCCAAATTTGCACATGATTCGAGAAGTGCTATTTTTACTACAACTTTACTATCAAAATTATTATTTTTAGGGTTCTTTGTAATTAAGCTGCAACTCGCAAATTAAATTGTTTGTTTAATTTTGTCGAGGAAATGGCTATCAAGAAGTTTCCATTAAATTTTGCATAAGAATCACATCACATCACACTAATATTATAAATGCAAAAGTTTGTGTGTAAGTGGGCAAGTATGTAATTATGTAAGTGTTTTTGTTCCCGTTCAACTTTGTGACGGCTGAACGGATTTGAATGAAATTGTCGAAATCCAGAGTGTAAGCTATCTCCATACCAGATAGCACTCTGGATTAACACATAGGCTACATTTTATCCCGGAAAATTATTCGGCTTCTGTAGAATCTTTCTGCGGGTGAAACCACGGGGCGCAGCTAGTGTTAGATAAAACACTGCACTGCAGTACATGAATTTAATTAACTCTTATAACTGTAATTTGCTTGATGATGCATTCGCAGTATGAAACCAACTTAATGGGTCTTCAAGGAGTTATGCTCTCTCTCGCCCGCACATTTACAATCACATTTTTTATCGAGCAGGGGCCCTTAAAAACTAAACAAAATACAAACAATCTACACTACATAAAATCAACATTACTATGAGTACTTACTGGATGTTTACCACGATTTTTATACAACAAACACTTTGTTTTTTGACAACCACGAAAGTCTGAAACAGTGTATAAAATGAACAGTTGGATTACTTGGCGACATACTTATATACGCGATACGGCCGCCCATTATATGCCCCGTTTTTTTTTTAAGTTTGACTGTTTTTAGACGTGTAATAAAGTTATATTGTATCGTATATTCTTGTAAAAACCACGGCAATAAAGAATACTACAATAATTAAAATATATTTATTCTTAGCTGATATTCACGACTTCGTTCGCAAGGACATAAAAAAATGTATCCTAAGTCCATTTTTGTGATTTATGCCGTAACTTCTTTTTAAATTTTTATGAAGATCCGTTCAGCCTATTAACCGTGATGACGCGACAAACATCCAGACAGAGAGAGTTACTTTTGCTTTTATAATATTATTTGACTGAGCGTAGCGAAGGTCTCAGAGTTTAAGTGGGATCAATCGGCATTTGTATGTGTTTATATGTTTGTATGTATATTTGTTCGTCGATAGCTTGCGAACCGTTAATCTGATCTTCATCAAATTTTGTAAGCAAGTAGTTCAAGACAATACAATTTTTAATTTCGAGTATGAGCATAATCGGTCAAGGGGTTGCAAAGATATAGGGGTCGAACAGAACAGAACAAAAGTATCAGAACAGAACAGAACATCTTTCATATTTCGCATATTTCTTATGTTATACTGTATAAACATTGTAGCTAACAGAATTAAAAGTTTTTAATATGTTTAATATGTAAAATGGAAAATTGCGAGGTCTTAGTTCGGGGCGAACTACTAGTTAGGATTATGTATATAATAATAGCCGAAGATAATAATTTTCGGTCAGATATAAGTATTAGATTTGTAATTACGTAAATCTATAAATGCTTCAGTTGTTAACAGCAATTTTGTAATCTCCTAATCTCACGTATTTCCTGAGTTTATCATCCGCTTCGTAGGAAGTCTTGGTAGAATTAAATACTCAAGCCTGGTTAGTGGTCGTATTTTTGTCGAGAACCCCACTTATCTTGACCATCGGGGAGGCAAACTTAAATGAGGAGGAAAATCTATGGGTTGTTTAGTCGAATCCGGGTCTAGTGCTAATTCCTGAACTACTGAATCTCGTTCCACGAGTTAACCGAAGCCAGATTAAGATCGAGTTCGGATCGTTTTACCACTGAACGTACGGACGGGCCCATCGGTTAATTGAATAGGTATATTTGTGAAGCAGCGAATAATTTGAATTTTATTTACTTCTCTCTTCTCCCGAGTTTAGTGTACGTTCCGATTTTATTTCGTTGAGTGCTTTTAGAGACGGATTATTTTGACGGCTATTTTGTTGCAATGTATTTTCTTATTTTGAATATTCAGAGATATATGAAAGGTTGTTCGGATGAATATAAGTTACACGTTCATGTTACTGCTTATTTCACGCAAAACAATTTCTCTTAATTATTACCGCAAATCGTGAAGGACGTAAGTAATAGATACTTTAATAATAATAATAATAATAAACAACAACTCTAATTTCTTATAGTGTCATGGTTTTGAACTGATGTTCTAAATTCAGGGTCATTTTGAACCGTTATCAAAAAACGTAACGCTTACCATCATGAGAACGACTTGCTCGTCTCGACACACAGTAACAAAAAAAAAACATAGAAGGACTAGATTCGGTATCTAAAGGATTTACAGGGAAGTAAATGTTCATTAATGTGTATTTTTATGCACTAGAAGTTCAGAGAATTGGATATTCAATATCTGAACGAAACTTTCAAAAGAAAGATCTCTTATCTTACAAATATACTTTAAATAATTACCTGCTGGCTTTAAACAACTTTTTTAAGCACCCTATTTCAGCTCAGGGGTTGGTTTTCGAAATATTCTGAGACTTTTCTTCTTTATTTCAGTTATTTCATATGATAAGTATATACGTAAGCCGAGTTTCATTGGTTTAGCATGCGGAATTTTTTTATTTTATTTACAAACTTTAGCTGTACATTTTACCCTATTAGAGGTCAAACTTCACAAACCACATTCTTATCCATAATTGCACATCTCGTCTTCTATCTCTTTTATGAATCCTCTCCATCCTAAGGTTGCCTGGGATGGATCGCTTTCAGAGATAAGGCCGCTAGTTGTTACAGCCTCTTTTTAATAGGTTCAAATTTCACGTCTCTATCATAAATGGTTTAGTCTGTGCGTTGATTGCTAGAAATGGGCTTGTTCTTTTATATCTATAGATTAATTTTGTAATAATGCACATTTTAAATCTTTTACTCTCATGCGAAAATGCTTAACCAAATGAGATGGCGTTCCAAACAACCGCGGGTGAAACATTGCTCGCTGCTGCAATACCACACAATATTGAATATTTATCGTCGTAGTGGGAAAACAAAGTGCCGCTTTAATTTCACTCATTTCTTTCGACAAACAAGTACGCTGTTTATGCAGAAATATTTTATGGGAATAGTTTATTTCTATTTTGCCTTCTAGCCAATATGAAACCAGTGGGCTTATCCCGTAACTCTGAAAGCGATAGCGAGAGTTGCGCAAGCGGGACCGCGCATAGTGCGACTAAGTTCATCCAAAGGTTGTCTGGAAGAAATCGCTTTAGGCGATAACGCCGCCCAATATACTGCCGTTTTTAAAATGTTATTGTTCATTTTTTTTCAGTTGGTTGGTGTATAATAAAGTTATATTGACTGCCCCGGCTCAATTGGTAGTGAACCTACCTTCTGTGTTTGGGGGCGTGGGTTCGATTCCCATCTAGGACAAACATTCATGTGATAAACATAAGTGTTTGTTCTATGTCTGGGTGTTAATTGACCGAGCGAAGCGAAGGTCTCAGAGTTTACTGGGACAAATGGGCATTTGTATGTATGTTTGTATGTTGGTATGTTTGTATGTTTGTGTGTATATTTGTCCGATGATAACTTGCGAACCGTTGATCCGATCTTCATGAAATTTTGTAAGCAAGTAGTTCATTTCAATACAATTTTTAAGTTCGAATGTGAGCTGAATCGGTCCAGAGTTTGTAAAGATATAGGGATCGCGAGGTCTCAGTTCGCCGCGAACTACTAGTATCTATATAAGTATGTATTTAAAAAATATATATGTACGTATATCAGTCTCTGGCAGCCATATTACAAGCTTTGCTTAGTTTGGGGTCAGATGACCGTGTGTGCAAAAATGACCCAGATATTTATTATTATTATTATTATTGTATTGTATTGTAAGTTGGTAAGAGCGAGATGGCATGCTCTCGCAATCAGAATCAAGAACGTTTATAAGTTAGAGGATAAGCCCGCTGTTTATAAGGTAAAGTCGGTAAGATAATAGCGTCGACAAATAATCCTAACTAATATTATAATTCAGAGGAATATAGCCGCATTCGTATCAGGACCAATACAGCTTCAACGTATGAAAATAAATACGAAAGTCTCGAGGAAAAAACTTCGCTTGCACGATTCAGAATTCCCTATATTACAACCGTCAGTCCACCCATAACGCCAAAAAATGCACAAAAATAGATCTACGCCACCTAGCGAACTACAGGAAGTAACATTGTCTCTCTGTCTAGATGTTTGTCGCGTTATCAAGCTTAAACAAATCTTGATAAAATTTGATAAAGAGTTACTATATATCACAAAGACGGACATAGGATACTTTTTTCATATCCACGAGAACGAAGTCACGGGTAACGACTAGTAGAGTATACAGTAGGTTATTTTTTTCAATGCATTTTGTAGTAAACTTTTTAGCGAGTACCGAATACTGAAACTGCCAATTTAAAGTAAAACATCTCACAATAGCAAACGGGAACTACTGAAACTTGCTTCATACAAAGGAGCGATGGAGTTAGTGCTTACTAGTTAGAGCTGCATCATCGATTCTCTTTTGTTTGTCTTTTACGTTCCGAAGCAACGTTGCAACGCGAAATTTAATAAAGCAGCCTTGAAATCTGCCAGTGAAATGTTTGCGATGACTACATTGTAGCAAACAGATTATCTGTGTTCCTGAATGGTATTCACTTAACTGTTATATACTAGTAGTTCGCGCCGAACTGAGACCTCGCGACCCCTATATCTTCACAACCCCTGGACCGATTCAGCTCATATTCAAACTTAAAAAATTGTATTGAAATGAATTACTTGCCTACAAAATTTCATGAAGATGGGATCAACGGTTCGCAAGTTATAATCGGAAAAATATACACACAAACATACATACAAATGCCGATTTGTCCTAGTAAACTCTAAGACCTTCGCTTCGCTGGGTCAATAATGTTTTGCATTTGACAGTTTGGTGTTGATTTATAATAATCAATACTAAACATACTGGAAACCAGTAATATTTAAAATGCCAGTAATGCATTGCTAAGCACTAGAAGCTATTGTACTAGAGGCTGAGTATAAAAATGTGTTTTTTTTTTTAAATCCACGTCTTACAAACTTGACATCCGTGTTGTTTCGATGAAAGACCAAAATATCATATTATGTTTTACAGAATAGATGTTATGGGTAATTATGTAAATCGAATTTATATAAAAAATTACAAATCAAGAATAAAAAAATAATACGTGTAAGCGACCTTGGCGCTAAGAGCGATCTCTTCCAGGCAACTTTATACAAGGCGTTTCTAAAAGGTGTGGCTATATTGAAAGGTATGTCAATACTGTACTCATCATTATGAACAATGTTTACTATGGGACCAACCCTGAAATCACGGGGAAAAAATCAGCTGTACCATAGAATAATCTCAAGGACACTCGACAAAATGCATGGAACAGCAATTTTTTCCGCAGTTTCAGCTTTAGTCCCATACATTTCAATATCCCCGCCTTTCAGCAACACCTTGTTAATAAAGAAGGTTCATATTATAAGTAGGGGTACTCAAATATACTTAAAACACTTAACCTGAAATGGAACTGGAAAAGAAATGCAGCTGGAACACGCATACCTGTTATGCGCTTGGAAACTGATTTCCAACTAGAGAGTGCCAGTCAATTACAAGAAAACGCACACGCAAACACTTTTTTCTACATTTCAAAACAATCTTGCTCATTAACTCATTTCCTAGTGAAGCTTTGGAATCATATAAGCACAACTTACCCGAAGTCATAAATATTTTTCACTGCAGAAAGCGAAAACTTCGCTCCATATTTGTAAAGGGTGAGTTATACGACAAAGGCTTTTATTACAGCTCCCCAACTCATAAATTGGCATAGAAGTATTCTTGATTATGGCTTTCGCTAACCCCTTTCAAGTCATGCTTGCTCATTAACTCACTGCTAATGACGTGCTCGGTGTCTCACGGCTCGTGCCACCCATCAAGAAAACTATATTAAGAGGATAGTCCTTCTCCGAGGTTTTGGCGCATTCTATATTTCAAATTGTATAGCTGTCGATCTGTTTCTCGTGCGTGCGATAGAGAGTGTTAGTGAATTTCCCTAACTTTTTGATGAAATTAGCGCTTCTTGGGTAGTCTGTTATCAACCCCTAAAACTTAATAAAATCTTTTTTTTTGGCTTGGCTAACCTAATCTAACCTATGCCACTATACAGGGTTATAAGGAATGGGTATGCTAAGCCGAAAAGGACTCATAGTACCCATCAATAGAACAACTTTTACTATGGGACCAACCCTGAAATCGAGAAAAAAATATCAGCTGTTCCATAGAAAAATTTTATTGACACTCGACAGAATGTATGGAACAGCTTATTAATGTTAAAATGTTTATGGTCTTCTAACAATACTACTTTTCGTCGTCGTATTTTCGACGCGAAAAATTTATCACTTTAAGTGCAACGAAGACATTGCAAAATTAAAATTAAAAAAAACAGTTATATAAGCATAGTTTTTCACGGTATAAATAGCATATAAAAAAAACATTGTAATCGGATAACTTTTAGGGGTGCATATCAGACTACGCTCTTTGTATGGACGAGCCGGCGCGGCGGTATACTCTATTCTTAAGTCAGGGCGGTGGCTTAATGTTGTTTGGTTTTAATTACGTCGTGCCATAGGAACCAACTCGCACCAAATGTGCGAGTAAGATAGACTTTTTTTGTAGGTACAGTGTGCACCTGGACTATTATAGTTAGTACGATACAAGCTCAAAGAAACCTTAGAATGATAGATACTTAACTAACTCGTTTTTGACAATCGAGCCAAATGTTTTACCATTTGAGTCTGTTGACGGCCTTTACCACTAATAAGAAAATTTGCAATTTTAAACGGCTAAGACAATTTTAAATATGAAAGTAACTCTGCCTCTGTGTCTGGATGTTTGACGTGCTATCACGGCTAAACGGTTGAACGGATTGACCTGAATTTTTGCATAGCATATGGCTTAAGAATTGGAGACGGATATAAGCTACTTATTTTTGTGATCCACGCGAACGAAGTCGAGGGTAACAGCTAGCTTACTATAATTATGTACTTTACGACTTTGATTATACTCGGTAGAAAGAGATGTTGTACAGAATGTTTGACTTTCTGTGAGGCGATCGCCTCTCAAAAACAATCCAGTATTTTTAAATAGTTTATGATATTTTATTATTGACATTTATTTTGACTGACGTTCTATCTCATTTTATTTTATATTTATTTTTAAATGAGTGCTATCATTGTGTTTCACTGTTGACTTAGTGAGGACTACGTTAAAAAAATATTTTATTTTATTTTAGTTGGACAACCAAACAGCCTTCATACAAATAATTTTAAACACTAGGATAATAAGAACACCTAGGCCAACGGAGTTACGGAACGGGTTTAAATTAAATTTTAATATTTTCATAATTTAAATATATCAATCAATGAATATTTTTTATTAAACGCAATGTAACTTAAGAACATCTTTGTACACAGTATTGCAATAAAATAATTCTTATTCTTATACTATCCTATTAAATAATTTAAGTCACCTTATTTATATTTTATTGTTTAAATTAATTATATTCATTCATAATTTTATTTTATTTAGTTTATGTTGACGTTCGTTTTAAATTCAATTTAGTATTATTCTATCATTAGTGTAATTCGTGTTGTGCGGTACTAATTGAGATTAAAAAAAAAAAAACGTTCTACCTATTTTGCTTCCACGACAGAATCAGTCCTGGACCAGTTTCCAGCATAGCTTCGGCCAACTTGATCTCAGAGTTCTCTCATTATCTTGGATTTACTCGCTATTACTCGGAACACAATTTACGGTCTTGGTAAAGCCAGTGGTGAAAGAATACCGTGTATAATGACTATTTCGTTTCCCAGCGATTTCAATACTCTATTTCGCTAATTAAATGGAGGCTCCATATAAATGCAGTTGCAAAGTTTTTATAGTGAAAAGTAAATACTTGATGGAGATTTTTCGCTCAGACTTATGTAGAATTTATAAAGGTGTATTTCAAAATAAATACACCGTATTTTTTAAAATAAATAAGCAAATACAGTAATCAGTAGTCTGCTTAGTATTTTAGTGGTTTGGCTTTACATTAGATCGATCAAAAAAGATCGCTAATCGTGCAATTGCTTTGGCATGTACGTGGGCAAATAAGCTATACTCCATCCCACATAATATGTCATGGAATTATGTACCGTTTTAAAGATTCTTTATATAGGTAGTTAAAAAATATTCACTTATTTTTGGATGACCTTTCAGTCTATTATAAGGTCGACTAAGCTGCGAGGCGTGGCTAAATATTAATTTTCTGAGAAGTTTTGCATCGCCACTTCAGTACCACGCTGCTATATATAGTACGGTTATATAAATCAATACAACCTCAGATCAAAAAACAAGGGAAATGTGTTTTTCGATGTACTTTTATAGGAAAATAAAAATAATGCTCAGTACTTCGTGTGAAATGAGATGCCGTCATTCAAGTAATTTACATCACTGCTGGAATTTTCGCAAACAACCACCAAGCAGCGTTTTGTCAAAAATCGAAAAAAACGAAGCCGTCATCAAGATACTTGAATAAAAACAAAGGCATCTGGCCTGTTTTAGGCTAGTTGCATTCGCATATGCCACAGCCGCAGCCCCTTGCCACATCTTCCTTGTATTCCGATCCGAGATAGGAACCATATATATCGTGTCGTGTCAAAGTGCGGCGCGGGGTACCGCTATAGTTCGTTTCAAGAGGCGAGTATTCACTACATCTGTGTTGTTCTGTGCTAATTGAAAATATGCGTTTGTTGGTGACTCCCATGTGGTACTCGTAATTTCTTGTCTTCAGTCCATTTATCTTCGACAGATATGGCAAGCTGGGTAGAGACACATGCTAGAGATAAGCAGTTTTGTCTAGCCTGGATTATCTTACTTTAATATCACATTTTTTTAAATCACAAAAGGTTCACATCCAATACGTTCTCGTTCTATACATAACGTTCTCTTTAAAATAAACGACAAACGTACACGTGTAGATTTCATTTATTAGAAATAAATCAAACTTTTCGAAGTTAATTTAAGAAGCTTCAAAACAGATTTATGTGGAGTTTCCTAAAGCTCTTTGGTAAATTATACAATAAAATGAACCTTTACAAGAAAGCTCCAAATGCTTCCGGGTTTTATGTTTATTGTGAACGGTGAATGAAGGTGGCGAATCAAAGTTCATTCTATTTATAGACGTTTTGTAAATAACCATTAGATACAAGCATTTATATATTTACCTTTTTACAGAGAAATTAGATTACTTTGATCAATTGTGTGGAAGGTCTTAGTTTAACCTTATTTATGTCAAAATACAAAGGTTCAAAGGATCTGGTTCTTGATACTAATAACAAGAACCAGAGCAGATATTTAAATTCATCATTCAAACATCTGCCCGGTCGAGTATCGAACCTGGGACCATCTGCTCATAAGGCAGACGCACTACCGAATAAGCCAGGAGAATCATCAGCAGTATTTAGCATTGTCAGCTTCATATGTGTACCTACTTGACCTCCAACAGCACTCATATCACGCAAGTTCATAAATACGTCTACTGACGTCATTTCCATACTCGCTCAGATAGGGCTGTTAATGGGCATAATAAATGGATAATTTTGGTAGTTCTCGTGCCATAAAGTCTGATCCAGGACCGGCATTATCTATGGCGCGTTTGTAATGTTCCACGTTATGAGCTCGGTTTACCATAATGTGTTGGTTTATGGACTTTTAATTGATGTTATTTTAAGTCACTCTGGGTGAATGTGAGTCGTTGGACAATTATTTTTGAATGTGCAGATGGGGTTGTATTTCGTCTTGAACTTCCTGCTAATGTCTATAAATGCCGTTGTTTTCCAAGTGTGTTATCTGAGACATACAATTTTATCATACCTGGTTAACTTATTTATAAGTTATAACTTTACTGTAGAATTTATATTATTCGTTTTTTAGATGTGATTAATTCTGTATGATTTTTAAATTTTGACGATTCTGGTATGTTAAAATCTGTGGCTACTACAGTTCTCATCAACGATCTGTCTTATTAAAATGTTGTATTACTTATTACCTAGACTAAAAATATATTTAAAAAAATAATAATTGTTTACGTTAAAAGTACGTAACGTAGCATAAATAAATCAGTAGGCATTTTATGTTTGTTTTTTGAAAAGATTTATAAGGACAGTAAAATGAATTTATCTGGATTTTGTGTACAAAACCAAAATTCAAAAAGTTGACTCACATTCACAACACCAAGGTCTAACCCTAAATATTCAAGTCCCTTGACGCGCGACACGCTGGCTCACACACGTGGAAAATAAAATACGTATTCCATAAATATGGTATAAGCAAAGCTAAGGGCGAGGCTATACAATAATGAACATGAGTGGTTAAAAAAAATTTTTTTTTGATTGTGTTTTACGTAAAGTAAATCACAAGAACGGGATGGGGTGGAGTGGTTCGAGAATAATTTTTTTCAATGTATTTTACCTGAAGTAAATCACAATTGTTAGGGAACTTACCGCATTATGTATATACGTATAATGTTTTAAGTAATATTATAAACATATAGATAATTATTTAAACTTACTGTGTCTCATGTTACATACATATCATTTAAAAGTACTAAATCGATTATACTTCGTAAGTCACTAGCCGACCGGTATGGTGCGCCACCGTCGTCTAGTTCAGTTGGTTTTTGTTACGTGAAAGTGACGGACGCTCCGGCAGCCATTTTCTGATTAAAAAGGTAATATTTAATGGTGACGGTTCCTGCTAGAGTGAACTAAGGTTGGTCCAATATATGACATCAAAGTTATATTACCATTAGGTTCCTAGAATAAGAGTTCCATTATTAATTGTTGTTAAAATAACTCGTCGAAGGTTAAATTAATAAAAAGCTACTCATATACAAATTATTATTATTTCCTAATATTAGTGCCCTTTCAGTTCAGAAGTGGGATAAACGGGTTCATCACTCGTTTGTCCCGCCCACAAACTTAGCGAGATGTTGACGAGATCTTCTCTCTTTTCTCCATCATGCTAAGTACCCACATTTTTTTTTCACTCCCCCTTTCATGCCCATTGAGCTATGATTTCATGTCCTAATAACTTATTCGCTGATCATCTTGATTTAGAGATAATGGAACTCTTAAGGTAGAACTAAAGTGAGTAGGGACTATTAAATATTAAGGTTGAATAATAGTATGTTTGCTTATATTGAAGTAACGCCCATTTTCTTCATCTTTTTCGAATAAAGTAATATTCATGATTTCTGATGAATATTTTGTCAGTTCTTTCGAAATTATTTAAGAAATATATAGATATTAACGACGAAGGTCGATCAATGTTACTTGTTCAATTTATTTACTGAAAGTAAATATACATTGAAATGAAATGAAATTTACATTATAATTATTATGTATAAATTATAATATTTGGCAGCTACTTGAATTTTAATGTCATAACGTTAAAAATGTTTCTGAGCTAAGACAATGAACGGCTCGCCGTGCAGCACCAATGAGGAGTGTGAAATTCCTGGCGGGGGCGAAAATATAACCCTTGGCAGTGGTCAAGAAGACGACACGGATGAGTGTCGAGCGACATGCATCGTAAGTTCAGCAAATGGCGTTAAAAGTAAGTACAGTCGGGCTCACAGAAAAGAGAAATTATAGAAGAGCACTGTAGGCGTGGCATTGTAGCCAGACATCGAGAGAGGCTATACGGAAATGTTTCAATCTCTCAGGATAAGACGAAAGTCTACGACCCATACTAATCCTGATCCTAAAGCATCGCTTTAATATTTTATTTAATTCGATCATGTGGACTTGGTAGAAAGGAGACCATATTACTGAGTTGTACTCAAGCACACTAAAAATAAGAGTATAAGTAAATGAAAGTTGTAGGCTTACAAAAGTCTTTAATTAATCTTGAGATAAATCCCAGTAACTTTGAACTTCGGTTTACGATGTAGTCGTAATGGCTAGGAAAAGTAAGTTTGTCATCGCAAAACACACTAGCAACATGATTGCGCATAAGAATTTCGTTGTTAAGTGAGAATTCAAAAGTAAGACTGTTAATTTTCCTAGTGAAACTAATGACAAAGCATTTACTGACGTTAAAATACATGTAGCTACCATCACACCAAGCTGGCTGTGAATTTAAGTCATTTTGCAGTTGGAGAAATCGTTGAAGTTTTAATTGTACTAAATACTTTAAGATCATTACATACATCAGACGGATCAGTGGCTGTAACGCCTTAATATTGCATATAAATAAGGATGTAGTTTACTGACTTTTTACTATTGAAAACCCTACAAAAACTTTTAATACCGTTATCTAAAGAATTTCAGTTAATGTTATGTAACTTCTGTAACAGGTTTCAATGAGTAACGTACATTGGCTCTATATTGCAAGAATTGATCCTGATCAAGAAGATTACCAATTCTTTTAAAGAAATGCCTATGACATTTATGTTTCATTCCTAAGCAGCGTTTTAGCGCGGGGCTAAACCAAACCAGATATTTGGTATCATCGCTTTTTGACATTGGAGTGTATTTAATTGTTTATACCCTTGAGTATAGTATAAAATGCTGTCAAATCCACATCGATATTACAAGACGACAGGGCAGAGTGACACTCTGCTTCCGATAACTCAGCACACGCTTCACTGTATTTTACACTTATTAAAATTGTAGTTCTCGGCTTTAAGAGTTTCATAAAGTGAACAGAATTATTATCTATGTCCAATACTATGGCAGGGTGATATCTGTCCAGGCGACTAAGAGCCTCTGCACCATAAACATGAACATTAACCGTAGCAAGTACAAGATCTAGTATACAGTTATAAGTGTTACATTGACGAAGGTGACAAAGAGACGTCGTGTCTAATAACAAGCGTGGTTTCATCATGTGCTGGACTAGCCTTTAAAGCCACTGAGTTAATTTCTTTAGTCCAGAACAGACCAGGAGTGTTACAGTCGCCAAAACAGACGAAATCATTTGAACTATCAGAATTTAAGATATTTTTATAACAATTATCGTAAAAGGGTTCATGTTGTTCCTGTGGTAAGTATGAAGGCAAATAACAAATACAAAAGTATACGGTTTTATTATTTGTTATCACGCGGCGGAAGTGTTAACCATAAGTCTTCAACATACTATCCCAAGAAGTTTTTCGGATAGCATGTAGGTATGCTCTTTTTAATAGCGATATCAATGCCGCCGAATACTAGAACGATCACGTCGGTAAATATTATAGCGAGCATCAAATAGCTCAGCATCAAATATACTACTGTTAAAGTTAGTTTCTGTGAGATAACATACATACATAATTTTAAATTAATTTTTTATCATTTGTAACGTGTGAACAACGTAATGATTTCTATGCAAATATTTTTGTGCGTCTGAAAGGACCGAATGTAGTGGAACATTTAGATTGCCAACGCCATGCTTACTAGACGTGGGCGTTATTTCACGTCACTAGATACAATAACTAGCTACGCGGCATGTAACCGAATCACTAGTTTCTAGTCAAATTACAAGTGCTGATTTTTGTAAATGCGTTACTGACGCTGTCGGTCGGTCGAACGCTTTTTCATCGCGCATATAAAATAGTTAGTTATAAAAATCACTAGTTTTGAAACAGGTGACACCGACCAAGTCACTGGTTTGATTACGCTTGTTGAAAATGACGTAACGATCCACGTCTACTGCTTACCTGCCATCTGGCAAATGGAACTCATTTCATTTCAAATTGACTGACCGAACTTTAGTCAGGAATTATTTGGAATACTTTGAGGTTTCATTATTGGAACAGGAATTAAAGATGAATTAAATAAAAGTCTGTCTTTGAAGTCAAGGAAACCTGCAAAATAATTGTGCAGTTTTTGGACTGGCAGCACTTACATCCCGTTTCACTCCTTGTATAAAATAAGAATTCAAAAAAGACCCATAGAGAACCCAACCGTATACGACAAAAATAAGGTCGATTTTAAAATGTTACAGCGTGACGCTTGTAACGCTTTATTCATTCACTACCTAGTAATTCGTTAATTGGCAGCATTGCCATTAGGCAATTATACTACTGGCATTGATACTAGGCTACAGCGGATTTCCATACAATATTGCCTTGACAGCTCTTCTAATCTAGAAGTAAACATAATTTTTCTCGTCTGTGGTCGGACTAATCCGTCGCGGCAAAGTAAAAACTGAGCGAGGGAGCGGAAGGTAGCCGGCGGAGACGCCGGTGAAGCCGCAAACGCTCTGCATACCATTGAGCGAGGGAGCGGAAGGGAGCTGGCGGAGACGCCGGCAAAGCCGCAAACGCTCTGCATACCATATATTCGATGCGGAAGGGAGTCTAGTTAGTAGACAAAGCCGCAATATATCTCCATACGTTGTCTTGATAGTGTGGCAGGGAGCCTGAGAGCTAGGCAAAGCCGCAGAGACTCGTTATAAAACTGATGACGCGGAAGGGAGCCGAAAGAGTCGGCAAAGCCGCGGTCGATCAGCACATGATACAAATAAAGCGGAAGGGAGCCTGAGATGTAGGCAAAGCCGCGATCACACGTCAACTTATAGAAATGATGAAGCGGAAGGGAGCCTGAGAGGTAGGCAAAGCCGCGATCATACGTTCATTAATAATACGAATAAAGTGGAACTTAAACACTTAAAACCTCCGGACGAATATTTCTAAGACAAAAGTAATGCAGTTTCACAATTATGAGGCTACTCCGATTGACCTCAAAATAAACATTGCTGGTTCTTCAGTTGTTGAGGTTTGTGAGACGGATTTTCTCGGAGTAGGTAACTCTGGACACAAGCCTGAATTGGAAATCTCACCTCACAGACATCGACGGTAGAATCTCCAGCCATTGTTATACTTTATCGGTATTAGTTGATGTAGCATCCACTGAAGTTGCCAAAAATGCTTACTATGTAAAGGGTAAATAACATTTACCCTTTACTGACATATGGGGTTATCTTTTGGGAGAATTCCGTCAATGTGAAACAGACTTTTACCCTCCAAAAATGCTATCTAAGAGTAATATGTAGTAAAAAAAAAAAAAAAAAACCGATGACACTGTGAGGCAATTATTTAAAGGAAAACGTCACTTAACTTTGACTGGAATTTATATTCTCGAGATTTCTTTATTCGTAAGATGTAACGGGGATTTATTTTAAAATAGGTCTGATTTGCGTGTGAGGAATAATGCAATGAGAGGCAATGACTACTTCTTTATGCCACGTGTTCAGTGTGCAATTTATGAGTATAGTACCTTCATTAGTGCTATTAATGTTTATAATTTGTTACCAAAAGCTATTACTGACATACCAAGCAATACGCAATTCAAGCCTAAACTAAAAAGTGACTAATTAATAGTGTGTTCTACGACTTGAAGGAATTTATGAATAGAGATAAGTCTACAGAAATGACATTATGAAATAAGCAATTTCAAATCTGATTAAACATAGATGACATGAAATTTATTTAAATTCTATTCTTATTCTATAATTAATTATTGAAATCAAATTAAAATTACTTGACATTTATCAAATTAGAAATTATTTAGTATTATTACTAATAATAAACCTATGATTTCAAAAAAAAATGTATGTGTAAAATCCTGAATATTGAATGCCCGATTAGGGTATGCTGATAGAGACTATTGTTGCACTAATACCTAGCATAACACACAATGTATCAGCTGGTCAATAAATATTTCTGAATCTGAATCTGGAAGGGAGCCTGGGTGATAGGCAAAGCCGCGAACGTTTATTTTCTGATGCGACGGGTTCATCGAGAGATGCCAGCTTAGATTTTGTTAGCGCTTAGAGTGTGCTTCGCGTATTTCAAACAGGTTGACCTGTAATCACGCTATAGGTCATCAAAGCGACCATCGATGCCTACGACGCGAATATCATGTAAAGGGGATGGCTCAGGCTGTGCGGACGAATGGTTGCCTAGTGATAGGCGGCGCAAGTATTATTATCGTTGTTTACAAAATGATCCTAAAACACCAGATCAAAATGAATCTAGGTACCGACATCCACGCTTCCCGAGTCCGCTTAATTTAATAAGCATGTTTCTGCAGGGAGTAAGTAGATAACGGTGATATAGCTATAATTCACGCTACAACTCTGAAAAATCAAGACGAGTTTTCTGCTTGTCTCGTCTAATTATCAAAATTGTATACATAATTAGATAAAAATAGTTATACATTTTTAGTAATATTAATTATAATTTAAAGTCAAATATGTGTGACATAACTATACAATTATAATTACAGTATTGCTAAATTGTCTTAATGTTTGTAGATTTATAAAACTTATAAAAATACTGCCAGATAAAATTACATTTTTGATAATAGTGAGAATCTTATATATTTAATAAAACAGCTTAAAAATATTATCTAAACTTAAATATACATACTAAAACTACAAACAAAATAAAAATAAACTATATTATAATCTAAACTTGAATGTACAGACTAAAACTACAAACAAAATTAAAATAAATACTTGGATGAATTGAGTCTAAAATATCTGTAAATGAAAGGCTGCATTTAGGACGCTGTCTATAATGATAATGTCGCTGTGATAGTTGCTTCTTAAATTCAATGACTTAATTTGAAACTGTTTTCTTCCCTGTTCTGATTTGTGTACTTGCACATAAATATCATAATTACATACACAAATAATTTAAAATAAAGAATTGAGGCGATGGGACTCGCTCTAGCAGGATGGCCGAGCTGTTAGGGAACTTACCGCATTATGTATATACGTATAATGTTTTAAGTAATATTATAAACATATAGATAATTATTTAAACTTACTGTGTCTCATGTTACATACATATCATTTAAAAGTACTAAATCGATTATACTTCGTAAGTCACTAGCCGACCGGTATGGTGCGCCACCGTCGTCTAGTTCAGTTGGTTTTTGTTACGTGAAAGTGACGGACGCTCCGGCAGCCATTTTCTGATTAAAAAGGTAATATTTAATGGTGACGGTTCCTGCTAGAGTGAACTAAGGTTGGTCCAATATATGACATCAAAGTTATATTACCATTAGGTTCCTAGAATAAGAGTTCCATTATTAATTGTTGTTAAAATAACTCGTCGAAGGTTAAATTAATAAAAAGCTACTCATATACAAATTATTATTATTTCCTAATATTAGTGCCCTTTCACAATAGGCATTACAACTTCTTTGCCCTGACGCTGGAGCACTAGGATACGACATTGGTATCCCCTACCTACCTACCTAAAGTTTCTTTATGTACCCCCTATTTTTCTTTTTCCGCTGCACTTTTTCGCACACAACTGCATCGTACCGCGCGTGACGTCACCTGCCGGCCCCAACAGAATACCAGCGCTGCATGTTTGCGCAATTAATTATAACGCAATCAGTATCGTTAATAGAATATAATTAATTAACAAAAAAAAAGTTTGTTTTTTCTTTTATTAATTTATTGACCACGAAATGTCGGAAAACCTATTAAACAATAATTACTTGCCTACTTCTCTCTGTAGGGAGCGAGAAGAAGCGATGTAGGCACATACGTATTTGTAGGTGTACGTAGCACAATCACGAATAGAGTGACCATGACTACAGCTCTTGATGTAGCTACTTTCGTTTGAAGTTATTACGATAATGTTGTACCAAGATGGGTAAAACCAAAAAATTGTATTTTTTATTTTTCAACAACCTTTAAGCACAACAAATTTGCGCACTACTTAAAAAGTAAGCGTATATAATATTAATATTTTATCTCAACGAAATTTTGCTTTATTTTAGTGGCAAATAAATGAGTTCATTACTAAGCACTGAAGTAAAACTACAGACACAGTTTCACTTCACTGTATTTAAGTTAGAAGCAATGTTTTAAAAATATTAATACGACGCGGTACACGTCGTAATAAAAGCAAAATTAAAAGCTAAAAGCGATATTTTTAACGTATTCTCTGTTACGCTTGGCTGGTTTTACGGACGGGATTACCGGTGGAGTTGTGAAAACTATTCTAGTATTTACCGTCTTATTTTGCGGTATTGTTCGCTCTATTTATTTGGATATCTAAAAGACGTTTCTTATGAAAATTATTATATTGTTAAATATTTTGTTGAGTTTTAAATCTTGGTTGCAGCTTCAAGGTATTTAACATTCTCTCCCAATCACTCTTCCTTTCAATACATATAATATAGATATCTATATCAAGTTTTGTGCTCACGGTTTGTACCACGGATTCCAGCTAAATCTTTAAAACACGTACGTGATCTGTGATCTGTTGTGTGTTCTTAATAAATCCAAATACAAATATCAGCAAGAGTGATAGAGATAAAACAACCAATTGCCCGAAAACAGCATTATATAATTTTTCTCAAACTATAAACCTAAAAAGCTATAATACGTTAAAGGAAACATTCGGAAGAGATACCCTCTAGACAAAACCTTTGAATAATTAAGTTATTTCCTGAAAGGCGTTTTTAAAAAATACCAACGCCGCCGCGCCCCATTTCCGTACTAAAGCGGGAAGTACATTAAGGAGCATTAGTTCTGTAACAAAGGGCGTATGACAAAGTGCTATACAGCACACAATAGGTGTATCGTCCGAAGAAGGCACGATGTGTTCTCGGCTTAACGACCTAATGCATCTTCTTGTTTAATAAAAAGAATATGTCGCAGATTTAAAACGTGTTTATTTCCATAACTTAGATAAAATTAAATAATAAATAAATGCAAATAAAACCTAAGTAAAAATAAATTATAAATAATATACAACTTAAAACTAGCACTAATCTAATAAACCGCTACCAGCAGGCATCATGCCCAAAATGCTAGCCGAGTTGCCGCGTTGTATTGCGATTGCAATTCTTTGAGCAAGGTAGAGGCCAGCATTTTGGTAACGAGATGCTTCGACGCGTTGATACTTCTTTATAAATTTTCTTGTTTTCTTCTCTTATGTCGCAGATTCAACACGGTTGTTGGTGAAGTTTGACCACAGAAAAGATCTAGAAGTATTTTTTTTATCTTCTGTGCGATATAGCAAAGCGGTGTGCGAGGAAAAAATTACCAATACGATTACTAGGCTAGGAAAATTAAGTAGCATGGTCTCTAAAAAAATTTCACCTACAATTTAATGTTTATACAAGTCGGAAATCCTATAATGAATAACATCTCAATAGTAATCAGTAAATACGTTTTTGTGGATAAAATATTTTTTCCAGACAAGCTTTTGTAAAATCCATTATTAGTAAATTCTGTTACTGTAAGCAGAAACGAGTCCAGACTCTGTCGATCTACTAGTTACTGAGGAGTTCCACCTTCCGTATCCATCATCAGATAATCTCGCTATCATAATATTGTATTGTCATCGGAAAATGACAGGCATGCACAATTTCAACACAATTGAACAAGAGGAACTGGTCTAAAATTGAGTTGCAAGATTTTATTTAAAATTACTGAACGTATATGCTTATAGTTGACACTTCAACAAAAGTTAAACTAGACTTATGTGCTTAGACACAAACCTTTATTATGATGATACTACACACTTTGATTATCAGTTAAACAATCAAAGACTACACATCGTCTCAATGTTCGTATCTTTACCAGTTGTCCGGTGAAATAAAATATCTAGTAATTCTAAAAAAAGGCATTATTCTCAACCCTTCTTCTAAAGACGTCTGGATTCCTAGCATTACCTGGCCTTTCTTGTTTGATTTGCAATCTCAGAAAACATCAAAAATAAGCTTCTAAAAAGTCTCGGGAATTATTCAAATGTACCCTGGGACGGAGTGCTTACTGAACCCTTCTTAGTTTTGTGACTTGGGTTCCGTAGATAAACTAAAAGGGTTGTAATAAATTCGTCCACCTCGCGGTTTTCACCATATGAGACATATAAGATTCCGGCTTTCGAATATTCACGCCGTCAAAGGACGTCTTTTTATGTCTACAACGACTATTGAAATGATACAAGAATACTTATACGCATTTTTGCTACTACATAGTAGTGCATAAATCATCTTTGCTATGAATAATAATCTACGTGACGTAATTCGCATTTGATATTTGTAAAACATTTGTTTCTACTGAGACATTCTACTGTTAACATTGCGGTTCTTCCAGACCGTTTTGTTCGACTCCACATACGCTTTAACTTGGTCGTTTGTATTTCATAAACTACTAAATTGCAGCTATTGATAATTTTAAATTAATTTCAGTCTATGTAAATCTCCATTTTTTTTAAATCCTTATTATTTTAAGCTTAAACGACACGTAGAGAAATCACAAGTGGCTAAATTTGATTTGAATATTTCAAAAATAATCGAACTGGACGAAAACTGTTCAAACTGGCGTTTAAACGCTTACGTAGTTTGTTACGGAACCCTAAAACCCATCAAAATAGACTAGCTAACATGCTGTAAAAAATACCACCAAGAAAAGTATTAGCAGCTATGTTTCCGTTAAAAACTTTAACATTACTTAACGTACAAACAAAGCTGTCAACTTGAAAACAAAACTACTAAAGTACGGGGTTTCACCTACATCCAAGTTTTGGGCTTCACTTAGTTTACCGGATTTCTATATGCTTCTACTACCTATGTTGTATTTAACAATGCTAACCTGTATTATATAAAAATTCGTGAAATAAATGAACCGTGACTTTAATAAAACAAGAAGTATTTTCGTTGTTTTAAATAAAAAAAAAATTTAAACAAAAGCTTTCGCAAATAGTTCTGAAATTTCGCTCACTTTTACTTCGAAAGTGGAACCTCCAAGTTTTCTCATTATCTTCCAAGACATTAACTTTTCAAAAGTAAAACACTGAAGCCGAATCAAAATACTTGTCCTACTTGTGTATTCCGTTAGGCTTGAATCGCACTGTAGCGGCAGTGGGGAAGCGCGGCGCGATTCGGCACAACAGATATCTATTTTTACGAGATTTTGTATTTGAAAACTAAGATCTGGCAACCCTGAAATTGGGTTTGTGTGTGATTACAAAATATATTCAACAACAATAATCAAAATAGACGGATATTCACAACCTGGATTAATGATAAGGGCCGCAACTAATTTTATCAAGTAGAATTGAGATAAATAAATGAATCGATTTGAATTTGGTTATCTCAAAAAAATTGATAAAGCAACTGGATTAACGGTGGATGCAAATGACGGACTGTCGTCCAGTGTGGCGCTTTAAGGGAGAGGCCTTAGTTTAGCAGTAGACTTCTTCTAGCTGATGATAATGATAATGAAATGGCATGACTTTCTTCAAATCAGTTTCTTTTTTTTATTTTGTCCTTAGAAGTACAAATACACAGTGGTAATTTTCACATCAAACATAAACCTTTTTATTCAAAAACCTTTTTTATTCTAAGGAACGCAGTGGCTCTTCAGGGTAATAAAATACGACAATTAATCTGGACAAAGTTGGCGACATCGGGACAGCGGGGCGCATTATTATCCTTTTGAAATGCGGAAAAAAATTGCAGCAATTTATCTAATGTTTTGAATAAAAAAGTTAATATAATTAATTGAATAGATTTAGTTAAGGCTGCTTTGACAAAGTACGCGCTCTCGGGCTCGTATAATCGATATTTTAATTACATAAAGCACCCGAAAGTAATATCCTATCCTATACTCCTACTTATGTTATAAATGCGAAAGTTTGTGCGTAAGTGTTTAAGTATGTATTTGTTCCCATTCAACTCTGTAACGGCTGAACGGATTTGAATGCAATTTGGTACGGAGGTCGTTTATACACCATGGACCTATGCTACTTTATTTTTATCTCTGAATAGTATTATATTCCTATAATATAGCGGGTGAAACCGCAGGGCGCTGCTAGTTTTGCAATATTTTCTTAAGCATTTTCGAATACATATAGCTAAATTATAATCTAAACTTAAATATACAAACTAAAACTAAAACTAGATACAAAATTAAAATAAATAATATTAAATATTAATAATTTAATAATAATAATATATAATTATTATTTCGAAATAATTTAGGCATATTAATTATGCTTTAAAAACTGAGCAAAAGAGTAAACATCTTATCGCACATATAAAATATGAAAACCTGTATGGATTAACAACACTAGAATTTAGTTCATAAAAATAGAAGAAACAGAAGAAAAATAAAAATAGGTTATCAAAAAAATATTTCAAAAATATTTTTAAAGACCCCTTTTGTGATTTTATATGATAAATATTGATTGTGCCAGAAAGTAAGCCAGTTGTGATTAATCCAGAAATAGCCGGAGAGAACTCGCTGTAAGGAGACAAAAATTGCATAACCGTAAAGTTAAGTATCATACCTAAAGTCAATTCTGTGCCTGACAAATTCAAAACTTGGCTAAGAAAAAAAACTTGTTTAAATCAAACTAAATTTGCTCAATTTGGAACAAACGGATCTAATTAACTTAAATCAGTTTCAATTTGCAGTAATTGTTTTTTGCGTCCATCCAATTTTACAAATCGCATTTTTACCGACAGCCACTGAGTACTACGAAGACACCTTTCGTGATGCGACAGATGAAATTATTGTTAAATAAATAAATAGCAGCAGCGAAAACAAAAAAATAACAATTATTCATCTAGATAGTATGATTTGTGAACCTAATTTTATACACGATAGGTAAGGTGAATGTTATTTTTTAGCCAAAGAAGGGTCATGTTTTGGCACTATGTTAGTATACAGGGTATAATTAATACCCTGTATACGAATTAAGGTTCCTCATACCAAGGGCTTTTCGAAAATACCCTATGTGTTGTTCTATGTTTTTTATTATTATTTTTTTAGGGATTTTCCAAATAAACGGCTTAAAAATATTCCAACTTTTTTTGGTAGATTTTTCGAAGAGGGACGAAAGATAATTTAAAAAAACAACATTACCATAATATTACTTCCTGTAGTTTAAACGCCTTGACCGATTTGACAAGAGAAGTGTCGTTGGATTCCTCTTTACGTCCTGTGTCACATAGGCTAGATTTTGCAGTCGGTTATGTTGTTTTTCTTTTAATAATATATCTACTTCTTATTGTTTTTTATTTTTAATGAAAATTAGACAACGAATATAACCGATAAAAAAAAACAAATTAAAGTCTGTTCGAAATAAATTTATTCTTCATCTTAGATCTCTGCTCTTAGTTGTAGAACAGGGGTTACAACTCGGACTAAGGTCGGAGATTGTGTCCGGCAAAATAATGGTGTATGATGATATTGCTACTGTGGGTCGCATGCCTTCAAATGGCAATAAATTCAGGGTAAGCTTCTCAGCCCATACTATTCCTAACGATTTTTTAAATTACGCGGATAAATACACGAGTGGTCGTAGTCTATGGATGAAGATTTAAAAAAAAACAGACAAGTGCTTCTGCGCGACGACGCGAGAAAAATCAAAAAAGAGAGAGAATGACCAGCGGCAGTCTTGATTTGATAAAATATTGTATATCAAATAGAAGAACAAAAGTAAAGTTTTTAATTACACGATTTCACAAACATCCAAGTAACATAATAAAACATGCTCGCGACATAGCTTCTACAAATCTCTAGCCACTTACAAATCGTGTACCGTGTAGGTTACAGTCATGATATTCCATTTCTCTTGTTAAACAAACGTACATATCTGTTCAACTGCTTGTTATTCCGCGTAAGCTGCTTAAGCCCTGTTTATTTTGACAATATCTGGCAAGATTTACGAAGTGTTGCCACAACTAATGTACTTATTACCAGGGTCCGGAATTTTCGTAGCACTTTTAATTTGCCAAAGTTATTGCACGTTCATCGACTTCCGATTGTCGATAAACGATTTTTTAGATCTACTTAATACGTGTTTCTCGACATTATATTTTTAATTGTTTTAAATTAACTTTACGAACAGAATTGTATATAAGAAATCTTGTTCTTTATAAATGAACTCTGGGAATTTTTCTAACCATTTCTTTATAGTACTTTTCTTATATCAATACATTTTCGATATTAGTGGAAGTAAATGAACAGTAAGATTGGTCATTAATGCTTTTTAATTTTTAATTTTAAGGCCAAATCTTTTTAAGCTCAGTAATTTCGCTGGAAACGTTGCCCTACAATCAGGAACATAGTAATATTTGCACACAGCTTGGAGGTTTGTGTTATAATTACGAGAGAGTAGTAGTTATTTGAAAATTGTATGGCTGTCACTGTTGCCCACCTTGCGATAGAGAGTGAATTTGCCTACATATTTTGATGAAATTTGTTTCGAGGGAAACCTGTTGTCATACCTTCTAAATATATCTTAATCTTTTGTTTTTGGTGTAAATGGCTTCAATAATTAATAATTGTTTTAAAAAATAATATTTTTGGTGAATTAATTTTTCTCATTATAATGAATTTCAATTCAAATCCTTGTAATAAAAAAACTTTACTTTAGGTGCCTATAACGACGAAGATATTGCGATAATTAAAAAAAAAAAAAACAGTTTCAGTTTTTCATGGCGTAGAATAACATATAAAAAAATCATACAGTTGGTGCTTTTTGTAGACGGCATATTCTAATCTGAACAAAACGACCATAATGTAATTTTTTTACGTGCTTTCGCAAGTAATAAATGAATTATGCAAAATAATGTGAGATGTGTTCTAAATCAGATGGTTTTTTCTTTCAGTCGTAGAATATGGCAAATAACGAAATAAATAACAACTTTAAACATCCAACATTGAAAACTATAAGATCAGCTCAATAACAGTCGTGTTACGGTCCATCTCCATTGACAAAACAACTTGGCTATAAAACGCAAGGGATAATAGGTTTCGTCGCGCCAAACTAGATTTATGACTCGAGGGAACTTTCAACTGGTAGCTTGTTTTTGCCTCCTAAGACAGCAGGACGCTTTTTGCGCTGCCAGGAGAAAAAAACAAGATTTGTTGCACAGAAAAACGTATTACAAAATATCACTGTCATCGGATTTTAGCAACGAAACAAAAGAGGGTAGAATTAACAATGAAATAGCTCTTATAGTTTTATCGAATGAAAATGTACGCTTAAAAACAAATTACTGCAGACACTTTTTATGGTACTGAGGGACGGGACAAGCAAATCCCTCGCCTGATAGTAAGCTTCACGTTTTCCCATAAAAGTTCAATGCCACCCAGAATTTTTAATTTCTACAGTCCAAAACCATGCGCAGCAATGCACTGCGCTCTTTTTAGTATTAGGTCATAAATCTCTTAAGGAAACATTACCCTTCATTCCTGGATGCACTAATATTTGCACACTACTACTTGGCGGTTGAACAACTCGCAAAGGTGTTGTACTTCCGCACACGAACTCTGCAAGAGTCCTAAGCACTAGAAAAATTGTGACAAGATAGAAAAAAATTTAAAATGTATGAAGTTATATTGTATTGTAATTTACTTTAAACTTTGGTATTCTATAAAGGTTTTTTCGGATTTTATAAAGGCTTTTTGCCTGTAAAAAGGCTTCCACGATCTTCAATCAATAACTATACTGTCTATATAAACACTGTGCAGGTGAACCTTTACTTGAAGACTATTTTATGACGGCAATAAAAAACAGAGAAACAGTCGTTGTTTTGAGGCTAGAGACGAAGGTCGAATAAATTGTGTGTCATCGTGCTTCCGGACGCTGTAAGTCTATTTTGTGGCATTGTAAGCACCTTTAAAAACCAATCCGAAAGGAAAGGAAACACTAAAACTGGACAGTAAAACTGGATTTGTATTTATTACAAAATAAAATCGAACAACTCCGTTTTCTGTCAAACATTGGAAACTGGGTTGTTATTTAATCTCACGGCAGCGTCAGAATGCTCATAACGGGTTAGGGCTACATTGACCGACCGCTAATATTCTCTATCAACTAGTTATTTCTATCAAAAGCTGTAATTGAAATGTTTGGAATGCAAAAAGTGTCGCTACAGATTTGCTACGGCGTAGCACGTTTCTACGGCTCGTAACGGGTTTTACAAAATGGCGTCTACATTATTTTTCACTACGTTCTTCTAACAGCCTAGTTTGTTAAAAATGTGATTTTTCTATTTAATGCCCCTCTTTAGCTATGTAGATTAAAAATCTTATTTCTGTCATCTAGTACTGCATGGTGGGAAAACAAGATTACATGACATTTTCTCGATAAAAAAAATCTTTGAAAAGACACTGGATTTAAACACATTTTTCGATGGCGTTCAGAACGCCTGGTGTATATTCAAGTGATTATTACACTAAATTATATTTATATTTTATTTTATTATTGCTATTATTAGTGAGGTAATAATAATATTTAGGTTTCCATGGAACTGAATTTCGGAATTATCTGTATTTTTTTTTAACTAGCGTGCGCCGAAGCCATCTCTTTTCATCTGCGCGAGAAAGTGTATAGCGCTAGCTTTCTCTCGTAAAACTTTCTTAATGCCAGCATTAAATTAAGCTGGTCTCAGTATTTATTATAAAGGATGAAATTGCGAAAAACAGAACAGTTAGAACCTTTTTTATCCATTGATAATATAATCAGTTCATCGAGCGATGTGGCTTGCCCACAGAAGAGGATTTTTTTTTACCTGGGCTTGCCTATTGCCAACCCTATGAAATCCTAACCATCCATTAAGAGTATGTAACATTAAACTATCTAAACATCAAAAATAAAAACACCGATAACCGATGGGGAAGAAAGGTTTTTGAGTGGTGAACACGAACCGGAAGACGCAGTGCAGGCAGGCCTCTCACAAAGTTAACCGACGACATTGTGAAAGTTGCGAGAAACCGGTGGATGCAAGTGGTAATTTGTCGGTCGGTGTGGTGCTGTAAGGGGGAGGCCTATGTTCAACATCGGACGACTTCCGGCTGATGATGATGATGACCACTAAAACGGGTAATTGAAGCAAAAAACTTTTTATTCTTTTATATTTAATTTCTGGTGTGTACAATAAAAAGTTATCTATCTTTGTCAAGGATTTGTCCAGTAATCGTTGAAAACATTTTGAATGCTCTCCTGTATCTGACCGACCCTCTGACTGCTATCTTATACTACAGTAGGCAGCTATGGCCCATTTTCACAACCATAGATAATGCGGTGTCCACATGCAATGTTGTTAGCCCACTAAATCTTCGTTAAGCGTGAGACGACATATGGCGCGGACCCCTGTCGTGTGGACACCGCCCTTCATAATAATAACCACGATGTACTCGAAGGATTTCAAAGATTGTTTAACTTAAAAGATAATTGATGGATATGTGTTTTCGAAGCTTTACCAAAGATAAATTATCTAAAGAAGTTTGATAAATGATGTGGTCAGGTTATAATCTAGAAAATCAAAACATAATCGTTATTCTCTTGAATTTAATTTAAGATAGATAGATAGAAAAACAATACACAACACATACATAACTATCTTATAAAGTAGTGCTACAATTGGCGGCCTTATAATGGGATCCATGAGGAATTGAGGGAACTCTTCAAATATTATAGGCATATACATATACAGATTTTGATATTTTCATCAACTAGTCAAGCATTTGCACTCAGAAAGTGAATTTCAAAGTGCAGCTCGGGGAACGCAGAGCGAGTACCGTTTACTAAGAGGATGCTGCTGCCCGTCCTCCGTCGATTCAACTCGCAGGTCTAGGACATACCCGGGTTTTTTCCTAATAGGTAAATAAACACTAAACTAAGCGGTAATGTCTTATGAAGCGGAAATGTTACATACTTACATCCATTTTATGTATGACGAGATTTCATCTGAATTAGTTTACGAGAGCATTACCGGCACTAAACTGGTTAGAGTTGGTTCGATGCCGTTAATGTTTTATGTTCTAACTTAGAATAGCCATTCTAGACTCTGAGTGAGCTTTAGTGTGATACAAAACTCGTAAGCGATGTTGAATATCGTATTTATAGAGCGATGCCGTCAAACGTGTGTATGATGTTTATTTATTCAGACGTGTAGCAATGTTGAGGCCCGTGAAAGTACAAAAGCCTTTTCGACGCATTTTTACCTGTAGCGTGCTGGCCCAGTACAGCTTTGTAAATATCATCACCATCATCTGCCATAAGACGTCCATTGCTGAAGAAACTTCTCGCCAATATAGACAAGGGGTGGATTGCCATAATCTCCACGTTTGGGTATCAGCTTGGGGATCGCAGAACGCTCACGCTATGACGCTTGACGACGCTACTGCCGGCCTCCGGTGGTTCTAATCGGACATTTTAGGACATACCCGGGTCCAATATAAAATCAAACAAGATATAAGTCGAAAAACTAAATCCCGACTATGTCCTTACGTGAGCTTTAGTTTTATCGGGCGCATGCAAGCAAAGCCACGAGCAATAGCTAATAATGTACATATATTTGAAATGTGCTAATTACACTTTCACCTCTCACTTGATGTCCAACACGGCATCAATAAAACGATTTTTTTAGTCCGTGATTTTGTCTTCCAAAGGGCGCCATATTCAATTTAATGTGTCGTCGCAAAGCCTGTAACCAGTGGACAATGAAGATTATAATAAGTAGTTTAGAAGTACTACAAACATAACGGTCATAACGCGCCGTAAAAAATATAACATGAAAACAGTTATAAAACATTGACAGAGGTCTACTCTGAAGATAACTGACTGTTCTTTTTTAAATTCCTACTCAGCGATTTTTTATTTTCAAAAACATTGAACATGTGTGGAAGGTAGCAGCGCAGCCTTACTCGGCGGTCGACTCGGTCAAATAGGACATCAAATTTCATTCAATCAAATTTAGGACATTGCAATACATTGCCGTTTCTGGTTCGGTACATGGACTGCAACTACATTTGGTGAGCCCGGGGTTCTATAGATACTACAATGCAAAACAATCCGATAAGTGTGATTACTTCGGCCTTTTAAAAACTGCTTACATTGTAACCATGCAACGCTTCGTATACTCGAATAAATTGAGTCTGCAAATCCTATATCCGCTACAAAATATACTCGACTCAAATCACATTGAAAGTTTCAACTTCCCCCAGTAAATTCTTCCTCATTCACTTGTCCGTAATATATCTAGAACTAAACATCAGGCGTAAACAAATTTATGCTCAACTCCCACAAATCATCTTGGTATAGAGGAGATAACTTATGCAATAAAAGGGGGCAATATGGCGCCCACATGGACCAGCCAAATGATGATAACATATGGCCGAATCGGTTTTGGCTAGCTCGTAAAGTTCGCATAGGTTTACCTCCTTAGCACTGGCTAGGTCTTATGGAACTTTTTGAGATTTATGTGCAGCGAACAAGAAGGGAAATAAGAAAAGGTTTTTTTTTTTTTTTCCCTTTCCTTTGAGAGGATTTTGGCGTCGCACGTCTTATGCATTTGCCAGTGTCAAGTATACTTATATATTTTCAAGTTTTGTTAGATATTATCAAACAAGTCAGAGTCACAGTCAAAGGTGAGCAAAGCAAGTCATGGTCAAGTCCAAGTCATGCCCCAGTAAAGTGGTGAAAACTTTACTAGAGCCTTCTAAGGAGTTTTGGAAACAACACGAAAATTCACGTTTCACGACATTATACCATTCACCAACACTCGTGCATATTCACGAACACTTAACGGGTAAAAATTCACCGTTTTTACACATTAACACTCGAAATAACACATGTTTTGGAAAATAATAAATTGACGCGACATGATTTCTTCACGTTCCCGCCAAAACTCCAAGAAAAGATTTTTGGAGATGACAGATGGCTTACGACAGGTGTGGGCAACGTTTAACAAGATACAGGTTGAAAAACTAAAACCCGACTACATCCATACGTCACGGCGCATTTTTGCTTGCAAAGTAATTTGTAACAATGTGTTTCTCCTCTAGATGACGTCATATTCAATTTAATGTCACGTCACATAGTCTATAAACAGCGGTCAATGCGTTTCCAACAAAACCTCATTTGTCAAATTGTGATAAGTAGTTTATAATTTACTAGCTGTTACCCGCGACTTCGTTCACGATGAACTACAAAAAAATAGCCTATGTCCGTCTCTAACCCTTAAGCTATATATGTGCAAAAATTCAGGTCGAGCCGTTCAGCCGTTAAGCTGTGAAAACGCGACAAACAGAGAGACAGAGTTGCTTTGGCATTTATAATATTAGTTAGGATTAGGATAAGGGTGAGGGAACAGACGACCATACATACAACAAACCCACAACCCCCCAAATGATAAAACTCCTGTTTTCTTCGCGTAGTCGGGTAAAAAGAGCTATACTTCGCGAGCTAAACTTTCGAACGTTGATGAAGGGTCAGACCTAAGGGAGATGAGTTTGTGTATTGGCAAAACAACAGTTTGTTTTTATTAATAAATGACGTCGGATATATCTACACTGTTGTGATTTTTGACGCATACATTTCCTTCTCTTTAACCACGGAGAGGACAGGTAGGAAATGTTTTGGCATTAAGTCTTCCTGTTGTACACACATAGTGCTTTTTAATCGGCTAGGGAGCGGTTGTAAGGATGGTGTATATAAGATAGCGTACGACTTTGTTCTATTTTTAAGAATCATATATTATAAATAATGTTATATGTGTGTGAGATTCAAATGAAGAGGGACGCGGTGAAACCAAGTAGCTGACATTGTTTACACCAAAAGAGGACAAATATAAAAAAGCCATATTTTTTTTGGAAAAATCATTGAAGTCACAAAGGTTGTCAAGTGTAAAGTAGCTACATAAGCAACCTTTTTGTTAACTAAAGAACATAATGATGTCGATTCTGATGTGCCATTTTCTATACTAAACTAAATTTGACAGCTCTAAAATTGTCGCCATTTTTTTCTCTCGCATTGAAATGAAAAGAGAGGCAGATTATTTTAGTCCTGTCAGATTAGTTTAGTTTAGTGAGTGGTTACATAATACATAATTTGCAAGAAAACAATATTCACATGACATATCTCGTCCCAAGATTCAATCTTCATGAAACGAAAAACTTTATCGCCACCATTCCGAGTTCATTACATCAAGCGTCGGAAAAGTTACCCCAAGGTCGCTGGATAAAGTATGCAGCACATGTAAGTAATGTAATAGCAAGCGAAAGAACAATAATACCCGCTAGAGCGGATGAAAATCTTATTATCCCGGCCGGGGAAAGAATACTGATTATCACGCGAACGGGAATAACTGAAGGTGATTAAACGAAACTATGTTTTTTCGACGGGTTATTACGTTGGGTCATTACGGCACTAGCTGTCTACTGAAACTAACTTTTTTTTTCTATATTATAAGTGGCCCACATCACTCTCAGCCCTCATGAGAAAAAAAAACACGTCAATCCGTTGCTCTGTTGCTATTTGAACGATAAATAAAAAAGCAGCAGACATGTCTTTTGCATTTATGATATTTGTTTTGTTTTTTTTTTTATTTTAAATATAGCCCATTTTCGAAGCATAGCAGTCAGTGACATTTTTCTATGAAACGGTTGTTTTTTTTTTAGCGATTTCTGGTTTGATTCCGCCGTAAAAGTTCTATGTAATGACGCGTATAATGATATCCTAGATTATGTTCGTCGCGTCGTCTAACCGAATATCCATAATCTACATAATATAATAATCAGCATTTTCCCCAGCCGTTTTTTTTTTCTCGCCCTATTTAACACATACATAAGAGTAAATAATTTAGTTACTATATAATACATGGCTATAAGGAACGGCTATACTTAGCCGAAAAGGGGTCACAGTACTCATCATTATGAACAACTTTTACTATGGGACCAAACCCTAAAGTCAAGAAAAAATTAATCTGCTGTTCCATAGAAAAATGTCACCGAGACTCGAAAAAAATGTATGGAACAGCTGATATTTTTTTTTGCGAATTTTGGATTAGTCCTATAGTAAAAGTTGTTCATAATGAGTACTATGAGCCCTTTTCGGCCTAGTATAGCCGTTCCTTATAGCTATACCTAGTAACTAAACTATATCATACCCTCTCCTTATAACCCTATATAGGGCGAGAACTAACTATAACAATGAACTAATCTATATCATACAGGCAAGCTATTTTGATTTTCAGGCGAACCTGGCGAACTTGTTTTCATACACTTTTGATATGCCATGAATACCAACACACCAATACAAAACTTGCTCAAAGTACGTGCGGGGCGTCTGTTGTTTTTCCATCAAGCGCCGGCACTAGCACGGGGATTATCATCGCAACTCGCTTCTAAGTTTATCGAACTCGCGTAAAGTTTCAAACACTGCCGTATTAGGTAGCTGTTCGTGGATACTACAGTTTGGGTAACGCGATTGTATTTTACAAAATTGGCTTTGAAAAAAATAGACTTTACATTAAGCAATTTTTGGTGACAAGAACCGGGACGACTTATATTTTTTTATTGCTTCATAAAAAAGCTCACAATTAGAGCGGCTTTACGAAAAATATATTAAAATCAGTTGCATATCTTCAACAAAGCGTATTGTGGACTTGAACGTAATTATAAAAATATACAAAAAAATACGTATACAGAAGATATAATTCAAATCGGATAATAAAGTTCTGAGATTACTATTAATTAATTTAAATAAAAATGCAAATTACTGTAACTATCTGGATAACGTTACAATTTTAATAAATTATTTACTTAAATGTTCAGTGTATTCGCTTTCGATGATGTTTTCATATGTTACACGCTGTTACACGCGACTTCGTTCGTGTGGAACTACAAAAAAAAAGTAGCCTATGTCCATCTCCAACCCTTAAGCTATATCTATGCAAAAAATCAGGTCTATAGGTTCAGGCGACTAGCTGTGATAACGCGATAAACACCCAGACATAGTGACAGATAAACAGAGATATCTTCGTAGTTATAGGCACTTTAAGCGATGAAATGATTGCGTTGAAACTATGAGGAAATAAGTCGTTTTTAATCGTTTTGTTAGAACAACAAAACATTTTTTTTTTAAATCAAAACCTATCGTCGTTGATTATTATTTATCCAAACCATTGACACCAAAAACAAAAGAGTTTTATAAGATTCAGGGAGATAACAGTTTCTCACCGAAACACTTAATTCAACAAAAAAAATTGGTAAAATCGCTAACTTTTTTATCGCACGCACGTGTTGCAGAGCGACAGCAATTCAATTTTCAAATACCTACTGCGCCAAAACCACGCGGCGAGACGTCCCATAGTAAGTTTATTTACTCGTACGTGCAGCACTACAGCAAAATACATCTACGTGATGCCTAAAGTTAATCAAACTCCACGCAAAGTTCCAAGCTAACTCTAGCTCTCTGTTATTGTGTAGCTATGCGTGGATTGAGTCTGCTTTGAAAGTGATTGTCAATATCTGGATTAAGTTAGAATAGAGTTCTAGAAGTTAGTTTTGGGACCGACTTTGTAAAGCATATATCATCAACAGCCATAAGACGTCCACTGCTGAACATAGGCCTCCCTCTTATAGCGCCACACTGATCGACACTGTGCCACTTGCATCCACCGGTTGCCCGCGACTTTCAAAATGTCGTCGGTCCACTTAGTGGGAGGCCTGCCTACGCTTCGTCTTCCGCTTCGTAGTCGCCACTCAAGAACCTTTCTTCCCCATCGGATATCAGTCGTTCGATTGATGTGGTCAGCCCATTGCCACGTCAGCTCGCAAACTCTGACAGCTATACCGGTGACAAATAAAGCATGTATCCACCAACTAAAATAGGTACTGAGAAATGGCACATCGTGTTATAAACATGTTCAATGTCATCTAAAAGGTTAAAGGTTTCCTGAAATTTATCGCAGTAGTTAACGTAACTAATTTTGTAGAGTGGGTTGTTGTAAATGGTGCTGGTGCCACAATTCTTCAAATAAGTATAATTATAGATATAATAATAGTTAGATATAATTACGCCTCATTGTGGCATTGTATGCTTACCCAAAAAAATTACCTGTCAAGAGCATGTCGGGCCGTGCTTAAGCCGTTCCGTAGGCGCGTTGAACGTTTAAAGTATTTTTTAGTTTTATCTGCTTATCTTAAAAAGTTAGTATCACATGTTGCTCGAAATAATTTTAAAGAAAGTTTTTAATAAGATATATCAACATGGGAGATAACAAGTTTCTGAAATGCATAATTTGGAAATGGCAGGGGGGAGGGTAGACACATAACAAGAAACTTTGTCGCCCATATTTTGCCAGCGGTACATCTGATAAAAAAATGTTGTAGAAAACCTTAACTTCATTTAAGAAGACCTATTCAATCATACCCCAAAGTTAGGGAAAAGCTAAAACATTTTTTTATTCCTACTTTACATGTATGTCATCCACCCCATTAATGTAAAATTGTGTTTTTTTATTCTTTATAAATTGTTAACTTTAAAAGACCTGTTCAATGACACCCCACATGACGGAATATATACAGAGATTTTTTTTTCATCCCATTTTTACATGTATGGTAGCTACCCTTATTTTACAAAAAAAAATATTTTTAGTTTTTGAAACTTGAGGACTACATTTAGACTATCGTTGTGCAAAATTTCATGCATGTGCGTTTATAGCTTTGGAAGTTATAAGGCTGTAAAGGATTCAGACAGACAGATGGACATGGCGAATTTATAAGGGTTCCTTGTAGTACTACGGAACCCTAAAAACAATAGTGTCAATAAAAAAAAAATATTGTATATAATTAAATTGATATTCTTGTAAGTAAATAAAAATATTTCAAAAACACCTTGTGCCGAATCAACTAGCAAGAGGAAGGTGCAGGTGGTCAAACTTAAAAAAAAAGCAATAGGATAGAATAAAAAAATTACACGTTAAGTCTCACAAAAAAAAACTTAGTAGGTGGAATAAATAATTAGTCGACCAAACTAGACTAGAGTTGCATCATAAGTTTTCCTAACAAACTTTAAACATAAGCCAAAACTCTGTCACAGAATTTCTACCCAACATAAACTATGTTCATGTAATGTCATAACCTCATAACACAACGAAATACCTTCGCATAACGTCAAACCTACACGTGTCTTTTATGAGTCAGGTAAACATAGAGATGTTTTGGGCGGATGTAATGCGTATATACGACCTTATCTGTACTTATCAAGCCGCTATGTTTATTCTATTGTGCTGATATTAAACCTGGAGAGAGTAATGTTTTAATTCACTTTAGTCGTAACATAGACAAATAGAAGCGATCGACTTCACTCTAACTATAATTAAATGTTTTAGTGTAGTTCTCAATTCTACGTAAAACAGAAATAATTATAATATGAAAACGGAAGCGGTTTAGACACGTTTTGTTTTTTTGTTTCGCGCGCGTGTCTCGTTTATCGCCTTTCTTTGATAAAGGTCGCCGAATGTGATCGAAACTATACAGACAGAATAACCGACTCAATTCAACGCGATTATTCCCCTTTAACAGAAATAATTACTGTACAAAATAAAAAACTGAGATGAGAAGAGGGGAAGATGCAATAACACTTTTTGAATCGGTTAGCTTGATTCAAAACGATTCCAATAACATAAGTTTCATGTTGGATTTCGTATAAAACTTAGGAGAAATCATCGATTTTCATAGCACACCCCCGAAATCGCGAAAAAATGCGACGAGCGCTTTGATGCATTTACAAAAAAAGAAAAAATAGCGGCGCCAGCTGAGGGGCTATTGTTATGATAGGATCTGGTACAAAAAAATGTATAATAACGTTTTGAATATGACTTAAAATATAAATGATATTGGGCATTGTTTTCTCGACTGCATGCAAGAATAAATTCAGTAAGTACTCATGTGATATATCTACGAGTATCACTATAAAACCTTAATCGAACTTTTCTCAAGTGTAGAAGCTAAAATAAGAGAAAGACGTGTGATTGATTGCATTCTCGCATGCCGGAACTAGCTAACACACGAACCGTAATACTTATCCTCATAAACATGAGGCCAAACTTTTCCTTCAGGATTTACGCTAGACGTGTGTGGTGTGTACGAAATCAGTAGGAAACGTTGAGATGGCGACTGCAGACAGTTGCTGCGTGGTATACAGTTATTTTTATTACAAAAAGCAGGGACTCATGTTCAAGCTGTGTTGCTAGTGACACACGTTGGGCTTGAAGCCTAGGTCGGCGCCTAGGTCGGCGCAAATGCACTTCATAGCGCAGTGTTATCCACGTCTATTAGCGCACGTAAATCTTGGTTAGAAAGCCGTAATTCTACCTCTTGCGCCCACATGTAGCCCCTAGATCTAATACCCGTCAATTGCTCAGGAAGGGTCTAATGGTGATTAAATAAGGGTCCAATACTCGGCGCAAATTTGATTACACTATTTATTGTAAGGGACGTTGGGATTTGTTTGGATGGGATGATTTTGTGGCTGTTCGGGATTGTTCTGTAAACACACCTTAGGTACATACAGTTGGAGCGTGTTCGCTAGGATTATCAAAGGAATAGTACTATTAGTACTCACGGGATATTTACCACGGTTATTGTTTTTGTTGAGTTCCCGATATTTCGGCACAGTTGCATGCGCCATGATATTTCGGCACAGTTGCATGCGCCATGTTCATGAACATGGCGCATGCAACTGTGCCGAAATATCGGGAACTCAACAAAAACAATAACCGTGGTAAATATCCCGTGAGTACTAATAGTAATGTTAACAAAGGAATAATTTTAGAAGAATTTTACCAATTATAGGCAACATTCTTTTTTCGTCAGATGATCGAATACTATTAATAACATGTACTTACCTGAATTTGACTTGTTCAATATATTTCCGACTAAAGTCCGCGATTTAATGTTACTGGTAACTTACCAAATTTAATTGGTACGGTTCTTCCTAAATCTCGAGTTTTTTTAATACCTAAGTTCTTTCCTTAAGGAAGATTATTTAAGATATTTCTCTTTTATCTTTTTGTAGCAAACAAGGTACGTTTAATAGTTAATTTTAATTTGTTAGTCTAGACTCAAAATGCGAAAGCTAATAAATGGTGTTTATTAATATTGATGTTAGTAAACTTAAGATAACAGAGTACGATTTCAGAAAAAAATATTAAAAAATATATATATATATAAATAAACTTTCTTAGAGTTTTTTCATATAATTCAGTAAAATGTGCGCAAAAAGTAATACATTTTAGTGACTATTGTTCTCGTCTATTAGGGCTCGTAATTCCAAATTGCTCAGACAAAGGCATTCTAGTTAGAAGCGAGGCCTATGTAAGTACATACGTGACTTTCTTCATCACGTCTAATATAAAGTCTTTTAGGAAAATAAACATCCATCCGATAAGTACAAAAAGCACTAGAACAAAAGTATACATAAAATAGTGATTATCTATAATCCTTCCAAAGAATAATTGCTTGGTACGTTTCGACACTGTGACTTTTACAATGTTATACAAAGTCTTGTCCAAAAGTTTAGTGTTATTCTTCTTCTCATTGCCAAAAAATCTTCGTTTCCTTAGCACCCCGTTTATTTAAAGTTCTTTAAAGAATCGATGTTATAGAAACGTAGTTCCACGATCTGATTTAGATCGATTGCCACTCTCCAAGTTCGAGCAAATCGACACACATAAGCATGATACTTGACTGTCTCTACCCGACTATCGAAGGCACTACTGTTCGCAGTTTACTTTACAATCGACGATAACGACATGCACATACTACTGTCTAGCTACTGGACATAAATCCATCATTCATTATTCCACCTTCGACACCTATCTAAATTGCACCAAAGTTATTCTAAAACTAAAAATGCTAGTATTTTAGTTTAGATACTATTTGTGGAAGAGTAAAATAAACGAGCTACACTAGCAGCTTTCAAAAAACGTAATTAGCGACAAGACGTAGTAATTAATCTCTGAAACCAATCTGAAAAGCACTTACGCGAATACCACCACTTAAGCTATTCTACAAATTGCCCTTACCAAAATTTTTCTTCGGTGCTGTTTGCGGTACAGTAGACCAAGCGTGTTACAATAATCCAAATGTACAACAACGTGCGTGCGTCTTATGTACAAGTGCAGCAATAGAATAAACTTAAACATATTGACAGATAATTGTCACTGTTATCTAAATAATTCAACAAAACCAAAAAAAATACATTTCTATTCCTTTCATGCCCATATCTATGACAATAACCTCGGGATTCTGAAACGTTTGTTAATTTTGACCACAGAATAATTCTAATGCTGCATTTGTCTGGCACTAAGCAAATGACAACGACAGCAATAGACTTAATCTGTTGTCAAAGTTAGCAAGCGTTTCAAAATCGCGAGGTAATAGTGTTAGTGACAAATTACATAAATATCTATTCATTACATTATAAGCCAGAAGACGTCCACTGCTGAACATAGGCCTCCCCCTTAGACCGCCACACCGACCGACCATGTGCCACTTGCATCCACCGGTTGCCCGCGACTTTCACAATGTCGTCGGTCCACCTAGTGGGAGGCCGGCCTACGCCTCGTCTTCCGGTTCGTGGTCGCCTCTCAATATCTATTCTATCACCTGGAAATAATAAGCTCTGTCGTGAAACTTTGATCGCCGTCGTGGATTGTAAATAAGTTTACCGGACTTTTGCTCGGCTGGAGCTAACAAATAGAGGCTATCTCTTCGCAACGACAGCGATTTGGGGTATCTACTGTTTTAGAAAGTGTTTTGGGTGTTTGTCGCTCGTGAGTAAAAGTTTCATGCATAACTAGTCTTTTGTCTTGCGGAAAATATACAGTTTATCGTTTTTACGTCGGGTATTTTCACCGTTTGGAAATTTCCTAAAACGATTTTATTTAGTTTTTGTTTGTTAGTTGCTCAGAAAATATTTAAAGTAGCTGGATATTGTATTAACATATAACGTCATCACATTTCTCACTAATATGATAAAATACAAAGGACTTTTTAACAAACTGTAACTTCACTTTCTAATTACTTTTTGGTCAAATTTTTCGATGTTTTCTTCTATATGTCTTTTCTATTACTTTTTAATGACTTAACATCTAAACTAAACTGCTATGGGCTACCGTGACGCTTAACATCAGGCCAGCGACGTGTTTGTCTCGTCACCAAGGACCATTAAAAAAAAATAACGAAAATATGAAATAGTGTGTATAATGAGCACTTAAATAGCATATTATTTTTCCTGAAAAATTGCCAGGCGAAATAAATATTATGTATTATCTCGGGTTCTTATTTATACATAAAATTTGATCGAAGAAATATAACCAAAATCACAGCTGACAAAATACACAATAAATAAAAATTAAAAATAAATATAATATAATATAATAAAATAATGATAGAAGTACACGCTGTGGCGCCCGCAGGGCCTATATAGTTTTGGAAAATTATGAATAACTACCTGCGCTCCTTGGTTTCACCCGCTATTCTACAGGAACAGTACATTTTTTCAGGATAAAAAGTGTGTAAACAATATGTTTTAATCCAGGGAATAAGCTACTTCCATACCAAATTTCATCCAAATTTGTTCAGCTGTTACAGTGTTCAACGGGAACAAACACACCAACTTACTTACATACTTACCTACTTACAATATTAGTATGATATTATGATTATTTATGATATTAAATTAATGTAGGTACTTAACAAAAAATAATATAAACTAGTGGTTCGCGGCGAACTGAGACCTCGCGACCCCAATATCTTCACAACCCCTGGACCGATTCAGCTCATATTTAAACTTGAAATTTTTATTGAAATGAACTACTTGCCTACAAAATTTCATGAAGATGGGATCAACGGTTCGCAAGTTATCATCGGACAAATATACACACAAACATACATACAAATGCCAATTTGTCCCAGTAAACTCTGAGACCTTCGCTTCGCTCAGTCAATAAATGAAACAGGATAAAATTATATTATGCCATTTACTAAAGTAAGTTAACCCGACATAACTAACGCTACTCGCATCTATTTGAATTTTAATACTCGAGAGAAGCAATAATTTTAGAGCTCAGAGTTCAGTTGAGGTACCATTTAATTTGACATAACTTAAATAACATTAAATAGTAAATAAATTAAAATAAACTCTAAGTAAAAATAATCATAAATATATATACAACTTAAAACTAAACTAGTTCAGTTGTAAAGAAACGGTACATAAAATCTACATCAAAAGCTATACAAACCAAGATTTATTTGGCGTCGTTCAATCCCACATCCCGCGAGATGATACTCATAATATTGATGAACACGCCACGCCACGCCACGCGCCGCCACGAGTCACTGGAGGCCGACGCCGCAGTTAATCGAGATGGAATGTCAACGGTCGACGTGATCCATTAACATTTAATCAATTACTTTTGGATTTATTGCGCTTATATCTGTATTTATTAGTGTTGTCGGTACATAATTATGACGATGAGTGATTAAAGTGCAACGTTTCGCTCAGAGCGCGAAATTCACATTTTCTTGCGTTTTTTGCGATAATAAATAGATTGTTTTAAGAAAAGACACCTACCAAAAATTAAAGTTGAAAGCTAGTATAAGTCGTGGTAGCTCAGTGGGAGAACGCTCGCCTCACATTCCTGAGGTAGCGGGTTCGAACCCGGGCGGGCCCGTACCAATGAGTTCTTTGTAACTTACGTACGGATATACCACTGGCTTTACGGTGAAGGAAAAACATCGTGAGGAAACCTGCATATCTCCGGAGAAGAAATTCGATGGCGTATGTGAATCCGCCAACCCGCACTGGGCCAGCGTGGTGGATATGGCCTAATCACCCTTCTAGGGTAGGCTGATATCCCAGCAGTATGGGATGTTTAAAAGGCTGATATAGTAGTAGTATAAGTAGTATAGTGAGAGTTTTGGCGGGAACGTGAAGAAATCATGTCGCGTCATTTTATTATTTTCCAAAACTTGTGTTATTTCGAGTGTTAATGTGTAAAAACAGTGAATTTTTACCCGTTAGTGTTCGTGAACATGCACGAGTATTGGTGAATGGTATAATATCGTGAAACGTCAATTTTCGTGTTGTTTCCTAAACTCCATAGAAGGCTCTAGTAAAGTTTTCACCACTTTACTGGGGCATGACTTGGACTTGACCGTGACTTGCTTTGCTCGCCTTTGACTGCGACTATGACTTATTTGACAATATTCACCAAAACTTTAAAAAATATGAGTGTACTTGACACTGGTAAATGCATAAGACGTGCGACGCTATAATCCTCTTAGGAGGAAAGAGAAAAAAAAGTAGTATAGTGACATTTGTCACTAAACCAAAAACCAAGATGAAAATTAGTTTATTTAGTTTTGTTCCTAAACCAATGTTACCTAGGTGTTAATTTTACCCGAAATTTCTTGAAACAACTTATTTATTGGTGCAAAATTGGTTTAAGTAAATCCACGATGAGTATCCTCTGCATAGGTAAAATAACTTTTGTAATATTTTACGAACTTGTTCATTTTTTAGACGCCTAGTTAGCTATCCTTCTGAAATTACTTACTTCTCTTAGGAAATATGCACCCAGCTAAAACTCGTCTATATTTCTCGACCTTAATTTACAGCCCGATTTTAATCGCATGCAAAATAAGTTTTTCAACGGAAACCTATTTAAAACAGGCTACAAAGTAAGAACACCGGGATAAAATAAAGGAAAATCTTTTTCTAGAGCTTAAGACGTGAAATTGCAGACAGTTTTTGGACAGAAAGTATTTATTACAGCAGATATAGTTTATTCTATTTCTAGGTTTTCTAAAAAATGCAACAAAACAACAATTTTACTTTGGTCGAAGACTGTCCACACATTTACAAAATAAATAAATAAATGTCTTTGGCACGAGCAAGTCGCTCACTTGATGTTGAGTTTCACCCCTGCCCATATCAATTCAGTGCCATCCAGAATTTTGAACTTCAACAGTTCAAAGCCATGAGCGGCAATGTACTGCGCTCGTCACCATTAGATATTAGATGTTAAATCTCTTTATGCCCAGTAATTACGGGAAAAGTATCATATCTATGCCACTATGACTAGTTTAAAAAAATAAATAATAACAACTACTTTTCTTTGTCGTATTTTGGACGCAAAAAACTGTGTTTCTTAGTGCCTTTAACAATGAAGATATTGCGAAATTAAAAAAAATACAAACATACTTAAAAACATAGTTCTTCACGGCGTAGATACAAAAGATAGATAGATAGATAGATAGGCGTAGATAGATTTTATACAAAAATCATCGCAATTGGATAACATTTAGGGGTGGGTATCAGACTACGCTTTTTGTATGGATAAGAAGGCGGTAAACGCTATTCATGGATGGATGGATGCAAGTGGCCCGTTGTCGGTCGTTGTTGGTCGTTGTTGGCGGTCTAAGGGGGAGGCCTATGTTCAGTAGTGGACGTCTTATGGCTGATGATGATGATGATGATGATATGATGATGTATTTTCTCTATAGAGAATTGTATCATCGCACCGAGCTCTAAAACTCCGAACTTGTTTAGCTCCCATTTGGATTACTTCGCTGACGTGACGATGTTATACCGTTACTTTCCAAAGCAAGTTCGTGTTAAAATTGCATCAAAAGCTTTGCGCTACACCTAGTCACAATTTTGCAACTTTAACTTTTTAACTTTATTTCCTTGGACGTATTAGTGAAAAATAAAAGTGGCCTTACTAATTAGGTTTCATATGATGCAGTGCGGTGCTGTCTCGTAGCTGGAGTACTAATGAGTCAACTTCTTAAAACGTTCAACAATGATATATGATACCTACTTAACAAACATTTGGAGTATATAAAATGAATGATGAAGACGTCCTGCCTCCAGGGGATTAAAACTTGGCAAGAATTATGACGAATTTTGTGCTTCGCGGTCGCACTTATCTTTATGGACTCTAAGATCTCTGTGATTAAAAGCTATGATCAAAATAAAATAGTTATTATATTACAAGCTTTTGTATAAGTTCATAAAGTAGTATAATCAAGTAATTAGTAGTGTTCATCATCATCAACAGCCTGCAGTTCACTGCTGAAGGCCAATGCCTCCCCCTTAGAGTGCCACACTGAACGTCAATTTGTCATTTTTTTTCACCGATTGCCTGTATCTTTCACAATGTCATCATTCTACCTAGTGGGAGGACTACATACGCTGCGCCTTCCGGTTCGTGGTTGCACTCAAGAACTTTTAGTTCGCATCGGTTATCGGTTCTTTGAGCGATGTAGTCTGCCCATTGCCACTTCAGCTTGCAAAACCTGAGAGCCACATCGGTGACTTTGGTTCTTTGGTGAATATTATCGTTCGGTATTTTATCGCACAAAGAAACTCCGAGCATAGCGTTGAGCATGGCTCCCTCCATTGCTCTCTGTGTGACTCCAAGTTTTTCCAAAAGGCCAGCTGTTAAGGACCTCGTCTTCTTTTCAAATGTTGTCACTGGCAACACACATTGGTTGAAGACCCTTGTCTTTAGACACAAATAGTAGTTAAAATAATAAATTAAAAGTCTACAAAAATAAAAATTGTTATTTTTGTGTAATTTTCTGCCGTTGATTTTTTAGATTATGAAAGATTCTTTACTTATCCTGTCAAAAAGGCTTTTTATCCTACCTTGTGCTACTTAAAAAATAATAATAAATCCGTGATATTACATTCATTTCGCTTAGTATTTTCGCATTCGTATACATTTTTCACAAGCTTCGTTTTGGTTTTGACTGAAATAATATAATCAAAAATACAGTAGCTTAGTACAAGTATTCATGTAAATCATTTCCAAGATATGGCGCAATAGCCTTATTTTTCTTTATTTTCTACATAACAAGGGTTATTCCACTATCTCGCAACTCTGTACCCTCTAGGGCATTTGTGAGGGATCATTTCTAGATATGTTTTGAACAATATTGTTCTAGGGAGTAGTTTTATCAACCCTGACGTCAAGCTTGGCGCTGAATTTAGACAAATATACCAAATACGGACCATAAAAATGTGATGGAAAACCATTTGGCATTATTTCACTAGAAAGTTTTTAGTTTGTTATAGATAGGTAGTGATAGAATGGTACTGAAAAACTTTTCGCGGAAAATAATCCAATAAAGTGTAACTTTATTAGACATAATTATTATTAGACAATACACAAAAATAAAATATCCAGTAGTATAATGGACAACCTTTGAATGAACAGAAGTCAAGAATTGAAATGAAGAATGTGATTAATATTATAATTAGATATTTGAAGAACATTTTTGTGGGGCTATTTTGGACCAATAGATATTAATACCCTCAGTTGTCACTCCTTGGCATGGTATAGAATGATGGTGACAGACTATATACGTTTATTTTCATACAACTTGTTTATTTATTTATTTATTGAGATACGCCAACAGTGAACATATTTTACATTCTTATAATATATTTCTATATTCTTTCTTGTTGACCAGACGAGCATGTTTCTCACCTGATGGTAAGTACTAAGCTTGCTTCTAACAGTTCATTTCACCTAGAATTTTCAACAAAAGCCTGAGATATATATACACATTGATGCTAAAACTCTTTAAGCTCAAAAATTTCGCTGGACATATCTCTCTTCAATCCGAAACATAATAATGTTTGCACACTACTGCTTCGAAGAGTTTTCCCAAATACCGGCCAAGCTATATAACTAGGTATAAAACTTATTCGGTAAACTTTCTCATGCATTTCCTTATGGACTACCTGTAGACGATTTCCGGTAATACCTGGAGATTCTCAAAAATTTGAGCAAAAGCTGCTGCAGTATCAGCTCTTAAAGTTAGCGTGTTGTTTCCAAAATGTTTAACATCTTACATAAATCCACCATTTTAGTCCCAGGGTAGCTCCGAGGATTAATAGCAAGACTGTCCTACTGATGCAGTGTAATTTTTAATCAGTGTATAGTTTCTATAATTAAAAGTAGTCTGTAAGAAAATATGAGCTGTTACGAGAGATATTGTTATTTTTGTCGTATGACTTAAAAATATATATAAACGTATAGTGTTGTATCGACCCGGGTATGTCCTAAAACTGCGACCAGAACCAGAGAACCAGACAGCCAGAGAACTGGCAGCAGCGTCGGCAGCACTGGCAACAGCAGCAGAGATTATGGCAACGTCCCAAGCCCCAGCGACGAAACGTACGTATAGAAAAACCATCATCTGGTTGACGAACTTTCCAGAGAACCTTAAAACTTACAAAACACACAACTGACAGCACAAAACCAAACTAACTAGAAACTGCTGACAAGAAAGGCTGATCCTAAGAAAAATACCAGGTATAAAAGTAAAGAGAAGAACAAGATGGTAACGAATTATAGACAATCAACCTTCAAAGTGGTAATTAAGGTACTTATTTGCGAATACTAGACCCTGCCACAATATACAATAGATAGATATACAACAGTAATAAATACACGATCACGTACGCAAATGGATGCTGTTCTACACGAACCAACTAAAACCACATCAAGTTTACTGCGCTTAGATTAAAATAAAATATAACTTAGATTCTAACGCAGCTGTTCTGAATTTTAAGCTTGCTCGTGAGTTGTGCCACATCCAGAAGTTTGTTTAGAACTAACTCGTCCCGGTAAAAAAAGAGCGAGATAGAATATTTTTCAGTGTTTTTTATAAGGGGCAAAGGAAAAAGCGTATTAGCGGCGTTAACTGCCGGCTTCCTTGTTTCCTGAGAGTTACAATCTAGAGTTTTTCAAGGTCAGAGTGAATATTTATCTTCTAAGTCTGCGTTCTTCATCTTCGGCCACATCATCGCTTACCAACAAGCGAGTTGGTGGTCAAATGCAGAGTTAAATGCGTTAAAATTATGATTTACTTATGTTTATAAGTACTACTACTAAGCAGCCAAAAGACGTTGCTGCTGAACAAAGGCCAGGAGAACCTAAAGAGAGAGAGAGAGAGGGGGGATTGGGGATCTGAGAACGCTCGCTGCTTACTATGAGGATGCTGATGTGTCTCCGGTGGTGATAGTCGCAGTATTAGGGCATACGCGGGCCCTGTTATTTTAGAATATGATAAGGAGTAACAAGATTCAACGATATTTACTCGAGACACGATTTTAAAATGGATTATTTTAATATTGTGAAACGTGACTTATCGTGTTGTTTCCAAAACTCTCCACCTCTTTACTGGGGCTTAACATGGACTTGACCGTTTCTTACTTTGCTTGTCTTAGACTGGAGTTTGATTTTATTGTGTAATATTTTACTTCACATGAAATATATTCCAAACCTTGTCAGTGCCTAAAGTGTAAAGAGCCAAAATATAACAGAGAAAACAAAACATGCTTGAACGCGACATTTCTTTAGATGGTTGGAAATCTAAAAAGAAAAATCCGGTGCTTTCATTTTTCTTCCGAGAAAATTTTCAATTGCATATTCATAGCCTTACAAGTAAAATTTTACTGCATATTCATGGCTGGAGTTTTGATTGATTTTTTGCCCAATTAACTTAATAAAATGCAAAATATTCTAAGGAAAAATTATATTAGTCTCGAGTAGTCGTTCAAAGTCGTTAAAAAATGCATAAAATGCTAATTATTACCACGTAGGGAATTACATAATTAAAACAACTCTGTTATATAACTTCTAAGCACACAACGATGACTTCAAATCGGATATAGTACTGGGTTTTCAGGTGGATGACGTACATAATTATTATAGAATATTATTATACTCAAAATTATTAGCATCTTTTACAATAGGAGAAACCCATCAAAACGCGAAAAAATCAGCTGTCCTTCGAGGGAAAAGGACATTTCTCTATGCAACAACATGTCGCGATTTCTGGGTTGGTCCCATCCACAGAAGAGAGAAAGAAGTAAAATTATTTTCTCTTCTGAGGTCTCATCGTAAAAAAATTTTACAATGATATTTTTGAATTTGTCAGTCGTCAAACAGAACACTCGGTAAAAAAATACTCTTATTTATTACATCAAATACCTGTTTTAGACTTGGTGTACAAAATTTGTAGTATTGGTGTGTGGTGCGCCTAACAAGTTCAGTAGAGGGATCCAACAGGTTTTAATAAAGAAATGCCGCTGATTCGGCAATTAACCCATAATTATCTAAATCTGGTTAGCTCTGGAGTTAGCCTTACTTTTCTCCCCCATTTCGGTCTATCCTCGCCATCGTCCTCGGAAACCTTACACTCCCTCTTCTCGTTTAGCTCCTTGTGTTTGCCCCCCTCTAGACCGGGGGTGGAATGTTATAGTGCTATAATAATAAGCTTATTTTAAGTACTGGCATAAATTACTTTAAAATTTAATCTTACAACGGCTTTCCAACGTCCAAGTTAAACATGCATAGTAATTATTCTATTCACAAGAGCAAACAGCGGAAAAAGGACATACCGAAACTGAGTAAGGATTACGTTTTCATACCCTAAAATACACATTTCCTTTAAATTCACGTTGTACTCGAAATTAGAAATAAAACAGAGTGCAGGTCGACTAAAATGTCATAATTTACTTAAGTGTAGTAACTAAAACTCGATGGATAAACATTAAGTTTCAATAGGAGTCCCTTCTATATTTTTAATATTTAAAAAAAAACTACTGCAAAATGTAACTTTCGTCACTCTAGGCATAAAAAGGAAAAATATCATGCGTAGAAGAACCTGATCAGTAGGTACACGGGCAACAATGTGGATGACTTATGATGACCAACTGTCTGGTACAACCACGGGATGTAATAGGTAATTAACCTACTGGTAGAACCAGCGCGATTGCATCACAGGCTGGTAGAACCACGGGCAATATAAATTGCTCGTGGTCCTACTGGCGGAACCTCGTAATTTAATCACGGGCCGGTAGAACCACGGGCAACAGAAATTTCCCGTGGTCATACTGGTACAACCACGCGGTTGGACCACGGGAAACAAACGAATCCAACGACACCTTACTTATCAAAATCGATTAAATCGTGTTTCTATAAGCGATAATACTTACTTACACCCCAAAAACATGACCCACCGTCTTGGGCAGTCAGGTAAAAGATTATTTAAACTTTTAAAGATTGTATAGTGAAATTATTTGCAGTGCTATCCAAATATTGAACGCCGTTGTGGCGAAACTATTTCATTATTATGCATGACATTGTAATATTTCCATTAACCAGAGTTTGGTGCTGAAAAGTTCCAGTCTTTTTTATAGTTAAATTAGGACCTAATCAATCATACATATTCAATATGACAAAGGAATAATAGGTTTCACATAAATTAGCAAATAAAATTTAAATCAAGCTAATTCTTTACCAAGAAAAAACGAGCTTTCCATTAGTTTTGCATACAATTTTTCATTTCTCTCTTGAACCCAGACAAAGAGAATGTTAATGCAATTTTGTAGCATTGTATTGTGAGAGCGTACAAATGCTTTAATGTTCACGGGAGGTGTTACTTAAGTGACATAGCGTGCAATAAGCACTAAACTTTTTTATAAAAACTCTTGAGTCGCGAAACTTGTGGAGCCTAGGCTCAGAAAACACAGAATGAAGCATTGCCAAGTGAAAGAGACGTCTGAAGTTGGCACCTTAGTGCCTTAGTGTTGCCACCTCGTTTTTTTCTGTTTACTTACCTAGATACTCTCAAAAAATCTGTGTGTGGAGCCGAAGCCTGGGACTCAGCTACAGTATGTCAATAAAAGAAGAAAGAAAATAGCGTCGAATGAAGTCGAATATAATTTATCGATGTCTTCTTTGATAGTTCGCGCCTAAGCTCGCGCTTAGTTTCCGAATACTTTAAAACTTTACTATTAATTAGTGCAGTTTCTTTTGTTTGCGCTACTGCCAAGCTAACAAATTCCTATATTTCAAATCTATTAGCAGATACTTATTGCAATCGTCCCAGTGTTACCCATAAGGCTACTTATATAAATAGGCCGTTTTTCGTTTAAAATAAAACTCGAAATCACTTGGCTGGCTGGCTGAATTCAACCAAAATTATGATGATGATGATGATGATGTTGCGCAAACTAAAACCGACAACATTTATATTCTATCTCCCCCTCATTTTATTTGCTGTTTTTTTCCAACAAGACTAAAGTTTTTTAAAAATAAATTTTATTTTTATTTTATTTTATTTTTAATTTAAATTTAAATAATAATATAATATAATAATAATAAATTAAAAATTAAAGGTTTTTATTTAACATTCCATCAGATTTAAGGTATAATTTTGCACTAATTTATTTTCACTATACGGCAACAATTTTGTAGATTGTTTATTTTTCACTCTGTAAACAAAAGACTTGCAGTTTGAATTTCGTTACACAAGTACACACACCTACTTACAGTGACTTTTTTATGCTACCGTGGGGCGAGATGCTCAAGTTGCTCGCCTGATGGTGAGCGTAACGCTTGTTATCTTGAGTTGTAGACTTCTGATTGTTATTGTTCACTGCACTGATTCTAAATTATAATTTTATTCTGTTTGGTGTAGTGTTTTGGATTAATTAATCGCTTATAATCTTAATAAATGTTAAAAATATGTTAGTGCCTGTAACAACATTTCCTCGTGCTCAATTATCAGCCACATTACAGAGTCAAGAAGCAATTATCAAGGATAGGAAATACAATGCAATGTTAATTTGGATAAGTCAGCTATACACTCAGGCATAATCATATCTATTGTACATAGCAACATCACATGAACGTTGATTAATTAATGCTGGATCATGAAGCCGATAATATAACCGATAACATTTCTAAACACAAAGAAGCTCTACATGTCAACCAAACAAAAGGACTATTTGTCTTCGTATCCCACTTTCTTTATGCTTGTTATCTTTTTCACGCTATACAGCAAAATCACAACCATGGGGTTATGTTATGTTGGCTAAATACAGATGCCAAAATTTTTTTTTTGTTCATATTGTGTAAATCGCAAACGTTAAAAGTTGTTAGTCTAACATTGTCATAACCTATGACAACAATCTATACACATAAATTAACAAGCCTTTTATAAGAATCAACGCAAAGACCAAACCGCTTATGATAGAAACGTAAAATTTGAACCCAATACTCCTCAAACATTTCAAGATTACATTTCCTGTAGGAAATACTATTAGATCGGGTTTTGCTTAATTCCATCTCTAAAAGGGTAAAATTGACCCCCAAACTTTGTATGAAAATAAACTTTTTTTCATGCTACGCCAATGACACTCGGTTTGTGTACTTAGTACAAGAAATAAAGAAATATATGTCTCAGGATTTTACAAAAATCAATCTCTAAAGAGATGAAATGAGGTATTTATATTGCCTATGCGAGCGAAGCAGTGCGGAAGAAAGTCATTGTTTTATGCAAATAAAGCAGGTCGTTTGTATGATGGTAAACGTCATGTTGCTTATAACAGTTTAGTGCCATCCACGGTTTATGAATTCCACGGCACAAAATCTAGCGCGGCAATGCGTAGCGCCTCTTACATTACTTGCTAAGTAATTACACTGGAAACATTGGCCTTCACTGTAGCAACTAGGTTTTTTTTTTTTTTTTTTTTTATAATATTAATTACTCCACGGACTCCGAGGTCCATGCCCTTTGTCAACTTTTACATATTTTGTTAACTATTACTGATAATATAAGACTAACAACATAACAAGAGGAAAATCTACTATACTTAATACTATGTTGCGTGTATACACCGAGCAGTCCAGCTCCCGCGAGCAGCACCCGTTCACGAGTTGACGCATGTGCCAGCCATCGCTCTCCTCAACCATATTTGAGGGAAGAGGGCGACCCGACACACGACGCCGCCGCAAGAAGAAGCCTTTATGCGAGCGTGAATGCTCTGAATATACACACAATACTTACAACCTATCTTATTCTATTGCAATACATTTAGTTCGAGTCTTAGCCTCAGGTCCTCCACTACCGCCTCGTTCCGGTCTTTAACGGCCATTTGCAAATTGTATTCTGCAATGGTCCTAGGTGATGCTGCCATCGCTCGCCGCACGAAGCGGCTGATGGCGTCCACTTCGTCGTCGGCGTAATAAGTGAAGGTCCCGATGTGCCGCGAAACGGCTACAACCGCGTGCGAGACGCTGTCATGCAGCTTCAGCTTACTCCTGGTCTTTATTGCGATAACTGATTTGTATGTAAGTCCCTGTGCTTCATGGATGGTTAGGATTCGTGACCCCGCGCCTCGCCCATAGCCCTGGCTAGCTAGGGTCTCCTTTTCTTCCTGGGTGTGGACCAAGAAAAGGGTATTGGGGAGGGTGTTGGGTATTTGGGAACCCGTGAACTTTCTCTGCTCCAGGGACTTAATACGGTCAGCTGAGGAGTATACACCTGAGTATATTGCCCTCAGAGCGTACGCAACATCCATCGGGTTCCGATGCGTACACAACAACTCCTGGCTTATGTTGCTTACCAGGTTTGGACGTTGGTACCTCATTCCGAAGAGATTTTCTCTATCGATGTAAGGCAACTGGTTGACATCCCCAATGAGGACAAGTTCGCCAGCATCAGACAGCCGAGAAGCCATCACTATGGCTCCAAAATGGTTCATCAGTGCTTCGTCCACCATAAGGCGGTCGTAGCGCTCGCGCTTGAAACCATTTACGAGAACTGAGGCCATAGTGCGCACTCTGGTTTTCACCAAGTTTCCTATTCGGTGCGCTAGCTTCTCTCTCAAGTCTTTCGCTGCCTCTGTTGTTGTGGTGATGATGACGTCCCTATCCGCATTGAAGTGTCTTACTACCCATGTTGTTTTGCCGCATCCTGGAACTCCGTTTACCCATTGTATTGTAGGTACCTCCCAACTTTCCCAACATGCACCAACTTCAGTAATCCCCCCAACGGTGTCTGCCATTTTGAGGATTTTTTCATCTAGCATTATTTTGGTATATTTGGTGGTAACTACAACAGGGTCATTTGGTGGTGTTGCGTATTTAGGTTTTCCAGTCCGCTCCGTCTCTCCCTCGTCCAATGGCACAAAACCACTTGTTGCATTGTACGCAGCCATGTACTGACCTGACATTGCTCCTCTAATTATCTGGGAAGTGTCACTGTTGTATATGGCTGCTTCTGCCTCTTCCAGGCTCACCTTAAGAAGCTCTTCACTTATAGGACTGCTTAGCCTAAAGTGCTGCATGATTTTTTCGCAGTTTTTGAGATTGACTTTTATTGTCGCTCTTGTGATGGCTAAGAACTCGATAAAGGCGTTCCTGGCGTGGTCCGATGGCCTCAGGACTGGAATATATTGGGGCGGGCTCACTTGGCCCATATCGGCTCTCGTTCGAACAGCTTGTGGTGATCTCGGCGTTACTTTTGGAGTCGTTTTTGCTGCTTCTGGTGTCTTAGGTGTTCGTCGGAACAAACTCTGCGCTGCCGCACTGAATGCCGTTAGAAAAGCCGAGACGTGACCTTCGCTCTCCGAACGACTGCCGCTTTGTTGTGCTGCGGCTCTTTGGTCTGCTGCTGTTTGCTGTGCCCTTTCAGATCCGCTGATGTTGGTCGAAATCGGGATAGGGTGTCCCCAGCTGTCTGTTGCTGATATACCGTCGTGTCGCGGGGTTTTGAGGTAGCTTAGGTTTTCGCCCCTATCTTCGTATACGACAACCTCATGCTGTTCTGAGGCTTTTAAGCAACCTAGCCGGTCTATGGTTTTTCCTTTCTCGGTTTCAACCACCATAGCGTCAACGCTTATTACTCGGGGAGAGCTATCTGCCAATTCACCCAACGTTGAGAGGAACGAGCTTACCTGTGCGAAAGGCGATTGAGCCGCCCATTCGAATAGTGCAATAGTTTTGTTTTGCGATCGCACTAGTCGACATCGGTGGCCAAGAACCTCAGAAACTGGCATAGCATCGTAAGTCTTCCTTTTCATGGTGGTTTTGTTGGTGCTCCCATTTAGCAGACATGCTAGTCCAGGCGACAAGCGCACGCGTTTCCCATTTCGGACCAAGCAAAAACCTATGCCAAGTCTCTCTTTGGCACCATCCATAAAGAGAGCCACACCACGAATACGGATTCCCGGCATTCCCATCTCTGCCTGGTCTAATAGATGGTGAAGTGCTACATTTTTTAAGACAACGTTTTGCTGGAGCGTGGGTGTCGCGTCAGGGATGGCCTCAGTACGTGGAATCGATGCCGGTGTTTCACTCGTGGTATGGATGGTGGAATTCCTTTTGGCCGCTATTCGGAAGGACCTCTCTATGAAAGACAGGAAGTGTGGTCTAGTGAGCGGGTCTGCTAGTATTTCGTGTAGATCTGATTCCGCTAGCTTCCTGTCGATTTGAATTTCAAGATCCTGTCGTGCGGCCATAAAACGAGGACAGTCGAGGAGTACATGTATTACTGACTCGGAGATGTTTTGATCGCAGTCGCATCCGGGGCTGTCTTTTAGCTTGAGCCTGTACAGATATTCTGCTATTCCTCCATGTCCTGTCAATGCCTGCACTTGGAAGTATGTCAAGTTTGTTGTTCGCATCAACCGATATGCTTTGGCTATATCTGGGAGGAACTTTTTCGTGACTGCACCTGTGCTGGAGGCTTCGTACCGGTCCTGCCACTTCCGAACCGATTCCTCACGGATCTTCCTTTTGGCATGTGACAAGGGGATAAGTTCGTAGTCCCGCGAGGTGTCTGTGAGTGCTGCTGATTTCGCTAGCTCATCGGCTCTCTCGTTGCCAGCAGTTCCCACGTGCGCTCTCAACCAAAACAGACGAACAGACCTTCCTTCTGCGTCGATTCTCCCAACGTTATCCTTTATCACCTTTACCAAAGGATGACTCGTTTTAGGATTTCGTAGCAACTCGAGTGAAGATCTTGAGTCACTTAGAATATTGACCACTGAGTCTGTTAGAACAGCCATGTGAGGGCGCACCATGTAACCAGATTTCTCCGAAGTGGTCGACGTGGCCGAAAACGACCTGGAATGCATCATCATTATCATCACCTAGAAAAGGTCCTACTTCTTACCCAGACGGGCTCATCCTACTAAGAACCGTCCTACAATACTATAAAATATAGCCACATGGAGTTAGAGGATATGTATATGGAAAATAAAAACACCACAATCTCTAAAAGTTGTGGGATATATGTAGAGGAGCATGTACAATAATAGAACTTCTGTTTTATTAAAACTTAACTTAATTATTATAGTATTCGTTATTATACTTATTAGATTAGGGCTAGTTTTAAGTTGTATATATATTTATGTTTTTTTTTACTTAGGGTTTATTTCAATTTATTTACTATTGAATGTTATTTAAGATACTATAATAAATATAGCATGTTAACATTAACTTAATTAATTAACTAACTGTCCATTTTATTTTATTGAATTATAACTTTACTTAATTGCTTTGTTTCAGTTGTCAGCTACATTGCTGGTGCTTCTTCACCTTTCTATGCACGTCGTGGATGAAGGGCATGCTGTCAATCCGAGTGAGTCCATCTATTATCTACATCTAAAAATAGAGTAAGAATTTGAAGTCCATAGTCAGTGCGATACATACTACGTACGCCTAGTTGGATACTGATAAGCAATAACATGTCAAACCACAAAAAAAAAAAAAAAAATTATGATACAGAGCGCTTCTTTGTCAGCCATAGAAGCGTTCTGTCTCATTAACAAAAAAAAAAAAAATTTGTGGGATGTCATGTTATTGCTTATCAGTATCCAGTTATCCTATTAGTCATTATCTGATTGTATAACTACCGCGTGCTAATAACATCTGTTTACAATGCACGCGAAAGTATATAGTGCTATCTTTTTCTCGAATTTACCCCTTGAGTAGTGTTCCCAATGGAGTAAGTAAGTGTCCCATATAAGGGCATGTAATGCTAATATCATCAGATAACGGTACCCAGTTTACGTCGGAGTGTTGGCTTGTGGCAGATAAGTGCCTTTTTACGTCGCAGTTCTTACGACTGAATAAATATTTCTCTTCGGTTCCCTCTTTTCCTGTTATCAGAAATATCGACTTGTATTTTTATTGTCGAGTAAATACTTAAGAAGGGTGTTCTACCGTTCTGCCATCGTTTGTGGGCTTCCTGTGGGTAAACACTGTGCATGTGAGGTTAAAAATTTTTTGTGTTGGGAAAGTTGGGATGCGGGAAACATGATATGGTATTGTGTTCTCATTTCCCATGTCGTTTTCTCAAAAAGCGTTTCTATTTTTAAATGCCTTGCAACTAGAAAAGAGGAAACTCCTCTTTTATTGACCTCCTCTCTTCAAGTCGATTTTTTTTTAAATGTTTGTTCGGTCATAACTATTGAATTTATAAACCGATTTGGATAATGTTTTATTTGAAAGAATTCTACCAGATTGGCCCCCATTTTTATCGAGATCCAGTTCTGATAAGATTCACGAGGAATTGAGGGAACTCCTCAAATATTATAGGCATACAAATATAATGCTCTCTGAAAATAAGTTTAATTTGCTGAAGCGGAACTGATGAAGAAGACCAGAAATGGCCACCAGAACTCCGTAATGATAAGTATTTCACGTATGGGGCCAGGAACAAAGACCAAGCACCAGTTTTGTACGATAAAACTATTTGTGCTACGTATTCACTCTAAGACATATCAAAGTCTTGTTAACGCAATCCAAACCATGAAATCTACATCGAATCAATATTATACATCATTTAGAAACAGCACACACCCCTATTGTCACCAATAAGCAAACAATTTCGTTATCCGAATAGTATGGGCGAAACAGGACATTTTGATTACTTCAAAACCAACCAAATACGTAATAGAAATCCATTACTTTCCTTTGACAAAATATTGTTTTTGGAGCACAAAAAAAAAAAAAACTTTTTTTTATTATTATTATCATTTATATTGATGAGTACTTTAAAGAGACCATACATAGATTTATTTAAGTATCTTACTATCCCAAGACGTTAAAATAAAATATTTAATTTCAAGCTTAACCTTAATGTCCTTTAGAAATTGAAGAGCAGGGTCTTCTGGCACAGGTATTATATGTCTACAAGAGGACTGCCTACTTTACATGCTACTGAAACTCAGAAAGAAAATAAATTATTGTATTGTATTGTATACAAATACATCGATCACATCTCTCTTAAGTTCGACGAGCGCTCACCAGCAAAGTCAGCGTGCCACTGAGTTCACACTAGTGTAGAGTACAATAAAATGTTCCATCGTTCCGTACATAGATATAAAAATATAAGTAATGGCTTGAATAGCATACGTCACGCTGCACCAGTTCGTTTTTTTAGTTGCCTTCGTGTAAAGTAATAAAAAAAAACAATTTCCCGGAGTCTAATCCATTTACATATAAATTAATCTCAATCTGCAAATGTTTGCCTACAATTTACGCTTGAATAATGCGAGGTGAGCGCTTACATACGAAATTGATTTAATGGGTTAGAACCATAACCTATATCACAAGGAAAAGCTTTAGGTTGTTAAATTAATTGAAATTGTATTAATACTCTTAATCTAAGACTATACTGCACTGCACTATACTGTTGTATTTTGGAGAATTGTTACATACATGTAGGTTAATTATGTCATTAAATCAAGCTCATCTTGGTTGAGTACTTATCTCTATGCTACAATGTTATGTAAAACTGAAAATAGGTCATGTTTTCATCAAATAAATATATCACTGTGTGTGACTATATAGCATAATTACTATGAATATTAGGCTAGAATAACGGATTGACCCCTAATACCGCACTAGAAGATCGTTGTTCCGACAAAAAAGCTCTAAGTTGGGGGAATGCGTTTGGTTAAATGATAAACATAATATTCTGGAATATCAGTATGCATTGAGCAGTATGCTCAATATTATGCTTAAATTTTATCACTGGACCAAAACTGAAGCTTACAAGAAAAAAAAAGAAACAGTTGTCCCTGTAACACATTTCGTCGCAGAAGAACATTTGTGTATGGCACAGTTGTTTTTTATTCGCGATTTCAGTAGTAAAAGTTCCCGTAGTAAAAGTTGTTCGAAATGCCAACTATAATGATATTAATATTATGCCGTTACTCATTCCTATTCAATGCGCAATGTTGCAGGAGAAAAACACTAGAGATTTGTCGAAGATACAGTTTGATAACTCCTTTATCTAACCGAATGACCCCAGATGAACTAGCCATAAAAATGTAGCACTGTATCTAGGAAAGCACAGCAGGAGGACTAACGCGGCGTGTGGTGAGCCGCACGTGCGGATTAGAGGGTTAGATTATGTGCGGACACCGCTTTTATTACCTGCCAGGTGGAATGTAAACTCTGGGTTTACTTATATTTAGGCCCATGGCTTAGGGGTTAAGTTAAATTTAAAACGAAGATTGTACCGAGAAACGTTTTATAGAATTTTAAATTAATATAATTAACAGAAAGAGATGTAAAGAAGATGTCGAAATACCTGATTGGTATGTTCAAAACTGACATGAATCTCAAGGACTTACGTAATGGCAAAATCTCATGGCGATAAACAGTGCAGTTAAACGATAAACAGTTAGGGTTAGTACAAAGGAATAGGGGAGGCCTATGTTCAGCAGTGGACGTCTTCTGGCTGATAATGATAATGATGATGATAAAGAAGTAGAACGATCGGACGATCGGAATTCTGTCCTATTTGTGGAAAGAAATTTGTGGTATACTATTTAAACCTTTATTTAAATGTTTATATTTTTAAAATTTGATTTAATATAGAACATTGAAATATATCAAAAGATAAAAATAAAAAGTTGAATCGCATTGAATGAACACGCCATATATATGGCGTGTCATGTTCATTCAATTCAATTCAACTTTTTTTTTTATCTTTTGACATATTTATAGCTTTTTCATTTTTTATTTTTATCTTTTGACATATTTCAATGTTCTATATTAAATCAAATTTAAAAAATATAAAATCAACAATAGTTTTGCAGTTGTACAGTGGCTTTGTATAAAGTTAAAATCTAAACATAATAATATTTGCAAATAATCAGGCAAGTTGCAGCTGTATAGGGGCTTTGTCAAGGCTTAGAATTAGAACTTGACAGACACAACTTTACTATGAATAGACTGCGCAGAGTCAGGCTATACCCAGGCTTTTTGTCATTGACATATTTTTTGCAGTCGTAGTAGGCATTGTTTTTTTACGATGTAGCTAACAATCTGATCGTCTGGTCGGTTTAGTACAGCCACTAAAACAAAACAATTATGTATTTTTTCATGATCGATACAAAAAAACCCTCACGAAATTTATTATAAACACATAATGACCTAGTACTCTAAAATTATCTATTATTTATTATTGCTATTATTAAGAATGATAATTATTATATTTCTTTTAGCGATAAGGCCGCCACCTTTGGCACTAGCTTATAAGATAGTTCTGTACGTGTGTTATTATTATTTTGGTGTACACAATAAAGAGTTTCTATCTATCTATCTATCTATCAATTATGTTCGTTGATACCAATGGGATAGATAAAACTTTTTATTACCGTTTATACCTGTAAGAGGTCAGAGTAGCATGTGGGTCGATGGCATACTTAATTTGCCGTACTTTCAGGCAATCCCTACAATAAACTTATTCAGTATGTAAACACGTGCCTTATCTTCATCAATACTTTCAAGTTAATGCCCATCAATTTTCACTCAAACTAAATAAAATAAAAATGAAAAATGGGTCGGCTGCATTTCTCGTTGAAAAACAAAACTTTTAGTAGTACGAGTACGAGAAACGTTTCAGCTTTTGAACAGGTTAATGTTCATCACGGGAACAAGGCTAGTGGTACAAAAGTAGATAAAAAATGCTTTTTGCACGGAAAGTACTGTGTTGCCATTTGTTTGCTAGGTTTTTTGGGAATCGCAAACTTTGTTAGCGTGAGTCGCTTTTGTATCCGCGTTGCGGATTTGGTTACTGCCGCAGGCAGCAATGACGGTGTAAAGCTGCAGTTGACTTGTCGTTCTTTTATTTACAAGATTTTTATTATTTTTTATTTTCAACTAGTTGTTACCCGCGACTTCGTTCGCATGGACATAAAAAAAAACCTATGTCCATCTTTGTGATATACAGTAATTCCTTATCAAATTTTATCAAGATACCTTCAGCCGTTAGGCAGACAAAGAGGCTAAGTGACTTCCTATAGTTCGTTAGATGGCGTTGATAATTTTTTATGCATTTTTTGACTTTTTGTATGGACTGACAGTTGTAATGTAGGGGGCTCTGAATCGCGGAAGCGAATTTTTTTGCTCGAGACGAACTGATTCATTTACATACCTCGAAGCTTTATTTGTCCTGATACGACTGTGGCTATATTCCTCTGAATTAGAATATTAGTTAGGATGGTAGGATGGTATTTATCCAATACATGTATGGGATTGTATTTGGTTAAATTACTCAATAATAATATACCCATTAAAAACGAATTTATTCATTACTAATTGTAGATAGATAGATAGAAACTCTTTATTGTGTACACCAAAAATAAAAAGAACACATGTACAGAACTATCTTATACTTAAGCTAGTGCCACAAGTGGCGGCCTTATCGCTAAAAGCGATCTCTTCCAGGCAACCATTGCATGGAAAGAAATTCACATGATGGAACAGGTGAGGTATGACGAACACTTTTAATAATATAAATTGATAAATACTAAGTATATAATAAATATATATATATATATATATATATAAATATGTGTGTATAATATAAATAATATATAAATCTACAAAATACCCTCACATTATGCCAGCAACTATACTATAAATTATTAAATAATATGAATTTAAGCAATAATACGAAGGCAGCAAGAATAAACAAATCATATATATAGTACTAGACTAGAAGCAAAATAGCAAGCAGTAGAATACACACTTAAAAGTAATTCACAGCAGCAGAGTCAGTTAATTAACATTGTGATAAATAACACACTTTCACTCTATCCTTGAAAATGTTTAAGGACTGGGACTGTCTGATGGAAACCGGCAAGGAGTTCCATAATCGGATGGCTTTTACAGAAAAAGCGTCTTAGTAGAAGATACTGTGATGCTTTGGGGTAACAAGAGAGAGTAAAGTTGACGTTGAAGTTGTAAAGTTAATTGTATTGGATAAATGAGACTCAGGACTGAGACTGACGTACACCTACAAGATACACATCTTGTATCCTGCGCAGCAAAGGTATCAAAGGCCAATCACGGGCGGAAAATATGATGATAACTAGTGGTTCGCCCCAAACTGAGTGCCTCGCGATGTTCCGTTTTACAAACTTTTTTTTTTCTCTCACTCTCTTCTTAACGTGTAGAAATACATAATTATGTTGTTCTTCGAATCAAAACTTGTGATTGATTGACCTGGGGGCGTACCGTCAACTTTTAACTTGCGGGCCAGTTGCGATGCAGTCGAGTTTAAGTGCCTAAACTGACTCGCTAGTTTTCGTACCGTGAGCTCAATTAAACACGATCGCATTTGAATCGCTACCTCTCGAAAGAATGAACGAAAATTGTCTCTGGCTCCAGTAATGAAACGCTAAAATTAGACAAAGACAGCGCTATACAAACGTATTTCTGGCTCTCGTAAAAAAAATGCGTTCCGAAATTCAAAGGCGTTAGCCCTTTCCGGAAAGTAGCGTTTTTTGTAATTAGCTATAGTATCAGCGTGTTATAAGAGAACTCATGTTGAATTTTATAACAAAGTACAAAACTAATGCAATCATGCAATATTTATTGTGCTTTGTCCTTGAATAATTTTAATTTCTATGAAATAATATCAATCCGAATTGTGAGAAACAACGATTTACAAGTTTCTGAACGCATTCATCTAAATTGAAATATATTTGACATTGAGGTTTTTTCTTTAAGGTATACATAAGGTAACGACCCCAGTGGTGGGCGACCCCCCAGTAATGGACAGAAAAACAATCAAAGTACAAAAATTAGGATAAAAATTTAAATTTCGCGCTCTGTCAGCACTTGACCTTAAACTACAACTATTTGACTTCCGTTATATGAGATTTCAATTCATTCGGCCATTTTGTTTGCAAATAGCGAATATGATTGTGGGCTCGAGCGGAGCCTTCGTTAAAAATCCTTTTTTCTTGCATCAATCGCTAAGACAGTAAGTGCAAAATGTTTTAATGTGCTAGTATTTGGTATGCTTAAATTAAAAAAATGCATTATTTCATGTTATCGTTGGTTTATTTGAAAGATTTTTGTGGTGTTGGATTAAAGTCTGTGTTTCAAATTATGCATATTTGAGTCGGTGACCATTATTGGATTTTATTTTCCTTGTTTTCCCATTACGGATAATGTCGAAACTAATATTTTTTCAGTGTTATAGTTTAATTTAATTTTCTAAATGAGCTTTCTTTCCTGTTAATTTATATTGCAATTTCTCCTTCCAGTAATGGACATAGGTGTGCATTAATAGGAGTTTCTTTTAATCTATTCATAAACATTAATGATTGCTTCATTAAAAAAAAAGCTTATTAAAGCGAACTGGAAGACGCAGCGCAGGCAGCTAGGTGGACCGACGACATCGTGAAAGCAGGATGCAAGTGGCAAGTTGTCAGTTGGTGTGGCGGTCTAAGAGGGGGAGGCCTTTGTTCAGCAGTGGACATCTTCCGGCTGATGATGATGATAAAACGTTTACTCATATTTTGACCTCCTAAATACCAACTTTTGTGATAACTGATACTTTATTATATTTTAAGGAAGCGTATTCTTTTCGATTAGGCACTTGATTTATGAAAAATATATAAGTGTAATTTGTAATCATTGCCTGCAAAAAATATATTTATATATATAATAATTTCTACTAAACGTATAATAACTTCTAAATAAAATAAAAAGGAGCCATAAATACTTTGTTTTCTTTACGTATAAGTAATTACAAATATGTCCATTACTGGGGGTCGAACATTGGGACCAGTTCAAAAATGGTAGTCCATAACTAGGCCTTGTTCATAATTGGGTGTCCATGACTAAATTTTTCTTTTGACAATTTTAAGTAAGTTTATTTGATTGACGTAAATATTAGGTAATATTTATAACAAACACAAGACTTTAACTAATTCCATATATTTCCTGATAATATTAGTGAATTTCCTGATATTATTAGTGGTCGAGCGGTTGTGAAGATATAGAGGTCGCGAGGTCTCGGTTCGCCGCGAACTACTAGTGAGTAGTTCGCGGCGAACTGAGACCTCGTAGTAGTTCGCGGCGAACTGAGACCTCGCGACCTCTATATCTTCACAACCGCTCGACCGATTCAGCTCATATACGAACTTAAAAATTGTATTGATTGCCTAAAATATTGCCTACAAAATTTCATGAAAATCGGATCAACGGTTTGAAAGTTATCATCGGACAAATATACACACAAACATGTTTGTAGTAGTTACTATCAATAAAGTAACCATTACATTGTAAAGTGAGCGCTTAATTACTTCTCAATAGTTTTTATTTACATGATAATTGAGTATTACGGCAGAGGACACCACTTTATAAACAATATTTACAATCCACAAACGACTAAGAAGATCCAAATGATAAATCGGTTGAAAAAAGGTTTTGAAATAGTAACTTATACTGAATCGCTAATTTGACAATTCAGCGAGACAATTATCGATTCAACTAAGAGGTCACGGTACCAATTAAATGAACGAAAACACGCTTAGCGATGATGTTTAGGTTGTCACCGGTTAAATATGGCGGCAACCTAAACTGAATCGAATAACAGACCTCACGGTACGAATTTGGCTAACGATTCAGTTTAGAGCCTATTCTGAACCGCAATAAGAGCTCACGGTACACCCCCTGTACAAAGATTTCGATCGAGTTGTAGACACAAAAATTCAAACTAATATTATAAATGCGAAAGTTTGTGTAAGTGTGTAAGTATGTAAGTGTGTTTGTTCCCGTTCAACTCTGTAACGGCTGAACGGATTTGGATGAAATTTTGTATGGAGATAGCTTATTCCCTGGAATAGCAGCACATATGATAGGCTTTTTATCCTGACAATTTTAACCGTTCCTGTAGAATAGCGGATGAAACCGCGGGTCGCAACTAGTAGAATTATTTAATTATGTTGTTCTCCGAAAATAATACAAAAATAATGTGCTATTTTCCCAACAAATCAATAATGTTCTGATGCTTATTGACCGAGCGAAGCGAAGCAATCGGCATTTGTATGTATGTTAGTATGTTTCTATGTTTGTTTGTTTATGTGTATATTTGTCCGATGATAACTTGCGAACCGTTGATCCGATCTTCATGAAATTTTGTAGGCAAGTAGTTAATTTCAATACAATTTTTAAGTTCAAATATGAGCTGAATCGGTGGAGTGGTTGTGAAGATATAGAGGTCGCGAGGTCTCAGTTCGCCGCGAACTACTAGTTTTATCTAGCTGTCATATTCCAGTTTTAAGAATCAGTATCAGCCGGCAATAAAACAACTCTCGGAATATTTTACTCGAGCAAAGAATTCCATATTATGTCATAGAACATTCCTCTACGTATGACAAACAAAATACTATAAAGGATATCTTCCTAGCAAGAATATTTTGTAAGGAATAATGAAAAATATAGGAATAAGGGCAATAATATCAAAATTCAGGTACAACAAAGAAAATCATTACACACATATTATTTACGGGAGGTAAATAAAGCAATATACCGTGTAGGGCTCGACCAATATAAGCGTATGATGGCCGTCCGCCTTGAATAATGTATGAAGGGATGGACCGGAGGCGACATGGAACTTAGAGACAGAGATTTGGCTTCCTACCAAGTCGTTAAGTTGACAGACTGGCCAAATAGCTATGGGCAAGATCTAAGTAACCACTGTATTCGTTCGACTGTTTAGTAAATACATCACTGCGTAGTCATTTGAGAAAAACTTATTTCATTAAAATACACACATTTTTTAGCGTATTTCATAGTATTAAAAAGCGTGTACGTCGATTATAAGAGTGGTATATATATTTAGTATATATTATTGTTTCGCGGCCAACGCTGCCTATTTAAGAAGGTTACACCAATCTGGAGCTCGAACCGCGCGCTTTCGACACGGCACGACCTACTTGAATCGGTAGTGTAGAACATTACGACGAAATTTACGCTTTGCCCGCTGCCGTATCCGGCAACGATGAAGTAATGAAAATGTGCCGGATGTAAGACCAAGCGACCAACCTAAGTAAATAACTGTCATCAAACTTAAATCTGTTAAAGGAATGGTATCTAGGTTCAAAAAAAAAAAAAAAACGATATTCCGATACTATCTGACTCGTTTCTACAATGGAAAGGGTTTTAAGATTTTATTTTAAAAAAAATATATATATATAAGATCTACCGTTATCTGCGCAGGCACTCCCCGAAATTTAATGTTGCTGTCCTTTTCTGAAAGACTGAAAAAAAAAAACAAAGCAATATTTTTCTTCTGTTTAGTTTCGTCGGTCGGTTGGTAATTTGAGGTAATTACATAAAATAAAATATTATCATTTAAGATAGTTAAGAGGCATACAATTACTTTCAAATACAATTCATGAGGTGTTTTGAAGGTGAGGTTTCTAAAGTCAGAAAAAAACTCAATAAAAATACACTTTTCAATGCCCCCGATCTCGCCCGAGAAATTTTTTCGGAAACTTACAATACTGACCAAAACTTTACACCTGTCGGAAGTACAGATAACCCTGACAATAAACATACCAAGTGAAGTTATGGAGTAATAGATTATTTACTGCTTTTTGAACTAATTGAGGGTTGACCGCTGGGAGCAGAAGTCGAAGTTCGTGTTTCAAAATTGTAGCCAATTCTGTATAGAAACGGTGAGGAAGTTTTTTTTTTGAACACCGCTCTAAAATTTCGCGGTTGCTTACTATATTTAAATTGGTACTCACGGGATATCTATCACGATTTTCATTATTTTTGAGTTCCCTAATTTCCCCCACGAACATAGCATGTAACTGAGCCGAAAATTATTGATATCGGGACATACCAAGTGAAGTTATGGAGTAACTTCCTATAAATACTAATGTAAAGGAGTTTTTTTATTTTGTTTAAATGAAATAGTTTTGCGTTTGACCACATCCTGAGCAATGATGTGGCCTAGGATTGATCACGTTTACCTAGAAAGTAACTGCTTACTCTAGTTTTGAAGATACCCATATTGTTCATTTCGGGACACGCAGACTCCAACAGCGAGTTCTACATGCTCGCTGTTATCATCATCATCATCTTCATCAGCCATAAGACGTCCACTGCTGAACATAGGCCTCCCCCTTAGAGCGCCACACCGACCAACAACGCGCCACTTGCATCCACCGTTTGCCCGCGACTTTCACAATGTCGCCGGTCCACCTATCTGAGGCTACCTACGCTGCGTCTTCCGGTTCGTGGTCGCCACTCAAGAACCTCTCTTCCCCACCGCTTTCTTCCTCGCTGTGCGTATCAATCAATTAAAATAACTACACTAAATAAATAACTACAGGGAATCCGCCGTTATTTTCGTCTTATGTATGTTATGTCTGGTGTGAACAGTATGAAGTTATCTGTCTGTTTTAAAATCGTCTTTACTCTAGATTATTTATTAACAGATTATTAACATTATTTGTTTAACAGTTTTTGACATGATAGTGATGGTTCAGTGCGAATTAATTTATCATCATCAACGGCCAGAAGACATCCACTGCTGAACAAGGTCACCCTTAGACTGCCCCACTGAATGACTATCTGCCATTTGCAACCACCGGTAGCCGCGACTCGCGCAATGTCATCGGACTACCTAGTGGGACCTTTTGCTTCGTCTTCCGGGTCATGTTCACCCCTCGAGAACTTTCTCTCCTATCGGTTCTCCAAGTACTGTGGCCTGCCCAAAATTTCTCGACTTCCATTTTCATTTCAGATTATATTTTTGTTATTTTTAGATTGTGTTGTTTACTATTTTCGATTTTTAAGTTATAGGTATCAGTAAGACTATTCCTCGTGAAAAACATGAAAAGACAAACTATAATATATATTTATAGAACAGACAAAAATATATCTCATTCCATTACCTCGTTAGGTTTATCCACTCATTCGTTATTTACTTCAAATGTCTTTTGATTTATAGACACAAAAGTAATCAAGGTAAACGTAACTCACGCTGCGAAGATAGGAAAACAAATTGGATCATGTTAGAACCGTCTGGCTTTTATTGATTTTATCCAATACTAATAAAATTGATACTTGGATAGGTAAGGACTTAATTACAAGATCTTGTAATTCCCTGGTTAGGGCTATTTATTAGATAAAGGTAATTAACTACTTATCTTCCTCTTTTGGACTGCCAGCTATATTCACTTGAGACAAAATAAATAGGTAGTTCTATTAGTAGGTAATAAATATTTATGTCGAGATCCATGTTTGCAACTACATAGCAAAGAGTTATCAAGTTTTATATATCCGAAGTTTATTTACAACTTAATTACAAGACCTTGTAATTCCCTGGTTAGGGCTATTTATTAGATAAAGGTAATTAACTACTTATCTTCCTCCTTTGGACTGCCAGCTATATTCACTTGAGACTAAATAAATAGGTAGTCCTATTAGTAGGTAATAAATATTTATGTCGAGATCCATGTTTGCAACTACATAGCAAAGAGTTATCAAGTTTTATTTATCCGAAGTTTATTTACAACTTAATTACAAGACCTTGTAATTCCCTGGTTAGGGCTATTTATTAGATAAAGGTAATTAACTACTTATCTTCCTCCTTTGGACTGCCAGCTATATTCACTTGAGAATAAATAGGTAGTTTTATTAGTAGGTAATAAATATTTATGTCGAGATCCATGTTTGCTACATAGCAAAGCGTTATCAAGTTTTATGTATCCAAAGTTTATTTACAACTAGCTGTTACCCGAGACCTCTTAGTTCGCGTGGACCTACAAAAAAAAAGTTGTCTACATCCGTCTCCGATCCTTAAGCTATATATATGGAAAAATTCAGGTCGGTCCATTCAGCCGTTTAGCCTTGATAACGCAACAAACATCCAGATAGAGAGACAGAGTTACTTTGGCGTGTATAATATTAGTATTTGTTAATTTTATTTTAATTTAATTTAATTTATTTCCAGGAGGTTGATTCCCGGCTAGGCAGATGTTTGAATGCAATTTAAATTACGGGTATTAGTCGACGGAGTTTGTAAAATATTCCATAATATATCTGACACAGAAAATCATAATGGAGAGCTATTTGTTGTTTAATAATAATAATCATGACGACATCAAAAAAATAGCGGGTCAACAATGGATCCAAATAGCTCAGGATAGAGAAAGGTGGCAAGCCTTGGAGGAGGCCTTTACCTGAGAGGGGTTCCTGATACGAACTAATGCAAAACATGTAATATAAATACAAAGACGTAAAGTTTAAAAAGGATTAGTTAAAGTGTAAAATGTTTAAGTTTGAAATATATAATGTAATTAAAATGTAAATGTAACAGGAAATAATAAGGCTTAAATAAATAAATAAAATAATAATCTCAATAGTATTAATTCTCTAGATTATTTTTGTCTCTTAATTAAGCAGTGATATTAATGAGTAGGTGCACCTTTTTACTGAGCCTTCGCCTTTCTTAGCGCGACATCGTCTAAGCCAAACAATGAATCAGATCACAAGAAAATCATAGCTCAGTTATTCCCTCAATTTATTATAGCTTGGCAGTCTCCCTGAGCAATTCCCATTCCTCTTTGTTTAACAAACAAAAGGGTTTAAAACATTTTTTCCAGTTCTATTCAGCGTTTGTTTTTGTAATTCAAGCCCGGTTATTGTTTTTTTGAATTGCAGGAGAATCGTTTCCACCGGTCTGGAAATACAAATTTTTCTTTAGCATTTTTGTTTTCGGGTGAGCGTGAACGAGTATTTTGTCTGCAGGGGAAACATTTGGACATAAGAATGTTGACCCATTTTTGATTGTTTTTTTTTTAATATCACATAATGAGGCGTATTCCAAAAAAAAACAACCTGGTAATAAAAGTACCCAATAGATGGCGCTAGATGTACCTTGAGGTTTTTCTGTCACTGTCAAGACATGAAAGACAAAAAAATGTACGTGTGCCTTTTTTTTCTCGTATTTTTTGACTCCACATGTGTATTTAGACAATTTCAAGGTTTGTAACTATGTATTTGACTTCATTTGAAATATTACAATAGTTGATACTGGCTAAATACACAACGTGTGGAGCCAAAATTTACGATTTCAAAAATAAACATAAAATATTTCGACAGAAATGATAATGATAGGTAAAACGATAGGACTATTACGCCATCTAGTAAGTACTTTAGAACTTTTTTTTATTTTTTTTTAAAACGCCTCATTGAAATACCTTTCTGAAGTCTCGGCAGCTTGCAACAATTATCTATTTTTGTGTATTATACTAACTTGCTCATAAGATACCTTATTGCATCTGAAATTAAAACAACCCGGACCACTTTGCCATACAAACACTACTTTGATAAAGCATTTTGCTTTTAATAAACTCAAGCTTGTCTCATGTTACATACATAAAACTGAGCTGGCATCTAGACTTAAACCGAAACTTAGAGTTAATATCTCTAGAACTGCAGTGCGATAACTATTAACCCCCATTTGGCACAGCTTACGAAACAGTTACCAACATACTCTACTCTTATTGTCGAAAATACTCTTTGGCGTGTCTGTTTGGGTTTTTTTCTCTCTAATAACTATTTTGGCTCCACACATGGTGTATTGAACCAGTGTCTAGTTTTGTAATCTTTCAATTATTTAATAGGGAGAATTCCGTGAACTGAAGTAAAATATTCTATAACTAAAACAAATCAAAGTCTAAAGTAAGTCATGCCCCAGTAAAATGAAGAAGACTTTACTGGTGTTTCCGTGGAGTTTTGGAAACACCACGAAAAGTCACCTCTACGACATTACACTATTCAGCAACACGTATGGATGTTCACGAACACTGTATGGAAAAAAATCGACCGGTTTCACACATTAACATTCTAAATTACATAAGTTTTGGAAAATAATACAATGACGCGACATGACTTCTTCACGTTTCCATGTTTAGGGTTTTTAGTAAAATTAAAAAAATACGATCCACTCATTTGGAATACCCTGAAGAAAAAAAAAACATAAATCCTATACTACGAACAATCGTAGACCGTACATGGGGTATTTTCGTGAAGCCCTTGGTATGAGGAACCTAAATTTTTCGGATTGACGTCACCGTTTGGATCCTTTTTGTAACTAAAGTTATGTCTCAGTATTTTTTGAAAACCAACCCTTAGAGTGGTGAAATGAGTTGTTTCATATACTGTAGCCTAGACGAGCATAGCCGTGCGGACAAGCTAGTTAATAGTAACTCCAATTCACATAGCATGGTGCGGGTGACACATGGGTTTTTACTGAATTGCGGGCACTCTACAAAAAATGAAGTGTGTGAATATGTTCTAGTTATTTAGGGAAATTCTTTAAATAGGTACAAAATATTAAGTATTTACAAAAAAAAAATGAGTTCCCCTTATCGTTGTTTTCATGATTATTATTAGGTATAATAACAATAATAAATAAATCAAATTAAAAACAAATTAACACAATGTGCTTCACAACGAAAATTCTCCTGGCTTAGTTGGTAGCGTGTCTGACTTATGATCAAGAAGTCCCGTGTTCGATTCCGGCCAGGAAAATGCCTACAAATTATGAATTTAAATATCTCCTCTGAATCTGGGCTTCTTTGTGTTTTCAAATCTTAGTAAGAAGTTCTAAAAAATAACATTTCTTGACAAGTTCAATTTGTGCTAACATTCCCAATGAAATAAATAAATTCATAAATGTAGGTGATTGAAAAATTATGCCGCAAAAAATTGGGCTGCATTGAAAAAGTAAACAATTTTTTAAATGATTCATAGTAGTTACCATTTATTTAAGTTACCATAACACTCCGCGATTCTCGTCGCCCCGGAAATTTATTTCCGACAGTTTAATTGATGGGTCTAAGAAAAATAACTATATTCTCCCGCTATTCGGGTAAAGCACTCAAACTGAGTCGTTCAAGCTAATTGCTAGCTTTCAGTAACAAATTGCCGAAACAATTGAATAGTAATCCTTAAAAACAGAAGCTGAAAAATTGACTAAAAAGCTATCTGAAGCGGCGCTGGAATGAAAGAGAGTTTCGTATTTTGGTCTAAAATAGGCACTCTCCACTTTACTGGCAATAAAAAAGAAATAAAAGTAACGATAAGCGTCATTAACGAATTCAAATGTCTTGCGAGATTATTTTATAGCTTAGCTTCGCATTAACTAATAGGAGTACATCGATTTAGAGCTGTTTTACGATTTAATTTAATGAAATGGCTGAGCCGGAATTCTTACTAAATTCGGGCAAGGGAAATTGAATAAGTACTTAGATACCTACCTCATTTTATTTTCTCAAAATAAACATACTTAGTGAAGACACACTGCCAGAGTGAGACACTAAAACAGACTGTCTGGAAATTGTGATAAAAAATGATATATTCTTCTCAATTTCACTAAGTTTTTTTTTCGATAATTATTTTTGATCTAGTTTTACTCCCTTTTGGTAAGTATCCTCTTACTAAGTGCAGTCTGAATACCTACTTTATCGCCGTGCCTTGAGTTTGCGCGTTTGTAGAACAGTATTATTTCGCTACGATGTAACGAATATTAGTGCTAATTGTAGATACATTATTTTAGTTTTTTTTTAAGTTGCTAATGGGGTAAAAACTTAGTGCTATACTTAGTGTACTTAGTGCTATTGCTATGTTTTACTAATAGAATTAGCATGTATATCAGTGCTGTCAAAGAAGTCAGATCTTAGTTCTCCATACAAATTTAGATGAGGCCGGAGCGGGTGCCGTCTAAAATCAATTTTCAAAGTATCAACATACATTTTCACATATTTTTGTGTAACAGAAACTTATTAGATTAAAATTCGAATTTAATAACATTGAAAATGAAATAGGTAAATGAGCTTTTGCTTAATCCGTAACAAAATGGACCGAGGGTCTAAAATGTAGAACCAATATAATTTCGTAACATTCTTTAGATACTGGACCTTCCCAATGTTATTACAGGCACCCTCGTATCACAAAAGTATGGATGGAACGCTACCAGAGATATTGTAAAAAGTTTCGACATTTTCTAGAGGCAATGAACCCAATTAGGAACTTAAGGGTCTCTTACGCCCGAGAGCCAGTGGGCCGTAAAATTTACAACACCCTGAGTTGGGTATAATAATATGTCAATGGGTAACAAATATGCGTATCTTTCGGTCCTAAGGGTACGTAGTATCTCTCAGTCCTTAAGGTATGTTGATAATGTTTGGTCGAGAGGAAAAAGCATATAATTTAAATGGAATCGTACATGATAAAGATAATATAATTATTTATTTCCAAACGTACGTTAAATCAAATTAATCTTATTACTAAATACTATTTCTAGGTGTTGATATATATGTATGAGATATTTTATTTTATATTTTTTGGAGTGGAATTTTTCCTGCAAAATTGTCCTCTTTTGCAGAATCCTCCTGTGGAAGTACAACATCTTTGCCAGATCTTCAAATCTTAACAGTCTTAACAAAATGGATACAGCTCCTTCAAATCAATTGAAGCTAACTGATTTTGTGCTACGTTTTGTTGCCGTAGTAGTCCTCTCCGTATCCGTAGTAATAGTGCTAAGTTTGCCTGGAAGAGAGCGCTTTAAGCCATAAACCCGCCGATTGTGATTTGTATTATGTATGTAATTTCTGTAGTGAACAATAAACAGTTATCTATCTATCTATCTAGTAACATGTAGTCAAAATCTGTCCCAGACTACAAAATTCATCAATGATGTAGGACGCAAAAACCAGGATAATGGTACGACAGGCAAAATGATGAATGTTGTATGAGAATGAGTATATCGCGGCCTCATGTCTGTACCATAGAAGGATGAGTGACAAGCCTCAGTGAAGGAGTGCTTATGTAGGGTTTGTCGTTAGATTGATTATATTTTTGCTGGTAAAAATATTAAAGCTGAACCATGTTTATAAATAGTATCTGGGATATCTGGGAATATCTGGGACATTATTGCACACACGGTCATCTGACCCCAAACTAAGCAAAGCTTGTGATATGGCTGCCAGAGACTGATATACGTACATAGATATTTTTTAAATACATACTTATATAGATATTAACACCCAGACATAGAACAAACACAAATATTCATCACATGAATGTTTGTCCTAGATGGGAATCGAACCCACGCCCCCAAGCACAGTAGGTAGGTTCACTACCAACTGAGCCACCGAGGCAGTCTAGTCTAGTCTAGTCTAGTAACTAATAGTTAATAGGGTTTCGGGGAGACCTTTGCCCAGCAGTGGCACCTAAAAGTTTAAAAAGAAAACAAGAAACCAGTGTCAAATGAATCAGGCGTTACCTTGCGGTAGTTCATTTTCAAAATGACAATTGATTAATTCAAAATTACATATTCAAAAATTTAATATTTTCAGGTTAATAAGTATATAAGATATAATAAGTAGGTATATAACTATACTGTAGTTAACTAGAATTTTTGTTTTCAGTTTCGATTGGATTAGTTTTATGAAACTTTCTTGTAAAGTCGAAGATAAAATTTTTTTTTGTTACAAATTGATCCCTTGTTTATATTGTACTAAAAGTAATATTGCAGCTAAAAAGACAATATAGATAGGTTGTTAGTATTTACATTTACAGATCATGTTAGTATTTAATGCATTAAGCAACTCGGTACCGGCCCGAATGGCCGGGTCGGCCTGTAGCCAGTGTTGGTCTATGTTTTAGTGTAACATAGGCGCTAGATATAAAAAAACATTTATTTTCCCGAGAAAAAAAAAGTAGCAGAAGTCCGTCTCTGACTCTTAAGCTATATGTATACAAAAAAACAGGTCGATCCTTTCAGCCTTTTAGTCGTGATAACCCGACAAACACCCAGAATGAGAGAGAGAGAGAGAGAGAGAAAGTTACTTTCGCATTTATAATATTAGTTAGGATATAGTTTAAGGTTAATAAGACATAAAAAATAATGCGATTATAAAATTAATTAAGTTACGGACGAACTGTTCTAATTTAGTACTAACAAAATTAAACAGCTTAAAAGTGATTCAATTAAGAACGAATCCTTTTCACCTTTTGTATAACTTCATTTTTTTGTTTATCTTTTGTGGATATCCAAAAAGAGCTTAGACCCTCCTGAATGTCCATAGAGTCAGCAGTACCGCTTTGTTCAGCGCCCATAAAAATAAAATACTGATCCATTCCGCTACCTTTACAAACAAATGAATGCAAAATTTTGTTACCCCTCTCACAAACAATGTAAATTATGCAAGAGGTGTCCATTACATACTTTATCTGTGAGACGCTCCGCAGGGAGCCAACAGACGTAGAGACTAGAAAAGACTGGAGTTAAGCCAGCTATTTATACTCAGAAGTGCATATATATACTATATCTACTCATATCGTGTATGTGGTTTATACATTGCGAATGTCTCCATTATTGCATAGGCCTTCTACTTTTTTTAAGGTTACCGGGAAGTGTTACCGGTAAAATTTTAGCCAGTGATCAGAGTAAAACTTAGTCGAGTAAATTTATATAACTGACTTATAGCTTAATTTAATAATTATATGAGTAGCGTGATATTATTTTTTATGTTACCCGGTGACGAGACGAGCAAGTCGCTCACCTGATGTTAAGTGTCACTCATGCCCATAACAGTTCAGTGCCACCCAGAATTTTTAACTTCAACACTTCAAAAGTATGCGCGGCAATGCACTACGCTCGTCACCCTGAGATGTTAAGATTAAGATGCCCAGCGTGGTTTTAAACTGTTGAAGTTCTGGTTGGCACTGCACTGTTATGGACAAGCGACTCAGAAAGAAAGACTAAAATCATCTGCTCTGCGTCTGGGTGCTAGCTGTCCTTGTCTTTGTGTGTGTGTTTCCCGACACATGGAATCCCAGTGGGAGCAATGAGTGTGAAACGTTATTTATTTATTTATCAGGCAAACGAATTGCTCGTCTCGTCTCTCAGTATCATAAAAACAATATTCATTTTTTTTTTAAACTAAATGTCTATTAGTTATCTGTTCAGTCGCTTTGTCAGATAGAATGAACAAACGACTAAAGGGCTGGTGCTTACCTCTGCCGAAAACGTACTATTGCTACTCAACGAGTTAACGTCACCGGCCTTTCGGAATACTTGCCCGTGGATGAGCTGAGCTCGGTATTTTAATAATTAAAATTATTTCCATCTAGGGCTTCTTTTAGTGCTTAAAAAATCTTATATTGTGTTACATTTTATTTTGTATTTAGTTTCTAAAGTTCATTTGAGCATCGTTTTCAGGAAAGCAAAAGGCCCAAAAGAGTATTCAGCGGCATCCAGGCACGGCCACATCCCTAAACGTCAGACTGATGAATGGCCAAATGGTCCCTAATTGAATATTAAATGTGGCTGTCTACATCTAACCTCCGACCTGACAGTATGACAGGGGTTAACAGGTCACGAATCGGCTCAACACTCAGAGCCACGGATTACTTAGTTCACGCCACTAAGCCGCTACTTTATGGAATATGTTTTTAGCATCGCCAGCTGTCATATTTTATGAAATAATAAAGCCTGAGTGGATGTTTTCATCTATATTAAATTATGACTCTCGTAAAGACACGACGGCCTGGATCTCTCATTTTTCTCCCTTTGGCGTTGCTAAAAGCAAGACATAAAACCGCACTGCATAAAACAGGTCCCACGTAATCTGCTAAATGTATATAACGCCCTTTTAAAAAGATTATTTGGTACAAAACTCGGTAACTACGCAATAAGCAGCGATTGTAATATTGTCTGACACAGCATGGGGTACGTAATTGTTGTTAATTAATGTTTCTAAGCCCAGTTAAGAAACGCAAAATCCGAGAAATAAGATAAACCCACACAAAATTTGTTACTGTGTCATTTGAGAGTGTTCCCAAGATGTCTACTTAACTAATGAGATATTTAACTCGGATCGAGACACTGTTACTAAATTTTGTATCATGTCGTGTGTAAATACACAGATTTTTTTCATCATATTAACCATTACCAAGCCTTGAATAACCAACTGGGAATAATTCTTCGTATCTACCTTGCTCTGCGATCCCCTGTCGTAGCCACCCGTGTTCCTTTATAACCCCTGGGCTACGTTCAGTTAGGTCGTATGATGACGCTGCACGACATTACGAGTATGCTGCAAATGTCATCGAGCGTCGTCGGACGACTTAACAGAACACGGCACCGACGGTGTTAGAAGGTCTATGTCTGTTGTATTGTAGTTTTCAAACAGGTGGGCCGATTTAAATGTGGTTTTCAATTTATAAGAAGGTTTTCAGTTTCATTGTGGACAATTTGGACATTGTGAAATATGATGAAAATTTGTCGAGCCATTTGAAACTTTTTGCACTGTGTATAGAGGAGTCAAAGTACTTCTTAACATAATTTTCTTTTGAATACTAAGTTTTACTTTTTAAAGTATTGTTTGATTTGGTGATTTACTTAGAGAACGTTATGAAATATTAAATTTCACAGATTTTTTCATATCTTTTCATTGGTACATTTCTTGTAAATTTAAAGGGCATAGTAAGGTACATCAACAATGCTAGAAATTCTGAGTTCAATCCAGTCAAACCTTCATCAAACAGGACTTAGCGTGATGATAGCAATTCAAGTTAAAGTATTTACACAGTCGGCCTCAGCAATAAATATCCCGATCTAAAGCACGAGCGTCGTTTATGGCCAAACTTTGGGCGTTTGTTGGCCGCAGACAATGCCACCCTTAAGGGCACAAATTCAACATTATCTTAGGCCAAGCCGGGCTAAAACAATGTGAAGGTAGTCTTACATTAATTATTTACGTGCTCTGTCTTACACTTGGCTAACTTAGGCGAGCAACTGCTTAATTGGTATATTAATCAGGGGTTAGTCAAGGTGTTCAAACAGGGAATTGGTTCGAAATACGTTTGAATATTGATGAAACACAAGCTTTCTCATCAGCGGGCAATCTACTAAAGTTCATTCTTACCAAAATGTATAAGCCGTATGGTTGCAAAGGCAGTGATTGAAATAGAGAGAAATAGATAAATTTATTAGCCTTGTAACGTTTCGTTACATTAGGCAAGTCACTTTACAAATAAACACAATAATAAAGTCAATAGATAGCAGAATTAAGAAGTAACAAAGAAAAATTACAAAAAGAATATTTAATTATTAAAATTGATAACATTGAAAACAGAAAACAGAATAACAACTTGGAAATTATATAAAGAATTATTAAATTATTTAATGAATTATAAAATTGTACGATTTGGTGAGCGTTGAGCCGATAATTAACGAACTATTCAATTTGTATGGATTTTGAGTTTGTTTTTTTGTACAGAGCACGGCAGAAATGAACGTAGATAGCTTGCACCAAAGTTACATCAAAAAGTGTCTTTGTCGAGTCGACACCATTTTTATAAGACATCCAAAAAAAAGGTAGAGATTCTCAAGTCGACTGTTTTTTCTTATGTTTGCTACCTCAGAAATCCATGTAGAAACCGATTTGGAAAATAATATTTTTATTTGCAAGAATGGTTCCACATTGGTTCCATTTTTAAAATCCATTTCTGATATTGGGTTGCATGAGGAATTGAGGACACTCCGCAAATATTATAGGGATACATAATATGTATAGCTATTTTGGTATTTTTATCAACAAGTTTAGTATTTTCACTCACATTCAGAAAGTATCATTAGTAGTAGTATTTGGTGAATAGGAACCGATAAAGAAGACCAGAGATGGCCACCGGAACTCCACAATGATAAGTATTTCACGGGTGGCGCCAAGAACATCAGATCTCGATAGTGCATTTTTTCAGAGTATTTCATTAAGACGGTTTTTTTTTAAATTATTGACTAAACAAAGTGATTTCTCAAACTCGAGCATTTGACAATAAATATTTCTTACACCACATCAAAGTTCTATCGATATTTAATAAAGTTGTAAAACATATCAGTATAATGTTTGCTAACAACTAGAATATAGACAATCAAACGCATCACGTACAATCGAAATTGTTCTCAAACTAACTAAAACCACAATGAAACTGAGATTTACCTCTTCTAATCCTGTCCATAAACTGGCTGCAAGAAGATTAGTGATCTAAGTTTGTTTAAGGATTCCGGTCCATGACGGTAGTTAACATTACTTACTGGTAATGGCAACCACAAACACGAAAGCATTGCTTTGTTTAATGCACAATGGCACACATACACAGGTAGTTCATAATGAACTTAGTGGCATTGGAACGGTAGAGGATCTTTTCGAAAGGGAGGCCTCCCTTTCGAAAAGATGTATTTTTGGTCAGTGATAGTCTAGACTAAAGGGTTGATTTCCATTTTTTTTAAATCTTTATTTTTAAGAGGTTTTGGTCAGAAATGACCATGCCACCCTCATAGGTCAATCCCTATCAACTATCTCCTTCTTAAACATAAATTAACCATTTTTATCAGTATTCTAGCCTCCTCAGATAAAGGATCAGCCAGAACACTGCTGTACCACCCAACCTCACTTACATCTAGATTTCTGTATTGGAAAAAATCAAACCGGCCGGATCGAGGCTGCTCTCAGCCTCGATCCGGCCTCTGATCGGATCGGATCTGTTGAGTGGAATGTGGCCTGACCGAACCCTCATGGCCGTTACAAACATGTAGTCTTTAATTCTGAATCATTCACGTAAACTTATTTACTTTATTTTAGTATCAAATGTTTTTTGAATTGTTATTTTTTTGCTGCCTGTCGACTAGTTGCTCTAGTCGTTGCCTGATGTTAAGCGTGGCGCTTGACCATAACAGTCCAGTGCCACCCAGAATGTTAAGCTCCAAAATCCAAAACTGCTCAGCAATGCAGTGCGCTCGTCTCTCTACGATATTAGATGGTAAATCTCTCTATGCTCGGTAATATCGCTGGTAACATTGTCCTTCAACCGAAACACAGTAACATTTGCACACTACTGCCTCGCGAATGAATAGCTGGCAAGTGTGGTACGTCCCAAGGTGGACTCTGCAAAAAACTCCCACCACTCCAATGCTATCCAATCTTACGAAAAATTACTGCCTAAATGTAAATTCGTAAGATCCACTTTTAATAAATAGTAAAATGAATGTAAAGATAAATTTTTCATGTAAATTTACTTTGTTTTAGACACCAACATGATCTTTGGTGTTACGAAACTTTCAGAATAGATAAATGTTTGCTGTCTGTTACACAATACGAATTGCCTACACGAATATACGAATTACCCACTTTAAACGCAAGATAAGATTTTCTGAGCAAGGCATGTAGCTAATTAATTTAATATTAATAAATTATTGCCTCCACTTGCCTTCTAGTGACGTAGAAAAATTAAGTACTTAAATTAATCTGAATTTCTCAGCTAACGAGCGACAAGTCGCCTTTAATAATTTAATTAATCAAAAGATTCATTCTTCTAATAACATCATCATCATCATCGGCCCAGTAAATCTTTTTGAGTAGAGTTCAATTGATTGCATCCCGCTCGTGGCTCAATAGGCCGATATACCACTGACCCGGTCACATCACGGATCCTAACTAATATCATAAATGCGAAAGTAGCTCTGTCTCTCTGTCTTCGTCTCTCTGTCTCCCTGTCTGGGTGTTTGTCGCGTTATCACGGCTAAACGGTTCGACCTGAATTTTTGCATTTATATAGCTTAAGGATCGGAGACGGACATAGCCTACTTTTTTTTTTGTAGGTCCACGCGAACGAAGTCACGGGTGACAGCTAGTTATTTATATAGATACCGCATTACAAGATCGTTATTCCGACCAAAATTCACCAAAGATGCAAGAAAGCGTGGGCTGCAGAGACGGTGACCAAGCATCCTCATTGGCTATCTCAAGCCGAGTGCCTAGCAGTGACCAATGACCAATGAGAGTAAATTTTTATATGAGTATTTTGACCGATGCGTGGTGCACACTTCGATCGTCCTAAATGCGGAATCTAAATGAGATCTATGATTCACATCTTCAGACATCGATAAAATACTCGTACTATATAAAAAAAATGTTGGTAGGTGACGTAGAGAATAGCAATTAAAGTTACTCAAATTACAAGCCACAAAACTTTATTTCTCGACTTAATATGGCCTCACACAGTCTCTACTGAACCACTCTACTATATCTTGAGCCGCATAGTTATCTGGGACCACCGGAGCATCACCAAAAGGCTTAGCAGTCGTAGTTGGCATCCCACCATCACCTGACAGTCCTCGTGAAGGCGGGTACGCAAAAGATACTATAGGCTGCTGGTAGTTTTGATCAAACTTCACACCACCGTTAGCGTTCCAGGTCAGTCTCTGCACTTGGTTTTGCCATCTCACAACCACGGATGGGTAAGGATCCCCGCTCTGCAATGTCCTAAAGGTACATGGATAGTGCAGCGGCTCTCTCTCCTTCACACTGGTATTCACGTTCGGGACTACATCTGTCTCACTCGATGTTACTCGTGCGTCGCACCACTGAATAATTAAAAGTAATAGAGGAAAGAATCTCATCTCGTCACGTCGAAATTGTACACGTAAATGAAGTAGCGCGGTTCCAATTTAACCTTTAGATAAAACTTGATAAAGGTCAAGTCGTGTTTGTTCGAGATAAACAAACTATTGGCTCGAAGCTGTTGTTTGCGAATAGCTAATTTTGTTTTATTATCTGAGCGTAAATTAAGATAGCATTGTACCTACCTAAGTGTTGATGGCAACGAGTTTTTCTATCACGAGATAATTTCTAGATCAATTTGCAGAGATGACAGGTGGAGTAAGGCTGTAACAGAGTGGTGGCCGAGGCAAGGTAGGCGGAGCGTTGGCCGCCCAGCTGCGAGATGGGTCGACGATATCGTCACCATCGCGGGTCGAACCTGGACTAGATTAGCACAGGACCGAGGCAGATGGCACAGCAAGAGAGAGGCCTATACCCAGCAGTGGGATAAGGAAGGCTGTGGATGATGATGATGATGATTGCAGGTTATCGGTTTTTGTTGTGAAAATATTGTAAATGCAAGAGATCTAAACACTACTTTGGAGAACTAATCAGCTTAACTGCCAGATAGTTTAAAATTTATGGCTCTCTGAATTCAATCTGCTTAATGCAAAGTGATTAGTGCTTAGTAAGTACATTACGTTGAGCATTGTTTTTGTAGAGACAACTGAGTGAGTTTGCTATCATTAACTTATTTCTTTGAAATTGAATCCTTTAATTTGTAAATAGAGTGTTTTTAAGTTGCCTATTAAGATTTGTTAGATTGTTTTTTGTGGCTATTAAAGTACTACTACTACATCGGCTTTTTTAAATCCCACTGCTAGAGTATCGGCCTACACTCGAAGGGTGATTGGGCCATATTCACCATGCTCGCTCAGTGCGGGTTGGCGGATTCACATACGCCATCGAATTTCTTCTCCGAAAACATGTAGGTTTCCTCGGATGTTTTCATTCACCGATATGCCAGTGGTATATCTGTACGTAAGTTCCAAAAAACTCATTGGTACGAACCCGCGACCCCACGTATATGAGGCGAGCGGTCTCCAACTGAGCTACCACGACTTTAAATTAAATTACTTTATCGCTTGAAAATGTGACCGCTTTAGTGGCGTGTCGGCTCGTTCAGCCACGAGTGGAGATGGAATCAATTGGACTGTGTATAAAAATCATTACAACTCATGCTACTACATATATTATGATGATTATATTAAGGGAATAAAACGATTTTCTTTTATTTAGCGTAAGTTCGTTTGGTAAAAAGTACAATATGTCAAAAAATTGACACCACAATTATTACTGGTCCTAACAAGAATACACCAGAGACAGGCACAACGACCCAGTCGCTAAGAGTGATCTCTTTCAGACAGTCTTATTGAGTAAGTGGAGATTCTGAAGTACGACCGGTACCTAATTAAATGAGCTTTACAGAAGTATTGAAATAACAAAATTGAATTATTAGAAGAAAACATTTCTTATTTTACCTTAATTTCAGCTGCTGTTTTTTCCTTAAAAAATTCGGTTGCTTAAGAGATAGATAGATATAGATAGTCATGTAGAAAAAGTTTTCATTGATTATAATGTCATTATCTAAGGTTTCCAACACTTGAACCGATTTTGCTCATATAAATGGTATTAAAACGAGCTACTTGTTTACGAAAATTCGTCAAGACCAGATCAACGGTTCGAAGGTTATCGTCAGAAAAATGAACATACATTACACACACACCTATTTGTACATGTAGACTATAAGACCTTTGCTTCGCCCGGGCAAAAAATAAATAACTTAAACATAAAATTGTTCTACGAAAATGTTAAACCAACTACCCTTAATGGTACTTCAGTTACCTTGAATTATAAGATTTGAATTTTAGATTCTATGGAAGCATGCCAGCTAAAAGAAATTGCCACGACCCAGCAAAAAGACTAATTAGACCAGACAAATAATTAGAGTAATTGTTTGAGACGTGTTGTGTACACAAAGGATTATTTTTCTTCGTGTTAGGAAGCTTGCTTTGTTCTGCATGTTGCCCACGGTGCTTCAGTAGGTCTCATGTGTGGGTGAAATACGTGCTTGTTAAGTCACTTCAAAAGATGTAGTGCTATTTTAAACCGACTTCCGAAAATAAAGGAGGAGGAGGTTCTTTTTTATGTTTGTTACCTCAGAACTCTGTCATTTATAGTTTTTATTTTTATTTGATAGAAGATTCTTCTAGATTGATCCCATTTTTATCAAAATCCAGTTCTGATTATAGGATCCTTGAGGAATTGACGGAACTCCTCAAATATTGTAGGCATACATATTACATTATATTGGTATTTTCATCAACAAGTCAAGCATTTGCATTAATTGCATTCAGAAAGTGTCATTTTGGTGAAGTTCAACAGATGAAAAAGACCACTGATGGCTACCGGAATCTGAAAGTATCTAATTTCAAATACAAAAAGATTTTCCCAAAGCGGATTATAATAATATTGGTATATAATATCTATCGGTATATATATTATATAGCTTAGCTTAGCCATAGCTTCTTCTGAAGTTGTGGGAAATAATGCAAAGCAGCGACAAGATTTTTTCACGTTGCCGCCTGTGACGAACTCCTTCCTGAGCACTGGCCGCCTTCTCTTTAAAAGGATTTTATATGAATATATATATGAATTTTATGATTTTATATTTTTTTACATGAATTTAAAAAAAAAAAAAACATTTATGTATGCTATCAGTTATCTGGTTGCCATAGTGCAAGCTTGCTTAGTCTGGGGCTAGATGGCGCTGTGTGGAAAACGTCTACCGATATTTATATTATTTTATTTTTATATTTGAATATTGTTTCATTTTGCTATGCTGGTTCGATTCGTAAAAGTATACTGTATACGAATCGAACCAGCACCTATCACTTCTATCACACCTATCACACCTATCACCTAACACTTCACTCTGTGAGAATATCGGAGTTTTGGCGGTGATAGCACCGCCAAAACCGCCAAAACTCCGATATAGTAGGGGCTCGTTGGCGGTTGACTTGTGCCTAAGTATACATGTTGTTCTACCTATCAGTTACTTCCCTACTATTCTCTTTCTATTCAGTCTTCTGTTTTTTTTTTGTTTGAAATTGACAACTTTTAATACAAACAGAACTGCATCTATTTTAACCACAAGGAATATTATGTTAAAAAAAAAGTTTCACGCACATATTGACAAAGTTCGACATCTACCTATATTTCTGTTACAAATAAAGATAGATAGATAGATAACTCTTTATTGTTCACACCAGAAATTACATGCATAATACAAAAATCTACTTAAAACTAGTGTAACAATTGGCGGCCTTATCGCTTAAAGCGATCTCTTCCAGGCTATGTTCTATTAAATCTTTCACTTTTGTTTGTCACCTTTTCAATACATTATCGTCAATGTTAATTTGTCTCAATGACAGGACTAAAACATTCCGCTGCCACTCTTGTTGTATTTGGTAAATAAATCATTTACCACAAAATCCGTACAAAATTGAATTAGAAAGAGGTAGTTCCTCGATAGCAACTCGGCTCAGTCGTTAGTTGGAGTGAGCCCGTGTCCGGAAATTGGGACCGCTTCGCCGGACACCGGCCGGACCGGACGGGGAGATAACCGTTCGAGGAGATTCACTTCAGAAATTAATATTCAATCTATCGCTATGTCAAAATGTAAATTAAGAATTTATTTTGAATTAGCTGTTGCCCGCGACTGCGTTTACGTGGACCCACAAAAAAAAACGATCCTTAGGCTATATAAATATACACATAAAATTCAGGTTTATCCGTTCAGTGGTTTAGCGGTGATAGCGCGACAAACACCCAGACAGAGAGACAGAGTTACTTTCGCACTTATAATATTACTAGCTGTTACCCACGACTTTATTCGAGCGATCAAAAAAAAAGAAGCCTATGTCCGTCTCCTACCATTAGCCTATACCTATCAAAAGTTCAGGTCGATCTGTCCAGCCATTCACCCGTGATAACATGGCAAGCACCCAGACAGAGAGACAGATAGACAAAGAGACTGAGTTACATTCGCATTTATAATATTATTTAGGATTTAGGGTTTAGGATTAGGATTTAGGATTAAGGGTTCAGGATAGTTAAGATTAATATATGTTTTTGCTTAGGACACCATATTACAGGTGGCCACTAGTAACGTTTAGCTGGTAATAGCATTTCATGTTTTTCGATAACTCACAAGAAGGCGGGCAACGGGCGTATCATTCAGGATAGTTGCAATTTTCGAATTTTTGAACTGTGATTCGTAGCTAAACTCCGTAGCTTTCTCGTAGCTGTGTTCCTAGCATGGGTTATGATGTTTCATAGCCCATGCTAGGTACATATTTCCCGCTGCGTGGAGTAGAATTCTTGACCTCACGGTGCGAGTAAGTTGAAAAAAGTTAAAATGAGTTTCGGACTATGAAAGCATACTTAACTCATTGCGGCGCGGCGCTGCGTGACTTCACGCTTTAAAGGCATCGCTACATGGCCTGACCTTATATCGTTTGAAAGAGATGGCTTTATATATAAGTTTCTGGGGAAGCTTAAGGGTATAACCTAAATAGTTTGTTTCTTTTGCTCCCGTGAAATTCAAATCTAGCTGTCCCTTTCACACGCTGTCAGGTCAGGCCATGTGTAGCACTGGAACTCTAGCAGATTTACATACATCCTCTTTGGACCAAACAAATTCATATCTGTATGATTATGAATATCTCCATAAGATTATTATGTGGTATATTGGTAATTGTATTACTACTATTATGTTCTTTTTATTTCAATTTGATATGTTATTGCGTGTACCCGCACTAGCCCGTATCGTACGTGACGTCACCTGCCGGTCCCAACAGAATACCAGCGCTGATTGTTGACAATCAGCATTATGCTGAGTTGGGATCGGGTTTGTGACAAAAATAGCGTAAATGCTGTATACTGTGTGTTTTTATTTTTTTTAATTTTTAATATGTATTTTTGTCACGAATAAAATTTTCTGTATTTCTGTATTTCTCAAAACTTAGCAGCTCTATGTAAAATTAATTTTAAAACTTTTGCTGTAAGCACAAAACTCACGTGTGGATTGGATACGCACAATAAAATATCATTGGATTCGCAATTAAGGTACTCAGAAGCATTGTAAATGCTCCATGGTACATTAGAAGTAGTGATGTCCATCGGCACCTAAAGATGGAAGTCGTTACAAATATTATTAGAAACTTCGCCGAAGCTCACGAACGAAGACTTCCTCATCACGTGAACGTTGATGCTACCCAGCTCCTCGATAACACGAATAAAGTGAGAAGACTTAAACGGACGAAACGTTACAAATATTATTAGAAACTTCGCCGAAGCTCACGAACGAAGACTTCAGCATCACTTGAACGTTGATGCTACCCAGCTCCTCGATAACACGAATAAAGTGAGAAGACTTAAACGGACGAAACCTTTTCAGTTAGTTTAGTGACAGTGTAAATAGTATATTGTGCAGTGCTAACAGAACACGAGAACAACGATAGAAACAATAAGAAAAGTGTAAGTGAACACGATCGTATATTGTGCAGTACTAACAGAATACGAGAACAACGATAGAAACAATAAGAAAAGTGTAAGTGAACACGATCGTATATTGTGCAGTACTAACAGAATACGAGAACAACGATAGAAACAATAAGAAAAGTGTAAGTGAACACGATCGTATATTGTGCAGTACTAACAGAATACGAGAACAACGATAGAAACAATAAGAAAAGTGTAAGTGAACACGATCGTATATTGTGCAGTACTAACAGAACACGAGAACAACGATAGAAACAATAAGAAAAGTGTAAGTGAACACGATCGTATATTGTGCAGTACTAACAGAACACGAGAACAACGATAGAAACCATAAGAAAAGTGTAAGTGAACACGATCGTATATTGTGCAGTACTAACAGAACACGAGAACAACGATAGAAACAATAAGAAAAGTGTAAGTGAACACGATCGTATATTGTGCAGTACTAACAGAACACGAGAACAACGATAGAAACAATAAGAAAAGTGTAAGTGAACACGATCGTATATTGTGCAGTACTAACAGAATACGAGAACAACGATAGAAACAATAAGAAAAGTGTAAGTGAACACGATCGTATATTGTGCAGTACTAACAGAATACGAGAACAACGATAGAAACAATAAGAAAAGTGTAAGTGAACACGATCTTAGATTCTCTACTTAGCAGTTCAAGTTAAATTAAATTACTTAATAGTTTCAAGGCTAGATTATAATATTGATGAGGTACCATATAATATATGGAACGTCATTAACAATAAATAAAAAAATGGATACGCATGCTCCAGTGCCACGTACCTTTTAGAACATAATTCAAAAGCTTTTGCCCGCGGCTTTATCGTACTGTAAACAAAGCAGCCCCCTGCAATCAATCAGTGATAATGTAGATTTTTTTGGAAAAAAAATCTTTTGGATTTCGGGAGATAGTTTTGGAGAGTGTCTCCTATAAAACATCAAAACAACGATTACGTCCTTATTGACCGAGCAAGGCGAAGGTCTCAAAGTCAACGGGAACAAGTCAGTGTTTATTTGCATACAAAGGCATTTGTAAGCATGTGAGTAGTTCATTTCAATACACGTTTTAAATTTACATTACATTACATTACATTATCAGCCAGAAGACGTCCACTGCTGAACATAGGCCTCCCCCTTTGACCGCCACACCGACCGACAATATGCCACTTGCATCCACCGGTTGCCCGCGACTTTCACAATGTCGTCGGTCCACCTAGTGGGAGGCCTGCCTACGCTTCGTCTTCCGGTTCGTGGTCGCCGCTCAAGAACCTTTCTTCCCCATCGGTTATCGGTTCTTCACCGATAACCGATAACCGATAACGGTTCGGTTTTAAATTTGAATATGAGCAAAATCAGTCCAGGGCCGTGAAGTTAGCGAAATATCAATTTAGCGCCAACTCGTGATAAAAAAATAGATTTGCTCAATCTTAGTAAACGTAATATCCATCTGACCTCGACAAAACTTATAACACTTCCGAAAGTTCAAGAGGAAAACCGTAGATATAATATCCTCAGAAACGCATAACTATTTACTATTATCCAAGGCATTTCGCTCTATCAAATACACGGCCATTGATGTATAACATTCGTGGGTACAGCGATATCATTTTCGTGATTTCCATTGTGTGCTCTCCCATATCCATTTCTTGTATTAATGCTGACATTTGATTTGGTATGAGGTCGTTATTTTCTGCTTCTTGTTGGCAGGTATAGGCATATTTTATTATATTATTTGCGAATGGGATTACAGTTTGTCTAGACGTTATCTCTCGAGCATTTGGAGAAGATTTTATGAGAAAATAAAATAAGTTTAGTTTATCGACTACATTGATATTATAATATTGTAAGCACCTCCCTCGTGCATTGCAAAAGGCTTGTAAAATTAATGTAAGATTTCTCTCATTTACTCAATATTTTTGATCTCTTTGCGAGATGTACCTATCCTGTCAAAGTAGCTTAAAAAGCTTCACCAACCGCCATCATTTCTATAGTAATCAACAAAACTATGTACATGATTGTATCAATGATCATAGTAAGAGGTAAAATTCTTTTAATTTTTATTTTGGCCAAAATGATTCCAAATGAATTTTACTTTAATAATGTCTTTTGAGTTATTGAGAGAAAACTAAATAAAAAATAAAGAATACAAGTGGTAAAAAATTACAATATATTTTTTTAATGGTGGTCACCTGTTAAATAAATCTTAACAAGTATTATGCTGTGATGCTACACTTGTAAATATGGCTAAGCCTAATCTGTCAATTTTGGGCATATGTCAATAGGGTTTCGGCTCTCCTGATTCAGCTATCTCGTTCGCAGTTTTTTAAACATAAAATTTTTACTTACAAACTATAATTGCACTTAAATAAATGTTAATCTCCTTTTTTTATATATTATCCCTTCATCATCATCATCATCATCATCTAACAAGACGTCCACTGCTAACAAAGGCCATATTATCCCTTATTTATTGAAATTTCTCTTACCAGCGTTTTAAAGTAACTTTTGAGTAAAATAATTAAGCTTCTTGAGCCAAAAAGTTATGAAGAAAAATATAATCTTTGCCAGTATCTTCATATTACTTACATTAATTCTCAATTCAGCTTAACGAGATACCTTAGATGTGATAACTTTACCAGTAAATTTAGGATCGTTAGTTGTAATAGATAAATCGTTAGGACAGCTTCTAATAAAAGTTTTGTAGTTAGGGACTTGATAAAATATGTTACCATCGAGACCATCGCAGTTCATTCTATGAGCTTTAAACTCTTACGTAAAATATTTTGTTTTCATACCTTTTTGAACCAAAGCCATATAATGTTCTTCAATAGACGCTAGACAATGATTTAGGAAGCTTCAGGAATCCTGTGGGATTATCCCGTAACTCTGAAAGCGATGGCGATGGCTTTGACTGCCCCGGTGGCTCAGTTGGTAGTGAACCTACCTTCTGTGTTTGGGGGCGTGGGTTCGATTCCCATCTAGGACAAACATTTATGTGATGAATATTTGTGTTTGTTCTATGTCTGGGTGTTAATATCTAAATAAGTATGTATTTAAAAAAAAAAAACTATGTACGTATATCAGCCTCTGGCAGCCATATTACAAGCTTTGCTTAGTTTGGGGTCAGATGACCGTGTGTGCAATAATGTCCCAGATGGCGAGAATTGCGCGAGCGGGACCGCGCATAGTGCGACTAAGTTGGTACGAGCGAGATGGCATGCTCTCGCAATCAGTATCACGAACGTTTCAAAGTTAGAGGATAAGCCCGCTGCTCATCCTCATTTTCAATAAACCGATTTCAACAAAATACCCTGAAAAAATGCACTATTGAGATTTTCTCGGCGCCACCCGTGAAATATTTATCATTGAGAAATTCCGGTAGCCATCTGTGGTCTTCTTCATCAGTTCCACTTCACCAAAATATGATACTTTCTGAATGCAAATGCTTGCCTTGTTGATGAAAATACCAAAATCGCTATATTATATAATTATATGCCTATAAGTCGTGGTAGCTCAATGGGAGAACGCTTGCCTTACATTCGTGAGGTAGCGGGTTCGAACCCGGGCGGGCCTGTACCAATGAGTTCTTTGGAACTTACGTACGGATATACCACTGGCTTTACGGTGAAGGAAAACATCGTGAGGAAACCTGCATATTTCCGGAGAAGTAATTCAATGGCGTATGTGAATCCGCCAACACGCACTGGGCCAGCGTGGTGGATATGGCCTAATCACCCTTCGAGGGTAGGCTGATATCCCAGCAGTGGGCTGTTTAAAAGGCTGATATAGATATAGATATGTCTATAATAAATGAGGAGTTCCCTCACTTCCTCTTGGCTCCCATTTTATCAGAACTGGGTTTTGATAAAAATTCGACCAATCAGGAAGTATATATATCCTTTCAAAAAATGATTTTATTTTTTATTAGAAGTTTCTTTGTAAAGAGGAATCCAACAGCATCTCACCTGTCAAAATCGGTCAAGCCGCTTAAACTACAGGAGGTAATATAGGAACACACATACTTTCATACTTATATACAATCCAAAACCATTACCGTTCTTCTTGGGCAGTTGGATAAAAACTGATGTATCTACGCGTAGTGATATACTTTTACACCGATAACTGTAGCAGACATAGTACATCTCTTCCTATTGCATTTTGCTACATCTTGTAAGCTAATAAACCTTTTTATTTTAAGCATTTTGTGTAAATAAAGTTATTATTTACACAAAATCCGTTATTACTTTCTCAGTGGTACAATGATCAGGGAGACTATTTCTAGAAATAGTTTTGTAATTACAAAGCAAAGAAAATAATAACCATCTCCATACATTTTCTTATCTACATCCAAACAAAGTGACCGCAGACATGCTACTTTATGTGTGACTATTTAACCTGCTGATTACTTTTCATTAAAGGCTAAAGGTCAAATAAACGAACTGGGATACTCGTCAACAATGTCGCCACATTTGGTGCTAAATCGTGCACGGCCAATTTTGTCTCAAAGGTGCTCCCAACTCTTCGAACACGTACCTATATTCGAAGGAGATGAGACGCAAATGTAGCACGGTTTCAGTTTAAATTGGAATAGTTCAATCCAAAGAGTAGTTCGCTAACTAGAGTTAATTTACCTAATGAAAATTGCTCTTGATAGGATCTTGTGGCGATAGTTTATTCAATTTGCGCTGAAGAGATGAATGAAGATCGTTTAGTGATCGATTTGATTGATTTGGTTATTCTATAGAAATTTCTGCTAAATGGTGATTAAATTTATTTATTGAGGTCAATGATGTTTTTCTTAAGATAGGTTTTGAGCATCAAAATGGCGCTTTGAATTCGGCTTCGAAGCAGTCTGCTTACAGCTCATTGTAATCTAGCAACCAAGTTTCACCATGGAGTGCAAAAAGAGATGCGAAAAGTGAGAGAGTAAAAGAGATAGCTACAATGAAATCTGTCTTGCCAGACAGATTTTGCGTAGGGGCGTTTTAAGGGCCCTAAAATCGTATCTCGAATAAAATATCATTGATTGAGGTACACAAAACAGAACACAGTCATTATATTAACAAATATTATGTGACTATGAACTAAACAATATTCCGAAACATATGTGCTCATCATGGTTAGTGTTACAATAGTAGGTAACTAATATTATACATGCGAAAGTTTGTGCGTAAGTAAAGTGTGTGTATTCCCGTTCAACTCTGTATTTGCCGAGCAGATTTGCATGAAATTTGGTATGGAGGTAGTTTATGCCCTGGATTAACACATAGAGTATTTTTTATCCCGGAAAAATATTCGGTTACTGTAGAATATCGGGTGAAACCGCGGGGTGCTGCTAGTTTTATATAATTAAAAATGTTGATTGTGCGAGCCAGAGAGCGCGTATTGTGTCAAGTGGCCTTAACAAAAATTTAACATAGATACACTGTGTATTTATTAACATTAATTCCTACAGCTATGGAAATTAGCTCATAATTAAGCTAACCAGTCTGATATACGCTCGATAATGCCGCCGGTTGGTAATGGCCGCTCTCAATTCAATGATCATTTTCAGTTTCGCAAACTGCTGTATATGTAACAGACACAGAGCTGGTAGAGTAAGTTTATACAATTAGTCATTGTACTACAAAAAAGTGTTAGTGACATATAGATTTTAATACTTCAACAGATGTTCAACTTTGAAAGAGGACCAGCAAGTGGCTTTGAATTGAATGCTATTCAAAGTTAAGTGTGTATATGAAATTTGAAAACTATTTCGCTACGACGAAATATCCAAAATTGGTATGGTGTACAGACCAGGCGTTTGACCACAACTTACCTGATGCTAATTTACGGCGATGGTAAACATCTAGCCTGTAATGGGAACTGGTCAAGTGAGGCTACCGAAACACACCGCGATGCTTGGCGATAAAGAACTTCAGAATCTTTGGCGGCCTACACTGCCGGTTCAAGAAGGTCACTCTATTCTTATGCGAAACTCGAAGCGCGCGTTGTTCGAAGTTGGTAAGGTCAAAACGGTCCACACTTAAATTGTTCTTGTAAACTTAAGAGTATTTATGGGATTACTTGGAATGATGGTACTAAGCCCAAAGGAGCTCATTTTGCTCGTCATTGTGAAGAACATTGTTTTAACCTACGCTGAAATCAGCTGTTCCATAGAAAAATCTCATTCACGATGAAATAATTACGGATCACCAATAAAAAAAAAGCTGAAGTGGCAATGGGCAGGCCACATCACTCGAAGAACCGATAACCGATGGGGAAGAAAGGTTCTTGAGTGGCGACCACGAACCGGAAGACGAAGCGTAGGCAGGCCTCCCACTAGGTGGACCGACGACATTGTGAAAGTCGCGGGCAACCGGTGGATGCAAGTGGCACGTTGTCGGTCGGTGTGGCGGTCTAAGGGGGAGGCCTATGTTCAGCAGTAGACGTCTTCTGGCTGATAATGTAAAAATGTAATGTAAAATAAAAAAAAAACGATTTCATGGTTGGATTCATGGTAAAGCTAAGTTAAGAAGCTTTTTTTAATTTCTCGTATAAATCAGTTTATACATATGTATCTGTCTATCTGTGTGATGTGTGTCTTTAATCTGTATATCTGTACCTGTTAGCAATCTAGACAATAGTGACTATACAAAGATCTTTAATTATCAGCTATACAGACCTAACCAAAAAACAAAGTTTTCCGTTTTACTCTACCAATTACTCAACGAACAATCAACCATATAAGCGCTAACATAGCTCGTATATCCGTATGTACTTAGTACATAACTAATTACCTCCTACCTAGAGGGAGCGATCGATTCGAGAGAATAATTTACCACCTACCACCGTGAATTACCCCAATTTACGTGGAACGATTTGCGGCACACGCTTCTGTACTTTTCTAATTATTAGGGCTTTCTTTTCTCGAAGGATTTACGGTTAATTGTGTTAAGCGAAAGATTTATAAATACCTACTTGTACTTTCAGTATTGGAGAGAGCTCGACTATATATTTGTTTTGTACGCCTAACCTATCGGGTCTTTACTTGCTCATAGCTGAAAAAAGTCTTAATTCATTTCATAATCTTAGGCCTAAGTAAAGATCTCGGTAGACGTTTTTCACACACCGCGCCATCTAGCTCCAAATTAAGCAAGCTTGTTCTATGAGAACCAGATAACTGATAAAGAACACACTTTTTTTTTTTTTTATTAGTAGAAGAAATGTTAGAAGATGTTGTGAGATGTTAGAATACATAGAAACACCCAGACAAAGAACAAACAACGATGTTCATCACAAAAATGTTAGTCCTGGATGGGAGTCGAACCGCAGCTTAGAAGGTGGAAATCCTCCTACTGAGTCACAAGGCTAGTCCAATTCTTATCTTCTTATAGTTAAATCTTGTAATCACACTAATATCACACTAATATTATAAATGAGAAAGTTTGTGTGTAAGTATGTATATATGTGAGTGTGTTTGTTCTCGTACAACTCTGTAACGGCTGGACGGATTTGGATGAAATTTGGTATGGAGGTAGCTTATTCCCTAGATTAACACAGGTTATTATCCCGAAAATGTTTATCTTTCCTGTAGAATAGCGGGTGAAACACAATCACACACGCTCCACAGATACATACATACACAAGTACACCAAACAACAACACACTCAAGTATTCCAAAAGTTTGCCAACATCTGAAATCTGCTCAAAGATTGAATGAAGCCTAGGATTATCTCATAGCAAATTCAGAATCACGTTTGATAAGAAATATTTAAAAACTGTATAAATGTTTGTAAAAACAAAGCTTATTTTTGTTCACCAGGCTGTTCATGCATACGGTTCACTTCGACTTATGGCAAGGAGCGCGGGACGTTCAGCAGCCCCGACTACCCTCGGCCCTACCCCGCGCGGCTCGACTGCCTGCTCTACACCTTCCTCGCGGCTCCGCACGAGATAGTCGAGCTCGTCTTCACTGACTTCGACATCCATAAGGAGCATCTTGAGTGAGTACTTTGTCGTTTTGTTGCAGAAGGTCCTTGTGTACGGCTAAAATCAATTCGAGTTCATTCTGTTTCGGAGGTAAAGACCGTGAACAACGTGGCTTAGGAGATTAGAGGGAACATATGAACACACTTTCATACTTGGACAGTCAGAGGAGGGCTATGAAACCCTCCTTTTCGTAGTCGGGTAAAAAGATACTTATGTTCCTATCAGTAACTAGGTAATTTAGATATTTTAACCGTTATATTTTAACTATTAGAAACAACCGGTTCGGAGTGGCTGTGCATGGCCTGGCCTGATGTCGTGTGGAAGGGAAGGCTATATATGGGTTTCTGGGGGGCGAAAGGGAGAAGCTATAACCTTAATAGTTTGTTTCTTTTGCTCCCGTGAAATTCGGGTCTGGCTGTGCCTTTCGCACGATGTCGGGTTGGGCCATGTATAGCCACTCTAACTGCCGCTTGTTGTCATGTTTTTAATTTTTATTTATTGGAGCACTTTGTATGTCAACTTTGTTTGGTAATTAAGGAGTAGTGATTTAAAAGCGATATTGTTTATAGTACTTAAAATATAATAGAACTATAATTGGCTGTTTTATAAAATGTATCTATTTTCATTAATTTATATTACTGTGCTGTTGGTCTTAAATAAATAAATAAATAAACTATGAACAGCTTACTAAGCGTTACTCTCGGTTACGAACTATTGTGTCTTTAATGACTCTTGTATCTAAGTAAAGATAGGTCATAATTCTTTCTTAAATCACATCAATAGTAATAAAAACAAAACTATAAGAAAAAACTTGCTACTTACTATTAAAATTCACAAAATCAATTCACAAGTTAATCGATAACTTAAGACATAAAGTAACTGTCAAAACTTGGATTTCAATCCGGAGATGGAGATGACTATCCATTATGATATTGAAATTCGAATGCTCTACTGACTTTACCAAAAACTTTGTCAAAGGACAATTCTTCATAATGAATAATACCACCAACTTTTCAATATCAAAAATAAACTTTGAATAACAATTACGCAATTTTTTTGTTTTATTTAAGGATTGAATTATTGTTACATTAGGCTAAATAGGGTTATAAGGGGGTTCTAAACCAAACAGAGCTAATTGTACTCATCATTATGAATAACTTTTACCATGGGACTGACCCTGAAATAGAGAGGGAGAAACAGCTGTATCATAGAAAAAAAAAACAATAACACTCGATATAATGTATGGAACAGCTTATTTTTTCGTGATTTCAGATTTGGACCCAAGGTGAAAGCTATTCACAACCATGAGTAACTTTACTATGAGCCCCTTTCAGCTAAGCATACCCTTTCTTTATAGCCCTGTATAACTAACGTAGCTATTAAATTTTCCTAATAATATATTATATTCCCCTAAGTCCCAATGTCTGCAAAGTTTGAATTCCAACTTTGGAAACTTTAATATAAGCCCATTAGGATATGCTCCAATGAAAGGAAGATTAATTATCGATTTTAGCATGTTAAAGTATTAGATGAAGATTAGTGTTTTCATAAACGAATAAAAATTTCACTAAAGATATGAAATCCAGTGATGCTTAGAATCATATTTCTTTACATCGTTTGCTCATAGCAAAAAAACAATTCATCATCATCATGATCAGCCAGAACGTTCATTGCTAAAAAAAAGCCCTTCTCCTTAGGAAGCATGTTCCATAATCCCCACGCTTGGCAGTCGGCTCGGGCATCTTGTATAGCATAAATATATTTTTTTTTAAACTGAACTTTCCATGTATTTTTCGTTAAATAAATTGTCAAATTAATTTACCGGATAGCTGGCCGGAATTTTGGGCGAATCTACCCATAGCCATTTAAGAAAGTGGACATCTCTCCCGCGGCCCAGATTTCGAGCGGGCGAGACGTACCTTAACTCGTAAAATCCAGTGAATTTGTATGTTTAATAATGGAGCGGAGGAGTTAATACACAAAAGTAAGTGCGTAAAAAAAAAACATTTAATCAGTATCTAATAATAATTGAAATCCTTCTTATCAAATTTGTAAGGCCGTGGTATTTAATCTTCATTTTGCTTTTGGTTTTCTCAAGCCAGACAGTGTGCTGCAAAAACGGACATAGTCAATGAAAGTGTTGCCGTTTTTCTGGATGGTCGGGGCTTCATCCAAGGCGTAGTCAGCTTCCTTGTCAGTAAACTTATCGCCCCATGTCATGAGGTCATGACGAATCCTGAAAGTGGTAAAATTTTGCTAAATTTATTGACATTTGCGAATTAAAAAACACTTGTAACTGTTAAAAGACTGACCATATACAGGGTTATAAGGAAAAGGTATGCTAAGCCGAATAGGGCTCATAGTACTCATCATTATGCACAACTTTTGCTATGGGACTAAACCTGAAATCGAGAAAAAAATTATCAGCTGTTCCATAGAAAAATGTCAATGACACTCGACAAAATGTATCGAACAGCTGATATTATTTTTTTCGATGTCAGGGTTGGAGTTGTTCACATTCATGAGTATGAGTCCCTTTCCGCCTAACATACCGTTTCCTTATAACCCTGTATAGTCATAAATCGTAGCTAAATTATAACAGCATTATAACCAGCTTTCAATAAAAACTGCATTTAAATCAGTCAAGCCGTTTGAATGCTACGGTACATAGGTTATCCTTCTCTTTTGTCGGGATTTAAAAAGGTATTCTTATTTTATATTTATTTTACCTACTTCTCAAACTATGAATATTTCTTAGGTTCATAAAAATGCTTTAAGATGTAAACTCGCGAAGAATACTAATGCTCTGTCGAGTCGGAAGGTTTATAGCAGAAAATTATTTAAACATTCAATTTATCTTTTATGGCTTGGACACGGCCCGATATTTCATAGAATGGAAATCAGTCAAGTGTCTGCGACACAGATCTATCTACTGTTTATTATACTTAAACGAGATTCACGAAAGTGTTTAGTTACAATTCAAATATTAAAATAGTAAATATACCTAATAACTTTAGGTATAATCCGTTCAACAAATGCTGCGTTTATTTTGTACTTAGTGAAACGTACCTCTGATCAGTTTACATATTTTTAGAATTTTGTTTGAATTCAAGTAAGCAATATAAATCGGGGTGAAGGGGCTCTGGGTGGACCGAAGACATTGTGAAAGTCGCGGGCAACCGGCAACCGCAAGTGGCAAGTTGTCGGTCGGTGTGGCGCTCTAAGGGGAGGCCTATTTTCAGCAGTGGACGTCTTCTGGCTGATGATGATGATGATAGAGGGCTCGCGAGGCATCAGTCCGAGCGAAGTATTAGTTTTAAACCTACTGAAAATTATAAAATGCTTTATGAAATGAAAATGAAATGAGATAGATTTATTTCCAGATTTGCATCCATAATACACAAATTTAAAACTAAAATAAAATAGAAAAAACAAACAAAATTAATAAATGATCACTAAGTGATCGGTGTGTGATACAGGCTTTATTTGAAGTCAAAATTGTAAAGTAACCAGAATAATGCCGTATGAAAACAGCAATTTGGAAGGCGTGAAATCGTAATTGTATTGAATATAAATCACACATAAGTGCTGTATTTTTTCTGTTAAATGTTAGAAATGGTGTAAATCTTTCTAGTAAAATATCTCTTTTTTGCGCGCGTAAATTTACGTGGAAATGTGTCTAGATAACGGATTTATTAAGGGACCAATGACTTATCTTATTGAACGCTGAATGCTTTAATTTTGTAAGATTCAAGAAAAACCTTTCTATTTAGCAAATTGGAATAGATAGGTACATAATTATTATATGTAGGCACCTACGTCCTTAATATTAACTCGCATCATGACAGGAAACAGTTTTAATAACATACCTATATCAAAAGTTTTTTTACGATACTAAACAAAATACATACAAACTTAAACTGCCTGAATTACTTAGCCTACCATATACATGAAACGAACATTTGGATTACCCATAAACCATTAAAAGTCTTACGATAATCCTAATGTTCAAGCCCACTAACAGTTGGTAGCGTAACCAGCATACTGCATGGCGGGATGACCACGCTGAAGGGAATGCTTATGTGTAAATGCAAATGGAATTGCGACTTGACGACGATAGCTCAATGCAGAGTGTGGTTTAAAATTAAGTCCGGTAGTCTGCGATAAAATCCGGAACGAGGATATTTGTCGAAGAACCAAAGTCACCGATATAGCTTTCAGAGTTTGCAAGCTGAAGTGGCAATGGGCAAGCAACATCACTCAAGGAACCGATAGCAGGTGGGGAAGAAACGTTCTCGAGTGGAGGCTACGAACTGGAAGACGCAGCGTAGGCGCAGACCTCCCACTAGGTGGACCGACGACATTGTGAAAGTCGCGGGCAACCGTTGGATGCAAGTGGCAAGTTGTCGGTCGGTGTGGCGCTGGCGCTGGTCAACAGTGGACGTCTTCTGGCTGACGATGATGAAGTAGTCCCGTTCCATCTGCATTTCAATTTACTAACTACTTCAATTTTATAACATCCAAGTCCAACCCATAACTACAAAGTATTATATTTCCAGAATTTACCGAAACATTGCATTATACATTATGAACTATCTTGAAAATCTCATAACTCTTCTGTACCAAAAATACGGCGTCCAATTAGTGCATAATGTTTCCTCTAATGTTTCATTAAAATAGCTTTGCAAATTTTGGACGGCTCCCAATTCAGCTATAAATCATCAGAAGATATGTTGCTGTCCGAATAAGCACGTCACGTCACAAGAAAATTTAATACAATCCTGATTCACTAATATTTATCTCTTTAAAGATTTGTAGCCCATGATTTGTCGGATTACCCATTTGCATGCCACGTTTACTAGACTGTAGACAGGGTTATAAGGAAAGTGTATGCTAAGCTGAAAAGGACTCATAGTACTCATCATTAAGAAATAACTTTTACTATGGGACCAATAAAAAAATGACAATGACACTCGACAAAATGTATGGAACAGCTGATTTTTTCTTCTCGATTTCTGGGTTGGTCCCATAGTAAAAGTTGTTCACAATGAGTACTATGAGCCCCTTCCGGCTAAGCATACCCTTTCTTTATAGTCCCATATATCTGAGACAAATGTCTTTGACGAAAGATCAATCTCTAATCGAGGACCTCCAAAACCTCGTCTTGTCACGTAGTGTCACATTGGTTGACACCGGGCCTAAAAGATGGTCGACTAACATTGATATTATAATGCTAATACACGTAAACACTTGGATGACGTTAAACGCCGTCGGACAAAAGAGTGAGAAATAAATTTTCTCTTATTTTCTCTAATTGGTCTGCGGCAAAGGGCAACGTGCATACGTCGGATGGGTGACCGCAATATTTTTTTGTCTTGATATCAGAGTAATTTAGCAAAACGGGTACCTACACTAAGCAGTTTTAGTTTCGCGATACACTGAGATAACTCATTAGCTACTTCAGCTATGCGAATCTTAAATATGTAATGAAACAAGCATCAGTAGGCAACCGACCACAGATCATAAGACTGGTTGACAGCGCGAAATGCTGAGTGGCACTGAACTGTTATAGGTGAGCGTGACGCTCACCATCGTGCGAGAGACTTGCTCATATATAGTAATTTAAGCTTTTAACAAACTTATCTCCGTCTCGAAACGATTACGCGCAAAATAGCATAAACGAGTCAATTTGATGCTAATTGCATGAATGCGTTTTGAGCCCCGCCAATCTTAAGCGCGATTAATTACCTCGTCCCTTGCCCGATGCAGCGAGTGTTTGTATTCTGTACAGTTTTTTTGCATGCGTGATCACGTAGTTCTATTGTCTTTGCAACTGTAGGATTACGAGTTGTGCCGTTCTTAGTTTGAAAGCCACTAATCGCAACTTACACACGGGAGAATCTGAATTAATTAATATACACGTATTACTAATTAATTATTAAAAGCGACAGGGATGCTGAAGGATTTCATTACCTACATACTAAGTAGTTTTAACGAAGATTTAAGGGGTTTAAAGGTCACAGAATGTGATCGAAACTATATAGTCGGAATAACCGATTCAATTTAACGCGAGTATTCCCGTTTTATTAAAATAAAATGTATCAAAACCACGTCAGTTTTCATAGTAAAACCTTTACATACTTACTCATGTTTCAATATATATAGTGTAAATGCCATCAACATATATTAGTATTTCTCGTCACAGTCCGCAGTGATGGACATAAGTGATGGGTCTAAGAATCTACCAGTATATAATAAATTTAAATTTAAATTTTTGATAACGAATGGTTATTATAAAATAGATGTTTTTGTGAGATCAACCCCCGAATACTGAAACGTTCGTTAACTTTGACAACAGATTAATTCTAATACTGCCTTTGTCTGGCACTACGCAAATGACAAAGGCAGCAATAGACTTAATCTGTCGTCAAAGTTAACAAACGTTTCAGTATTCGAGGGCAAATCAATTAATATATATTTTTTTAATTATAATGCGATAACCAAAATGAATGAATTAACTGTTGAAATAAAATGAATTACCTCGGACTTGTGTTGGGGGAAGTACAGCAGGAAAAAAAATAAAAAAATATGAATAATTAACGACATACAAATTTAAAGGGTATTTAAATATTTTTGTTGGTTATTTATTAAACGATTGGCATATTATAATTTAAGTATTGTAAGTCCATTATGGACGAAACTATTGAGAAAACCTATTTTGAGATCTGACAAATACCTACTCAGTTTGTACAATAAATAATTCTGATCTTATACAATACAATACAATACAATATAACTTTATATTACACCAAAAAGGCAAACTTAAAAAAATAATTAACAATAATATTTAAAAAAAACACCGGTAGTATAATGGGCGGTCTTATCGCCTAAAACGATTTCTTCCAGACAACCTTTGGATGGACATAATTATGACTTAACTACAGTGGGTTATACTTCATCATCATTCATTAGCTTGTAATTAATTTATCGACGCTATATTTTTCGTTTTGAAAACTTCGAGTTATTATATAAATCTTCATATTGTCTTTTTATTTGGAAGCTTAAGCAACTATTTAGTTACCTTTCTTCAGAGATGTACCCCGAGTTATCCTGGTCCCAGCGCGATAGTGCTGCCACGAGAGTCTCTTCCGAGTCCAGCTCCAGAGTTCTGTAGCCAAGGAGGTTGACAAAACCATCGAAATCTAAAGGATTTGGAGCCTGTAACAAAAAAAAAAAAAAAACATTTCATTATTTTAATATTAAGATTTGTGAAATCGCAGTGGCAGTACTCTTTTAAACAGAGTCAGAGTCGTACCACATCTCTGATAGTAATCAACCGCCAAGCAGTATGCAAACATTACTGTTTTCTGGATTATAGGGCAATGTTTGTAAAAATTACTGGACATAAAAAGATTCAAGATCTTATAAATCAGGATGATGAGCGCAGTGCGTTGCCGCGCCTGATTTTGAACAGTTGAAGTTTAAAGTTCTGGGTCACACAGAACTATGACTGCGATAAGCGACTTGCACATATCCAGCATTAAAAAATATCTCATTAAATAGATTCAAAATAAAATACATAGTGTAATACTATGAATTATGTATATATGTTATATATTATATATATATATAAACTGGGGCTGATAGTACTCATGGTTGTGAACAATTTTTACTATGGGACCAACCCTGAAATCGAGAAAAAATATCAGCTGTTCCATACATTTTGTCGAGTGTCATTGACATTTTTCCATGGAACAGCTGATATTTTTTTCTCGATTTCAGGGTTGATCCCATTATAAAAGTTGTTCATAATGATGAGTACTATGAGCCCTTTTCGGCTTAGCATACCCTTTCCTTGTAACCCTGTATATATATTTAGTGATCAAACGAACTTACCCAGGTATGTGAAGTTCGATCACTATTATATGAAGAACTTCATTCGACGCGATTTAATATAATAATGTGTGTGGAGCCGAAGCCTGGGACTCAGCTACAGTATGTAAATAATAGAAGAAAGAAAAATCGCGTCGAATGAAGTCGAATATAATATACGGGTATTAAAATCTATAGAGTAAGCGGGTTCTTCCTGATAGTATTCAACGCTGACATTTTGTGAAGTGGTCTTTATATACCTAAAGATTCTATCCTAGATCTTGTCTTTCCGTTTGAGTTTGTTGAATAATACTGGTAGTAAACTTGTTATAGCTAGACTACTGGTTTAAAAGAATATCTCTAATTTTAAGAGCTCCTTTTTCTCCTAACTAACTTTTGCGGTTACGTGAGTTTTCTCAGACGAGTAAACGGATGATCTTAAATTAAGTTTTTAACTCGGTGAAAGAAGATAAAACAGTTTATTGGTCTCGTAAACGGTTGATCTTTAAGAAAAATTGGCTTTTAAACCATAAAATAAGCGATATTTTTGGTTGGAGAGTAAATTTTGAGGCTAAAGCAAAACGTTTTAAGTAAGTTATGTTTTTGAGTGAGTACACTTCTGGAGAACTTTTTATATAATGTCATAAAATAAACCCGAGAAATACAAAATATGATGAAATCAATTCTTTTACAATGCTTTGTAGTGGTAGGGCTATTACGCAGAGTCCGCCTGGGGAAGTACCACACCTTTGCCAGTTATTCAACCGTCAAGCAGTAGTGTGCGAACATTACTGTGTTCCGGATTGAAGGGCAATGTTTCCAGCGTAATTACTGGGCACAGACATTTAACATCTAATATCTCAGGGTGACGAGCGCAGTACATTGCCGCGCATGGTTTTGAACTGTTGAGGTTCAAAATTCTGGTTGGCACTGAACTGTTATGAGCAAGCGTGAAGCTTAACATCAGGTGAGCGACTTGCTTGTCTCGTCACGAAACTAAAAAAAATATTTTTAATTATCTTGCATTCTACTCTAATGATCCATATTGACGTCTCGAAATGAAACAAAAATTCATTCCAGTAGGTATGTAGAGAATAATATTCCAGAAGGATTGCTGTAGTTTTAGACCTTCAAAGTTTAAAATCTCATGTTTGAAATAACAGTAACACAAGATCACTAACCCAGATTAGGGTTTATGGACTAAATCGAGCTTTCACTTCAATAAATTTGAAATTACTTCAGAGTTAATGTTTGCCTGTGAAATGTGAACTTCAAAATATACAATCAAAGGCCTCAAAAGTATTTGGTTCTTGAGTTGCTTGAAATACATAAATGTACTTACATTGAACGGACGTTGCGTAACTTGCGTATATGCAGTCTATTTTAGCAAAATAATAAACAAGGTTTCTGTTTAAAATATTTCTCACATAATTATATTTGTATACCTAATAATTTTTAAAAGCAATTTAAACACTGGTTTAAATAAGAAATATAACTCACTCGCATACATCATCATAATCCACAGATGTCGTAACCCTATTGCTACGGTATTAGGTTTCTCTCTTGCTTTGCTATCTGCCTCGCACAAAACACCGTTTTAACATTATGTTTTCACTAATAATTCGCGTCGAACTGAGACCTCACACCCCTTTACACACAAAACCTGAATCGATTTCGCTCATATTTAAATTAAAAAATTGTATTGAAATGAACGACTTACCTAAAAAAAATCAAAAAGAAGAAAAATTTAAAAGATCTCAAGTTATGGTCGAACAAATATACATACCCGGGTATGTCCTAAAACTGCGACCAGAATCACCAGAGGACGGTCAGCAGTGTCCTCTTAGTAATGGTGATCTCAAGCCTCCTGCCAAGCGGGTGGACTATGGCAATTTTTCTATATGGGAGAGGATTCTTCCAGCAGTGTACGTCTAAGAGCTGATAGCAAGTAAATATACAGATATACAAAGATACAAACAACAGCCGATTTATTCCAGTAGACTCGTAAACCTTCGATTTGCTCGGTCAAAAATAATAGGATTTCAAGGTATTCAATTACAGCATACAGGCTACACTAACCATAACAAGTCGGTCATAAATTCTTGGCGCATAGACTATTAGCCAGCTGGCACCGACTTAGTTGACACACGGTTGATGGGTTTAGCGGTGGAACCATATGGTATTGATAAGTGTTATTTATTGTCAGTAAAGCAAAACCTAAAGATATTCAGTTTTGTAACCATGGCTAATGTTTGCAACTGCTCAACTCCGCAACGGTCTGCATAGTTTTTGATTATAGCATATAGATTAAATATTGAATCCAAGAAAATTCTGGAAAATTAAAAGAATCCCGATGAAACTCGATGAATGTTTGTAGTAATCAATAATACACTTTAAGAAGTTACTTGAACGTCTGTGTACCAAATCAAACATTTTTTTTATATAAAAATATTACTATACACTTATACTCTTATATTGCCTCAATAATGACAGTAATGTATTTTTTTTTAATATTCTATATTTTGCTCTGCATACTACGGGGTCCGTGCCTTAATAGTTAAGCTTAACAATTTCCGTCAACTAAAAGTTAATATATAAACTAAAGACCTTACAAAAGGAATAAATACCTACCAAAGAAAACTAATACTAATTAAAATTGTATCTAGTTAAAAAAAACAGGGTCTGAAATTCCTAACGGTGACATCAGCTTGCGTTACTATCCGCCATTTTGTCGTACATCGTCTTTGTCTAACGTATTTGACATACGTATCTTGCTCTTGCTTATTCACGCTGGTCACATATGCTGGGCTCATTGGAACTTGAAGTTCCGTACCTGGCGGAGTATGTTAATCTACCATGGACAAGCCAACCTCAAGAAGTGGTAAATTATCACATAGGCTGATGACGATGATGACGGCACATACCTCTGCCAGCATGCTTCGAATGGCCTTATCATCTACTGTGTCTCCTAGACTGACGAGTGTGGCACGAAGGTCGTTGTAGTCGATGCAGCCATCACCATCCATATCAAATAGAAGAAAAGCCTGGAAAATAAGCCATTTTAATCTAATGACGTTTCGAACAGAAGAAGACGCGTGACGTTTTAATATTAACAAGAGACTAAAAGAGATAGCTATAATGAAATCTGTCTATAAAGACATTATATTTTGAGAGTGCTGAAATCGTATATCAAGTAAAATATCATTAAACCATCCTAACTAATATTATAAATTCGAATGTCTTTCTGTCTATCTGTCTATATCTAGCGGCTGAACGGATCAAGCTGAATTTTTGCATTGATATAGCTTAAGGTTCGGAGACGGCTTTTTTTGGTCCACGCGGACGATGTCGCAGGTAACAGCTAGTATATATATAAATTTGTAACGGTTGTTTTTGTTCAGGTCACTTATTTCGTAAATTTCGTACTGTTAAATATCTTTGACTAGGTATACAGGAAAGAGGTGACTCTATCTCTGAATTTATAAATTATTCAGTTCACCTCTTTCAGTTCGAAGATTTTATTTTCGTCCAACTCAGCTTGAACATTGGGAGGTATGCAGAGAGCTTCCCTCGCTCTGGAAGCGGAACGAGACCGCGCCTGCCGCGGGGTTGTTATTTCCGTTCCGTTTTCCGCTATCTCGACACTGAAATAAAAGTAATCGGTAGCGTTTGAATTCTTTCGGTGGTGCTGGATAAGACTGTAGCGAACGCTGATTGGTTGGTGGGTATAAAGAGGAAGGATTGTATCTGATCAGGGGATCCATTTTTGAATCGCTCGTATGGTATCACTTGTATCATTCGAAATGAATCGAATTCTGACTTTCGAATGAAATCCCAAACAAAAGTCGTATTTTTGAAATATTCATATCACTCGCTAACGCAACTAGTGGTTTAAACCATTCGAATTCGAAATCCTTCATTTCGCATGATATTTTCGTGTGCAATCATACGAGCGATTCAAAAATAGGGCCCCAGGGCACTGTCCTTAGTGAGATACAAGCGCGGTTGTTACCTTAGTCGATCATAAGACTTATACTTCACAGTAAGTTAATTAGTATATATGTATTTTGCTTAGTTATTCAAGGCACTTGCCCGTTAAAAAAAAATTACTGGGTATTGTTGTTATATTATTATAACCAAGACCTACAAATTTAACGGCAATTATTTTCGATCCTGTATATATATCATAAAGAGTCGTAATTCTTTTAGTAACTGTATTTTCGGCGAGGACATAAATATATAAAAATTACATAATCATGATCAGCCAGAAGAGATCCACATCTCATAAAATACGCTTCAAAAATTACACATGATTGAAAAAGTTTTTTTTTTTCTAAAGTGATTAGTTTTGCTTGTATAGCGCCCTAAAAATATTTTGTATTTTAAAAACCTGAATCTGACTTAGAATAAAAAACAAAATATATTTTTTGCGCCATCTTGAATTCCCAATGAGCCTAATAAAAATCTCTCCACAAATAAAAAACAAAACTACTATATACGCAGCAGAGCTGTACTAAAACTCCATCCAGTAAAATTTATATTATTTTCTCTAATTCTCACATTAACGAACTATATTAAAAGTGAGCTGAAACCTTCAACAGCTATTTCAGTAGCTTCAGCATCCAATAAAACGGCCTTTACGGCCAAGTAGGATCGATTCTAGGCTAAGCGAAAATGAAATCACCTAACTTTGGAATGAACTGTAAAGATGTTTGAAATTTTGATTTAGAAAAGCTTATTTTCTTTACAGAAACGGAATTCCTGAAATCTAATATCCGCTGTCGACGGACATTTCAAAGAACAATCTGACATCCTCAATTAATTATTACGCTTGAATTTCTTCTTCAATTGTATTGGATTGAGGGATTTGCTTGCCCGAAGATTTGTCTCCGTAAAATTATGTTTTGTAATCAAAGGTTCTCGTTACATCAAAGAATTGAATGTCAATGGATGGTTGCCTAACAATAACGAAGTAAGTGTAATAAACAGTAATAAGGTTCACAAAGAGTCGACTTTTGGAATCTCAGAGGGTGAGTTAACAACAAGTAATTACACTTCATACTTTGACGTAAAACACCATGATTTAAAACTTTCAGACAAAAAGACAAAAGAGTAGAAGAGGAAGTAAGACAACAACAAAATGCAAATGCTTAATTTTCTCACAAAATAATTCAATAACGTGTACCTTTCAGTATAGGTCACACTTAACTAACAACCATTTACACGCATATATAAAGTAAATACATACATGTAGTAAGCTATAATTTTATTTTCATGAGTTCAGGTTTTACGACAATATATAAACAACATAAGAATATATGAACAAGCCCTTTTCTAGGAATCGACGCAAAGACCAAACCGCTCATGATGAAGACGTGAGATTTGGACCCGAAACTACTCAAATAGTCTAGGTCATCAATAAGAACGGATTTTGGGAAATTCGTTTTATAAAGGAGTAACATAGCCCCAAAGTTTGTACGGAAATAAAATATTTTTTCATGCTAAGCCAATTAAACTTGGTTTGTGTAACAAACATAAAAAATAAAAAATATATTTCTTTTTCGAAAATCAGAAATTCCCTAAAGAGGTGAAATGGGATCTTTCACTTTACTGTAGCAAAGGCGAGCGAAACCGCGCGGGCAAGCTAGTCTAATGATAACGGGTAAACAGACAATAAACCCGCTTCTAAAAAAAACGCTATGTATAGTGACGCGTTCTGGTCAACTTACTCCCCAGTGGCTATAGATTGCAGTAGATTTTCTTTGAATTGCCTTATTTCGTTACGAGCATCTTCGACTTCGAGGCGATTGCTGCTGCGACGACGCTCCCTTTTAGACTTGCTCTGTGAAAATTGTAATATTTTAATCCACAAATATGTTTCTATTAATTTATTTGTTTATGGACTGCTTCTTTAACTTTTTTTTTTGCTTACTGACTGACGAGACGAGCAAGTCACTCACCTGTTGTTAAGCGTAACGCTTGCCCATAACAGTTCAATGCCAACCAAAATTTTAAACTTGAACAGTTCTAAACTCGGGGCGGCACCGCACTGCGCTCATCACCCAGAGATATTAGATGTTAAATCTCTGTATGCCCAGTAATTTCGCTGGAAACATTGCCCCTCAACCCTGAAAACAGTAATGCTTGCTAATTACTGCTTGGCGGTTGAATAACTGGCAAAGGTGTGGTACTTCCCCAGACGGACTCTTCCAAAAGAGTCCTACCACTACAAAATGTGCCGTATCACGTATTCTGAGAACTTTAGAACAAGTATTATAGTTTCAAGATTGAATTTGAAGATTCATTTCATTTTTGTATATCATTTTATTTATCAGAAAATCCACCACAAGAACAGTAATAATTATCCTGTAAAGTTTTCAAGGGGCAACTATAACGGTAGAGCCTTTTAAAGGTGGGAGACGGACGGCGGTGGAGGCTTAGTTATCACCCTTCAGTTAGGGAACTCCAAAAATAACTCGCCTGATAAATAATCATTCTTCTACAAAATGTATCGTTAGAAGTCGCGGTGAAATAAATTCAAACTCTCAAGTAATTTTCCGGTTTGGATTCGCCGCGAACTTTATGAATTTCTGAATGTATTAGCAGAATATTTTTGGTCATTCTAGGGATTTGAATAGGTTTATTTTCGTAAAGTAAGGAAATAAAGAATTTTCATTTAGTCATCCATTTGAACGTCTTGAATACATTTATATTATTATTTATATACATTTAGTTTAGACGAAGTTTAAGTTTTCAGTTAACATTTATTTACCTACATCCCTGGTAGAAAGTTAAAAAAAGTAACAAAAGTGGAACAAAAATACATTCCCTTAGTTTGCAGGTGAGTTAATTTAATGGCTACACGCTAACAAGATGTTTAATTGCAGAAAGTTTTGTGTCCGTTTAGTTTCAAGCGAAATTCCTTCCTGCCTTCAACAAAACGTTGACTTAGAATTACTGAATACACTCCAAAGTGCAAAATTCTTTAACATAAGTTTCATATCTTGATTCACATTACGTAATGCAATAATTCCCCGACTGGACCCAGCTATTTCCTATTGCGACCAACGGAGGACGCACAGCAGCATTTTCTCAGTAAACGATGAACATTCTGGATCTCCTTGTCACCTGCCAAGCTTTGGGATTATGGCAAACAACTTCGCATGAGGGGGAAGGCTTCGTCCAGTAATAAACGTCTAAGAAGAATACAAAAATTCAACAAAACATAGGTATCTGCCAAATCAGCCAATCAATATTTTGAATATAAAAGTCACAGAATTCTCCCTATTAAATAAGATTGATAAAAGCAAACAAGAACGAAATAAGATTTTTTCAAGCATAATGTTTAATTTCATGATGATGCGTCATGAATGTGTGATTATAATACTCAATGTGTGATTGTCACCTATGATCATATCACTATTAACACAATACAACATTATATTACATTACATTAACACATTACATTACATTACACACACACAACATTTAACACACACATTACACATTTAACACATTACATTTATTAACATTATTATTACATTAGTGACAATCACATACTTATTAAGTATTATAGGAACATCGTAACAACCAATTTTTGAACTCTGGCCCTGAAATGGGTATGTTGCAAAGCTTGTGAAAGTCGATTACATCATAACTTTGAATTTAATGTAGTCGAGCCAAAGCTATCACACTCGCACATGCGCCAATTGGTTTAGATATCAACTATATCAATAATCAATTGATATCAATTGGTTTTGGTTTAGATATTAGTGTGTTATCAACAATCGTATGTTGCACCTGTCAAACATAACACCAAAATCTCAATTCAGATCTCTCTCTCAAATCTCAAATCTCTTTAGAAAAATCTAAAGAGATTTTAGTTTTGATATCTCTCAATTTGACGGAAGAGACCGAACAAAACTTGTTTTCGTTTTTTTCGACCTCCTGTCAAAAGATAATAACGAAATTGTCTTTAAAATATTTGTAATCTTATCATAAACAGACGCACATAATAATATGTAAAAAACTCACACTTTTTGATTTAATATTTTCAATAACGGGAAAATGTGCTAGCGAGTCAGCGGATCGACTGGGCCTTAACTGTACTAACTTGAAGCTGTCAAATGACATCAGCCTCCGCCATCTAAAATTGGCTAACCTCGGTTTTCTGAAACGTTTGATAACTTTGATCAAGCTATTGCTGTCTTTGTCATTTGTAGTGCCAGACAAAGGCAGCACTAGAATTAATATGTTGTCAAAGTTAAGAAACGTTTCAGAAACCCGAGGTAAGTAACGTACCTTTTTCTCCGCGTTTTTGTTTTCGTCCTCCATTTCTTACGTTGCACAACTTACGCACTCGTGATGTTTTTCGCGACTGGACTCCAGCAATTCTAGCTCACATTAAAGATATAATAATTAACTTTGCATATTCCTGCGAGATAATTATTTATTTCTGGAACGGATGCACGCAGATTTCATTTCAAGATTGCCGGGACGTACGCCACAACTAATTAATCTTCAGGATGAAACTATTTACGTGCAGCACCTACCGCTAGTTATAGTTACTCGTACTTGAAGAATTTGCTGGGTTCAAAGATAAACAATAGTACATTACTGTCGTGGTCTATAATGATTGCGTTGCCGGTAGCGATGATGATGGCCGAAAGCGCAGCGTAGCGAGGGTCCAGGCCATTACAGCGCGGGCAGAAATGGAGCCATTGATGTTTTTTTTATACATTATGCAATGATGCTTGTACTGCCTATAATACATATACTGAACATTCTGAATAAAATAATTTTTCTCCTGTTTATTTTTGCAACAAAACTTTTTGTCCTTTTAGGACTCTAACAGCCCTTATGAAGAAACCCATGTTGTAGTTACTCGGAAATATTGCAGGTGGAAGCTTAGTCTATAATGTGCAGGTGTGAAGAAAAAAGGATCGCATAAAATGCACAGTGTGCGATTTTCACTGATCGATTATATGCGAATGAGCTTTTAAGCGGTGGCGGCTGGTGCGGCGACAGAACCACGATGCCGTTATCATCTCGAAAAAATTTCAGAACTCTCTTCATTGTAAATGCGATAAAAGATACCTATAGAGAAACCCAATGTCTCTGCGCATGCTGAGCGGCTCTAGGTTTTCGGAATAACGAAAATATTGGATTTACGAAGGAAATTGCTGGGAGCATAAACACACCAGAATTTTGAATTCGCGGGTAACAACTAGTTGTTTTTTTTTTATGAGTAACTAATGAGTCCGTGTCTCTCAAACTTCTAAGATTTCCAGGTCAGCGAATTGCTTGTACTTCGTTTACGTGTTTCCACTTGCCTGAAACTGAAAGGGTGGAATGGCTGCCTTACAGGGGAATCTTACTGCCGTTTGTTTCGAGGACTTAATTGAATGATACTGAAACTTGGCGCGAATCGTGCGACTCTTATCACGTAAGTCACTGTGAAGTTTGTTGAAATTAATGTTCTAGTAAATAGGCGAACTCTTTTGGAGAAAAATTTAGGCCACGATTATGTCGTTTGTTTGACGTTGATTGTCGATGATGGTTTGTTTTGTAGTGGCCACACCTTTACCAGCTATTCAACCGCCAAGCAGTAGTGTGCAAACATTACATAAGGCGCTAAAAACATTATTTTTGGAAACATATTTGTTACGTCGTATATTGCGATCTAATTTGAACTAAACCTTAAATAGCGGACATATACTAATACTATGTTTCTTTTTAACCATTTTTTCATCGCATTTTATAGCGGCTTGGACATCAGCTGGCTAATACGTAAGCGTCATCTAGTTTTAAGCAGATTTTTCGGGGGTATACTTTTTTGTATGAGGTTGTTGTTCCTCTCGTGTAGATTTTCTTTCCCCAGTCCTGTAAACTAATCAAAATGACTGACTATACAGATATTTACTAAAGAGCTCTGTTCTCCAACTTCCGTATCTATCATCAGATCAGCTCGCTGTCATAATATTGTATTTTCATTGGAATGAAGTCATGCAAAATTTCAGCTCAAGATGTTAAAAAGATTAAATTTTACATCTAATATCTTAGAGTGACGTGAATTGCCGCGCAGTATTTCGTACTGTTGCTGTTCTAAATTCTGGGGGACACTAAATGTTATTAGCAAGTTTAGTGTGACGCTTGTCTATCTTGCTCGTTCAAAAGTGTACAGACTGTACCAAATTGAAATAAAATGATTGAAATTGAAATTGAAATTGCTCATCTCTCATTCACCCCTCAGTTACATAAAAATGACTTTATTTTTATACCTTCTTAATAATACCTAGATACCAAGAAATCGTAGTCTGGGCTGATAAATGTGCTCTACTGCCATGCAAATAAGTATTTTGTTGGGCCAAAATTAAACCGTATGTCCAGGGATGTAAGAACTTTCTAATCAACTACAAATTGCAGTAGTTTAAATACATTTAATGCGGGAAAGTCGAGAAATTGCGGGATTGCACTTAACCATTCCTTTGGCATCGGAAGACCTCAATTTATATTTGAAGGTACGATTAAGTGTTCGTTCGAGTTTGGTTTTCCTCTGAATTGGTGATAGTGCGGGTTTTAAGTTGATAGGTTCCTATCTCAACAAATTACATCCGTTACGTGGGTTTTAGAAAATACTGCTTTAACCTTAAAGGTTATTTACTGTAGTTTAAGGTGAACGCACACTTGTCCGCACCGCACGCATCGTACACGCGGAATTCACTATAATTACTTGTACCTACTTACAAATTTGGGATAAATTTCCATACTCTAGTAAGTAGTTACAATGAATTCCAGTGAATGGCGTTCGGGCCGCGTCACGTGCGGTGCGGGAAAATGAACCTATAATAGAATTTTCTGGAATGGTTTTAGTTAGTAAGGATGCAAAGCTCAGCGTTAAAGTATTTCATAAATTACACCTTAATTCATATTATTATTTAGTCTCTTTAGTTTGATTAATAAAGTATATCATGAGGACGATAAGGGGCGGACATAGCAAATTTCTGATTAGGCGAATTGCTGGAAAATATAAACTAATGCATAAAACTTCAAAAATCAATAAATTAAATAAAGAAAGTATTTCATACAAAATAAATATTATTCATATTTTAAAAACAAAAACCTTGACTGAAATCTAAACGTCACCTTACATTTCAAAATCTGTCACGCAGGTTAGGCTATATTTGTAAAACGCCTGGAAAAATGAATTCGCCAGTCCGTAAATCATATTTTTTTTGTGTAGTAGGCTTAGTAGTTTAGTCTGTTTAAGTTTGCATGTATTTTATTTTTCAGACAAAAATACATGCATACATATTAATGCCCGAAAACCATTACCCTTGTTCTTGACATACGGGTACGAGCTACACATTGTACTGGACAGAATCTATCTAATACTAATAATGTCCAGTATTTGTAGCTCGATAAGATATTTTATTTCAACATAAAGAAAGAACATACAAAGAAGCCAAATTATAAAAGTAAAAATCTTAGTTATAACTGGTTTTGGGATTCTTAGTATACACTCTGTAAAAGATTAGCCAGTGAGCCCCAAACTAAGAACAAGGCTTAAAGCACCAAAGTAGACGTCATCCAAATGTTAAAAAAATTCAATTGAAATCTATAGCTATACAAAATGATACTTCCTAAAAACGACGAGCATTATATCCGTAAAAACAAATAACGACACTTTTTCGAGGTAGCCGAATGAGCTCAGCAAATGACGTCATAAAACTAAATGACAAGATTAAATTATTCGCCTCCGTTTTCCATGGTGACGATTTTCGCTACTCAGAAATGATATTATTTTTTGGACAACGTTTCCGAAATAAACTTTTCTTATAATAGCACTCTTGCGACACAATTTCCAGAACACTCTGAACTGACAAATACCTCGCACAAACGTAATTCGTTACACATGCTTAATTAGCTTATATATTAGTAATATAGCTGAATTTGTTAAACATTTTGTAAAATATTTATTACACAATACTCCCAGAACTATCGAGTTCTCAGTTCATTTCCATTTAACTTTCAAAGTCTTCGCATAATCGATACATTCGAATACCAAGTTTGGAAAGTCTGCAGTATCATTTAGCTTAATTGTGCCAGTAACTATCGTCCCGAGGCCTACCATTTCGGCAGCTCTATCCTCTCCGCCACCATTATTTGTTGAACCACGACACTTCCACAAACATCTTAAATTCAGAAGAGCGTATGAGGATCAGGCGATGCTGGTAGCTTATTCGGTTTCGGGACGGAATCGTTTTCCCGCTCATTATCGTTAACAAAAGGATTGTATTCGATTTACATTTCATCGGTGGGCTCTGGGGTATCGTGCTTGTTGGCACCGATTTAAGTTAACTTATGTGAATGGAACATATGTATTCCAATGGTGTTTTTTAGCCCTTCATTTCGTCAGATTACTGTTGTTTGGTGCCAATTACTTTTGACTGCATTACTTAGATAGACGTTTACTTGCGTTGACGGTCTGTTTTTATCATAGCAAATTGTAATTTTGCTATGACGGTTTGAATTGGTTTTATGCGCCTGGATTAATTTATGGATTTGTTTTTGTTATACTTACTTGAAAAAAAAATGCTGTTCAGTTTTCTTCATTTGCAATAACGCGAGAACTGTGTTTGCTGAAAGATTACGCTTTCTAATTATGCAAAGGTTCATTCAAACGACACGTTAGAGAGAACGTAAAGGGTGATACTTATTGAGACCCGTATAATTACAGATTGGGTGGATTTCCGGTGCGGATATTTGCACAAGCACATCCCTGTGTGGTTTGGCACGAGTACATGGACCTTCATTTGAAATTATTTTTGTTAACACATTTTTGGAATCATGTGCTCACTAATTATAGGCATTTTTTAATGATCTTAATGACTAATCACTGAGCAGCAGTTGCATTTTGCTGACCTGATGGTAAGCGTCACGCTTGCCCAAAACAGTTGAATACCACCTACAATTTTGAACTATAGCACTTCAAAACACTGCGTGGCAATGGCCTGCGTTTGTCATTCTGAGATATTAGATGATAAATATTTTTGTGTTCAGTAATTACGCTGAAAACATTGTCCTTTAATTTGGAATATATAAATGTATGCACACTACTGCTTGGTGATGAATAACTGGAAAAGGAGGGGTACTTCATCGCCGGACTCTGCAAAAGAGTCCTACCATCACAAGACGTTACAATGTAGTAAATAAAATGCCGCGATGGAACAAAATGGTATGGCATGTTATCCGACAAGTATTCAAGTGCATAGATATACGCAAACCTGACATAGTACATAGCAAAACCGGGTTTTACAAAACGGCTGATAACAAGCTGCAATGCTACAAATTATTCTCGTCATCCATTTTTTATCAAATTATAGCTCGTCTGAGCAGTTAGACATAGCTCGTAGCTATAACGACACATATTTTTAGCCGTTTATACCTTCAACCAAAGTAAAATGAATGGACGGGCCCAAGTCTTGAAGACTTTAAAGTGAGCGCCGACGCTCACCTTGCTTCAGTCGCTCGCAGTCTGTGAAAAGTGCGAGACGTGCGTTCGTCAATACATGCGATCCAAATATCCGCAAAAATATGCGTTGATATTATATTCGCTATCTCTTTTTTGTGATTATACATATTTTTCATTACGTATTGAAGCCTAAGTTTGATTGTTTTGAGTTGTTATTTTTAAGGAAGTTGTGTGGTTAGGGCCCGTCCATTCACTTTACTTTGGTCGAAGGCTTATACCCAATTTTCTCAAAGATTATCATGATAGCTAGTGTCTGCTAGCTATCTAGTTATCTAGCTAGCTAGTTGAAATAATAAAAAAGTTCAAAGCTGCAGTGAACCTCGAGCGAGCCATTTTTCTTTGGTTGCAGTAAATACTTTAGCACGGTATAGCATTAATATTATTATGTTTCTTACTCGGAGAAACTGTAAATTTATGAGAGACTTTATTTTTAATCTGGATCGCGCTCCAAGTATTTTATATTTTTAGGGTTCTGTAGTACTACAAGGAACCCTTATAAGTTCGTCATCTCCGTCTGTCTGTCTGAATCCTTTCACAGGTAACTTTCAAAGGTTTAAACGAACATGCATGAAATTTTGCAAAACGATAGTCTAAGTAAAGACCTCCCGTTTGAAAATAAATAAATAAACACATTTTTTTTGTACAATAAGGGTCTCCCGTACATGTAAAGAGAGGATAAAAAAAAACTGTAATCCATTAAATGAGGTGTCGTTGAACAAGACTTTTTAAGGTAACAGTTTTGAAAGAATAAAAAAAAACATAATTTTATATTAATGCGGTAAACATGTAACATGTAAAGAGACGATATAAAAAATCGCCTGTCTCCCACATGACGTTATCATTTAATAGGTCTTTTACAATGAAGTTAAGGTTTCCTACACAATTTTTTATTAGAAAATACTTGCGAAATTACTTTATTATTAATTAATTAATTACTTACTTTACTCGCGAACCAACAAATTTGTTTGCGATGACACCCCCTGCTATTTCTAAACTAATACTTTTTTTACTATTATTTCAAACATCCTACGCGCCTACGGAACCCTGTAAAGCATGGCCCGACATGCTCTTAGCAAATTATATATTGTAATATGGATATACTTGTAGCTTTAGTAGTTACGTTTTTTAGACAGTCGTGAAATACCACGACTTTTTTTATAGAAAATATTGCATTCCTCTGCAATCTTATTCGTTTTCAGACTTATTTCGTTGTTCCTCGTCTACAGATTGCTATCTGCGAGTTGTAGCAACTATTGTTCCCGAAAACTGCTTTCTGTTACAATATATGCATTGCTGGAGTATCATTTCAAGTCCTGTGGGCTTATCCCGTAACTCTGAAAGCGATAGCGAGAGTTGCGCGAGCGGGACCGCGCATAGTGCGACTAAGTTGGTACGAGCGAGATGGCATGCTCTCGCAATCAGAATCACGAACGTTTCAAAATTAGAGGATAAGCCCGCAGATCCTTTAGATATTGTTTATGATTCGTTATAATATTATTTACAACTGCAATACTTACATTTAATTTCATAACATAAACGTTTCAATTGTTTCAAAAATAGCACAAAACATTAATCTAAAATTATAATTAACATTGTCGTCATTTGCGTTTGAACAAATGCTTATAAATATCAATATACTGAAATGTGGAAATGCTCATTTCAAGCATAATAATTCCACATGTACAATGTATTTATAAAGTTAAATCTTTATAATTCGTCTGAGGATCTTATTTTATTTATTTATTTTAATTTTATTTTTCTTAGAAAAACTTACAGCTAGGTACATCATTAGTGAAATTATAAAGAGTAGAAGGCCAATTAAAAGTTTTCACAGATAATAAGACGAATAGGAAACATCATATAAATTATAACATATTATCTTGATAATATTGTTTTACAATTTTAGGCTATACATGAGAAAGTAAGAAATACATTTGGATATATTAGGTATTTGCTGAACCTAATCTTTAGCATATATAGATAGATGGAAACTCTCTATTGTGCACAACAGAAAACCAAAATTACAACTAAACCTTATAAACTAGAGTGTTTTTTAAAAATCACGAGCTTATATGAATAACATTACCACGAAGCAACCTTTTTAGGCAGTTGTATAGTTATCTACATCCAATTTTTCCCTCAGGACAGCTGGGAAAACGGCCCTATATGGAGCATTCCGTACTAAAAATCATATCAGGTAGGAAGGCTATCAGTGTGGGCCAAGTGTCGCACGTCACGACATACCAGGATAAAAATAAACAGAGCCTGTTTCATAATATCAAAATAAGGTGTTGATAAGCTACTTTCCGATTACTGCTAATTACCGAATAAAAGTTCCAAATAAGTTTCGTATTTGTTCAGTTGATGTGAAGGTTACCACGGGTTTCCGAAATTTAACGTTGATTTACCGTTTGTTAACTTTGACAACAGATTAATTCTAATGCTGCCTTCGTCTAGCACTATACAAATTATAAAGACGACAATATAGATAATCTTTTGTCAAAGTTAACAAACGTGTCAAAAACCCGAGGTTAGTGTGCTACTCTAACTTGGGACTTGGAGATGATAAAAAAGGTCACTGTTGTTACCTGAAACGTTCAAAATGTTCAAATTATTACATATCAACAGCTCGGGGAGTTTTGGCGGGAACGTGAAGAAGTCGTGTCGCGTCATTCTATTATTTTCCAAAACTTGTGTTTTAACGAGTGTTAATGTATGAAAATGGTGGATTTTTATCCATTGAGGGTTCGTGAACGTGCACGAGTGTTGGTGAATAGTATAACGTTGTGAAACGTGACTCTTCGTGTTGTTTTCAAAACTCCATAGAAACCTCTAGTAAAGTCTTCACCACTTTACTGGGGCATGACGTGGACATGACCGTGACTTACTTTGCTTTACTTAGTCTATGACTGAGAGTTATTCTATTTATTATTGTGAAATATTTGACATTACTTAAAATATTACAATACTTGACACTGGCTAAATACACAACCTGTGGAGCCAAAACATAAGAGAAAAAAAAAACAACTCGATCGCAAAAAAAAATGTAAGGTTGTAAAATTGCAATAAAAATCCCTAAGCAAACTAATGAAATAACAAACTAGCTAACAAACTCGTTTATTCTGTGGCATCAAGGGATGCACAAATTTGAAATTAAAATAATATTGTTAACTTGAGGGCCATCGCTGGCTGCTGTGACCTAGACTGTAGAATAGAGTCGAGTGAAAGCCAACTTCATTTTTGCCGAAGTATTTACGACACGCAGGGTGCGCGGCGGTCGCGAAGCGTTAGTCATTTTGCACCTACCCGCATAGTGATACTCGTGTGCATAGTAAAATATCTTCACATAAAAAGGGTGTGTCATCTGGAAAGGTTTTTTCTCCTAATCCATAACTTAGAATAGAATAGAATAGAATAAAAAATGTACATATACTTCAATGTACATACTGGGTAAGGTTGTGATGTACTGAGCTGCAAGTAGGTAATTGTACTCAATGTTATGTAGCAAACCTGCTATCGCAAAAAAAAATGGCATTTACAGAAAACGTATGGATCACATGTTTTTTTCTGCGATTTCCGGGGTTGATCCCATAGTAAAAAAATGATCTCCTTTCGGCTAAGTACACCCCAAGCTTATTATCATAATCCTAACTAATATTATGATTTTAATTATAATTTTTTGGATGAATAAATATATATTTGATTTGAAATGGGAATGTAACTCTAACTGTCTGTCTATCTTTCTGTCTATGTGTCTGTCTGCTAAGCGACTGAACGCATCGATCTGAATTCTTGCATAGCTTAAGGGCAGGAGACGGCATAGGCAATTTTTTTTATTGGTCTACTCGAACGAAATCTCGTGTAACAGCTAGTGTATGTATTCGAGAACATATCTCACTGATGAGGAGAGCGTTTAAAAATAAATATTATAATTATTCAAAGTTACACGCTCTCTAGCGAGTATTAAAAGTTATTTGCTTTGAATTTAATAAATTGCTCAATTTCACACTCACAATGAGATTTTAGATGAAAAGCATTTTTATTCTCTGGGGTAAACTGGGTGTTAAAAAGGCTTTTATCATATTTTAGATATTAATTTCGAGGCATTCACTTCAGACGTTAGATACAGTAGCAGTAGCCTTTTCTTTATTAAATTTAATGTATAGGTATTTTATTTAAACAACTGCAGATAACTTTCCTTATTAACACACTTTATTGTAATTATATATCAATCCCTCTAGACTACTTCTCACCTCGAAGACTTGTACTCGACGCACTAGATTGACTGACTTACCTACCCCCTGAATACTGAAACACCTGTTAACTTTGGCAACAGATTAACTAGTAGTTCGCGCCGAATACTGAAACGTTTATTAATTAACTTTGACGAAAGATTAAGTCTATTGCTGTCTTTGTCATTTACTTAGTGCCAGACAAAGCAGTATTATAATAGACCGAACGAAGCGAAGATCTCAGAGTTTACTGGTACAAATCGGCATTTGTATGTATGTTTGTGTTTATATTTGTCCGATGATAACTTGCGAACCGTTGATCCGATGTTCATGAAATTTTGTAGACAAGTAGCGCATTTCAATACAATGTTTAAGTTCGAATATGAGCTGAATCGGTCCAGGGGTTGTGAAGATATAGGGCTCGCGAGGTACTAATTCGGCGGTTCGGCGCAAACTACTAGTAAAAGTTGTTCAAAGGTGAGTACACGATATCCTAATATACACGTATAGTTATCACCACACAAAACAACTTTGGCGCCAACTGTCAAACGGGAGACAAACGAGAGAGATAGAGCGAGAAATATATATTTATCTCATTAGTCTGTGGTCCATGGTTATCAGATGTGTGTAGAGGTCTACTAACACGAAGTTTATGTAGATTCAAGTCACAGATCACACTAGATACCGCATTACCAGATTCGTTGTTCCTACAAAAAGTCACCAAAGTTTGAGGAAGGCGCGGGTCGCGGGATTGCGAACAAGCGTTCTCATTGGCTATCTCAAGGTAACGCCTACTCGCGCCTAACAATCAACCAATCAGAGTAATTTCTTATAAGTTTATTTAGACTTATGCGTGGTGCGCTTCGAACGTCTTGAATGCAGAATCTAGGGTGTGATCTGTGATTCAAGTAAATCATGTAAAGGCATCTCTTCTTTGATTTGGTTTCGTATATGTCAAACAATAACGAATATTTTCAAGGGCTCTAAAAGCAATTCGTAGTGTTTACCCATCAAAAGTTTGACCGAACCGCACCTTATAACCTTCACGTGAAATATCCCTTTATAAAATTTGTCGACAGATTCAGTAGAACAATTCAAAATATGCGCTATGTCAACTGATCCGCGGGTCCGGATCGAGCGGGTCCAGGTGACGTAAGAGCTCTCCATACATCACTTTTCATGTTTGGCTAGGACACGTTGTTTGCGGCTTATTTTACGATCATTACTGCTACAAAAGTGAGCGATGGCATGTTATACCTTGTTATCTTCAAGCCTCAGCTTCGTCATCAAAAAGTATCGGCCCATAACCCGGTTTGGGTCAAATATTACGTCCACAAAGTTTTGCTTATTTGGCCTGCTAAGCTTCTTTCTTTTTACGACTATAGCCACTTCGGATGGCAATGAGTTCACATGAGAATGTAATATACCTTAGCAAATCTCCGATAAGGAAAGCTTTCTTATTTTCTCTTAGCTTTGTAAATGTTTATTCTCCAAATCCAAATAAGGAATAAGGGTTTTTGGATATATCACTTATGATTTGGTTGAAGGAAATTAATGTGTTCGAGCACGTTCGATGTACATTTCCCTTACGAAAGTAGATGAATGAAAATTGAAGTGCAATTAATTATTATTATTTTACGGTCACTTGTTGTCAGCTGGCCCAATAGTTCAGTGCCATCCTGAATTAATGAATTAGATGTTAATAATCAAAATTCAAATTCAAATACGCGGGCAATAGCTCAGTCAATTTAGTGTTTGACCCAAAAGTATTATTCAAATTCAAATACGCGGGCAATAGCCTAGTCAATTTAGTGTTTGACCCAAAAGTATTATTCAAATTCAAATACGCGGGCAATAGCCTAGTCAATTTAGTGTTTGACCCAAAAGTATCATTCAAATTCAAATACGCGGGCAATAGCCCAGTCAATTTAGTGTTTGACCCAAAATAATTAATAACAGGGTTTTTTTTTACGCTTCAGAATTGTAGAACCGGCCTTTTATATTAATATATAATACTTAAGCAAAATCTGTATTCGGAATAGACTCTCTATTTGCGCGATGTTAGAGTCTATTTCAGAAGACGATCATAAGCAAGGCAGTGAGTCCTTGACGACGATAATGTGTTATGGTTCAAGCATAAATGCTTTTATGTTCCGTACCTTCAGAATGTTTAATTTAATTTAATATTGTATCTACGTCAGCAAATAATACCAATCAAAATTTAATATTTATGTTATGAATTATGTCCTCCATACTAAGTTCCATAACTTGACTGTACCGTAACACTGGCTACAACCGATGGATGCAAGTGGCACGTTGTCGGTCGGTGTGACGCTCTAAGGGGGAGGCCTATGTTCAGCAGTGGACGTATTCTGGCTGATGAAGATGATGAATCAAAATTCCTGTCTGAACCATACCAGTAATAAAAATGTGCTACTGGCACCAGAACCCTCCTTTCTATGTACTACATTTAAACTCTTAGTATATGGTGAACAATCTGCGATTACTAAGCCGCGTGTCAAGAGTGGGGATTATGACAACGACCCAGTATGGGGGGATTATGGCAACGACCCAGTATGGGGAAAGGTTCGTCCAGCAGTGGATGTCTAAAAGCTGGCAGGATGAGTAACGTGAATCTTTAAAATATAATTAGAGAGCGACTTAGACATTTTGGCGGTAATTGGTACCATTGTAACGATTGGATTTAATAAAGTAATATAATTAGTACTTGCAGAATGCAGAATTTATTAAAATACATTACATTATTACATTATCAGCCAGAAGACGTCCACTGCTGAACATAGGCCTCCTCCTTAGACCGCCACACCGACCGACAATGTGCCACTTGCATCCACCGGTTGCCCGCGACTTTCACAATGTCGTCGGTCCACCTAGTGGGAGGCCTGCCTACGCTTTGTCTTCCGGTTCGTGGTCGCCACTCAAGAACCTTTCTTCCCCATCGGTTATCGGTTCTTCGAGTGATGTGGCCTGCCCATTGCCACTTCAGCTTGCAAACTCTGAGAGCTATATCGGTGACTTTGGTTCTTCGACGAATATCCTCGTTCCGGATCTTATCGCGCAAAGAAACTCCGAGCATAGCTCTCTCCATTGCCCGCTGTGCGACTCTGAGTTTCTCCAAAAGGCCAGTAGTCAAGGACCACGTTTCAGTTCCATATGTCATCACTGGCAACACACATTGGTTGAAGACCCTTGTCTTCAGGCACTGCGGGATTTTGGACGAGAAGATATTACGCAATTTCCCGAACGCTGCCCATCCGAGTTGGATTCTTCGAGCGACCTCTTTGTCGAAGTTGGACTTACCTAACTGGACAGTCTGTCCAAGTTAGTTATAATGGTCAACAAATTCGAGCGCATCGTTCCCAACGACCACCGGTACGGGTACAACATGGGCATTTGACATGATTTTCGTCTTGTCCATCTTCATTTTAAGACCCACCTGTTGAGAAACGCTGCTGAGGTCGTTGAGCATGTTATTGAGGTCCTCTAGCGACTCTGCCATGATTACTATATCATCGGCAAAACGAAGGTGAGTGATGTATTCGCCATTAATGTTGATGCCGTATCCGTTCCAGTCCAAGAGCTTGAAAACGTCCTCCAATGCGTTCGTGAACAGTTTCGGAGAAATAACGTCTCCCTGTCTCACGCCTTTCTGCAATTGGATTGGTTTCGTGCTCTCGTCCTGCAACCGGATTGACATGGTGGCGTTCCTATACAAACACTTCATCACCTCGATATACCTATAGTCGATATGACATCGCTGAAGGGACTGCAATACCGCCCAGGTCTCGATGGAATCGAAGGCTTTCTCATAGTCCACAAACGCCAGGCATAATGGCCGATTATACTCTTCGGTTTTCTGTATAATCTGGCGGAGCGTGTGTATTAAAATAAGATTTGTGTAAATAGCTTTTGTGGTGTTAATTTGTGTTAATGTTATTGTGCCTACTGTATTCTGTTGTACAATGTACATGTACGTAAGTACAGTCAGGTACCTCGCACACACTGAGCCGCTCATCATTCAGGATCTTTTCTCGCGGCGACACGTGAAATTTTTAACAGACACAATAAATCTGTCGCCCTCAACCCAAGCCAAGCCAAGCCTATAATGAGATACCGTGAATATAAATATAACAGCACCTGCGTTTTTTAAATAAACGAGGCAATTTTGACGAGGTCACTGGAGTGGAACTCAACCTTTATGATGGCTTGTCTAAAACACCTGCTAATATATTGCATCGTTAGTCAACATCAGATGGAATTGAATCGAATATAAATATTATCCAGAAGATAGCGCATAAAGAAACATTAACATAAAAAAAACACTCCCCGATTAAACTCGACGAGGTAATAATCATGCTTACGATTGGACAGTTCAAAATTCATCCATGCTATACGCGCTTTCTTTACAGAAAAATCTGGAACTCGCGTCCGATCCACAAAGGCCAAAGAGACGCTTGTCAAAAAAAATGATAAAAATAGAACTATTAGAGAAACTATTAGAGAAATGATTGTTTTTTTTTTTACTGACTTGCTATCCAAAACTTTGAAACAAAACCTTTTTGCACTTATTTTTCTTTTTACGCCTCTGCATATGAATTAAACTGGAATAATTCTAGAATAAAAAAGTTTTATTTATGTTCTATCATACTCAAGTCAAGGCATTAATAATAATATTATAGATTTTATAATAATATGATATGATTTTTTTATAACGGGCAAGTATCAACTGGCCAGAATACATAGAAGCTTCAACTATCTAAACTACTTAGCCTACTACATAAAAATAAACAGTTGGATTATCCAGAGACCATTAAACGTATACAGATAATCCAAATGTCATCGAAATCCTTCTCCGGAGATATGCAGGCTTCCTCACGATATTTTCCTTCGCCGAAAAACTAGCAAGTGGTGTATCCGTACGTAAATTCCAAAGAACTCATTGGTACATGCCCGCCCGGGTTCGAACCAGTGACCCCACAAATTTGAGGCAAGCGTGCTCCCACAGAGCTACCACGGCTCACGAATAAGTTATCTATCTACAAAAATATTCCATGCATACCTAAAACAATCGCTACCGCAAGAGCCATAAACGTACCGATCCAGCCAACAAAACACAACGAAATTTGTAGCAATAATAACATTCAGTTTATGTAAATCACGGCACCACTGACTGCTAATATCCGGAGAATAAATAATGTTAGATGCGCCTACCGCAAATCCTTTTCTTCAGATTTGTTCCAGTTCCATAATGCCGGATCTAGGGATCTACTATGATGAAAAATAGAATGGACAATTGAGACTGAGATACAAGTAAAATTCTAAATTTGAAATGGATAAAAAACATTTTCAACTTCTAAGCGCCCAATGCTAAGCGAAGGTCTCTCTTGTTATACGTGGTGCTTTTCGGACACGGGGCCTCATAGCTCTGGCGATGGTCATCGCGTGCCGTCCTACTTGCGGCAACTTACTCGCACCAAGCGAGCTAGACAATAATCGTGTATCATCGCCAACAGACAAAGTAAGGCTCCGCAGATCACACTAGATACCGCATTACGGGATTCGTAGTTCCAAAAAGTCACCAAAGTTTAAGGAAGGCACGGGTCACGGGGAATGCGACCAAGCGTTCTCATTGGCCATCTCAAGGTTACGCCTTCTCGCACCTAACAATCAACCAATCAGCGTAATTTCTTATAAGTGTATTTAGACTGATGCGTGGTGTACTTCGAGTATCCTGAATGCAGAATCTAGGGTGTGGTCTGTGTAAGGCCCCTAGTTCTGAAACAATGTTGTCCAGGTTCGCGATTTTTAGAATATTGCCGACCCACCGAGCTGCTATGTGTCCGACGATTAATAGACCTCGCCAGCACAAACAGTTCTTGTACAGTTTTTGTTTTTTGTACAATCTCAATTTCTCCTCTATAACATATCTTTACAGCCACTTGACCGAATTTGCTAATTTTCGAAATTCTTGTTAAGAATTGGGTACCAAATGTTTATTTCTAATATTATAAAAACCGGCTGGTTAATGGTGCTGCAGCAAGCTCCCGCTGTTTTTGAGGGAAATACAATAAAAAATCGCTGACTAAAAAAAAAACTATTAAATTCTAGAGCATGTAAACCAAGATTCATCAAGATTAGTTTTAAAAAAAAAGACCTGTACGCGAGGGTGTGGACAGATGAAAGCAACTTTTGGCAGTTGTTGCTGAGACTTCGTCCACTCAATAAATAAATATATGAAAGTCGCTTCTTTAACATATATTTGAAACCAAATATATGAAAACAAAACGTATTCGTGTAATGGTGGCGTATCACAAGAACGACTGTGCAAAATCCGTTGAAAACGCCAAACTTAGGAAATAATTTTTGATTATTCTGCGACAACACCTAGACGAAATTGGCATTAAGAAGGAAATTTTGGGGAAGGGAGTCTCTCCTTATGCCCTGAAATGGGCTGAATAAGCAGTCGATGATTATGGTGATGATTTGAGAGACCTCTTACACCTTATAAATATTAGTTAACTCATGATTATGTATGTGGTAAGCAATTTTCATAAAAACACTAAAATTCAGAAATTTTCAAGCATCGCGTTTAAAAGGTACCACCCCCAAGATCGTTGGCCACAGACCCCCAGACAGAATGAAGAATGGCGGTGAAATATTGATTCTCCATTCCGCCCTTTGTCTATCGCTTTCGTTGATAATTTTATAAATCTTCTCCGTCTCACGAATTGATGTTTGTTCCACTTTAACGACCTTCGGGCCATGAATTTGTCATTTCGATCATCATTTAAGTTGACAAGATAAATTAGCCCCCATTTCCGTAAACAGTACAAAAGAAAGTTTGAAAAATGAACCTGAGTCAGATATGATTTTATTGTTTCGTCGGGCATTGGACCGAAAGGTTGACTTCCATGACAGTCATTCAAACTTAGTAAAAACATCATTGAAAATTACTTTAAACTCCACAGAAGAGAGAAGTATATATATTTTTTTCTCTTCTGTGATAGACTCAGGCTTTGAACTCTCTTTATCTATATGTATGTACATTTAGAGTATATTCACAATGTTCATTCAAACTACTTACCAGATTATAGCAAATTCGGTGCCTATCGTTAGTGCGTATCGTATTTGACGTCAAACTAAAAAATTGATTCAGGGTTTTTCGAAAACCCCTATAGAGGTCAAATGGGGTGTTTCAATGTCTGTAGCCGATGCGAGCGACGCCATGCGGCTAGATAGTGTCTATAATTATAATACATGAACACATTTATTGTTAAAATATATGTTTTGCAAGCAAAAACGCGGCGTGGCGAAAATACGTATTCGAGATTTATTTATCCAGCCCACATCTTGTTTGAAATCAGATTGTAATCAATTTGTGTTTGTACCATAATGGCATCCCAACACAGGGAAACCCAGTGGGGAGCTACAAGTATAAAAAGGAATGAAATTCACGTGTGACTTCATTCCATGCGCACTAAATTTCCAAGCATGTAAGCTGGAGTAACACTACCCGATCTTAGGTCACCTCTAGAGTGGTTGGATGTGACACAGTAACCCTCTATTTGAAATATGCACGACCGTAATTTCACTTATACAATCTCCTGCATTGAATAGGGTTGATGCTTTTACAGGTTTGACGAATTTTATAAAATTGAAATATAGAATTATGTAATAAATATTTATTGTAAATTAATAATTTTTATTATATATATATATATATTTTTTTTTAATGTAATCTAAGTTTTTAAGTTGACATGTAAATAGTACTTACGCAATATATGAATATGAATATGAATATGATGCATTATAGTTTTAAGGTGAAAACCTTGCAATTTTCTGAAAAAGAGTTGAAAGTAGACTTGTAGCGTTGGGCGCTGCTGTACATCCACCGATTGCGTCGACCAGTCCAGACAAACAAACCAAATAAAAAACCTCAAGATTCTGATACCGGGGTACGATGGACTTTCATATTACCGATACAAATATGAATTACATTTCTATACCTGATGAACCACAAAAGACGTTTTCACGCAAAAAAAATACGGTAGTGTATAGCATACTACCCATTCCGTTTTATTTATTTATGTATCCTTTACTCAACTGTTTTTCAATTGTAATACAATAACATTAACAAGAACATTATTATTCAAAGAAAAACACAAACTCGACTGCAAACTGTGTTATTCGATCAAGCCTAATAAACTACAACTGAGTCGTTTTAATAATAAGGTACTTTTATTATTAGAACGACTTACGAACGATTTCTACCATAGAGAATTAACCAGAAGGCAGCCCTATTTGTACTATATTTGATTAATTTTTCATTAGTATTAAGGTTTCATTAGTGGTAACTCTAATAGCCCTGCAGCTGCGCTTGTATATGTACGTGTACATGTACCTTTATATGTAGACTGCAAACATTTATACAGAATGTAGTTATTGGGGCATGGACTAACTCAGGTATATTGTTTATGGACTTTCGGTGGCTTTGCGCACTTTATAATTATTTTAGGGGTTGATAAATATGAATTCCCAACGCTGGTATGTTATTAATCGTTGGATTAAAATTAAAACTTTATACACGTAGCACGGAACACAAACAAAGACACGGATAACTAGCACCCAGACTCAGAGCAGATATTTTTTTAATTTATTATTGCTACATGTGCCCCTCTGGGAATCCAACCTGGGACTTCCTACTCATAAGAGATACGCGTTACCGAATCAATAAGGATGTTTATATTAAAATTAAGTTTATATAATATAATTTAATCACCAAAATGTAAGCTGCTTCGTTTCAGAACATGATTAGCCAAATCTTAGCTTAAGCCCCTCGTCTTGTAATCCACAGTGAAGTAAAATAATTATTATGCATGAGTGGAATCTCAACTTATCCCGGTCCTAAGCGAATCTTGGCCAGGAATGATTCGCGACTACTCTTTTATACCTGCCGGTAATGTCTATAACTGCTACTTCAGAAATATCGATTAAAATAAAGTGCTCTCTCTACAAGAGAGTTTATCACAGCGTTCCATCGTACTTACCGTGAAAAATTACCACATTAAAATCACTCTAGGAAGACTAGCCAGCATTCAGGGGAGCCGTTTTACGACTGGTAGTTAGTTTTTAGCTCAATATCTACATAGTAGATACATATAGTTTTACTAGTTGCTACGCGCGACTTCGTTCGCGAGGACATAAAAAAAGTATCCTATGTCCGTCTTTGTGATATACAGTAACACTTTATCAAGATCCTTTCAGCCGTTTAGCCATGACAACGCGACAAACATCCAGACTGCGAGACAAAGTTAGTTCCTATAGTTCGCTAGATGGCGCTAGTTGGCTATTTTTGTAATTTTTTTGACGTTTTGTATAGACTGACAGGTTGTAATGTATAGAGTTCTAAGTCGCGCAAGCAAAGTTTTTTCCTCGTGACGAACGTATTCATTTTTATACATAGAAGCTTTTTGGTCCCGATACGACTGCGGCTATATTCCTCTGAATTAAATGGTTAGAATATTATATCTATGTGTATGTAAACATCGCGAGGCGAATCATTTTGACTCCTGCCGCCAATATCGATGTCTTTAAAATTTAATTTAAATTACGATTTAATTTTTTAAGTTTTTTTAATTATGAAATCGGGACTCATTTATTATTATTTGTAGGTATATGGGCGTGATCCAGGCTTTAGGCATCGCAGCCACAGAAACCTTCCTACTAAAAAATCCCTCATTCAATACTTTCGGCGAAGCGTATAAATATTAGCTTCAGAGCACAGAGTCGGTTAATTCTCACCAGGATTTCCAGGTCATAAGGCCATCATAAAATACCGCCTGGCTTTGTGGTCTGTTTCCAAAGACAATTCCAGCTGAATCGACTGCAGTTCCAAAGTAATGCGTTTGATTGAACTGGCATACGAAGAACATACCATTTGGTCGAACATAATTGCAGTTTTTCTTATATATAACCGTTTTAATATTTTTAGCATAATTGTAGTTTTCAGTCAAATGACTAGCCTTCCCGCTCGAACGAGGTTCTTAATTCGATTGCTTTTAAATGTTCGTTAGCTCATAACTCCGAGATTTACAAACTGATTTGATTTTTTTATTTTTAAATTAGTGTTTTTTTTCTTTGTGTTTATTTTGTTGTAGGCGGTGTTTTTTTATTTTTTTTATTTTTTTTCTCGAAGTAACACGTACTTAAGTAATTACCCGGTAAAGCCAGTATTGCAAATGTTTATTGCAGCCAACCCGCTGGACAAAATCGTGCTACGAAGTGACTCCGTCGTCTTTCGGTGAGGTGGTTAAAATGATATGTCTAACCGCACGCTTGTAGTATGCCTAAATAAAAACTGGCAGCCACAAAAAGCTGTAAACCTCGTTTACAAATGCTAACTTTACATCATTGAAGTATATCGGGAACTCAGTTGTTGTCGCAACGATCAACTTACCAATAAAAACTTAGCCAGTTTTTATTGGTAAGTTGATCGTTGTTTGAAGTTGCGAATCGAACTTGTGCACAGAGAAAATTAATTGTGTTAAGTTCGGAATCCTAAGCGAGCCCGATAAATGCTTCATCGTTTTTTAATATTTTGTTATTATTCTATAGAGCTTGCACTATTATAACCACACAGAGTTGGAAGCTTGTTTGTACAGTTTTACCAAGACAAGAATAGTCGAAAAACATTTCCCCCTTGATTTTGTACTGTTTATTATTTGTTAGGACATCAGAAGTCGGTCAGAAAAGTAATCTAGATCTGGATTTTCTCGATGCCATAACTCATCTTTCTTTTTTATTATAAGGTTTGCTGGAGCCATATTTTTTTTTGATTCCATAGTAATACTCGAAGAATTCCTTAGCGAGTTACCCGGGATATTAGTTAATTTTCTTGTCTCATATGTAATTTATTTCATGTAATACGTACCATTCGTGCTTTCTTGGATACAAACTGGGTAATAAATTACGTAAACGCGTTAGTGGTTTTGAAATACACGACCTGCCTTTTAGATCTTTATTTGTATCACTTACATTGAGAATATTTATGGTAGTAATATGTTTTACTGGTTTTATGTGTTTTTGATAGATATGTATTACTGTTATTATCCAGTAATGTTTTTTTAATCATCCCTACTATTATTATAAATACGAAAATGTGTATGTTGGATTATTGGTTTGTTTATTCCTCATTCTTCATTAATTTTTAATGTATCGTACGCAGGAAAACTTATCTCGATAGGTGTTTTTATTTGTTAAAATTATATTAATTATATTCGCAGTCGATTTTGTTAAAATGTGTTTTCATGATTTCTTATTTGAAGACATTGTTGGGCATACAAAGACAATACAATATAATAATATTCGTAAGGAGAACCTCTTTCATCGGTTCAAAATAAAAATTCCAGCAAGATTCCGTCTCCGTTTCCAATCACTCGGCGGCGTCATAAACTTTATCTTGAGTTGGATCGCCGCAAGTAACTACTCACCGCTCCAAAAGGGTCAATTTACTGAACTTTCAATAAAGATCTCATTGATTTCAATAGGCCATAATACCCATCCCTAATACTCTTGACTTTATCGTGGGTCTCTTTCATATTTCCCTAAATTTATACGGGTTCGCCTTTTGCGGCTCCCTGACAGTTCTTTTCGCATATTCCGATTGAATTGAATTTATTCGCCTCAACCTACGCCGATATTGGACCGCTCCGCCTTTAATATTCAACCGTATCGGATTTTCAAAATAATGAAATGGCTATAGGTGTAGTTTCTGGAGAAAAATTGGCTAGATTACTTGTTCCAATTGGATTGCTCAACAAATACAAGAGATGTGTCTAACGGACGGTACAGTCAATTTTCTTGGCTGAGTTGTGAATCTGGTCTTGGTTTTCTTTGGAAACGGATATGTTAGCGAAAGTAGGTTTTTGTTTCTGAATTCACCAAAATGCGAGTAAAACTCGCCCTTTGAATACTTATTATATATTTTATTTAAATTGCAATAATATAAGTTATATATAGTTTAAAGTTGTATATATATTATTTTTATTTTATTTATTTTTATTTAGGGTTTATTTCAATTTATTTACTATTTAATGTTATTTAAGTTACTATAATTATCAACTTTCTATCTACAAACTTTCAGCATTAATATATTTTTTTTCAGTTCAAAGGTTTCTGTTTCAAACATTTTTATTTAAAAAAAAAAAAAGATAATATTTCAAAATTAGATTTTTTATTTTGCCTTATCTACTTGCTTTAATTAAGAAATAGAACTTGAACATGTGGAAACTTTATATCTTCATTGGTCTCTTAGCCTAAACTTAAAATTAATAATTGGATTACCCAAGTTAGACAATTAAAAAGGTCTAAGCCGTAATTTCGTCTGTTTTACAATATGTAGTTAAAATGATTATTAATTATAGTTTAAATTATTGTAAGAAATTGGAGAATCTTTCGTGAGCCAGTTCAAACAACTGGCTGTAAATTCTTCGCAATTTCGCAACAGTAGGAATGTAGTCGACGAAATCATCCACCCTGCATTAATGGATACACAGAATCGGAATTTTAGGAATTTCAACTCAAGTTCCTAGTTTAATACGACTACAAGATGTAATCAATCAAACAAAAACCAACATTGAGGGAATTTGAAATACATAATATTTTCTCAATCAAGCTATTCTGATTGCAAGAACACTTTTAAGAGATAGCTATTCAACATCATCATCATATATTTATTTTTTTTACTCTTATAAATCTGCGTTTGACCACCAACTCGCCTGTTGGTAAGCGACGATGTGGCCGAAGATGAAGCACGCAGACTTAGAAGATACCTATTCACTCTGACCTTGAAAAGCTCCACCCAGTAAACGTCCACTTATGTTCGTAGGCCTCCCTATGACCTCCGACTCCGACTCTTTGACGCAACACTGACGCCATTTTGCCATTTCAACCGCTTGCCTGCGATTTTAACAAATAGAGTTAGGTAGCTATTAGAAATGTTTATTCCTGTTTCAGCTCAACTATAATTTCTGACAGCCCCTAACCTTAACAGAACTTCTAATAAGTAATTTTTCGAAAACGACTTAGAAGTCCACCGATGGTTGAAACATCAAAGTTTTTGGGTCCTTGATTAAGATCCAATATCATGAATTATATATCGACTTACTACAAGGTATTTAATGGATTTTAGGCCACACGTATACAGAGCGATCAAAGAATTAAATCCTCGTTGACCTGAGTACCGTAACAACTCCCGCAGTGCATGCAATAGAGCTAAGTCTATTGCTGTCTTTGTCATTTGCTTAGTGGCAGACAAAGGCAGAACTGAAATTAATCTGTTGTCAAAGTTCACAAACGTTTCACAATCCCGAGGTTAGCTTCGTAGATATATGCAATATCAAACTCGTATGTATAAAATTCCCATTTCATTCGAGTCCCTGAGTGTCCGATACTTTCACCGCCTCGTGTATAGTTTTACTTTGCGTAGTACCTAGGAACGTACAATTTGCAGCTTATGTGAACAATTTATTAAAAATAATAAAAGATAATAAAATATTTATCAACCTATAGTTTCGTCTTTAATCTTCGACATTTTTCCTCTAAGCGTTTCACGTTATCGTTCATATTTTTTCTTTGTAATATAAAACGGAGTTTCTCGATTACTGTGCAATTGTAGAGGAAATGTTACTCCCTTTATTTCTATTCATATTTATTATGTATCCAATACATTTCGTTATTTTATCAATATTGTTAAGATTTTCGTGTACCTTATATTAAATTGTATTGCCCGAGTTAGAAATTGTGATTTTGTTTTTACTTTTGCTCTTTTTCTCCTCTCTCTCTCTCTTTCACGCCAATTTGAATGTGTGGCAATAGTTAACAATAAACTTAGACGCTATCTAGCTATAACATATTTTAAATCTATGGTAGGAAGAATCTTATCAGAATCTTTTAAACTGTAGCTTGCTACTTTTATTTCATAATATAATTTGATTAGCCAAATGAACCTTCGACCAAAGTAAAATGAATAGACAGGCCCTAACCACGCATCTTCCTTAAAAATAACAAGTCAAAACAATCGAATTTAGGTTTTAATACGTATTTAAAAGTATAAATTTATTTATTAATTAATTAATTTTATTTTATTAATTTATTTAGTACATTTGTCACAAAAAATACAGAGCGAATATAATATCTACGAGAGAAAAAGGGATGTGTTTATCAGTTCCTCTCCAACCGTTTGACATTCGAACGTACGTCTCACGCCTTCCAGAGACTGAGAGCGACTGAAGTTGGACTGAAGCAAGGTGAGCGCCGGCGCTCACTGTAAAGGCTTCAAAATTCTCTTACTTAGGCCCGACCATTAATTTTACTTTGGTCGAAAACTAACTAACTAAATTACTCTATGTTTGTGTGGTTCATCCACACAAACATAGAGTAATTTGAATACCAAATGTTTCTGCCTATAATAATTATTATCAAAATCGGCCGGTAAATGACGACGCATCAAACTTTCCCCCTTTTTGGGGGAAATGCCCCTCCAGCTCTCCTGTCAAATCGCCGACGACAAAAAAACCTATGAAATAGTAGAATCTGTATACCAAGTTTCGTCAAGATTAGTTGAAAAATGCAACCTGTTCGCGAGTATACTAAGATACGGACAGGTGAAAGCAAGTTTTGCCAGTTATTGCAGAGACTACGTTCGCTTCGCTTACTACGTCAATATAGTTTGAACCTAAAAATTAACTTTTATCATCAGACTTCCTGGAACCTAGTTTCGCAAACAGGTTTCGTCGACTAAAAATTTACAGCATATTTCACGTAATTTAATACTTCCGAAACTTGGCAACTTCACATGTGAAACGTGATACATGACGAGATGACAGCTCCAACTGATTCTCGAATTATTTCAACGTTAATTTAATGAGTTTTTCAATACACATGCTCGTAAAGTGGATCCGATTTTATACCGGATAAAATACGACTTCTGTAGGATATCCAGTGGAACTGTGGAGCTCTGCTATAGTGTATTATATTTATTGCTACCGGAAACCTTTGCCCTGTAACTATTACCGGAAATGAATTATTTGCATAAACCTTATTCAGTTATTAATTTCTAGTAACAATAATATTAGATACAGTAAGCCAATGCAAACCTATCATTTGCATGTAATGCCACTACGTTTCGTTGTTCTGCCTTTATCATAATTATTAACCCTAAAGCAGCGAAGCCAAAAAGAGATAGGGAAAAAAAGCACCTACTCGTAGAATTAGAGCCATTTCTTTCATATTACTGCAAATTCAACATAAGACAGTGGCTGAAGCTCTAGTGCTATTACCACTGAGCACTAGTGCTACCTGTAAATGGTACCTGTGATAGATTGCCGCATAACTCTGGACCAGTTCCGCACCACTGCGGGCCCGTGATAGCACAGATGACGAATGACCGCGTTTAGCGAATCCCAACGTCTAGTTATTACCTACCCTCATTCCGGTGCGATTTGAATTTATACGCGACGGTGTGCCAACCGACATCCGGTGACTACGTGAACGCAATACTGCGGTGTTCGACAACTTGCACCAATTTTCCAGTGAGAATTTTGTTACGAAAGTTCGAGACTTGAACTTGTGAGTTTCCATTTGGAATCTTTGGAGACATCTGAATTTCGTACTCGCATACTCCCCCTCCTAGTGCTCCTAGTACTCGTGATTATGAACAACATTTACAATGGGACAACCCTGAAATCGAGATAAATATCAGAGGATTATTTTGTGGAGTGTCATTGATATTTGATACTTTTATATGGAACAGTTTTTTTTTGCTCGATTTCAGGGTTGGTTCCACAGTAAAGGTTGCTCATAATTATGAGTACTATGAATCCTTTTTGGCTCGGCATACTCTTTCGTTATAACCCTGCAGATGATGTGTTTTTATTGAAGTGTGGATTGTTTTGGAACTCATTTAATTCAATTCAACAACATCCCTACCAAAAGTATTCGATGGGGCTATATTCCGTTGTTTATTGTACAAACAGCCAGGTTGTACGTAGATATATTATTAATGTGAGTATAAACAAAGAACAAACCTTACACTGATATTATAGGAAGTAGCCATAATGGATTCTATTACATTAACAGTTTTCGTTTTATCTGTTTCGAGATTATGCCCAGCTTATCAAAATAGAGACGTCGATGAAATCAGGAAATTAAATATTTTACGTTTAGATGAACGTTGTTGAAAATATTAATCTCTGTTCATTTTGATATTGAAACGCTTTATCAATTTCTATATACTTTTATGAACGTACATGATTGGACTGATAATTTGAATTAAAGCGAGTATTTTTCACACTCGCTTTAATTGAACAAACCGAAAGAAGTGAAGCCGTCTACTGAGGAGTTCGGCAGAATTCGACTAAAGGCAAAAACTAGTTTAAAGCCTTTTTTTAGAATTTGCACGTTTGCACCCGAAGAACTCTCTTACCACATCTTCTTTTTCACTTAGGTCTGAGTTCACAACAGATTTATATCTGTGAGCCATGGTTTCTAAAAATCATTTAGGCTGACATACTTGTACCTAGCTATATGCGTATAAAGTAGCGCTTGTTAACTGTATGCTAAATACTAAAATACCTAACAACCCGAAATAAACGTTGCAACCCCAGCGTTGTGCCCAAAACGGAACCTTTGAAACATTGATTAATATTAATGATTTCCTTTGGGAACTAATTTGAGTGGATAATGGATCTTTTGTACGCTATCTGATGAAAAAGTAATTTATCGCAACCCTCGGTTACCGACAAATTAGAATGTGAAAAGTGGGAGCGTGTTTCTATTAATCATCATTTGTAAGCGTGTCTATAATTTTTCGGGTTTGCCGCAAGATTGATTTTTGCCCAGTTCGTGGGTTAAAAATATTAAGAGATTTCATTGAAATTGATCATCACACCTTGAAAATTATAGAAAACCATAAAATTCATTAAAATTCCAGATAGTAGGAATAGTTTATTTATATGGTCTTTCTCATTTACTGAACATAAGAGCAGATATACTAATTTGAATTCTATAAGCGGCTCCGCTGATTCTCGCCATCTCGTTCACACATTTTTTTTAAATATAAAACTACTAATTACAAAAGAAATATTTAAAAAAACTATGATCAATTATATTTTGTACTATAACATACCATTGTCTGTTACATAGATACGATAATAAGAGAAAGTAAATCAATAAGACATACTAAATAATCGATTGTATTCGGTTGTTCTATCCATTTTCTTAATAGGATTGTCAGTTTAGAATAGTATACTACAATGTGAATAGTCAGCAAATTCGAACGGAGAATTTCAAAAGAACCGAATCAGTGGAAAACGTCACTAAATCAAAGTAAAATTCCGCAAGTAACAGAGGATAAAGTTGGCATCTACATAGAATTCTCGAATGCGCGGGTTCGATATGAGTCTATGGCTCAAAAGTGTATACACAGATATTTTTTTTAGTACAGCGTTTCGAGAAGCATTTATGTTTTGAGTCAAAGTATAAAATCAACGCTACCTAATAATTTCTAGTTGCGAATGAACATATTTATTTACGTGTATGAATAGCATTTTAACAATAAATAAATATTAGTAGACGTTTTTCACACAGTGCCATCTAGCCCCAAACTAAGCAAGCTTGTACTATGTGAACCAGATAACTGATAGAATACATAAATATTTTTTTTTTGTAAATACATATATATAGATACAAAGAAACACCGAGACATAGAACAAACATCCATGTTCATCACACAAATGTTTGTCCTGAGTGGGAATCGAACCCACAACCTACAGTTTAGAAGTCAGAAATCCTCCCACTGAGCCACAAGGCTAGTCAAAGACAATATAGATGAGCACGATAACAAAAAACATTTACTCCATTTATTATTGTAAAAATGTAAACCTTGTCTATCAACTTCTTTTAAAATGTTTTAACTTGGAAGAATCCTCAAAAAGACAGTGCTGAGCTCAAGAGAAGCTCTCAACGTTAATGAAGGAATTTCGTTTTATTATACCGAAGTGGCCGCTGTCACATCCATCTTGTCTAGAAGAAGAGAATAGAAAATACGTTGTGTTTTCAATTTCATATAATTCGAAAAGAGAATATACTGAAAAATTAAAATTACTTTCATAGCTGTTTATACCATTTTATTTTACAATAGCGTCATTGAAATAAATCAATTTATTACCCGACTACGGAAAAGACTGGCTCTGTATGTAAGTATGTATTTAAGTAAGTTCATATGGTCCTCTAATCTCAAAAGCCGCTTATAAGATTTTAACAAGGTGTCCTACGGAATTATACTAAATCCAATATGGCGGATTTTTGTAGGATAATATGTCAAATAAAAAAATGCCTATTTTCACGCTTCGTTGTTACTTCGTACCATGTCTCCAAAACAACTAATTAGATTTTACTAAATTAGGTGTCTATAGCAGGGTCTTCATACGAGCGTCATAGGATCTATGACGTCACAGTAAATCCAATACGGCGGACTCTATAACCTAGCTTCGCTACAGAAAAATTGTGTGATCGAACGAACTTACCTGCAGTGAAGTTCGATCTCAATTATCGTCGAAAAGATTTCCTATACGTTTTAATACGACATGTGAGCCAATGACTACATAGTAAAATGTATAGAAAATGTTGGAGATACAGACAAGATTAATAATAAAATTGGGACAAATATGCTTAGTAAGTAGTGCGTTCTAAATATTTATAATTTGCTCAGCTGTTACAGAGTTGAACGGGAACAAACACACTTACATACTTACCTATCTAGCTACTTACACTTTCATACAAACTTTCGCAATTACAATATTAGTGTGATGTAAAACATCGGTTAGAATCATCGGTTTCTGTACGTGACTGTTAACTTTCACCCCACATTTGTATAACTTAGCTCTTAGAGTGTACGTGCAAACAGATTATTTTACTTTGGACAGTTTCTAAATCATCGTCCATTTCAGTTTGGACTAAAGTTCGTAGCATTTCCAACCTTCTGACACTGATGCTATTAACGCGTCATGAAATGGAGTTTCCTGTCCAGTGATCTCAACCCACACCAAAACTACACAAGCCGGATGTTACTTATCGCGTAACTCATGTTGCAGTTTTTTTTTTGTCTTATTATAATATACATTCTCAATCATCATCATCACCTATCACACCTCATCACCTCGTCATCACATACACTGCTGAGCAAAGGTCTCCTCCTTAAAGCGCAACACTTAACGATAATCTGCCATTTTGAATCCACCGGTTGCCTGCGAAATTCACAATGTTGTCTGTCCCCCTTGGGGTAGGCCTAGTTATACGCTGCGTCTTCCGGTCGGTGGAACCTTTCTTCACATCGGCTATCTGTTCTTAGATATTGAGCATCACAGGCCTCCCGTTCGGGCCGGTTCCGTGTTGCTCAATGGTTCTTAGATAAATAAAACCAACGACAGAAGCCAATCGCATAAAAAATAAAACTACTTTTGTCTTAGACCAGACATTAGCAGCAAAATAGGCGTAGCTGCCTGTCGAAGTATAGCCCTTTTCCCCCTTAAATGTTAGCATCACACTTTGTGTATTTAGCCAGTGTCAAGTTTGGTAATATTTCAAGTGAAGTAAAATGTTTTACAATTGAAATAAGTCACAATCAAGTCTAAGTAGACTTTTCGAGTGGTTTTTAACACCTTTCAAATACTAAAACTGTAAAAGAAGGATATGCCAAAAATCTTTAAAAAAAAAAGTACGGTTAGCGGCAAACAACTTGGCAATGACGTCATCTGCGCAGCAGTTGATTTTTATGTCTCTTTAGCGGAAAGTAGGTGGCGCGGGGAGATTTCAACGCATGTATACATGATCCAACTTTACCCCCACTACGCTGCTTTTTGCCTAAGATGTTTGTTGGTCACTGTTCTTAAGTAGTTGGGAAGCATGCCATTATACGCAGTCGCACATCTGAAGGATGCGTCGTCAAAACTGCAAGTAATATCATTATGGTTAGTTTTTTGAGAATAGGCGTTTATTTGAAAATTGGGCCATTTTTAATAGTAACGTATGTCCTTAAACCACCAGGCAACAGTGTCGCCATAGTACACACTGAAAGAGAAAGCACTTTTAAAAAAAAAATATAGATTTAAAAATATTTGTTGTATCTATCACATTCAGTGGCTATTATTTCAAACTATATTTTCACACATTACTTTGCGAGGGCGATTTGAAGTTTTTCATCTCATTTGTTTCAAAGTTTTAAAAGTATAGGTCCATAGTATCTGTAAAAGTAAGTTAGTACATATGTAAATACAATCCCTAAGCTTATCATTGTTTGTGCCAAACTGGCATCCCTATTTTTAATCAACGGTCTCACCAAGGTTTGATTAGAGAAACGTTTGTCTGGTAACCCTGGTAAGCCAGCCTTTTTATTGGAACCGAAATATTGGATTTTTGTTTACGCGTTGTGATACACATCTAGGGAGTGCTATATGACGGTAAATATTGGCTGTAAATAATAGCCAGGCTGTGATTTGTTAAGGCTGCGTTCCAAAACAGGCAAAATTCACACAGTAAAGTGTGGTTCACTCGATGCCGGTTCCGAAAAGCTTCGTGAAATTTTACTCTAGTGTTTTGTAACGCCTGCCATAGAGTGAAATTCCAACTGTCAGTTGAAATAATTCACCCTGGTAAAAACAGAGTTGAATTTCACTCTGCTGTCATAATTAAAATATTGACAGTTATTATACGGTTTAGCAACCATTAGCCCATAAATAAGTTGGGAACCGGGGAATGTAAATTTCTCGGGCCTCATTACAGCGCCCTCCAGATTATCTCGGTCACTATCACACTCATGATATGCCTAACGAGAGAGAGAGACAACGACCGAGATAGTCTCGAGCGCGCCAGAAAGAAGTCCCTCATTCCAAAAAATAATTCGCTCCTTGTGAATACTACCCGCTAAACCCAATCCCGAAACCAAAATACACTCGAGAAACGGCAAATTTTTTTGGAACGTAGACTAAACATTTTTTTCTTACGCGTTGGCTTATCGCCATTTCCGATTAATTTCGCATTGCTTGTTAGGTACATTTTCAAACATATAGCAATTTTTTTTCAGTTCTGCTATAAATCTTAAATTGTTCTCTCCACTATTCATCGAATTTTCTGTATTCAAGGATTTCGGCGGATCTGTAAATACGTCAAAGTTAGAGTTTTAGTAGTAGCAGGCACTCTTTTGCATAGTCCGTCTCAGAAAGTTCCATACTTTGCCAATTATTCAACCGCCAAGCAGTAGAATGTAAATATTACTGTGATATTTACTGTGATACTGTGAGATTATGAATGTAATATTATGTTCCGGATCGAAGAGCAATGTTCCCAGCAAAATTACTGGGGATAAAGATATTAAATAAATAAATATTGGTGGACGTTTTTCACACAGCGCCATCTAGCCCCAAACTAAGCAAGTTTGTACTATGGGAACCAGATAACTGATAGAATACATAAATACTTTCTTTTGTTGTAAATACATACTTAGAATACATAGTAACACCCAGACAGAGAACAAACTTCCATGTTCATCACACAAATGTTTGTCCTGAGTGGGAATCGAACCACAACCTACAGATCAGAAGGTGGAAATCCACCCACTGAGCCAAAAGGCTGTCCATATTACTTCAGAGTGACGGGTACAGTGCATTGCAGCACATCATTTTGAACTAAATTCTGGCTGGTTCTGAACACACTAGCATAAAAACATGTAAAGATCGTATGTAACTTCCCTTGGTTTATCTTCGTTCTCTAGAATGCAAGTAGTCTGGCACTTCCTGGCAATTCAGCTGAAATTCTAAACGATTTACTTCCAGTGGCATTGTTTCATTTTCTGTCGACGTTCCTCGGAATATTTACGTAAATTCCGAGTGACAAAGCGATCCTTGCAGATAAAGGTGCTTAAAATCTTATTAAGTGACATTGTCTACGGGCTTTCGCACGTTGACACAATGGGTATTTGTGTAGGGAGTTTTCAAAAGGAGTACGGAATGTGACTGAAGATCATGCAAAAGGTGACTCGATCTAGGGAGGTAAATGCTCCAATGTAACGGACGAAAATACGCAAATTGGTGACAAAAAATATAAACATTTAATTCTGTTAAATAGTAATAAAAAATATATTCACGTTCGACTCCTATATTATCTACATTTTCCTTTTAAAACACATTGATGTCGATTCTTTTGGACCAATTTCATAACTGAACCAAATTTGACAACTCTAAAATTGTTCTTGTTCCTTTTTTCACAAACCGAAAAGAAAAGAGACGCAGATAATGTTAGTTCTGTCAAAATAGTTTAGTTTGGTGACTGTAACAAAAGAATTGACGTCATTGTATAACTTTTTAAATTTAATTTTTAAGTATCTTAAAACTTATATAATGTTAACGCATTAGCCTAGATAGTTAAAACTTCTTAAAATACACAGGTCGCATACCATACAAGAGAAAACAATAGGAACATAATATTTCTCTCCCTGTCTCACTCGTTTGCTAGACGGCAATCCGCGTGACCAAATCTGCAGATCTGTTAGTAAAAAGAAGTCTTAAAACTTGTCTCTCAAAAGCTTAATTATATTTATCGCCTTAATGCTTACAAAAGAAACACAATTTTTCGTCGAAACAAAGTAAATAGAATTGCACATTATAGATTAGGTATGAAGTAGTATCTATGTAATTATATAATAGAACAAGCCTTTTTTCTAAGAATCAACGTACAGACCAAACCGCTTATGATAGAGACGCGAAACCTGGACCCATTATTTCAAATGGTCTATCTAGGTGGACAATAGGAACCTATTTTGCAAAATTTCACCTCTAAAGGGCGAAATAGACCCGCAAATTTTGTGTGCAAATAAAATGCTTAGCCAATGAAACTCGGAAAATGAAAAACATTCATGAAAAAATGAAAAACTATGTACCAACTAATTATAAAAAATAATGAAAGACATAACTCGGGATTTCTCGAAAATCATCCTTAAAGTGAAATGGAGTGTTTAATTGACCGAGCGAAGTGAACGTTTCAGAATTTACTAGGACAAATCGGCATTTGTATGTATGTTTGTATGTTTGTGTGTATATTTGTCCAATAATAACTTGCAAACCGTTGATCCGATCTTCATGAAATTTTGTAGGCAAGTTAATCATTTCAATATAATTTTTAAGTTCGAATATGAGCTGAATGGTTCCAGGGGTTGTGAAGATATAGGGATCGCGAGGTCTCAGTTCGGCGCGAACTACTAGTTTACTATAAACTATGCGAGTGAAGCCACGCGGGTATTCTAGTAACCAAATAATATAACCAGAGGTCCACAATCCGCATTAATATGCGTATTCCGATGGCATACAATGTTGTGTAAACTCAGTGGGGTTTGATTTAGTGTTTACACCACCTTGCTGCGTGTGTATGTGATGGTACTTACATTTGGTAGCCAACGCGTTCGTCGAATCCATTTAGTTGCTTTGATATCGGATGCACTATTTGGTAAGGGACTGTATGTGCATTAACCGACTGTAAATTGGGTTTAGAATCCGAGTCGGTCCAAAAACTGTGACCAGAAAACAAATTCCGCACTCGGGATGTTCGATGCGCATCTCGTAATCCGCGCTTCCATTTTAGTGTGTTTTGCCGCAATATACAACGGTAGGTAAGTGTTCTGCGATATTCAAGCCGCCTGCCAAGCGTGGGGATAATGGCAAAATGATATGTAACATAACTTATAAATAATTAAAATGCGTATGCTTAATTAGCGGGTTGGGAATGGTGTTTATTATATCATTACCTATTGTACCTACTAACTTTATTGTATTTGTATTAATTTTAATACTTAAGCTAGAATAGAACAGAACAGAACAGAATAGAATAGAATAAAAGATAGATTCATTCATATAACTTAACTTAAGATTGTTTTTCATATTATCGAGAAGATATCGATTATCGTATCGATAGAATTGTCGTTTATTTATTTATTTTATTTATTTATTTAATAGACACCAACATGATGTACGTCATTGTAACAAAGAAGGAGGCAAGCAATGGAAACAGGCTAAACGTCACCACAATTATAGGTGCAGACTACATGATATTAAGAAGCGAGTTTTACAGTCAACGACTTAAAAATAAATCTTTATAAGTATACGTAGTAAAGTGTGAATAAGCTAGAATTTACAGAAAAAACAAAAAAAAAAACACTCTTTGCCAATACAAAACAATTTACTGCAAATTGATAATTTAAACTTACCTGCGCCGCCAGAAAACAGGTCAATGTCTTTATCATGGCAGAAAACATTAAACTCGTTGACAAGTCTGTTAATAGGAGCATTTTTACCGAGATTAGTGTTCCATTTGGAAGAATTCAGAAGTTTAAGACGAGAGGCCCTGATTGATCTCGATGGCGCAGAGAAGTTCTATCTCTATCATATTGTCTAGATAAACCTAACTGCAAATTATCAACTTATTGAAATTTTTCTGTATTAATAAATAAATTAAAAAAAAAACCAGCGAAAAGTCCGGTAAAGAGCAAAGTCAGCAGCAGTCATTAAAAAAAGTTTCCAGCGAAATTACTGAATTAATTCGGTTTTTAACATTTAAGCCTTTAAGCTTAACTGAATATTTGACTAGATAAAGGTTAGTCACCTACCGGTAAGTTGTAAATCAAAGGTGTTTCCGTGCAGCTAAGATCCATTCCGCTTCCGACGTTACAATAATTAGAATTTAATGTCAGTTTGCATCCGTTGCGACAGGAGGAGTTTATCTACCATAATACTAATTAGTGACATTTGCGTATGAGTACAATTTGTCATCTTGTCTTAAAGCTTAAACGATTTGCAAGCTGAAGTGGCAATTGGCAGGCCACATCGCTCGAGGAACCAATAACCGATGGGTGAGGAAGGTTCTTGAGTGCCGACCACAAATTGACAGATGCTGCGTACGCAGGCCTCCCTCTGGCTGGACTGACGAAATTATGAAAGTCACGGGAAACGGGAAAGTGGATGCAAGTGGCAGGTAGTCGTTCGGTGCGTCGTTCGGTGCGGCGTTCTAAGGGGGAGGTCTATATTTAGCAGTGGACGTCATCCGGCAAATGATGATGATAATTTGTCGTCGACATCACCTTTCCTATTTTTTTGTATGCTTTTCTTTAAGGCTTTAAGACGTCTAGATTTCCTAGTTGAGAGTTCTCAGGAATCTCATCAGCATTAAAATATACAGGGTTATTTTTAACTAATCGGCCACCTCTCGTAAGCCGCTTCTCAATATCTTGAACACCTGCTTTTTTCGCGGTGTCAGGTTTGGTCCCATAGTAAAAGTTGTTCAGAATGGTAGCACCCTTGTCGGACACGAGTTCCAGATCATTCTGTAAATATCTTGATGCTTTTCTGAGACCGATTTGTGTGGTATTCCGTGTGTAAAGACGCACTGCATCAATCGTATCGGTAGGTCGCGGGTTTAAACCCAGGCGGGCCTACGCACCTGGAACCTTACGTACGGATATACCACTTTTCGGTGAACGAAAACCTGCATAATTCCGAAGAAAAAAATCGATGGCGTATGTGAATCCGCCATTACATTACTGGGCCAGCGTGGTGGATATGGTCCAATCAACCTTCGAGAGCAGGCCGATATCCCAGCAGTGGAATGTTAAAAGGTCGTTACAGAATGTTACTGTCATTTGGAACCGTAATTTAAACGTTTTTATTTTTATTTAGAGAGATAAAATACTAATGATTAAATGTCAAGAAAACTAAAGTTCTTGGTATAAGGAAACAGCCTGCGAGAGTTTGTTACATTACATACATTACATTATCAACCAGAAGACGTCCACTGCTGAACATAGGCCTCCCCCTTAGACCGCCACACCGACCAACAATGTGCCACTTGCATCCACCGGTTGCCCGCGACTTTCACAATGTCCACGCTACCGACCGACAATGTGCCACTTGCATCCACCGGTTGCCCGCGACTTTCACAATGTCCACGCTACCGACCGACAATGTGCCACTTGCATCCACCGGTTGCCCGCGACTTTCACAATGTCCACGCTACCGACCGACAATGTGCCACTTGCATCCACCGGTTGCCCGCGACTTTCACAATGTCCACGCTTCGTCTTCCAGGTCGTGGTCGCCACTCAAAAACCTTTCTTCCCCATCGGTTATCGGTTCTTCGAGTGATGTGGCCTGCCCATTGCCACTTCAGAGTTAAGAGCTAGAGTTTGTTAGCTAGATACCAATAACAATAAAGTACCGATATTGGTATTTTAACTAGTCGTCATTTACGGTGTTAACCCATCCTACGACCATCCCACCATCGACAGTTACGATTCTCATGAAAGCTAAAGGAACATTCAATTTCAGGGATACACAATAATAATAAATAAATAATAAATATCTGGGACATTATTGCGCACACGGTCATCTGACCCCAAACTAAGCAAAGCTTGTAATATGGCTGCCAGAGACTGATATACGTACATAGATATTTTTTAAATACATACTTATATAGATATTAACACCCAGACATAGAACAAACACAAATATTTATCACATAAATGTTTGTCCTAGATGGGAATCGAACCCACGCCCCCAAGCACAGAACGTAGTTTCACTACCAACTGAGCCACCGGGGCAGTCAATACAATACCGTCAATAAAACTAGAATCGTAAACAGTGCTCAATAATTGTGCAAACACAATAATTGCACAACATAATTTTAATTACCTAGGCAGTTATGCTTGTCCTAAATATCTAAGCTGGGTGCACTATAATCCCAGTTTCAGTTACTGTTATAGTTAAATTAACTGTTACTTTAACCTTAACGATGAAGTTTAGCCAGCATCCGTCATTTCGACCATAGTTAAAATGGTACAACACATTTTTCTGCTTAACGGGAGTTTTGACTGCTGTTAAGACTGTAGTTAAAAATTTGTCGAGATGGTGTGATCCAGCTAGTTCAACTGCTAAATAGAAGTATTTAAGGCATATCGGTCAAAAGACGTGGAATATAAAAAAAACATATTTAAAATTAAAAAAACCCGACCAAAATGTAAGTCTATGTCATTCCGGACGTAAAGAAGAATCCAACGGCACCTCACTCGTCAAAATCTATCAAGCATTTAGGCTACATGATGTATTTATAGGAACACACAATCATATTTTACCCTTCTTCTTGGGGAGTCGGGTAAAAAGGCGCAAAATATTTTGAAACACAACCAGCTATTAGGTTTTACTGAGCAGTTTTCTCCCTTTTCCTTCAAAATAACATGTCAAGTGAAGACGTCTCAGCGAGACGCGTGATTGATGGGAGTGATCCCTCTGGACGGGTCCGATCGCTGATCAATCACCAACCGAGCTGATATTGCACGGGTCAGGCATTGTTTGGCTACAGATGCTTAACGAAACATTTCAAAGCTCCGAAGCCCCCAAGGTCTTAGTATTTCTTTCTTAAAATTTCAATTTGATGACTTGATTTACATTACAATACAATACAACATAGCTTTATTATACACCAAAAAGACAAACTTAAAAATTAATGAACAATAATATTTTAAAAACCGGTAGTATAATGGGCGGCCTTATCGCCTAAAGCGATTTCTTCCAGGCAACCTTTGGATGGACAGAATTATGAATTATGACTGAAAAAACTACGGTCGGTGCTGTAGATACATAAAAATAATAATAACATGGAAAAAAATATACTACCTACATAATATACACACAATTAATACAAACTATATATATATGCAAAATATATACTATAAATTTAATAATACATAATTATACAAACGTACCAATTAACACAGATTTGAGGGGCTTCTTCCAATTTGCAGCTGTCACTAACGTATTTTCACATATAATTGAAGGTAAAATCATCATCATCATTATCAACAGCCTGAAGACGTACACTGCTGAACTAATGCCTCCTCCTTAGAACACCACACTGAACGACAATTTTCATTTACAATTTGCCCGCAACTTTCAAAATATCGTCAGTCCACTTAGTGGAAGGCCTACTTACGCTGCGTCTTCCAGTTCGAAAACCTAGCTAACATATGCGAAAGTAACTCTGTCTCTCGGTCTATATGTATCTCTGTCTCGGTGTTTGTCGCGTTATCAATGCTAAGCGCCTGAACGGATCGACCTGAATTTTTCCATAGGGTAGAAGACGGACATAAGTTACTTTTATTTCTTGTAGGTCCACACGAACGAAGTCGCGGGTAACAGCTAGCAATTTTTTTTTTTGTTAACTTCTTCGTGATCGGCACTTAAGAACCTTTCTTCCGCATCGGTTATCGGTTCTTCGGACTTGAGCTTATGCTTGAGCGAGGTAAGCATGCTTACGCCGCTTGTGCCGCTCCACAGAATGAGCTGCCGCGCAACCCTACTCGAAAGATGTGACGGCGCCGTTGTGTCATTTTTATGTATGTACAGATACAATCCGGGGCTGTTCAAAAAAAAGTGAATAGGTATCTCCTAGGCAAGCGTGCTACATCTTCGGCCACATCGTCGCTTTCCATCAGGTGAGTTTGTGGTCAAACGCTTGATAGTTCGTTATAAAATATATATATATATATATATATATTAGTTGTAACCCACGACTTCGCGTGGACCTAACAAAAAATAAAATAAGTAGCCTACGTCCATCTCCGACTCTTAAGCTATATTTCTGCAAAAAATCAACTTGATCCGTGCAGCCTTTTCGACGTGATAACGCGACAAACACCCAGACAGATAGACAGTTAGTTAGAATGTTTGCTCTTTTTGAAGGTGTGTCATAAGCACATAGCAATAGCAAAGAAACTTATAGTAATTCAATTCGAAGATAAGTATACTTACAGAGCAAAGCTAACGACAAAACTTGTCATACTTGAACTCGGAGCTCCCGAAAGCTCTAGAAGATTTACAAAGAGTGCTGTTAGCCTCGACGCCGGCTGTAGAGCATTCTAGAATAGGTATTTCGGTGGGTATTTTCTCTTAAAGTGTGGACGAACGATGCAACTGGGAAATCTGTTCAGCAAGCTCCAGCTCTAAAAGTGTAGAGGGTGGCTTAAAGTTTAATGTCGTTACCGTTACGTCACGAGCTTTAACCCTTTTAACGTGTTTCTTTTTAACCTTTTATCAAAGTGCAGATTTAGTTTGTTAGTTGTTGATTTTAAATTTACGGGCTTTTTAGCAATTTAGAATCCGGTGGAACCTTAGGTGTACAAGTTGAACCTCTGAACTCAGTCATTAATTAACCGAATTTGAAAATTCTTTATTTATTTGAAAGGAGATACTTGATTGGATTGAAAGATTGGTCCCTTTTTTATTGCACACTACTGGTTGGCGGTTAAATAACTGGCAAAAGTGTGGTACTTACCCAGGCGGTCCACTAGAAAATGTATTTATCACATGTTATGATCATTTTTATCGAAGAGAAAACTAATAAAAAAATAAAAAACAAAAAAAAAGAGATTTTTTTTTTTGCACTTCAAAAATAGTATTCTGATTTTTAATTTTAAACATTTTAAGGTTAAGTTAAATAAAAATATAATATGAGAAAATAGAACGCATAGACAGAAAATCCGACAAAACAGCGATTTTGACTATATCTGAGACTGGCCTCTTTCAGGACTTGGTTAATGAAAGCTTAGCTCATTTTTCTTTTAGCGTCGCTCAACCCGTTTACTATTTAAATAAAAGCAACGAAATGATAATGAGCACAATTCAGATAAGGCGCCATTCTTTTGAAGATGAGGAATCATGATAGACTCCCCAAACTCCCCGAAACTCCCTATTAAAGCTTTGGGTAGCAAAAAATGTGCGTATAATTACGTACCTCTCTTCCTGCCTTTTATGTAAGAACGTCATATTCTTATCTTAATGGCGGCTCGTTTTAGCCTCTTGGGATTTGTTTTGTGATATAGATGTTTTTGTGGTAATAAAACTGTTTAAAGGTTATCATATTCCTATTGTGCTTTCCACGTCGATGGTGTAATAGTCCAACTAGTTTTTTCAATGGAAGAACCAATAGAACCAGTGAGCACAGATCGTACTGAGACCTATGCATTAAGTGCAATGGAGATAAGGAGCATACTTCATATAATTTGAGCTTTTGACACCTCATTAAAAAAATTACTTGCTAGCGCTGTGCCCCACAGTTTTTTTCGCTAAACCAAATATGCATGTGTTTACATAACTAAAGTGTTATAAGTCAGGTTAAATAGAGATAGGCTTACAATGCCCAAATGTTAATTAATATTCAGTAATTAGTAATAATTAATATTAAATAACTAGTAACAAACCCAGTGACTTGTAAACATTAATATTAAATAACTAGTAACAAACCCAGTGACTTGTAAACATTAATATTAAATAACTAGTAACAAACCCAGTGACTTTCAAACAACAATAGAAACAGTAATGCTTCCCAAAAAACCAAACACTCAAAAACGTGAAAAGCATAGAAGCGACCTAGGCTTGGAAACACATGTAGCATTTACAGATTTAAAAAGGCGTTTGATAAAGTTAATTGGAAAAAAATTAACTAGATTACAGGCATAGAAGAACAATATACATACAAACTATATAAAAACCAAGAGACTGTATTAGAAAAAGAGAATTGTACAAAAAATGCAAGAATAAAATAAGGAGTAAGGCAGGGATGTCCTCTATCACCAATCATATTTACCAATTTCATTAAAACACCCCATCAGCAATATAGAAGAATCAGAAAATGGAGGTATCAAATGTAACGAAGAACGTATCTTTTTCATACGATATGCAGATGACATAACTGCACTAGCTGAAAATGAAAAAGAGTTAAAATACTTTATAAATTGCATGGACACAACATTTCAAGAAATAGACTGAAAATAAATGTAAAGAAACCAAAAAAATTTACAATAAACAGAGAAATACAAACTCGCAATCAAATTAAACTAAACAATAGCCCAGTAGAACAAGTCCAATCATTTAAATATTTGGGAAATACCATTAGCAGTGACTTAAAATGAACCTCAAATATAAAATCCCGAATATCCATGGTAAGAAAAGCTTATAACAACGAAAAACATACTTATGAAATCCAAAATCGTAAAATAATATTCGTATTAACTATTTCGCAAATATTTCATCATCGCGGATTCACTGATAGCACAAATAAAAGTAAACTTCAACGTTAAACTTGAAGAAAAATTATCCACAATAAGGCATTGTTCAGCCGCTTATAGTTCGCGCACAAAAGTCAGAAATCCAACATAACTCTCGACGTTACAATAATAACCGTTACACGAAATGTAAGCGGCTAAAATGTGACGGATCCGACATTTCTACGACTGGCTGGAGTGAAATGATTAACGCTATAAAGACTACCAGCACAGTAATGTGAGCAGTACCCAAACTTACTGCAAATCAGATACGTAAACTGACTAATTACGAATTTAGTTACGATTAAACAAATCTCACAGCTGAGTCAAATAAACCTTTCAGACATTGGGACTTGTTGGTTAAAATATCTTACTCTACACAGAATTATCTTTGTATCACCACTTCTGATGACATATGAAAAAATTCGAATACGGTTTCTGAAACCTATTTAGCTTGGATACTTGTTTGTTAAAATTAGCTTACTCTACACATCATTTACTCATTTATCTGTGTATTATCGATTCTCATGACAGTTAAGAAGAAAAGCGAACATGGTTGCTGGATACCTGTGTCTTTTTTTTATCTATAGGTATATTTTTATTTATTTTCTGTTTCTCACGACAGACAAGAAGAAAAATTTGAACATGATTTCTGAAATTGAAGAGCTTAGATATTTGTCGGAAAAATGATCTTACTCTCCACATATTTATATACGTATCACGTTTCAAGATAGACTAAAAGATTTTTTTTAGTATGATTGCTGAAACCTGTGTAGCTCAGATATAGCCCAGCTTGACGGTATATGACTCTTTTGCAGTCTACCTGGAGAAGTACCACATCTTGGCAAGTTGTTCACCACCAAACAAGTATTCTGCAAACATTACTGTGCTCTGGATTGATAGGAAATGTTTCGAGGGGAATTAATGAGCTTAAGAAGATACGTTGCAATACTGTTTTGAGCCTTTCGTGACTTCACTGAACTGCTTCAACGGAAGATCAGCGGTGCTTGCTAAACAGCACTACGCTGAGTTGAGGCCATATTTGTAACACATAACATGGATTAGCTATAGTTATGTGATATTGCTCTCCTGCCAACCCTTCCATATTATTAATGTTACTGTTGTAGCAAAAAATAAATATTTTCTTTCTTTCTTTCATACATCTAATATCTCAAGAGAGACACCAAAGGTTACCGTTGACGACGACTGCACTGCATGAATCGTTATGGGCAAGTTTGACGCTTAGCATCGGACGAGTGACTGGCAAGTCTCGTTACTCAGGAGAATAAAAAATACCTAGCGTACGCTAACGTAGATACAAAACAAAAGCATCTCCAGTGTGTTCGACAAAATTTTGTCTCATCCGCCGAGTTTCGACGCTGCATTAATTTCGCTATAAAGACTACGAGTAATTCCTTTATTATCTAACAATAGGCACTCAAGTGCTTGTCGTCTCCGCGTTAATAAAATATTTATGGCGCAAGCTTTCCGGTTCTTTCATTCGCCTCGTCTTTTGCTAGACTTTTGGGAGCCGAAGAAAAGGCAAGTGCATAATTTAGTTGGTTAGCCCTAATCCTGTGTTAAGGGCGACCAGCCAACTATTATGGAGTTGCTAACAATAGAGAATTTCCTTTATGTGTGGGATTATGCCGTGGTGTGGTGCAATACATTGTACCCCGCCTTCATAAGTATTCTTGTCACGTTCGAGTTTGATTCCGGTTTATGACTTTGATAATGTTGTAAATGTAAGCCTACAACTACTCTAAGGGCCTCTTTTACCATCGCCAAGTCCCAAGTAAGCTAATGACCAGTTAAAGTGGCAAGTAACTGTAGTGCTAGTTTCAAAATGTCGGAGTAGCGCTAACCGTCACATAAACTGAACAAAAACAAAGTGACTCGGACTTGGGACTTGCGACTTGGGGCTTTGCTACCCAATTAGCAGTTATCGCAAATTTGGTAAACCACATTTTGAGATGATGATAGAGGCTCTTTGGATCTACTGAAAGTATTAATGTCGTTTTCTATTATCATTGGTATGAATGCATACCTGATACCTAAAAGCTTAAATCATATTATTTTGTTATATTACCAGTTTTTGTAGACCATATTTCTTGTCGAGTATTGACGTCGTTGGCGTATGATGCCCGCTATCGATTGTTAAGTAAATATTACTGTGACGGTTATTAGTTTAAAGTCTAAATTCCAGATAAATAGAACTTAATCCGTGTTTAAAGTATGTAAACAACTTCTTTAGTTATTTTCAATGTTTACATCATCATCATCATCAGCCAAAGACGTCCACTGCTAAAACAAAGGCCTCCCCACCCCCCAAGGTGGGAAGGGGTTGCCATAATTCCCATTCTTGGCAGTCGGCCTGGGGGTCACTGAACGCTCATCGTTTAATAAGAAGAAGCTGTTTTAAATCACATAAAATAAGTTTATACATTGTTTTTCATGATAACATCGTCGTGCTAATCATAGCTTTTAACTGTTCTCTCTATCACACCACGGTCACCCTAGGTCCTGTTTATTCAACAAGATGGGACACTTAATATTTGAAGACGGCTGCTGTGCATTCACAAAACATCTCATATCTTGCGTAAATCCTACATTTCATGCAATATGCAACACCAAAACAGCGCGTATTCTCAAACCACTCGATAAACAGACCGCATGAATAGCACTCGATATACACGACTGCACGGATACTCTGGACATACATGAGCAATAAGTGTGACTACGTTTAACAGTATAATCATAGTTTAGTGTTGCGGCTACCTGCTTGCCATAGTTGTCCAGCTTCTACGACCCGAAAATCCATACTAATATTTTAAATGCGAAAGTGTGTTTGTTGGTAAATTGGTTTGTTTATTCATCATTCACGCAGCGGATCGCGTTAATAGTTTAAGGATCGGAAAGCGAACGGTTCATGTGTAAGTGTCCACGTGGTCGCATCCACTGGGCGAAGATAGTAATGATAATTTTGATAATTTATGGTACGAGTAATTAAATACTTACATTTTCTATTAAGCTTATACTCCAAAAAAACACAATTAAATGGCTTGAGCGCCTCACGTTGCCCACTATATTTTTTTTATTGTGCTAGTATTTTATGAGGATCTCAATCAATCAAAATTTTTCAATAATCTCAATTTTTATTAATCAATTAACACTATACAATATACATGTACAAAGTTTTCTAATAATATCAATGCCACAATTAAATTGTCTAATAAAAGCCAGTTTTTTTTTTATTTGACGTAAGTTTGTTACATCTTACTGGGAGTGTGAATCGTTTGCCTTGAAACCCGGAATTTCAGCCGCTTTTTCTACATCTAATCCAACAAGTGCGAAAATAATTTGAGCGATCATTCTCGCCTTCTTATACGACGGAGCGGACTTAGTATAATTATTAGTCTTTGACGTTGAGGTGTCTTATTTGCAAGACAGACTTATAAGTCGACGTGCCAACACGGGCCTATTTCTTTTCCTTCAGAGAAATTTCAAACTATGACATTAATTCCGTCTCTGTCTGTAAGTCTTTATTGAGCGTAATTACGATTCACGATGCGTACCAAATTTTACTTTATTGCGACGTGAAGTCAGTCTTTTGTACTTTTGCTATGAATTATTTATACTACGGTCTAGTCACATATTCTTCCACTTCACACTCAAGATTTCACAGTCACATTATCCGCTCATGTGTGTCCGTAGTGGAATAGTGCCACGGAACATTAATATGCATCAAGTGCAAACTATCGTCGGCCACGAGTACAGCGAGTTCTGCAAACAAGAATGTGTCGGCCGATTTCCGACAGAGGACATCCCAGCTATTAGGGAAGCTATTTGTACCGTTATGAACGCGAGAAACCCGAAACAAAATTTTCGGTGGAAAACGAACTCAGGTACTTACTTACTTCTGTGCTGACTTCTTAGCCAATGTAAAATAAGAGTACAGAATATTAACTCAAGATTGAGCCCTTTTTTTAGTGATAGCTGCAGTTTTTACAAGTATAGGTACTGTGAAAAAAAAACTCCTCCAAAATTAAAATTCCGTCACTTTATCCCACTAAAAATATAAAAGTAAAATTTGGTGTATGTGATGCTTGTTACTTCTTCACGCTAAAAAGGCAATAGCAGATGTTGATGAAATTTAGTATTGAAAGATCTTATACCATGGATTAACACATATGCTACTTTTGTCCCGGAAAATATACACAAAACACATCAATCGGTAAAGATAAAGGTAATCGGTGAGGTAGTCGGTTAATTGGTGTCGGGTAAAGCCGCGGGACGCTGCTAGTTGTATATAAATAGCTTTCAACCCACCTTTGCCTAACTTAATTTGGTCTTTTTCAAAATCCTTTCTTAAAAGACGTCTACACCTTATAATAATTTTTACCTGCCAATTTTCAGCTTAGTTTTTTATATTTCGGTCAGTGAGTGATCGCTAATCCTAACTAATATTATGATCGCTAATGTAACTCTGTCTCTCTGTTTGGATGTTTGTGGCGTTATCATGGCTAAGCGGTGAACAGATCGAACTGAATTCTTGCACAGATTTAGCTTAAGGGTATGAGACGGTCATAGGCTGCATTTTTTTTAACAGCTAGTATAATACAAACAGATTCACACTTAGTATGTCAACTTTTTAGTAGAAGAAGCCTAATGATATAACAAAAATATTATTTTCCAGTTTTCTTTAGAATCCGATGGTAGCATCCTCCCAGAATCCTCCTTCTTTGAGCACCACACTGAACTTAATCATAGACAACATAGAAATATATATATAAAATATATCTATCGATATCTAAAAATAAGAGACAGCAAGGTTCTAAAAACCGTGTTTAACTAACATTACCTTGCCTATTTTTATCTATTAGTGTTTGTAATCCTTTCAAGTCAAATTAATCGTACTAGCAAATGTGCTTTGACAGAATCAATAATGTATGTAGTAATGTACAGAATTATATTCCAATTATAAGTTGCTCATGAGCATAATTACGCTTAAAGTTAAGTACCGAGTAGATAATTTGGCTTGACATGCTCAAACTTTGCATATGTTGAAATAAATAACTGTGTGCCTTATTAATACGCCAGGGCTACACGCAACGATCGGAGCCTAGGTTCAAAGACTTACTCGTAGGTCGTGTCTAGTTTTAGGTTATTAATGGGTCATTAGGTACCTAATTATATGACGCAACTGGCTGCTAAAGATTTTTTAAGCCAGTGGTTTAATCAATTCCAGTGCCTCATGACGTCAAACCATGGCAATAATGACTTTGTAGCACACTCTTGTAGCAAAACGGCACCTGAAAAAGGACATACATTAACATCCTTTTTTCTGTTCCTCCATCACGTCTGTTTGTTAAATTTTTACAGTGTAGGTAATAAATACTTCGCGTTTTGGTGCTTTGCTAATATGGCGTTCTACTTCAAATTTGCATTTTGCGTTTTAGGTAATATGCTTTTGCAAGGAAGTAGTTCTTACATGATAAAGACGGTAATTATGTGCCTTTTTTCATACGAAATATCGTGGACAAAACAGCGAGCCAGATCAGTGTAGTTCTCAATTTATAACATGCAGCTTAGAATTCGATCGACGAGACCCCGAATCAGAATAGCAAATGTAGCACGATTGGATAATTAGAGGGAAATGGTAATCAGTCAGTTATTCGGCTTTGAAAAGCAAATAGCGACTCGAATCGGGATCAAGGTCTTATCCATTGAAAAATTGTGTCGAAGGTAAAACTGAACTGCGACGTATTTACAATTGACACGACATACCTACTAAGAGTACCTACTTCGTTGACTTTTTTAACGTCACATCCTGGAGCAATTTTGATCATATTCTGTCTTGAAATATGATATATGTGATATACTTTTCAAGTTCTGGTAGTACAACAGTGCTTGAAAAATAGGCGCTGAGTTAAGCTTTCAAAGTTGCTAAGAAATTATTCAAATAATTAATTCATATGCTTAATTTAATGTAGCTTTTTTGTGTGTTGCCTCTGATAAATAATTAGTGTTATTTATTGCATACATTTAATAGTATATACAAGGTAAGTATTGCGCAAATGCTTATTACGCAATCAGTATAGTTAATAAAACATATTTAACCAATTAAAGGTTATTATTTGTATGTAAGTATACAAATGCCGGCTTGGATTCTGGTCAATTATTGGTGAAGTCTGTCTTTAAGCTTTAAGGTGCAAGGTTTCAGTCAGCGCGCCAAATTCAAATTTTCTTGCGTTTTTGTCAATTACAGCTTAATTACTCATCGTGGGTACTTAAAGACTATGTTTGCGCAAATAAATAGGTTGTTTCAAGAATTTAAACCAACCAAAAAATCAAGGTGAAAGCTAGTATAAGTACACTTCTCACTAAACCACAAACCAAGACGAAAATCAGGTTATTGACATTCTTATCTAAACCAATATAATTATCTAGGTGATCATTTTCTTCATCATCATCTTTACACAATTAATTTATTGGCGCAAAACATCCATAGCTCAAAGGTGCAAAATAATTGGTTTCAATAAATCCACGATGAGTAATTAAGCTTGATTGACAAAAACGCCAGAAAATTTGAGTTTATCGGGCTGAATAAAACGTTACATCTTACTCTCGCTTCCGTAATTCATCTATCTCGTTCGCAATTTTTCAAAACTTTGTAATATCATCGCCATCATCAGCCGGAAGGCGTCCAGTGTTGAATATAGCCCTCCCCCTTAGACCCTCACACCGACCGACAACTTGCCACTTGACGCTCATAAGGCTCATATCCAATTATTATTCGTTGTTTTTCTTTCACTAGTCATGTTCAATCGATTACGGCTGCCGTATTTTTCTCCAGGGAGAGGAGAACAAATCGTTTTTCAGAAAGTTTTTTCCCTGGATTGTATTTTTATGCCTTCCGCATCCATCAGCCAAACTGTTTCAGTTTCTTTTGACGTTTTGTCGTAATACCGAAGTTTCTATTATATTTATTAGGTTTTATTGGTAGAGCTTTTTTAGATTTAGGGATTCCTGTAATTGGGGATGCATCTAGCTTGATGCCTATATTGTGTATAATGTGAATGTAATGTGTGCTTTCTTTTTGGGATCCATTTTGTATAAATTAAATAAATAAATAAACAATTTTGATATTAATGAAAAGCACTTTAAACTATACTATAAACTCTTCTGTATTGAAATATACCGTGCTACCGTGCTAGCGTTTTTAGCGACAAGTTCAAAATGGTTGAATCTGAGTTCGTCGTGAACACACACAGACAACTTCACACGTTTGATATTGCCGCGAGCGCGCCGCAGTCGCCAACGTGAACCTGTGGTGAACCCATATGTTTGATATTTCGTGACCGCGCCCACCATCGCTCCCATGAGTTTACGTGAACGAGCATTTAACGCGTCTGCATGTTGCGCCGTTTGCGGACCACCGAACAAAATACTATGAAGACGTTGATGATTATTTATGAAAGCTACGGAACCCTACCATGAGCGTGTCACGATACGCACTTGGCAGATTTTGTATTCGTATTTGCGTTGTCGTTTCGCTGAAAGTATAATGGCGTACTTACCCACTACACTACCGTTGTCCTCATTTGCAGCGCGAAGAGGTTAGTTTGGAAACGGCACGTTTCATTTGCACAGCTTCAAAGTTCAAACCTCTATTACTGTGATTTTAACAGAAAACATCACGTTTTTCTCAGGGAATTTAGTATATTGCAAGCAGCGCGCTGCTTTTCGAGTACCTACTTTGTAAATGAAATCTTTGTTTGACAATACAGCTTGTTTTTTGTTGTCGTAGGACTCTTTTGCAGAGTCTGCCTGGGAAAGTTCCACACCTTGCCAGCTATTCAACCGCTGAGTAGTGGTGTGCAAACATTACTGTTCCAGATTGAAGGGCAATGTTTCCTGCGAAATCACTGATACAAATTTTACATTTAATATGTCCGGGTGACGAGCTTTGCTTTGCCAAGCATGGTTTTGGACTCTTAAAGTTCAAAATTCTAGGTGGCACTGAACTTTTATGGGCAAGCGTGACGCTTACCATCAGTTGAGTGACCTGCTCGTCTCATTCATATATAAAACAACTTGGCTAAACATTATTTTTATTCAATAACTAGCTTCGTAACCCGCGACTTCGTTCGCGTAGACATACAAAATATGTTTGCATAATACTGCTTGGCGGTTAAATAACTGAAAAACGTGCAGGCAGCCTCTGCAAAAGAGTTCTACTGCTACAAAAAAACACAAATTGAAAATACACGCTGCATTTTGAATAAATGCAGCGTGTATTTTCAAAAACATCACAAATGACATCATTATGTCAAAATTTGCATAACGATGTCCTCCCATGGGATTTAAAGGGGTTTCTCCACAGCTTTACAGTATCATTCCAGATTTGCAATTCATACCGCGTTGCTGCAATCAGCCGCCCGTTTAAACACTATAGGTTAACACTTCAGGCTACGCTATTATACAGGGTTATTGGTAACTAGCCAACAACCTAACCTAATAACCTAACCTAATAAGATTTTGTCGCGGTGCGCATGCTAGGCAAACATTTGTGTGATGAATGGATGTTTATTCTTTGTTTGGGTGTTTCTATGTATGTAAATACAAAAAATAAATAAAAAATATTCTATCAGTTGTCTGGTTCCCATAGTACAAGCTTGCTTGGTTTGGAGCTAGATGGCGCTGTGTGTGAAAAACGTCCACAATATTAATGTATTTATTTATAATAAAAAAAGGTACTTCAATTTACCATTTAAACATCAGCCCGGCCGGGAATATAGCTCGGGACCTCCAGACGTTACACCATTGAGCAAAAAGGATCGTCGACTTTTTAACTATAGCGTATTCAAAAGAAGCCATAATTATATTTGCAATCGAACGCTCAACATTGTTGTTTTGGAAACTGATACGACTATAAAAATTTCCGTGACATTACTTCGTTACGCGTAATGTTATTGAGCTCTGTCGCTTTATAAGGCAGTTAATACGGAAATGGAAATTCGCTGAAAGTTATTTCAGTAATTGTAAATTTTCAGGCTGGGTTGCACCATAATCCCAGTTATGGTTACTGTTAAAGTTAAACTAGTAGTTCGCGGCGAACTGAGACCTCGCGACCCCTATATCTTCAGAACCCCTGGACCGATTCAGCCCATATTCAATTGTATTGAAATGAACTACTTGCCTACAAAATTTCATGAAGATCGGGTCAACGGTTCGCAAGTTATCATCGGACAAATATACACACAAACATACATACAAATGCCGATTTGTCCCAGTAAACTCTGAAACCTTCGCTTTGCTCGGTCAATTGACTAGAACTTTAACCTTGACCATGAAGCCAGCACGTATAATCCGTCATTTTCACCATGTTTTCTCTGCTTAACGGGAGTTTTAAGTTATGACTGAAATTTAAAGTTGACCTAGATGGTGCAAACCGGCCTAAAAGTTTATACAGTTACCCGGCGAAGGAGTATTTTTGTTTATTTTTTTAACGTTAAAAGTCAATATCACCCTTCTTATCAGCTATGTTAAATCAAAATATGTCTAGTTGTTTAAAAGTGATAACTTCTTATCCGAAATAGTCGGAGGTTTTTAACTTTTATTTAAACTTGTTCATAATATTTCTCTGAGAAAATTAAAAACGAGAAAGTATAATTTTCAAAAGCAACCAAGTAGTTTTATAAAAAAAAAATATAACCCGACTGCATTATGTAGTAAATAAAAAAAAAAAAAAAAGCATAACCCTCACTCATGAAAATCGGTCACACCAGACCAGAGGTAATAGGGACACACAAAAATGAATACTTACAAACTAGAACTCAACCCAAAAACCAAAAAACCTCCTGTTGGGCATTTGGGTTGTATAGCCATAAACAATATTTGGGCGTATTGCGAAAATCTTGTTATCCGCTATCAACTACATTTAGCTCTTATATGTAGGTCAAAAGGATACGGAAACTGGGCTGTTTTGGTAGTTCCACCCGTTCTCTCTTTCAAATGATATCTACAGGATGATTTATGATATTGAGTTAGGAAACTGGAAGAGAATTGATGTGAACGGATTGTTTACTTCGAACGGAAAAATATTATTATTTGCATTGTCATTTTTGCTTTTATAAACGAAGGTACTTGTGCCGAAAAGCTAAATGTCGGGCTCAATGGCATTCCTTGAGAAATGCTTATGGTACTTGGTTAGTGGGCTTTTATCCGCAACTAGCTTTTGGACTTAGAAACTCCAACATTGAACTGATGTATTTTGATGCTGGATAATACATTTTGTGGTTACTTCCGCGTGAAGCAATCATTATTTATTTTATAGTTACTATTAGTACTCACGGGATATTTACCACGGTTATTATTTTTGTTGAGTTCCCGATATTTCGGTACAGTTGCTTGCGCCATGTTCACGTAACTAACATGAACATGGCGCATACAACTGTGCCGAAATAAAGGGAACTAAACAAAAATAATAACCGTGGTAAATATCCCGTGAATACTAATAGTAATGTGGTAAACCACCACGAAGTCTAAAACAGTAATTTATAGTTTTTTTCACGTATATTTTTTCAAAAATAGCGTACATGATAATTATAGAAACATACTTATTGACCGAGCGAAGCGAGGTCTCAGAATCTACGGGAACAAATCGGCATTTGTATGTGCGCCACGGTCAAGTCTAAGTCATGCCAATGTAAAGTGTTGGAGACTACTAGAGGTTTCTATGGAGTTTTGAAACAACACGAAGAGTCACGTTTCACAAAATTACAACCAATTAGGTACTAAAAAAATCAGTATCATCATCATCATTTACTGTTATAGGAATCATGCATTACCTATCTGTTGTATGCTTTGTTAAATGTCAGCTCGATCGAAACTGTCGAAAGTGGTCGAAAAATCAATGACAAGTTTTGATTTGGAAGAACAACATATCATTTAGATATATATACATTATGAACAGTGTACATTATGTAGGTAAGTGAAATAAAATCTTGTAAAACAGAACATCGCGAGGACTCAGTTCGGGGTGAACTACTAGTTTATGAAGTTACAAGTCGTCAAAAAAAATTCTACAAAATTTAATGTCATGACAGTTTATTTGTTCGCGCAAGGCTTAAGTCAATTTCTAAAAGAACTGTCCTATTGAGACAGCCAAAAATATTCTACAACTTTCAGCGAAGCTTTCAGGAACTAAATTGGTTTTGCTCTTCGAAAGGGTGTCAATCGGAAATATTTACAACCAAGCTCGTAAGCCATACACACTCCGCTTCCTTGAAATTACGGAAACTACGTTCCTTACACGACGTTCTTTCTCTACATGGAACATGTCATCTGTGCGGTTGAGTTAGGCCGGGGTGGGCTTAAAAAACCGCCTGTCACCGGCAATAGGAGCGATGGACGGCAAGATGTGATTTCTACGAGCACGATCTTTACTTTCGTATTTATTTTTATTGTATAGACGAATCTTTGTTCAGGGTTTTCGAGAAAATAGCGGTAGGCAATAAAGTAAGAGGTTTTCTAAAGGGTCGATTTTGGTCGGAAGTGGTTTTCGAGAAATCAAGATTGCGGAAAAATTCTATGAAAACCTTTTAGGCGCACCACACATCAAAGACACATTTGTTTGCAGTAAGAAATTTGTGTTACTTCACACTTTTGAGAAAAAATTTAGTGTGTTGTCTATTAGCGCACTCGTCAATGTTGCGATAAATGTGCAACATTTGTAGTATTGGTGTGTAGTGCGCCTTAGAGTGCTAATGCATGTCAGGGCCGCTAGTCTCGACTTTTCGCTATGCACTTGCGACCGAATTCGGTCGCTATGACGCAAAATTCAACGCTATTTTTGCGTTTTTCAGAACAAGTGTTCTTTGTCGAATTTTTGCGTCATAGCGACCGAAGTCGGTGTCTATGACGCAAAATTCAACGCTTTGTTTGCGTTTTTTCGTTAGCAATTCGTGTTCGTTGTAGAATTTTTGCGTCATAGCGACCGAATTCGGTCGCAAAGTGCCGTAGCGAAAAGTCGAGACTAGCGCCCCTGTATGCTTTTGGTTAGACAATAGAAGATAAATACTATATTATTTTATTTTCAATGTTATGTGCTGTGTAGCTTTGTCCGTGATTAATTTAAAATAACTATATTTTTTTTTATACAAAGTACCCAGGCAATTAGTTAAGCATTCAATGTAGGCTCGTTTATTAATAAGGGTATTAAATTAAAATAACTTAATTTTACCGAGCGAAGCTAAGGGTAACGAGTCTACGAGAGCAAATCGGCAGTTGTGTGTTTGTATGTATATTTTTCCGATGATAACTTGTCCACTGATCCTATCTATATGTTTTTTTTTAATTCGTCTAATAACAATTTTGAATTATGAGCTAAATCGGTCTATATAGGGATGTGAAGTTGTAGGGATCGCGTGTCTCAGTTCGGCGTGAACTACAGTTTGGGTTGTGGTGTAAAGTATCCAGACATATCGTTAAACATCGAATGGAGGCTCAAGTTTATTAATAAGAGATTGCCCCTTATATATGATATGATATGTTTATTAAACATAACATTTGGCCGTAGAATAGGCCCCTCGTGTTTTTTCTTTTTGAGTCTTTCAAATGTTATGTGTTTTTGGCGGGAACGTGAAGAAGTCATGTCGCGTCATTATATTATTTTCCAAAACTTGTTTATTTCGATTGTTAATGTGTAAAAATGGTGGATTTTTGTTCATTAAGTGTTCATAACCGTGCACGAGTGTTGGTGAATAGTATAATGTCGTGTAACGTGACTTTTAGTGTTGTTTCCAATACTCCATAGAAACCTTTAGTAAAGTCTCCACCACTTTACTGGGGTATGACTTGAACTTGACCGGGACTTAATTTACTTGACTTAGACTATAACTGAGACTTGTTTTAAACGTGAAATACATTACTTCACTTGAAATATTACTAACCTTGACACTGGCTAAAAACACAACGTGTGAAGCCAAAATTGAAGAAAAAAATGTTATAATTATGCCCGTTCAAAAAAAAAAGTCTGAGTAACTATTATTCCAAAAAGAAACACTACTGCCTTAAATTATTTCGTGTTACTGAACTGGCGCTTTTGATGCGCAATTGTTCCATTTTGCATTTCTTTATTAAATTCTACCGAACCCACTATAAACATTTTCATTTACAAAATTGTTCCAGGATTTATATCCAAAAATACCAGAACGCTTCATAAATAAACTCCACCGTATTTACGCTAGTTAATCCCGCGTTCCGTGTAAAATATACGGCGTGACATCGGCGAGCATGCGTGCAAGATTGATGCAGGAGATGGACCGATAAGATCCTATCTAGAGGATATTATGAGAAACTCGGCCAGTTGACGGTAGAATGGATATTTGCGAATGTTATTTCAGATATAGCAACTGTGAACTGATCATCTATGCCAGGTGTCTCCAAACTTTGAAGCCTTGGCCATAATATTTTTTTCGGTATGTTGCAAGGGCCATAACAATTTTAATTTTACTGCCCACCTAAGCAAACATCAATTATCATTCTGTGTTTTCATTCAACAGTAAAATATTGGCTGTCGTGGGCCAGATTGATGACACTAGTCTTAAGCTGTCGCGGGCCGGATCGCTGGCAGTGGCGGGCCGGATTTGGCCCGCGGGCCGTAGTTTGGAGATCCCTGATCTATACTCAATACTCAATACTCAATGATTTATTGCGACATATATGTAGGTCTTAAATAACATGATTTGGGTTTAGTGACACATATGACCCTATTAGGGTATGGCAATTGGTGCGGAGCGGTCCATTTGTATATTGTCAAAATTATCCTTAAAAAACTCTTCAATAGTGTAATAGCATTTGGATCTATGCCATAAACTCTATGGGATCGCAAGTTCAGGAATAAGAATTTCTTCTCCGGAAATATGCAGGTTTCCTCGCGATGTTTTCCTTCACCGAAAAGCTAATGGTATATCCGTACGTAAGTTCCAAAGAACTGATTGGCACGGGCCCGGGTTTATAAGTTTCAAAAAGCCCGTCGGCTAAAGAGAAATGCAAAATTTTAGAAGCGCTATGGCTGCACTTATTGAAAGCCTTACAGACTACACCGTCTCAATTTTATGATATAACGATCCTACTAACGCTGCTTTATGGCTCCTTTATTTTCAAGACAAGGCTTTTTAAGCGCTGCGCGATTTTACAAGAAGCATTTTTATAATGTGTTCCGTGAGTGAATTTTTTTACGTATTTTCTTTGTGCACTCAGCGTGTTGGCGTATAAATTAAAGTTTTTAGAATACTTTAAATGAAAACAGGACTGTAGAATAGGTAGATTATGACCACAGATTACATCTCTGTAGAATCCGCTCTCAAGATCACACACCACGCATCGAAATTCACACAAAAATCAAAATCTCTTATTGGTTAGTTGCTAGGTGCAAGTAAGAATTAACATCGACATAGCCACAATGGGAACGCTTGAGACGACTATAATATACCCCTCATCTGCATTAGCCTCATAACATCCCACTGCTGGGATATAGACCTACCCTCGAAGGGTGATTGGGCCATATCCACCACGCTGGCCCAGTGCGGGTTGACGAATTCACTTACGCCATTGAATTTCTTCTCCAGGCAGGTTTCTTTACGATGTTTTCCTTAACCGACTAGCCTTGTGGCTCAGTGGGCGGATTTCCACCTTCTGAGCTGTAGGTGGTGGGTTCGATTCCAACCGAGGACAAACATTTGTTTGATGAACATGGATGTTTGTTCTTTGTCTGTGTGTTTCTATGTATTCTATGTATGTATTTACAAAAAAAAAGTATTTATGTATTGTATCAGTCATCTGGTTCACATAGTTGCTTAGCTTGGGGCTAGATGGCGCTGTGTGTAAAAGCGTCCACCAATATTTATTTATTTATAATGGTATATCCGTACGTAGGTTCTGAAGAACTCATTGGTACGAGCCCGCCTAGGTCCGAACCCGCTACCTCACGAATATGAGGCGAGCATGCTCCAACTGAGCTACTACGACTTCACGAACGACTTTTCATGTCTTCTTGAAAATACGAAACACTGTCTAAACATTTTGGTTATGGTAACTCCAGTTTGGGCCTTCATCTTTCTGCACCCTGTTTCTGCGTGCTAACGCTTACTTTCCTTCTTTTGTCGTATTCTTCAAATCTGAAGGTTGCATAACCTCTCACTAATGGTTTTCTGCCTTTGTCCTCTATGCTCAACAACATGCCAGGCGCCGTAGATATCAGTGTCGATGGTGGTAGCACTCCTTTACTTTACTAGGTACCTGAAGACATTTTTTTTAAGATCATCACGCTTGTCTCATATTTGTGGGGCCGTGTTCTTTGAAATTTACTTGGCTTTTCGGTGAAGAAAAACAGCACTAGGAAACCTGCATCTATTCGGAGAAGAAATTCGATGGTTTATCTGTATCTGTCAACCCGTATTAGGCCAGCGCGGCGCGTGGTCGAAGCCATATCCCAGCAGTGGGATGTTAAAAGGCTGATGCAGAAACGTAAATTTCCTTGTTTCAGCTGCATCCGAGGCGATTACCTGAAGGTGTACTGGGAAGTCCAAGGCCCAGGGCCTCCCGACGCTATCAGCGAGCGTTCCGCCTGGGCCAGGACACTATGCGGCAGCCGAGCTGATGCCCCTTCCGCCCTTTATTCGCCAGGGCCGGGCCTGGTGCTGGAATTCCATACTGGCGCCAGACAGAACAACGCGACTGGCTTCCTGGGGACTTACAGCTTCATTGATAAACGTAAGTAAAATAACCAAGCCCATTTTTAGATCCAATCCGATAGATGGTCGTGTTCCTACGCGTGAAAATGTCTCTTTGAGCAATTAGAAAGAGTTGAGATTAGAAGTTTGCCAAGTTTTAAAAAATAATTAAATTTATGATTATTATAATAATTAATTATTATTTTAATGTCTGAAAACTGACGTGCTTTGGACACATTTTAGTAATTAATTTTTAGGATAAAAAAAACTAAAAGTGACTTCAAGAATATAAAAGAACAAATTTAAGCTAATAAGTTTTTTTGGGAAAACTTTTTTTTTCAGACAATCTATACCTATAAAAGGCTTTTTTTTTTATAAAATCCGTTATAACTACAGTAAGCTGATCAAAATTAGTCCAAACTCCATCAATCTACTGTAGCTGAGAGTTCCGTTTTCCAACTTCCGTCTCCGTTATTAAATCAGTTCGCTCTCATAATATTGTAGTGTCATCGGAACTTGACAGGGCATCCAAAATTAAAGGTATTAATATGTTGAATTTAATAACTACCCTTATCATAAATTGTGCAAAATTTCATGCATGTACGTTTATAAATCAGACAGACAGACGGACGTGACGAACTTACAAAGGTTCCTTGTATTACTACGGAAGTCTAAATGGATGGAACTGTACAGCTATGGGCAAGGACGCTTACCATCAGGCGAGCGTCTAGCTCGTCTCATCACTCGTTAGCATAAAAAAGTAATATGTTAGCGACTAGCGCCAAGTAAATTACGTTTACAAATTCTGATGCTAGTTTTAAATCTATCAACTCTATTTAAAAACAGACTATATTTTCCTCCAAGCTTTATTAGCTAGCCCTCTCGTCAAGTGCGCTTCTGCGTTGTCCTACGTCGTTAGTATTAAGTGTTATATAAATCACTTTACTAGAGGAGTGCTGTTAGGATCTTGTTCTTGTTAATTGAGCGAGCGAAACAAGATCTCAGTCTACGGGAACAAATCGGTGTTTGTAGATACATGGTGCTTTTTAATCGACTAGGGAGCGGCTGTGAGGATATTGTATACAAGATAGTACATAACTATTGTTCTACGACATTTGAAAATTCACGAAAAAAAACCAGCTGTTCCATACAAAATTTCGTACATCTTACAATATTAATAATAAAATGTATAAAACAGCCGTGACGTTAATTTTCAAATATCGTAGAACAGAAGGTGTTCGTTATCTTGTATACGATATCCTCTCAGCCGCTCCCTAGACGATTAATAAGCACCATGTGTATTTGTTCGACCATAACGTGCGGACCCTCGATTCTTCATTACCTAAATTTTGAAGGCAACTAATTCTTATCAATAAACAAATCCATATAATCGAATATAAGCTTGTGAAGATGTCACGAGATGTCGGTTCGACTTGAAATACTAGTTTATTGGCAGGCGCTAACTAAATGTATCATATTATGTACATTTATTTTCTTCTTCATCTATTAAATTTAGTTCCGTAAAATGAGTTGCGATATAATCATACCGATACAGCGATCGTGTGATGATATTTATACATTTTGCGAAAAAAAAACTTAAGCGACATGGCACAAAACAGGGGTGAAAAACAGATTGGCCAAACATGGAGAAGGCTTATGCTCTGCAGTGTGCTGAATTAGCTGCCAATGACGGCGATGATAAAGATAAGTTGCAAAATTTAACAGTAAAAAACTAGGCACAAGCAATTTTATAACTTTTAGGAATTTAATGATTCAGGTCGACGACCGCAGCGTAAGATTTTTAAGTTCAAAAGATATTTTACCATCGGTTTCTGAAAATTTGAAGACGTTTTTCATTTGTTTAACACTACAAATACTTTAAATAACGCGAAAATGCGAGGGCTCTGGTTCCATCTCGATCACTCTCACGACGTTCCTTAATGAGAGAGTCAGTGACGAGACCCTATGGGTTATAACATAATAACAATATCAAAAATATCCCAGAATCATCCCAACCTCGCAGGTCATTAAAATTTGGTATTTGTGTAATATTGACACAAATTAATATAGCAAAATTAGATTTCAACCGAATAATTTCTAGCCTAATCCTTGATTAAATAAGCTAACAGTTAAATAAACAACCACAAATTCGGTTGAATCATCTCCGAATAAATAGCACCCGATATTGAGCAAAATGGTTCGCGCAAAGCGCAAACGAATGTTTGAAATTATGGACCGTGATGATTTCGCTTTTGGCCAATTGCTAAACACCGGTATTTAGTAGTGGATTTTGGATGCAGTTGACAGAAATTTTTGCCACAAAATTTAATTTTGGTAAGTTGACCCCCAAAATTTTCTTTACTATACGAAGAGTTTACTACTAGGGCGTCGTTTTTCTGAATTTGTGAGTAGCACTAAACACCAAACAAGGTACAAAATAACACAGTTTATTGTATTGTGTCGCAATTTAGTAAAAAAATAAATTTAAATTAAAAAACCATTTTGTTTTTATTTATTTATGATAGTAAGTGACGAGAAGAGCTAGTCACTCACCTGATATTAAGCGCAAAGCCAGCCTATGATAGTTCAGTGCCACCCAGAATTTTGAACGTCAAAACCATGTGCGGCGATGCACTGCGCTCGTCACCCTGAGATATTAGATGTTGAATCTCTTTGTGCCTAATAATTTCGCTGGATTTGTCATCCTCACGAGGCTATGTGAATTGAAGTATAGCTTAATTATTCTTTCGGATAACAACAAGCTTCTTAGAAGAATCAAAATAGTTCCAGTAAATAGAGCATAAAAGGAAATGGGCTATCATTTATCCACTAACCTCGACCTATTACTACTAAGATTACACCCCTTTCAGAGGGTAATAGCTTCTGAGGTTTACGCCACAAAGGCTGTCAGCTCGACACTTTAAATGCCACATAAGCTAAAGGAGCGATAGGGAATGGGATCTATTCTAGAGCGTTACCAAAACGATTCAAGCCCAATCAGACCTTAGACGCTGTTAATAAGGGATCAAAGAGTATACTTAATTACCTTTGTAGATAAAGGTCAAGTAATAGGTTATAGATCTGAAATATTAATGCAATCCTTACGAGTACTACTTATTATATATACTATACTTATTGACTGGACAATTCTGTAGACTCAATCAATTTAAATTAAGTACCAATTTGATGAACATTGTATGGATAAGAACGTAATTTATTTAATTTTATGTGTGTTTTACCTCAACTACCACGCTTGAGTTTGTGGTCAAGTAAATGCCCGGTAAAAAGTATCATTGAAAATGAAAATGATATTTTTTTTATTGGTGGTAACAAACGTTAAATATCAATGAACAGTAATCGTCGCTTAGTTCCAGTATATAAACCAGATTGATAAGCATTGTTACCCAAGCAAGGAATAAACCTGTGTTATGGTGTAACAATACCCTCCGCCGGAGAGTATGTACCAAATAATGTTGGTTTACAGTATAAGTAGAAAAAAAAAAGATTAATACCAATGACATTTGCCCTTTTATTATTTGTTAATGTACAAGGTGTCACAGTACTAAGAACAACTTTTACTATGGGATTAACCCTGAAATCAAGAAAAAAAAAATAAGTTCCATAGAAAAAATG